>JASDFA010000019.1:59250000-60729375 GCA_035772735.1 Datura wrightii | reverse complement strand
ACAATCAGACTATCTCTCTAATATATGGTTCAACATAGTCTTTCAGCTGAGAAAGTATCCCTCACTGGCAGAAAATGAGCTGACTTCGTCAACCTATCGACAATTACCCATATAGAATCAAATTTACGCCTGGTACGAGGTAATCCTGTCACAAAATCCATATTAATTACCTCCCATTTCCACATAGGCACTGCTATTTCCTGCGTCAATCCACTGGATTTTTGATGTTCAACCTTCACCTGTTGGAAATTAGGACATTGTGCCACAAATTCTGCTACCTCATTTTTTATTCCCGACCACCAGTAAATCTCTTTTATATCACGATACATCTTTGTTGAACCTGAATGAAGAGAATAACGGGAATAATGTATCTAGCCCATAATCTGCTGGCGAAGTCCTTCCACGTCCTAAACACAGAGGCGATCCCTATATCTCAAAACTCTGTCTTCGGTTACCTTGAAATCTGTTACTTCCCCTTGGTGAACCTTATCTCTGAGCTAAACCAGGTTAGGGTCTTCGTAACCGTTCTTTCACTTCCACAACCAATGATGATACTGCCGTATTCTGAATTACTGCTCCACTGTCTCCTGAATCTACTATATGGACGGCCAAATTGGCTAACTGATGCAGTTCTCAGGCCAACTCTCGCTGTTCTGGCTTCAAGTGTACTAAACTCCCTATGGATTTACGGTTGACGGCATCAGCTACAACATTGGCTTTCCATGGATGATACAAAATATTCACATCATAATCTTTCAATAATTCTAACCAGCGGCGCTGCCGCAGATTCAACTCTTGCTGTGTGAAAATATACTGGAGACTTTTATGATCAATGAAAATATTTACGTGGACACTATATAGATAGTGTCTCCATATCTTCAAGGCATGAATTACTGCCGCCAATTCCAGATCGTGGGTAGGGTAGTTCTTTTCATACTTCCTCAATTGTCTTGAAGCGTAAGCAATCACCTTACCATGTTGTATTAGCACACATCCTAACCCGACACCCGAAGCATCACAATATACTACATACCCCTATAATCTGTCTGGAAAAGCTAATACTTGTGCTGATGTCAGCCTATTTTTCAGCTCCTACAAAATCTATTCACATGCTTCGATCTAGTGAAATTTAGCTTCTTTCTGAGTTAACTTGGTCAAGGGCGCTGACAGAGTAGAAAACCCATCTACAAACCTCCTGTAATACCCGGCTAACCCCATAAATTGCATACCTCAGTCGGGGTTGTAGGTCTAGGCCATGTTTTTACTACTTCAATCTTCTACAAATCTACCTAGATACCAACTTCTGACACAATGTGACCCAGAAAGGCTACTGAATTAAGCTAAAACTCACACTTAGAAAACTTTGCATATAACTGATGATCTTGAGAATTTGGAGTACTGTTTGCAAGTGATCCCGGTGTTCTGCTTCTGAGCAGGAATATACCAGAATATCATCAATAAATACTATCACAAACAGGTCTAGGTACGGCCTGAAGATGCTGTTCATCAAGTCCATGAACACTACTAAAGCATTCATCAACCCGAAGGACATAACTAGGAATTCAAAGTGGTCATACCTGGTCCTAAAAGCAATTTTTGAAATGTCTCTCTCCCGAACGCGAACCTGATGATACCCAGATCTTAAGTCAATTTTCAAAAAGTACTTTTCCCCCTATAGCTGGTCAAACAAGTCATTTATTCTGGGAAACGGGTACTTATTCTTGATAGTGACTTTATTCAGCTGCCGGTAATCTATACACATATGGAGGGAGCCATCCTTCTTCCTCACAAATAGAACTAGTGCTCCCCACGGTGAAGTACTCGGCCTAATGATTCCCTTATCTAACAGATCTTTCAACTGTTCCTTCAATTCTCTAAGATCAGCTGGAGCCATTCAGTACAGAGGAATAGATATAGGCTGAGTACCTGGTAATAAATCAATTGCAAAATTAATCTCCCGTTCTAGGAGAATACCAGGAATTTCATTTGGAAATACATTTGGAAATTCATTGACTACTAGAACAGACTGAAGAGTCGGAAATTCTGCTTGGACATCCTGACCCTGACAATATGATAAATACATCCTTTCGCTATCAATTTTCTCTCCTGAAGATAGGGAATAAACCTACCTTTTGGTGTGGCTGCACTACCTTTCCACTCCCATACAACCTCCCCTGGATCGAACAGTCTTAGTCTAACATTCTACGTTGGCATAACATGGCACTAGCCAATCCATACCCATAATTGCATCAAAGTCAATCATCTCTAATTCTACCAAATTTGCTAAAGTATGACGACCAACAACGTCTACTGTGCACCCTCGGTAGACCCTCTTAGCTATGATAGAGTCACCGACAGGACTAGACATTAAAAAAGGTCGCTGAAGTGATTCTGGCGTAATACCAAATTTTCGGGCCACTAATGGGGTAATATATGACAAGGTGGATCCTGGATCTATTAATACATAAACAGAATAAGAGAAAATGTCCAGCATACCTATCACCACATCCGGTGACGACTCTGACTCCTGTCGTCCCGGTAAAGCATAAGTGCGATCTGGACCGATACCTGAGCTAGATGCCCCTGACCTGCCTTGGCCTCTGCCGGCTAGAGCTAAGGGCCTACGCCCGGCTGGAGATGCTGGGGCGCGTGATCCTACTGAAGATCTGTCTTGTTGGTCCCGATCACTCTGACCCCTAGCTGGATAGTCTTTCATCCGATGACCCTCCTATCCACAGGTATAACATGCTGTGGAACCATACCTGCATGCCCCAAAATGACGCCAACTGCAAATAGGCAAAGTGGCACGGTGAATCTACTCTGCTCCGCTCCTCTCTGCTGCTGTGAACCTACTGATCGTGAGCTCTCACCGGGCTCTAACTGCCCCCGATGACCAGATCCACTCCCCTGCTGCTGTTGTCGGGGTGGGGGTTTGGGTGTCTGCTTGAGAATCATGGCCTGGGTCCACCGTGGGACTCCGCCTGCATGTCACAGGTCTGGCCCGATGGCGTTGCTCCTGATTTGCCCTTCTTATCTCCCGTTGCCGCTGTTTGATCCCTTAAATATTCCGAGAAAAAGCCTGAACACGGGCAATATCCATGTCCTCTCGCAGAGTGGACGTAATACAAGTCTCCACATATTCTAGATTTAGCCCCATAATAAACTGGTGCACCCTAGCCGGCATGGTATCTACAAAAACTGGTGCATATCGGGCTAAGGAGTCGAACCTCATAGCATACTCTCCGACACTCATTGACCACTACTCTAAATGTAGAAACTGATCAACCCGGGCCTATCGAATTTCCCGTGGCAGGTAGTGATCTAGAAAAGCCTCTGCAAAACTAGGCCAAGTCGGAGGGGAAACACCTCTCCCTCGGGACCTCTCCCAACTCTCGTACCACAGTACTGTGATCTCCTATATCCGGAATACTGCTAACTCAACTAACTCTACAGGTGTGGCATACATCACCCTGAAAATCCGCTGTATCTGATCCAAGAAATCCTGAAGGTCCTCCACCCGATCCGTCCTTGTGAACTGCGTGGGACTCAGTGCGAGAAAATTCTGGACCCTTGAACTACCAGATCCTCCTAAGGACTCTGCGACCACGGGCACCACTAACTGATGTTGTGCAGCCATCATCTGAGCTAGCATAACAACAACACTCCTAACCTCCTGATCCGATGGTACCGGTATACAGACTGTTGGAGGTAGCGTTGATGCATCTGTCACCCTGGGCGGCTCATGAAGAGGCGGAGACTGCTGGGGAATCTGAGATGGAGTCTCCTTGTCGCCCTCCGATCGGGCTGACTCTGACAGGGGCATCCTGCTAGTGTCTTCTCCTGCTGCAACATCCAATCTCCTGTCAGTCGTGGCGGGTCGCGGGTCTGCCATTTCTCTGTAGATGAAAGAATATAGTAAGCTTAGGGACTCAACCCTATACTGTACAACTCTATAGCACGACTGGATAAGAAGAAAGAGTAACCATCCTATCGTGCCTCGCAGCCTCCTGCCTATAGAATGTGGTGCACAACACATCCATAGACAAGACTCTACTTAGCATGGCTTGTAGACTCCCTGAGATACGACCTTCTATGATACCAAGTTTGTCATACCCCACCTTGGGAGGCATGACTAGCACCTGGTGCCCTACTAGGATCTGAACTGACTTAACTAGGCCTATGCACTCCTGGTGCAGGCTTACTCCCCAAATTAAGGAAACAATGTGCTATATATCGGCTGTAAATACAACCTCCGACCGACAAGGCCTTATATCCACCTATAAAGGAAAACAACTAACCAAAAATAGGCAATAACAGGGAATCCTATACGGGCCGACAAGACCACCATGATATCTAGTTATGACTGAAAAGTAAATCCGGTGCTAAGCTAAACTACAAGGCCGCTAACTGGCAGCTAAACAAGGCCCCACACGGACAACACATAAACTAAAACACATATGGTCCCCACACGGCCACCAGTATCTAACCACAGGAAAATAGAATCAATCTGCAAGCCTCTATGAGTAATATAATGGTCGGGACAGGGCCCTGGCCTACCCAAAACTGTACAATCAAAAAGAAGTAAACCTTCTATCTACAAGCTCCGGAGGAAAGGAGCCAACCTTTCTAACAATCCTGGATGAAGTCTAAGAGGGACCACCTCCTCGTCGATCTGCACCTGCAGGCAAGTAATGCAGCGCCCCAGAAAAGGCATCAATATAATATGTACTAAATATGTAAGATAATAATTGTAAATGACTGAATAAAAGAAATAGAACTGAGAATATCTGAAATGAAGGGATAGGTTTCATACCTGAGTAATAGAACTTCTTACTGTCTAAGTTATTAGTAACTAAAGCAAACATAAACCTTATCTACTTGTTCGGTGCTTTTTCTTTGGGTATAAAGCTACACGCAAGTGCACGTGGTCGAACAAGTAGTAAAGTGGCTTAAGTAAGCCAAGTATCGATCCCACAGGGACTGGGATAAAGTGCAATCTACTCAAGTGTACTATATTTCAAATCTAAAAATGCAGACAACAGTGTAACCAAGAGTTTGATATTTTGATTTCTAATAATTATGCTAAAGTCTAAAACAATTATCTAATGTGATTCTGAACTATGAATGTGAGCATGCTGAGGTTAAACGAACATGTAATGAAATTAATTGTCGATATAATTTGGTTAGCCTTTTCCTTCGGTTGCTAGTCAAGAATTATTGCCAAGGGATTAAAACTCTCGTATTTAACCCCAGTTAAGAATCATGAACCATCCACCTACATTTCTGTGATTAAATGCAATTCATGTTCTAGCCATACAAAACTGATTCCTAAACTGACTAATACGACTTTCAGGTATATTTCTATCCTGAAGGTAAATCAATTCTCAATTTTCCCAAACTAAGAAAGGATCATATCCTATTAATTTACAACTTTCCAATTTCTTGCTCTCTCGAGTGAAACCGGACTTTTTAGATATACATTAACATAGGCCACACATTAATGCAGTAAGAACAAGAATCAATAGAACAACCATGGAAGAAAAGATGAAAGAACCAACTTAATCAACAATCACATTTCAATATAATTGTTCTTAACCTCAGCAAGAAGATGAATTAGCCACTCTTTTGTGGATTAAACATCGTTAAATGAGTGTTAATCCTACAAGCAATTGAATTGAAGAAGAAGGAGATAGAGAAAAACCCTGAGATTTTCGTCCCCTCAACTGCCTGTAATCCACGTTCTTGCTCCACCCCGTCAGAATATCTAAAATAAAATCTAAGTGTGCTATTTATATTAGTGGGAATTTTTTCCGGAATAACAAGCAACGTGTCACGGAGTGCATCGCGGAGCACTGCCTCCATGACACGGAGGAAACGCGAAAGCTCTCTGGAAATCACCCGAAATTTGGCCTCGGCAGCACCCTGCCGCGTTGGCAGCGTGTCACGCTGCTTGGGCAGCGCGTTGACACCTCCTTGTCGTGCAGCCAACCTGCCGTGGCACGTTGCCAACGTGCAGGTGGGCTGTTGTGATCAGCCTTCCTGCCATGGCACGTTGCCGACGCGTAGGTGGGCTATTTTGTGCCTCCTCTTTGCCGACGTTCGCGGGTTAATTCCGTTTCCAAGCCTCTACTTCACCAGCTCATGGATTAGTTACTCAAAAGTCATCAAAACCTACAAAACAAAGGCTAATCATGTTGGTTGGCACATATCTTCACATTCATATAAAATTACATGAAAATGTATCCAATAACTTAGATAAACATGACTAATTTAAGTCATAAAGCGTATCTCGGGCATGCTATTTTTGCCCGTGATCACAACCCCACACTTAAAGCCTTGTTCGTCCTCGAACAATCTTTTACATATCATGCATATGGAGACTCCCACATAACTAATTTAGCAAGATAATTCAAGTTACGGCTATAATGATTACGTAAGATAACAAGCTACAAATAGAGCATGCACGATTTGATCATTGAAATGAAGTACAACTATGTTAAGACTTCTTAACCTCAAGAATCGACTCTCAATCTTAGCAAACTAATGCAAATCAACTGATTAAGAAATCTCACATGAATTATATCCTTCATTCAACATGTGCCCTCACGGAAAGAGAGTTTCCCAATTTCACACGCAAAAACAATTTTTAACTCACAACATATGTGGGTACATGAATAGAATTTCACTCACTCTCACAAAGAATTCACATGCATCATGTAATAACCCATAAGCTTGCCCTTAGTGTTTTATTCCACTAATTTAAGGATGTATGAATGTAAGATCAAGTAGGACTTTTTAGGTTGTAATGTAACTCAGGTGCGGGTAGGTACTATTATGGCCAGTAATAGTGACCATCATTCCTAAGCGCTTTTAATACATCACGCCCTCATTACGAACTTCCCTTCCCTTACTTCACCTTTTTCTCCTTTCAGCTTTCTTTTTCCTCTTATGTTCCCCCTTTTCTTTAAGCACTTTTGGCTTATTAGCAAGGAGTTCTATAAGTAACTTTTCATTAATTTATTTTCTTACTCCCTACTAATACTAAACCATTTTCACACAAGTGCACCTTTGTCCTTTTCTCACTTCTACAAATTGCTACTTTTCCTTTCTTTTCATTCTTCTCACTCCTTTACTCCTTTGAATTTTTCCTTTAAGCGCTTAGGAGTTTTGGTTCAAATTCAGGGCTAATGAAAGAAAAAGGATTGAGCTCATGTTGCAGCTGTCAAAGAATAGGCTCAAGGCTTAATGGGGTTAACTAGGATTAATTTTTCAAGGTAGGTAAAATGAGGGATAAAAATTTGGTTCATTAAAAGAAATGCCTAAATCATCTCCTACAATTCACATCCTTCATTTCGTTTTATAAACACACCAGGCAAGTTCTAGACATTCCACAATAGCACAGAATACTCAAAAACCTTACACTCATGGCACATGCTCAAATCAAGACACATTCAGTAGACTCTTACTCAGCTAATCACAAGAATTCAGCATTAAGCTTCCATCATATTGAGTCAAATACAAGAGCCTAAGTCTCTCAAACAAAGTTATACACTTGCATGCTTCACACTGAGCATACTTGCATCGTACAACCATTTATAGCCCATAACAAGAATATCAAGCCATCAATTAGCTACGGGTTCAAAAACCAACCTACTGACTAATTTTCCTCAAGACGGTCGTCATCCATCTATCGTTGGAAACAGTCTCTAACTATGACTAAAAATATTATATACAGACAAAGAAAATTTTTTATTCTTCGGTTCAAAGACCCCCCCGTCGGAAAAGAACCGAAAAGAAAAACCAACGGGTGATGAAGTCATGCTTAATTCACAAAAAATTTTCAAAATTTTCAAATTTCTCACAAGCATTACATTCACCAAAAATCATTAAGCACAATTTCCCTCACCCCACACTTGAATCCTGCTATGTCCTCATAGCATCAAATTAAAATTTAGAAAGGGTGAGAGATACTCCCTGAGGCCTTTAGCCCTAGCTAATAGCATGCTTTTCTTCAGTTTTGCACAAGTGTGTGTCGGCCCCACACTTTTTATCGTCCATGCTTTTTAGTTTCCTCCTCCATGGGCAGTCAGACTTCCCCTCCATCTGTGCTTAACTTTCCACCATAAACAGCACAAGATGAAAAATAAATAAAATCAACACAAATGCAAGAAATTAAAATGGTACCCATGGTACCCTTGGGTTTCCTCCCAAGCAGCGCCTAATTTTACGTCGCGGCACGACGTATCAAGTTTCGCCGCTTTTTCCTCCACCTTGAGGATATGAATCTCACCCCTAATTTCTTCTCTAATTTCCTCTTATGCTCCAGGGGTGGTGGTGAAAAATTGTAAGGACCAAGCAGTAGATGTTGCCTTTTGCATTTATTGGTCCTTAAGTAAGCGAAGTCATTTTGTCTCTCCGAGTTAGCAAATTTCAAGATATACGGGGCTTGGTCCTCCTCTAGACATTTCTCTACAAACTTGGAAGACTCTATTTCTATGTTGTCAACCAAACTTAATGTCGAAAAATGCGTCGAGTGTGGTCCAATACACCTCAACTCCGAAACTGCATTGTATTTGACCTCCTTACTTGTATACTCCTTCTCAGCATCGACATCTATCTCTCCATTAATGTCAACTAGGGGATACTCTATCTCTTCTTCCACGAATAGATTTTCCATAAGTGTGAGCCCATCACGGGGACACTCAAGAGATTCTAATTGCTGGGCTTCATCCAAAAATTCACCCTTGTCTTCCTTTTCTAGTTCCTCTTGAATATCGGCTAAAACTGTTACCTGCAATTTATCACAAGCTTCAGCCTCAGCAATCATCTCCGTGAATTTGATGCTCATCTTTTCTAGAGTCTCTGCATTCTCTTCTTGCTGAATTCTTAATACTGCCATCGCCTCCTTCATTTCTTCTGATTGCCCAGGAGTTGTTTCAGCATGTCTTCTAATTGAGCTTGGCGTCCCAAGTCCGCATTTTCAGCATGCCTATATTCAGCAAAAACAACAGAAGGATCATAGTAGGGGCTTAGGGGAGGGGAATATGCATTCGGGCAGCCATCCCAATGGACATCTTGACCACCACATATATTGCACGTGTTACAGTGTTTCCACAAGTGGGGTCCTCCGCAATTCAGACAGGATTCGCCAAAATATGAGTATCCACCATTTAAACCATTTGTATTCCACGATGTCATGTCAACAAGGGTATCCGAAAAAGAAGAAAAATAAAATAAAAAAATATAAAAAAGAATTAACACAAACACTAAGACCAAGTTGTCAGCACTTAGAAAAAAAATATAGTAAATTTACACTTAAGAAAATTTCACCAATTGCCAGTTCCCCGACAACGGCGCCAAAAACTTGTTCGGTGCTTTTGCTTTGGGTATAAAGCTACACGCAAGTGCACGTGGTCGAACAAATAGTAAAGTGGCTTAAGTAAGCCAAGTATCGATCCCACAGGGACTGGGATAAAGTGCAATCTACTCAAGTGTACTATATTTCAATTCTAAAAATGCAGACAACAGTGTAACCAAGAGTTTGATATTTTGATTTCTAATAATTATGCTAAAGTCTAAAACAATTATCTAATGTGAGTCTGAACTATGAATGTGAGCATGCTGAGGTTAAACGAACATGTAATGAAATTAATTGTCGATATAATTTGGTTAGCCTTTTCCTTCGGTTGCTAGTCAAGAATTATTGCCAAGGGATTAAAATTCTCGTATTTAACCCCACTTAAGAATCATGAACCATCCACCTACATTTCTGTGATTAAATGCAATTCATGTTATAGCCATACAAAACTGATTTCTAAACTGACTAATACGACTTTCAGGTATATTTCTATCCTGAAGGTAAATCAATTCTCAATTTTCCCAAACTAAGAAAGGATCATATCCTATTAATTTACAACTTTCCAATTTCTTGCTCTCTCGAGTGAAACCGGACTTTTTAGATATACATTAACATAGGCCACACATTAATGTAGTAAGAACAAGAATCAATAGAACAACCATGGAAGAAAGATGAAAGAACCAACTTAATCAACAATCACATTTCAATACAATTGTTCTTAACCTCAGCAAGAAGATGAATTAGCCACTCTTTTGTGGATTAAACATCGTTAAATGAGTGTTAATCCTACAAGCAATTGAATTGAAGAAGAAGGAGATAGAGAAAAACCCTGAGATTTTCGTCCCCTCAACTGCCTGTAACCCACGTTCTTGCTCCACCCCGTCAGAATATCTAAAATATATCCTAATTGTGCTATTTATATTAGTGGGAATTTTTCCCGGAATAACAAGCAACGTGTCACGGAGTGCATCGCGGAGCACTGCCTCCGTGACACGGAGGCAACGCGAAAGCTCTCTGGAAATCACCCGAAATTTGGCCTCGGCAGCACCCTGCCGCGTTGGCAGCGTGTCACGCTGCTTGGGCAGCGCGTTGACACCTCCATGTTGCGCAGCCAGCCTGCCGTGTCATGTTGCCAACGTGCAGGTGGGCTGTTGTGATCAGCCTGCCTGCCATGGCATGTTGCCGACGCGCAGGTGGGCTGTTTTGTGCCTCCTCTTTGCCGACGTTCGCGGGTTAATTCCGTTTCCAAACCTCTACTTCACCAACTCATGGATTAGTTACTCAAAAGTCATCAAAACCTACAAAACAAAGGCTAATCATGTTGGTTGGCACATATCTTCACATTCATATAAAATTACATGAAAATGTATACAATAACTTAGATAAACAAGACTAATTTAAGTCATAAAGCGTATCTCGGGCATGCTATTTTTGCCCGTGATCAGGTCCCCATAAGCCGGAAGGTACAACCACCACAGAACAACCCACCTGGGGCCCCCATAAGCCCTGATGAGTACACTTTAGTCTATATACCCCTATCAAGGTCACACTGGGTCAACTAATAGCTATAGCCGTCCTACCAGTCCCCTGGGTATGCAATTGAGCCCGCTCGTCCCCTGACTGTAGTTGCGTCTAAGCCTAGTGAACTCCTGAAATCTGCACCCTGGGCACCAGGCTCAACCAGGGTGTGTACAGACAACCACGATATAAATAGCCCACCCATAGAATGGATTGTATGAGGACCTGGGACCCCATCTTCATCCTTCACGGACGGCATACCACTCCGTAGAGCGATGTCATCTCGCCCCTGGCGGGCGTCGACACAGCTAATAACCCTGGGGTCATTCATGAAGGCTATACAGGCATAATCTATCCCAAACTAAACATGGAGTATGAGTTTCAACTTATAACAACAACTAATCACAATAGACATGCTTCTGGTATTCTTACTGGGATTCAAACTGAGTTATCATTCTAAAGAAACTAACTTGCCGAAGGAAACTGCCTTAACATACCTCGTTCACTGATTACTGATTTATTGGCGATCTTCAGTTCGTATTCAACTATCCTTCTCAAATGCAATCATATTACTGGGGGAATATGATTAGTTTTAGTACTAAATTCGGCAAAACCGATGACTTTGTATATAATATTAACTATATTTTGAATTAATGGAACATGATTGAAAACTTGTAATTTCTCAAAAGTCCAGAAGGGAGAAATGCTTACTTTTAGCCTGTGATCATATATGGAGCAATTTCAACAAATTTGGCTCGGTGGGGTTATGATTTGCCAGGCGAATTTCCTGAAAATAACTCTGTAGCAATGCTCCCTGCAGCCTTAAACTTCAATACCCGAAGTTAATTTGAATTTGGGGGGCGTTTTGCAGCGTAAACGAATGAAAATTATAGAAATCCTCACTTTAAACTCTCTCTGGCCGAAGCTAATTGAAGGAAAATGATTTGAAATTGAACTAAAGGACTATATATATATATATATATATATATATATATATAGAGAGAGAGAGAGAGAGAGAGGGCGGTGGCAGGGAGGCGCGCTGTACTGCCCATCGCGCCAACCTCCCTGCGCGTAGCGCCCCTCAACGTGCCAAGGGGCCGGCGCACTGCGCTACCCAGGGCGCCAGTGTGCCGGTGCATCGCGCTGGCCCTTGCGGCCTGGCCTTGCTCGACCCGACTTTCAAGACTTTTCTACACGCATCATGCCCTATTTATTTACCTCAAATCCACACGTACGCTTACTAATCGTTAACGTTTATGGGGTGTAACACCCCGTGACTATTCTCTGAAGTATCAATTCATCTTTCTCATCTTGTACAACTATCATTCCACCCTTTTTTGGGACACACTGAACTGGGCTCACCCAATGACTGTCCGAAATAGGATAGATGACTTATGCATCTAGCCACTTTATTACTTCCTTCTTTACCACTTTCTTTATGATCGGTTTCAATCTCCACTGGGATTGGCATATGCTTCTAACAATATTTTATGCATACAAAAGGAACTGCTTATCCCTTTTATATCGGCTATGGTCCAACCGATCATTGTCACATGATCTTGTAGCACCTTTAACAACCTGTCAACCTATTCATTAGACAACAAAGCATATATTATCACAAAAAGTCTGTTATCATTGCCTAGATAATAATATTTTAAAATTGCTAGTAAAGGCTTTAATTCAAGAACTGGCGCCTTCTCAATAGAAGGTGTCAGCTTCTCCCAAGTCGAAGGCCTATCAAGTGTCTCCAAATGAGCCCCTCTCCTGATATAAGAGCTAGTAGCATCCAAAACTTCCAAACATTCCGCCACCTCTGAACTGTCTACCTGTTCCTTCTTATATACCAAAGCTCTCCCTAATGGGTCCTCATGTGATAAGTACTGCTTTAATGCTTCCTTGGACATTTCAGGTTCTACTACCGTGATGGTCTTTAACTCCTCATAGTGGGGTGACAATCGTGCCTCCCTGAATACATCAAACACTACTTTCTGACCATCCACTATCATGACATCTTTCCTAACTTCACCCTAATAACTGTATCTGTTGTATACAAGATTCCTCTCCCCAAAATAATGGGTACTGCTTCATCAGAATCATAGCAAGTATAATAAAGTCCACGAGTAAAATGAATGGTCCCACTTTAATAAGTGCATCTTCAATAATATCGTCAGGATAAGTGATTAACTTATCGGTTAACTGCAACGTCACTGTAGTGTGACATAGTTTTCCTAACCCAACCATTCTGAACAGCGATGCAGGCATGATATTAATGCTTGCAACCAAATCACATAGTGCTGAGCCAACTTCTCTATTTCCAATTATGACTAGAATAGTGAAACTCCCAGGATCCTTCAAATTTGGTGGAATCTTATTTCACACCTGGGAACTGCGCTTCTCTATAAGAGCCATATTCTCAAACTCTATGAGTCTTCTTTTATTAGCCAAAATATCCTTAAGATATTTGGCGTACTTTGGAACCTCCTGCAATAACTCTACCAATGGGAGATTTACATGCACCTTCTTCAAGATGTCTAAAAATTTCTTGCATGTTGCTTCTTCTTTTTGATTTCTAAATCTCTATGGAAATAGGGGAGGTGGTCTGACTTCTACTGCTTTTAGCTATGAATGACTCGACTTACCAACCTCTTGCATTGATTCTGCAACTTGTCCTGCCTCTTCCTTATTGTCTCTGGGTATCACTTCACCCAAATCTTTTCCACTAGTCAAATATATTGCAGTTACATTCTCCTTGGGATTCTTCTTTATATTACTTGGAAATGCCCCTGAGGTCTAGTTGTCTGCTGAATTATGAACTGCCCCAATTACCTCTCCAACTCATGAATTGACTTCTGCATCTCATTAACAATTTGAGTTTGCTGACCCATCCATTGCTTCATTATCTCTTCTAATAAACTGTTAGGCCGCTGGCCCTAATTTCTCTTACAGTTATTCAGAGGGTCTTTGAAAGTTCTGATTTCCTCCCCTATGGAGGGTTAGCTGCATTCCTGTACGCCTAATAATAACTATTCCCTTGAAATCCTCCATTGCGACCTTGTTGCCTCACATAATATATAAATTCTGGGTTTAACAGATAACCTAAATAAACATGATTTTCTCCAAACGCCTCACATGATGGAGGTGGAGTTTGAACTTGCTAAACCTGATGAACCTGATTTACCGCTGGTGTAGTCACTAACTTTCTAATCACATTCACCAACTGACTGAATTGCAGCCACACCATCAACCTTAAGTTTCTCTGGAAGCTTTGTTGCTGTGAAACCTCTACCCGATTCCTAGTAATCTTCATTCCCAGCTGATATGAGATTCAATAAAGCTTTTATCTAATCATAGCTCTTGGATAGTTATCTGTCCCTGTGCAATAGCATCAAGTAGAATCTTAGACTCCGGCTTCAGTCCCTCTATATAATTATTCCCAATGATCTCTTTTGGCTGCATATGATGAGGGCTATCTCGCAGATATCCTTCGTATCTCTCTCAGGCTTGAGCCAAGGTTTCACCATCCTTCTAAATAAACCCTAGATCTTTTCTCTCAACTCTTTTGTTATCCTCAAAGAGAAAAATTTGTTTATGAACTTACTGGAAAGAGCTTCCCAAGTGGTGATGGACCCTACTGGTTCATTCTGAAGCCATTCCTTTGCCTCTCTAATCAATGAAAATGAAAACAAAGTGAGCTTAACATACTCATTAGAAATATTTTTGGTAATGAAAATTCTCACTCAGTTTCACAAGTGACATCAAATGCCTGTGGGGATCCTCATGCGGCTAGCCCTGATACTGACAAGTGTTTTGACTCAACTGCACGGTTCCCTACTTCAATTCAAAGTTTCCAGTGATGGCTGATTTGATGATCTCTTTGGAAGCATTTTCCAAGTTCGGCCTAGCAAAGTTTAGCACTGGAATCCTTTCTTGGTTATTGGCACGTTCTTGCTCATTGTTCTCTGCCATTATTGCTAACCGATGAAATAATTCTTTTGTCCTTGACTACGAGTAGTTGGCATACACTAAACAAATAATACCTGAAATATGCAACAAGCAATAAGTAACAAGCAACATGCAATGTAAATACAAGTGGAATAAGAATTTCAACCAAAAATAATTAATCAATATTCAAGTCCCCACCAACAGCGCTAAAAACTTGATGTCGCCAAGTGCACACACAAGTATACATCGTTGTCAAGTAATATAGGATGGTGAAGTCCAGATATTGTACCCATAGAGACTTGTCAAGTTAATTGTTTAGTTTGAATCCTTATTTTACTATTCAAGAATAACAGAATTATAGTTTTGCAAGAGTTTTGAGAGTATTTTCTACTAAAACTTGAAATATAACTCAAATCTAATAAAAGAATTTCATTTGCAAGAGAGTTGTGATACAAATGATGATTAAGATCTAGGATCTTGGTACTAACCCTAACACCTATATCCCTATGGTTGCAGGAGAACTATGAGACGACTATTGAAGATACTTGATTCAACTAAGTAGAGTTGCAGGGCATATCCCTATCCACAACAACAAAATCAATTCCCCAAAATCTTGACAAGAAATTCAAACCTACTCTATGCTTCTTTTAACACACATTTGTTCCCTCTTCCTAGTTCAACCTGTCACGCCCCAAAACTAGGGGAGGGAGCGACTGGCTCCCAATACCTTACTGATCGGCCGGTTATATGACATCTGTAACTGTAACACTTAGGCCGTCCAGACCACCTATCACAATCAATTGGAGCACAAACTGGACCCATAATGTCTCAACAATACAGGGTAAACAACTGAAATGCAAATAAGGATATGAGTATGCTAAACCAAACAACAAAAGCCAATAAGGCGACAAACTGAATAACACTACACACTAACTCCACAAAGACTCTAAAGAGTAAACTGATTGATGGTCGAAATAGGGCTCCGGCCTACCCATAACTGCATCTTAAAACTCTAACTAAAACAAAGCCAGATCATAGCTCCAGAAAGAAAGGAGCATACCAACACATCTGCTGATCTCACGAACTGCTACTGCAACTGGCAATCCCGACCTCTACCTGCACCTAAGGCAGGAACGCAGGTCCCCATGCGAAGGGACGTCAGTACGAATGAAATGTACTGGTTTGTAAGGCTGAAAAATGTAAACATATAAGATAACAATGATAATTGAGCCAGAAATAAGGAATAGTAACAACTTGGAATCCTGGAAACTGAAACCTGACAATAAGTCAATACTAAAGTGCAAATGCAACCAAGTAATGCACAAGAAAAACTATAACTGTAATGTCGGCGGCCAGCCGACCATAAAAATCCATACAAATATGCCTTTCGGGGTAAATAAAATATCTCTAGTCGGTGTATCATACCGGGGTAAAAATAAAAATATTCTCAATCATAATCATGAATAGAGCCGATAAAGCTTATACTGAGTCAATTTAATACATGTTGCATTGAAATTACAAATGCTTAATCTGTGGCCGTAATAGGTCTCTTTCGTAAAATATAAATGAAAATGAGCACATATACCATGTAAAATTAGAAAATATGCACATATATCACGTAAATCTATCAAATTATATACAAATATGTCAACTCAGTGACTCGACGGTACTTTCAGGAGGTTTGGACAACATAAGAACTTTGATAGGCTTACAAGAAATATCCTATAGATAGTCTTACCAATTTAACGTATCTGTAGAGTAGAAGCACATAGATTTTTATTTCTATACAATCCTTTGACATTTGGGAACTACATATATATACTGCCCACAAGATGGTTCTTTTACAAGTATCGCCAACTATACATTGAAATTTTATTTCCAAACTTATCACGTCGATAAGCACATACAGTTCTCAATTCATTTTCCTTATTTGCAGGAAAACACGGGACTTATAACTTTAAACTTGGAGTTATTTGTCATAATGCTTAACATATACGTAGAGCTGAGAGTTGAATTACATACATACAACATATAAGGCTTCTGTATAACGTATAAACTCGTATTTAGTTAACTGAGTGACCTCTAGGTGACTTCCTGGGATTAGAAGTTCTAAGCTTAATTGATCATTATCATAGCTTTTGCTTATACTTATACATTAGGAACGTTAGTACGTGGGAGAATCTCTCCTCTGAATTAAGGAAATTCAAATGGTAACTCAACGAGAGCTAAACATATAGATGTATAACTTGAATATAACTGAAATAATTCAACTGTATGTTATGAGATGAATACCATATATATTAAGACTTCTTACTGGAAAGAATTACAAAAACTTGAGTTCTTAGATTTTTAGGCAACTTCAAATACTTAACCGAGGCACCAGCATAATTCTTGGAATATGATCTCTTGAAAACTTCTTAGATTAGAATAACATACTTCAACATAACTTAGCTACTGGAAGACAGTACTTAAGAATCTGAGATTTGGATTTTCTCAATTTGAGAATTCATAAGCAACTCTCCATGTGATGCCTTATAGGCAAATAAAGACTTATAACTGTAATTCGTACGATGCTGGATTGACTTAAACAACTTTATAATTAACCGAGAATCTTAAGAAAGCTTATATCATTCTAAACGGCTTAGAAGCTCCTAGGATTACCCTTTTTGGACATGAAGATAATTTCAACACTTAGAATCGATAACTTAACATAATCATTTAGGGGTATAGTAGAGAGCTTCTCTTTAACTTTAGTTACTATTTGACAAACATTCAACTCTAACTGATTCATAGAAGGTCGTCACATAATGTTCATTATATCATTACCACATAACGTATTTAGATCACTTATTTAACTTAATGACTTGGCGACTCTCAGGAGGTTCAGATAGCATAAGAGTTCCAGTAAATTTACAGCGACATTCTAAAGACAATTCTTTTTGCCCTAGCGTGTAACTTGAATGTAATCATAAGCGTAAATATATACTTATTTTTGTATAACCTTATAACATTAAAATACTGCGTATAACCTACCCATAAAGTTGGTTTCATATAAATATCAATAATTTACACATTCGAGTTCTATTTTTCTAGTTCAACGTATCGGTTTGTTCAAAAACTCGTTAACTAGTTGGTTAGCTAAAGGGAGAGAAATCAAGGGATCTCCTCTTGGAATTATATACCAACATGTTCATAAGAGGGTGGATAACTATTGTAAGTAATTTCCATTTCATTATTCTCATTTACCCTTATCTAGTTTAAAATTATTTTCTAGCGTTAAGTTCGTTCGCGTGTCGTCATCTTGCCCCTTTTACCAATTTCACTTAGCAACCGGAATTTTGAACACATTTGATATCACATGAATGACATAATATAAAGGACCAGCTCATGATGCCCACGCTGAGGGGACTTCAGACTCGATTTATAACTACGACAATAATCGTAAACAATACGCCTTTCACTTCACGTTCGTTCACTTCAAGCATATTTAACTCTTCAAGCTTTCTATGAAGTATTTCTAATACATTGGGCAGAATGATGTATGCCTCAATAGGAACTTAAAACGTAGGAACATTGTCCCGATAAATAACAAGATTTCGTGCTTGGAAAATAAGAATAGGGACGCCTTTGCATACCTCGCTTCGTCGCGTCTTTTTAGCCAATTTTTTTTTCGCTTGATAGCAAGTCCGTCACCTTAAACTTCCTTACTTACACTTCATGGAATGAGGACTGGTTTATGCTAAGTTCCTAGTCACAATTCATGTCCCAAAACGTACAACCAAACAGCCACATCACAAAATAATTTTCAGCAATTTTACATACCTTAGGCGTCTTAAACTTGAGGCAATTCAATAGAGTTTCGCTTACCAACTTTAGGTGTTTAACTTCCATAAAGGTGTGGTGTATTCCTTCCAACTTTTGGATGAATTCCAAAATCTATATAGCTGTAACACCCTCCCCAAAACGGGCAGCAACCTCAGTCAGATATCATATAAAACACATATCGACTTCATTTCATTTCCTTACTTTAGCTTGAGGATTTGAGCGGATAAACCAAGTAGGAACACTTACCTTTAGCTTGTGTATTAACCCTTCCCATATGGAGTTCCTATTCAGCTAGATACTTTTCCAAAAACGTAGCAACCATGCTGCCAAAACGCAGCAGCAACACACCCTCGAGCAACACATAAGTTCCAACTTCACTTCCAACATAACTTGTTAATTCATGAGAATTTAAGGAGTAAAAACACCTACCTCCTTTAGTAATCAACTCTCATCAATATGGAGGTAGAACTTCACCTCCATACTGCCCAAAAATGCAGCAGCTTGGCAGCCAAAAACGCAGCAGCTTGGCAGCCAAAAACGCAACAACTAGACGATTAGAAGCTCACTACATAAGAAACCCTTTCCAAGCTTGGACTATAAGAAAATTTGACATATCCATACAATTTATTACCTAGGATTTGTTTTTACCATTGGATAGAGCTCTTAATTCTTTGAATTCTGAAAAACAAATCAAGTAAAACGGAGTAGAAATGAGCTTTGTAGCTCAAATTTACTTCATATAGGTTGGCTGGCCAAGGCCTGGGCGGTGCCCACATGCGGCGTGCCCTCGCGCGCACACACACCTTCTGCCTGCCTGTCCAGCACCCGGGCGCATGGGCGCTTTTCCAGTCGACAGTGCTATCTTCAAATGAGCATAACTTTTTACTCCGAACTCCGATTGATGAGTGGTTTTTTTCACTGTAAATTAGACTCAAATAACTTTTATTTGATAGGTTATATGACTTATGAATCATTATATATTTGGAAATATGTCCATTTAAAGTTGACCCTTACTTATAAACTTCACATACTCTTCTCTTTTCCCTTTGCACATGTTTTCCTCCTCACCTATGGCCAACATACAATACATAATTCTCTTAATATGACGTATATACATCACATAATCATCAAAAAAATTTTTTTGGGTGTAACATCCTCCCTCCTTTAAAATCACTCGTCCTCGAGTGAGGGTATTGCCTCGATAGCTGTAACTTTAGCCATAACATCTTTAACTTTTCCTTATCTTGTGTCATAAATATACATTCCATTTTTCATAAGCACATCCTCTTTCTACTGCTGCTTTATATCAAACCATACTTACTCAACTCCATCTATTTATCTGACGTAAGATAGGCATGCTTTAGTACCATATAATTGGTAACTTTTCTAACCTTAAGCAAATTTATACACTACCACGGGAGTTATGATTTATTCCAATACCACATTTCCATTCATATCTTTAGGAAATATCAGGAAAAAAATGGTGAAAATCACAACTTAACCACTTAACATATAGAATCAGTGTCAAACCTGAAGTTGCTCTTTTACCTTTTCTTTTACCACAGCCTGTCACTGCCTATCTTGAAAAACGGGCGCTAAAAGAAACTGTAGTCTAATCTAGGGACAAAGTAGAGACTGAATCTCAAGGAGAAACTGAATGTCTGGTTGGTCGGATTCTCCAAGCACTACGAGGGTCCTTAAATAGTCTTATCGTCCTGGTTTCCTTACTCTGTTCTACTTCTTTGTCAGTACTTAGGAGATGGTGAATCAGATCATCCGTCTTTTGAGCAAATAATAGCATTCGAGCAGTAGTCATTTCTGTCTGGGTAGACATTCCCAAACACTCTCGGACCAAATGGGGTCCCAAACCTAATACAATCGATATACTCTATCTCTCGTATTCCGCACCCTATCTGAAACATATTGGGCTAAAGAATTAACTTGAAACTATATTTTCGAATACTCGTGCTGCCGTGCTCTAGGTACAAAACCTTATTAGATTGAACCCATCGAAGTTTCCGTGGTAAGTACTGATTCGTGAAGGCTAGGGGATTTAGACTCAAAATTCCCGGGCACTAGAGCTCTCAAAAGCTCCCATGGACCCTGCCATTAATTTCAACTATTGATTTTGAAATGTCATTACTCGGATTAACCTCTGAAATACATTTCCAAAATCTCGTCCCTTTGATATACCTGAAGGTACAACAGGTGCTGAAGGATCAATAACTCTATATTCTCTTGGCTCTACCGAATCTAAAATAATAAGAGGTGCTGAATCCCTTCCCACAGTAATTTCGACTGGAACTTAGAGGAACTATGGTACGAGGAATAGGAAACTTGCTTCGAGCCTTTAATCAATTTCTCGGATTGGCAGGAGGGCGATTGGAACCCTTTCAAACATCAGTGCCGATAAATCTCATAGCAATTTGCCTTACACCAGTCAAATTTTAAAACATAAGCACGATTTAGATTTAAAACACCTTTTACATCTTTGCTCTATAGCATGATCTATTAATGAACAAAGTGAAACAACTCCTAAATGCCCTGTAGCCTCCTGATTATAAGTATGGTGCACAACATACCCACAAGCAAGACTCTACAAGACATGACTTGTGGACTCCCTGGGATACGACTTTGCTTTGATACCAAGTCTATCACGCCCCACAACTAGGAAAGGGCGCGACTGGTTCCCAATACCTTACTGATCAGGACGCCGGCTATATGACATTTGTAACTGTAACACTTAGGCCGTCCAGGCCACCTGTCACAATCAACTGGAGCACAAATTGGACCCATAATGTCTCAACAATACAGGGTAAACAACTGAAATTCAAACAAGGCTATGAGTATGCTAAACCAAACAACAAAAAGCCGACAAGGCGACAAACTGAATAACACTATACACACTAAATCCACAAAGCCTCTAAAGAGCAAACTGACTGATGGTCGGAATAGGGCTCCGACCTACCCATAACTGCATCTCAAAACTCTAACTGAAACAAAGTTAGATATTTGCTCCATAAAGACAGGAGCATACAAACACATCCACTGATCACATTAACTGCTACTGCAATTGGCAATCCCGACCTCTACCTGTACCTGCGACACGAACGTAGGTCCCATGCGAAGGGACATCAGTATGAATGAAATGTACTTGTATGTAAGGCTGAAAACTGTGAAGATATAAGATAGCAATGATAACTGAGCCAAAAATAAGGAATAGTAACAACTTAGAATCTTGGAAACTGAAACCTAACAATAAGTCAATACTAAAGTGCAAATGCAACCAAGTAATGCACAAGAAAAACTATAACTGTAATGTCGGCAGCCAACCAACCATAAAAATCTATATAAATATGCCTCCAGCCGGAGAACCATACCGGGGTAAATAAAATATCTCCAGTCGGTATACCATACTGGGTAAAAATAAAAATATTCTCAATCATAATCATGAAATGGAGCCGATAAAGCTTATACTGAGTCAATTTAACACATGTAGCATTGAAATGACAAATGCTTAATCTGTGTCCGTAATAGGTCTCTTTCATAACATATAAATGCAAGTGAGCAGATATACCATGTAAAATTAGCAAATATGCACATATATCACATAAATCTATCAAATTATATACAAATATGTCAACTCAGTGACTCGATGGACCTTTAGGAGGTTTAGACAACATAAGAACTTTGATGGGCTTACAAGCAATGTCCTATAGATAGTCTTACCAATTTAACGTATCGCTAGAGTAGAAGCACATAGATTCTCAATTTTGTACAATCCTTTGACATCTGGGAACTACATATATATACTGCCCACAAGGTGGTTCCTTTACATATATCGACAACTATACATTTGAATTTCATTTGCAAACTTATCACGTCGATAAGCACATGCAATTCTTAATTCATTTGCCTTATTTGCAGGAAAACATGGGACTTATAACTTGAAACTTGAAGTTATTTGTCGTAGCGCTTAACATATACGTAGAGATGAGAGCTGAATTATAGACATACAACGTATAAGACTTCAGTATAACGTATAAACTCGTATTTAGTTACTGAGTGACCTCCAAGTGACTTCCTGGGATTAGAAGTTCTAAGCTTAACTGATCATTATCATAGCTTTTTCTTATACTTACTTATACATAAGGAATGTTGGTACGTGGGAGGATCTCTCCTCTAAATTAAGGAAATTCAAATGGTAACTCAACGAAAGCTAAACATATAGATGTTTGACTTGAATATAACTGAATGTATTCAACTGTATGTTATAAGATGAAGACCATATATATTAAGACTTGTTACTGGAAAGACTTACAAAGACTTGAGTTTGTAGACTTTTAGGCAACTTCAAATACTTGACCGAGACACTAGCATGATTCTTGGAATATGATCTCTTGAAATCTTCTTAGATTAGCATAACACACTTCAACATAACTTAGCGACTGGAAGACATTACTTAAGAATCTGAGATTTGGATTTGTTCAATTTGAGAATTCATAAGAAACTCTCCACGTGATGCCTTATAGGAAAACAAAGACTTATAACCATAAATCGAACGATGCTGGATTGACTTACGCAACTTTATAATTAACCGAGAGGCTTAAGAAAGCTTACATCATTACAAACGGATTAGAAACTCCTAGGATTGCCCTTTTCAGACATGGAAGATAATTTCAACACTTAGAATCGATAACTTAATATAATCGTTTAGGGGTATAGCAGAGAGCTTCTCTTTAACTTAAGTTACTATTTTACAAATGTTCAACTCTAATTGATTCCTAGAAGGTCGTCACATAATGTTTGTTATGTCATTACCACATAACTTATTTATATTACTCATTTAACTTAATGCCCTGGAGACTCTTTGGAGGTTCAGATAGCACAAGAGTTCCAGTAAATTTATGACAACATTCTAAAGACAATTTTTTGTTGCCCTAGAGTGTAACTTAAATGTAATCATAAGTGTAAATATACTTATTTTCGTATAACCTGCTAACATTAAAATACTACATATGACCTGCCCATAAATATGGTTTCATAGAAATATCAATAATTTACACATTCGAGTTCTATCTTTCAAGTTCAACGTATCGGTTGGTTCGAAAAATCATTAACTAGTCTGTTAGCTAAAGGGAGAGAAATCGAGGAATATCCTCTTGGCCTTATATACCTTAGAACATGTTCACAAGAGGGTGGATAACTATTGTAAAGAATTTCCATTTCATTATTCTCATTTACCCTTATCTGGTTTAAAATTGTTTTCTAGCATTAAGTTCGTTTGCTTGTCGTCGTCTTGCCTCATTTACCAATTTCACTTAGCAACCAGAATTTTGAAAACATTTGATATCACATTCATGATATAATATAAAAGACCAGCTCACAGTGCCCATACTGAGGGGACTTCAGACTCGATTTACAACTACGACAACAATCGTGAACAATACGCCTTTCACTTCACGTTTGTTCACTTCAAGCATATTTAACTTTTCAAGATTTCTATGAAGTGTTTCTAACACTTTGGGCAGAATCATGAATGCCTCAATAGGAACTCAAAACATAGGAACATTGGCCCGATCAACAACAAGATTTCGTGCTTGGAAAATAAGAATAGGGATGCCTTTACATACCTCGCTTCGTCGCGTCTTTTTAGCCAATTTCTTCCGCTTGATAGCAACTCCAACACCTTCGACTTCCTTACTTACACTTCATGGAATGAGACTAGTTTGTGCTAAGTTCCAGTTCACAATTCATGTCCCAAAACGTACAACCAAACAACCACATCACAAAATAATTTTCAGCAATTCTACATACCTTAGGCGTCTTAAACTTGAGGCAATTCAAGAGGGTTTCTCTTACCTACTTCTAGTGTTTAACTTCCACAAAGGTGTAGTGTATTCCTTCCAACTTTTGAATAATTTTCAGCATCTATATAGCTGTAACACCCTCCCCAAAACAGGCAGCAACCTCAATCAAGTATCATATAAAACATAGATCGACTTCATTTCATTTTCTTACTTTAGCTTGCGGATTTGAGCGGATAAACCAAGTAGGAACACATACCTTTCACTTGTGTATAACCCTTGCCCATATAGAGTTCCTCTTTAGTCAAATACTGTTCCAAAAATGTAGCAACCATGCTGCCAAAACGCAGCAACGACACACCCCCAAGCAACACATAAGTTCCAACTTCACTTCCAACATAACTTGTTGATTCATAAGAATTTAAGAAGTAAAAATACCTACCTCCTTTAATGCTCAACTCTCACCAAGATGGAGGTAGAACTTCACCTCCCTACTGCCCAAAAACACAGCAGCTTGGCATATAAAAATGCAGCAACTAGATGATTAGAAGCTCACAACATAAGAAATCCTTTCCAAGCTTGGACTATAAGGAAATTTTACATATCCATACAATTTCTTACCTGGGATTTGTTTTCACCATTGGATAGAGCTTTGAATTCTCTGAATTCTAAAAAAAATAAGTAAAACAGAGTAGAAATTAAATTTCTAGCTCAAATTTACTTCATATAGGTGGGCTGGCCAAGGCCTGGGCGGTGCCTGCGTGTTGCGTGCCCTCGGGCGCGTCTGCTACCTTCCTGTCTCGGCGCCCGCGCGCATGGGCGGTTTTCCAGCCAATAGTGCTGTCTTCAAATGAGCATAACTTTTTACTCCGAACTCTGATTGACAAGCGATTTTTTTCATTGTAAAGTAGACTCAAATAACTTTTATTTATAGGTTATATGACTTCTGAATCATTATATATTTTGAGATATATCCATTTAAAGTTGACCCTTACTTACAAACTTCACATACTCTTCGCTTTTTCCTTTGCACATGTTTCCCTCCTTACCTATGGCGAACATACAATACATAATTATATTAATGTGACATAGACACATCAAATAATCATCAAAAATTTTTTTTTGGGGTGTAAGACAACCAATGAGACAATAGAATATATTCGAAAGGTGATCAGACTAACGAACAAACATTAAATCAAGTAAGCATAAACAATTTTAAGAAGAAGATTTAAATGTATAGCATAAATAAACTTTAAAATATAACCATCAAGCTTGTGAACAAAACCCTAGATTAAAGGTGTTTAGCTACTCATGTTCAAAAGTGAAACCATAAGAATCATCATTCGAAAAACAAAAAGTAATGAGTAATGAAGAAAAACCTAAGAATAAAAATGAAACTTCTTCTCTTGTTCTTTCCCCAAAAGTAACATATATCCCCTAACAAATGCCCAATGATGTATTTATAAGCTTGGTAACAATTTCCCTTTTTGCCCTTAAGTAACTCATCTTTTGGACTTAAATATCTCCTGGATAGAAGCTGACGCGCCACTTCACCCAATGTGCTAGACTTGACTTGAATTTATTTTGAAGTTTGGCTCCTGGCCCACCACTCCAGCCATTTCACCAAGGTTTTGATTAAAATTTTGTAGTTCAGGTGTTGGCGTGCCCCTTCTCTCAATGCACCAGAGTGTTAGAAAATTTTTCAAAGTTTATTCCTCTCTAGCGCGCCACTTCTCTCAATTTACCAAAGTGTTGATCACAATTCTTCTGAAGTCCAGTGCTTGGCGTGCCACTTCATCCATACACCAACCTAAGTACAATTTTCTCTGGAGTTTAGTGGTTGGCGCTCCACTTCTCCTAGTTCACTAGGCCATGTTTTCTTCGAATTCTTCTTTCTTCACACCTTGTACCTTTTTTTGAGTATTTTTCCTTGTGTTACCAGCAAAAATTATCTATGCATATCTATTAGCATTTTCCACAAACACTTTCATGATGCCTTATATTTTATAAGGGTAATATTCTCAGAACATGATGAAAGATGGATAAAATATGACAAGTGGGCATGAAAATATGCCCAAGATCGGTATGTGGAGTCGATGAAGACAACCTAAAATAGTGCTAGAATGTAGTGGTCTCCTAGGTGCTTTCCTACTACTCTTACTTGATTTACCACTCCTACTACTATGACCTCGTTTACCATCACCTGACGACATCTGCATTCGTTTATATTAGAATATATAAAAATATTACCTGTATTAAATATAATAATTGCTTAAAAGAAATAAACCAACTTGCTAATTGTCATTCTCCCATTCTTCCTCCGTGCTTGTTTTATTTGCATCATTCTCCCATTCTTCCTCCTCACTTATTTCATAATAATCATTTGATTCTTCCATATCGGTTGGATCATCTTCATTATCTGATTGTTCCTCGATATTTGCAATTTCAATAACCTTATCATAAGAAACTTTTTCTAATATGTGTTCAGGAAGTTCTAAACTGTGTTCTAACTCAGCATCCACAGTTTGATGAAAAATTGCCACATTATTTTGGTAGGCCACATCCAACACATTATCAATCTCAATCCTACTTGTGGGCTTAGTATTTATAACCACTTACCAATAAACCTTGTCTCTACATAAAAGATATAGAGCATAATACACCTGCTTAGCATTTTGTGCAATGATGAAAGGACCATAACAATCATACAGCCTGGCGTGCTTAAATTCAATTATATTATGCTTTTGATTCACCGTAGTGCCTCCGTGTGATGGATCAAACCACTTACATCACAATAGTACTATCTTTTTTCTTGGCCATATTGCATACCTAACTTCCATTATCTCCTGTATCACATCATAATAATCGACAGTTTGGCCATCACCGTCTACATCACCTTTAACCCACACCCGACTGTTATTGATTTTCTTATACTTAAAATTTTTTTTCTGTCTGAAACTTAAAATCATTTACATAATATTTATTCATCGACTGAATTTAACTATTAGGATCGCGTGCAACATCGTTCACCAGTTGCAAACGTTCAGTAGTACTATTTTCACCATGAACTATATAGTGTTAAACAAAAAAAAATATTCTTTAAGTAAATGACTATATTGTACATATATCTTAAACATGATTTTTAATACTTACATAGTCTTTCAGCCAATCAGAGAACCTCATATATATATATATATATGGCATCATTAACTCACTGACCTACAAAGTAACTGTTTAATAAATTGAGATTTTTCATTAGTTAACCCTTAGTATTTAAATGATATTATTCAATAACATCATTCAATACTTACTTAAGATATGATTGTATCCTGAGGAAATTGATCAAAACATGTGATGAAATAGATTGCATTTCTATACTACTCAAACCTCGTTTGGTTCATATTTTAGAACCTAGACCTAAAATAGTAAGAACAAAAATGAGTAGTTTCCCTTGCAAGATATGATTCATAGATAGATCCTTCAATCTTAGACCTCTATTTAGAAGTTCTTTTGCACTTGCCAATAGTTTTGTATAAAATTTGATTTTAGTTAGTAATAAGTTTCAAAAAACTTAGAAATTCATGTATACTAAGTTAGAATAAGTACTTCTCGAATGGATACATCCATCTGTATTAGCCTCCATGGAACGACTCGTGTACGAGGTGAATTGATAAATGTTTCATTACATCAAAGAAGCTGCATAGGAAGATCTTTTCCAACTTAGTAGTAATTACAAGAATATTCTGATCCATACTTCTTAAGTTATCCTCCCACAAATTGTTACTACACAAATATTTAAAGAACAAATTTACCTCTGTGATTGGCTTTCATATCCTGTCAGGTAGCCGGTTAAATGCAATAGGAATTAAAGTCTTCATGAAAATATGACAATCATGGCTTTTCATACCACACAACTTCCCTCCATTCATATCTACACGCTTTCCCAAATTTGAATCGTAGCCCTCAGGCATCTTCAAATTCTTAACTCACTCACAAATCTCTCTTTTTTTATCCAATGTGAATGAAAAGCTCACCTTGGGCTTTAACAGTTTATTATTGTGTGTTTCCTGCAGCCATAGTTCCTTTCTTTTGTAGTATTTTGGATTATCTTTAGTCTTATCCTTAACATCCATCACTGTGTTGAAAAAATTATTTTGATAATTTTTTTCAATATGCATTCATCCAGATTGTGTTTGTAACGACCCAGACTTTGTCATGGGGATGGTTAAAGGTATAGAACACAGAAATCTGGCTAAGGATGAGATATGGAGGTTTTGAAAATAAATTAAGTATAGAACTGTGCATTTTGGAGGAGAACTGGTCCGGGGGACCGCTGCAGCAGTGGAATTCCCGTTGCAGTGAGACTGTGGTAGTGGCCAGAGTTCCACCGTGGTGGAAATTGAGGAGTAACTGTTTGGACCGCCGCAGCGGCCCTATGACCACTATAGCGGAAAGATAACTGCTGTAGCGGACGACGAGAATCAGAAAGTGGGTTTAAGTGGGAATTACGGGATTTTCACCCTATTATTTCTCAAAATGTGATCAAGAGGTCTGGAGGATGGAAAAACTTTCCAGAGCAGTAATCCCTTCAACCAAGGTAAGATTTTCGATTCTCTATCTCTAAAGTAAGTGATTTTGATCCTAGAATCTTTGTAGGCCTCTAATGGTGGAAGTTTTGTAGAGGAAGAATCCTAGGTTGTTAAAGTACGGCTGGTATAGTGGGGTGATTTAGGTGACGTCGAATTGTGTTGATCATTTTCTTAGAATTACATGTCGGGAACGAGTGTTATGCGGGAATTATAGGCCTAGAACCTAGAAGAATTGAGGTTTTTACTCTCGAAATCACCCCGAATGGGAGGGTTTGATCTGTTAGGCTCTAAATTGAAGGGTAATTAACGAATTACTCTTGTGTTATAGATTTCACGCTTTTCGAATCTTTGAGGAAGAGCAAGGCTCCCGCGGAGTAGTTGAATTGTTACCTTCCAAATTGAGGTAGGATACTATTTATAGAGATAGACCTATATAATGGCATGTATTATGTGTAATGTCTCTATATGATTGGTCTTTGAACGTTTATGTGATATGTGAGCCTATTGTGGTTAATCTAGCTTAAGAATGTGATTAAGATGTGATATTGAATTGTGACGTCTTGTTAAATGATTGTGTATATATGTTAATTTAATTACCTGTGATGAATGGTTAGTAAAGTGATTATACTCCGTTAACTAGAGGATGGTTAATTGATGATGGCTTATTTGAGAAGTAGATTGTAACTTTTTGTAGGATGCAATGATGCACTTGGCATGCTTTATGAGAATGATGAATGAAAAGATTTTAACATCTTAAAATGAGAGGTTCGAGCCTGAGGCGAGTATCCAGGTGAGCGAATAAACATATTTAAGTGGCTCGTGCCCAAGGGGAGCATCCGAATGAGTATATGACTGGGAGCGGGTGCAACACCAGCACAGTACATGGATTTCTAGAGTCCCCTATAGGTCATGACTGGTTGGGCATAAATAAGACCAACTAACATGTGTGTACATGATTTGTGCGGTTGAGTTTTAAGGGGAGATAGCGGAGGTGTGTGCCCGTCATGTTACCCTTGGTTATGTTATTCACTTATTGTTTGTGATTTCATTTATGTTCATAGGTGGATGTGAAACGTAGTACGAGAATGTGCTAACTTATTGTGGATATGATGTAAATTGATAATAATGAACGTAGCATTAATGCTAAGTGTGACTTTGTAACTATGTGTGGCTATTGAGTAGTTGTCGCTAAGAATAATTGAGGATTTGTAACTCTTAATAGCTATTGTGATTGTTGTTCATTATGGTCGTTGATGGATTCTAGGAGTACATGAAATGTAACTGTTGATTTTATTGAACTGCGTGATGGATGAACTGAGAAGGGAGCAGCATGTTGAGCTACTGCCTAAGCAATGTCGCTGCAGCGGAATAATTTCCGCTGCGGTGGACAAGTGACCGCTGCAGCCAGAGGCCTAATCTAGTGAGCAGGCCAGCTGATTCCTGAGTAGAACTAGTGTTCATAAAATGGCTTGTAATTATGCTTAAAATTGAGGATTTTATATCTATATTGCTGTACTTATCTGTTATTATGTAAGGTCGGCCACTGATGCCTGCAAGTAGTGTGTGATGTACTGACCCTACCCCTGCATTCTTTTCTGAGTGCAGAGTTCGAGCCCGGCAGTTCTTCGCGCCCTCACCTGTGAACCAACAACTTTTGTGGATAAAAAAGGTGGGCAGATGAGGAACAGATCACTCTTTCCTTGCAGATGTCCTTCTTTTAGACATCCGAACATTTTATTTTATTTTTAGTTTTAGTTCCTTAGCTTGTAAAAATAGACTTCTAGTGAAATGACAATCAGATTCTGAAAAATTTCTTATTTGGTTTTGGTACGCGTAGTGTAATGATCTGAAATTAGTTTTTTCATAATAGTTGAATTATTTTTCATGAACGTTTTGATTATAGGGGTAGTATAGGAATTCATTGGATCGCCCCCTGGAGGGCTAGTGTGGGTGCCAATCATGGCCATTTGGGTCGTGACAGTGTCATAGGAGATTATCCTTCCAATATGGCAACTCCCAAAATATGCTCTATTTTGTCCAATTATGTCCAACAATATATCCAGAAAGTCTAGAAAGTGTAGCTTCTTTAATCTTAGTCAAGTGACAAACTCTCTCTCAAATTTCATTTTTTTTGACAATGATGGAGGTGGCGGATCATTTTCAATCTTATTATTTCGGAATGCATGTTTCATTCTTCTAAACTCGTGATCCATTGGCAAGAATCGACGGTGACAGTCAAACCATGAATTTTTACAATCATGTTTTAATGTGAATGCTTTACTATTTTTCATGCAATATGGGCTAGCTAATTGTCCAGCAGTCATCCAACCGGGTAGCATCCCGTAAAAAGAAAAATTATTTATAGTCCACATTAAAGAAATATGCAAAAAGAAATTCTACTTAGTTGATATTCATAAGTCACTACACCTTCAGACCAAAATTATTTTAACTTGTCTATCAAAGGTTGCAGATAAATATCAATCAAACTCTTTGGATTATGGGACCCAGGACAATACAACTTAAAAATATGTAGGGACTTGTCATACATATTTCAGGTGGAAGATATATGGAGTAAGGAATACAGGCCAGCAAAAGTAGGGTGCAGCAGAAACAAAGAATGGTGTGAAACCATCTGCACACAAGCCTAATCTAATATTCTTCGTTCACTTGCAAAATTAGGATAAGTTCTATTAAAATATTTCCAAGCTTCTCCATCTGATGGATGGGACATAACACCAGGGACCCTTTTATTCTCATGGTGTCATCTATCATATGAGGAGTAGAACTCATCAATGCGTGCAACCTCTGTGATCGAGGTTTAAGAGGTAAATAATGCATCGTCTTAGCTAGAACCATCTTCCCACAAGGATTCCACTTAAAACGAGTATGTCCATAAAACTTACAATTTTATAGATCATCATCATTCTTATAGAACAATATGCAACCATTTTCACAACAATGAATTCTATCATACAACAATTCTAACTTGAAAATCAATTTTCTTGACTAATAGAAATTCTTAGGTAAGTCCAACTCAGGGTTAACTAGTTCCTCCAAAAGACCAACCATAGAGTCCATAGCAGCTTGAGGAACACTGCAATCTGATTTGATATTGATTAGTCTAACTGCAACAGACAATTCAAAATATAGACTCCCTACACATAGTGGATGACTAGCCTCTTCTAGTTGTTGATAGATACGTATTGCTTCTTCATTGGGAATTTTTTCGAAATACTATTTGGGTTTCATCCCATATTATATTCCAAATGCATCATTGACCGTTTAATGCACCCTATCATGTTGAACACTACTTTGATCATGTGCATACCGACTACTTCACCCACTGATAAATTATAAAATATACCATTCTCCCAACTAGTCTCACCATGATCAATCCAGAAAAAATATCTAGCCTTAAGACCCATAACGGTAGGTATGAACTAAAACTTTATCAGGTTTAGAAAACTTCATGCAGTTGCATCTCTTACAAGGAAACTTAATCAATCGTTCAATTTGAAAAAAGTATAGTGATATTGCATGGTTGATAAATCCTTTAACACCTTCAACAAATTCATTTATCATGCACCCACAATTTTTATTAGTTCTATCATACATCCATAAAAGATGATTCATCTACAAAAATATATAATATATATTTAATTATAAATTAGATTACATATAAATTTAATTATTTAATTAAATATTTAATATTTATTGATTAATTACTAAAATTATATAAAACACTAAATTAATGGATGGATTTATTTTATTTTAATTTAATATTGGGTAAATTGATCTATACTTAGATTATAACTCAATATAATCACTAAGGTTCAATTTCTAACTCAATCACCCCAAAAGTAAGTCGAATTTTGATGTAATAAAATATTTAGTATTTATTTATTAATTACTACAATTATATAAAGGACTAAATTAATGAACAAATTTATTTTATTTTTATTTAATTTTCGATAAATTTCTAACTTAACTTATAACAAAGTTTCAAGAACAATAAAAAATAACAATTGTTCAATCAAATGTAACAATTTAACAATGAAATCTAATAACCTAACAAAACTTACAACTAAGCCTAATAATCCTAACAATGACATTAACAATGAAATTTAACAATTCTAGTTGTACCAATAATAATGAAATCTAACAATTTAACAATGAAATCTAAGAATTATTTAACAATTAAATCTAACAATTTTAATAATAACATTAACAATATAACAATTTAACAATAACAATAATAATAAAGTCTAAAAATTTAACCTAAAATTTAACAATAATAATTTAATTAAAAATTTAAAAACCCTAACCTTAGCCAAATACATGGCAATGAGTCGGGCAGTGATGCGGGAGTGGGGTTCGCCGGTGGGGTGGGTACGCCAGGCATGGACGTCGGTGGGCTGGGGAGGGATGTCGGTGGGCTGGGGAGGGACGTCGGTGGGGGTTGGCGTCATCGAATTTTGATAAAAAATGAGAGAGAAGAGAGAAATGGTGACCAACGGGGATCTGACCTGGTTATATTATACAGACCGACGGACAACATCGGTGTTTTTGTCGATTTTTGAATTAATGAGTTGACCGAATATTGACTAAAAAATCAAGGAAAAAAATCGGCGTTGTCCATAGATTTTTTGGATTCAATAAACAATTATTTTCATATTATTTAACCCCTCTAAATCCCTTCAAAATAATCCCAAAACGACGTAGTTTAGATTTTAGGAGAATAGGAAATTACTAAATATCCCTTAGAAAAATCATTAGGAAAAACTGCCAGGTGACCCTAACGGGTGAAGTAATGAGTCGTGGTGATTGACTACGACTCATAGTCACACCCGTTGGGTATACTACCTAGGTTCCTCTGTAGGTCACCACGAGAGACCTAACGAGTCATTACAGGTGACCACGATTCGTGGTCACAATACGTTAAGTACACTGTCCACTTAATAAAATCCTGACTCAGGCCTGACCACGAGAGACCTAACGGGTCGTGGTCAGTGACCATGAATCGTGGAGTCTCTCGTTGGGTACACTGTTTCTCACTTTAAACTTCTATTTGCCCTTCCTACGACTGACCTAACGAGTCGTTGGGTCTCATAACGACCAATTAGGTGATTCATCCTTTAGTATTTCTGTAGATTTTCAGATTTTCAGATTTTCTAATTTAGGCCACGGATCTAGTCTTTGAGTTTCCAGAGCATTACAATATCTCCCACTTGGAAATATTCGTCCTCAAATGTTAGAAAACACACAGGAAAATAGAGAATGACAATCATAACTTCCAAATATCTTTCATTTAACTCCAAAACTGTCAAAATGACTACCTCCATTTCAAAATACATGACTGAACTGAATTTACCTTTCATACATACATTCAAAAACTTAAAAGAGACTTGAACACCTGAAATGAATCATGAAAGCTAAATTGAGTTCTAGGGTCAAAACTAATATCTGAAGCTGTGATAGAGTCGGTAAAGAACAAATGCAGGTATTTGGCTATCATATCTGCTTCGACCTCCCACGTAGCTCCTTCAACTTGCGGATTTCTCCATAAGACCTTGACTGAAGCTATTTCCTTATTCCTTAGCTTACGAACCTGCCGGTCAAGGATATGCACTGGCACCTCCTCATATGAGAGACTATTCTTTATCCCCACACTGTCCAATGGCACAACTGAGGTTGGATCTCCAATGCACTTCTTCAAAAGTGACACATGAAAAACTAGGTGTACAGTGCTAGTTCTAAAGGTAATTCTAGCTCATAGGCTACATTGCCGATCCGCCTCAAAATCCTATAGGATACCACATACCTCGAATTGAGCTTTCTCTTCTTTCCAAATCTCATCACCCCTTTCATGGACAAAATTTTTAGGTAAACCCATTCATCAACTGCAAACTCCAACTCTCTTCTCTACAGATCTGCATAAGATTTCTGACGGCTCTGAGATATTTTTAACCTTTCTTGAATGAGCTAAACTTTCTGCATTTCCTCGTGAACTGAGTCTAGCCCTATCAAGGTAGCTTCACCAACCTCGAACCACCCTATAGGAGATCTACACCTTCTCCCATATAATTCTTCAAATGGGGCCATCTGAATGCTAGAGTGGTAGTTGTTGTTGTACGCAAACTCGATAAGAGGCAAATGGTCATCCCAATTACCCTTAAATTGATCGCACACACTCTTAGCATATCTTCTAGGGTCTGAATAGTCTACTCAGCTTGCCCATCAGTCTGCGGATGAAAAGCGGTGCTGAGCTTGACCTGAGTGCCTAATCCCTTCTGAAAGGACTTCCAGATGTGTGAGGTGAACTGCGCTCCTCTGTCTGAAATGATAGCCAAAGGCACCCCATGGAGTCTAACTAACTCTCAGATGTAAAGTTTGGCAATAGTGCTCAGCTGAGTCTGTAGTTTTAATGGGAGGAAATGAGCTGACTTAGTCATCCGATCTACTACTACCCAGATTGAGTCATGCTGCCGACGAGTCCGAGGTAGACCCTTAATGAAATCCATATTTACTTCCTCCCACTTCCATGTGGGTATAGTGATATCTTGAGTCACGCCTCCTAGTCTTTGATGCTCCACCTTGATTTGCTGACAGTTCGGGAACTTGGCTAAGAATTCAGAAATGCCTCTTTTCATGTCGTTCCACCAGTAAATATCCCACAGATCGCGGTACATTTTAGTAGCACTATAGTGAATGGAGTATCTCAAGCTGTGTGCCTCAGCTAGTATCTACTGTCTCAACTCACTAACATTCAGTACACACAATCTTCCCTGATAAAGGAGCACACCATCTCCCCCTTTGGAGAAAGCCTCAACCTCCTTCCTGAGAACTGCTTCTTTAAGTTTAAGTAGAACTGGATCTTCATCCTGTCTGGACTTAACTTTAACTACCAAAGATGAATCTAACCCACTTTACATTACCACACCACCTTTGGCTGAATCCACCAACTGCACCCCTAACCGGGCTAGTCTGTGAACATCCCTCGCTAACCCTTTTTGCCTTCCTCAATATGAGCCACACTCTCCATAGACCGTCTGCTTAAGGAATCAGCCACCACATTGGCTTTTCCCGAGTGATATAGCACACTCATGTCATAGTCTTTTAGCAACTCCAAACATCTTCTCTGATGCAGGTTTGGATCCTTCTGACTCAACACGTAATGAAGACTCTTATGATCTGTAAACACATCCACGTGAGCTCCATATAAGTAATGCCTCCATATCTTTAGTGCAAACACCACCACTGCCAGTTCCAATTCATGAGTTGGATAGTTTTCCTCATGAACTTTGAGTTGTATGGAGGTGTAGGCTATCACATTTCCCCGCTGCATTAGAATGCATCCAAGTCCAACTGTGGAAGCATCACAATAAACAACCAATTCATCTGTTCCCTCTGGCAAGGTCAGAACCGGAGCAGTAGTGAGTCGAGTCTTCAACTCCTGAAAACTCTTCTCACACTCATCCGACAACTGAAATTTCACCTTCTTCTAAGTTAACTTAGTCAGAGGAGATGCTATAGGAGAAGCCTTCCACAAACTATTGGTAATAACCGGCTAAGCCCAGGAAACTCCAGATTTTAGTAGGAGTGATAGGTCTGAGCCAATCTTTCACTACTGCTATCTTGTGAGGATCTACTTGTATCCCTTCACCTGAGACCACATGACCTAAGAAAGTCACGGACTTTAACTAGAATTTTCACTTGCTGAACTTGGCGAACAACTGGCGGTCCCTGAGTGTCTATAATGCTAATCTTAGGTCGTTGGCATGCTCTTCCTCATTCTAGAGTATACTAGAATGTCTTCGATAAATACAATGATGAACATATCTAGATACTGCTTGAAGACCCTGTTCATCAAATCAATAAAGACTGCTGGGGCGTTTGTTAGCCTGAAGGACATCACCACAAACTCGTAGTGACCATATTGAGTTCTGAATGCTGTTATCGGTATGTCACACTCTCTGACCCTTAGTTGATGGTACCCTAACCTGAGATCAATTTTGGAGAAAGAACTTGCTCCCTGAAGTTGGTCAAACAGGTCGTCAATTCTGGGCAGGGGATACCTGTTCTTGACAGTTACCTTGTTCAGTTGACGGTAATGTATGCACATTCTGAGGGTACCATCTTTATTACGCATGAATAGTATTGGAGCACCCCAGGGAGAGATGTTGGGTCTGATAAAACCCTTGTCAAGAAGATCTTTCAGTTGCTCCTTCAACTCCTTAAGCTCAGCTGGAGCCATTCTATAAGGAGGGATGGAGATGGGCTGCGTATCTAGGAGAAGATCTATTCCGAAGTCTATTTCCCATTCAGGGGGAACTCCAGGAAGATCCTCCAGAGAAACATCTAGGAACTCACTGACTACTGGAACTGACCGGATAGTTGGGGTCTCAGAGTTGGAATCCTTGACCCGAACTAGATGATAAATACATCCCTTGGAGATGAGTTTTTGGGCCTTAAGGTAAGAAATAAACCTACCCTTAGGTGTTGAAATGCTGCCCATCCATTCTAACACTGATTCATTTGGAAACTGGAACTTGACAACTCTAGTTCTGCAATCAACTGAGGCATAGCAGGAGTGTAACCAATCCATGCCGAGAATAAGGTCAAAATCGATCATGTCTAACTCTACGAGGTCAGCTGGGAGGACTTTATTTAGGACTGATACTAGGCAGTTTCTAGATACCCGGCTGCTCTAACTAACTCGCCAATTGGGGTGCAGACTGAGAATGGTTCTGAGAGGACCTCTGGACTGATATTGAATTGGACTTCTATGTAGGGAGTCACAAATGAAAGAATGGCTCCTGGATCTAGGAGGGCATACACGTTTAGATGAAAGAGACGTAACATACCCTCGACCACGTCAGGTGAGCTCTCCTGATCCTGATGGGAAGACAGAGCATAGAAATGATTTTGGCACTAACCGCCATCTGTACCTGATTTGTTGGCCTGCTGAGCTAGTAGGCCTGTTAGGGCTGATGATGTAGTAGATTGTGATCTCCCTTGCCCTGCTGACGGGCATTCCCTAACCCGATGTCCGAGCTGTTCACACCCAAAATAGCCCTCTCGTCCCTAAAGGCACTCTCCCTGGTGGTTTCTACCACACTTGGGACAAGCTGGATACTTTTTCCTGGTATTGTGGGCCTGAAACTGAGCACCAGATGACCCAACCCTCCGATCCTGGTGGGACCGAAAGGGTGGAGCACTGGTTGAACTGGGTGTTGGGGCTCTTTGTTGCTGCTGCTACTGCTGCTGTGGGCGGCTACTACCTCTAGACCTCTGATGGCCGAAATCTGACTGGCCAGTCTTTGCCTGTTTGTTCTTACGCTCCATATCCTTTAGCTTTTCAGCCTCAATATGCTGGGCATAGACAATTAAGCTGGAGAGGTACATATCCTTAATCAGCATTGCTGTCCTGTACTCCTTGAGGACCAGATTCGACACCCCTTTCATAAATTTCAACATGCGTTACCCTAGTAAACTCCAGAGCATACTCCTCCATAGTTCTATTGCCCTGTCTCAAATTCATAAACTCCACCATCTTTGCCTCCCTCAGCTCCCGAGGGAAAAACCTATCTAAGAAAGATGTGTGGAATTCTTCCCACTCCACTGGTCCTGCTCCCGTTGGTCACCCCTCTTTCCACTAGTCATGCTAGACCTGAGCTACCCCTTTTAACTGGTAGGCAGCCAGGTCAGCACTTTCAGAAGAGCTAACACCCATAATACGGGTGATCTTACTGACCTCATCCATGAACTCCTGGGGATCCTCCCCTACTTTGGATCCCTGAAAAGATGGAGGGTTCATACGGGTGAAGTCCCGCACCCTCGTTGCTACTACAGTTCCATTCGTGGCTATAGGAACCACCTGCTGGTTCACCTGGTTGGTGATTGTTTGGGCTAGCAGTTGAATGACCGCCCTAAATTCGGCAGTAGAGGAGCTACCGGGCTGGTGGGGCAGGTCTGTTGGAGTTACCGACCCTTCTTCCATTTTTGCATCTTGGGAGGCATGGTTTATTGAAATAAAATAGAGCATGAGTTAGAAAGGAGTTTCTAGAATTGAACTTTAACACACGATAATGAGTATGAAAAAAAGAGAGTTTTCCTAATAACATCTCATAGCCTCCTCGTCATAAGTGTGGCGCGCTTCACACCTATGAAAAGAACGCTAGTCGATGCGGCTTTCATACATTTTGAGGATACTCTAAACCTAGTGCTCTGATACCAAGTTTGTCACACCCCGAGCCTACATCCTGGATGTAACACGGTACTTGAAGTCACAAGTGACCCCAAGTCAACCCCTAGTCTATGGTACCCTGGTATTCTGAGTAAAACATGCATAACAGAAATTTCAAAGTGATAACATAAAAACATTTTGATGAAATTTAAGATAAACCTTAAAACATGAAATCTGAACATTTGTAGTCTAAAAGCCCTCTAACTGATGAGTTACTGGGACAAGCCCCCAGCTAACTCTAATTCTAAATAAAAACTGTAATCTAATTGTAAGAAAATGAAATAAGGCCCTCGAATGATGAGGACTCACACTTCAACTGCGGTTGGGGAATCTGAATCGTGGAGACTAACACTGCTGAGTCTAGGAACTTGCAGCTGTATCATGAAACGATACAACATAAAAGTATGCGTCAGTACTTTGAATGTACGAGTAAGTGGGAGAAAACATAATTTAAATACAAAGTCTTAACTGAAATAACATGCAATGACCAACAAGTAAACTGAACTGAATGACTGATGTAAATTGAAATGGTCAAGATGACCCTGTCTGACGGTCAAAGACATGCCCTAAGTCTGAAAATTCTGAGTCTGAGATACTGGACTGAACTAAGCCAAACTGATAAAACTGGAACTGAATTGAGTTGTTTATTCTAGACTAGACAGGACTGATTAGTGGGAGAGTCTATAACCGACATATAACCACGTGAGCTAGATGTGGAGTCCAATGTATACACCTCACAGGTAGGACCCAATATACCTTGCCAGGGTATAAACGCATGAACTGGGTGATCACAAATGTCTGGGGCCAATCAGGCAAAGTAATATTGTAACCTACGATGGAAATGTAGTTCTGGAAACCTGGGTGCGCTGGAACCTCAGCCTGCTCGGTGCTAAGTCCTACTCCCACTAAAAAACCTAAATTGAAGTACTAGGCTGATAGCTCAAAACTGGGGTCCAAGACTGGTCAGGGACATATAACTGAAAGTACCCTAAGAGTCTTATCGGACCAGATTCTGAAACAGGGTTCTAGACTGGTTAGAGTTGCTTATCTGGAAGCGTCGTAACCATCTAAGAACAATCTATAAACGGAACTGGGGTCCTGGGGCTGGTCAAATCTATATATCTAAAATGTCATGACCACCTAATGGACCGATAAACTAGATTCTGTGTCTGATTCTAATAACTAGGAGGCACCACTGGCACCTCGGGAAAAGACTGAATCCAAACTGATCAGTTGAAAAATTTTGAATAGTTTTGGAGAGATTCTACGTTCTAACTGAACTAAACTATTAAGCAGCTAATAGAGAACTCAACTCATTCCAACAACACGGGAATTCCATAATATGGCAAAATCTCAAGAGTTAAAGAAATCTCATCTAACAGAGCTAAAATCATTCTTATCAATGGAATATTTTCTCATCATATATATAATAAGACTTACAAGGAATTTCAGCCCAAAACATACTTCATTCACTAAATAGGAAATTAACAAACAAACAATCTTCATGCAAGAATTTAGGGCTTCAATTCACTTTTGTACGAACATTGGCAATTTAATTAGGAACTAATGAAGATAATATGAAAAATCAACATGGATATTATCCCAGGTGAAATTAACGAAATATAACACAAAATTTATTCGTATTCGAAAACTCAGGGCTAAACTAATAGGGAGATTATGGGACGATTTTGGGGGGACACAAAGGAAGAACAATTCCCCTGTTGAATTCCCACATACCTGACTAAATTTCTCTAGATAAACAAGCTTGAATGGTTGCAATTAGTTAGGAACCCTAGACCTTGCTTGAGAGCTCTTGAGAGAAGACTTACGCAAATTTTTCTAAAAATCTGAGTGGGAATGAGGGAAAAACTATTTAACCCCTCTAAATTCATTCAAAATAATCACAAAACAATGTAGTTTAGAGTGTAGGAGAATAGGAAATTACTAAATATCCCTTAGAAAAATCGCTGGGAAAAACTACCAGGTGACCCTAACGAGTCATGGTGACTGACCACAACTCGTGGTCACCCTCGTTGGGTATACTGCCCAGATTCCTCTGTAGGCCACCACGAGGGACCTAATGAGTCATTATATGTGACCATGATTCGTGGTCACAATTTGTCAAGTACATTGCCCACTTAATAAAATCCTGACTCAGGCCTGACCACGAGAGACCTAACGGGTCGTGAGTCTCTCATTGGGTATACTGATTCTCACTTTACACTTCTATTTCCCCCTTCCCATGACTGACCTAACGAGTCGTTAGGTCTCATAACGACCCGTTAGGTGAGTCATCCTATATCATTTCTGTAGTTTTTTCAAATTTTCTGATATAAGTCTCGGATCTAGTCTTTGAGGGGCATTGTAATGCATAATCACAATAATAAAGAAAATTCAAATTCACCAAGAATATGTATAACTCTTTTCAAAATAGTGACACTAGGCCAATACCCTTTTCAAATAAGTGGACTGCTTTCAACACAGTGCATGTAGGTCAAAATCTTTCTCAAATAAGTAGATTGCTTTTAAAACAATGCCTGTAAGCTAATATATTTTTGAAATAAGTGAATTATTTTCAAAATAATATTCGTAGGCTAATATCTTCCTCAAATAAGAAGATAGCTGTCAAAATAGTGCTTGCAGGCTAATAACTTTCTCAAATAAGCAAATTGTTTCCAAAATAGTGTCCGTTGGCCAATATTATTCTCAAATAAGTAATTTGATTTCAAACAGTTCCCCTAGGCTAATATATTTCTCAAACAAGTAAATTTATATCAACACAGTGTGTTTTAGGAAAATAACTCATCATGGAACAATATAATGTATGAAAATAGAGTAATTCTCAACAAGTATACATTTCAAATTGTATAGAATCTATTAGCTAAGTCCCAAATTAGAATCGAACATAGGCCTAGAACGGGACACGAGACAAAGAACCCTGAGAGGGCTCCAAGTCGACCCATGACATGAACATGACATCTAAACTCAACATAAAAAATGTGGAAATCTAACATATATAAAATGGCGGAAGTCTGAAAATTTGATAACATCAAATATCTAAATATATAATAGCGATCTGAAACTGAAAACATACTATGTCTGATAAGCCTCTACATACTGACGAGTTGATGGGACAAGACCCCCAACTAACTAACTAAAATTGAAACTGAAGATACTGAATACAACTGATAAAAGGGTCCTGGAAGGATGATGATTCACCAACTCTTGCTGGGAGGTACTACTTTGAGGATCTGGCTAACGACGGGGCTGAACCTAAATATCGGAACCTATATCATGAAATGATACAACATAGAGTATGCGGTCAGTACGTGGAATGTACCGAGTATGCAAGGTAAGTAAAACCTCTAAGTAAGTAAAATCAGAGATCATGCATATCGTAAAACATGTCATCATATGATTTAGAGAGTAGAGCTTGCATGCTATTATCTGAAAACATAATTTAAACATAACTGAATATCATAACTGAATCTAATGACCCAAAGCTAAAACTGATTATTCATAAGTAAAACTGAACATTGGGTCAAACCTGCTCGGAATCATAATATCATGACTAATGAACATGCATAACTAAAATCATGAGGAACAATGGGAGACTAGTCATATAGCTGACATTACCACGATAGATCTTACATGGTCCCAACTATTACACTCAAGTGGGCAGAGCCGTCCAAAGCCTTGACAGGGCTATGGATGCTACCATGATATCAATATCAAGCTGAAGGCTCCTAGGGGTAGGGAAGCTCACAAGGAAGGTCCCAAATAATCTGATCATACCTACATTGGCACGTAGTTCTGTGGCTAAGGGTTGACTGACCCGTAGCCTACTCAATGTTAGACACTACTCCCAAAATATTCATATGCTCTCCATCATTTTTCAACGAAGCTGAAGCATCGTCTTACAACGAAGATGAAGCATCATCTTACATCCATAATCTAAAAACATAACATGAGGATCCTTGGCTCAAATCATACCACAAGCTAAACAGGGTGGGAGTCTAGACTCCAAAAATCCAGGTGGTAAGTGAATAACATGAAATTGAGGTAAATCATGAAACATACTTGATCATATGGGCTTGACCAAACATAATCATACTTGAAATAGGCTTTGATAGTCAAAAACATGAATATCGACATGGGTAATTTGAAATCATACATCCATTATATACATCCCATCATGCTTGAAAACGTAGATCTAATGTCATCTTTTCATGAACTTTCATAATTTGGCATCATAATTTGTAAAACTTTAAAAAATATGAATTTGTAATTGAAGAAATTATAAAACATGCCCACGAATCATAATTCAACATTAGAAACATAAATAAATTATACCCATGATAGATACTTGGAGAATTCACAAGTTGGGTTAAAACCCCATAGATTCATCAACTAGAATTTTCATGAATTTGAGAAGGAATTGGACATGAGAGTGGATGGATACACCACTTCATAATCCTACATACCTGGGTACTTCTGATTTCACAACCCCTCTTGAATGCACAAAGGAATTGGGAGAAGACTTGATGAATTTCTAGGCTTGATCACACTTAGGAACTTTTAGGCTTGCATGCATGTAGAGAGATAGGTTAAGAATGAGCTAAACCCTTTTAAAACACACCTATCTGGGCTTAAAATGATGTAGTTAAGGTCTTAGAAACTTAGAAATTATGGAAAAGCCCTCAATAAATTCATAGGGAAAAACACACTGCCAGTCCCAACGAGGGATTGAACGACTCGTTGCCTGAGGGAAGACTCATGGTGACGAGTAGTTGGGTTCACTACCCAAAGTTTCCATCTTCAACCCAGCTCCTGACCACGACTGACTCCATGACTCATTACGCTGACCACGAGTCGTGACTTGTCTCGTGGTCAACTCCAAATTTCAAAACCAGCCAACTCTCCTTTCACTCCACGAGTTACCTAACGACTCGTGGTGCACCTCACGGGTCACTGGATGACTCGTTCTGTCACCTGGTGCATAAATTTTGTTTTCTCCATTCAACCCTCAGATCTGATCTTAGGCTTTTGGGGTATTACACAAGATGACAGCAAAAATGTGGCACGAAGAAACTTATGAGTCTACACAAAAAAGACTACCAATTAAAGTTTCATCCCTAAAATTTCTTTACCATATCACCTCACCCTGCTCTTATTTGTGCTCCTTCTCCATAAGCTCCAAGCGAAACACTTTCAAAATTGCATTAACATTTGATCCCTAACCTACTGCACTTACTAAACCAATCCTAAGACATTAATCCAATCAATTATGGTACATCATCTGTATGAAGGAACCAAAAAAGAAGTTCAGATGGCAAAGAGTGACAACCTATATCCCGGATCCAAGGAGGATTGATGAACGAATGCACTCAAGATTCATGACCTCACACTTTCATAGGGACTTGAGTTACTGGAGTTTGATACTTTCAACGAGAAAGAAAAATCTATATCTCAGACTACTACTAAAGACTGATCGAAAACAGAAGAGATAAAGCTATAGGAATAAGGCTATCTTGCTCAACTAACAGAAACTTTGTATTATAGGATTACTTTCCACAGATTGAAGAAATATTATTCGCTCAAACCATTACTAATTGACCTTACAAGCATCACTTTCCTCGCTCTAAAGTTTAACTCCAGGATACAGAGAAATATGCAACCTTGAAGCAGGTGGTTTTATAGCTTAATCAACACCGACAAGTTACAAGAGTATCAATTGAAGAGAGGACACTCTAATTCTAGCCACTAGCAGCAAAGAAAGATGACCGAGTATAGACTATGCTTTCTGGAAAAAATGTTGCTTTGAGAAAGGACTGAAATAAGCCTCTAAAGACAAGCTCATCCTAAATATTGTATTTACAATTCTTTACCTACCCATCCTTTTATCATTCGCTCTCACATTCTTGTAGCAAAATCACGTTCAACCTGACTTCCCATAGTAGAGTATGTATGCAATCAATGTCGGGTTTGGTCTCTCTTAAAAAACCAAAGGCATCATTATTATGTATCCAGAACTATGCTCGGCCTAACTTCACTATGTGGAATACGTAGGCAATCCTCATTGGATTCAGTCCCATCATATTTTCTTTTCTCCAATGTATTGAACTATGTCATAATCTGATTTTGCTTGGATACTTAGACATTTTAAGTCAAGCTCAGTCGATGCATTATATGTAAAGACCCTTGAATTGCGTACAGACTTGGTTCCCATTTGGGGTTACATAGGCAACTAAAAAGGTGCCATCATACCGTTAGAAGAACCCTTTATTAGTAACACACCTTGGGGATATGAATGGTTTCACTACAACATCTCGAAATATGAAAAAGCATCATCAAAAGATATGGGTATGACAAGGGCGACGTTTGGATATAATCAGAAAAACTAATGAGCTCAATGAATTTTGAAACATAATGACAGGAATCAAGGAAGAGGACATTGAGACAAGATTCAAGAAGAAAGAAAAAGTGCCACCTAGCTTACCATGGAATCATGAGCCAAACCATCCTTTTAGCTTTTAAGAATCCTTTAATTGAGTTTTATACCTCTAAACGCTTGTCTTGAATTTTGCAGGTAACCCAGGGATCTAAATCAAATAACAAGTTAGAGAACCCTCATTAAGATAAATAGGATAGTACCAATTTGTTGAATAAGCTTCGCTAACTTGAGCATGATAGTTGATTTTGTCAATAAACTCCGCCAAATGGAGACCGTCGTCTGACTACGTAAAATAAATTCTACCAAATAGAGAATGCCGACTAACTTTATCAAACAACATTAAGAGACTCAGACTCAAATGACATTGTCAAAACCCTATCAATTAGAGCACTGTACATAAACATCAATCGAATGACTGTACATAAGCAGATGATAATCTGCTAATCGGAGGACAGTACATAAGAAAAATGACACTTTTCCAATTGGAGGCATGTATGTTAGTGAAGCAACCCTCCGCCTATAGAGGCATGTATATTAAGAACACCATCTGATTTTACTTTATGCAAGTTTTCTTCACCAACGGAGGCTACTATGTTACACTATCCCGCCAATCGAAGGTTTCTACATTTCAATTGTCCTACTAGATGGAGGCCCTTATATTTCAATTGCGCCACTAGATAGAGGCCTCTATATTACAGTATCTCGCCAATTAGAGGTCTCTACATTTCAATTGGCCCACCAAACAAAGGCTCATATATTTCAATTACCGTGTTAGATGGAGGCTCTTATATTTCAATTGCCCCGCTAGAGGGAGGCCCTTACATTTTGAATAGCCCTCACTAGACAGAGGTCACTATATTTCAATTGTCCCGCTAGACGAAAGCCTTTTACATTTTAGTTGCCTCACCAGATGGAGGCCTTTACATTATAGTTTATCACACCAAATCAGAGGCTTTGAATATTAGATGTTTCCCTACTGGTTGGAGGCCTTCGTACATTACATATTGCATTATCAGTCAGAGGCTAAACACTACAAGTTGTCCGCAGGTCTAAACTCTTCAGTTGCACTGTCAATCAGAGCTTTATTACTTAGAAACTTCTGTTACAAAGTCAATTTTCCAATCAAAGGCTTTATTATAGGGCTTCATCAATAAATAACCAAGAATTCCTTATTAAAAATATCTTGCAAATTGAATGAGTCTTCTTAATTATGAGACTCCAGTTATTAATTTAATACAAGTTGCTCTGCTAATCAGAGGCTTTATTATAGGGCTTCATCAACCAACAATTGGAGATTCTTTATTACAAATATCTTGTATATCAATTGAGTCTTCTTCATAATGAGACTCCAAATATTTTTGTATTACAAGTCATTCCACTAATCATAGCTTTATTACTCAGAAACTTGTATTATAAGGTCAATCCACCGATGGGAGCCTTTATTACAAAGGCTTCATCGATTAATAATTAGGGATTCCCTGTTACAGATATCCTGCATATTGAATGAGGCTTCTTTATTATGAGACTCTAGATATTCTTCTATTACAAGTCGTCCACCAATCGAAGCTTTATTACTCAGAAACTTTTATTATAAGGTCACTCTGCCGATCAGAGGGTTGGCAAGGCATCATTAATAAAAAATTGGGGATTTCCTATTACAAATATCTAGAATATCAAATGAGTCTTCTTTGTTATAAGACTATATTTTTTTCTATTACAAGTCATTCTGCCAATAAGAGGCTTTATTGTAAGGTGTCGTTAATTCACAACCAATTCTTTGTTACAAACATCCCACCAATTAAACATGTCTTATTTAATATGAGATTCCGCCAATTAGAGATTTTTTTTAGCCGCTCCTCTAATCAGAGAACTTATTATAAGACACCAGCGAGAATTCTTTACTAAAGTTGTTCCTTTTGATCAAATGAGTCTCTTTATCAAGACCCTGCCAATCCAAATATTATTATGTCTGCTTCGTAGGTCAGCTTTTACAATGGATGCTTTGTAAATATAAATTGGCGCCACCAATTAGAGCCCTTCATTGCACCTGCTCTATTAGTCACTGTTTTTAATTACATCAGCCTTCGTGAATCAAAAGTTCCTCCACAAATCGATGACTTTAATACTCGTGTGGCTTCTTTTACATTAGTATTATCATTTTACAACATTAAACTACATAGGTATTCTATCACCTTTTACCTTTTATAGGACAACACATTATAATGTGAAACTACATCTAAGCAGAAAACTGGGGCATAGCTAATAAGAAATGCCAAACCCATTAGCAAAGTCAAGTATTCACTCTCAGAACTCCACTCAACTCAATCTTCATAAACTTTAACTTGACTAGATCTCAAATATCTATTCATGGTAATTTTTATCCCAGTGTCGTCATAACTTAACACTGGGCAACTTTTGAGAGTTCATATTCATTTTATTTTTGAACTATACTTGGCCTTATGCCCAGAATTCCAGGGATATGTAGGCAGCTCAAAGAAGAGCTCATCTATGTTCATAAAAGATCCATCTTTGATCTTTTCAACATTACATCATATCACTCTTGTAACACCCACTGTCATCATAATCCAACACTATGGAAAAATTTTGAGGACCGCTCAAAAATTTCCATAACCTTGTCCTCCCGAAGTACATCAGGCTATATTTCCGTCTCCTTTAGGGATATGTAGATAACTAAAGTTTGAGCATGGATATACTCACTCTATTCATGCCAAAAATCATTTCACCACATGTAATACCCCAGAAGTGCCTAAGGTTAGGTTTGAAATTAGAAAAGAGATCAGTAGAAAAGTTTGAGAAATATCACAGGAAGACTCATCATACGATCGTGGAAAGGAATGACGATTCATTGGTGGGTGTCACGACCCGTGGTGGGGAACCATGAGTCATGGGATGTAATCCTGGGAAGGTTCGAGGAACTTTCAGGGTCTAGCGGCAATGGTTAGTCTCACGACCCGTGGTGCCATGTAATGACCCATGACAGGTGCCCATGGCATGGTCTTTAGGAATCAGCACCCCCCGACCAGTGGTAACAATGAGAGGCAACCATGAGTCATTACTTCATGGTATAACTCGTGGTATAAGTCGTGGTCCCTAGTAGTGTTCAATTTTCAGATTTTTCATTAAGGGTATTTTCGTAAATTCTAAATTCTAAAGTCCTAAACTACGTCGTTTTAATCTCAGTTAGGGAAGTTTTAAGAGGATTTAATCTATTCTAACTCATTCCCTCCCTATGCTTGCAAACTAGAGGATTTCTAAAGGAAGAACAAGCTTAGAACTCTCCAATTTCTTCTCCAATTCCTTTGGACTTTCAAGGGAGAGTGTAAGATCAGATTACCCAGGTAAGTAGGGTTGTAAATGAGAGTCCCTCTTCACTCTCATGCCCCAATTTTCCTCCATGTTCATGAATTCAAGTATTAAAGTAAATTTGACGATCTTATAGGGGGTTTTAACCCCAAATTTATGGGATTCTCTTTGATTTGATTATGGGTCAATTCTTTTTTATGTTCTATATGTTGTTTTAATGTCCATGTGCAGATTTTATACATAAATTAATTATGATTTTATGATTTCAAATCTTAGTCAATCTATGCCCAATTATGAAAAGTTTAATGAAAAGTCAAGTTGTGATTCTATTCTGATTTTGACCTTCCTAAGCCTAAATTATGATTTATGATTTATGATATGATTTCTCTTCAAGTACTCTTCATGGATTTATGAATGTCAAGTACATGAATTTTTACAAATATGCATGTTCTTTATGATTTATAAATTTATGACTTGTGTCCGACTCACGGGCCCCTTATTCATGGTTAATCATGTGTTTAAAGTATGATCAACATGTTATGATTTATTGGCCATGAAATTTATGAATGATTCAATGATTACTATATGAGCCCTCATGTGCATAATTTTAGGAGTAGTGTCTAGCACCAAAAGCCATATGGTCTCAGAAGTACGTGGCATCATAGGTATATGTATTCATGTACCCCTTGTGATATCACGTTATGCACGTCCCTTGCCTGGAAAGCCTGGGATGGCTCCGCCCACTTGAGCGAGATAGTTGGGGCATCATGTAAGCTCTATCATGATGGTGTCAGTTAAGGCGAGTTCTCCCATTGTTCCTCATGATTTATGCATTGTTAGATTATGTTACTTTGGATCAATTTCATGTTTTTATAAGGTTTCTCTTATGATTATGACTATGACTAGATTATGAATGGTTTGAAAACCTTGAGCCCTTATGTTTGTATTATGATATTCTCTCATGATTAGACTGTCCTACTTTTATGAACTCTTATGTATTTTTAACTGTCCGTTTTTACTTACCTTGCATACTCGGTACATTTCAAGTACTGATCGCATACTCTATGTTGTATCATTTCATGATATAGGCTTGGTGTGATCGCAACAGCGGTACTGCGTTGGCACTAACTCGACTCGGCTGACCACCTTAAATTCTCACTTAGCAATTCCCAAAAATCAGTTTATCAACTATGTATGATTTATACATAGCTACAATTTCAACAGTCAACTCACCATTGATCACATGGGATATACAATTGAATCTTTGACAATCACTTCATCAACTCTTCACAGACTTATATATGACTTTACAAGTATAAACAAGTCATAAACAAGTACATCAACATTGCAACCATATGTAAACTACACATGCAAGGATTTCAATTTCACCCAATTCTCATACTTTTAAACCAATATTTACCCTTCAAGTCCTGTCTTAATATCATACCATCAATGATGTGCAAAGAACACGCCTTCGTCATATCACTATATAACACTCAAAAATGAACGTCACTATACACATATGCCAGAGGGTCTTATTTCTGCTCTTTCAGTCATGACCTGTAGGGGACTCTAGAAATTCATGTACTGTATCGGTGTGGTACCTGCTCTCACTTATCTGCATCTAAATTCTCCCCTCATACACAATCCACTCAATCATAATCTCTCTTTTGGATACTCCACCGGGCACGAGCCACTCATCTCAAGATAAAGCATGTTATCCACTGTCATTCTCCTATTATATATGTTATCAATTAGCCAATTTGTATGGCTTTTCAAAGGTATCAAGTTGTCCTCATTCACTTGGTTATATTTACCAATATTCAACCACTTACATGAAAATTTTGAAAGAATACATACAACATCTGAATGCACCTCAATTTCATGACAACACATATTAACATTCATCATCTCAAGCTCACTTTACAAGCATATTTAACAAATCATCATATTAGCGATAATTAGTGTCCAAAGACCAGCTAAGCATGTTGTCACTCCACACTTATATACATTATTATATAAAGTCTAACTCCTTATAATCATAACCTACCTCGTTTGCTAGAAGAGAGAATTCAAATATTTCTACAGGAGCTTTGCCTTTTCGTAAAGCCTCTGAACATTCAAAATCTAACACAAGTAAAGGAGAATCACATTCAATCATTTACACTCCATTCGAGCCTAGAATTTCGATTCTACCCCCATTCTACCCAATATCATGGTCAAATTTGATATTTTAAGGGTTAATTTATCACGTTCTATCCCCACATAGGTTATCCCAACTTGTTCTAGGAAGTTTTTACTCCCAAAACCCTTTTTAATCAGTTGCAAAAAGGTCCAACCTTTATCGAATTCTAGTTCTCAAACTATGGTGAAAGAAGTGTTCTATAGTCACATTCCTCCTAGAAAGTGTCAATTACCCACTTTTAGGTCTGGGAATCAACACCTAACCCTTCTTCTTAAAGTCTCCCTGGTTTCTATAACTTAGGGTTTTTATCTTAGAGAAAACTATCTAAGACCGCCCATTGGTTCTAGAGTGTTAGAAAATCAAAAGGGGAGAGAACTCGTTAAGAAATTTACCTTGGAAAGAACAATTGCCTTAGCTTCTAAAAAATCACCTTGAACTTTCTCAAATATCATGATGTCACGACCCGAACATAGGCTCAGATCGAGACACGGGACAAAGAACCCCAAGAGGCTCCAAGTCGACCAATGGCATGAACATATCATCTAACTCAATCATAATAAAGCGAAAGATTAACATAATTAATATAGCGAAACTCTAATAATTTCATAACATCGGCATACATACACAAGATCGAAGCTGATTATATTCTATGTCTGAAAAGCCTCTACTACTGATGAGTTAATGGGACAAGACCCCAACTAACTCACTAAGGTATGAAACAGAAAGTACTGGATACAACTAAAAAGAAAGGTCCTCGAAAGATAAGGATTCACCAACTCTGCCTGATAAGTGCAAATGCTGCATGTCTGGCTAATGACAAAACTGAGCCTAAGTACACGAGCTTGTATCATGAAATAATACAACATAGAGTATAAGGTCAGTACGTGGAATGTACCGAGTATGTAAGGTAAGTAAAACCACTAAGTAAGTAAAATCATAAATCATGCATATGATAAATCATAATCAAGATAAGATTCTAAGAGTAGGGCTTGCTGCTATTTTCTGAAATCATGATATGAACACAATTGAATATCATAACTAAATCGAATGACCCAAAGCTGAAAACTGATAATCATAAGTAAAACTGAATATTGGATCAAACCTGCTAAAAACATAATATCATGACTAATGAACATACATAACTGAAATCTTAAGGAGCAATGGGAGACTCGTCATATAACAAACATTACTAGGATAGAGCTTATGTGGTCCCGACTATCACACTCAAGTGGGCAGAGCCATCTAAAGCTTTGCCAGGGATAAAGATGCTATCATGATATTGATATCCAGCTGAAGGCCCCTTGGGGGCAGGGGAAGCTCACAAGGGATGTCCCAAATAATCTGAACATACCTATGTTACAACGTAGTGCTGAGGCATAGGGCTGACTGACCCTTAGCCTACTCGGTGCTAGACACTACTCCCAAAAATATGCATATTCTCTCCATCGTTTTTCAATGAAGCTGACTCATAACATACATACATAAATCTGAAATCATAACATGAGGAGCCTTGGCTCAAACCATACCACAAGCTGAGCATAGTGGGAGTTTAGGCTCCAAATCCATGTGGTAAGCTAATAACATGAAATTTAGATAAATCATGAAACATACTTGATCATATGGGCTTGCCCAATACTTAAACATGCTTGACATAGACATGGGTAATTCAAAATCATACTTCCTTCATAAACATCTTATCATGCTGAAACACATATTTCATAGATCTCAACTTTCATGAACTTTCATGGATGGGCATCATAGTTTAAAAAACTTGAAAACATAATTTATAATTGAAAATATTGTAAAATATGTCCATTAATCATAATTCAACATTTTAAACATGCTTAGATCATACCCATGATAGATATTTAGGAAATTCACATGTTGGGCTAAAAACCCCATAGATTCATCAACTAGAATTTTCATGAATTGGGAGAGGATTGGGCATGGGTGTGGATAATTACACCCAGTTACACCCATTTATAACCCTACATACCTGTAGAAATCTGATTTCATAACTTCCTTGTTTGCCCAATGATAATTTGGGGAAGAACTTGAGAAATTTAGGCTTGATCACCCTTAGGAACTTCTAGACTTAAATGCATGAAAGTGAATAAGCCTATAATGAACTTACCCCTCTTAAGACATTCTATTCTGAGCATAAAATGACGTAGTTTAGGCCTTAGGAACTTAGGAATTACAAAAAAGCCCTTAATAAATTCGCAGGGAAAAACACACTTGCCAGTCCTAACGAGGGACTGGACGATCCGTCATCACTGACCACGACTTGTGGTCACCTCTTGTCGCATACACTAGAATTCCACCTTCACCGGTCACCACAAAGGGACACCACGACTTGTGGTGTGCCCGACTACTCGTGGTGACTTGTCGTTAGGTGCACTACCAGAACATTTATCCTTCAGACCAATCACTGACCACGACCCACTGGACGAGTCATGGTGGTGACCACGACCCATGGTCTCAGTCGTGGCCATCCTCAAACTCAAAATTCCAACCCAATCCAAGATCCTCCCCACGAGTCACTGGACAACTCGTCCTGTGACCTGGTGTAGAAAATTTAGTTTTCTCTATTTCAACTCCCGGGTATGATCTTAGGCTTTTCAAGGTATTACAATATCTCCCCCTTAGGAACATTCTTCCTCAAATATGGGGAAACATACTGAAAAGCAGAGAAATGCAATCGTCATACTCAAATACTGAACATACAAGCTGAAAACTGATGGGATGGTTTACTTCGAACTGAACTACAAGACTGAACTGAATTCCTGAATTACACATACATTCCTTGACATGAAAGAAACTGGGGAACATGAGCTGAACATGAAACTGAGTAGAGTACTAAGGAGGAAACTGATACCTCAAGCTAAAATTGAGTCGGAAGGGAATAGGTGTCGGTATTTAGCCATCATATCTGCTTCGGCTTCCCATATAGGTCCCTCAACATGCTGATTTCTCCACAAAACTTTCACTGAGGCTACTTATTTGTTTCTTAGCTTCCGAACCTGACGATCAAGTATTTCTATCAGAATCTCCTCATAACTAAGGCTATCTTTCGCACCTACACTGTCCACCAGAACAACCAGAGCTGAATCATCCAAACATTTCTTTAGGAGTGATACATGGAAAATTGGATGAGCTGAACCTAATTCTGAGGGAAATTATAGCTCATAGGCTACCTTTCCAATTCATTTTGCAATTCAGTATGGACCAACATAACAGGGACTGAGTTTCCCTTTCTTTCCGAACATCTCACTCCTTTCATGGGAGACACCTTTAGAAACATCCAATCATCGACTTCAAACTCAAGTCCTCTCCTCCTCACATCCACATAAGACTTTTGGCGACTCTGAGCTGTTTTCAACCTGTCCCTTATAAGCTGAACTTTCTCCATAGCCTCATGGACTGAATCCGGTCCTATCATTGTAGCTTCACCGACTTCAAACCAACTAATATGCGATTTACATCTCCGCCCATAAAGAGCCTCAAACGGAGCCATCTGAATGCTGGAATGGTAGCTATTGTTATATGAAAACTCAATGAGAGAAAAATGGTCATCCCAACTACCCTTGAAATTAATCACACATGCTCTCAACATATCCTCAAGAGTCTGAATGGTCCACTCGGCCTGACCATCTGTCTGTTGGTGAAAGGCTGTGCTAAGCTTGACCTGAGTACCAAGTCCCTTCTGAAACTATCTCCAAAATTGGGAGGTAAACTGAGTACCTCTATCTGATATGATGTACAAGGGCACTCCATGCAACCGAACTAACTCCCAGATGTATAACTTAGCACAATCCTCCACTGCATCAGTGGTTTTGATTAGTAGAAAATGAGTTGCCTTAGTCAACCTATCTACAACCACCCAAATAGAGTCACACTGTTGATGAGTGCGAGGCAACCCTGTGATGATGTCCATATTGATCTCCTCCCACTTCAAACTAGGGATACTAATATCTTGAAGCATACCTCCAGGTCTTTAATGTTCCACTTTCACCTGCTGACAATTCGAACACTTAGCCACAAATTATGCTATGTCCTTCTTCATGCCAATACACTAATAGACTTCCTGAAGGTCACAATACATCTTGGTGGCATCTAGGTGTATAGAGTATCTGGAACCATGATCCTCGTGCAACATCCGATCTCTCAAATTATCAACACACGAAACACACAAGCGACCCTAATATCAAAGCACCCCATCTCCCCCTTTGGAGAAGACTTCTACCTTCTGATTCTAAATGGCTTCCTTCAACTTTACCAAAATCAGATCTTCATCTTGTCTAGCTTTAACTTCGGTCACTAAGGATGATTCTGACCCATTCTAAATAATGACACCACTATCTGTCGAGTCAACATGACGGACTCCTAGACGTGCAAGCCAATGTACATCCTTCATTAACTACTTCCTCTCCTCGTCTATATGGGACACACTCTCCATGGAAAGCCTGCTAAGAGTGTCCTCCACCACATTTGTTTTGCTCGGATGGTAGAGGACACTCATATCATAATCCTTCAAAAGCTCTAACCACCTTCTCTGACATAGATTCAAATCCTTTTGGTAAACAAGTACTACAGGCTTTTGTGGTCCGCAAACATATCTACATGGACCTCGTATAGATAGTGTCTCCAAATCTCCAAGGCAAATACTACTGCTGCCAATTTGAGATCATGAGTCTGGTAGTTCTTTTCATGGACCTTCAGCTGCCTGGAAGCATATGATATAACCTTACCGCACCGCATCAATACACAACAAAGGCCAATCCTCGAGGCATCACAATATACCACAAACTTATCAGTACCCTAAGGTAGGGTCAACATTGGTGCTGAAGTGAGCCGAGTCTTCAAATATTGGAAGCTCTTCTCATAAGCCTCTGACCATTGAAACTTCACTTTTTTCTGGGTCAATTTGGTTAATGGTGCCGCAATAGATGAAAACCCCTCGACAAATCTCCAATAATAACTAGCTAAACCCAAGAAACTCCTGATATGCAAAGGACTAACTAGTCTAGGCCACTTCTTCACCGCTTCTATCTTTTGAGAGTTCACCTGCACACCCTCACTTGACACCACATGACCCAAAAATGCCGCTAAGTTCAACCAAAACTCACATTTATTGAATTTAGCATACAACTGGCAATCCTTAAGAGTTTGTACCACCACCCTCCAATGAGCGGCATGTTCCTCCTCGCTTCGAAAGTATATGAGAATATCATCTATGAACAAAATCATGAACATATCCAAATATGGCTTGAACACCCTGTTCATCAAATCCATAAAAGCTGTAGGAGCATTCGTTAGTCCAAAAGACATAACTACAAACTCATAGTGACCATACCGAGTCCTGAAGGTTGTCTTCGGAATGTCACTCTCCCGAACCCTGAGCTGATGGTATCCAGATATGAGGTCTATCTTTGAAAAACACTTGGCACCTTTAAGCTGGTCAAAAAAATCATCAATCCTAGGGAGAGGATACCTGTTCTTGACTGTAACTTTGTTTAATTACCGATAATCAATACACATTCGAGAGAACCATCCTTCTTGCGGACAAAGAGAATTGGTGCACCCCATGGAGATTCGCTCGATTTGATGAAACCCTTATCTAAAATGTCCTTCAACTTCTCCTTCAACTCCTTTAGCTTAACTAGAGCCATTCTATAAGGAGGAATAGATATATGTTATGTATCAGGAAGAAGGTCAATACCAAAATCAATTTCCTGTTCAAGAGGGATTCTCGATAAATCATCTGGAAACACTTTCGGATACTTACACATAACAGGAACTGACTGGATAGTCGGGGTTTTGGACGTAGCATCCTTAACCCTAACTAGATGGTACACACAACCCTTAGAAATCATCCTTCTGGCGCTAAGGTAGGAAATGAAATGACCTACAGGGACAACTGAACTACCCTTCCACTATAGAACTGGCTCACTCGAAAATCTGAACTCTACTGCATGGGTTCTAAAATTGACTGAGGCATAACATGCATATAACCAATCCATGCCAAGGATAACATCAAAGTCGGTCATGGCTAGCTCTACTAAATCTGCTAAGGTGACTTTCTGAAGGATTGTGACAGGTCAATTTCTATAAACCTGTCGAGCTATAACTGAATCACCGACTGGAGTAGAGACTGAGAAGGGTTCTGATAAGATTTTGGGACTAACTTCAAAACTACTAGTAATATAGGGCGTCACAAAAGACAAAGTTGCCCCTGGATCTAATAATGCATATACATTAAGGTGGAATTCTCGTAACATACTAGTGACTACATCTGGGGGGACCTCTTGCTCCCGACGGGATGCTAGGGCATAGAATCTAGTTTGATGCTGACCACCACCCGTACTAGTAGATGCCCCCTGCTGAGCTGGCCGTGCTGGTGGAGCTACTGAACTAGAAGCTGGGCCTCGACCCTTCTCATGGCCCTGTCTGGCTATTGGGCAATCTCTAAGTGTATGTCCGGGCTTCCCGCACTCGAAACAAGCACCTAAAACTGCTAAGCACTGACACACGTGTCTCCAGCCACATCTGCTATACTCAAGAGTGCTAGACTCTGCGGGTCTGCTACCCTGACCTCTAGAGCCTTATGCTTACCCCCTTTTATCGCGCCTGGATCTAGAAGGCACACTCATAGCTAACGGCACGGGGGCTGAAGATCTCTGGTGGGACACTGATAGTGCCTACCAGGTCTTTGGTGGGAGAATCCAAAGCTATCAGTCCTGGCCCCCTTGGCCTCTCTCTCCCGCTCACTCACCTATACCGCCTCCATCTGCTAGGCGTACAGGACTATTCGAGCAAAGTCAATATCCTAATGAAGCATCGCGGTCCAGTAATCCTTGACTAAGTATTCTACTACCCCATGCACAAACTGGCTCAATCAGGCTCTTTGATCCGCAACCATCTCTGGTGCATACTTGGACAGATGAGTGAACTCCAAGGCATACTCCTCAACTGTCATCTTCCCTTGCTTTAAGTTCACAACTCGGCTGCTTTGATCTCCCTCATCTCACGAGGGAAGAATCGATCCATAAAAGCGACATAAAACTCATCCCAACCAATAGGGTCTACTCCAACTGCCCTGCTGTCCTTTCATTGCTTGAACCAGATGTGTGCAACCCCTTTCAACTGATACAAGGCTAGATCGACGCACTCCTTTCCAATCACCCCCATGATCTGGGGGATCTTCAGAACCTCATTAATGACTTTATGTGGATCCTCGTCCACCTTTTATCTAAGAAATATTTTGGAGGGTTCATTCTCAGAAAATCTCTGACTCTTGTCGTCGCTGCATTCCCGTTCTGAGGGACATGCGCTACCTATTGCTTATTGACCTGGACGGTCAAGGCCTGAGCTAACATCTGAATTGCTACCCTAAACTCAGCATGCGCAATTGGCTGGGGTACATGCTCCCCATGGGCTAGTGGGGCCTACTGGTGCCCATCTCCATTTCCATTTCCGTTTCTTCTTCCGTTAACTTTACAAGGAGGCATGATTCTGCAAACGCATACAAAATGAGTTACAAGGATAGAGAGACATTTCATTGCACGCCTTAGATTATTAAAGAAGGGAACGTTTCCTAAACATTTCTTAGCCTCTTCGTCATAAGTGTGGCGCGCTTCACACCCATGAAAAAGACTTTACTTTACGCGACTTTTAGACACCATAGGACACTTCAAATCTAACGCTCTGATATCAAGTTTGTCATGACCTGAACATAGGCTGGATCAAGACAAGGGATAAAGAACCCCGAGAGGCTCCAAGTCGTCCCATGGCATGAACATATCATCTAACTCACTCATAATAAAGTGGAAGATTAACATATTAATATAGCAAAAGTCTAATAATGTCATAACATCAGCATACATACACAAGAACGAAGCTGATTACATTCTATGTCTGAAAAGCCTCTACTACTGATGAGTTGATGGGACAAGATCCCAACTAACTCACTAAGGTCTGAAACGGAAAGTACTAGACACAACTAAAAAGAAGGGTCCTCGAAAGATGAGGATTCACCAACTCTGCCTGATAAGTGCAAATGCTGCAGGTCTGGCTAATGATGAAATTGAGCTTGAGTATCTGAGACTGTATCATGAAACGATACAACATAGAGTATGCGGTCAGTACATAGAATGTACCGAGTATGTAAGATAAGTAAAATCGCTAAGTAAGTAAAATCATAAATCATGCATATGATAAAACATAATCAAGATAAGATTCTGAGAGTAGGGCTTGCATGCTATTTTCTGAAATCATGATCTGAACATAATTGAATATCATAACTGTATCGACTGACCCAAAGCTTAAAACTGATAATCATAAGTAAAACTGAACATTGGGTCAAACCTTCTGAAAACATTATGACTAATAAACATGCATAACTGAAATCATGAGGAGTAATGTGAGACTTGTCATATTACCAGCATTACCACGACAGAGCTTACGTGATCCCGACTATTACACTCAAGTGGGAAGAGCCATCCAAAGATTTGCCAAGGCTAAGGACGCTATCATGATATCAAAATCAAGTTGAAGGCCCCTTTGGGGAAGGGGAAGCTCACAAGGAAGGTCGAAATAATATGAACATACTTACGTTAGAGCGTAGTTCTGAGGCATAGGGCTGATTGACCCTTAGCCTACTCGGTGCTAGACACTACTTCCAAAAATATGCATATACTCTCTATTATTTTTCAATGAAGCTGAACCATCATCTAATGACGAAGATGACTCATAACAGACATACATAAATCTGAAATCATAACATGAGAATCTTTAGCTCAAATCATACCATAAGCTGAACATAGTGGGAGTCTAGACTCCAAAATCTATGTGGTAAGCTAATAATATAAAATTTAGATAAATTATGAAATATACTTGATCATATGGGCTTGCCGAATACTTAAAACCTGCTTGACATAGACTTGATCATTCGAAAACATGAACATAGAAATGGGTAATTCGAAATCATACTTTCTTCATAAACATCTCATCATGCTTGAACACTATTTCATATATCTCAACTTTCATGAAATTTCATGGATGGGCATCATAGTTTATAAAACTTAAAAACATAATTTATAATTGAAAACATTTAAAAATATTTCCATTAATCATAATTCAATATTTGAAACATGCTTAGATCATACCCATGATTGATATTTAGAAAAATCACATGTTGGGCTAAAAATCCCATCGATTCATCAACTAGAATTTTCATGAATTTAGAAGGGATTGGGCATGGTGGTGGATAATTACACTCATTTATAACCCTACATACGTGTAGAAATCTGATTTCACAACTTCCTTGATTGCCCAATGAGAATTTAGGGAAGAACTTGAGAAATTTAGGCTTGATCACCCTTAGGAACTTCTAGGCTTACATGTATGGAAGTGAATAAGCCTATAATGAACTTACCCCACTTAATACACTCTATTATGAGCTTAAAATAATATAGTTTAGGCCTTAAAAATTTAGAAATTACAAAAAAGCCCTTAATAAATTCGCAGGAAAAAGCACACTACCAGTCCCAATGAGGGACTGGACAATCCATCATTACTGACCATGAATCGTGGTCATCTATCGGCGCCTACACTAGAATTCCACCTTCATTGGTCACCACGAGGGACACCATAACTCGTGGTGTGACAGACGACTCATGGTGATTGGTCGTTAGGTGCATTTCCAGAACATTCATCCTTTAGATCAATCACTGACCACGACCCACTAGAAGACTCATGGCCAGCCTCGAACTCAAAATTCCAACCCAATCCAAGCTCCTCCGCACGAGTCACTGAATGACTTGTGGTGCACCCCATGAGTCACTGGACGATTCGTCTTATGACCCTGTGCAGAAAATCCTATTTTCTACATTTCAACACTCGGGTCTGATCTTGAGATATTTGGGGTATTACACATGCCTTAGAGTTATGGGTGAAAAGTCCCGAATTTCTAACTTAGACTATCACACTACCTCCCGTCTTTTGCTGTGGTGGTCATATTTCTGCTATAGTGGAACCATTATAGCGGCCAGGACCGCACCATGGCGAACCCAATGGATAGTCTCCTTTTTTCGCTACGATGGACCTGGACTGTCATGACAGTCTCGCTGTAGCGGCACCCCCACCGCTGCAGCGATTCCCGTTAACCAGTAGCTCAAAATTTTCCTTCACATTTTCCTTTCCTAAAATCCAAGTCTAAACTTAACTCCTCCAATACTTCTCACCCTGTACGTGGGTGAAAATAGGATGTTCTGGACTTAATTCCCCATAATGGAAGATGGATCGTTACATCAAGACTATACGCCTTGTCTATTGGATCTGAATCTACTCTATAAGGTTTTCATACCTTTAATGATTTAGGAAGGTCTTATGGCTAGTTCAATTGGTCCCTTGTTATTTTAGTCATGGATTTGAGTAAAATTTAGTTTAACTTTTTTTCCTTTTCAAATATGTGTCTAAATACTGAACTGTGGCTCAAAGGGGTTTCATCACAATTTCAAGATGAAGTAAAATTCCTCCCTAAGTTAAGTAATTTCTGTGAAAGACTTGCTTTAATTTTATTAAATTGTGGTCGAAGAATTTCCTGGATTGTGATCTCCTCGCTCTAAAAGATTTGAAACAAACCTTACTTGGTTCAATAAATTCTGTAGCTTGCTTTGACATTGTTTCAAATTGTTCTCCTACTATTTTAATATTTGTTTTATCTAAATAAGAAAATTTTCATATTAAGGAGGCATCGTATATATCATTTGAGGTGAGTGAATCCTCCCTCTAGCTTTAAAATACTCAAATGTACAAAAGTATAATGTAATTATCGCACTAGTGCCTCAGAGAGATAAGATTTAATATTTTCTAAATTAGACACAATAATTTTTGTATTCGTATATATAGGATATGTGCTTCATTGCTTATGTACCTTTATGTTATTACGAAGATAAAATCATGGACAAATTTTTAATCCTCATCTTTTCAATGGGAATATTTCATAAATAGCATCCATTTGAAAACTAATTACCATTCATAGCTATAGTTTGCATAATTATAATTTATAGCAATAACTTTTAGGGTAAAAAAGAAAAACTCTCTCCCCTCTCTCCAGAATCTCTCTCGCCACCATCCCCCCGTCTCTCGCTCTTTTTTTCCCTCTCTTTCAGTGTTTCTAGTCTCCCTCTGTTTTCCTTTTTTTCTCTCTCTCTCTCTCTCCCCCTATTTCTCTATTTCTCTCTCGCTCTTTCTCTTTTTCCCCCCCACTCTCTCTCGCCCTCCCTTTCTTTCTCTCTCTCTTTCTCTTTCTCTATTCCTCTCTCTACCTCTCTCCCTCTTTGTGTACTGTATTTTAACTGCATCTTTCTCTCTGTATTTTTTATATTTTTTGGAGAGTATCAAACAACTGTATGCATATTGTATTCATAGTTGCATTAGTTGTATAGATGAATACTTATTGTATCTAATTGAACTTATATTCATTCATTCTTGTATCTCTTGTATTCATTCACTCTTGTATCACTTGCATTCATTCATTCTACTTGTATCACTTGTATGTGTATCTTTTTTTTAATACTTATCAGTATATATCAAAATTTTTAATGTGTATCTATTTGTTTTTTGAATTCATTCATTCTTGTATTACTTGTATTCATCAACTCTTGTATCACTTTTATTCATTTATTCTACTTGTATTCTTTGAATGTGCATTATTATGCATATCTTTGAATGTGTATCTATCTCTAATTGAGCTTGTATTCATTCACTCTTGTATCACTTGTATTCATTCACTCTTATATCTACTTATACTCTTTGAATGTATATATACTTGTGTCTATTTTTTTTATGCTTATCAATATATACTCTTTGAATGTGTAATTTTTTTATGCTTGTTAATATGTATCAGAGAGAGAGGCAAAGAGGGAGAAAGAAAAAATAGAGAGATAGAGAGAAGTAGAGAAAGAAATCAAGGAGGAAGGAGAGAGGCGAGTGTGAGAGAGGGAGAAAGAGGAGGGAGGCGAGAGAGAGGGAGAAAGAGGAGGGATGCGAGAGAGATATAGGGTTAGGTGGAGCAAAGTGCTACTAATTGTAATTAGTTTCTATAAAATGTAATTTTTTTCAAACTTTTTCTACTAATGGTAAATACATAGCATATGTTTTCTATGCCATGTAATTTTTCCTTTTTTAACTTCCTGTGACAATCGAAGAGCTGGAGTCCTTATATGAGACTTATTCATGATCTAAATAAATTTGATCTGACGGTCGTAGGATCAAAGCTTTGATAATAGTCGAGTATTAGGAGTTTGGCTCTTTTAAAAGAGCCCAACACTTCTTAACTCTTCTTCACAATTCATTTATGCCATTTGTGAATTATTCTAACTAAATTATTCGTGTGATATTTTATGGGTTTACAACTAACATGGTAATCTACCCTATCCTGTAGGATTCATTTATATTTTATTTAGGATGATGTAGTTGTTTGAAAATTTTCTCTTTCTTCGTATAAACTTTGGTTTCAACAAATTTTCAGGAGAACTAGATGTGAGACCTAATAATTTCTTTAATGAATCTGCTAATGCTTTTATTATATTGTCCATGTTTTATAGACTTTATTTCAGAAAAGCTAAGAGTTATAAAAAGAAAATGATTCCAAAAGGTCCAAACAAGTTAGTTGAACATTAAGCCCAAAGTGCTAAGTCAAATTAGTCTGCTGTTCCCCCCCCCCCCCCCCCCCCCCCCAAAAAAAAAGGGCTTCTGGCCCAATTTTGTTTGAATTCAAATACTATAGGAAAAATTACATAAAATATTACTGTTAGATTTTTAGTTACATGTTATATTAATATTTTGCTTTATTTACTAAACTAATAATTAATTTATAAGAATACCAAAATTTAGAAAACAGTAGTTATCAATATCTTATTAGAGTAATAATTATCCTTAAAAGTAGCACAAACATTCATGAATAGCTATTATCTCAGCATGATTTGATGAAGTAGTTATGAGAAACTGCTTTGTAAATCTCCAAGATATGGCAGTACCTCCACATATGAACACGTAGCCAGTTTGAGATCGAGCTTTGTGTGGGTCAGATAAATACCCAGCATCAGCATAACCAACAAGATTGGGACTTGCTAACAAATTAACTGAATGTTATGCCTTGTAGTATTAGCAAGATATATTAGTGCATCAATCACAATAACATATGGTACTTCAGGACTAAGGATTTCCTCATATAAGAATTATGAACAAGTTTAAAGAAACTTGTAAATGCTTCAGGCATTTCGAATCCTTCATGATTTTTGTACAAATTTTGTCAAGTGATAACATTAATTAGTATTTAAATGTGTGGCATCTTCTAGTGTCTGGACTACAGGTCCAACAAGCTTTATGCTTATCAATACGCATCATTTCACTTGATAAGTAATTTCTACATCAACATGCTTTAATAGACGTAGAATTCAGATCCTCACAATCTTTTACAACATTGCGCACTATATTGTATCAAAATATCGTCGACGATCAGTTCCAATGCGACATAATTTATTGAGATATCTTTATTTTTTGTCATTTTCAGGTACCTGAACCTTTGTTAAGGTTTTATGAAGTGTTATGTCGTGGTGCTTTCTTAAAGCACTTGCCTCATCATTATGATCATCTTAATCACTTGCTCCTCTCCTTCTTCAAGAAGTTCTATATTTGGAACTGTTTGGTCTATCACGCTTCAGGCGTCTCATAGACTCTGTCTTTCAAGGACTTTTCATTGGAGCATTTGCAACTGAATTATAAAATAGAATTAGCAAATATATCTGGCAATTAATTTGCAATATTTTGCAAGTGAATTATCTATTGAACTTTAAGTTCACTTTTTCTTTTTCCCGAGGATCCAGATAATTCATCCCACACTCAATTTTCAGTTGCTAATCACTTCTCCCCCTAATGTTAGAAAAACTAACATTTACTCCCCAAGCTCATTTGGGGACCCATGTTTGTGCGTTATGGTGGAGCAATTGAATCATATATCACACATTCAAATTTTTAGATGGAATTATTTGGTCCCTGACCCTGAACCAATTGTGATAGGGGAACCTTGTTGGCTTGATGCATTCAAGTGTTGCTATATGTTAAATAAACATATCTCATACCAAATTTTATTTGGGAGATTTATTCTCATAACCAATGATTTAGCTATAATTGGAGGCATACAATTTTTGCTAAACCAACATAGATATGAATCAGCATTATCAACATAATTTTATAATTTGGAACTATGCTATTAATTTAATAATTCGGGCAACAACCTTACAAAAAATCAATTGCAAGTTGATATCAAAACACATGTGACCATTCCATAGATGCATCTATTAGCAAATGGTTCACATGGTAGGTGAATGCTCCCATATTCACCCTTTTATAAGTTCCAAAATTTCAGGGAATATAATTCCAATCTTAGCTGATCAAGATCATTCTATCACGAGAACAAGCAACACAAGAGAATTCTTGAAGAATCTTTTATTTCTTCACATATGGCCACATGAATTCTCAATTATTTTTGCATCACATTTGAACTAGGATGGCCAACCGGTTATGCCAACTTATTTCAGTAAACTTCTAGTTTACTTTCGTATGTGATTTCATCATCATACCCATATTTATGTACTATAAATAAAAAAACGGCGGGTAATCTTTTACATAAATATTTATAACCCGATTTAATTGTAGTAGCATGAAGATATTATATCTTTTCATAATTTATAGTCTCATTTTCTTTTCAACGTCCTTGAAACTTATAAGTTTTCTTTTGAGACTTACTACAAGAATTTCATTCCTTCAGGTAGTAATGCATTAGCTCTTCCGGAGCTCTCAATTAATTTTGTATACTACCACATATTCAATCATATCAACATCATTTATAGTTTCTCCACATAGTTTTAACTTAGAAACAATTTTGAATGTTGATGAGCTATACTCATGAACAGACTTATAGTCTTGATGAATCCAATCATATCGTACCTTTGGGTGGATGACCATCTTCAGGTGGTCATACCTTTCTTTTAGGCTATTCCACAAAACAAGTGGATTCTTAATCATGAGATATTCAATTTTAAGAATTTCGTCAAGATGATGACGCAAGAATATCATAGCCTTAGCACGATATTGATTTGATGCTTTGTTTTCACTTTTAATGGTGTCTCCAAGACCCATTACATCCATATGGATATTTGATGCTTTATTTTTACTTTTAATGGTGTCTCCAAGACCCATTGCATCCATATGGATTTTTGATTCTTTTCTTTCACTTTTAATGGTGTCTCCAAGAACCATTGCATCTATATGAATTTTTGATGCTTTGTTTTTTCACTTTTAATAGTGTCTTCAAGACCCATTGCATCCATATGGATTTCAACATCCAACACCCATGAAAGGTAGTTCTTGCCCGAACTTTGAAGGGCAACGAAATCAAATTTCGTAAGATTAGCCATATTAAAAGAAAGAAAAAAAAATAATACCTTGGCCTTCAAATTTTGAGACACTAGAGTCGTAGAGAAACAATATCACCAAAGGAATATTATTCCTGTGGTTAAGTAATACATCTTTCGAAAAAGAAATTTTAATTTTTCTTACCTCAAATCTTTCAAAGTGAGTGCTCAAGGCAGAGACTCGTGCTGATAATGTGTTATGAAATAATAAAGAAAGAACAAGAATATTATAAAGAAAGAGAGAAGCAGAGAAGTTCTTATTTCTCTTGATTGGATGAAATACAATGAAGGAGAACCCCTCTATTTATAGGGATAATTTCTCCTAACTTTTTCTCCAAAAGATAGACTTTCACAATGATATAAACACATGTATCCAGTACAATACAAATACCTTTATAGACATTCACTACAACACAAATATGTTTATAACACATCAAAGGTATTAATTATTGTCCTGTTAGATCAAATTACCAGTGTGAATGACTGAATATACCCATGGTTTTTTCTTAAACCGTGTGGTTTTTCTCTCTTAAAATAATTTGTTTCCTTCTACAATACTAATTTCACTCATAAACTATAACTCTTCTTCTTCATCTGAATCTAAATATTTTTCTAACAAATAATTTGTCTTCTCTAAAACCTCATCTATAATGAAATCTCAATCTAAATAAAAAAATTTTATTCGCAAAACACATCGATCAATCACGATTAGTAGCTTCAGTAAACCTTTACAACTGAGTTTTGAGTTAAATGTATTTACTAAATCTCTAGTCAAAAACGTTGAGAAGGAAAAAAATCATTATTTCTGATACCCATAAACCTAAAAGTATGGAAAAAAAACTCATTGATTCACGTAGCCCCAAAAAAGTTGAATACAAGGGGAAGGAGTCATTTTTTTTATTGATTTGTTGGTTGACAAGTTGTTATTCATATTGGTATAGTTTATGGGTTAAAATTTAATTTTTGAATTTTTAGAAAATATTTCTTTTATTTTCTTGTATTGTGTTTATATGTTGATTTATTTTTGAGTTTTTATATAATTTAAAAGTGTTACCAATCTTAGTGGCTCATATGTTTGCAACATGTTTAGAAATTGGTATAACTTAATTTTTTTAAATTGTATTCTTTTTCATCTTCTTGTGTTATGTTGATATGTTGGTTTATTTTTGAGTTTTGTTATAATTTAAAAGTATTATCAAGTTTATGGCTCGTATTTTTACAAAATATTTAGAAATTGGTATATATTAAACTTTTAAAACTGCATTCCTTTTTATTTTCTTGTATATGTTGATAAGTCAATTTTTTTTGGTTGTTATATAATTTAAAAGTGTTATCGAGTTTAGTAACTCATATATTTGCAAAATATTTAGAAATTGGTATACATTAAATTAAATTATCATAATATTTCAAAGTGTTATTAATTAATTTAAATTATCATAATATTTAAAAGTGTTATCAATTTTAGTGGCTCATATGTTAGCAAAATATTTAGAAATTGGTATAACTTAATCTTTTTAAACTATATTTTTTCTCATCTTCTTGTTATGTTGATATGTTTTTTTTAGTTTTTATATAATTTAAAAGTATTATCAGGTTTAATGGCTCATGTGTTTGCGGAATGTTTAGAATTTGGTATGCATTAAATTTTTTAAACTGCATTCATTTTCATTTTCTTATGTTATGTTGATATGTTGATTTTTTTTTATTTTTATATAACTTTAAAATGTTATCAAGTTTAGTGACTCATATGTTTGTAAAATATTTAGAAATTTGTATACATTAAATTAAATTATCATTACATTTATAAACTATAAATCAATTACCAAAGGAAACACAATGAATGCAATTTTTTTGCTGCACATATGTTTCTTAAAAAAACAGACAGATTAAACATAATATATATTTGCAGTTACCAAAAACAACCATCACGATCCAAGTGTGGTGATTGCCACCTGCACTAACCCCCCGGTGGGCGAACCAACGAGTCCCAACTAATTACCCAATAGCAACAACAAATATGAATAAATCACATTATAAAAATAACTAATGAAAACTGTAATTAAGTTAAAAGAATATAGCTGTCAAATATGTCTAATACATCCCCAGAACTTGAAAGTCATTGTACATGAGGACATCTACCTAGCATTATCTAAAAGGAGAAAATTAAAAAAATTCAAGAAAGGTCAATATCTGAATAAAAGACATCTTCTACGATGGAATCAAAGCAGCACATCCTGATCCACTCACCTTCAATTATCTCGTCACTGCTCTACAAATGGGATCGAGATGAATTCCATGGATCGAGGTCTGCACTCAGAAAACAAGTACATGAATAGCATCAGTACAAAATAAAGTACTGGTAGGCATCATCAACCGACCTTAAATAATATCACATATAAAGTGAAACAACAACATGCAATTATCCCCAAAATACAAGTTCAGTAATTAATACTCATTCAAGAAATCAATTTGTTCAGGGTGTTTGGCTAACCTGCTCACTGGATTGGGCCTCGCTGCAGCAGTTACTTGACCACTGCCACGATCTCGCCGCGACGATAAAGGTACCATTGCAGTGGTACTACCTTTGCAGTAGCTCGACTTAGCTGCACACCTATAGTTCCCTTTTAACTCTTGCTCAACATTCTACCCATAACAACCATACAAGCTACTCAAAGTTGTTAGTACAACAATCAATATACTGTAACTATATAGGATATACAATAGACTACTCATAACAGATTCAACAACTTATCACGAATTCCTACATGACTTTATAAATAATGTCAAATCATCATAAACACATCAACATTGCTAACACGTAGAATACATAGCAAGGAACTAAGTTCATTCAAGTTCTCACATTTTCGAGCCAATCTTATTTCTTTACATTCAATCAAATATTGTAATAGGTGGTGATATGATGGGCACACGCCTCTGCTCCAGAAACTGATTTTGTACACACATATCAGAGGGTCTTATTTATGCCCTTCCAGTCATGACTTGTAGGGGACTCTAGAAATCTATGTACTATACTGGCATAGTACCTTCTCTCAGTCATCTGCTCATCCGAATTATCCCCTTTGATACGAGCCACTCAACCATAATAGCTCACCTGGATTCTCCACTCGACACGAGCCACTCACTTTAGGACAAAATGCATTATCCACTTTTATTCACATATCTCGGTATTTTACCACTAAGTCAACTTAGTTGACCCTTAGGAGGTCTCATCTTACATCCCTCAACTTGAATATTCAAACAACACATGGATCACTTCTAGACAATACGAAAGAACATGAACAACCTCTCAAACATTCAATTCCACATTACATTAGTAACAACATCATATCATATTCATTCAATAATGGAATTCAACAAGATAATTATTACAACAAATAATGTCTAGAGACCAGTACAACACATTATCATTCCACACATATATATACCATTATATAAAGTCTAATTCCTTCTAAACCATAACCTATCTTGATTGGAAGACTAGAATATCAATTACTCCACTGGAGCCTTGCCTTTCCTCAGCGCCTTGAAACGTTTGAAATCTACAAAAAATTCAGAGTATCTATTGTTTACTCCTCAATAAGGGTCTAAGACACTTAATCCCTCTCCTAATTCTACTCGGTGACATGGTCTCTCTCATTACCCACATGAGGAATTCATTCTGTTCTATTTTCATGGTAAACATTCCTAATCTGAGTCATGGAGTTCGCACTCTCTAGCCCCTCATCAAGTCTATTCTACAGCTAATAGCATTACTTATCGAATTGCGAGTCTCCCTTACTCTACCCTTATGCACAAGCATTCACAATCCCCAAAATGGTGCTCATTACTCCTTTCTAAACCTAGGAATCAACACCTGCTAGTTCTCATTAAGTAGTCTAATTTCACCATTCTAGGATTCTTCAACTAGAAATTCCACCATTAGAGGTCTCCCTTCCTATTCAACGGGGTTAGGGAGTCAAAAGTAGAGAGAATAGATTGAAGTTCTTACCTTGGGAAGGAGGATTGTTCTTCTCTTGGAAAATTGCTCTAAGTTTCTTGACAGGTCGTGCTTTGAATAATAGGGTAAACCTCCTGAAATCCCACTTACTGACTCTTGTTGTCCACTGCAGAAGTCACACTTCCACTTCAATGGACCCGCTATAGCGCTCAGGATGCCGCCACAGCGGATTCGATGGTTATCCTCCTGACCTGTTATGGAGGGCCTTCAACCGTGGTAACGATCTCACTGTAGGGGCCCTTCGTGAGTAGTAGCTCTCATTTCCTGCATACAAACCATTCCTCAACCTAAAGTTTTAATTAATGCTTACCTAACACCTTCGCACCAACAACCTAGGCCATAGAGTATGTTCCGAACTTATCCCCTTCCCCTCCCCCCTAAAGACAGACGGGTTGTTACATAAGATATCAACTAAAATGCCACTCATCGTCGAACAACCTACAAAAGAGAAAAAAAAAGAGACATACCAGATTTTATAAACAACTGGGGGTATCTGTCTTGCATGTCGGCGTCGGTCTCCCAAGTGGCTTTCTCTATATAGGACAATTCTTACAACTGGACCTTCACCGTTGCTATCTCTTTCGACCTCAACTTGCACAACATCCCAATCTAATATAGTCACTGCTCTTCCTCATAAGATAGGTTCTCATCAAGAAGCACTGAATCCCACTGGATTATGTAAGATCCATCCCCCTGGTACTTCTTCAACATGGAAATATGAAATATTGTATATACTTCAGAAAGCCCTGGGGCAAAGCTAAATCATAAGCTACCTCCCCTACACTCCGAAGAATCTTGAACGACCCAATGTATCACAGGCTAAGATTGCCCCATTTTCCAAACCTCATCACCTCCTTTATGGGGGAGACCTTAAGCAATACTTGTTCTCCCACCATGAACTCCATATCCGTCACCTTTTATCTGCATATTGCTTCTGCCTGCTTTGAATAGCTACTAGCCAATCCTGAATCACCCTAACTTTTTGTAAGGACTCTTTAAGCAAGTAAGTACCCCAAGGTCTCACCTCAAATGCATCAAACCAACTAATTGGATACCTACATTTCCTCCCATATAGAGCTTCAAATGGTGCCATGCCAATGCTCGAGTGATAGTTGTTATTATAAGAAAATTCTTCCAGAGGTAAAAACTTATCCCAATAGCCACCAAAATCAATCACACAGGCCTGAAGCATGTCTTCTAATGCCTGAATTGTCTTCTCCGACTGCCCATCTATCCGTGGGTGTAAGGATGTACTCAAGTCTAACCTAGTACATAGTGCAGCCTGCAAGGTCCTCAAGAAGTGAAAGGGGAACTGCGTACTCCTGCCTGAGATGATGAAACTGGCACACCATGCAACTGAATCACCTATTTCTCATATAGTTTGGCAAGTCTCTCAACATTGTAAGTCATTTGAACAAGTAAGAAGTGGACAGACTTAGTCAGTCTGTCAATAATAACCCAAATAGAGTCAAACTTTAACAACGTCTTCGAAAGGCCAACCACGAAGTCTATCGCTATCCACTCCCACTTCCACTTTAGGATGGGCATCCTCTGAAGTACTTCCCCAGGCTTTTGTTGCTCATATTTCACTTGCTAAAAGTATAGGTACTGGGCGACATGCTCGACAATGTCCCTCTTCATTCTACCCCACCAATAATGCCGCTTTAGGTTATGATACATCTTAGTAACCCCAGGATGGACAGAGTACCTCAAGTTGTGAGCTTAGAACAGGATAGTTTTAATCAGCTCCCCGATCTAGGGAACACATATGCTCCCCTTTATCCTCAGAGTTCCTTCTTCATGTATTATCGCCTCCTTTGATTCCCATTGTAAGACTTGGTCCCAAATCTTACTCAGCTTTGCATCCTTGAACTGCCTGAATTTTACCTCCTCTAGAAGGGATGACTTGGCTTCCACACTGGCTAATATCCCACCTGTCTCTGCCAACATAAGTTTCACTAGGATGTACACCAGTGTATGAACTTTCCTAGCAATCAGGCACTGGGTAGCTTCCAAGCAAGCTAAACTACCCATGCTCACTGCTTTCTGGCTCAAGGCATCGCCACCATATTTTCCTTCCCTGGGTGATACAAAATTATAACATTATAGTCCTTAAGCATTTCCATTGATCTATGCTGCCATATATTAAGATCTTTTTAGGAGAACACATACTACAAGCTGCGATGGTCTGTGAATACCTCACAACGGGCCCCATACAAGTAATGCCTCCAGATTTTTAGGGTGAACACCACCACTGCTAACTTTAGATCATGTGTACGGTAATTTATCTCATGCACCTTCAACTATCTTTAAGCATAATCAATGTCCTGTCCTTCCTGCATTAGCACAACATCCAACCCAGACTGTGAGGCATCACGATAGATGATAAAATCTTTACCTTCTAGCGATAGTGCCAAAATAGGTGCCGTGGTTAGCAAGGTCTTGAGCTTCTAAATACTCTCTTCACATTTCTCAGACCATTGAAAAGGCGTGTCCTTTTGGGTCAACTTTTTCAACACCAAGGCAATGGCTACAAATCTCTTCACGAACTGATGGTAATAGTTGGTCAGCCCCACAAAATCCATACCTCTATCACTGTAGTAGGCCTGGCCTAGTTTTGGAACACTTCCACCTTCTATAAATCCACCTTAATTCCTTCCTTGGAGACTACATTCCCCATAAAAGTCACCAACTCCAGCCAAAATTCACATTTGGTGAACTTGGTGTACAATTGTTTATCCTTCAGCAGCAACAACACAATTCTCAGATGATTCTCATGTTCTTGCTTAGTCTTGGAGTACACCAAAATATCATAAAATGAAAACGAGTATAAAGGAATCCAGATAGGGTTTGAAGATGCCATTCATCAAGCTCATGAACATTGTTGGAGAATTTGTGAGTCCAAATGACATGACTAAGAACTCATAATGCCCATACCCGATCTAAAAATCCATCTTCGGAATATCCCCGGCATATATTTTCAGCTGATGATAACTCAATCTCAAGTCAATCTTTAAGAATAGTGTTGCTCCTTGTAACTAATCAAACAAGTAATCTATTCGAGGAAAAGGGTATTTATTATAAATAATTACCGTATTCAACTGGCGGTAATCAATTCACATTTGCATGCTACCATCCTTCTTTTTTACAAATAACACTGGGACACCCCACAGAGAGACACTCGGCTTGATAAACTCTTTACTAATTAATTCTCGCAAATGCTCCATAAGTTCCCTCAACTCGGCTGATCTCATCCTTTACGGTGGTATGGAAGTGGGTCGAGTCCCTCGCTGTAAATCTATGCAGAAGTCAATATCGCGGTCCGGTGGTATACTAGGAAAATTTACAAAAAATACCTCTAAGAACTCACAAACTACGGGGACTGACTCTGTGGAGGGACTCTTTGAACTGGTATCCCCAATGTGGGCTACATATGTTGAACACCCTCTCCCTACTAATTTCCCAGCACGAATATAGGAGATAAGCTTTTTAGGAGTAGGGCTACAATTTCCTTTCCACTCCAACATCGACAATTCTGGCATCGCTATGGTAACTTTGTTAGCATAACAGTCCATAATGGCATGGTAAGGAGACAACCAGCTCATTCCCAAAATCACATTGAAGTCTACCATGTCTAAGATCACCAAATCTACTCCCTTGTCACAACTCATAAAGTCTACCAAACAAGCACGATAGACCCTATCAACAATCACATAATCCCCTGCAAGAGTAGATACATGAATCGAAATACCAAGCACATCACAAGAAAGATCCAATCCCATAGAAAAATAAGCAGACACATAGAAAAAGGTAGAACCAAGATCAAAAAAAGTCGTAGCCATTTTGTCACATACAAAAATTATACCTGTGATAACGGTGTCTGAAGCCTCTTCCTCTGGTCTGCCAAAAAATGCATAGAAGTGGGCCTGACTACCTACCTGAGACCCGCCCCTATTGGGTTGTGCAACCCCTCTACCGGACTAAGTATCACCCTTTCCCGTCTGAACACCTCCTCTAAAAAGCTGGGTGCCCCCTCTAACTGCAAGCTGACTGCTCCGCCCAAGCTGTGGATGATCCCTACTAAATGCACTACCTCTTCTCCCGGCAGGGGCCGGAGCTCGAGGAGCCAAGTGCAGAACAATCTACCCACCCTGACCAAACTTTTGGCACCATATGCAGATGTGGCCATACTCCCCAAAATCATAGCACACCCTATCAATTATTGGCTTCTGAGCTGGAACGGAGGAAATAAGACGAGCTCCAAATTTGAGTGAACTATTTGGGCGCTCCCAATGTACCTGAAGGTCGCTGAGTGGTCCCTGCTGCACCCCTGGTCGCAACCCACATAGCTTAATGAACAGGGTGCCCTAAGTGCCCCTGGGGAATCGAAGTCCTAGCAAAGGAACTGCTGAAATAACCCACCTTTTGAGTCTTCTTCTCGGCATTCTTCGCATACTCATTCTACTTCACCCCTTTTACATTCTTCACAAACTCTACTACCTTTTGGAAGGTCTTACCTGTAGAGACCATCTGGAGGTCTAACAGCTGAAGGCCCACATTCAGGCCCTTAACAAATTGCCTGATTGTCTCCTCCTCAGTGGGAAATAGGGTAGAGCATACTTGAACAATGACTGAAATCAATCCTCATAGGCAGCAATTGAAGATATCCCCTGCTCGATGGTGTTAAAATCATCTCACCTATGATCTTGCAGGGTGTGAGGAACATACTTCTCCGGGAAGGTGTAGTAGAACTGGATCTAGGTCAGTGGTGGTGACTCCACCGGTCTGCACTCTACGATTGCTCTCCAGTAAAGCTTAACATCACCCATTAGCTAAAAGGTGACAAATTCCACTCCATACTTCTCCATTGCCCCAATTTTATGGAGCCTCTCGTGGCAGCCAATAATGAACTCATAGGGATCCTCAGCCTCAAGGAGCGTAGAAGGTGGGAGGCTTTATCTTTGTGAACCTCCAGAACAAGCCATGCTCCTCTCTAGTCATTACCAAACCATCTATCGGCCTAGAAAACATCATAACCTCTGACATATCATTTATACGGGGAGCCATGGTAGCTACATGTTGTATCCCCAACTACTACCCCGTAGGAGTCGCTGGTGCTGCCTCATTACTCACGAGGCCACTTAGAAGATTCATGTAATGCCCTGGAAACTCAAAGACTAAACCTGGGACCTAAATTAGAGAAACTGAAAAATCTACACTAGGTCACAGAATGAGTCATTCTGTGACCCATGAGAGGTGACCACGAGTCGTTAAGTGACTCATGTGAGGCTTGGGCTTGAGTTAAAGGCTTTATTGAGGGGGGATTCATCATAGGCATGACCACGAGTCATGGCTAGACCCTACGACTCATTAGGTTAGTCGTGGCCAGAGGAATAAAAAAGGAAAAAAAATTAAGGCAGTGCTCCTAACAGAAGGACCCCACGAGTCGTGGTCAGTCATCACGATTCATGGGATGAGTCATGGTTATCCGGATGGAATTTATTTGAAATTGAGGTTGTGCATATGATGAGTGGTGACCACGACTCATGGTCACCTATAGTGATTCGTGATGTCCCTCGTGATGAACCCAGATGATTAGTTAAGCAGTGCACTTGACGGATGATGCCACGAGTCATGGCCTGAAGTGACGAGTCGTTAGGTCCCTCATGGGGGCCTTGATAGTCAGTTTTCCTATGAATTTCCTAAGGGTACTTAAGTAATTGTTTAACCTCCTAGACTCTAAACTACGTCATTTTGGTGTATTTTAAGGGAATTTAGAGGGGCTAAATAGTTTCCCCCTCATTCCCCATGCAGATACTCAGAAAAAACATTGTAGGACTTCTCTCAGAGCTTTTCAAAGCAAGAACTATGGTAGTCCATTTCTCTTCATTTTCTCAAGGGAATTCTTCGAGCTTCTTCACCAGGTATATGGGAATTCAACAAGGAAATTTTCAGTATGTGGGAATTACCATCTCATTCGGATCAAGGATTCCGACTCTGAGACACCAACTATTCAGTCAGTCCCTGTTGTTAGTGAATTTCCAAATGTGTTTCCCGAAGATCTTCGTGGAGTTTCTCTTGAATGGGAAATCGACTTTGGTATAGACCTTCTCCCAGATACTTAGCCTATCTCCATCCCTCCTTATAGAATGGCTCTGTCTGAACTTAAGGAGTTGAAGGAGCAGCTAAACGATCTTCTTGATAAGGGTTTTATTAGACCCAGCATCTCTCCCTGGGGTGCTCCAGTGCTATTCGTAAGAAAGAAAGACGATACCCTCAGAATGTGCATCGATTATAGTCAATTAAACAAGGTTGCAGTGAAGAACAGGTATCCCTTACCTAGAATTGATGACCTATTCGACCAACTTCAGGGAGCCAACTGTTTCTCCAAAATAGATCTTAGGTCGGGATATCTTCAGCTAAGAGTCAGAGAGTGTGACATATCAAAAATAGTTTTCAGGACTCGGTATGGTCACTATGAGTTTATGGTTATGTCCTTCGGACCAACAAATGCCCCTGTAGCCTTTATGAACCTAATGAACAGAGTCTTCAAGCATTACCTGGATATGTTAGTCATTGTATTATCGATGACATTTTGGTATACTCCATAAATGAGGAAGAACATGCTAATCACCAGAGCATAGTGCTTCAGACACTCAGAGACCGCCAATTGTTCGCCAAGTTTAGCAAGTGCAAATTCTAGTTGAATTCTGTGACTTTATTGGGTCATATGGTCTCGAGTGAGGGTATTCGGGTTGATCCTTTAAAGATAGCAGCAGTGAAAGGATGGCCCAAACCTACCTCCCCAACCGAAATCAGAAGTTTCTTGGGTTTGGCCGATTATTACCAATGCTTTGTGGAAGGCTTTTCCTTTATAGCATCTCCCCTGACTAGGCTGACTCAGAACAAGGTGAAATTTCAGTGGTGAGATGCGTGTGAGAAGAGTTTCCAGGAGTTAAAAACACGACTCACTACTGCTCCAGTGTTGACCCTATCGGAAGGATTAGATGGGTTTGTAGTATATGGCGACGCTTTCAGAGTTGGACTCAGTTGCGTTCTAATGCAGTGGGGCAAGGTGATAGCCTACACCTCCAGACAGCTCAAATTTCATGAGAGGAATTATACAACTCATGACTTGGAGTTGGAAGTGATGGTGTTTGTGTTGAATATATAGAGACACTATCTGTACGGGGCTCACGTGGATGTTTTCACCAATTACAAGAGCCTTCAGTAGACCTAAATCTTCATCAGAGAAGGTCGTTAGAGCTCTTAAAGGATTATGACATGAGCGTGCTATATCATCCAGGCAAAGCCAATGTGGTGGCTGATGCCCTAAGCAAAGTGTCTATGGGTAGCGTGGCTCATGTTGAGGAAGGCAAGAAGGAATTGGCGAAAGATATTCATCGACTAGCTCGGTTAGGGGTGCAGTTGGTTGACTCAGCTGAGGGTGGAGTGGTAATGCAAAGTGGGTCAAATTCCTCTTTGGTTGTTGAAGTTAAGTCCAAACAGGATGAAGAGAAGATCTAATTTTAATTAAACTTAAGGAAACGGTTCTCAAGAAAGAGGTTGAGGCTTTTTCCAAAAAGGGAGATGGTGTGCTCCGTTACCAGGGAAGATTGTGTGTACCAGATGTTGGTGATTTAATACAGTAGATACTAGCTGAAGCACACAGCTCGAGATACTCCATCCACCCTGGTGCTACTAAAATGTACCGCGATTTGCGGGATATTTACTGGTGGAACGACATGAAGAGAGATATTATTGAATTTGTAGCTAAGTGCCCGAACTACCAACAAGTCAAGGTAGAGCACCATAGACTGGGAGGTATGACCCAGGATATCAGCATACCCATGTGGAAGTGGAAAGACGTAAATATGAACTTTATTATAGGTCTACCTCGAACTCGTCGGAAACATGATTCCATCAGGGAGTAGTAGAACGTATGAATAAGTCAGCACATTTTCTCCCAGTTAAAACTATAGATTCAGCTGAGGACTATGCTAGGCTTTATATCCGAGAGTTGGTCAGACTTAATGGGGTGCCATTACCCATTATTTCATAGAGGTACCCAGGTTACCTCGCATTTCTAGAAGTCTTTTTAGAAGGGACTTGGTACCCAGGTCAAGCTCAGCACAACTTTTCACCTGCAGACAGATGGGAAAGCTGAGCGAACTATTCAAACCCTAGAAGATATGTTGAGAGCGTGCGCGATCGATTTCAAGGGCAGTTGGGATGACCACTTACCTCTTATTGAGTTTGCGTATAGCAACAATTACCACTCTAGTACCCAAATGGCCCCGTTTGAGGCATTGTATTGTAGGAAGTGCAGGTCTCCTATTGGGTGGTTTGAGGTTGGTGAAGCTACTATAATCGGGCCAGACCCAGTTCATGAAGCTATGCAGAAAGTACAGCTCTTCTGGGAAAGATTGAAAACAACTCAGAACCGTCAAAAATCTTATACTAATGTGAGGAGAAAAGAATTGGAGTTTGCTATGGATGACTGGGTCTATCTGAAAATTTCACCCATGAAAGAGGTGATGAGATTTGGGAAGAAGGGAAATCTTAGTCTGAGATATATGGGATCCTACATAATTCTATGGCGAATTGGCAAGTTAGCTTATGAGCTGGAATTACCTTCAGAATTGGCATCTGTGCGCCCAATATTCCATGTCACTATTGACGAAGTGCATCGGTGATCCAACTTCAATTGTGCCATTGGACAGCGTGGGAGTGAAAGATAGTCTCTCGTATGAAGAGGTCCCAGTTCAGATCCTTGACCGTCAGGTTTCATAAGCTGAGGAACAAGAAAGTAGCTTTAGTCAAAGTCTTGTGGAAGAATCAGTAGGTTGAGGGAGCTACATGGGAGGCTGAAGCAGATATGATGGCTAGATACCCCCATTTGTTCCCTTCCAACTCAGTTTCAGATTAAGGTATCAATTCCCTCCCCAAAACTGCTTTTAGTTCATGTGTTTCAATCTCTTTCATGTAAATGAATATGTGCATGATTAGTCAATTCAATTCATACTTGTGATTCAATTCAGAGGTAGTCATTCTGCTAGATTCAATTTCCATAATCAACATTTGTGTATAAGGTTGCCATTCCCTGCTTTCCTATGTGTTTTTCAATATTCGAGGACGAGTGTTCCTAAAGGTGAGATATTGTAATGCCTTGGAAACTCAAAGATTAAACTCGAGACCTATATCAGAGAAAAACTGAAAAATCTGACCACGTCACAGAACCAGTCATTAGGCGACCTATGAGAGGTGACCACGAGTCGTTAAGTGACTCGTGGTGAGGCCTGGGCTTGAGTTGAAGGCTTTGTTAAAGGGGGAGTCATCACGGGCATGACCACGAGTCGTGGCTAGACCCCACGACTCATCAAGTCAGCCATGGATAGACGAATTAAAAAAGAAAAAAATTAAGGCAGTGCTCCTAATAGAAGGACCCCACAAGTCGTGGTAAGTCACCACGATTCATGGGATGGCTCGTGGTCAGACAGATGGAATTTATTTGAAATAGAGGTAGTGCATGTGACGAGTGGTGACCACGAGTCATGGTCACCTATAGTGATTCGTGATGTCCCTCATGACCAACCCAGATGATTAGTTAAGCAGTGCACTTGATGGATGATGCCACGAGTCATGGCCTGAAGTGACGAGTCGTTAGGTCCCTTGTGGGGATCCTGACAGTCAGTTTTCCTGCAAATTTCCGAAGGGTGTTTCAGTAATTTCCTAACCTCCTAGACTCTAAAATACGTCATTCTAATGTATTTTAAGGGAATTTAGAGGGGCTAAACAGTTTGCCCCTCATTCCCCACGCAGATACTCAGAAAAAACATCACAGGGCTTCTCTTAGAGCTTTTCAAAGAAAGAACTACGGCAGTCCATTTCTCTTCATTTTCTCAAGGGAATTCTTCGAGCTTCCTTACTAGGTATGTGGAAATTCAACAAGGGAATAATTCTTCCCTACTTGTCTCTATCAGTTCTATCCCTGGAATTATTGAATGTTAAGAAAATTTTAGTCATACTTTATCTAATTCATGTGGAATGATATTTCATGTTGGTTATAGATATTTTCCACCAGTTTTGACTGAAATGATGTTTAATCTTGTGAAGTGAAATTTGGCCCTACTTCTTGAACTAGAAAATTTTGAATTTTGCAATAGTGTTTGATTATCGAAATTTTAATTAATCTTATCAGTGTTGGGGACTGCCATGTTGTTGGTAGCATTGAAACTAAATCAGATTAATGTCAGTTCAGTTTTAGCCAAAATGTTAGAAGTCTCAATATTAGTCAAAAAATGTCAGTTGATCAGTTTGACTATAGAAATTTTGGAGGTGCCAGTAGTACCTCTCAAAAATGAGAATCAAATTTAGAACTCACTTTTTAGTGGTCCACTAGGTAGGCATGAAATTTTCGACCAGCTGCTCTGAATATCATTAGGACCCCAATTTCAGATTTCAGTTTGTTTTTTAGACGGTTATGACGCAGACCGATGTGCAAGCTCTAACTATCCTTTTCACCCACAGACTATCCTTTTCACCCGCAGATCGATGGGTAAGCTGAGCGGACTATTCAGACCCTATAAGATATGCTAAGAGCGTGTGCGATCGATTTTAAGGGTAATTGGGATGACCATTTGCCTCTTATTGAGTTTGCGTACAACAATAACTACCATTCTATCATTTAGATGGCCCCATTCAAAGCATTATATGGGAGAAGGTGTAGATCTCCTATAGGGTGGTTTGAGGTTGGAAAAGCTACCTTGATAGGGCCAGACTCGATTCATAAGGAAATGTAGATAGTTCAGCTCATTCGAGAAAGGTTGAAAATAGCTTAGAGCCTTCAGAAATCTTATGCCGATGTGCGGAGAAGAGAGTTAGAGTTTGCAGTTGATGACTGGGTGTACCTAAAAATTTCGCACATGAAAGGGGTGATGAGGTTTGTCAAGAAGGGGAAGCGTAGTCCGAGATATGTGGGACCCTATAGAATTTTAAGGTGTATCGGTAATTTAGCCTATGAGCTAGAACTACCTTCAGAACTAGCAGTTGTACACCCAATTTTCCATGTGTCACTTTTGAAGAAGTGCATCGAAGATCCAACCTCAATTGTGCCTTGGACAGTGTAGGAATAAAAGATAGTCTCTCATATGAGGAAGTACCAGTTAAAATCCTTGACCGTCAGGTTCGTAAGCTGAGGAACAAGGAAATACCTTCAATCAAAGTCTTATGGAGAAATCAGCAGGTTGAGGGAGTTACGTGGGAGGCCAAAGCAGATATGATGGCCAAGTACCTACATTTGTTCTCTACCGGCTCTATCACAGCTTGAGACATTAGTTTTGACCCTAGAACTCAATGTAGCTTTCATGATTCAGTTCAGGTGTTCAAGTCTCTTTTATGTTTTTGAACGTATGTATGAAAGGTATATGCTACTCAGTTATGTATTTAAAAAAGGAGGTAGTCGTTCCGAATGTTTTGAAGTTAAATGAGCAATATCTGGAATTTGATTGTTATTCTCTGCTTTCCTATATGTTTTCTAACATTCGAGGACGAATGTTTTCTAGAGGGAGATATTGTAATGCCCCAGAAACTCAAAATCTAGATTCGAGGCTTAAATTAGAAAATCTAAAAAATCTGCAGAAATGCTATAGGACGACTCACCTAATGACTCGTTAATTAACCTAACGACTCATTAGGTCAGCTGTGAGAAGGAGGTTTGAGAATTTGTAAAAGGGAGACAGTTTTCCCAAAGGGTGACCTCACGAGTCGTGGTCACCTGCAACGACTCATTATGTACCCCATTATCAGTCCTTGTGAGTGGTTAGGTAGTGTACCTAACGAGTGCCCTCACAAGTCATCATCAGTGGCAACAACTCTTTAAGTGACTTGTTACCAAGTATGGTATAGGATCTTCAGAAAGGAGGCAGTGTGGTCCACGACTGGTGTCCACGAGTCATGCTTAGTGACCATGACTCATTAGGTCCCTCATGGTGACCTACAGGAGAAAACTGGGCAGTGTGCCCAACGGGTGTGACCACGAGTCGTGGTCAGTTGCCACGACCCGTTAGGTCACCCATTAGGTTTACCTGGTTGTTTTTACCCAGCATTTTTCCAAGGGCTATTTTGTAATTTTCTATTCTCCTAAACGCTAAACTACATTATTTTGGGATTATTTTGAAGGGATCTAGAGGGGTTAAACGGTTTTCCCCTCATTCCCACTCAGACTTTCATAGAGATTTGCGTAAGTTTTCTCTCAAGAACTCCCAAGCGAGGTCTAGGGTTCCTTACCAGTTGTAGCCTTTCAAGTTTCTTTCTCCGGGGAAAATTTAGCCAGGTATGTCGGAATTCAACAAGGGAAATTGTTCTTCCTTTATGTCCCCCAAAACCCTCCCATAGTTTCTCTATCAGTTTTAGCCCTGAGCTTTCAAATACGAATGAGTTTCATGTTATTTTTCATTAATTTCACCTGGAATAATATCCATGTTGATTGTTCATATTAGTTTTATCAGTTCCTAATTAAATTGTCAATGTTCGTACAAAAGTGAATTGAAGCCCTAAAATCTTGCATGAAGGTTGTTTGCATAATAAATTCCATCTAGAGAATGAAGTATGTTTTCATCTAAATTTCCTAGTAACTCTTATGATATATATATGTTGAGCAAATATTCCATTGATAAGAATGATTTTAGCCTTGTTGGATGAGATTTCTTTTTTTTTTTGAATTTTTGCCATATTATGGAATTCCCGTGTTGTTGGAACGAGTTGAGTTCTCTAAGCTGCTTAATAGTTCAGTTCAGTTAGAATATAAAACCTCTTCAGAACTATTCCGAACTTGTCAACTGATCAGTTTGACTTCAGTCTTTTCCCGAGGTATCAGTAGTGCCTCCTAATTATAAGAATCAGACTCAGAATCCAGTTTATTGGTCCATTAAGCGGTCATGATATTTTATATATATATATAGCTCTGACCATCCCCAGGACCCCAGTTCAGTTTACAGATCGTTCTTAGACGGTTACGACGCTTCCAGATAAGCAGCTCTGACCAATCTAAAACCCTGTTTCGGAATCTGATTTGATAAGACTCTCAAGGTACTTTCAGTTATATTTCCCTGACTAGTCTTAGACCCCAGTTTCGAGCTATCATCCTAGTAGTTCAGTATAGGTTTTTCAGCGGGAGTAGGTCTTAGCACCGAGCGGGCCGGGGTTCCAGCGCACTCAGGTTCCCAAATCTAGTCGCCAACGTACGTTACAGTATTACTTGGCCTAATTGGCCCTAGATTTTTGTGTTCACCCTTTCTTGCCTTTATACCCTAGTAAGGTATATTGGGTCCTACCGGTGGGGTGTACACATCGGACTCCACATCTAGCTCACGTGGTTATATGTCGGTTAGAGACTCTCCCACTAATTAGTCCAGTCCACTTCAGTTTAGTTCCAGTTTTATCAGTTTGACTCAGTTCAGTACAGTATCTCAGACTCAAAACTTTCAGACCTAGGACTTGCCCTTGACCATCAGACAGGGTCATTATGACCATTTCAGTTTACATCATCAGTTTAGTACAGTTTACTTGTTGGTCATTGCATGTCATATCGGTTCAGACTTTTTATTTCAGTTACGTTTTCTCCCACTTACTCAGTACATTCAAAGTACTGACGCATACTTTTATGTTGTATCATTTCATGATACAGTTGCAGGTTCTTAGACTCATCAGCATTAGCCGCTATGATTCAGATCCTCCTTTTGAAGTGTGAGTCCTCATCATTCAAGGGCCTTATTTCATTTTCTTACAGTTAGATTACAGTTTTATTTAGACTTAGAGTTATCTGGGGGCTTGTCCTAGTAACTCATCAGCTAGAAGGTTTTCAGACTACAGATGTTTATTCATGTTTTAAGTTTTATCTTAAATTTTATAAAATGCCTTTATGTTATTACTTCAAATTTCCGTTGTGCATGTATTACTCAGTATACCAGTGTATGATAGACCAGGGATTGACTTGGGGTCACTTGTGACTTCGAGTACCGTGTTATTTCTAGGGTGTAGGATCGGGGAGTGACAAACCTGGTATCAGAGCACTAGGTTTAGAGTATCCTCAGAATGTCTAAAAGCCATATCGAGTAGAGTCCTTTTAATGGGTGTGAAGTGCGTCACACTTATGACAAGGAGGCTACGAGATGTTATTAGGAAAACTCTCTTTTGTTCATACTCTTTATCATGCGTTAAAGTTCAACTCCAGAAATGTCCTTCTAACTCGTGCTCTATTTCATTTTAGTGAATCATGTCTCCTAGATGCGGTAACAGAAGAAGGGCCGGTAACACCAACAGACCTGCCCCAGCAGCTCCTCAAGATGATTCGGTATCTACCACCGAATTCCAGGGCTATTCAACAATTGGCCCAAACAGTCACCAACCAGGTGAACCAGCAGGCGGTATCGAGGAACACCAATGGGTCCACAGAAGCTGCGAGGGTGCAGGACTTTACCCATATGAACCCTCTATCTTTTCAGGGATCTAAAGTAGGGAAGGATCCCCAGGAGTTCGTGGATGAGATCAGGAATATCACCTGCATTATGGGTGTTAGCTCTTCTGAGAGTGTTGACCTGGCTGCCTATCAGTTAAAAGGGGTAGCTAAGGTCTATTTTGAACAGTGGAAAGAGGGGCGGACAGCGAGAGCAGGACCAATAGAGTGGGAGGAGTTCCACACAGCTTTCTTGGATAAGTTTTTCCCTCAGGAGCTGAGGGAGGCAAAGATGGCGGAGTTTATGAATTTGAGACAAGGCAATAAAACTGTGGAGGAGTATTCTCTGGAGTTTACTCGGTTGTCTAAGTATGCACCGGAGATGGTGGCCGAGCCAAGGGCTCGCATGTTGAAATTTGTGAATGGGATGTCGAACCTGGTCCTCAAGGAGTGCAGGACAGTGATGTCAATTAAGGATATTGACCTCTCCATCTTGATTGTCTATGCCCAGCAGATTGAGGCCGAAAAGCTGAAGGATATGGAGTGGAAGAACAAATGGGCAAGGAATGGCTATTCAGATATCAGCCATCAGAGGTCTAGCGGTAGTAGCCGCCCACAGCAGCAGCTGCAGCAGCAACAACAGCAGAGAGCCCCAGCACCTAGTTTTTCCAGTGCCCCAACCTTTTGGTCCCCTCAAGATCAGAGAGCTGGGTCATCTGGCACTCAGTCTCAGGCCCACAGTACCGGGAACAAATATCCAACTTGTCCCAAGTGTGGTAGGAACCAACCGGGAGAGTGCCTTCAGGGTCGAGAGGGCGTTTTTGGTTATGGACAGCTTGGGCATCGGCTTAGGGAATGCCCGTTAGCAGGGCGAGGGAGATCACAATCTATCACATCATCAGCTCCAGCAGGCCGACTAGCTCAGCAGGCTAATACATCAGGTACAGATGGCGGTCAACACCAAATCATTTCTATGCTCTGTCTTCTCGTCAGGATCAGGAGAGCTCACTTGACGTATTCACGGGTATGTTACGTCTCTTTCATCTAGATGTGTATGCCCTCCTCAATCCAGGAGATACTCTTTCATTCGTGACTCCCTACATAGCAGTCTAGTTCAATATCAGTCCAGAGGTCCTCTTAGAACCATTTTCAGTCTCCACCCCAGTTGGCAAGACATTTAGAGCCAGTCGGGTGTATAGAAACTGCCCAGTATCAATCCTGAATAAATTCATTCCGATTGATCTCGTAGAGTTAGACATGGTCGACTTTGACATTATTCTCGACATGGATTGGTTACACTCCTGCTATGCCTCAATTGACTGCAGAACTAGAGTTTTCAAGTTCCAGTTTCCAAATGAACCAGTGTTAGAATGGACGGGCAGCAGTTCAACACCTAAGGGTAGGTTTATTTCCTACCTTAAGGCCTAAAAACTCATCTCCAAGGGGTGTATTTATCGTCTAGTTTGTGTCAAGGATTCTAACTCTGAGACCCCAACTATCCAGTCAGTTCCATTAGTTAGTGAGTTCCCAGATGTATTTCTTAAGGATCTTCCCTGAGTTCCCCCTGAACGGGAAATAGACTTCGGAATAGACCTCCTCCATATACTCAACCCATCTCCATCCCTCCTTACAAAATGACTCTAGCTAAGCTTAAAGAGATGAAGGAGCAGCTAAAAGATCTTCTTGACAAGGGTTTTATCAGAGCCAACATCTCTCCCTGGGGTGCCCCAGTGTTATTCTTGCGTAAAAAGGATGGTACCCTCAGAATGTGCATAGATTACCGTCACCTAAATAAGGTCACAGTTAAGAACAAGTACCCCTTACCCAAAGTTGATGATCTTTTTGACCAACTTCAGGGAGTCAGTTGTTTCTCCAAGATTGATCTCAGGTCAGGGTACCATCAGCTAAGGGTCAAAGAGTGTGACCTATCGAAAACAACATTCAAAAATCGGTATGGTCACTACGAGTTTATGGTGATGTCCTTTGGGTTAACAAATGCCCCAGCAACCTTCATGAATTTGATGAATAGGGTCTTCAAGCAGTACCAGGATACGTTCATCATTGTATTTATCGACGACATTCTGGTGTACTCCAAAAATGAGGAAGAGGATGCCAATCACCTAAGATTAGCATTACAGATACTTAGGGACCCCCAGTTGTTCGCCAAGTTCAGCAAGTGAGAATTCTGGTTAAAGTCCGTGACTTTCATAGGTCATGTGGTCTCAGGTGAAGGGATACAAGTAGATCCTCACAAGATAGCAACAGTGAAAGATTGGCCTAGATCTACCTCTCCTACTAAAATTAGGAGTTGTTTGGGCTTAGCCGGTTATTACCAATGGTTTGTGGAAGGCTTCTCTTCTATAGCATCTCCTCTAACCAAGTTAACTCAGATGAAGGTGAAATTTTAGTGGTCGGATGAGTGTGAGAAGAGTTTCTAGGAATTGAAGACTCGACTCACTACCACTCCAATTTTGAACCTGCCAGAGGGAACAGATGGATTGGTTATTTATTGTGATGCTTCCAGAGTTGGATTCAGATGCGTTCTCATGCAGCGGGGAAAAGTGATAGCCTACGCCTCCAGAAAGCTCAAGGTTCATGAGAAGAACTATCCAACTCATGTCTTGGAGTTGGCAAAGATGGTGTTTGCGCTAAAAATATGGAGGAATTACTTATATGGAGCTCACGTAGATGTATTCACAGATAATAAGAGCCTTTAGTACATGCTGAGTCAGAAGGATCTAAATCTGCATTAGAGAAGGTGGTTGGAGTTGCTAAAAGACTTTGACATGAGTGTGTTGTATCACCCTGGAAAAGCCAATGTGGTGGTTGATGCCCTAAGTAGACGGTCTATGGGAGTGTGGCTCATATTGAAGAGGGCAGAAAGCAGTTAGCGAGGGATGTTCACAGGCTAGCGCGGTTAGGGGTGCAGCTAGTGGAATCAGCCGAAGATGGTATGGTAATGCAAAGTGGATCTGACTCATCTTTGGTAGTTGAAGTTAAGTCCAAACAGGTTGAAGATCTAGTTCTACTTAAACTTAAAGAAGAAGTTCTCAGGAAGGAGGTTGAGGCATTCTCCAAAGAGGGAGATGGTGTGCTCCTTACCAGGGAAGATTGTGTGTACCGGATATTGGTGAGTTGAGATAGCAGATATTGGCTGAAGCGCACAATTCTAGATATTCCATTCACCCTAGCACTACTAAGATGTACATGATTTACGAGATGTTTACTGGTGGAACGACATGAAAAGAGATATTGATGAATTTGTAGCTAAGTGCCCGAACTGCCAGAAAGTCAAGGTGGCAAACCAGAGATCAGGAGGTATGACCCAGGATATCAGCATACCCACATGGAAGTGGGAAGAAGTAAACATGGACTTTATTACGGGTGTACCTCAGACTCGCCGGCACCATGACTCAATCTGGGTAGTAGTAGATCAGATGACTAAGTCAGCTAATTTCCTTCCAGTTAAAACCACAGACTCAGCTGAGGACTATGCCAGACTTTACATCCGAGAGTTAGTCAGACCCCATGGGGTGCCTTTATCTATCATTTCAGACAGAGGAACTCAGTTCACCTCAAACTTTTGGAAGTCATTTCAGAATGGACTAGGCACTCAGGTCAAGCTCAGCATAGCTTTTCACCCACAGACCAATGGGAAAGCTGAGTGAACTATTCATACCCTAGAAGATATGCTAAGAGCGTGCGTGATCGATTTTAAGGGTAATTAGGATGACCATTTGCCTCTTATCGAGTTAGTATACAATAATAGCTACCATTCTAGCATTCAGATGGCCCTATTCAAAGAATTATATGGGAGAAGGTGTAGATCTCCTATAGGGTGGTTCGAGGTTTGGAGAAGCTACCTTGATAGGGCCAAACACGATTCACGAGGTAATGTAGAAAGTTCAGCTCATTCGAGAAAGGTTGAAAATAGCTCAAAGCCATCAGAAATCTTATGCCGATGTGTAGAAAAGAGAGTTGGAGTTTGCAGTTGATGATTGGGTTTACCTAAAAATTTCGCCCATGAAAGGGGTGATGAGGTTTGGCAAGAAGGGGAAGCTCGGTCCGAGATATGTGGGGCCCTATAGAATTTTGAGGTGTATCAGCAATATAGCCTATGAGCTAGAATTACCTTCATAACTAGCAGTTGTACACCCAGTTTTCCATGTGTCACTTTTAAAGAAGTGCAGCAGAGATCGAACCTCAGTTGTGCCGTTGAACAATATAGGAATAAAAGATAGTCTCTCATATGAGGAAGTACCAATCCAGATCCTTGACTGTCAAGTTCGTAAGCTGAGGAACAAGGAAATAGCTTCAGTCAAAGTCTTATGGAAAAATCAGCAGGTTGAGGGAGCTACGTGGGAGGCCAAAGCAGATATGATGGCCAAGTACCTTCATTTGTTCTCTACCAACTCTATCATAGCTTGAGACATTAGTTTTGACCCTAGAACTTAATGTATATTTCATGATTCAGTTCAGGTGTTCAAGTCTCTTTTATGTTTTTGAATGTATGTGTGAAAGGTAAATTCAATTCAGTTATGCATTTTAAAAAGGAGGTAGTCGTTCTGACAGTTTTGAAGTTAAATGAGCAATATCTGGAATTTTGATTGTCATTCTCTACTTTCCTATATGTTTTCTAACATTCAAGGACGAACGTTTCCTAAAGGGAGATATTGTAATGCCCCGGAAACTCAAAATCTAGATCCGAAGCTTAAATAAGAAAATCTAAAAGTCTGCAGAAATGCTACAGGACGACTCACCTAATGACTCGTTAAGTGACCTAAGGACTCATTAGGTTAGCCGTGAGGAGGTTTGAGAATTTGTAAGAGGGAGATAGTGTTCCCAAAGGGCTACCTCACGAGTCTTGGTCAACTGCAATGACTCGTTATGTCCCCCGTTATCATTTCTTATGAGTTGTTAGGCAGTGTACCTAATGAGCCCCCACGAGTCTTCATCAGTGGCAACAACTCGTTAAGTGACTCATTACCAAGTATGATATAGGATCTTCAGAAAGGAGGCAGTGTGGTCCATGACTGGTGACCACGACTCATTAGGTCCCTCGTGGTGACCTACAGGAGAAACCTGGGTAGTGTACCCAACGGGTGTGACAGCAAGTCGTAGTCAATCACCACGACCCGTTAGGTCACCCGTTAGGGTTACCTGGCAGTTTTCCCTAGCGTTTTTTCAAGGGCTATTTAGTAATTTTTTATTCTCCTAGACTCTAAACTACGTTGTTTTGGGATTATTTTGAAGGGATTTGAGGGGTTAAACAATTTTCCCCTCATTCCCACTCAGACTTTCAGAAATATTTGCGTAAATTTTCTCTCAAGAACTTCCAAGCAAGGTCTAGGGTTCCTCACCAGTTGCATTTTTTCAAGTTTCTTTCTCCTGGGAAAATTTAGCTATTTATGTGGGAATTCAACAAGGGAAATTGTTCTTCCCATGTGTCCCCCAAAACCCTCCCATAGTTTCTCTATCAGTTTTAGCCCTGAGCTTTTGAATACAAATGAATTTTATGTTATTTTTTGTTAATTTTTCCGGACATAATATCCATTTTGATTGTTCATATTATCTTTATCAGTTCCTAATTAAATTGTCAATGTTTGTACAAAAGTGAATTGAAGCCCTAAAATCTAACATGAAGGTTGTTTCCGTAATAAATTCCATCTTGAGAATGAAGTATGCTTATGGCTAAATTTCCTAGTAATTCTTATTATATATATATATATATATGTTGAGAAAATATTTCATTGATAAGAATGATTTTAGCCTTGTAGGATGAGATTTCTTTAATTCTTCAATTTTTGCCATATTATGAAATTTCCGTATTGTTGGAATGAGTTGAGTTCTCTATTAGATGCTTAGTTCAGTTCATTTAGAACATAGAACCTCTTCAAAACTATTAAGAACTTGTCAACTGATCAGTTTGAGTTCAGTCTTTTCCCGAGGTATCAGTGGTGCCTCTCAGTTATCAGAATTGGACTCAGAATCCAGTTTATTGTTCAATTATGCGGTCATGACATTTTAGATATATAGCTCTGACCAGCCCTAGGACCCCAGTTCAGTTTACAGATTGTTCTTAGACGGTCATGACGTTTACAGATAAGCAACTCTGACTAGTCTAGAACCCAATTTCAGAATTCGGTCCGATAAGACTCTCAGGGTATTTTCTGTTATATGTCCCTGACTAGTCTTAGAACCCAGTTTTGAGTTATCATCCTAGTAGTTCAATATAGGTTTTCCAGTGGGAGTAGGACTTTGCACCGAGTGGGCCAGGGTTCCAGCGCACCTAGGTTCCCAGAACTACATTGCTAGCGTAGGTTACAGTATTACTTGGCCTGATTGGCCCCAGATTTTTGTGATCACCCAGTTCATGCCTTTATTCCCTGGCAAGGTATATTGGGTCCTACATATGGGGTGTATACATCGGAATCCACGTCTAGCTCACGTGGTTATATGTCGGTTAGACACTTTCCCATTAATCAGTCCTGTCTAGTTCAATTCAGTTCCAGTTCTATCAGTTTGACTCAGTTCAGTACAGTATCTCAGCTCAGAACTTTCAGACTTAGGACTTGCCCTTGACTATCAGATAGGGTGATCATGACCATTTCAGTTTACATCAGTAGTTCAGTTCAGTTTACTTATTGGTCATTGCATGTCATTTCAGTTCAGACTTTTTATTTCAGTTACGTTTTCTTCCACTTACTCAGTACATTCAAAGTACTGACACATACTTTTATGTTGTATCATTTCATGATACAGTTGCAGGTTCCTAGACTCATCAACATTAGCCGCTACGATTCAGATCCTCCTCAACCGCAGTTGAAGTATGAGTCCTCATCATTCGAGGGCCTTATTTAATTTTCTTACAGTTAGATTACAGTTTTATTTAGACTTAGAGTTATCTGGGGCTTGTCCCAGTAACTCATCAGCTAGAAGGTTTTCAGACTACAGATGTTTAGATTTCATGTTTTAAGTTTTATCTTAAATTTTATGAAATGCCTTAATGCTATTACTTCAAATTTCTGTTGTGCATGTATTACTCAGAATACCAGTGTATGCTAGACCAGGGGTTGACTTTCGGTCACTTGTGATTTCAAGTACCATTTAACGTTCAGGGTGTAGGCTTAGGGCGTGACACTCAGTCTCAGCCTCACTAGCCGATCACTCTCCGAAGACTTCAGCAGATCTTGTTGGTGAGTCCCCATCTTTCGAGGACGGGGATTATTTCATTTAGTTACATTTTGTTTTCTTCTATTTAGATTTGGAGTTAGCTGGGGGCTTGTCCCAGCAACTCATCAGTTGTAGTGGCTTTCAGACGCAGATTTGGTTTTTCAGACTTGTGGTTTTGTTCAAATATTTTCAAACACTATGAAACGACTTTATTCTCTCAAATGCTTATATTTTTGCTTTAAAGTTTCCGTTGTACATATAGTTATACTTTAAAGTCTACTCAGAATGCCAGTATATGATAGACCAGGGGTTGACTTGGGGTTACTTGTGACTCCAAGTACCATGTGTCGTCTAGGGTGTTAGCTCGGGGCTTGACAAACTTGGTATCAGAGTCAGGACCTCGGAGGATGCTGGAGCAGCTACAACCTCTCCTTGCATTGGAACCTCTACCTCCATTCCCAACAATTTACCCAATCCCAACAGCAAATACGAGTAAATAACATTATAAAAATAAATAGTAGAATTTATAATTAAGTTAAAAGAATATAGTCATCAAATCTGTCTAATATATCTCCAGAACCTGAAAGTTATTATACATAAGGACATCTACCTAACATTGTCTAAAAGGAGTAAATTAAGAAAATTCAAGAAAAGTCAATGTCTGAATAAAAGACATATTTTGCGATGGAATCGAAACAGCACATCCTGATTCGCTCACCTTTAATTATGTTATCATTTCTCTACAAATGAGGTTGAGATGAACTCCCTTGATCAAGATCTGCACTCATAAAAGAAGTGCAGGAGTAGCATCAGTACAAAATAAACTACCAGTAGGCATCATCGGCCGACCTTAAATAATAACACATATATAAAGTGAAACAACAACATGTAATTATCCCCAAAACACAAGTTCGGTAATTAATCCTCATTCAAGAAATCAATTTGTGTAGGGTGTTTGGCTGACCTGCTCACTGGATTAGGCCTCGCTGCAGTGGTCACTTGACTGCTGCCACGGTCTCACCGTGGCAGTGTATCGCGACAGTGATACTATATTGGCAGTAGCTCCACTTAGTTGCACACCTATAGTTCTATTTTAACTCTTGCTCAACATTCTACACGTCACAACCATACAAGCTACTCAAAGCTAGCAGCACAACAATCAATATATCATAACCATATGGGATATACAATGGACTACTCACAAAACATTTTACAACTCATCACGAATTCTTGCATGACTTCACAAATAATGTCAAATCATCATAAATACATCAACATTGTTAACACATAGAATACATAGCAAGGAACTAAGTTCATTCAAGTTCTCATATTTACAAGCCAGTATTATTTCTTTACACTCAATCAAGTATCATAATAGGTGGTGATATGCCGAGCACACACCTCCCTCATATCACCATAAATGTTTCAAAAATTGATCATCATTGTACACACATGCTAGAGGGTCTTAATTCTTTCCTTTCAGTCATGACTTGTAGCGTACCCTAGAAATCTATGTACTGTACAGGCCTAGTACCCAACTCATATGATCATCCAGATGCTCCCCTCGGCACGAGCAACTCATTTCAGGATAAAATACATTATCCACTTTTATTCAATTATCTCGGTATTTTACCACTAAATCAACTTAGTTGACCCTTGGCAGACCTCATCTTACCTCCCTCAACTTGAATATTCAAAAGATTCATGGATCACTTCCATATAATGCGAAAGAACTTGAACAACCTCTCAGACATTCAATTCCACATTAAATAACTAATGGCATCATATTGGATTCATTCTGTAATGGAATTCAACATGGTAATTATTACAACAAATATTGTCCATAGATCAATACAACACATTATCATTCTACACATATACATGATACTATATAAAGTCTAACTCCTTCTAAGTCATAACCTACCTCGATTGCAGGACTAAAATATCAATTACTCCACTGGAGCCTTACCTTTCCTCAATGCCTTGGAACGTTTGAAATCTACAATAATAAATTCAGAGTAATCTACTATTTACTCTTTAAATAAAGGTCTAGGATCCTTAATCCCCCTCCTAATTCTACCCAGTGATACAGTCTCCCTCGCTACCCACATAAGGACTTCATTCTGTTCTATTTTCATGGTAATCATTCCTAGCCCAAGTCATGGAGTTCCCAGTCCCCAGCCCTTCATCAGGACTTTTATAGGGCTAATAACATTACTTATCAAATTGTGGGTCTCTCTTATTCTACCCTTATGCACAAGCATTAACAATCCCCAAAAAGGTACTCATTACTCCCTTCTAAACCTAGATATCAACACCTTCTAGTTCTCATTAAGTAGCTCTAGTTTCACCATTCTAGGGTTCTTCAACTATAAATTTCACCATTAGAGGTCTCCCTTTCGATTTAATGGGGTTAGGGAGTCAAAAGGAAAGAGAATAGAATGAAGTTCTTACCTTGGAGAAGGAGGATTACTTTGGTCTTGAAAAATTGCTTTGAGTTTCTTAACAGGTCATGCTTTGAATAATAGGGTAAACCCCCTGAAATTTCACTTAAAACCCTCTTACTAACACCGTCGTTCATTGCAGTGGTCACACCTCCGTTGCAGCGGACTCGCTATAGCGCTCAGGACGCTGCCACAGTGGATCCGATGGTTATCCTCCTAGCCCATTATGGTGGGCCTTCGATCATGATAACGGTCTCGCTATAGCTATTATCCCCGTGCTGCTGCAGTCCCCAGTAACCAGTAGCTCCTATTTCCTACACACGAATCATTTCTAAACCTCAAATTTTAACTAATGACTACCCAACACCTTCCCACCAATAACCTAGGCCAAAGAGGGTGTTCCGGACTTAACCCACCCTCCCCTCCCCCCTCCCTCATCCCCCTCCCTCGTAACGGCAGACGGTTTATTACAAAAATGATGGTTTTTTAATTAAAAAAATGTAATTTAATTGAAAAATTAACAAAACCAAAAAGCTTATAAATTACATCCTATCTCCCACCATGTTGGGTCATAATTGAACTGAAACTTCTTTCTGACATTGTAATAAAGATGATTTCTAGATTTTCTTATGGAGAAGAAAAAAGGTTTTCAAGTTTGGTTTGGAATCAATAATGGTGTAGATTAGATTTTTATCTATCAAGAGAAAAATAAAGGAAATAAATGACAGGGAATTAAAAGTAATCATGTTTCATGGGGATTAAAGTAACCAATTGGAGTGATTTATAAGGATTAAAAGTAATCTTATTTTATTAAAAAAATCAAAATTTCTAGTTTTGATAAATATTTTCTTTCTATATTTGAAAACATGAAAATATTGGTATTTTTAGTAATTATTACTCTATAGATGTACATTTATGTTTTTTTCCCACTATGTGCAGAAAATTTACCTTCCACAATTATTTAACACTTTCAAGTACTACATATAATAATTTTTTTCTTATTTAAAAAATATTAACAAATATATTACAAAACATAACATTATTTTAAAAAAAATAAAGAACTATTTTCCTCCTCCTCCTCCATCTTCTTCTTCTTTCTCTTTATTCTCCAATTTACTAAATTTCTCTTTGTAAATTAAAATCTCAATTCCACCATTATTGATTTTTTTTAAAAAATAACTATTTCCCTCCTCCTTCTCCTCCTTCTTTTTATTTCTCTAATTTACTAAAATAAAATTTTAAATTCCATTTGATGAACTTTTGAAGCTTCAAAGTAGAAATTTAATTTTTAAATATTAAAATAATTTTAAATTGGATGTGGTTTCAAAAATTTGAGAAAATCCTAGGAAGTTTATATCTCAAATTTAGGAGGATTTAGCATAGATTTAATGTGATTTTAAATAAAATTTTAAATTCAATCTTAAATTCCACCATGGATGAATCTTGAAACTTCAAAGTTAAAATTTGGGCTTAAAAAGTTAAAATAATTTAGAAATAGGTGTGGTTCCAAAAATTAGAGAACACATCGGAGAGCTTGTATCTCAAATTTAGGATGACTTAATGTGGATTTAAAAAAATTATATTGTTATACCCCGGAAGCCCTAAGATTAGATCCAAAAATAGAATTTTCTGGACCAGGTCACAGAACGGGTCAACATGTAGCCCGTCAAGTTGACCATGAGTCATCAAGTGACTCATGGTGAAGAGTTGACTTGAGTTGAAATTTTGTGTTTTGAGTCCCCACGGACATGACCACGAGTCGTAGCCAGTCCCCACGACTCGTTAAGTCAATCATGGTCAAGGTCCATTGAAAGGTGAAGGTCGAGTTGGCAGTGCACATGACGAATGGACACAATGAATCGTGGTTAGATGTCACGATCCGTAGGGTTGGTCATAGTCAACAGTTAATTAAAGACTTGAGGAGTTGGGCAGTGGAGGAAATGAGTGGTGACCATGATCCGTGGTTACTAACGACGATCCGTTAGGTCCTTTGTGGGGACTCCTCGAGGAAAAATGGCAGTGGACTTCACGGCTCGTTCCCTGGGTAATGACTCGTCCAGTCCCTCGTGGGGACTGGCAATCAGTTATTTTCTACGCATTTAGTAAGGGCTTATACATAATTTCTATGATCCTAAGGCCTAAACTACGCCTTTTTAAGCTACGAATAATGAGATTTAAGAGGGGTAAGTTCATTCTAGGCTACTCTTATTCATGCATGCAAGAGTAAAGGTCTAGAGAGGTGATCAATCTCAATTTCGTTCAAGTTTTCCTTTAATTCTTCATTTGGCCTATCAAGGAGTGGTAAAAATCATATCCTCCCAGGTATGCAAGGTTATAAATGGGTGAATTTGTTCACACCCATGCCCAATCCCTCTCTAATTCATGACAATCTATATGTTGATCCTAGGAGGTTTTAATCCAATGCATGAATTTTTTAAGTTCCTATCATTGGTATGATCTAAGTATGTTTCTATTAACGAATTATGATTCATAGGAAAATTTTATAATGTTTTCAATTATAAATCATGTTTTCAAGTTTTAGAAATTAAATGCCCATCCATGAGAAATTCATGAAAGTTGAGATTTATGATGAATGTGTAAATATGATGAGATATTATTGATGAAAAACATGTTTTCAAGTTACCTATATCTATGATTATGTTTTCAAGTGAATTAAGTATTTTAAAGCATGTTTAAGTATTGGGAAAGTCCACATTTTCAAGTATGATTTATGATTGCACAAATTAGCTTACCACATGATTTTGGAGTTAAGACTCCCAATTATATTCCTCTTGTGGTATGGTTTGAGTGAATGCTCCGCATGTTATGATTTCGACTATGCATGTATATTATTATTCAGCTTCGTCGCAAGACGATGGCCAGCTTCATTGGAAAATGATAGAGAGCATATGCATATTATTGGGAGTATTGTCTAGCACCAAGTAGGCTAAGGGTCAGTCAGCCCTGTATCTTAGAACTATGCGCCAATGTAGGTCTACTTTTATATTTTGGGACCTCCTTATGTGAGCTTTCCCCTGCCCCAAGGGGCCTTGAGCTTGATATTGATATCATGGTATTATCCTTAGCCCTGACAAGGATTTGGATGGCTCTACCCACTTGAGTGTGATAGTCACGTAAGCTCTATCGTGGTAATGTCGGTTATATGACGAGTCTCCCATTGTTCCTCATGATTTCAGTTATGCATGTATATAATTCATGATATATATATATATATATATATATATATATATATATATATATGTTCTAAATAAGGTTTGACCCAATGTTCGATTTTACTTATGATTATCAGATTTCAGCTTTAGGTCGTTCGATAAATTTATGGTGTTCAGTTATGTTCAGATCATGATTTTAGAAAATAGCATGCAAGCCCTACTCTCATATTCTTATCTTGATTTTTTTTTATATTATGAATGTCTTAAATGATTTTACTTTTTTAAGAGGTTTTACTTACCTTGCATACTCGGTACATTCCATGTACTGACTGCATACTTTATGTTGTATCGCTTTATGATACAGGCTCCGATCCTCAGACTCAACCCCATCACTAGCCAGTTCCAAAATTAGCATCCAGCTTTTGTGGTGTGTCCTCATCTTTGGAGGACCATTCATTATTAGTTATCTTGGTATTTTTAGTTTGCAGACTTGTCGGGTTAGTTGGGGGTGTTGTTCCATCAACCCATCAGTTATATAGAGGCTTTCAGACTGTATGTAGTAATTAGCTCATCATGTATTATGTGAATTCCGATTTGAGGTTATGTTATGATTAGACTTCTGTTATACTCATTATGTTAAGTCTTCTACTTTATTTGAATGAGTTAGATATATGTTCATACATGGGTTGACTTGGAGTCTCTCGGGGCTCCTTGTCTCGTGTCTCAATCCGGGCCCATGTTCGAGTCGTGACAAACTTGATATCATAGAAATAGGTTTGAAGTTTCCTAGGGTGTCTGAAAGCCACGCTAAGTAGAGTCTTTTTCATGGATGTGAAGCCCGCCACACTTATGACGAAGAGGCTACGAGATATTTATGAAATGTTCCTTTCTTTAATGACCTATCTCGTGCCATGAGTTCGAATCTCTCCGTTCCACTAACTCGTGTTATACGAGTGTGTAGGAACATGTCTTCTCAGAACAACCACGGGAGTTAGCCAGCCCCACCAACCCCAATGGATCCTATGTTCGGGTAGGTTCAGGATGAAGAACTCATGGCTGTAGTCCGAGAGTTGATACGTGCCATGATCACCCAGCCTAACCAGCAAACTATCATACCTGTGAACCCTAGTGGAGAGGCGGCAGCTACTAAGGTTCAAGAACTCACGAAGAGGAGCTCGTCTAAGTGTGGTGATTTGGATATGGGTGGAAGTGTAAGGAGGAGAAAAGGGGGAGAAAAAGGCCCAGGACCGAAGACTTGAAGAGTTCCCAGCAAGGGTTGAGTAGTGGGAGTTGCTCTCAACCCCGTCAGGGGTCACTAGCTCAAGCTCGGGGATACAAGCCCTGGGTGAGGGAGATTACTTACCCATTTTGCGGGAACTGCAAGAAGAACCACCAAGAAAAGTGCATAGTGGGTTCATATGTATTCTTCTATTGTGGACGTTCTGGACATAAACACAGGGATTGTCCTACAGCCAAGTGAGATGGCCGAGAGGCTGTGCCCCGGTCACCCCTCCAGTAGCCCTATCTAGCCAGTTTGTATTCCTGAAATGTGGTAGAACACACGTAGGACAGTGTTTGGCAGGTCCAGACACTTGTTGCGGATGTGGGGAGGCCGAACATATGCACAGGAGCCCATCAGCCAAGCAGCGTGAGAGTAGAGCTAGTACGCCAATCATCAGATTAGCAGCTCCAACAAATCTCCCATCCCAGCAACATATGTTACCAAGAGCAAGTGGCAGTCAACCTCAGATGTAGTCCCAGGTACGTTATAAGCCTTCCTATCGAACCTACCATGATTTCTAGTTCCGAGAACTACTGTATGAGATACAAGATCCCTTTGTGTAATTTAATATGAGATTTATTTCGTGGAATGTAGGGAAATGGTAAGTGAAGGGCCAAGTCAGGTCTTGAGTTTTCTAGTAAGGAAGTTCTATAAATAGTATCTGGCAGTATTCCATCCCTTCCCCTTTAGATTTTTCACTTATGTGTCACTCGATGCTACGCTCAACTCATGCTTATGTTCAGAACTCTAAGATGATAGGTAACCCCGTCAGTCAGCGATACCTAGATTACCCATTCAGCTTCATGTCATGACCCTCATTACGTATGTGAACTCATGTCTCTTAGCACGCTTGTCTTTATGAACTCAGCCCCTAATATTTGCCATATCGGCGTATATGATCGTGCTATATCAAGTATATACCCAGCTTAGATTACTTAAATGATTCATGCTCATGATTCCCTTACTCTAAACCATATGGATTCTCCCCATGATGGAGATGATGGTTAAAATGGGTACGTTCATGGTAGCTCCCTATCCCTGCCTTGGGTGCAGAAAGTGTTGTTATTAGTCGAGTCGGGAAGTGCAACAACCCGCATGGTCATTTTGATTGTGGATCCATTTCCCTGAGTTGAACCTTTCCATATCTTTATTTTCTTATTCATGACTTGTGGAGGTGGATGACACCATTTCCGAGATGATCTAATGAAGATCGGGTGAGATTTTCGATTTTGGAGGGTTTGTGGTTTGAGAGGTTTGACCAGAGTCAACAGTTTTGGTTAACGAGCTCGAATTTGGGTTTTGAAAGCTCTATTGGTTTCGGATGGTGATCTATGATTTAGTAGGTTAGTTTGCATGAATCTCAAGGTGATTCGGGAGTGATTTGAACCTTTGGTTGAAATTACGAGCTCTGAGGAGGCTAAGTGTGATCACGGTCAACTTGTAATCAAACAACCTTATATTGGTAATTTAATGATTCCAACTGGTCCGGAATGGGTTTCATGATTGGATTGCTTATTTTGGTTGTGACGGGAGGTTTTAAATGAGATTCGGGTGGATTTGAATGTTTTGCGTATTTGGAATGATCTTAAACATAAAATATGAAAACTCAAGGGTTCAAGACTTCAAAATTCTTAGCATGAATTGTAGGAGTTCGTTTGGGTAATTCGACCGATGGCGGTGTTATAGTCTAGAACGGGTCAGAATCATCCTTGGTGACTGAGGTGAAAGCTAGACAAGACGAGGACCCCATTTTGTTAAAGTTAAAGGAAGCCATTCAGAATCAAAAGGTAGAGGTCTTCTCCAACGGGGGAGATGGTATGCTTCGATATCAGGGTTGCTTGTGTATCCCGGATGTTGATGATTTGAGAAATCAGATGTTGCAGAAGGCTTATGGTTCCAAGTATTCAATACATCTAGGTGCCACCAAGATATACCATGACCTATAAGAAGTCTATTTGTGGAATGGAATGAAGAAGGACATCGCATAATTTGTAGCTAAGTATCCAAACTGTCATCAAGTAAAGGTTGAGCACCAGAGATCGGGAGGTGTGCTTTAGGATATTAGTATTCCCACTTGGAGGTGGGAAGAAATCAACATGGACTTCATCACTGGGTTGCCTCTCACTCTCGACAGTATGACTCCATTGGGTGGTCGTGCACAGGTTGACCATAGCTGCTCATTTTCTACTGGTAAAAACCACTGATTCAGTGGAGGATTATGCCAAACTATACATCTGAGAGCTAGTTCGGTTGCATGGAGTGCCCTTTTCCATCATATCAAGCAGAGGTGCTCAATTTACCTCTCAGTTTTGGAGGTCATTTCAAAAGGGACTTGATACTCAGGTCAAGCTCATCACAGCATTTCACCCGCAAATGGATGGTCAGGCTGAGCGGATAATTTAGACTCTCGAGGACATGTTGAGAACATGTGTGATTGACTTCAAGGGTAGTTGGGATGACCGTTTGCCTCTTATCAAGTTTGCATACAACAACAACTATCATTTCAGTATCCAAATGGCTCTGTTTGAGGCTCTCTATGGGCAGAGATGTAGATCTCCTATTGGTTGATTTGAAGTCTGTAAAGCTTCGATGATAGGACCAGAATCAGTCCATGAGGCTATGGAGAAAGTTTAGCTCATTCAGGATAGGTTGAAAACAGCTCAAAGTCAAAACTCCTATGCTGATGTGAGAAGGAGAGAACTTGAGTTCAAAGTGGATGATTAGATGTTTCTGAAGGTGTCTTCCATGAAGGAAGTGATAAGGTTTAGAAAGAAAGGAAAACTTAGCCCTCGTTATGTTGTCCCCTACCGGCTTGTGAAGCGGGTTGGAAAGGTGGCATATGAATTGGAGTTGCCCTTAGAATTAGCTTTCGTTCATCCTATTTTTCATGTATCACTCTTAAAGAAGTGTTTGGGAGATCCAACTCTAGTTGTCCCGGTGGACCGTATCAGTGTGAAAGACAACCTTAGTTGTGAGGAGGTCCTGGTGGAAATACTAGATCATCAGGTTCGAAGGCTAAGAAATAAGGAAGTAGCTTTAGTTAAAGTTTTATGGAGGAATCAGCATGTTGAGGGAGCTACTTGGGAAGCCAAAGCATATATGATGGCTAGATACCTACATTTATTCCCTACCGGCTTTGTTCCAGCTTGAAGTATCAGTTTTTGCCCTAAAACTCTATTCAATTTCATGTTCAGTTCATGTGCCCCAGTTTCTTTCATGTATATTGATATATGTATGATTCATGAATTCAATTCAATTATGTAGTCTAAACCAAAGTTAGTCATTCTAGTTTTCAGCTTATATGATAAGTATTTGAGTATGATGATTGTGTTTCTCTATTTTTCTGTATGTTTTTCAATGTTCGAGGACGAATGTTCTCAAGGGGGAGATATTGTTATATTCTAGAAGCCCTAAGATCAAATTCGGGAGTCGAAATAGAGAAAATAGGATTTTTTTTACCAGATCACAGAACGGGTCGTTATATGACCTGTCAGGTTGACCACAAGTCGTTAAGTGACTCGTGGTGAAGAGTTGACTTGAGTTAAAATTTTAAGTTTTGAAGTCCCCATGGATATGACCACGAGTCATTGTCAGTACTCACGACTCGTTGAGTCTGTCATGGTCAAGGGCTAGGGAAGGTGAAGGTTGAGTTGGTAGTGCACACGACGAATGGACACAACGAATCATGGTCAGATGCCATGATCCGTAGGGTTAGTCGTAGTTAATGATTAATTAAAGACTTGAGGAGTTGGGCAGTGGAGGTAACGAGTGGTGACCAAGAGTCGTGGTCACCAACAACGATCCGTTATGTCCCTCGTGGGAACCCCTCGAGGAAAAATGACAGTGAACTTCACGACAGCGGATGACGATTCGTTCCCTAGGCAATGACTCGTCCAGTCCCTTGTGGGGATTGGTAGTCAGTTATTTTCTGCGAAATTAGTAAGGACTTATCCATAATTCCTATGATCTTAAGTCCTAAACTACGTCATTTTAACCATTGAACAATGAGTTTTAAGAGGGGTAAGTTCATTGTAGGCTACTCCTATTCATACATGCAAGAGTAAAGGTCTAGAGAGGTGATCAAGCTCAATTTCCTTCAAGTTTTCCTTCAATTCTTTATTTGGGCTATCAAGGAGTGGTAAAAATCAGATCCTCCCAGGTATGTAAGGTTACGAATGGGTGAATTTGTTCGCACCCATGCCCAATCCCTCTCTAATTCATAAAAATCTATATGTTGATCCTATGGGGTTTTAATCCAATGCATGAATTTTTTAAGTTCCCACCATGGGTATGATCTAAGTATATTTCTATTATCAAATTATGATTCATAGGCAAATTGTACGATGTTTTCAAGTTTTATAAATTAAATGTCCATCTATGAGAAATTCATGAAAGTTGAGATTTATGATGAATGTTTAAATATGATGAAATATTATTAATGAAAAGCATATTTTCAAGTTACCCATGTTTATGATCATGTTTTCAAGTGAATTAAGTATTTTAAAGCATGTTTAAGTATTGTGCAAGCCCATATTTTTAAGTATGATTTATGATTGCATGAATTAGCTTACCACATGATTTTGGAGTCAAGACTCCCAATTATATTCAACTTGTGATATGGTTTGATCCAAGGCTCCTCATGTTATGATTTTGACTATGCATATATATTATTATTCAGCTTTGTCACAGGATGATGGTCAACTTCGTTGAAAAATGATGGAGAGCATATACATGTTTTTGAGAGTAGTGTCTAGCACCGAGTAGGCTAAAGGTCAGTCAACCCTGTGCTTCAGAACTATGCACCAACCTAGGTTTACTTTTATATTTCGGGACCTCTTATGTGAGCTTTCCCCTGATCCAAGGGGCCTTGAGCTTGATATTGATATCATGGTATCGTCCTTAGCCCTGGCAAGGCTTTGGACGGCTCTACCCACTTGAATGTGATAGTTGGGATCATGTAAACTCTATCATGGTAATGTCGGTTATATAACAAGTCTCCCATTGTTCATCACGATTTCAGTTATATATGTACATCATTGTGTGTGTGTGTGTGTGTGTGTTCTAAAGTAGGTTTGACCCAACGTTCAGTTTTACTTATGATTATCAGATTTCATCTTTGGGTCATTCGATTCAGTTATGGTGTTTAGTTATGTTCAAATCAAGATTTCAGAAAATAGCATGCAAGCCCTACTCTCAGATTCTTGTCTTAATTATGTTTTATATTATGCATGTCTAAATGATTTTACTTATTTAAGCAGTTTTACTTACCTTGCATACTCGGTACATTCCACATACTTACCGCATACTCTAAGTTGTATTATTTTATGATACAGGCACCGATCCTCATATTGAGCCCCGTCACTAGCCAGTTCCGGAGTTAGCATCCGGCTTTTGTGGCGAGTCCTCATCTTCGGAGGACCATTCATTATCAGTTATCTTGGTATTTTCAGTTTTTAGACTTGTCGGGTTAGTTGGGGGTATTGTCTCATCAATCCATCAGTTATGTAGAGGCTTTCAGACTGTATGTAATAATCAGCTCGTCATGTATTATATGAATTTTAGTTTGAGGTTATGTTATGATTAGACTTCTATTATACTCATTATGTTATTTCTTGCGTTTTATTTTAATGGGTTAGATGTATGTTCATGCCATGGGTCGACTTAGACTCTCCTGGGGCTTCTTGTCCCGTGTCTCGATCAGGGTCAATGTTTGGATCGTGACATATATTAAATAAATTATATGAATTTAAATTTATGTTGCTGCGATTGTATTAATTTTGTATGAAATTTATATACAATGTTTGTTGTAGATGTATTAAATTTCAAAAATAAAATATAAATATTTATACAAATTTTATATAATTAGATATACATTTCATACCGAATTTGAGCAAATTTTTAAAGAAAAATTTACATAATAAGCAAACATAGCTACTATATTTACAATATATAGATATAGTTTTAAAATATTACAAAATATAGAAATTTTTATTATTTTTACTTTTTCTTTATAAGGCTTAAAACACTTTATGTATCTATATATCTTCTCTATCTCTTATCAAATTAATTTTCTATATTTTCTCCGATTATCTCTCTCATGTTTCTCTCATCCCCCTGTCTCTCTCCATCTCTCTTTTGCTTTATTTCTCTTTATCTCTTTCTCTCTACCTCTCGCTCTCTCCATCTCTTTCGCTTTCTCTCTCTCTCTCTCACTCTCTCCGTCTGCCCCCTCCCCCCTTCTCTTTATCTCTCTCTCGCTAATCATGTCAATCGATTTATTGTAAATCTGAATTATTATCCTCCTTCTTCTCATTCTCCATAGGTTAATCGGCATTATCGGAGAAATCAAAAATTTAGATATTATTAGCAATCTACCATTGTAGGAGAAATCGAAGCTCTAGATTTAGTTAGCAATCTTTCTGATGGAGAAGCCTCTGCATCACCATTGTCAAAGAAATCAAAGTTTTAGATTTTATTAACAATCTATCATTGCCGGATAAATTGTCATTGTCATTAATTGAATTTTTTTAGTGATTTTCTTAAGCTTTTTGTCTTTGTGTATCAATGACAAAATTTATACAGTGCAATTTTTTCAAACTTTTGTCTTTGTGTATCAATTGCAGAATTAATACAATTTGTATCAGTTGTTATCAAACATTTACATATTGATACAAAATGTCTCCATCTTGTATAAATACATACAACTAACTATATTGCATTCTAAATATAGTGATACAATATATGATATTTCATTCTTTATTGAGTGATATGATGGTGCAATTTTTTCAAACTTTTATCTTTGTGTATCAATGGGGAAATTATTACAGTATGTATCAATTGTTATCAGTCTGATATATACTAATACGTACTGTCTTCAACTTGTATTAGTATATACAGCTAACTGTATTTCATTCTAAATATAGTGTGATATGATGATATAATTTTTCTTTCTTTATTTAGTGATACAGGACAAACAAAAAGTTAGCAATAGGGATACACCCATATTATATATATATATATATATTAATAAAATTTACAATATTTCATTCTTTAGTTAGATTCATTGATACACTATCTTTGGGTGCAAATTTTGATTGATTTTTTACCTTTCTGTTGCTATTAGAACTTGAAAAATCAAAGAATAAGAGAGAACTTAAATTATGTGTTCTATTTTTATACTGAAGAGATTTTCCTAATTAATAAGGGTGAGCGATTTTCTTTTCTATTTTATTGGATTATGTTATTTTAAAAAAAATTGCCCAATCTTCTCCTTAATCGTAGCACACGGAGAGATTTTCTCCCCTATTTTACTGAATTCATTATTTTAAAAGATTCTTGCCCTATTTTCTCCTTAATCATAGCATATGTATCATAGATACATATTTGACAAATCACTAAAGAGTTGCTATAAGTTGCAATTATACAAATTATAGCTATTAATTATAATTATGATCAATATCTTTGTTATTTATAAAAATTGCTCATTTTTAAACCTTGAGTGAGATATCACATTTTAAAATAATTTTATATAATTTTCATACACAAATTTTTGAGTGAGATATACCCATTTTATACTATTTTCATACATAAAATTTTGAGTGATTTTTTAAATAAAAAATTAATGTTATATTTTATAAACTGCAAATTTTTTTATATATATTTTGTAATATTAAGCACTATTTATGTACTAGTTTTTAAACAAGTGCGTTGTACGTATATTTTCATCTTGTGTCAGCTAAAATAAATATTTCAGAATGACATAAATGCAAAAGAAAAATATGCAAACTAAACATGATAAATTGTATTATAATGTGATGCTCAATACAATATAGTTGGATAATAGATATGCCCTCTAAAAGAATATATTTTGATGTTATGATACACAAATATGTCACATGATTATAGCTCACCTAAATTTTTTTTATAGATGATGTTCTGAGAGTATATTTCTATACAATATTTTGATTGCTTATCATAATCAAAATTTTTGTTATTGATATTTCTCTTGAAAATATATATTATATAATTGTTAATGTGAGAATATTTATTGCAAAAAATACAAATTAATATTAAAAATTATGCCTTGTAATTTATTTATTTTCATTACGATGAACAAATCAGATGGCAAAATACGCTAGATATGATATCGAGAGCAACAAGACTTTAAAGATGACAACATTATTAAACTAAGGATCAAAGATAAAACCCAATCCATATATAGAATATTCTTATAATCGTTAAGATTAATATTTGACAGAATATACCTGTGTGGTTACATGCTAATATTGGTAACATTCTTTGTTTAATTTGTATCTATTAAATAGTTCAGTAAAAATAAAGAAGACACAAAAATAAAAGTTATCAGTACAACGAATATTTATATTGTCATAGTATTATACAACTAGGAATTCATCAATTATTAATAAAGGATACTCTTCCTTAAAAAAATGGTCAAGCTTAATGTAAAAATAAACATCATTCACGAATATGTACATAATGTATGGATAAGTAATAAATTAAGCTCGTGATTAAAAATCTTCACAAATTTTTTTGATCTTTAAGCATAATTCTAAAATTTTATCTCTAAATTTTAGTTGGACAATCGATAAATGTGAATGAAGAATATTATTTCATAAAATTACTGCTCGGTGATAATGAAAAATAATACATACATATATACATACATACATACATACATATATATATATATATATATATATATATATATATATATATATGGATAGAGTATAAAATAAAATGGTAGGAGATGAAAGCATTGCTCGACCTTAGGTAAGGTTGGGTAGGGAGGTCTTCCCACATTCGAAGAGTTATATATATATATATATATAAAAATTATGAAGTGATCTTTTCGTTTATAATAATATTTAGTAAGGATAATTTTAAATTTACTTACGTTGTTATATAGAATAATTAAATAGCTCATCAAGCTACTTCGATTATATGTTGCGAAGAGCTACTTATTATAACTTTTCTTCATTATTTTTTTTCTCAAAAGAACTTGTTTAAGATTTTTTTTGTCCTTAAATAAATAGAATGACATCTTAAATAAAAATAGAAACTACACCTGTAATTATGTATTATAATTTTTCGAAAGAATATAAGAATCGGATGATACTATTTTGACTATTAAGTAAAAGTAATAGATAAGAGTTAAAATAAAAATAAAAAATCTGTCAACACAACTATGGAAAAAAGTACAAGAATTACTTTTTAAATATTATTCACATAGCTAATCGAGCAATCATATCTTGACCAAAAAATAAAAAAAAATCAATAAATAATCGAGTAAAGTCAACGAACTTTTCTCAATGAAATAATGCATACACTTTACGTCTAATAAATAGAAATATTAAGTAATAATGAGATGAACTGTCAAAAAGTAAATAGATTATCCTAATTTAGTTGTTGTAAATTGGCTCCCTTGTTACAAGTGCTCTTCTCTTATGAACTTCAGCATTGACGTCATTTCTCTTCTCTGTTGTCTTCTTGTCAACAAACTTCTCTGCTTTTGTAATCATGAATAGCCTAAAAAGAAAATTAGAAAATAAAACAAGTTAGTATAATAGTTTAAAATGTGTCGGTCGAAAAAAAAGTTTAATCTTATAATTTGATGATCATATTTAGAGTCATATGTTATAGAATCAATATGCAAATATAGAACACCACATCTTTTATGAATAAATATTTCTTTCTTCTCTTGTTTTCCAAATAAAAGGTATTATCATCTACATTTATAAGCACCGAATCAGAAAGAGATAATTGTTGAACTTTTAACTATCATTAGGGTAAAAGGGTCAAAAATACCCCTCCACTTTTGTTTATTGATTAAATTTGCTCCTAGTTATACTCTAGGGCCAAATATGCCCTTGCCGTTATGAAACTTAACATCTATACCCCTCGATCGGATGGATTCCCCCAAATTGAATAAAATTATTCGAGTTCACTTAAATAACCCGTTATCTATTTAAACCCGACCTGAACCTACCTAATTAATTTAAACCATACAAGATAAATCCTAAATATACTCATCAAACCATTCCTCCTTCTCTCTCATATCATCTCCTCCACCTCTGCAGACAACAATTTTGAGATGTTTCTATTATTTTAAAAAAAACATGTATGTTTGGGCGATCTTTCTTCAGCTTACCAATGGCTTGTTGCAGATGATAGTTGTAGAATATCCCAAAATTATTTAAATCCTTCAAGAAATGGTACTCGCCATAGGCAGCTGAAGAAAGATCTCAAGTTGTTTGTAAGCTGAAGAAAGATTATCCAAAAATAATTTATTTTTTAAATAATAGAAAGATCTCAAATTGTTGTTTGTGGAGATGGAGGATGAGGGGATAATATGAGAGAGAAGGAAGAATGACTTTCTCTTTTTTTTTTTAAAGAAATTAATCAGCAAAGCATAATAAATTCAGAAATACTCATTCAATAAATAAACTCTGCGAAACATTGAGCTCAAACAATTTTTAGCAAAACATCAATAGAAAACAACTCTACTAAATTTCACTTCAAAAATAAGCTCCTAATAAATAAAACAGAAAGTAACAAAAAACCCCATAAATGTTTCAATAAAACCTTGAAGAGAACTCCAAGTCCTATCCTAACTTGGTACGACTCCAATTCCTGTTGCATTGTACCTAATGGTGTTATCAGTCCTCAAGCGGATATAGTAAGGAATAGGCATGTTCTACCTCTGCTTCTTCCCCAGCTTCTTCTTGATCATGAATGTCTTGTGGGAACGATATTTTCAAGATCGGAAACTTCCTCCTCCTGTTGCTGCTGTTGAAGCTAAATGACAACCTTACGATAAAGGAGAATAGCTTGGGATGAGTATATTTGGGGTTTATTTTGTATGGATTAAATTAATTAGGTGGGTTCGGATCGGACTTAAAGATGCAACGAGTTATTTAAGTGAAATTGGGTAATTTTATTCTATTTGGGGGAAACCATCCAATTAAGGGCATAAATGTTAAGTTTCATTGGCAAGGGCATATTTGGCCCTAGAGTATAATTAGGGGCAAATTTAACTAATAAATAAAATTAGAGGGATATTTTTGACCCTTTTTCCAATCATTAATAATATAAGAAGTTATTATTTTACTTTAATGATATCTTTTATTGAGGAAAATCAACAGGTTGCAATTTCATAACTTGAATAATATTTTTTATTTAGGAAAATCAAAAGGTTGCAGGTTCTTATTAAAGTGTATGCATGTGGCAAAAAAAATTAGGACTCCTCATTTCTCATAATTGTTGTTGTTTTAAGTGCACCAATATAAATGACGTATAATTGGTGTTAATAATTCTATGAACCAACATAAATGATACAATTCATATAAGGAATAATTTTATTTTTAAAGGATATTATAGTCTCTTAACTTTATAAGGTTATTATGACATTTCAAGTTCTCTTAGAAGCTTCCCACTTTCAGTATCATATATATATATATATAACTTTTACTTCTACAAAATCCTAAGTATGAGGTATACCACATTACTTTATATATTTTACATGTTAAATATAGTAGTTCATACATATACTCATATGCATGTATACTATCATTCTACAATCTATTTTTACATACTATTATGTTATATATACACTAACTTCATATACATATATGCCATATATATATGTGTGTGTATATATGTGTGTGCGTACGAGTTAAGATAATTTATAAGTATATATAAGTAAAATAATATATATTTTCTCTTTGGACTACTTGTAAAATAATATATATTTTCTCTTTGGCTAGTAAAGGTGGCCCCAACCTTGAAATAATTTTGAAAGTTTTAGGACTATGGAACTACCATGTCTATGAAGGCTCGAGAGGAAGAACCTCAAGGTCTTTATCCCTTTTTGATCTAGCTCCAACCAATGAGCATGAACTTAACCGATGGTACTCTTAACAGAAGACATAGCTGAAATAGAAAAGTGTAAAGAGATAAAGATTTGAATATATGAAGATCGGAAGATCTGGAGACTTGAAGATTTTAAGATTTGAAGTTATAAAAGTGAAAGAATGAGAAGGCAAATGAGTATTTATAGGACGAAGATAATCATGACCTCGATCAACGCAATGTATTCGAACCATAGACTAAGTTACTCATGGCGGGCCGTATTTAATGTGATAGAAAAAATGTCTCTTCAACCGACAGGGAACATTTCCACTATTTCTCCCACCGAAAAACCTTTGATATTTTTCTAGCCTAAAGAAGACTTTAAAAAAAAACTTTTTCGCTTCCCAGTTATAGCTAGACGTAGTATCTAAAAATTGAGGGAACTATCTATATAGAAAAAGTTACATCAAATACATGGTAGAATGAGGTATTGTCATACGAATTCAAATATATTGAAGGAGAGAGTGAGTTGAAAATCCGAAGAGTAAAAAATCTAGCTCTGGTAGCTATTCTAGGGATCATCACGTATCCGGAGCTAATTGCACCTGTTTCGAGAGAAAGTCAAGAAAATTTTTAAAAGAAAGCATCGACTCATAACATGAATCAGAATCATGGCCCGAGGTTGAGATAAAGAAAGGGACGGGTACATGTTGGCGAATTCGTATAAGAATCTCGACAAGCACAACGGAATAATTGCTAACACATGTAATGGTCTTGTATTGGTATGATGATTCTATTGGAAAATGTAAAATAGTGTCCAAGTGGAGCCATTTGGTTGGCCAATATACTATAACCAATATTTATAAATATCGACATATTGATCAATTGGTAATTTACCAATTTATCTAGCTCTTAAACATGAGCTATTGCCTCATTTTTATGAAATTTAGAAGGATTTTATATGTTTATTCTCTTATGAGAAAGCATTTCTTTGAAACAAAGATGATGGAGGATTTAAACTTAAAGCAATCTCTCTAAGAAATGACAATTGACATGTGTGCCACAAGTTAGCACCTGGGTTTCGCAGCTGCCATGCAAGAAGATATGGAGTTTACTGACAATGAACCTATGTGCCACAAGTCGGCATCTGAGGCCCGCAAGTGCCACACAGGAACAATTGAGAGAAGACTAACTTGGACTTGCGTTGCACACGTGTGCCGTAAGTCCACAGCTGTGAAAAACAGGTGCCAACACAAGTAAGCCGAACATCCTCCAAAGGGCAATATCATTAGAAGACAACTACGTACTTGGAAAGCTTTCAAGGGTGGTTTGGGAATCTGTGCTAGGAATAATATGCATAATTTTAGCTTCTTTGGAGAGGAGAAGAGATACTGAAAAATAGAGAGAATATTGAAGAGCATAGAGTATATTTTTTCTACTTTATTCTTCTTCCTAGTGAAAACACCATTGTTGAAGATACAAAGCTTGAAATTGATTTTAATTATTTATGATGAATGGTTTTGAGGAATTTCTCTTTGGTATAATTTCTCTTCCTCTAATTATGAGCAGCTAATTTCTTTTCTAGGGGTGTGTGTGAATGATGGGTATTTAGAATTGATTGGGCATTGACTAATTGCTCTTATAATTGATTATAATGTATGGATCTATTGATTTCTTTGAGTTTTAATCCGAATATTAATGGTTCCAAATTAATTGAATTCTCTAATTTTTTTCTTCTTGAGAAAGAGAAGTGAAGTTGGGTAAGACTTCAATAGTGAGGATTTGTGGCATTTATCTAAGGGTTAGAGATAGAAATAGTCTATGCCCGATTCAAGCTTCAATTAAGGGATAAAGCTAGAAATAGTCTATTCCCACTCAAGTAATGTTTGGTTTCTTTATAGATCTTGGTTTTGGGGTTTGAGAAAACCTAAAATATACACACTCTTTTGGTTGAGAAACTTTGGGTGTACCTAAAATCAAAGTTATCGATATGATAATTGATTCTAAGGCTTTTAGTTAACACTTATCAAAAGATACCCCATCGAATGCATAGTGTTAGTCTCTCTGATCTTGTCAACAATAATTGTGTTACCTTGTTTTGATTATAAATTTCAATTGATATTTGTTCAAACCATGTCCCTAATTGTACTTTATGTTTACACATTATGCTTGCTCTTGTGAATTAATTCACAACATTTGGTAAATCTAGCCTCCAATCTCCGCGATAAATCGACCTTAACTCTTGTTGGGTACTTGTTTTGCATATGACCATAGCCACCTCCCTAATTGGAGAGTTGTTTTGGACGTTATCAAAAATGATGTCGTTGCTGAGGATTAAAAATTGATTTCCATTTATTTGTTTGTTGATTCACATTTGTATTGCATCTTATTTTTCTTTTACGTTGTTTTGTTGGACCTTGGTATTTGAATAGGTGACATGATGAACCATGGAGAAGAGGGAAGTGCCATTCGTCCACCTCCAATGATAGATAATGTCGTCTTCCATATCACTAGTACCATGATTCATTTTCTACAAATAAAGGGCTTATTAGGAGGCCTTTTGAGTGAGGACTCTAATCTCCATATAAAGAACTTTATGGATATTTGACGATCCTTGATTATGATCAATATTATCCAAGAATATATACGATTTAGGTTATTCCCTTTTTTCCTGACGGGAGAAGATGCAATTTGGCTTGAAGAACTTCAGAGGGACAATATCTTCTTGGAATGACTTTGTTTGATGCTTTTCTTGACATATATCTTTTTCCCCGTGCCGAATGTTACAATTGCGAGATTAATGGGCGGTGAGTTTACAACACTCTCGACACATAAAACTGAGAAAAGTAGCATGGACTTAGGTATATTTATACAGATATAAGGTGTTTTTACTTTATTTTCAGGAAAAATAATTATTGGAGAAAAATTGTGCAAAAGATGCAGAAACGTGCAGAAAAACAACCAAGTACTGATCTCAGTACAAGCCGTACCTAGATTGTACGAGCCGTATTAAGACTCATGAAAAAGCTCAGAAGGATGGAATACTGCAAAGGCAAAGTATTACTTTCAGTACGGTCATACCAAGCTGGTACGAGCCATAACTGCAGTCGTGGAATACTTTAGAAAATATTTGCACAAGAAGTTTAGAAAGAATTTGCACAAGAAGTCTCCTGGTACGGGTAGCACCTATGGATCATAGCATATACCTACGACCCATACCAGGAGTCGTGGGAAGCTTCAGGTATCTTAAGGACTTGGCAGAACTCAAGATGTGACAAGTTGTTACGTTCGTAGGAGAAAAGTACCAGGCATACCAAGACACTAGTAGAAAACTTCAGAAGATGTCAAAGCTCTCAGAGCCAAACCACGATTGGGTTGTACGACTCATGGGATCATGTAACGAGTCATACCATCTGCCAACACTTAGCCAATTCTACAGAATAAAGGAATGTACGAGAGCAAGGCACGACCCATACAATCCTGTTACGGGTCGTATGATGAGTCGTAGGATGTGTCGGCACCAGATTTGGTTATTTCCTTGTTAACTTAGGAAAAAGATTTTATTGTTTGTATAAATACGTTTTATGTTTCTTTTAGGTTGGAGAAGGTCATAATTAGTTGATTGTCAATTACTGTCAAGTATGTAATTAGTTTTTACAACATTGGAGAGCAATTCTTGAGAATCAAAATTTGGATTTCTCAATTGTTCTTGATTTCGTTGATCATATTCTATTGCAATATTCACAGTAGGTTTTCTTTCAATCATCATTGTAAGTACTTAATTATGTGATTGTCTATGAATACTAACCACAATCTTATAATCATGAGAGACTAAAACCTCAACAACTAGGGTTGTGGAAACCATGACGGATTAACGAACTAGGGTTACACAAAGTGATTCGAAATCAATGCTAAGCGCTTGTATTGTATTCTCTTCATCTTTAATGTTTCTTAATGAAGCACAACATTAAGACTTTCCTGAATTCTTTACTTTCTTGAATCTAGAGGGTAGAGATTAGGAAAAAAGAATTACAATAAAGCCTTGATTTGTATGATCATTCTATGACTTGAGCTGCGGTAGCAGGATAGTTAATTTAGAACATATTGATAACAGTTAATTTGAAAGTGCTCATGAGACCTAACTCGGTGATTGAGTGTAGTCATCCAATAGGGACGAACTAGTTATTTGGATGAATCCTAGTTATTAGTTCTACAAGCGAGCATTGTGATCGATCACGATTGTAAACTCGAAGTAGTTATGAACCTATGGGAACATTTTACCCTAGTTAATTGAAAATCTTGATTTTCACAACTGTTTTATAATTTTTTTCTATAAACCCCCTAATTTGGAGATAACCCACCAAAAAGCTTAAATACGACATTAGTCTAGTTCTTACCATATTCCCTATGGGTTTTACCCCAACCTCTTTATTGGGTTCTTTATTGACAACATCCGCTTCATAATTTATCAGGAGTGTGAGTTTGAGCGTTATCAAAAAGTGGCACCATTTTCGAGAAATGCAGCTAAGTTTAAATTAATTACTTGTATTTAACTTTTGGTTGTTATTTCCCCATTTACGTTTTCTTTGTTTTTCTTCTATGATTCATTCAGGCTACACCAAGGAAGCTACCTCTGCAAACACCCAGATGGAAGACAAGAGGCTGCTAGTATCCATGGGAGAGATGATGAATACTGATACACTAGCAACTGTCTTGATTGAATTATGAGGGAGATGAAGTACTAGGGTACACAGAACTGGTAAATGCTTTAGAAGGAATGGGGTCGTATAACTTCAGACCAAAGAAGTTAGACCTTGACTTGAAGAACTATGTAACTCCGCCAACAAAGACATCAGTTGAGGTACCACCAGTTCTAGAACTTAAGGCATTACCTCCCCACCTCAAATATGCATTCTTGGAAGAAGACAATACTTTGCCAGTGATTATTGCAGCTGACTTGACAAACTGGCAAGTAGAAGCTTTAGTCATAATATTGAAAAGGCACAAAAAGGCAATCAGATGGACCATAGCTGACATCATTGGAATCTCTCCAAGTATATGCACTCAAAAAATCTAGCCCGAGAAAAATTGCATATCAAGCATAGAGCATCAACAACGCCTGAACCCACCGATGCAAGAAGTAGTGAAAAAGGAGATTATCAAGTGGCTAGACACTCGTGTAATTTCGCTATTACAGATAGAAAGTGGGTATGTTCGGTATAATGTATACCAAAGAAAGGTGGGATCATAGTGGTACCCAATGAGAAAAATGAGCTAATAACGATTAGACCAGTCACAGGTTGGTGTGTATGCATGAATTATTGAAAGCTCAAACACTGGACCCAAAAAGACCACTTTTTGATGACATTCATGGATCAGATGCTTGATAGGTTGGCAGGTAGAGGCTGGTACTATTTTCTTGATGGTTATTCGGGATACAATTAGATCACTATAGCCCTGCAAAACCAAGAGAAGACCACCTTCACTTGCCCGTATAGAACATTTGCTTTTAGGAGAATGCCTTTTGGGTTGTGCAATGCACCAGCCACATTCCAGTGTTGTATGATATTGATATTCTCGGATATGGTGGAGGATACCATTGAGGTATTTATGGACAACTTCTCAATGGTGGGTGACTCATTCAAATCTTTCCTCAAGCATTTGGGCAAAGTGTTGAACAGATGCGAAGAAACTAATCTGGTCCTAAATTGAGAAAAATATCATTTCATGGTCAAAGAAGGAATAGTGTTGGGTCACAAAATCTCTAAAAAATGGATAGTGGTGGACAAGGTGAAAATTGAAGTAATAGTAGGATTGCAACCACCTATTTCAGTAAAAGGGGTCAAAAGCTTTTTAGGGCATACAAAATTCTATAGGAGGTTCATCAAGGACTTTTCAAAGATTGCGCAACCATTATGCAAACTACTCAAGAAGAAGGTAAAGTTCATATTTGATGAGGCATGTTTGAAGGCCTTTGAGTGCCTGAAAGAGAAACACACCACTACTCCTATTATTATAGATCTAGATTGATCTCTTCCATTTGAAGTAATGTGTGATGCTAGTGAGGTTGACTTCGGTGCTGTTTTGGGCCAACGGAGAGTGAAGATTTTTCACCCTATCTACTATGCTAATGAAACACTCAACACAACTTAAAAGAACTCCATGGTCACAGAACAGGAGTTGCTAGAAGTGGTCTTTGCATTTGAAAAGTTTCGAGAATACTTGCTTGGAACTAAGGTGATCGTTCATATAGACCATGCTACTTTGAGGTACCTAATGTCTAAAAAGGATGCTAAGCCTAGGTTGATCAAATGGGTGTTGTTGCTCCTAGAATTCGAATTTGAGGTGAAAGACCGGAAAGGAACTAAAAATTAGGTAGCCGATCACTTGTCTAGACTAGAATTTGAGGCTATAGAAAGAGAGAAGACTGATATCGATGATGCTTTCCCAGATGAACAGGTGTTAGCTGCATCTCGATACTTGATTCCCTGGTTCGCTAACTGTGCAAATTATTTGGTCAGCGACATGATCCCAGCATATATGACATCCTAGCAAAGGAAGAAGTTCTTATTCGATGCTCGAAGGTACTATTGGGATGAACCATATTTATTTTGTATTTGTGAAGATGGGTTAATCTGAAGGTAGAGATGTCGAGTATTCTAGAGGCTTTCCACTCATCCCTAGTTGAGGGTCATCATAGTGGTATCCGAACTGTGCACAAAATTCTACAATGCGGGTATTACTGGCTCTCTATTCACCAAGATTCTTATCATTATGCCAAGGCATGTGATTAGTACCAAAGACAAGGTGGCATTACTCTCAAGCATGAGTTACCACTGACCCCTATCTTGGAAGTTGAGTTATTCGATATATGGAGTATTGACCTCATGGGCATATTTGTTAGCTCACATTAGATGAAATATATCTTGGTGGCGGTGGATTATGTCTCCAAATGGGTAGAAGCTATTGCACTACCTAAAAATGAAGGCAAAAGTGTCACAGAATTTCTACGGAAGCACATATTCGCTAAGTTTGGTACTCCCAAAGCAATTATCAGTGATGGTGGATCACACTTTTGTAACCTCCTCTTTAGAATTCTGCTAGAAAAATACGACATCAAGAATAAGGTGGCAAAACCTTACCATCCTCAATTAGGTGGGCAGGTGAAAGTTTCAAACAGGGAGATAAAGACTATTCTAGCCAAAACAGAGAATACCAATTGACAAATTGGTCTAGGAAGCTCGATGATGCGCTATGGGTATATCGAACAACTTATAAGACTCTCATTGGCTCATCTCCATATCAACTGGTCTATGAAAAGTCATGTCATCTGCCAGTAGAGTTAGAGCATAAGGCATTACAGACTCTGAAAAAGCTGAACTTAGATTGGAATGAAGCAGCTAAGTTGAGACTTGACCAACTCAATGAGTTAGATGAATTCTAACTTCAATCTTATGAGATTACGACCATTTATAAAGAAGGAATAGAGATATATTATGATAAGAAGATTGCAAAGAGGGAGTTCAATGCTGGTGATCGGGTCTTACTATTCAATTCATGGCTCCGTTTGCATCCAAAAAAATTGAAATCTAGATGGATGGGTCCATACAGAGTGGTGAATGTATCCCTATATGGTGTATTGGATCTTGAAAATAAAGATGACAAAAGGTTCAAGGTGAATGGGCAAAGGATAGAGTTGTATCTAGGAGACACTGAGAAAATAAGAGGAATTAAGGCGGTGTAACTTGATGATGCCTCAAAAATCATGGAAGCTACATTGTGCCACTATGTTAAATCAGGCACTACATGGGAGGAAACCCATGGAAGGTGAAGTTGTTCGGTCTTGCGTTATATGGATATATAACAACACGCAAGTGCACGTGGTCGAACAAGTAGTAAAGTGGCTTAAATAAGCCAAGTATCGATCCCACAGGGACTGGGATGAAGTGCAATCTGCTCAAGTGTACTATATTTCAATTCTAACAATACAGACAACAGTGTAACCAAGAGTTTGATATTTTTGATTTCTAATAATTATGCTAAGTCTAAACAATTATCTAATGTGAGTCTGAACTATGAATGTGAGCATGCTGAAACGAACATGTAATGAAATTAATTGTCGATATAATTTGGTTAGCCTTTTCCTCCGGTTGCTAGTCAAGAATTATTGCCAAAGGATTAAAACTCTCGTATTTAACCCCACTTAAGAATCATGAACCATCCACCTACATTTCTGTGATTAAATGCAATTCATGTTCTAGCCATACAAAACCGATTCCTAAATTGACTAATACGACTTTCAGGTATATTTCTATCCTGAAGGTAAATCAATTCTCAATTTTCCCAAACTAAGAAAAGATCATATCCTATTAATTCACAACTTTCCAATTTCTTGCTCTCTTGAGTGAAACCGGACTTTTTAGATGTACATTAGTGTAGGCCACACATTAATGCAGTAAGAACAAGAACTAATAGAAAAACCATGGAAGAAAAGATGAAAAACCAAAGAATCAATAATCACATTTCATTACAAGTGTTCTTAACCTCAGCAAGAAGATGAATTAGCCACTCATTTGTGGATTAAACATCGTTAAATGAGTGTTAAACATACAAGCAATTGAATTCAAGGAGGAAGAAAGAGAGAGAAACCCTGATAATTTTGTCCCCTCAACTGCCTGTAACCCACGTTCTTGCTCCACCAAGTCAGAATATTGAAAAATGAACCTAAGTGTTCTATTTATACTGGTGGGAATTTTTCTCGGAATAATAAGCAACGTGTCATGGAGTGCATCGCGGAGCACTGCCTCCGTTACACGCTACCGACGCGGACCTTCACTGGAAACTAGGGGTCCAGGGAATAAGGCCCAACGTGGCACGACGTGCAACGCAGAGCCATGCTACCGTGCCACGGACCTATCGCGTACCCTCACAGGAATTAGGCTGAAAATTCCCTTTGCAGGCAGAAGGCCTCCGCGATGGCAGCGTGACACGGCTCCATCGCGGAGCCCCTTTATTTTGTGCTTTCCAATGCCTTGTCCCTTGCTCGCATCCGAGTCCAAACCCGATCTCTTCCAACATGCATTTTAGCTTCTCGAAATTACATTTTTCCTACAAAACAATGCTAATCATGTTGGTTAGTATAAATTCACATTTTATTACCAATCACATGAGAATATATAAACATTGATAGATAAACAAGGCTAAAATGACACCTTTGAGTATCACTTGGGCATATAAATTTGCCCAAGATCAGAAGTCTGAGTAGCCACAAGTATGTTCCCTTATGTCTTATATTCTATGCTTCGGGGATGAAGCATGCTTTTCAAAAAGGGAGGGGTGTACTTGTATATTTTTGGATTCGTCCGAGGATTTTTCTTGCCATTTTTCTTTTCCTTCGAGCATGCTATCTAGTAGAACCGGCATGTTTAGGATGTTTTTGTTTAATATAAAGTCTCTTAGGATTACCCACCCAATAAAATGTACTAGTTTTGAAGTATTGAAAATCATTGACCCTGTTTAAAATTTTTGATGATTAGTTGTGTACTTATTATTTGCGAAACATGATTTCGGTGGATCTTTTTGTGTCACGCCCCGCCTTGGGAGGCATGACTGACACCTAGTGCCCTACTAGGATCTGAACTACTGAACTGACTGAGCCCAAGCACCTCTGGTGTAGGGCTGACTCTAACTCTCGAATCAAGAAAACGACGGGCTATATAGCAGTTGTAAATACAACCTCGGGCTGACAAGGCCTATACCCACCTGTGAAAGTAAACAGCTAACCAGAGACAAGCAAATATAGGGAATTCTATGCAGGCCAACAAGGCCACCATGATATCTAGTTATAGCTGGAAAGTGAAATTAGGTGCTAAACTAAAACATGACTGACAAGGTCATCAATCAACAACTAACAAGGCCCTACACGACCAACACACATAATCTAAAGCAATATGGCCCCACACGACCGATATCAACTAACCACAGGGAATAATACAATCTGCAAGCCTTTAGGAGTAATAAGATGGTCGGGACAGGGCCCCGGCCTACCCATACTGTACAACAAAAGAAAGTAAACCTCAATCACTCAATCTCCAAAAGATAGGAGCTGAAGGCCCTGTACTGCTGACTAGAACTATGAGGGAGCCGCTCCTCGTCTGAGTGTACCTTCAGGAAAGTAATGCAGCTCCCCAAAAGAGTGTGTCAGTACCACGTGTATTGAGTATGTAAAGCAATAACTGTAAATGACTAAAAGTAAGTAGTAGAGCTGACAATATCTGAAGTAAAGAGAACGGACTGAAACTGACTGAAATAATGGAATCAGAACTAGACATAACTATAAAAGAAGAGTAGGAGTCACACCTGTCAACGACGCATCCTACTGTCTAACTATTAGTAACTAAAGCTAAGTACATACCTTACCTGGCCCCCATAAGCCGGAAGGTATCATTAGCATAGCACAACCCACTTGGACCCCCATTAGCCCGAGTGAGTACATCTCAATCTACATACCCCTATCTAGGTCATACCACATCACCTACTAGCTATGAGCATCCTGACGGTCCCCTGGGTGTGTAGCTTGGGCCTGCTGGGCCCCTGAATATAGTTGTGCCTGAGTCCGGAGGACTCCTGAAATCTATACCCCAGGCGAAAGCGCTCGGTGGGGGTGTGTATAGGCCAACCACGATAAAATATGAGGAGCTGGCTCCCCATCTTCGTCCCTTGCAAAAGGCATGCCGCTCCATAGAGAGACGTATCCTCGCCCTCTGGCGGACGAGTCGACATAACTATTAACCTTGGGGCGGTCACGGAAGCTATACAGGTAATCCAGCCTAAAACAACACAAATATAAGTCTCAACTGATAACAACAACTATACATGATAATATACTGAACATGATATAATATTTTTGAAATACTTTACTGGGATTCATATTGGATTACTATACTGAAGAAACTAATTTGCCGAGAGAAACTGCCTTTACATACCTCGACTGATAGTTTACCGGTTAACTGGCGAGGTTCAGCTGGTATTCAGCTGTTCTTCCCAACTGTAATCACATTCACAGAAGAATAGGACTAACTTCATTATTATGCTGGAAGAAAACAATACTTTATATGTATATATACTGACTATTCTTCAACTTATCGAATAACGATCAAAAACTCATAATTTCTGGGGAATCTAGAAGAGAGAAGTACTCACTTTAAGCTTGGGATTGTATTAACACTAGTTTGGAGCAATTCCAATCACTTTGGCTCGACGGGACGATGATTCGCCGGGTGAATTTCACGAAACTAACTCCATAGAAATGCTCCCTGCAGCCTTATAATTCGATACCCGAAGTTAATTTGAATTTGGATGGAATTTTGCAGCGTAATCGGAAGAAAATTATATGAACCCTTCGTCCTTATCTCTGTTCTGGTCGTGAGTATATAAGGAAAATGATATAAAGTTCAAGGGTGAGGCCTATTTATACTTGTAGCCAGATGCATAGCAACGTGGAACGATGGCCAACGCGCCATTTTGGCTCCGTGCCACGTTGTCTAACACGGAGGTAGAGCCTCCGTGCTACTTTGCCCCTCTGGCAGCTCAGTTCAGCCTCTTTTCGTGAAATCCCAACATGGCACTCGTTCGGCCTTTCCTCGGGCCCTTTCCTCGCACGTAAGGAAATTCTAAAACTTCCAACTAACATGAAAATAGGCCAACTACATTCTAGAAACTTACAGGGTGTAACATCCTCCCCCCTTAAGAACATTCTTCCTTGAATGTTAACTTCTGCTTGCAAGAACCTTAACTTGCAAATTACTTGTTCTGGGGAAATTTCGGCAGAGTCTCCCCTGTAATATGGACTATCCAAGAACCCTGAAACGTAGAAAAGTCAAATACAGGTACTCCACACAGTACTATGGAATTCATTTCACAATAGACTAGGGTCAACTACTCCAAATATACATGTATATAATGCAATTCATGAAACAACAATAACGACATACCTCTAGTTGCACAATCTGACTATGTTTGAAATAACTGAGGATATCTGGTTTTCATATCATCTTTTGCTTCCCAAGTCATCTCCTCTCGGTTCTTATTTCGCCATAATACTTTGACAGAAGCAACATCTTTAGTCCTCAGTCTACGGATCTGACGGTCTAGTATGGCTAGTGGAGCTTCTTCATAAGCTAACTCCTCAGTGACTTGGACATCTTGGACTGGAACAATCTGGGAGGGATCTCCTATACACTTCCTCAGCATTGATACGTGGAAAACTAGGTGAACGGATTCTAATTCTTGGGGTAAATCCAACTCATAAGCCACCTGGCCTATCCTTCGGCGGATCTAATAAGGCCCAATAAACCTCGGGCTGAGCTTGCCTTTTTTGTCAAATCTCATCACCCCTTTCATCGGTGAAACCTTCAAGAATACCTAATCACCCACATTAAATTCTAAGTTCCTTCGCCGCACATCAGTATAAGATTTCTGGCGGCTCTGAGCAGTCAGCAGACGTTCCCTGATAAGCTTTACTTTCTCTTCTGACTGATGAATAATATCTGGCCCAATTAATGCTGATTCTCCTACCTCAAACCAACCAGCTAGCGGTCTGCACTTTCGCCCATATAACGCTTCATAAGACGCCATCTGAATTGCTGAATGATAATTGTTATTATAGGCAAATTCAATAAGCGGTAGATATTCATCCCAACTACCTCCAAAATCTAACACACACGCCCGTAACATATCCTCGAGCATCTGAATGGTACGTTCTACCTGCCAATCTGTCTGAGGATGGAAGGCTGTGCTCAGGTTAACCTGCATCCCCAGGCCCTTCTAAAAAGATCGCCAAAACTTAGCTGTAAACAGTGCCCCTCTGTCGGAGATAATTGACAACGGAACACCATGCAATCTGACTATTTCTTTGATATACAACTAAGCATAATCTTCGGCTGAAAAGTTAGCCCTTACTGGTAGAAAGTGAGCTGATTTTGTCAACCTGTCGACAATTACCCAGATCGAATCATATTTAAGCCTCGTACGAGGTAAACCTACTACGAAATCCATATTAACTTCCTCCCATTTCCATAAAGGCACGTCTATATCCTATGTCAGTCCACCTGGTTTCTGATGTTCAGCTTTCACCTGTTGGCAATTAGGACACTGAGCTATGAATTCCGCTATCCCCTTTTTCATTCCCGACCACCAGTAAAACTCTTTTACATCATGGTACATCTTTGTCGAACCCGGATGGAGAGATTAACGGGCATAGCGTACCTCGCCCATAATTTGTTGGCGAAGCCCTGCAACATCTGGAACATAGAGGCGATCTCTATATCTCAAAACTCCATCCTCGGCTACCTGGAAATCTGTCACTTCCCCTCACTGAACCTTATTTATAAGTTGAACTAGACTGGGATCTTCATACATCCATTCCTTCACTTCCACAACCAATTATGACACTGCGGTATTCTGGATTACCGCTCTATTGTCTCCTGATTCTACTATACGAACGACTAAACTGGCTAGCCGATGTAATTCTCAAGCCAATTCCTGTTGTTCAGGCTATAGATGTGCCAGACTTCCCATAGATTTACGGCTAAGGGCATCTGCTACAACATTGGCCCTTCCTGGATGATATAAAATATTCACATAATAATTCTTTAATAGCTCCAACTAGCGACGCTATCGCAAATTCAACTCTTTCTGGGTAAAAATTATACTACAGGCTCTTGTGATCAGTGAAAATATCTACGTAGACGCCATACAAGTAGTGTCTCCAAATTTTCAAGGTATGAATCATTGTGGCTAACTCCAGGTTATGGGTAGGGTAGTTCTTCTCATGCTTCCTCAGCTTCCTGGAAGCATAGGCAATCACCTTACCATGCTGCATCAACACACATCCTAACCCAACACCCGAAGCATCACAATAAATTGCATAGCCCCTTTGTTCCTTTTGGCAATGCTAGCACGGGTGCTGATGTAAATCTGTCTTTCAGTTCTTGAAAGCTCTGCTCACATGCCTCAGTCCACTGGAATTTTGTTGCCTTCTGCGTCAGTTTGGTTAAAGGTGCTGCTAAGGTGGAAAATCCTTCCACAAACCTTCTGTAGTACCCGGCTAACCCCAGGAAACTATGTACCTCGGTCAGAGTGGTAGGTCTAGGCCATGTTTTCACTGCCTTTATTTTCTGCGTATTTACATGTATACCAGCATCTGACACAATATGACCCAAGAAGGCTACTGAATTCAGCCAAAATTCACATTTAGAAAATTTTGCATATAGCTGGCGGTCTCTGAGAATCTGGAGCACTGTCCGTAGATGATCCTAGTGGTCTGCCTCTGAGCGGGAATACACTAAAATATCATCAATAAATACTATCACGAACAAGTCCAGGTATGGTCTGAAAATATTGTTCATCAGGTCCATGAACACTGCTAGGGCATTGGTCAGTCCGAAGGACATGACTAGGAATTCAAAGTGGCCATATCTGGTCCTGAAGGCAGTCTTTGGAATATCTTGTTCATGAACCTGAACCTGATGATATCCAGAGCTTAATTTAATCTTTTAAAAATACCTCTCTCCCTGTAGCTGATCAAACAAATTGTCTATTCTGGGAAGCGGGTACTTATTCTTGATAGTAACTTTATTCAATTGCCGATAATCTATACACATACGGAGGGAGCCATCCTTCTTTCTCATGAACAGAACTGGTGCACCCTATGGGGAGGTACTCGGCCTGATAAAGCCCTTGTCTAGCAAATCCTTCAATTATTCCTTTAATTCTCTAAGTTCAGTCGAAGCCATCCAATATAGAGGAATGGATATAGGCTGAGTGCCTGGTATAGATCAATTGCAAAATCGATTTCCCTTTTTGGGGAAATACCAGGAAGCCATCTGGAAATACGTTAGGAAATTCATTGACCACTAGAATAGACTGAAAGGTCGCAGGCTCTGCCCGAACATCCTGAACTCTGACAATATGATAAATACATCCTTTTGCTATTAATTTCCTGGCCCGAAGATAGGAAATAAACCTACCTTTTGGCGTACCTGTACTGCCTTCTCACTCTCGTACTACCTCCCTTGGAAAGTGGAATCAGATAGTCTTGGTCCAACATTCGACATTTGCATAACATGGAGCCAACCAATCCATACCCATAATGGCATCAAAATCAACCATCTCTAGTTCGATCAAGTCTGTTGTAGTCTGACCATTGACAACCTCTACTGTACACCCCCGATAGACCCTTCTGCTATAATAGAGTCACCAACGGGTGTAGACACTGAGAAAGGTCACTGAAGCAATTCCGGCATAATACTAAACTTCTGAGCTACTAGCGGTGTAACATAGGACAAGGTGGATCCCGGATCTATCAACACATAAGCAGGATGAGAGCAAATAGTCAGCATACCTGTCACAACATCTGGTGATGACTCTGAGTCCTGTCGCCCCGGTAATGCATAAGTACGGTCTGGGCCCGTACTTGAACTGGAGGCCCCTGATCTGCCTTGGCCTCTACCTGCTGAAACTGAGGGCCTACGCCCCGCTGGGGATATTGGAGCTTGTGATCCTACTGCGGACCTACCCTATCGATCCCGGTCACCCTGACCCCTAGCTGGATAACTCCTCATCTGATGACCCTCCTGTCCACAAATGTAACATCCTGTGGAGCCATATCTACACACTCCAGAGTGGCGTCAACTGCAAATAGGGCAAAGTGGTATTTTAAACACACTCTGCTCCGCCCTCCTCTGCTGCTGTGAACCTACTGCTTGCGACCCTTCTCCGGGCTCTGACTGCCCTCGGCGACTAGACCTGCTCCTCTGCCACTGCAGTGGAGGCGGGGGTTTGGGCGGTCTATCTGATAACCGTGGCCTAGGTACTACCCGGGACTCCTCCTGTAATTCATCCGGTCTGTCCCTGCGGTGCTGCTCCTGACTTGTCCTCCTAATCTCCCGTTTCCACTATTTGATACCCTCAATATCCTGAGCAAAAGCCTATACACGAGCAATATCCATATCCTCTCGCAGTGTAGCTGTGATGCAGGTCTCAACATATTCTGGGTTCAGCCCCATAAAAAAATGGTGTACCCTAGATGGCATTGTATCCACAAAAGCTAGTGCATATCAGGCCAAAGAATCAAACTGCATGGCATATTCTCGAACACTCATCGACCCCTGCTCCAGGTGTTGGAACTGATCAACCCAGGCCTATCAAATCTCCCGCGGTAGATAATGATCCAGAAAAGCCCCTGAAAAGCTGTACCAGGTCAGAGGGGAAACATCTCTCCTTCGGGACCTCTCCCAACTCTCATACCACAGTACAACGATGTCCCATAGCCGGAATACCGCCAACTCAACTGACTCTATGGGTGTAGCATGCATCACCCTGAAAATCCTCTACATCTGATCCAAGAAGTCCTGAGGGTCCTCTGTCCGATCTTTCCCTGTGAATTGTGGGGAATTAATGCTAGGAACTCTCGTACCCTCGAACTACCAAGCCCCTCTAATGATTTTGCAACTATAAGTGGCGTCGACTGGCACTGAGCAGCCATCATCTGTGCTAGCATAACCACCGCGCTCCTAACCTCCTGGTCGGATGGTAAGGATATAGAAATTATCAGAGGTGGTGCCGTCACACCGGCCATCCCTAGCGGCTCCTGACGTGATGGAGACTTCTGGGAAGGTTGATATGATGCATCTATATCGCCCTCAAATCAGGCTGATTACATCCAAGGCGGAGGCATCCTACTGGTGCCCTCTCCTGCTGCTACGTCTAACCTCCTACCTGTTGTAGGATGTCGATGGTCCGACATTTCTCTATAGACAAAAGAATATAATGAGTTTAGAGAATCAACCCTATACTGTACCGCTTTATAGCACGACTGAATAAGAAGAAAGAGTAATAAGATGGTCGGGACAGGGCCTTGGCCTACCCATACTGTACAACAAAAGAAAGTAAACCTCAATCACTCAAGCTCCGAAAGATAGGAGCCGAAGGCCTTGTACCGCTGACTGGAACTACGAGAGATCTGCTCCTCGTCTGAGTGTACCTGAAGGCAAGTAATGCAGTGCCCCAAAAGAAGGCGTCAGTACCACGGGTACTGAGTATGTAAAGCAATAATTGTAAATGACTGAAAGTAAGTAATAGAGTTGACAATATCTGAAGTAAAGAGAACGGACTGAAACTGACTGAAATAATGGAATCAGAACTAGACATAACTATAAAAGAAGAGTAGGAGTCATACTTGTCAACGAGGCATCCTACTGTCTAATTATCAGTAACTAAAGCTACGTACATACCTTACCTGGTCCCCATAAGCCAGAAGGTATTATCAGCATAGCACAACCCACTTGGGCCCCCATTAACCCGAGTGAGTACATCTCAATCTACATACCCCTATCCAGGTCATACCACATCAACTACTAGCTATGAGCATCCTACCGGTCCCCTGGGTATTCAGCTTGGGCCTGCTGGGCCCCTGACTATAGTTGTGCCTGAGTCCGGAGGACTCCTGAAATCTACACCCCGGGCGCAAGCGCTCGGCGGGGGTGTGTAGCAAACCACGGCAAAATATGAGGAGCTAGCTCCCCATCTTCGTCCCTTGCGAACGGCATGCCGCTCCGTAGAGCAATGTATCCTCGCCCTTTGGTGGACGAGTCAACACAGTTATTAACCCTGGGGCGGTCACGGAAGCTATACAGCTAATCCAGCCTAAAACAACACAAATACAGTTCTCAACTAATGACAACAACTATACATGATAATATACTAAACATGATATAATATTTCTGAAATACTTTACTGGGATTCATATTGGATTACTATACTGAAGAAACTAACTTGCCGAGAGAAACTGCCTTTACATACCTCGACTACCGGTTTACGGTTAACTGGCGAGGTTCGGTTGGTATTCAGTTGTTCTTCCCAACTGTAATCACATTCACGGAAGAATAGGACTAACTTCATTATTATGCTGGAAGAAAACAATACTTTGTATGTATATATACTGACTATTCTTCAACTTATCGAAGAACGATCGAAAATTCATAATTTCTCAGGAATCTAGATGAGAGAATTACTCACTTTAAGCCTGGGATTGTATTAAAACTAGTTTGGAGCAATTCCAGTCACTTTGGCTCGGCGGGACGACTATTCGCCGGGCGAATTTCATGAAACTAACTCTGTAGAAATGCTCCCTACAACCTTATACTTCGATACCCAAAGTTAATTTGAATTTGGATGGCGTTTGACGGCGTAACCCGAAGAAAATTATATGAACCCTTCGTCCTTGTCTCAGTTCTGGTCGTGAGTATATAAGGAAAATGATATAAAGTTTAAGGGTGATGCCTATTTATACTTGCAGCCAGATGCATAGCAACGTGGCACGTTGGCCAACACGCCGTTTTGGCTCCGTGCCACATTGGCTAACACGGAGGTAGAGCCTCCGTGCCACTTTGCCCCTCTGGCAGCTTGGTTCGGCCTCCTTTCGTGAAATCCCAACTTGGCACTCGTTCGGCCTTTGCCCGGGCCCTTTCCTAGCACGTAAGGCATTCTAGAACTCCCAACCAACATGCAAATAGGCCAACTATATGCTAGAAACTTATGGGGTGTAACATTTTGTTTCATTTAGTGTATTAACATGAGTAGTTATAGTTGGCCATGTATGAACTGAATATGTAGAATGAATGGAAAACATGTACCATGAGTGAATGAGGTATATACCTAGCTCAATAATGCGTAGAGGACCTAAAACTTGCCCGGTTGGTCTTTACATAGATTTTAGAATGGTTGGTTAGGAAAGGATCATAGGTTGTTTTTGTTTAGCCCATTTTAGCTTAGATTACCTTATCAAAATTATTATACCCCGAGAATTCAAGAATCGCACCCGGAAGTGAATTAGGAGAAAAACTAAGAAATATTGCAGCAGTTGCATAACGGGTCACTTAATGACTCGTGAGGAACCCTAGTGAGTCGTCAAGCGACTCGTGAAGAAGGCCTAGTATGATGAAGGACTCGAGGTCCTCACAGGTGATGTAACGACCCGTGGTCAGTCACCACGAGTCGTCATGTCAGTTGTGGGGAGGTCCTAGAGAAGGATGGTAAAGCTTATCCAGTGTACTTAACAGATGGTACCTAACGAGTCGTTGTCAGACCCAATGACCTGTTAGGAGGGCCATTACAAAGCCAATTGAATTTTCATGACTGATGAGGTAGTGTACTTGATGGGTGAACCAACGGATCATGTGCCTTAATAACGAGTCGTCAGGTTGTTCGTTAAGACCCCTTGACAGTTATTTTCAGCGATTTCAGTAAGGGTTTTTTCGTAATTCCTAAGTTCTAAGGGCCTATACTACGTCGTTTTAGGCTCGTAATAGAGGGTTTTAAGCAGAGAAAAACCCATCTTAGGCCATTTTCTTCATGAATGCAAGGTTGAAGGCTTAAAGGGAGGAAATTGAGGAGAATTTCAAGGTTTTCAAGAGAAATCTCAGCTGGGTAATTAGGAGGAGTTAAGATTCTTCATTCCCAGGTATGTAAGGCTATGAGTGGGTGCTTTCTTCCACACCCATGCCCATTCCCTATCACTTTTTGATTGGTTTGTGATGATCAAGTATGAGTTTTCATCCAATTGCATGATTCTTACATTTCTACTCATGGGTATGATTAAATTGAGTTGATATTGATGATTTATCGAGCTTGGGCAGATTCTAACTTAATTTCTTTTACAAAATTATTTTCTAAAAATTAAATCTAAAACACCTATGTGTGGGGAGTTCTTAATAGAATGTGATGATGATGCAGTAGATGATGAAAAGCATGTTTCCAACCGTACCCATGATTTTGATGATGTTTTTAAAGAAGGTTAAATAGACCCAAGTATGATGAAGCTTTGGGTAGTGCCCAATATTGAGGATGAATGACGATTTTCATGAATTGACTTTATTACTTCGTTTTGGAGTGAAATCTCCAAAATTATAATGTTTTCAAATGAATTGTATGAGTTCAAGCATGATAAGGTTTTGGGAAAGACCCTTATGATGATGATGATGAAGTGATATTCCTAAAGTAGGCTTAATACATTATTTTGGAGTAAAGTCTCCCACTATTCTTGAGCTTGTGGTATGTGTCATAATAGAGTTTCTCATATGCATGAATTCATAATTGAGATGTATGTTGTCATTAAGCTTCATTTCACATGATGTTGAGTCTAAGCATGATTCTATTCTATGCTTTGTCGAGATGACATTGTTGAGCTTCATATTTAGATGATGACTAGTGTATGCATGATTTCATAATGAGCTTTGTCAATAGACAATGTTGAGCTTCGTTTCATACGATGTTGAGTCTATGCATGATTTCATGTTGAGCTTCGTCACTAGACTATGTTGAGCTTTATATTTATACGACGTAGAGCATTGCATGTTTTTGGGATAAGAGTCTAGCATCGAGCGGGTTAAGGGTCGACTACCCTATCCCCCAAAACTATGCGCCAACGTAGGTTGATTCTATTATATTATTGGGACCTTCCTTGTGAGCTATCCCCGGCCTGATCGGCCCTTTAGCTTGATATCGGTATCATGGTAGCGTCCCTAACCCTGACAAGGTTTTGGATAGCTCTGCCCACTTGAATATAATAGTTGGGACCACGTAAGCTCTATCGTGGTATGTCGGTTAAGTGACGAGTCTTCCATTGTCTATATCATTTGAATTTGCATGTCCATTGCTCATAACGATTATCTTATGCATGCATGTTTAAAAATGCAAGGTTTGACTCATTGTTCAACTTTTGATATAAATGTTATGATATAGCTTTGAGTCATTTGAGTTAGTCATGATGTTCTAAAGCCATGCATGAACACGTTATGATAAGAGTTCGATTTCAGAATGAATGCATGTAGTCTTATACTTACTCTTAAGGTTTATTGTATGTATGAATGGATTTAAATGATATATATTATCAAAAGAATTTTACTTACCTTACATACTCGGTACATTTCACGTACTAACCGCATACTTTCTATGCTGTATCATTTCATGATGCAGGATCCGGTTCTCAGGTTCAACCCCGTCTGTAGCTACTTATCAGAGTTAGCACCTGCCTGTTTGGTGAATCCTCATCTTCCGAGGACTAGATTTTCAGTTATCTTGAGCGTATTTTCAGTTTCAGTATTTTCTGAGCTAGTTGCGGGTGTTGTCCCATCAGCTCTTCCAGATTAGAGGCTTATCAGACATAGACATGTATTCATCATCAGACGTTCATTCTGTTGTTATTTTAAGTTAGACTTCCGCTGAGTTATAATGATGTTTTCTTTATGTTTATTGAATAAGTTAGTAAATGCTTATGCCATGGGTTGACTTGGGGTCTCTCGGGGTCCTTTGTCCCGTGTCTACGATCTGATCTCCTCTCGGGTTGTGACAAAAATGATATGACTCCTTTGATCCTGATTTTGAGCCTTAAATGAACCATTTTTCTATGATTTACTTATTAACCTTGCCCATTTTTTATAATGAACCTATTTTGGCCCTGGTCCCTCCTTGGACATTGTGAACCTCAACCCAAGAAAAATACCTAAGTTGAGGATGGGTAGAGTATGGGTGCATAGATCATGGGGAGGTGAAAAAGGAGAAGAAAATAAATAGAATTAAAAATGAGGTGTGGTTTGACAATGAAAGAAGAAAAAAGAGCTGAAAAAATTAAAAAGAAGATATAAAAGAGAAAAATGAATGAAAATTTGAAAACACACCACAACCATACATTGCATAGAAATGGAGAAAAGGGAGGAAAAGTTAAAAAATTGAAAAGGGTGAAATAAGTGAAAAGTGGAGCCACGTGTATTTAGTTCCAAGGAGGGTTTAGTCACTAAAAATTTCATATTTATCATACCCAACCCGAAAGCCTACATTACAAGCCGAATAAAGTCCTATAATGATCCTAGCCTGATTATCCAAAGAGCCGAAGTAGAGAAAATAAGGGAAAGCCTATGGTATCCGGTATGCAGTATTTGGAACTCCCTTGTGAGAGTGAGAGTCTTACTTGTTCTGTTTCATGTTTCATATTTTCAGATATCTGTGAGTTGGGGACTTCATTTGCTGTAAGGGTGCATGATTTGTGTTTTATTCAGCCAATTGTCCGTGTGAAAAGCATTGGTAATGACTAGATTTTCTGTTAATAACTAGATGGCATGTCTTGATCTCTATTTAACATGGTATTTGGTTACTTGATGTTCATATGCTCATTTGTTTTACCAGGAAAAAGGTCAAAAGTTGTTTGAGTTCATAGTGCAAATTTTAATTGGTGTTGGCTGTAGTATCCTTGGTTTATTTTCTAGTTAAGCGTTATTTTTAGTTTTTGTTTTCTTGCCTGAGGGCATGCAAACGTCTTAAATTGAGGGTGTTGATGTACTGTGAGTTTACAACACTTTCGACTCTTAAAACTAAGAAAAATAGCATGGACTTAGGTATGTTTATACGGATATGAGGTGTTTTTACTTTATTTTTAGGAAAAATAAGTGTTGGAGAAAAAATGTGCAAAGGATGCAGAAAAGTGCAGAAAATCAGCCAAGTACTGATCTCAGTACGAGCCGTACCTAGATTATACGAGTTGTACTGATACTCGTGAAAAAGCTCAGAAGGTTGGAAAACTGCAAAGGCAAAGTATGACTCTTAGTACGAGCCATACCAAGCTGGTATGAGTCATAACTGGAGTGGTGGAATACTTTAAAGAAAATATGCACAAGAAGTCTCCTGGTAGGGTAGCACTTACGGATCGTAGCATCTACCTATGACCTATACCATGAGCCGTGGGAAGCTTCAGGTATTTTAAGTACTTGAAAGAACTCAATATGTGACAAGCTATTATGAGTCGTAGGAGTAAGGTACGAGGCGTACCAAGACACTCGTAGAAAACTTCAAAAGATATTAAAGTTCTCAGAGCCAAACCACGATTGGATTGTATGACTCGTGGGATCATGTTACGAGTTGTAACAGCTGCCAACAATTAGCCAATTCTAAAGAATTCAAGGAATGTATAAGAGAAAGGAATGACCCATACAATCCTGTTACGGGTCGTATGATGAGTCGTAGGATGTGTCGACACCAGATTTGATTATTTTTCTGTCAACTTAGGAAAAGGATTTTATTATCCGTATAAATAAGTTTTATGTTCCTTTTAGGTTAGAGAAGGTCAGAGTTGGTTGATTATCAATTGCTATCAAGTTTGTAATTAGTTTTTGACAACATTGGAGAGCAACTCTTGAGAATCAAAATTTGAATTTCTCAATTGTTCTTGATTTCGTTGATCATATTCTATTGTAATAATCAAAGCAAGTTTTCTTTTAATCATTGTTGTAAGTATTTAATTATGTATTTTTCTATGAATACTAACCACAATCTTACAATCATGAGAGGCTAAAACCTCCACAACTAGGATTGTGGGAACCATGGTAGATTAACGAACTAGGGTTACAAAAAGTGATTTGAAATAAATGCTAAACGATTGTATTGTATTCTATTCATCTTTAATGTTTCTTAACGAAGCACAACATTAAGACTTGCACAAATTCTTTATTTGCTTGAATCTAGAGGGGTGGAGATTAGAAAAAGAGAATTACAACAAAGCCTTGATTTGTATGATCATTGTATGACTTGAACTGCGATCGTAGGATAGTTAATATGGAACATATTGATAACGGTTAACTTGAAAGTACTAATGAGACCTAACCCTGTGATTGAGTATAGTCATCCAATAGGGATGAACCAATTGTTTGGATAAACCCTAGTTATCAGTTCTACAAATAAGTATTGGGACCGATCATGAGTGTAAACCCGAAGTAGTTATGAACCCATGGGAAACAGTTACCCTAGTTAATTGCAAATCCTGATTTACAACACTTGATTTTCATGCCTGCTTTATAATTATTTTTCTATAAATCCTCCAACTTGGAGAAAACCCATCAAAAAGCTTAAATACGACATTAGTCTAGTTCTTACCATATTCCCTGTGGGTTCAACCTCAACCTCTTTTTTGAGTTTTTTATTGACAACGTTTGCTTCATAGTTTGTCAGGAGTGTGAGTTTGAGCGTTATCATGGATAATATCACTAATTTTAAGCAAGCGCATAGTGAACCTCTCTATGAGGCATGGCTAAGATTTAAGAGGAAAGTGACACAATATCCAATGCATGGGTTTTTTACTAACATACTCCTTCAGTACTTCTATTTCTTTTTAGATTCTAGCAATAAAACCCTCATCGATAACCTAGTTGGGGGTGATTTAATGGACCAAACTTTTGAGTTTTCTACAGTCTTGTGGGAGAAAGTGGCTAGAACAAATCGTGCATTGGATGCGTGGGGCGCCGAGGGGGCAACGGGTGCCACCTCTGCAAACATAATTGTAGAGTGAAAAAAGGAAAGACAAAGTACGGGATAGAAAAATGGCAGCTATCATGGAACTTCTAGAAATACTCACTAGGCAGGTGATGGAAACAAAGGTATGGAGTGAATGCAATTGAGATAGTTGAAAGAATAAAACAAATTGATGATGAGGTTTATTTCCTCAATGATGAAAAAGAGTGTGTTGTGGCTAACTATGGTATGGGTTCCCATCCTAGTCATCAAGAAGCAAGTCAAGGCTCTTGGAAACAGGGATATGAGAATCAAGGTTGGAACTATGAGCATGCAATTGATTTTTGAGATCGTGAGAAAGAAGAGCCCATAAACTAAAAATATTGAAATCATGCTTGAAAGAGTTTCTGAAAGAGTGGTATCAACCTATTTGGGAGTTTGAGAGTTAAATTATGAACTATTAACCCTCAATCAAAATGTGGAATCCCCTGCCATCTCCTTAGGCACCTTGAAGAAAGAACGACTCAATTGGCATCCCAAGTTGAGCCGAAAATAGGTGTGGATGTGAAGGGTCTACTTATTGAAAAGACCACCATGAATCATGAATGCGTTGGGTGTTATGGGAAAAAAATAATTAGGAGTGGTAAAATTCTTCACAATAGGGTGGAGAATGTTGATGAAGAGAGTGTGGAACAAAATTATGAGGCAATGCTCTTAGTGGAGCCACTAGAAGCGGTCTTTTGAATCACGATAACAAGGGTATTGAGGGATTTGAAGAAGTGTGTCATGCTTTGACAGGAGTAGGGTCTTACTCTTACCAATAAAAGAAACTTGATCTTGATCTAAAAAATCCACAAACTCCCCCTTCAAAGCCATCAATCATTGAACCTCGGTATTAGATCATAAATCTCTACCCATTCACTTGAGGTATGCGTATCTTGGTGCGAATGAAATCTTGATGATGATCATTTTTTCTAAACTAAAAAGGCATCAAGTGGAAGCTGAGCTAGTGATTTTAAAGAAGCGTAATAGAGCACTTGGTTGGACTATTGCCGATATAATTGGCATACCTCTGGGTATTTACACCTATAAGATTAACGTTCAAAAGGATTGCACCTCATCCATCGAGCATCAAAGACGGTTGAGTCCATCTGTGAAAGAGATGGTAGAAAAAGAGATCATCAACTGGTTGGATGTGAGGGTTGTGTTCTCGATTGCTGATAGTACTTGGGTGAGTCCAGTTTGATGTGTATCTAAAAAAGGAGGAATCAATGTAGTTTCGAATGAGGAAGATGAGATAATGGCCATACTGCTGATGACTGAATGGAGGGTATGCATGGACTATCAAAAGTTGAATTCATAGACTAAGAAAGATCATTTCCCCATCCCATTCATGGATTAAATGTTTGATCGACTAGCCGGGCGAGATTATTATAGCTTCTTTAATAGATATTTGGGGTACAATCAGATTTCAATTGCTCTGGAAGATGAAGAGAAAATGACTTTTACTTGTCCTTAGGAGCCTTTGCATTCAAAACAATTTCATTTGGGCTTTGCACTGTCCTGGTCATGTTTCAAAGGTGTATGAAGTCTATCTTCTTAGATATGGTGAAAGACATTATGGACATCTTCATGGATGACTTCTTAGTGGTGGGAGATTTTTTTGAGGATTATTTGTCTCAATTGAATGATGTCTTGAGGAAACGTGAAGAAATGAATCTGATCCTTACTTCATGGTGAAAGAGGGTATTATTTTGAGTCATAAAATTTCAGAGAAAGGGATAGAAGTAGGCTAAGAGAAAATTAAAGTCATCTCCAAGCTACCACCTCTGAAAACTGTAAAAAAGGTAAGAAGTTTTTTGGGTATGTGGGTTTCTATAAATGATTCACCAAGGACTTCTCAAAGGTGGCTCACCCTTTGTTTATGTTGTTGGACAAGGAGGCTAAATATTATTCTGATAATACTTGTATAAATGCATTTCTTTGCTTGAATGAGAAACTCATATCTGCTCTATCATTACCGCACCCAATTGGTCAAAATCGTTCGAATTAATGTGTGATGCTAGTGGTATTGCTTTAGGGGTTGTACTTTGGCAAAGGAAAAATAAAATCTTTCATCCGATATACTACGCCAGAATGGCCTTGAATGAAGCTCAAACAAACTACATGATAACGGAGCGAGATTTGCTTGTAGTGGTATTTGCTTTTTAGAAGTTTCGAGCTAATCTTTTGGGTACGAAGGTTGTGGTTCATTAAGATCGTACTACACTTTGATACCTTATAGAAAACAAAGATGCTTAACCCAGACTATGGGTTACTTCTGTTACAAGAATTTGATTTCGAAGTAAAGGATCATCGGGCTTGTGAAAATAAGGTGGTTGACCACCTTTTTTCGATTAGAGGAAGAATGCAGACCCCTTGGAGACCTTGAAATAAATGATGCATTCCCCGATGAACATATTTTGGCGACCTCTCATGATCTAATTCCGTGGTTTAATGATTTTGCAAACTTTTTGGCTAGTGATATGATGTTCAAATGTCTGAATTTTCATCAAAAGAAGAAGTTTTTGCGTGATGTTAGCAAATTTTATTGGGATGAGACTTATCTTTTTCGTGTACGTGTTGATAGCATAATTCGCCAATGTTTCCCTAAAGTAGAAATGATTCCCATCTTAGAAGCATGCCATTCTTCGCCCTTTGTAGGTTATCATGGTAGTGTGTGAACAACTTTAAAGCTCCTATAATGTGGGCTATATTGGCCTACCATTTACCACGATGCTCATAATATTATCAAGTATTGTCATCAATGCCAATGTTTTGCCAGCATCTCTAGGCGTCATTAACTCCCCTTAACTCCTATTTTAGAGGTTGAGTTATTTGATGTATGGGAAATAAATTTCATGGGACCTTTTGTGAGTTCTTATCAAAACACATATATTCTAATGGTTGTAGACTACGTGTCTAAATGGGTAGAGGCCGTGGCATCACCTAAAAATGAATAGAGAAGTGTGACTACATTCTTGAAGAAATATATCTTCTCTAAGCTTGGCACTCCTCGTGCCGTCATCAGTGAAGGGGGGTCTCATTTTTGCAGTCCACTATGCAGTACATTGCTTACCAAATATGGGTGAAACATAAGGTCGCCACTCCTTACCATCCCCAAATGAGTGTCCAAGTGGATGTGTCTAATCGGGAGATCAAGTCTATTCTAACAAAGACAGTAAATGCCAACAAAATTGATTGGGCAAGAAAGCTAGATGATGCACTTTGGATATATTGAGTTGCCTTCAAAATAATCATTGGCATGTCTCCCTATCAGATGGTCTTTGGTAAGGATTTCCATCTACCTGTAGAACTTGAATATAAGGTTATATGGGTACTAAAAAGTTTGAATCTCAATTGAAAAAAGCTACCCATGCAAAGGTTGAGAATCTTAATGAGATTGATGAGTTCAGATGCAAGCTTATGAGAGTTCTTCCCAATATAAGGCTCGAATGAAACACTTCCATGATCAGATTATATTGAAATGGGAGTTTTCTCTTGGGGATTGGGTGCTTCTATTTAACTCAAGGCTTTGCCTATTCCCGAGAAAATTAAAATCCAAGTGGTCTGGCCTATTCAAAGTGTTTTCTCTTGGGGATTGCGTGCTTCTATTTAACTCAAGGCTTCACCTATTACTGGGAAAATTGAAATCCAAGTGTCCTGGCCTATTCAAAGTGTCTTAAGTCTTTTCGAATGGGGCCATTAAACTCGAAGGGGAAGAGGGGATGAAGTTTAAGGTGAGTGGATAATGAGTCAAGAAATACTTTGGTAGCACTAAAGAGGTCACCCTAATTGGGGTCACTTACCTCGATCAGCCAAATCTATGAGGTATTTTCATCATGCCGTGACATTAAATCAAGCATTTCTTGTAAGGAAATCCAAGTGTTCATTTTACTTTCAATTTTTTCTTCACTTCTTGTTGTTTTTGTTCTTATGCTAGGTAGTTTCTAGCTCAACATGAGATATCTCAGAAAATGTATGGAGGGCATCCATGAAACACATGTGAGACGCATACGGGATTCTGTGGCACACAGGACAATGCACAACCTAACCAAAAACTCAGCAAAATCTTGATATCATCTAAGACCACGTGCACTTCCCACTACGCTCGCATGTCCTGACCTGCGGTTCACAGGTGTTGCGCATGTGGAGAACTAGAGAGCTCCTACTTTGGCTTTAAATTCAGGTGCACTTGCAATGAACATACGCAACGCATGTCCCAATCTGCAACACACAGGTCCAACGCATGCCCATGGACAAATCACTGAAGATTCTGATGTATAAATTCTCCTCGACACATATGTTGCGTACGTGGCCGCATGCACCACCCTGAGGCAAGCATGTCTAGTGTATGTTAGAGGCAGTACCCTGCATTTTTTATTCTTTGCAAGTCCACCTCCTGCGCGTCATACATGCCCATGAATGCGCCTCTACTGGTCCAGGGAGATCATTCACCCATTCTTCCCTTATTTTGCTTAATCTTGTGCATTGAAGATAATGCATTACTTTTATTGGGGGTAAAGTCTGAGTAATCCCCTTGTTAGTGATGCATGAAATTAGCCCTATGATAGATTAGGTGACATCATTCTTAATGGAAAATCGTCATTCTTCGAGTTTCCATGAGCACGCGATTTAAAATCATCTTTATAGATAATAGTTAGTTGAATAAACTCCTAGGGGTTTTTTATACCACCATTCTTTTTCAAGAAGTAAAATTTTTTTTATCTTGATTTTTGTGTCAAACCGGGTGATATTTTCTGATGATGAATTGAAAGTCAACTTTTGTAAGGGAAAATTTTTTATTGTAGTTTGTTATTTTGAGTCCACATTGCACTTTTCTTAAGCGGCACCATCAAAATGTTTCTTGAAAAATAAATTTGAAAAAAAATTGAGAAAAGAGGGCAAATGAATTTAAAAAGCTTTCTCTTTTCATGATGTCTATATTCTTTGTTTGGATTTTGATTCACAAACGAGTTGTTCAAAACTCAAAGTAATTTATCAAAAGTCATTCATTTCAATTGATTTTGAGAACAACTATACTCCTTGGAATTGTGATGCCTTATTTGGTAAGGGTGTAGCTTGTTCTTGTGTATGCATGTTGTCGATCTAGAACTTGCCTCGAATATGATTCAAAATGAAATTCTAGATATGGCTGAGCTTGAAAAATGACCTTAGGCCTTCTTTGAATAATCACTTTATCGAAAAATACCCTCCTTGAACATTGATCTTGGTCAACCCTTTTTGAGCCTTAACCTTTTTCTTGAAAATCATATTACACACCTTTACCCTTCTTGAATCCTCTATTTTGGCACCCGTTCCTCCCTAATTGCTAGTTATTAAAAAATGGGGGCTAAAAGCTCAAGATTTAGGGGAGGATGTGAATGAAAAAAATAAAATATTGATATAGGCAAAAGCCTAAGTTTGGGGACGTATGCATTAATAGGAAAATGAGGAATGAGTTTCAATGTGAGGTAGCACCAAATGCTTAGCTTATAAATGGATGATTGAATCCTTTGATGAAAGAAAGAAATAAAAAAATTGAGTGGTGCTATCTCTTATCTAGTACATGCTTAATGGCGAAAACAAGGGTGTCTAGAAGAATGGCTCTTGGAAAAAATTTGGATCGTAAAAAGGAGAAATAAGGTAGAGTTGACTTAATGATGTGAGTAGTGTACTTGAATTGCTTAACAACAGTGTTAGGGAGGTTCTAGTAACTTGAACCAAATGATGTCCTATCCTTACCCCTTAGCCTACGTTGTAACCCACAAGTCCTTAGTGATTCCAAGCATTGCAATTGTCTATTAGTGGCGAATTACATAAAGGGCAAGCCTATGACTCGATGTATGTACATTTGAATGTATTTGAGAGAGTGAACGTCTTTGTGTCATCTTATAATCCCTATTTTGTGAACTGCATGATTGTGAGTGGGATTCTCTCCTTTGATGAGTGGCGTTGCATCCTTAGAGTAAATGGTAAAATCTTAATCTCAATTGAGAGGTATGAATGCGATAAGTTGTGTAGTGAACTTCTAGGAAAACCTTAAAGTTTGATGTCAATGGCCTGAAATTCTTGTCGATCTTTCTTGAGATGAAAATTTCCCCTGATTTCGATTAAAAAAGTGAAGTCTCTTGAGAAGAAAAGATTACTAAAGTGATTTTCCTTATCGTGTACTCATGGTGGTACAATTGAGATTAGTTCTTTTATTTGAGTCTCTTTGTTGTTTGATTTATTTTGAGTCTTAATAGTCCAATGTGCATCCCTTATCTCTTGATAAGCTTAACTCAATTCCTATATTTAGTGAATGCTTTTCTTGAGGACAAGCAATAATTCAAGTTTGGGGGTTTGATGAGTTGATAATTTACCAACTTATCTAGTCTTAAACATGAGTTATTGCCTCATTTTAATGCAATTTAGAAGGATTTTTTGCCTTTATTCTCTTATGTGCATGCATTTCTTTGAAACAAAGATGATGGAGGATTTTAACTTAAAGCAATCTATCTGAGAAACGGCAATTGACATGCGTACGACAAGTCAGCACTTGCACATGCAAGAAGATATGGAGTTTACTAGCAATGGACCTATGTACCGCAAGTTGGCACCTGCGGTCCACAAGTGCCACATAGGAAGAATTAAGACTAAAATTCCTTGGACTTGTGTTGCACACGCGTGCCATAAATCCGCACCTATGTTTGCAAGTAAGCCGAATGTCCTCCGAAGGGAAAATCATTCAGAAGACAAGTACGTAATTGGGAAGCTTCTAAGGCATTTCGGGGATCTGTGCAAGGAATAATATGCAGATTTTTTACCTCATTTGGAGAGGAGGAGAGATATTAAAAAAGAGAGAGAATATTGTAGAGTATAGAGTACATTTTTCTACTTTCTTCTTTTTTCTAGTGAAAACACCACTGTTGAAGATATAAAGCTTGGAATTAATTTTAATTACTTATGATGAATGGTTTTGAGGAATTCCTCTTTGGTATAATTTCTCTGGTTTTGAGGAATTCCTCTTTGGTATAATTTCTCTTTCTCTAATTATGGGCAGCTAATTTCTTTTCTAGGGGTGTGTGTGAATGATGGATGTTTAGAATTGATTGGGTATCAACTAATTAATCTTAGAATTAATTATAATACATGGATCTATTGATTTCTTCGAGTTTTAACCCGAATATTAATGGTTGTAAACATTAATTGAATTCTCTAAATTTGCTTATGCTTGAGAAAGAGAAGTGAAGTTGGGTAAGACTTCAATAGTGAGGATTTTGAACTTTTATCTAAGGATTATAGCTAGAAATATTCTATGCCCAATTCAAGCTTCATTTAAGGGCTAGAGCTAGAAATAGTCTATGCCCGCTCAAACAATGTTCGGTAGTCTATGCCCGCTCAAACAATGTTTGGTTGTTTTATAGATCTTGATTTTGGGGTTTGAGAAAACCCAAAATATACACACTCTTTTGGTTGAAAAATTTGAGTGTATCTAAAACCAAAGCTATCCATATGATAATTGATTCTAAGGCTTTTAGTTAATACTTATCAAAACGATGCCCCATCAAATGCATATCCTTAGTCTCTTTAATCTTGTCAACAACAATTATGTTACCTTATTGTGATTACAAATTTCAATTGATACTTGTTCAAATCAGTTCCCTCAAATTTACTTTTTATTTACATATTACGCTTGCTCTTGTGAATTAATTAACAACTTTGGTAAATCTAGCCTCTAATTTTTGTGAAAAATTGACCCCCACGCTTATTGGATACTTATTTTACATACGACCGTACCTCCTTAATTTAAAAGTTATTTTGGAAGTTATCAACTAATCACTTGTGAGGGATCAGATTTTTGAATACACAAGCCTACATACTTCATCCTTTATTCTCATGAAAACACTAAATCTCTCTCTTTCATTACTACTTTTATTCATGTTATCATTGAAAGAAGTCTTTCCGAGAACACACATTCCAAACACATCTTATTTGCTTATTTATGTCTCAATCAGGCTACGATCATCTTATTTAGTTGTTTAATATCAATTTTATCAGTTAAATTGTATCAAGTGTTTTTATGTATCGATTTATTAATAAACAGAAGTCTAAGTCCAAGAACATCAAATTTTTTAAAAAATTAAATCATGACATAAAATTGAAATCTTAAAATTTTCACATGGGATATTCAATAAAGCAAATTAGTCTCTAATATTATTGTACTGTGGATCTCGTGAAGTCACCATTAAAGTTGGACTGTGATAAATTTGCATTAAACAATACATCAAAGAGTTGAACATATATATTAATTTAGTGCCACAGTTCGCTTGTCTAAACAATAAGATTACAAATTATTTAACTTTCATGAAGTTAACTTAATTGGTATCACCACACAATTAATGAAGATTAAAGACAAAATACATAAAAGAGACACATGTTGTAACACTTCTGAGACAACATATATGTGATAAAATCATAGGTTTTTTCTAGGATTAGTTTTTGAAGCGGCAATTCTTCCTGATTTCTCCGGCATTTCCTGTAAGAACTTCAATGGCTCCCATTTTCTGCATGGATCTTGCAAACTCAAAAAAGAAAGCCTTATCTTTTTGCAATTTTCTGACGACATTTACTGAGTTTGTGTCAGTGAGAAGGGCTGCATCAGATTGGAACAACCCTTTATTCTGATTAATAAGGATGTTGAAATAATTGCTATCAAATGAGGTTGAGCTCAAAGGGTCCATTTCCACAGTAGTGGCTGGATTGGCTGGATTAGGGCACAATTGCTTCAAAGATTCAGCATAAGTTGCATTGAGAGATGGATCCATGTCACCTTTGCCAGTGAAATTGAAGAGTCTCCTTGAGAAAGCTCCACAATGAGCAACACCAATTGTGTGAGCACCTACATGCATACATGCATGAAGTATATATATTATTCAGGGATTTAACTTTCAGTAGTGTATATAAATACTTTTTCATTTTAGTGGCGATGTTACTGAATGTATAATTTAAGAAAGAAAAAATTTTAAAACTTGTGCAAGTTTAAAAGAAGCCATGCACATTAATTTGTTTGGCTATAAATCATATCTGATCTCATTAAGGATAAAATGAGAATTTTAAATTTAAATTATATATACAATTAAAATGTGCTCTCATCTAACAGTTTAAGCTTTTAAATGAGATGATTACGCACTTGAACAAAAGGGAGTATCATTTATTTTTTCTTGTTATAGTATATATGCAACATGCCTGCCTTATTCTCCAGGTTAATAGTCGCATTGTTTATGAACGATTTACCTGTAATTAAATTTTAGGTTACTCGACAATACACGGATTAATTCATCATATTGTTCTCTTTGTAATACAAATATAATATTTTACCTGATAATGCAACGAGATCATCGACATTTAGGCCTTTCTTAGCAAAGAGTTGTTGAAGGGTTGCAAAATCTGAGAATGGTGAAGGTAAGTTTCCGTTCACTTCACTCGCTAGGGAAATATTCCCATCTTTTCTTCCGGTCTCCACATCCCACATTAAGGTTTTAAACTACATGCAAAGAGTTAATTAGAGAAGAAAAAATAGTGCTCAACATCACAAAAGATTTGTAACTTTTACATTCTCAGCATATATAATTACTTGAGTCCAGAATTTTAATTAAGTTATGAATTCTTAATTTTAGGACCGGATAAAAACGAGGTTCAACATAGACCACGAATACCAAATTTAAAACATAGCTATTGATGTCCGCTCCTTGAACGCGGAATAATATACTTACAGGGAATGAAACAGCGTCACGGGCAGCTAAAGCTAAAATGTCAGCGCAAGAAACAATGCCAGGACATTTAGCCTCAACTTGTCGCTTGATATCATCAATTACATCGAAACCACCCAAAGAGAGATTTGGCCTGGCCTCCTTCTCAGAGTCATCTGTTCCTACTTTATCCAGCAATATGGATGCATCACATCCCTACAAAATTTCAATGCAAATGATAATGTCAGCAGATTTATTAACGTACGTAACGTGCGCTCTATAACAGGTAAACATATTATATATAATGATAATGTAAACATTTATATTCTATACTGTCCATGTATATAATTTAAATTCTACTATGAGATTAACTTGTGAATGGTAGTAATTCAAATCAGTACATACCCTGACGAAACAATCGTGGTAGTGGACTCGAAGCAATTTAGCACCCAAGGTAGCGTCATTTTTAGCTTTGCTCCAGGTAATATCTCTAATAAGTTGTTCAGCATTTGGACAACGAGTGCTCTTGTAGAAGTTCTTGCGAGGCACATTTCCTGCACCCACAACTCCACAAAGAACAAGACACAGAAAAACAAGACAACTTAGTACCGATTGAGTTCTCATTTTCTTTTCCTAGCTAGGAAGTGAAGGGGGAAAGCATACAAGACAATGTTGTGGAAGGACTTAGTTAAATATAAGATAAAGCAAATTAAGGCACAACGAATTTACCCTCAAGGAGAGTTTTCCTTTTATAGGCAAACATGCAAGGTGAGATAGCTAGTGAGAAGATGTATAAAAATAATTGTTCACTTGATATTGGCCTTAGTTTGTGGGTCGTGTCGAGTTTATCTTCTCAAAGTCTCTACTAAAATAATATCCTTTAATTCATCCATTTTATTTTATTTTATTTGACTGGACGATTTTTCTTAAAAATAATTGAATTACTTTTAAAATTTGTGATATCAAACATGTTATAACGCTCTTTTGTGCTTATAAGACTTTTGAAATTAATAATATAAAATATATTAGTTATAATATTTGTGTGATTATAAAAATATGACATTAAAGATAATATGAAAAGTTTAAACAAATTAAATGAACTTTTGGGCTATAGCTTGCTTGGTGAGCTTCCGCCTTCCATGGTTGAGGTTGAAAGATTCTAACCGGAGGCAGAATCAGGGTAGCGAAAAGGGATTTGTACATTATATATGTAAGGTCAAATATAATATTTATGTGTATATATTACATATTTAACCCTCTTGACATAACTTCAGAATCTGTTTTTAATTCTTTTAGTAAAAAATTTTCATTCGCAGCGGCAAATCAAACACCATTAAAAATATAACCACCCCCCCCCCCCCAAACCCAACCCGCGCTCACTTGTCAATTTCTTGTAATTCACTCTTAGTGTTTTAGTAGTAATATGTAAGGTAATGGGCTTGCATGATCTTTCCACGAAGATGATAGATCTGTTTCAATGTTGAACAACGTGATAACGATAAAGATGGACCAAAATCTCAACATTCAGACAATGATTTGCCAAAAATGCGTAATTAACTTAAAAAGGTTAGACAATGATAACCTCTTTTTTCCTATTTTCCTCCTTTGGACAAACAGTTTTATGTAACGAGATTTTACATAACTTGGTCTCTTTTTTTTTTTCTTTTTTTTTTTTAAATATTGTTGCACTCTTAATATAAATGTAGAAGTCGGTTTGTAAGGGCTTGAGATCTCCGTATATACTTCTTTTGATCTAATTTATATGACATTTTTCATTTATCGAGAGTCAAATTGATTAATCACGAAAGTTGAATTAGATTAGATCAATTTTATATAAATTTTTTAAAAAATAAAATTATGCCATTAGGTGGTGCCATCCTTTCATTCAACCAAAGCAAAAGTTAGAGCAAAATATGAAATTGGATAAAATCCAATTCTAAGTTTGAAGATTGGACACTCCGAATCAACAAAGTAATATAGATGCACAAAAATATATACAAGCTTGCAGTCATAATACAAATTACAGTTGCAAGTTTATTATCTAAAAGCGTCTTTTTTATGTTTTTATGGGTAGGTACTTGCATTACATCTGTAGGGTCCTTTGGCCTCTCAGAGAATATCCTATACACGATCAACATTATTAATGCTCCATTTTGTCAAAACATTCGTTACTTGATTGGCTTTTTTGAAGTAATGTTGGGTTCTAATGTTTGCCATGTTGATGTAATTTTGAGCCTTCAAGATGACTTCCATCACATGCCAAGGAGGTTTACTGATGTATTAAAAAAACTATTCAAAATATTGTAATTTTTCTCAAGTTAATATATTTAAAAAAATTTATATTTTAAAATATTGATCAAAGTCCACGTAATTTAAATCTAAAATGTATTACATAAATTTGGGACAGAGTAATAAATTACTATAAATTTATTTATTTTGTTTGACTTTTCTAAATCAGATAAACCTTCACCAAATTGAATAACTAGTAGAAGAAGATAAATTTATTTATTCTAGAATGATTTTTTTTTTTATGTATATATACGTACTTCTGAACTCTTTTGGTTATATTTATTAGCTACTACAACAACTAGCAAAGCATATTGCCAAAATCTTCGCCGAATTAAAGTCAAAGAACAAAGTAGTCAAGGTTGATCTAGTATTTTAAAATTGAATTGAAAATTATATTATCTTAAAGTTTATAGGTTTTGGGATAACAATATAGGAAAACAATTAATTTAAAAGTATTTAAGAGAGTTCATGAGTCCTGATATAGTAAGTGGTAGGTAAGTGAAGAGTTGAATTTTAACATTTTTTTAAAGTAATTTACTATTCTTTATACTTTAATATCATGAGTCTTAATGGTTCACGAGATAGTTAGCTTTTCATTTCTATTTACTAAAAAGAACAAAATTACGCGTATTCAATATGCAATTGTATGTTAAATCCAACTGTAGTACGGTTGGCATGTGATGTCATACATTGCGTATTCAAACTCCAACACAATCTAAATTCAACACATTTTGACTTTCAACTCTCGTATATTACTAACTTATTCTCCTCTCCCCAGCCCTACCCAAAACAGAATATTATATCTTTTTGTTTTATACATGCACTAAACTACAAATGTGATTCAATGTCATCCCGAATTAAAAATTAAAAAAAATAAAAAATCAAAGTAGCTAGCTCAAAAGTCTAGTCGTCTTTGATGTCATGATCATAATTACAAAGTAGTTATAGATATATTTAAAGTATTTTTAAGACAAAATTTTTTACTTTCATTATATGATACGGATATCTTATGTCACAATCTGAGTTAGGATCCCCGATTAAGACACGAGATCTAAAATCATGAATGGCTCTAAGCTAACCCATGATACATACATAGCATGACTTAAAAACATAATCAAGCGGAAAACAACGTGAATATGAATAAGCGAAAGACAAAATATCATAAAGCGTATATCAAACGATAACAACACATCTTTGAGTCTCAAAGCTGAACACACTAGTCTATATCTAAAAAGCCTCTACTATTTGATGAGATGCTGGGACAAGCCCCTAGCTATCTCCAAGACTAAACCAAAACTGACAAACAAGACTAAACCGATAGATGTCCTTGGATGATTAGGACTCACTCAAAGCAGGGCAGAACTGGATTGAGATGGGAGCAAGTTATTGGCGAGACTGAGCTAGATCACTTGAACCTATATCATGAAACAATATAGTGTAGAGTATGCGGTCAGTATTTGAAATGTACTGCATATGTAAAGTAAGTAAAACATGCTTAGTATAAATGTTAGTTGAAAACATGTATAAAAATTAAAAGATCTTAAGAGTAAGAACTACGTGCTGAAAATTGAATCTGAGATATATATAATCATAAGCTGGTTATCATAACTGAACATAGTGACCCAAGCTTTAAAAATAATAGTAATCATATGACTTTTCATATGTGAAATAGTAAGTAAAAGATCATAACTGATCATTAGGTCAAATTTGTTGTAAAACATAATATCATAAGTCATGAATATGGGTAACTGAAATCATGAGGAACAATGGGAGACTCATCATAACCGACACCATCATGATAGAGCTTACATGATGCCCCAACTATCAAACTCAAGTGGGCAGAGCCGTCCAAATTCTTGCCAGGGTAGAGGACGTTAAACCATGATATCAACATCAAGATGAGCTCCTTTGGGCGGGGAAGACTCTTTTGAGGGGTCCCAAACATATATACATATACCTACATTGGCGTGTAGTTATGAGATCGGAGAACTTCAGAACCTCAAACCTACTCAGGGCTAGACACTGCTTCCAAAAATATGTATAGAGCTCATACTCTTTTTCAACGAAGTTGAAATTATAATCTCATACATAGCTTGAATCTGAATATGGGGAGTCTTGACTCCAAACATATCATAAGCTGCATTAAGAGTCTTGACTCCAAACCATATGATAAGCTGATCTTATTAGCCTTGGATAAATCATAATAAATGTAGTTAACTTGCATGGGCTTACCCCAAATCATAAAAATCACGCATACTTCAAATAGACTTCATAAATCAAAATCATGAAATCATAAGTTGAGAGTTCATAAACATTCATGTATACTAAATATCTCATCATGCTTGAAATTATGGATTATAAGCTTGAATTTCATAAAACTTACATAATAGGGCATAATTTCTAATAACTTGAAATCATGAATTTTGTAATCAAATTAAGGATAAAATCTTCCCATTAGACTTATAACATACTTTAAAATATGAGGGGATTAGACCCATAAATATAACATGGATAATTTCATAAAATTGGGTTAAAACCCTAGGAATCAATACACTTGATTAAAACTTGGATTCATGAATTTGAGAAGAAGCTTGAGCATGAGTGTAATCCTCATTCATAGCCCTATATACCTGGATAAACTGATTTCCAAACTAGTCGTGAAATTCCAAGAGAATTGGGGAGAATTCTAGCTTGATCTTGGAAGGGAATCGCAATTCAATGCATGCATGGGAGCCGAATGACTTAGGATAGTCTAAACCCTCTTAAAACCCTCATTTCAGGGCTTAAAATTAAATCATTGGGGAGTTAGAAGCTTAGGAATTACGAAAATTCCCTTAATAATTCGACAGAGAAAAACACACTGCTAGTCACTATGAGTCGCACCACGACCCATACAACCAAACCACAACCTGTGGTTTCTTCCCATTGTCAGCCAGTCCAACTTTTTCAACTCTCTGATTCTCACCACGGACGCCTTCCATGACTCGTTGTTACTTAAAATGAGACATACCTTGACTCGTGACATCACCCCTTCCCACGACAGGTTTCAAACACGACTATATTCCACGACCCGGTACAGCCTCCTACAACTCGTACTATGAGTCGTCGTTACTGGATTAGAAGACCTTGCTATTAACCACCACTCCTAACCACGACCCATCACACCAAATAATGGGTTGTATCGTAGCTCATTAGTCTAAGACCTGTCAACCAGTAGCTCATCATGAGTCAACCTACGACCTGTACCAGGCTACAACGACTCGTACCATGAGTCATCCTGAGAGAAAAATATAGGTTTTATACTGAATCTACTTATATATCTAGGGATTGATCATAGGTACTTTTAGGGTGTTACATTATCTCCCCTATGGGAACATTCATCCTTGAATGTAGAATAAGCACACGGAAAGGCTAGGAAAGAACTGCAATCCCAAAACTGAAAAATTGAAGCTGAAAACTGACGGAGTAACTGACTCCAAACTGACTTACATAACTGGACTGAATTCATGAAACATACATACATGCTATGAAATGAAAGGAACTTGGAGACATGAATCTGACATGAAACTGAATAGAGTACTAAGGAGGGAAACTGACTGAGCCGAAAGAAAAAAGATGCGGGTATCTTGCCATCATATCTGCTTTCGCTTCCCACATAGCTCCATCAACAAGCTGATTTCTCCACAACACCTAACCTGATGATCAATGATCTCAACTAGAACCTCCTCATAGGTAAGGCTATCCTTCACTCCTATGCTCTCCACCAGAATAACTAAGGCTGAGTCACCAATGCACTTCTTCAATAAAGATATATGAAAAACTATATGCACCGAAGCTAACTCTGCTGGTAGCGCCAACTCATATGCCACTTTTCCAACGCGCCTCAGAATCCTAGAAGGAACAACATAACAGGGACTAAGCTTCCATTTCTTTCCAAACCTCATCACTCCCTTCATGGAAGACACCTTCAGAAATACCCAATCATCGAACTCAAACTCAAGCTACCTCCGCCTAACATCCGCACAAGATTTCTAATGACTCTAAGCTATTTTCAGCCTTTCTCGAATGAGCTGAACTTTCTCCATGGTCTCATCAACTAAATCAGGCCCTATCAATGTAGCCTCACCTACCTCAAACCATCCAATAGGTAATCTACACCTCGCCCATATAGAGCCTCAAACGGAGCCATATGAATGCTAGAATGATAATTGCTATTGTAAGAAAACTCGATGAGAGGAAAACGATCATCGCAACTAACTTTGAAATCAATCACACACGCTCTTAACATGTCCTAAAGAGTCTGAAAGGTCCACTAAGCCTGACCATTTGTCTGCGGGTGAAAAAATTGTGCTAAGCTTTACCCGAGTACCAAGTCCCTTATGAAACGATCTCCAAAACTGAGAAGTGAACTGAGTATCCCTATCTAAGATGATGAACATAGGAATTCCATGAAATCAAAATTACTCCTGAATGTACAATCTAGCATAATCCTCTACCAAATTGGTAGTTTTAACCAGTAAGATTGAGCTGATTTAGTTAACTTGTCCACAATCACCCATATAGAGTCATACTATCAGCGGGTACAAGGCAATCCTATAATGAAGTCCATATTGATCTCTTCCCACTTCCGAATAGGAATGCTAATATCCTGAAGAATACACCCAGTCCTCTAATGCTCAACCTTCACCTGTTGGCAATTCGAACATTTAGCCATAAACTCCGCTATGTCCTTTTTCTTTCCATTCCACTAATTAACTTTCTGTAGATCACGGTCTATCTTGGTGGAACCTAGATGGATAGAATATCGAGAGCCATGAGCCTCGCTCAACATCTGCTCCCTTAAGTCATCTATAGTTGGCATACACAAATGGCCCTGATATTTGAGTACACCATCTCCCCGTTGGGAGAAAACCTCCACTTTCTTATTTCGGACCGCTTCCTTCAACTTTACCAAGATAGGATCCTCATCTTGCCTAGCCCTGACCTCGGTCACCGATGAAGATTCTGATCTATTCTGAACAATGATACCACCATCCGTCGAATCAACAAAGTGAACCCCTAAACAAGAAAGCCTATGGACATCCTTTGCTAACTCTTTTCTCCCATTCTTGACATGAGACACACTCTCCATGGACAACATGCTAAGAGAATCCACCACTACAGTGGCCTTGCCCTGATGAAAAAGGGCACTCATGTCATAATCCTTGAGAAGCTCTAGCCATCTCCTTTGCCATAAATTTAGGTCCTTCTGAGTGAACACATACTGAATGCTCTCGTGGTCCATGAACACATGTACATGCACCACATACAAGTAGTGCCTCCAAATCTTCAAAGCAAACACCACGATTGCTATCTCTAGGTCATGCATCAGGTAATTCTTCTGATGAGTCTTAAGATGTCTAGAGGCATATGCAATGATCTTACCATGTTGCATCAACACACAATCACGACCAACCCTAGAGGCATCACAATATACAACAAAATCATATGTGCCCTCCGGTAGGGTCAATACTGGGGATGAAGTGAGTCGAGCCTTTAACTCCTGAAAACTCTTCTCACAAACATCCAACCACTAAAACTTAACCTTCTTCTAGGTCAACTTAGTCAATGGTGCAAATGGATGGAAATCCTTCAACAAACCTCCTGTGGTAGCTAGCTAAACCCGAAAAGCTCCTAATATCTGAAGGACTAACTGGTCTAGGCCAATTATTCACCACTTCTATCATTTGAGAGTCTACCTGCACACCCTTGTTAGGCACCACATGGCCTAAAAATGCTATTGAGTTCAGCCAAAACTCACACTTGCTATATTTAGCAAACAGTTGGCGATCCTTGAGAGTTTGCAACACCACCCTCAAATGAGCGACATGCTCCTCCTTGCTCCGAGAGTAAATGAGAATATCATCTATAAAGACAATCACAAACAAATCCAAATATTCCTTGAACACCCTTTTCATCAAATCCATAAAAGCTGCAGGAGCATTCATTAGTCCAAAAGACATAACTACAAATTCATAGTGACCATACCGAGTCCTGAAGGCTGTCTTCGAAATGTCACTCTTCCTAACTCTGAGCTGACGATATCTGAATTTGAGGTCTATCTTTGAGAAACACTTAGCACTCTGAAGCTAGTCAAGCAAATTGTCAATCCAGGAAAGGCGATACTTGTTCTTGATGGTAACCTTGTTCAATTGTCGATAATCAATGCACATCCTAAGAGAACCATCCTTCTTTCAAACAAAGAGAACTGGAGCACCCCACGGGGATTTTGTAGGTCTGATGAAACAGTTATCTAGGAGATCTTTCAATTGCTTTTTCAACTCCTTTAGCTTGGCTGGAGCCATTTTGTAAGGAGAAATGGATATAGGCTGCATATCAGGGAGAAGGTCAATATGAAATTCAATCTCCAGCTCGGGAGGGACTCCTAGTAAATCATTAGGAAAAACCTCTGGACTCACATACAATAGGGCAGACTGAAGATTTGGGGTCTCGAACGTAGAATCCTTGACCCAAACTAGATGGTACACACAACCCTTAGAGATTATCTTTCTGGCCTTAAGATGGGAGACGAAGCGACCTACAAGCACAACTGAACTACCCTTCCATTCTAGGACTGGATCACCCGAAAACCAGAACTCTACCATACGGGTTCTAAAATGGACTGAGTCATAACATGCATGTAACCAATCCATGCTGAAGATAACATAAAAATCGGTCATGTCTAACTCTACTAGGTCCGCTGTGGTGACATTCTAAAGGACTATGACAGGGCAATTTCTGTATACCCATCAATCTATAACTGACTCACCAACTGGATTAGAGACTGAGAAGGGTTTTGACAGGATTTTGGGACCGGCTCCAAAACTAACAACAACATAAGGAGTTAAAAAAGATAAGGTAGCCCTTGGATCTAACAATACATAACATCAAGATGGAATACTTGTAACATACCCGTAACCACATCGGATGAACACTTTTGCTCCTGTCGAGATGAAAGTGTGTAGAATTTATTTTGGTGTTGATTGCCCCTGCACGAATGGATGTACCCTGCTGAGCTGAACGTACTGGTGGAGCTGCTAAACTGGTGGCTAGGTCATGACCTTTACAATAGACTTATCTGGTTGAAGGACAATCTTTGAGCATGTTTCCATGCTTCCCACACCCAAAGCACCCACCTAAACCTACTAGCACTCTCCGGTGTGACTCTTACCACATCTCCTACCAGTTGGATGCTAGACTCTCCTAACATGCTCCTCTGACCTCTAGATCCTGACGCTCTACCCCTCTAATCACGTCTAGGTCTGGATGAAATACTAGCGAACGATTGTGCTGGGCCCGATAACCTCTGGTGAAATTGAGGACGATGTCCGCCACCTGACCTCAGCTGGGAATGCCCATAGCTCCATGTCCTAGCTCTCTTGGCCTCTCTTTCCCTCTTCTTTATCTGCTCCACCTTAATTTGCTGGACATATATGAATAATCAGGAGAAATCTATGTCATTGATCAACATGGTGGTCCTGCACTTCTTGACCAAGGAATCTGCCACTCCATTAACAAACCTTCTTATATGAGCCCTAGGGTCAGCAACCATTTTCGGTGCATACTTAGACAACTGGGTAAACTCCAAAACATACTCTTAGACAGTTCTTTTATTCTGCTTCAAGTTGGTGAACTCCACTGCCTTTGTCTCCCTCAACTCCTTAGGGAAGAACCTATCCAAGAAAGCAGTCACAAACTCATCCCAACCCACGGGGACTGCTACAACTTTTTGCACTTTTCTGTCCCGTCACCCCCATAATTTGGGTTATCTTCTACACCTCCTCAAGAAACTCATGTGGGTCCTCATCCACCTTCGGCCCCAGAAACCCAGGTGGGTTCATCTTGAGAAAGTCCTGCACTCTCGCCGCTGTTGCGTTCCCATTCTGGAGAACATAGGCCACTACCTGCTGGTTGAACTGAGCAGTCATGGCCTATGCCCGTATCTTAAATGCCACTCTGAACACAACATGAGTGACCTACTCGGGTAAAGGATCCACTAGTGCTGGTGGGGCTTGCTAGTGCCCATCCCTATTGCCATCATCATGGCTATTTCCATTGCCATTTCTTCTACCATTAACTCAGCGTGGAGGCATATTTCTGCAAACGCATATAGAATGAGTTAGAGGAATAGAGAGGTACTTAATCGCATGACATAGATCATGAAAGAAGGAAAATTTCCTAAAATGTCTTGAAGCCTCTTCCCCATAAGTGTGCCGCGCTTTAAACCCATGGAAAGGACTCTACTTAATGCAGCTATCAGACACCATAGGACACACCTAAACCTTTTCTCTGATACTAAGTTTGTCATGACCTGAGCTAAGACCCCAGATCAAGACACGGGATCTAGAACCATAAAGGGCTCCAAGCTAACCCATGGTTCATACATGGCATGAATTAAAAGAATAATCAAGTGAAAAATAATTTCAACATGAATAAGCAAAGTACTAAATATCATAAAGCATATATCAAATGATGACAACACAACACTGAGTCTCAAAGATGAACACACTAGTCTATGTCTGAAAAGCCTCTACTATCTGATGAGATGTTGGGACAAGCACCCAGCTATCTCCAGGACTGAAACAAAACTGGAAAAATGAGACTAAATTGATAGATATCCTCAGATGATGAGGATTCATCCAAAGTAGGGGCTGAACTGGACTGAGATGGGAGCAAGCTATCAATGAGACTAAGCTGGATCACTTGAACCTATATCATAAAACGATATAGCATTGAGTATGTAGTCAGTACTTTGAATGTACTGAGTATGTAAGTTAAGTAAAAAATGCTTAGTAAAAGCGTTAGTTGAAAACATGTGTGTAAATTAAAAGATCATAAGAGTAAGGATTACGTGCTGAAAACTAGATCTATGATATACATAATTAAAAACTGGTTATCATAACTAAACATAGTGACCCAACTTTAAAAAAATAGTAATCATATGACTTTTCATATCTAAAATTGTAAGTAAAAGCTCATAACTGATCATTGGATCAAATCTGCTGTAAAACATAATATTATAAGTCATGAACATGAGTAACTGAAATTATGAGGAACAATGGGAGACTCGTTATAACCGACACCATCATGATAGAGTTTACATGATGCCCCAACTATCACACTCAAGTGGTAGAGCCATCGAAAACCTTACCTAGGTAGAGGCTAAACCATGATATCAATATCAAACTGATCCTCTTTGGGCGGGGAAGACTCTCTTGAGAGGTCCCAAACATTTTTACATATACCTACGTTGTTGCGTAGTTATTAGACCAGGGAACATCGAAACCCCAAGCCTACTCGATGCTAGACACTACTCCTAAAATCATGCATAGTGCTTACATCATCGTTCAACGATGTTGAAATCATAATCTCTTACATAGCTTGAATCTGAATATGGGGAGTCTTGACTCCAAACATATTATTAGCTGCATTAGGAGTCTTGAATCCAAAGCATATGATAAACTGCTCTTACTAGCCTTGGCTAAATCATAATAAACGTACTTAACTTGCATGGGCTTGCCCCAAATCATAAAAATCATGCATACTTGAAATAGATTTCATAAATCAAAATTATGAAAGCATAAGTTGAGAATTCATTAACATTCATGTATACTAAATATCTTATCATGCTTGAAATCATGGATCATAAGCTTGAATTTTTTATAAAATTTATATAATAGGGAATAATTTCTAATAACTTAAAATCATAAATTTTGTAATCAAATTAAGGATAAAATTTTCCCATTAGACTTACAACATACTTTAGCTATGAGAAGAGTAGACCCATAAATATAACATGGATAATTTCATAAAATTGGGTTAAAATCCTAGAAATCAATATACTTGATTAAAACTTGGATTCATGAATTTGAGAAGAAGCTTGAACATGAGGGTGGAAAAACCCTCATTTTATAATACCCCAGAAAGGCCTAAGAATAGAACCGGGAGTTGAAGTTGAAAATTGTAGAAAACCTGAAATTTTACACCAGTACGACTCGAGGTACAATCATGGTGAGGACCTACGACTCATTACTCGAGTCGTGATGAATTTCGAGAGCCCGAGGTCATATCACGGGTGGTCCTATGAATCGTGACGCATAGGTACAACTCGTGGTTAGGAGTTGAGGTGAAATTCTCAGTGGTGCTAGAGTGAGTCGTCACGGGTCATGGTACGACTCGTAGGATGTAGCAACAAGTCGTGATGAGGAGTCATGGTTCAGTTGTATTGGGTATGGGTGGATGGTACCACGACCGACAGTACGACCCGTAGGATGGTACTATCAGTCGTGGTATGCGAGTCATGGCCAGATTCAGAAGATTGAAAAGCGGTGAGGTTACCACGAGAGGCGACCACGATTCGTGACTTTGTGGTACGAGTCGTGGTCGGGCCAGATCTGTTTTTCAGAGAAATTTCATTAAGGGAAAATTCGACTTTCCTACGCTTTTGGACCCTAAAACATGTCATTTTAAGGTTGAGACAGGGTCTTTTAAGGAGGAAAAACTCATGCTAATTCTCATTTTGCATTTGCAAGAACTAGAGAAGGGAGTAGGAGGAGATTCAATGGTTCTTCTTCAATTCTTCAAGTTTCCACCTAGGGTTTTTCAAGGGAGTTAAGAAGCAAGTAATTCCGGGTATGTGTGGTTTTGAATGGGTAGTTTTGTCCCAACCCATGCCCAATTTCTCCCTAATTCTATGGATGAGTTACCAAAACTTTATGAGTCTTTATCAAATTGCATGATTCCTTAAAATTTGAAATGAACTTGTTGTAGTATGCCTAACTTATGAATTTCGAGTTATTTGGGCTGATTTTATTTGTTTATTCAATATTTTTATGATTTAACCTCTAAAAGTTTAGATGCCCAATTATGAGAAATTTTTTTATAAAGTTCATGGTCATGATGACTCCGCAAGCAGAATACGAATTTTTCTTAAATTTTAAGCATGTCTTCAAGTCAACTACTCATGTTATTATGATCATGTTTCCTATATATTTAAGCATTTCATGTATGATTGAAACTATGGGCAATGCCCATATGTCACTTATGATTTATGAACTATGATTTTGGCCGATTCACGGGCCTAATTCCATGGCTAGTATTACGAATTCTCAAGCATGTTATGATTATCACAATTTAACTAGCCATGCATGTCATGTATGAATTTATATGAGCACATTGCATGTTTTGGGAGTAGTACTTACATAGAGTAGGTTTGGGGCCTAGGTTACGCCCCGACTCTCAGAACTACCGAGCCACCGTAGGTTATGTTTGCGACCTCCTCAGTAACTGTCCCCTATGCCCTATGGGGCCTTCATGAGTGATATCACGCATTTCATGTTTCATACCCTTGGCAAGCTATGGACGACCTCCCAACTAGGTTTACAGGTCAGGCTCCATGTGTGCTCATATGGGGTATGTCGGTTATAGAAATCTCCCGTTGTTCCTCATGGTTTTAATGCATGTATGATTATGTTTTTGGGCTCAAGTTATGTTTTATGAAACTTTTTCTCACATGTTACGACTATGACAGGTTTAAGAATATTTTGGAAATCTTGAGCCTTACAAAATATTTATGATTTCAGTCTTATGATCATGATGTCCCACTCCGATAACTTTTATGTTTTAAGTATTGTTTTGCATACCTTACATACTCAGTACCTTCTAAGTACTGACTCACATATTTTCAGGATCTGGTTCGCAGGTTCAACATCGTTCCTAGCTTGCTCTCAGCTCCGCCCTCAGCTTCCAGTGGTGAGTCCTCATGATTCGAGGGCTTCATGTTCGGACCTTGTTTATCTTTTGTTTTTTAAAATGTTGGGTTTAGTAGGGGTCTTGTCCCTTTAACCCATCTATTAAGATTAGAGGCTTTCAGACTTAATTGTAGTACTCTGCTATTTATGCTTGGATTATGTATTACCGTTCTTATATTTCATGTCATGTTTCCTTTAAATTCATGATTTTTGAGTTAAGTCTTCTGCCTTATGTGTATGAATTAGATATATGCTCACTCCATGGGTTGACTTGGAGTCTTTCGGGGCTTCTTGACCCGTGTCTATAATCAGGGTGTACTCTCGGATAGTGACACATTCATAGCCCTACATACCTGGGTACACTAATTTCCAAACTAGTCTTGAAAGCCCAAGAGAATTGGGAAGAAATTGGAGAGAATTCTAGCTTGATGTTGGAAGGGAATCTCAATTCAATGCATGCATGGGAGCCGAATGACTTAGGATAGTCTAAACCCTCTTAAAACCCTCATTTCAGGGCTCAAAATGATGTCATTAGGGAGTTAGAAGCTTAGGAATTATGAAAGTGCCCTTAATAATTCGACAGAGAAAAACACACTGCCAGTTACTATGAGTCGTACCACGACCCGTACAACCAAACCACGACCTGTGGTTTCTTCCCGTTGCTAGCCAGTCCAACTTTTTCAACTCTCTAATTCTAACCACGGATGCCTTCCACGACTCCTTATTCCTTACAATGAGACATACCTTGACTCGTGACATCACCCCTTCCCATGACAGGTTTTAAATACAACTAGATTCCATGATCCGGTACAGCCTGCTATGACTCGTCCTATGAGTCTTCGTTACTGGATCAAAATACCCTGTTGTTAACCACCACTCCTAACCACGACCCATCATACCAAATAACGGGTCGTACCTTAGCTCGTTTGTCTAACATTTGTCAACCAGTAGCTCTCAGGACTCAACATACGACCCGTACCAGGCTACAACAACTTGTACCACTAGTCGTCCTGAGATTAAAATGTAGGTTTTCTGCTGAATCTACTTACATGTCTAAGGCTTGATCGTAGCAATTTTTGAGGTGTTACATCTTATGTACACAATTTAGTTATAGATATATTTAAAATGTTAATTTATGGCTTACGAAGATGAGTGGCATGAATCTCGAGACATCTAGATGCATATCAGAGAGAAAAAAAATAAAAAACTAGATTTGAGATTGTTGGAAACTATTTGGTTGGAGTTTTGGATCATGCCAAGTTGGAAGAGTTTGCATCATGTTTAAAGACAAGTGAGATTTTAATCTCACATCTACTTGCTTTTTTAACATCAAACACATAGTGTATTGTGAGGGAGGGGGTTTATATATATCTATCTATATATATATATATAAATATGTATGTATGTATGTATACAAACTATTTTGTGTCAAATATTATGAGTTTGAATTTTTTCTTCTATAAAATCATAGTGATTGCTTTAAAAGCTTTGATATGTTAAACTCTATGATATTATGTTGCTCCCAAAAGCACAGGCAAGTATATGTGATCATATAAATAATATAGTGATAAGATTAGAGCGTTGAATCCCAAGGATATTTTATTATGTTAGGGTTTGCCCTAAATTTCTGTCTTATTTGGATTCTATATCATAATTGGTTTTACTTCATGAAGATTTTCTTAGTAGATAAGGTTTTCTTTGTGGAAAAAGACTCTACCATAGCTATCCTTTTTCTTGGAGAAGAATGTTTGGATTTCTATAGATAGAAGATCATTTCTTCTTATACACAATACAATAGCATCCATAATGTAGTCGCTTAAAGAGTCTTGTTTAGAGAGGTATTATTCTCTCAATAATTTTAGAATATTTTTATATTAGTAAATTTCATATGTATGTCATTGACCAAACAAATATTATAAAGTCCTTTTTATAGTTTTTCTTTGTCATCTGATTTATCGCCATCAAAGTTTGCAATTATTAGCTTCCGCATGACGCCCTACTATTTCGATCCCAACAAGTGATATTAGAGTCGGTGGTTCAACCCAATGGTTCAGCCAGTAATTTGGCGAGATTGAAGACAGGTTTAAGGTGAATTCAGATTAATTTGCAATCAGTTTTATGATAATGAAGATTTTATCTAGAGTGCTACATGTGGAGATAACATTTCAATCATATTTTCCACATTCGTGTTGCTACATCTTTAAAAATAAGAAAACAAAATATTTTTATTTCATAATATTTTTAACCTTATTTTTAACCATGACAAGCAGCAGTGATGAAGATTGTGTGGAGAACAAAGATTAAGATTATTTTACCCAAAAAATCAGGTCAAGAGGAGACTTGTTGTTGTTTGCCCTGAATTTCTATCTTACATGGATTCTACATCATAATTATGTTTTACTTCAAAAAGGTTTTCTTGGTAGATAAGATTTTCTTTGTGGAAAAGGACTCTACCATAGCTATCTTTTTTCTTAGAGAAGAAGATTTAGACTTTTATAGGTAGAAGATCTTTTCTTCTAGTACACAATACAATAGTATCCACAATGTAGTCGCTTAAAAAGTCTTGTTTAGGAGGAAATTATTCTCTCAATAGTTTTAGAATATTTTTATATTAGTAATTTTCATATGTAGGTCACTTGACCAAATATATATTATAAAGTCTTTTTTATAGTTTTTCTTTGTTATTTGATTTATCGTTGTCAAAGTTTACAATTATTAGCTTTCACATGATGCCCAACTATTTCAATCCCAATAGAGTAACCAGTCACTAAAAAATAAACTATCCTAATTATCAAAATAAAAAATAAAATTCAAAATTATAATTATAAATGTGACGACCCATCCAACCCCTTAAACACTTGATTATGATAACCCTGGAATTTCAAGTTTTACAGTCGGATTAAATTATTGGTATGAATATAGGTAATGATTAGGTTTTTATTAGAAGGACAAAGTTAGAAATTTTTCGTAGGCCCAACGACAGGACCTCTACAGTGGGTACCTAGTATCCACGAGGGGACTGTTGCAGCAGGTCTCACATCGCTGCAGCAGGTGATGCGAGCCAGAATTCCGCGTTTTTCCACTTTTAAAATCCAGATCCTAGAATAATAAGGTTTTTTCATTAAAAACGCCCTAAAACCTGCCCTGGTTATTTTAGAAAAGAAAGGGGAGGCTAGATAAGAGGAAAATTTCACCAACCCCTTCGGCGGGATTCTTCAAGAGAGCTGAATTCAAAGCTAGAAAATGGAGTCCTACCCTTCTCTTGATGATGGCTTGGCTCCCAAGTAAGCTATGTCTTACCTTCATTTTAGACTTTGATTAGCAATTCGTATATGTGTGTATGGTTGATGTGTTCTTGACAGGCGACATGGAAGTTATTAATACTAATGACAACCTGTTCATACTATAGTTGGTAATTAGTAATAGGTGAGAGAAAATAACGGGAGTAACAAGAAAAGAGAGAGGGACCTATGTTATGTTGCAATCATGGGGTACGAATAGATTTTAATGCTAGATTCTCAAATTTCGTCGTAGGCTAAAGGTCTTAACGGTTACTTTCCCGGTATACTCCTGAATAGGGTGTAGATTATAATTATATGGTAATTTGATATTACTTGTGTGTGTGTAGTTAATTTATCGTGGTAGAAGAAAGGGGGCTTCATAATAAGTATGGTCCTGAATAACTAGAGTTTGTGAGGATGAACCTATAAATAATGAAAAATGGAATATGAGGGAGGATTTCGTAAAGATTAGAATAATTGTTTGATACCAATGTGGGTCTAGGAAGGGTAATTAAGCTCCCATACTTTTATTGGTTAGTAAATCTATATCATAGAAACAGTTGATAATGCTCAAATCACACTCTTGTAAAAGTATGATGCGGACGTTGTCAATAAAAAATTCAACTAGGTTAGGGTTGCCCCCACAAGTAATATGTACGATATATAGATTAATGCTAGTATTTAAGCATTTAAGTATGTAATTTCCAAAGGGGGGATTTTGTGTAGAAGTAAACACGTAACAGTATTGACAATTGGATTATTATCAAGATTATGCAATTAACTAGGGAAGTGTCCTCATGGATTCATAACTACTTTGGGTTATACACTAGTGATCTATCCCAATACCAAGCTTGTAGAACTGATAACATGGATTCATCCAAAAGACTGATTAATCCCTATTGGGTTGTTACACCTCGTAAGTTTCTAGCGTTTAGTCGGCCTATTCGTATGTTGGTTGAGAGTTTTAGAGTGCCATACGTATGAGTAAAGGGCCGGGGGAAAAGCCGAACGAGTGCCAAGTTGGGATTTCGCGAGAGGAGGCCGAACCAAGATGCCCAGAGGGGCAAAGCGACATGGAGCCTGGTCCTCCGCGTTAGCCAACATGGCACAGAGCTGAAACGATGTGTCGGCCAATGTGCCACATTGCCTTGCATCCTGCTTCAAGTATATATAGGCCTCACCCTTAGATTTCATGTTATTTTTCATATATATCACGACCAGTAGAGATAGAGATGAAGGAGACATATAATTTTCGTCCGATTACACCGCTAAATGCCGTCCAAATTCAAATTAACTTCGGGTATTGAAGTATAAGACTGCAGGGAGCATTTCTAAGGAGTTAGTTTCATGAAATTCACTCGGCGAATCGTCGTTCCGTCGAGCCAAAGTTTTTGGAATTGTTCCAAACTAGTGTCAATACGATCCCGGCTTAAACTAAGTATTTCTCCCTTCTAGATTCCCGAGAAATTACGAGTTTTCAATCGTCTTTCGGTTGTTACACCCCGTAAGTTTCTAGAATTTAGTCGGCCTATTCGTATGTTGGTTAAGAGTTTTAGAGTGCCATAAGTATGAGAAAAGGGCCCGGGGAAAGGCCAAACGAGTGCCAAGTTGGGATTTCGCGAAAGGAGGCCGAACCAAGATGCCCAGAGGAACAAAGTGGCATGGAGCCTAGTTCTCCGCGTTAGCCAACGTGGCACGGAGCTGAAACGGTGGGTCGGCCAATATGCCACGTTGCCTTGCATCCTGCTTCAAGTATATATAGGCCTCACCCTTATATTTCATGTTATTTTTCATATATATCACGACCAGTAGAGATAGAAGTGAAGGAGACATATAATTTCCGTCCGATTACACTGCTAAATGCCGTCCAAATTCAAATTAACTTCGGGTATCGAAGTATAAGACTGCATGGAGCATTTCTACGGAGTTAGTTTCATGAAATTCACCCGGCGAATCGTCATCCCGTCGAGCCAAAGTTTTTGGAATTGTTCTAAACTAGTGTCAATACGATCCCAGGCTTAAAGTAAGTATTTCTCCCTTCTAGATTCCCGAGAAATTACGAGTTTTCGATCGTCTTTTGATAAGTTGAAGTATTGTCAGTATATATACATATAAGTTATTGTTTTCTTCCAATATAGTAATGAAGTTAGCCCTATTCTTCCATTAATGTGATTACAGTTTTGAAGAACAGCTGAATACCAGCCGAACCTCGCCAGTTAATCGGTAAACATCGATCGAGGTATGTTAAGGCATTCTCTTTCGGAAAGTTAGCTTCTTTAGCATAGTAATCCAGTATGAATCTCAGTAAAGCATGTCAGGAGTAGGTTATCATGTGTAGTTGTTGTTATCAGTTGAGACTTGTATTGTATTATTTTGGGCTGGATTACCTATATAGCTTCCGTGACCGCCCCAGGGTTAATAGATGTGTCAACTCGTCCGCCAGGGGCAAGGATATGTCGCTCTATGGAGCGGCATGTCGTCCGCAAGGGACGAAGATGGGGAGCCAGATCCTCATATTTGTCGTGGTTGGCCTTATACACACCCTCGTCGAGCACTTATGGCCGAGGTGTAGATATCAGGAATCCTCTAGACTCAGGTACAACTATAGTCAGGGGCCCAGCCGGCCCAGTTGCAGACCCAGGGGATCGGTGGACGCTTATAGCTGGTTGTTGACTCAGTATGACCTGGATAGGGGTATATAGATTGAGGTGTACTCACTAGGGCTAATGGGGGCCCAGGTGGGTTGTTCTGAGCTGATTATACCTTCCGGCTTATAGGGGCCAGGTAAGGTTTATGTTGCTTTAGCTAGTGATAGCTAGACAGTAGGACCCCTCGTTTGTCAGGTATGACCCCTACCCTCCTTATCACAGTTATGTTAGTTCTGATTTCACTACTTCAGTCATTTTCAGTCCGTCTCCTTTACTCTAGTTATTGTTAGCTCTATTTCTTACTTTCAGTCATTTACCGTTATTGCTTTACTTACTCATTACCTGTGGTACTGACGCCCTATTCTGGGGTGCTGCATTACTTGCCTGCAGGTACGCATAGACGAGGAGCTGATCCCTCGTAGTTTTAGTCAGCCACACAGAGCCATCAGCTCCTTTCTTCCGGAGCTTGTGTGATAAAGGTTTACTTCTTTGGTTGTACAGTATGGGTAGGCCGAGGCCCTGTCCCAACCATCTTATTACTCCTAGAGGCTTGTAAATTGCATTACTTCCTTGTGGTTAGATGATATCGGCCGTGTGTGGCTATATGTGTTCTAGACTATGTGTGTTGGCCGTGTGGGGTCCTGTTTTAGCTGTTGATTGATGACCTTGTCGGTCGTAGTTCAGTTAGCATTTGATTTTACTTTCCAGTTATAACTAGATATCATGGAGGCCTTGTCGGCCCACATAGGACTCCCTACGTTTGTTTGTCTCTGGTTAGCTGTTTATTTTCACAAGTGACTATAGGTTTGTCGACTGGGGGTTGTATTTATAGCCGCTATATAGCCTGTTGTTTTCTCGATTCTAGAGTTAGAGTCAGCCTACAACAAAAGGTCTTAGGCTCAATCAGCTCAGCAGTCCAGATCCTAGTAGGGCACCAGGTGCCAGTCATGCCTCCCAAGGTGGGGGTGTGACAAACTTTGCATCAGAGCAGGTCGTATCCCAGGGAGTCTGCAAGCCGTGCTAAGTAGAGTCTTGTCTATGGATGTGTTGTGCACCACATACTATAGGAAGGAGGCTGCAAGGCATGATAGGATGGTTACTCTTTCTTCTTATTCAGTCGTGCTATAGAGAGGTACGGTATAGGGTTGAGTCCCTAAGATCATTATATTCTTTTGTATACAGAGGAATGTCGGAATAGCGACACCTTAGGACAGGTAGGAGGTTAGATGTAGCAGTAGGAGAGGGCACCAGTAGGGTGCCTCAGCCTCGGTTAGAATCGGACTGATCTGAGGATGATACGGAGGCATCATCTTGACCTCCCCAGAAGTCTCCACCACGTCAGGAGCTGCTTGGGACGACCGGTGTGATGGCACCGCCTCCGGCAGTTTCTATACCTGTACCATCCGACCAGGAGGTCAGGAGAGCGATGGTTATGCTAGCACAAATGATGGCTGCTTAGCGCCAGCCAGTGCCACCTACAGTTGCAGAATTTTTAGGAGGGCCTGGTAGTTCGAGGGTCCGAGAGTTCCTAGCACTAAGTCCCCGACAATTCACAGGGACAGATCGGATCGAGGATCCTCAGGACTTCTTAGACTAGATGCAGAGGATTTTCAGGGTGATGCATGCTACGCCCACAGAGTTAGTTGAGTTAGCAGTATTCCGGCTATGGGACATCGCTGTACTGTGGTATGAGAGTTGGGAGAGTTCCTGAGGTAGAGAAGTTTCCCCGCCGACCTGGCCCAGCTTCTTAGAGGCTTTCTTGGATCATTACCTACTGTTGGAAATTCGATAGGCACGGGTTGATCAGTTCCTACACTTGGAGCAAGGGTCGATGAGTGTTCGGGAATATGCCATGCGGTTTGATTTCTTGGCTCGTTATGCACCAGCTTTTGTGGACACCATGCCAGCCAGGGTACACTGCTTTATTATGGGGCTGAACCCAGAATATGTTGAGACCTGCATCACAACCACACTGCGAGAGGATATGGATATCGCCCGTGTGCAGGCTTTTGCTTAGAATATTGAGGGTATTAGGCAGCGACAACAGGAGATTAGGAGGACAAGTCAGGAGGAGTCCCAGGGAGGGCCTAGGCCACGATTATCAAATAGGCAGCTAAGACCCCCGCCTCCACCACAGCGGCAAAGGAGCAGGTTTAGTCGCCGAGGGAAGCCAGAGCCCCGCGAAGGTTCGCGGGCAGTAGGTTCACAACAACAGAGGGGAGTGGAGCAGAGTGGGTTTACAATATCACTTTTCCCTATTTGCAGTCGACGCCACTCTGGAGCATGCAGGTATGGCTCCACAGCATGCTATATTTGTGGAAAGGAGGGTCATCAGATGAGGAATTGTCCAGCTAGGGGTCAGGGTGACCTGGATCGACAAGATAGGTCCTCGGTAGGATCACGAGCTCCAGCATCCCCGGCAGGGTGTAGGCTCTCAGTTTTAGCAAGTAGAGGCCGAGGCAGATCTAGGGACTCCAGTTCAGGTGCCGGCCCAGAACGTACTTATGTACTACCAGGGCGACAGGAGTCAGAGTCATCACCAGATGTTGTGACAGGTATGCTGAACATCTGCTCTCATCTTGCTTATGTGTTGATAGATCTGGGATCTACCTTGTCCTAAGTTACACCGTTAGTGGCTCAGAAGTTTAGTATTATTTTGGAATTGCTTCGGTGACCTTTCTTCGTATCTATACCCATTGGTGACTCTATTATAGCCAGAAGGGTCTATCGGGGGTGTACAGTGGAGGTTGCCAGTCGTCAGACTACAACAGATTTGATAGAACTAGAAATGGTTGATTTCGATGCTATTATGGGTATGGATTGGCTAGCTCCATGCTATGCCAATGTCCAATGTTGGACCGACATTGTCCGATTCCACTTTCTAGGGGAGGCAGTACGTGAGTGGAAAGGTAGTACAGCCACGCCAAAAGGTAGGTTTATTTCCTATCTTCGGGCGAGAAAATTGATAGCAAAACGGTGCATTTATCATATGTTAGAGTTCAGGATGTTCGGGCAGAGCCTCCGACTCTTCAGTCTATCCCAGTGGTTAATGAATTTCCCGACGTATTTCTAGATGAGCTTCCTGGTATTCCCCCAGAAAGGGAAATTGATTTTGCAATCGATCTATTACCAGGCACTCAACCTATATCTATTCCTCCATATCGGATGGCTCCTGCTGAACTCAGAGAACTAAAGGAACAACTGAAGGATTTGTTAGACAAGGGATATATCAGGGCGAGTACCTCACCATGGGGTGCGCCAGTTTTGTTTGTGAGGAAGAAGGATGGCTCCCTCCGTATGTGTATAGATTACCGGCAACTGAATAAAGTCACTATCAAGAATAAGTACCCGCTTCCCAGAATAGATGATTTGTTTGATCAATTACAGGGAGCGAAGTATTTCTCAAAGATTGATTTAAGATCAGTATGGTCATCAGGTTCGGGTTCGTGAAAGAGATATTCCAAAGACTGCCTTCAGGACCAGATATGGCCACTTTGAATTTCTAGTCATGTCCTTCGGACTGACAAATGCCCCAGCAGTGTTCATGGACCTGATGAACAACGTTTTCAGACCATACTTGGACATGTTTGTGATAGTATTTATTGATGATATTCTGGTATATTCTCGCTCAGAGGCAGATCACCAGGATCACCTACAGATAGTGCTCCAGATTATCAGAGATCGCCAGCTATATGCAAAATTTTCTAAATGTGAATTTTGGCTGAATTCAGTAGCCTTCTTGGGCCATATTGTATCAGATGCTGGTATACAGGTAGATACACAGAAGATAGAGGCAGTGAAAACATGGCCTAGACCTACCACTCCGACCGAGGTACGTAGTTTCCTGGGGTTAGCCGAGTATTAAAGAAGGTTCGTGGAAGGATTTTCCACTTTAGCAACACCTTTAACCAAATTGACGCAAAAGGCAGCAAAATTCCACTGGACTGAGGCATGTGAGCAGAGCTTTCAGGAATTGAAAGACAGATTAACATCGGCACCGGTGCTAGCATTGCCAGAAGGAACAGAGGGTTATGCAGTCTATTGTGATGCTTCGGGTGTTGGTTTAGGGTGTGTTTTGATGCAGCATAGTAAGGTGATTGCCTATGCTTCCAGGCAGCTGAGGAAGCATGAGAAGAACTACCCTACCCATAACCTGTAATTAGCCGCGGTAATTCATGCCTTGAAAATATGGAGACATTACATGTATGGCGTCCATGTAGATATTTTCACTGATCACAAAAGCCTGTAGTATATTTTCATCTAGAAAGAGTTGAATTTGCGACAGCGTCGCTGGTTAGAGCTGTTTAAGGATTATGATGTGAATATTTTATATCTCCCGGGAAGGGCCAATGTTGTAGCAGATGCCCATAGCCGTAAATCCATGGGAAGCCTGGCATATCTACAACCCGAGCAATAAGAATTGGCCCGAGAATTGCATCAGCTAGCCAGTTTAGCCGTTCGTATAGTAGAATCGGGAGACAATGGAGCGGTAATCCAGAATACCACAGTGTCATTATTAGTTGTGGAAGTGAAAGAATGGCAGTATGAAGACCCTAGCCTGGTTCAGCTCATAAATAGGGTCTAGCGAGGGGAGGTGGTAGATTTCCAGGTAACCGAGGATGGATTTTTGAGATATAGGGATCGCCTCTGCGTTCCAGATGTGGTAGGGCTTCGCCAGAAAATTATGGGCGAGGTACACTATGCCCATTACTCTCTCCATCCAGGTTCGACAAAGATGTACCATGATGTAAAAGAGATTTACTGGTGGTCGGGAATGAAAAAGGGGATAGCAAAATTTGTATCTTAGTGTCCCAATTGTCAACAGGTGAAAGCTGAACATCAGAAACCAGGTGGACTGATACAAGATATAGCGGTGCCTTTATGGAAATGGGAGGCAGTTAATATGGATCTCGTAGTAGGGTTACCTCGTACCAGGCGTAAATATGATTCTATCTGGGTAATTGTTGACAGGTTGACAAAATCAACTCACTTTCTGCCAATAAGAGATACCTTTTCAGCCGAAGATTATGCTGAGCTATATATTAGAGAAATAGTCCGATTGCACGGTGTTCCGCTGTCAATTATCTATGACAGAGGGGCGCAGTTTACAACTAAGTTTTGGCAATCTTTTCAGAGGGGCCTAGGAACACAGGTTAACCTGAGCACAACTTTCCATCCTCAGACAGACGGGCAGCCAGAACGTACAATCCAGACACTTGAGGATATGTTATGGGCATGTGTTCTAGATTTTGGAGGCAGCTGGGATGAACTTCTACCGCTTATTGAATTCGCCTATAATAATAGTTATCATTCAGCAATTCAGATGGCGCCTTATGAAGCGTTGTATGGGCGGAAGTGCAAATCTCCAGTTCGTTGGTTTGAGGTAGGAGAATCAACATTGATTGGGCCAGACATTATTCGTCAGTCAGAAGAGAAAGTAAAGCTTATCAGAGAACGTCTGCTGACTGCTCAGAGCCGCCAGAAATCTTATGCTGATATGCGGCGAAGGAACTTAGAATTTAATGTGGATGACTGGGTATTCCTGAAGGTTTCATCAATGAAGGGTGTGATGAGATTTGGTAAGAAAGGCAAGCTCAGCCCGAGGTTTATTAGGCGCTATTAGATTCGACAAAGGATAGGCCAGGTGTCTTATGAATTGGATTTACCTCCAGAATTAGAATTCGTTCACCCAGTTTATCACGTATCAATGCCGAGGAAGTGTATAGGATATCCCTCCCGGATTATTCCAGTCCAAGAGGTCCAAATCACTGAGGAGTTGGCTTACGAAGAAGCTCCAGTAGCCATACTAGATTGGCAGATCCGCAGACTAAGAACTAAAGATGTTGCTTCTGTTAAAGTGTTATGGCGAACCGAGAGGAGATGACCTGGGAAGCAGAAGATGATATGAAAACCAGATATCCTAAGTTATTTCAGACTTAGTCAGATTGTGCAGCCAGAGGTATATTGTTATTGTTGTTTCATAAGTTGCATTATATACATGTATATGTGGAGTAGTTGACTTCAGTCTATTGTGAAATGAATGTCATAGTATTGTTTGGTGTACCTATATTGGACTTTTCTGCGTTTTAGGGTTTTTGGAGAGTCCATATTACAGGGGGGACTCTGCCAAAATTTTTCCAGAATAAGTAATTGCAAGTTAAAGTTCTTGCAAGCAAAAGTTAACATTCCAGGACGAATGTTCTTAAGGAGGGGGGGGGGGAGGATGTTACACCCTATACGTTTCTAGCATTTAGTCGGCCTATTCATACGTTGGTTGAGAGTTTTAGAGTGTCATACGTATGAGAAAAGGGCCCGGGGAAAGGCCGAACGAGTGCCAAGTTGAGATTTCACGAGAGGAGGCCGAACCAAGCAGCCCAGAGGGGCAAAGTGGCACGGAGCCTGGTCCTCCGTGTTAGCCAATGTGGCACCGAGCTGAAAAGGCGCGTTGGCCAACGTGCCACATTGCCTTGCATCCTTCTTCAAGTATATATAGGCCTCACCCTTAGATTTCATGTTATTTTTCATATATATCACGACCAGTAGAGATAGAGACGAAGGAGACATATAATTTCCGTCTGATTACGCTGCTAAATGCCATCCAAATTCAAATTAACTTCGGGTATCGAAGTATAAGTCTGCAGGGGGCATTTCTACGGAGTTAGTTTCATGAAATTTGCCCGGCGAATCGTCGTCCCGCCGAGCCAAAGTTGTTGGAATTGTTCCAAACTACTGTCAATACGCTCCCAAGCTTAAAGTAAGTATTTCTCCCTTCTAGATTCCCGATACGAGTTTTCAGTAAGTTGAAGTATAGTCAGTATATATACATATAAGTTATTGTTTTTTTCCAATATAGTAATGAAGTTAGCCCTATTTTTTCGTTAATGTGATTACAATTGGGAAGAATAGATGAATACCAGCCGAACCTCGCCAGTTAATCGGTAAACAATGATCGAGGTATGTTAAGGCATTCTCTTTCGGCAAGTTAGCTTCTTCAGCATAGTAATCTAGTATGAATCTCAGTAAAGCATGGTAGGAGTAGGTTATCATGTGTAGTTGTTGTTATCAGTTGAGACTTGTAATTGTATTGTTTTGGGCTGGATTACCTGTATAACTTTCGTTACCGCCCCAGGGTTAATAGCTATGTCGACTCGTTTGCCAGAGGAGAGGATACGTCGCTCTACGGAGCGGCATGCCATCCGCAAGGGACGAAGATGGGGAGCCAGATCGTTATATTTTCCGTGGTTGGCCTTATACACACCCCCGCTGAGTGCTTACGCCCGGGATGTAGATATCAGGAGTCCTCCGGACTCAGGTAGAACTATAGTCAGGGGCCCAGCGGGCCCAGTTGCAGACCCAAGGGATTGGCAAGATGTTTATAGCTGGTAATTGACTCAGTATGACCTGGATAGGGGTATATAGATTGAGGTGTACTCACTAGGGCTAATGGGGGCCCAGGTGGGTTGTTCTGTGCTGATTGTCCCTTCCGGCTTATGGGGGCCAGGTAAGGTTTATGTTGCTTCACTTAGTGATAGCTAGACAGTAGGACGCCTTGTTTGACAAGTATGACCCCTACCCTCCTTATCACAGTTATGTTAGTTCTGATTTCAGTACTTCAGTCATTTTCAGTCCGTCTCCTTTACTCTAGTTATTATCAGCTTTATTTTTTACTTTCAGTCATTTACAGTTATTGCTTTACATTCTCAGTACTTGTGGTACTGACTCCCTCTTCTGGGGCACTGCATTACTTGCCTGCAGGTACACATAGGCGAGGAGCAGATCCCTCATAGTTTCAGTCAGCCACATAGAGCCATCAGCTCCTTTCTTCTGGAGCTTGTGTGATAGAGGTTTACTTCTTTTGGTTGTACAGTATGGGTAGGCCGAGGCCCTATCCCAACCATCTTATTACTCCTAGAGGCTTGCAGATTGCATTACTTCCCTGAGGTTAGATGATATCGGCCGTATGGGGCCATATGTGTTCTAGACTATGTGTGTTGGCCGTGTGGGGCCTTGTTTTAGCTGTTGATTGTTGACCTTGTTGGTCATAGTTCAGTTAGCCTTTGATTTTACTTTCCAGTTATAACTAGATATCATGGAGGCCTTGTCGGCCCGCATAGGACTCCCTACGTTTGTTTGTCTCTGGTTAGCTATTTATTTTCACAGGTGGCTATAGGCCTTGTCGGCTGGGGGTTGTATTTATAGACGCTACGTAGCTCGTTGTTTTCTCGATTGTAGAGTTAGAGTCAGACATGCACCGAAAGTGCTTAGGCTCAATCAGCTCAGTAGTCCAGATCCTAGTAGGGCACAAGGTGCCAGTCATGCCTCCCAAGGTGGGTGTGACATGGGTGACTATACTCAATTACCCAGTTAGGTCTTTTGAGTGATTTCACTTTAACCGTTATCAACTTGTTCCAAATTAACTATCCTGCAACCACAGAGGGTTTCGACTTTTGGGAATAGTGAGAACAACTTTTGAAGAGTTTCTTGCATTGATTCTTCCATTGTTCTTGAATCGTTCTTCATTGATTTTTTTCAATAATCAAGTGGGTTTACTTTTTACTCATAATTGTAGGTTCTAAATTATGTTTCTGTCCATGAATGCTAATTGTTTGCTTACAATCACGAAATGCTAAAACCTCCACAACTAGAATTGTGGGAACCATGGTGAATTAACAAATTAGGATTTTCACAAAGTGATTTTAAACAAATGCTAATGCTTGTATTGTATTCTCTTCATCTTAAACATTTCTTAACAGAGCACAACGTTAGTACTTGCTTGAATCTAGAGAGGTGGAGATTAGGAAAAGAGAATAACAACATAGCCTTGAACTTTATGGTTGCAGGATAGTTAATTTGGTACATACTATCATAGAGGGTTTGGAACCCCACACAAAAATCTTGCTAGACTCAGAAGCTGGGGGACAAGCATTAGAGAAGACTTATGAAGAGCTGTATACCTTGTTGAATCGTATTTCGCAGGGAAATCCGGAGTGGAATGTGGATTCGTCAAGAGGAGGAACAAGGAAAGCAGCAGGAGTCCTAGAAGTGTATGGTTTTATAGCTATTGCTATACAGATAGCTGCGTTACAGAATCAACTCAACACCCACTTCAGTAACATGAGCATGAACCAGTCTCAAGCCCCAGTGAATGTAGTGCAGCAGATTTGGTGTGAAGTGTGCGGGATTAGTGAACAATCAGCTGAGTGTTATGGAGCAAATCCTGATTCGGTGAACTTTGTTGGTAATGTACAGAGAAACAACCACCTACAATATGGAAACAACCACAATTCCAACTGGAGGAAGCACCCGAATTTCTCTTGGGGTAGCAATAACCATCAAGGGCAATGTTCGAGTCAGGGGGCGCAGAGAAATCAAGGAGGACAGTAGAACTATCAATCGCAATACAGAAGCAAATAATGCACCTCCTCCACCACCATCACCCAACATTGAGGAGATGTTCAAGATAATGATAGCTAACCAAGCTCAATTGCAGGCTGATTATGTGAAATTGGCAGTCGAGGTAAAGAACAATCAGTTAGCTACCAAGGCGCTGGAGTACCAGTTTGGGCAATTTGCTGGAGCCCAAAACACCAGGCTTAGAGGAGGACTTCCGAGTGACACTGATCCCAACCCCAAGCAAGTGAATGCAGTGACCACAAGGAGTGGTTTACAGCTTAAAGAGGTGGAACCAGAAAGACCACCTCAACATTCGGGAGCAGCAGAAACTAAGAGGGCGCAAAGTGATGAGAGGGGGAAGAAAAAGGATGCTGAACCAGAAAGACCACCACCCCCGTTCCCTCAAAGATTAAAGAAAAACAAGGAGGAGGCGTGTTCCAAAAAGTTCATGGAGGTGCTTAAACAGGTACACATTAACTTACCTCTTGTTGATGTTTTGCAGGGAGTGCCGAAGTACGAAAAGTATATTAAGGACATCGTGGCGAACAAAAGCAGGTTAACTAATTACGCTACGGTGGCTCTTACGGAGGAGTGCGCTTCCCGGATACAAAACAGGTTTCCCACAAAGCTCAAGGACCTTGGGAGCTTTATAATACAAATTACAATTGGGCAGAGTATCCGAGCTCGCGGATTATGTGATTTGGGAGTGAGCATTAACTTGATGCCGTCATCGGTATTCAAGAAGTTGGGACTAGGGAGTCCTAGACCAACAACAGTGATCTTGCAACTAGCAGATCATTCCTTGGCAAGACCTGATGGCATTGTGGAGGACGTGCTGGCGCAAGTGGGCTCCCTTATCTTCCCAGTAGACTTCATTGTGCTGGACTTCGAGCCAGACGCGGAAGTCCCATTTATTTTGGGACGTCCTTTCTTGGCTACCGGGAAAGCACTTATTGATGTAGCTGCAGGGTAGCTAACCATGTGAGCACACGACAAGGTGGAGGTGTTTGATGTATACAAGGCTACCAAGCTCCCGGTCGTGTACGAGGAACTCTTGGTGATCAACATGATCAATCGAGCTGATGTTGTCCAGGGCGTTGAGTCACTGGAGTTATTGGGGAAACCACCGAAGAGGTGTAAGCTTGACAGGGGTGAGGACGTGTTCGGAAGAAAACGTTTGTCACCCTAGAGGATGACTAAGCTTAATTACGTCGAGCCGCGACGGTAAATCAGGCGCTGCACAGGAGGCAATCCGTGAATTTGTTGTATTTGTACATTAGTTAAGAAAAAGAAAAGAAAAAAAAAAGAGAAAAAGAAAAAGAAAAAAAAATATATATTGTGTTATGTTTGCAAACCTTGGGATTCTAACCGATTTCTTGTTGTAAGATAAATTTCAGGTTGATCGGAGGGCAAAATGTAAAGAATCGCAAAGGAGAAAATTGAGGCAAGAAAAAAAATAAAAATAAAATAAAATAAAATAAAAAGTGGCAAAACAGTGAGCCCACGCGTTGGCTCCGTGTCACGGAGGAGGGCCTCTGCGTTACCCTCCGTGACACGTTGAAGGCAATTCTGGAATTCTTACAAATTACAGAACACCTGCGCGATGGCTCCGTGCCATGGAGGGGGTGCTACACGTTACCATCTGTGACACATTTAGGTGTTATTCGCGTCGGGTCACACCGGGTCGCCGGGTGACCCGCGCGAAATCCTCACTTTTTAACCCCGAATTCCCCTTATTTTTCCTCATTTTTCATCCCCTCTGCAAGAAACATACCAAAAACCCCTTCTCCCTCAACGTGACATGGACCTAGGCACACATTTTCATCAAGTTTTCTTCATTTCATCGAATTCAAGGTATGTTCTTCAACTCTATCACAATTCTTGTCGAATTTTTTGATGTTGAACATGTGATGTGAGCAAAACATTCCCTAAGTAGAAATTAAGCTTAAATTCAATTGAGTTATTGTTGATTGACGTTCCTAGTATCATTGTGATTGCATGAACTCAATAAATACATAGCTTGATAGAATTTTTGTAAAATTGTAGCTAGGGCTTGAATTTGAATATGAAAAGGGGAAAATTTTAGTTGACATGTGAAATTCTTGTTGGGTTGTATATGTTGGGTGAGATGAGTTGGTTGTGCTAACTGTTAATATGCTAAAAGACCGACGGATTTTCGGGGTAACAAAATTGTGAGATGCAAGAAATGGGTGAATTGTATAGGTTTATGTAGATAAGTTTTTTCTTTGTTTCTCCTTGCTAAGTGCTATGTATAGAAATGTGATCGATGGTAATGTTGTGGTTAGCTGTACGAATTCTGAGTAGTACAAAAGAATTTATACCGTTGAATTCTCTGAATGCACTAGGCATATTTGTTGTGTTTTTGTTTTTCATGTAAATTGGAAATAAGTATGATCTTGCCGTAATGTTGTGATTGTGGCTAAAGACTAAGTGTGGGGTGGCCTAGCTTAACCCAACCTTAGTCAAAGATAATTTTAATTGGAATAACATTGGACCTGTCTGTTTGGTTGACAGAAATAATGGCAAGCAGGTAAGATAAAGGGAAGGGCGAATCTACATCAGGCGCCGGAAGAAAAAGAATTAGACTGGGAACAACAGTCCCAGCAGCACCAGCGGTTCCGCGCGGCCAATGTTGGCAATACGAAACCCGATGGGTGACAGAGGAGGGGAAGAAATGGTACGCAAAGCATAAGGAAAGCAAATACTTCCCCGAGGAACACATTGCTAGGGAACCATTGGCACAGGAATTCCCTAGGATTATCCATAGGATTGAGGCAGCCGAGCTAAATTTTATCTTTGATGAGCCTAAGGAGTGCAATCTGCACCTAATTTGGGAATTCTACGCCAACTGGAACCCGACACTCAGAAGTCACACCATAAAGAGAAGAGGGCAGATAGTCACTTTTGAGCCCCATCACCTTAATGCCATCTTGGGGGCGTGGGACACAGACGCCCATGTGCTTCGGCAGCTGAATATCACTCCACCATATGCGGACATCAGACGCACTTTGTGTGGAGCCCGGTCTACAGCACGGTGGAGCAGGCATAAGGAGAGGGGCTACCATCAGACATTTTGCCCTACTCACAGATGAACAGGGAAGCCAGGATATGGCTTAAGATTGTTTGTTCCTGCCTGATCCCGGGGGTGCATATGACAGATGTCACCCGGGATCGTGTATGCTTGGTCTATGCCTTGATGAAAGGGTTGGAGATCAATGTTGGGGCAGTGATTATCTCCGCCATGAAGAGAGCCCGTTTGCATCAAGGGCACAGGTACGGGTTTGGTGGATTAATAACCACGTTCCTGAGGGGCCTGGATATTGAGGAAGAGGCCCTTGACTACATCCCGCAGATGGAGAGGCGGGCCTTAGATGTCACCAAAACTAGGGCACCCGACACCACTCACGGGCCAGTTCTTACACTAGCCGAGCGACATACTCGGGATGATCAGTACATGGCTCGCATGTTTGGGATGCAGATGCTCCAGTTGCATATAGGCGGGAGGCCGGCAACAGAAGATGAGCTGTGGCAGCTCGAGCTAGACTACCCTTTTGGCGAAAATGCCAGGGCTCTATGCGGAGTGGGGCCAGCTTTTATGGAGCCCACTGATGATGATGTCCCCACAGATGAGGAGACACATTGTGACGACTCCGATGTTGAGTCAGATGATGACAACAGGGGTGATTCAGACATGGGAGACGAGGCAGCGACACCTGACGAAGAAGTGGAATACTTCGATTGATTAGGGAGTTTCACCACCCACTTTCGTGCTATGCTGAATTTTGTGAACACTGGGGACAGTGTTCGATTTAAGTGTGGGGTGGCAGTAGTTAGGTGGTGGTTGTTGTTGTTATTAATGTATCTGTTCTATTGTTGTTCTTGGAAAAACTTGTGACCCTGTGATTTTTGTGTGTATGTCTGTATTGTAATTAAGGTGAAGCTGTTGTGTGCTGTTGAATGTTGTTAGCTGGTTGTTTAAATATGTTTTATTGAAATTATCGATATTTTTAAAATTTTTCATGAAATTTTTATTTTTGGGTTTCTCGGCATTTGTTCTCGGTTCTTTTACCGAGAATAGTCACATTGAACCGAAGTCGTAATTAGTGACCGTTCCCTATGATGGATGGATGACGACCGTCTTAAGGGAAATGTAGTCGTTAGGAGTAGATTTCTTTTGTTAATTTTTTTTTAGTTTTTTTGTTCTTTCTTTCTTTTGTTGTGTGTATCCCAAACGTGTCGTTACTTTATGGTTGCGAAATTCTGGTTGCGTGTGGTACATGATATTTAAAATGCAAAGGTGATTCATATGAAAGCATGCAACTTTGTAAATATGTTGAGATACCTAGGCCATAGAGTTCGATTCGGTGTGATTGAGGCTTAATGTTTGAATTCTTGTAATTAGCTGATTGAAGAGTCTGTGAATATGTCTTGAGTTGAGCATGTGCAATGAGTGTACGGTGAGGTTTCTTTTCTTCCATGCTATTGTGAAGTGTCTAGAACTTGCCTGGTGTGTGTACAAAACGAAATGAAGGATGTGTGTTGTAGGAAAGGATGTAGGCATTTCTTTGATTTAACCGAAAGTTTTTTTTATTATCGTACCTACCTTGAATGTACATCCTAGTTAGCCCATTGAGCCTTTAGCCTATTATTTTTCTTTTGCCAAAAAGGTGTAAACCGAGCTTTACCCCCTCTTTTCATTATACGTGAATTTGATCCAAACCTCTTAAGCGCTCAAGAAAAAAATAATTTTCCCACAGTGTCAAGGAGTGAGAATTGTGAAAAGAAAAGAAAAAGCGAAGTGACGAAAGGAAAGAAAAGGTCAAAGGTGCACTCGCTATAAATTAAATATAATGAAGATGTATAAATAATCTTTGTTATTAAATCAAGTGTGCTTAAAGTTATGGGGTCAAAAGTAAAGACAGACTTCAAGAATGGGAGGATGAAGGAAGAAACAATGCCCATAAGGTTGATGGGATGTGTTGAGAAAGCGCTTAAGGATGCTAATTGTTCTTATTGGTTAGCCCAGTCTTTGCTAGTTTCGTAGCTTACATTACACCCCGTTAAGTCCTACGTGATCCTACATCATGTGTCCTTATATTAGTGGAGTAATATGCTAAAGGCAAGCCTATGGTTCATGACATGATACATGTGAATTCTTTTCGGAGAGAGAGCGAAATCTTGTTTATATGCCCCTGCATGAAATGTCTTTGAGTTCATGTGATTAAAAAGGGGAAACTTCTCTTGTGTTGTGAGGGCACATGCTCGATGAGAGATGGAATTTTGTGTCAGATATCTTGATCAGCTGATTTGCATGAGCTTGCCGATATCGAGAGTCGATTCTTGAGTCTAGGAGGTCTTAATGTGTTGAGGGTCATTGTATTGATAAGACCGTGCATGTTTTCTTGATGATTTGCTATATTAAATAATCGGTATAACCGTAGCTTGAATTGTTGAGCCAAAGTAGCCCGGATTGGGTGTCAATTGCATGAGGTGTACGAGTATTGTTCGGGGACGAACAAGGATTTAAGTGTGGGGTAAGTGATCTTGGGCAGATTTATATGCGCAAGTGATACTCAATTGTGTCATTTTGTCTTGTTTATCTATTGATGTTTGTATATTCTCATGTGAATTGTAATAAAATGTGAATTTATACTAACCAACATGATTAGCGTGATTTTGCAGGAAAAATATAATTTTACGAAGCTAAGATGCATGTTGGGAGAAATCGGGATTGGACTCGGAAGAGAGCAAGGAAAAAGCACAAGGAAAGCACGAAGTAAAGGGGCTCCGCCATGGAGCCGTGTCACGCTGCCATCGCGGATGCATTCTGCCTGGATGAAGAAATTATGCCAAAATCCAGTGAAGGTGCGCGTTGGGGCCGTGGCACGTTGGCCTAGACCCGCGTTGCACATCGTGCCACGTTGGGTGTGAATACTTGGACGACCGGATTCTAGTGAGGGTCCGCGTTGGTGGCGTGTCACGGAGGCAGTGCTCCGCGATGCACTCCGTGACATGTTGCTTGTTATTCCGGGAAAAATTCCTACTAGTATAAATAGAACACTTAGGTTCATTTTTAATAATTCTGACTTGGTGGAGCAAGAACGTGGGTTACAGGCAGTTGAGGGGACGAAATTCTCAGGGTTTTTCTCTATCTCCTTCTTCTTTATTTCAATTTCTTGTATGATTAACACTCATTTAACGATATTTAATCCACAAATGAGTGGCTAAATTCCCTTCTTGCTGAGGTTAAGAACAATTGTATTGAAATGTGATTATTGATAAATTGGTTTTCATCTTTTCTTCCATGGTTGTTCTATTGATTCTTGTTCTTACTGCGTTAATGTATGGCCAACGTTACTGTATATCTAAAAAGTCCGGTTTCACTCGAGAGAGCAAGAAATTGAAAAGTTGTGAATTGATAGGATATGATCATTTCTTTGTTTGGGAAAATTGAGAATTGATTTACCTTCAGGATAGAGATATACCTAAAAGTCGTATTAGTCAATTAAGGAATCGGTTTTGTATGGCTAGAACACGAATTTCTTTTTATCACAGAGATGTAGGTGGAAGGTTCATGATTCTTAAGTTGGGTTAAATACAAGAGTTTTAATCCATAGGAAATAATTCTTGACTAGCAACCGGAGGAAAGATTAACCAAATTGTATCGATAATTTATTTCTCTACATGTTCATTTTAGCCTCAGCATGCTCATACTTATAGTTCAGACTCAATTTGTATATTCGTTTTAGACTTAGTATAAAATTAGGAAACAAAATATCAAAATCTTCTTCACACTGTTGTCTGCAGTTTAGAGTTAAAATTATTGGCACTTGATTAGATTGATACCTTAGTCAAGTCCCTGTGGGATCAATACTTGGCTTACTTGAGCCACTTACTACTTGTTCGACCATGTGCACTTGCATTTAGTTATACCAAACAAGCCGAATAGCTGAGACACGGTACTTGGTTCAACAAGTGACCCCAAGCTAACCCATAGTCTATCGTTACACTGGTAAACTGAGTAAACATAAGCAGAAGCTTTGAAAATACAATAATTCAAGAAAATATTGATTTTACAAGAGCCACTATATCAAAAGAAACAATACTGCATAACTGTGTCTGAAAGCCAACTACTAACTGATGAGTTGCTAGGACAAGCCCCTAGCTAACTCTAAAATGTGTCTAAATAGGAACTAACTGAAAAAAGATAACGTCCTCGAAAGATGAGGACTCACCCAACACTGCTGTTGATATTGTTTGAGGGAAACTACTAACGATGTTGGGACTGAGAACCTACGCCTGTATCATAATATGATACAACATAGAAAGTATACGTCAGTACTTTGAATGTACTGAGTAAGTGAGAGATACAATAAGCATGAAAGAATAAGTAACTAAGCTGCAATAACATGAAATGACTAACTGAAATACTATAAACTGGTAAAACTGAACTATAACTGATATGGTCAATAATAACCCTTGATGATGGTCATTACATGTCCTGGATCTAAGATACTGAGATGAGAAAACTGATCTAAACTGAAGTGAGACTGTAATGACAAGTGGGAGAGTCTATAATTGACATATAACCACGTGAGCTAAACGTGGAATTCGATGTATACGCCCCATTGATAGGACCCAATAAACCTTGCTAGGGTATAAAGGCATGAACTGTGAGATAATTGTTTGGGCCTATTTGGGCTAATAACCTACGGTTGCAACATAGTTCTTGGAACTTGGGTGTGCTGGATCCTTGGTCCTCTCGGTGCTAAGTCGTACTCCCACTAGATAGTCCTAGTCTGACTACTAAGCTAATAGCTCGAAGCTGGGGCTTAAGACTAAGTCAGGTATACTTATCTGGAAGTATGGTGAGAGTCTTATCGGCCGGATAACTGTAACTGGTATTTTAAGGCTGGGCAGAGCTGTTATTTGGAAGTGTTGTAACTATTTAGAGAATAAATTGAAAGTGATACTGGTAGTTCCCAAACTGGTCAGAGTTGCTTATCTAGAAGCGTCATAACTGTCTAAAAAACTAACTGATAACTGGGAGGCATTACTGACACCTCAAGAACTGACTATAGTCAAACTGATCAGCTGACATTACTGGAAGATACTGGAAATACTAACATTTTAACTGAGGCTGAACTAGCATGCAAATGACTGAGAATTCATATAATAGTAGTAACATGGGAATTCCAACACTGATAGAGCCAAGCAACATTAATGTCTAATAAATTAAGAAAGACCCTAGTTACTGCATTCAATGACTAGGGATACAATCATAATAATTCATGTAAGGAGATAATGACCAAACTTATCACTAACAACAACCCTCGATATGCAAGAGAATTATGACAGGAAGAAATTCCATAATTTACTAACAAATGAACCCTAGCGGTGAACTTCAGGGCTAGAAATGATAAGAGATTTTAGGAGAGTTTTGGGGAACAAGGGAAGAACAATTTCCTTATTAAATACCCACATACCTGGAGTTGAAATGCATGAAAAGTATCTAAAGAATCTGAGGAGAAAACTTGAAAGCTCCAACTTGCTCTAAGAGAACTGTGAGGAATTTCTTTTGCTCTAAAGATCGAGAGTTGAGTGAAATGAGAGGGACTTAGTCGATTACCCCTTTAATTCTCTCCGAAAAGTGCCCCAAAACGACATAGTTTAGGGATAAAAATAGCTGAAAGTTACAAAAATACCCTTGGAGCATCGTAGGAAAGAAACTTACTGCCAGTCCCCACGAGGCACTCCACGAGTCGTGGGGTTGGGAACGACTCCTGGTGCCAAGCGTGGCCATATCTGGGGAATCCCCAAAATTCCTCTCCTGGCGAGCAGCTGACTTCACGAGTCATCAGGAGACCTAACGACTCGTGACATCTTCCTTTGTCACCGAACCAAAATTTCTCTTTTCGCCCCCACGACTAGTCACGATGAGTCGTTACTTGACCTAACGAATCATCCCCTCCTCTTATCATCAACACTGCCTTAGGGTTAAGCTTTAACGACTAACACAATGAGTAGTTTCCTGACCTAACGACTCATCATGTCTGTCATTACCACTAAAACCTTTACCATGAGCTTCCACTCAATGACTCATCACGATGTCTCATTACTTGACCCAATGAGTCATCATGTGGTTTGTTACCCTTGGGCTCTTAGATGAAAATTCACTTCTTCAAGCCATGAGTTTGACCATGACTCATCTAGTCACTTTGCGAGTCGTTCCACAACTTCTTCTGTGGCAAAAATTTTCTGGTTCATTCTCGATTTTTCATGCAAGTTCTGAGTTTGGTATATAAGAGTTTTGGGGTGTTACAATATCTCCCCCTTGTAATCATTCATCCTCAAATGAAGGCTAAAACTACTAGAAAATTGGGAAACAAGTTGTAATCCCCAGACTGAGACTATAAACTAATTGCTAAAGGAGTGACTGACTCCGGACTGAGTTAACCATGCTAACTGAGTTGATGCAACTAGGATGCATATTGAAAATTTGACTAGAGCTAATGAGTACTGAAATGAATAGAGTATTGAGGAGGAATTTAATACCTGATGCTGGAACTGAACTGGAAGGGAATAAATGAGGGTATTCGGCCATCATGTCTGCTTCTGCCTCCCATGTGGCTCTCTCAACTAGCTGGTTCCTCCACAAGAGTTTCACTGAAGCGTCTTCTTTGTTTCTCAGCTTACGAACTTGACGGTCAAGGATCTGAACTGGGACTTTTTTATAAGAGAGCATATCCTTCACTCCCACACTGTCTAAAATAATGGACAAGGGCACCCATACAGTCTGACCAACTCCCAGATATATAACCTAGCATAATCCTTAGCTGAATCTGTAGTTTTAACTGGTAGGAAATGTGCTCACTTGGTCATCCAGTCTACTATCACCCAAATTGAGTCATGCTGCCGATGACTATGAGGTAGACCTATAATAAAATCCATACTCACTTCTTCCTACTTCCATGTGGGTATGTTGATTTCCTGGGTCATACCTCCAGGTCTCTGATATTCCACCTTAACCTGCTGGTAGTTTGGGCACTTAGCCATAAATTCTGCAATATCTCTCTTCATGTCGTTCCACCAGTAATTTTCTTGTAGGTCACAGTACATCTTAGTGGAATCTGGCGATAGAATATATGGAGCTGTGGGCTTCTGCCAGTATTTGATGCCTCAAGTCACCTACATTCGGATCACATAGTCTGCCCTGGTAATGAAGCACACCTTCTCGCCCTTTGGAGAAGGCCTCCATTTCTTTTCTTAGAACTACTTCTTTCAGCTTAAGGAGTATGGGATCTTTATCATGCTTTAACTTAACTTCAACAACTAACGAGGATTCTGACCCACTCTGAAGTACTGCTCCACCCTTAGCTGAATCAACCAACTGAACTCCCAACCGAGCTAACATGTGAATATGTTTCGCTAACTCTTTTCTGCCTTCTTCAACATGAGCAACACTCCCTATGGATATTCTACTTAAGGCGTCAGCCACCAGGCTTTGCTTGGGTGATATAGCACGCTTATGTCATAATCCTTCAACATCTCCAACCACCTTCTATGATGAAGGTTCAAATCCTTCTGACTGAATACGTACTGAAGACTCTAAACATCCACATGAACCCCATAAAAATAATGCCTCCATATCTTTAATGCAAACACCACTGCTGCCAATTCAAGGTCATGAGTCAGATAGTTCTTCTCATGAACATTGAGCTTTCTGGAGGGATACACTATCACCTTACCCCGCTGCATCAGAACACGACCGAGGCCAACTCTAGAAGCATCACAATAGACTATAAACCTATCTGTTCCTTTTGGTAAGGTCAAAATTGGAGCTGTAGTGAGTCGAGTATTCAGCTCTTGGAAACTCTTCTCACATGAATCTGACCACTGAAACTTCACCTTTTTCTGAGTTAACTTAGTTAGAGGAGACACAATAGAGGAAAATCCTTCTACAAACAGTTGGTAATAATCGGCTAGACCTAGGAAACTTCTGATATCTATTGGAAAAGTAGGTCTTGGCCAGTCTTTCACTGCTGCTATCTTTTGAGGATCTACTTGAATACCCTCACCTGAAACCACACGACTAAGGAATGCCACTGACATCAGCCAGAATTCACATTTGCTAAATTTAGCAAACAACTAACAGTCACTGAGAGTCTGTAACACTATCCTCAAATGGTTAGCATGCTCCTCCTCATTTCTAGAGTACACCAAAATATCGTCTATGAACATAATGATGAACATTTCCAAACACTTCTTGAGTACTCTGTTCATTAGGTCCATGAAAGTTGCAGGGGCATTAGTTAATCCTCCTCATTTCTTGAGTACACCAAAATATCATCTATGAACATAATGACAAACATTTCTAGATACTGCTTGAATACTCTGTTCATTAGGTCCATGAAAGCTGCAGGGGCATTAGTTAATCCAAAGGACATAACCACAAATTCTTAGTGACCATACCGAATTATGAAGGCTATTTTCGGTACGTCAAATTCCCTAACTCTAAGCTGATGATATCCCGACCTAAGGTCTACCTTGGAGAAACAACTAGCTCCTTAAAGCTAATCAAACAAGTCGCCAATCCTGGGTAGGGGATACCTGTTCTTAACTGTAACCTTATTTAATTGACAATAGTCGATACACGTTCTGAAAGTACTGTCTTTCTTACGCAGAAACAACACTGGAACACCCCATGGAGAGATACTGGCCTTGATGAAACCCGTGTAAAGAAGGTCTTTTAGCTGTTCCTTCATCTCCTTAAGTCAGCTGGAGCCATTCTATAAGGAGGAATAGAGATGGGCTGAGTGTCTGGAAGAAGTTTTATACCGAAGTCTATTTCCCGCTCAGGAGGGACTCTGAGAACATCTTCGAGAAACACGCCAGGGAATTCACTGACAACTGGAACTAAGTAGATAGTTGGGGTCTCAAAGCTGGAATCTTTGACTCGAACTAGGTGATAGATGCACCCTTTCAAAATAAGCTTCCTTGACTTAAGGTAGGAAATAAACCGACCCTTAGGCGCGGAGCTACTACCCATCCATTCTACAACTGACTCATTTGGAAACTAAAATCTAACGGCTCTAGTTCTACAGTCTACCGAGTGCCTAACCGGAGTGTAACCAATCCATGCTAAAAATGAGGTTGAAATCGGCCATGTCTAGCTCTATTAGATCAGTTGGAATTACATTACTTAATATTGAGACTGGGCAGTTTCTATATACCCAGCTAGCTCTAGCTGGCTCACCAAAAGGGGTAGAGATTGATAATGATTCTGACAGAACTGCTGGACAGATTTCAAACTGAACATCTACATAGGGATTCACGAATGATGGAAGAGACATAACATATCCATGACCACGTTAGGTGAGCTCTCCTAATCCTGACGAGAGGACAAAGCATAAAAACGATTTTGGCACTAACCGCCATTCGTACCTAAAGTGTTGCCCTGTTGAGCTAGACAGCCTGCTGGGGCTGCTAAAATGGTAGACTGTGATTTCCCCCATCCTTTTGATAGACACTCCTTTAGCCGATGACCTAGATGTCCACATCCAAAGAAACCCTCTTTGCCTAGGAGGCATTCACCTGGATGGTTCTTGCCACACTTGGGACAAGCTGGTAATGATTGCTGGCACTGAAACTCTGGGACTGAGAGCCAGATGCTCTACCCTTCCGATTCTTGTGGGACAGAAAAGAAGGGGCGCTGACTGAGGTGGGTGCTGGAGTCCTTTGTTGTTGCTGTTGTGGGCAGCTATTACCTCCGGACCTCTAGTGGCCATAATCAGATTGACCCATTCTAGCCTGTTTGTTCTCCCTCTCCATATCCTTCAACTTTTTTGCTTCAATTTGCTAGGCATGAATGATGAGGCTGGAGAGGTCAATGTCCTTGATTAGTATCGCAGTCCTACACTCCTTAAGTACCAGGTTTGATACTCTGTTGATGAATTTGAGCATGCGAGCCCTTGGCTCGGCTACCATCTCCGGAGCATACCTCGACAACTGAGTGAACTCCAATGCACACTCCTCTACACTCCTGTTACCCTACTTTAAGTTCATGAACTCTGCGACCTTTGCCTCCCTCAACTTCTGAGGTAACAATCTGTCTAGAAATACTGTGGCGAACTCATCCCACTCTACTGGTTCTGCTCCTGCTGGTGTCTTTTCCTTCCTTTTTTCATACCAAATCTGAGCCACCCCTTTCAATTGGTAGGCAGCTAGATCAGCACTCTCCGTGGAATTAACACCCATAATCTGGGTGATATTCTGCACCTTATCCACAAACTCCTGCGGGTCCTCTCCCACCTTAGATCCATGAAAAGCTGGAGGGTTCATTCAGGTGCAGTCCCGAACCCTAGCAGCAGCTTCAGACCCATTTGTACTCATTGAAACCACCTGCTAGTTCACTTGGTTAGTCACCGTCTGAGCCAGCAGCTGAATTGCTGCTCGGAACTTTGCTAAGGACACTTGGTCGTCCAGAGGGGCTGCTGGTGCTGTTGGGGCAGGTGATTGGCATTGCCAGCCCTCCTTCCATTTCCTCGTTTTGGAGGCATAGTTTCACTGAAATGAATAGAGTATGAATTAGGAGAACATTTCTTGGATTAAACCTCAATGCACAATAAGGAGTATGAACAAAGGGAATTTTCCTAATAACATCTTGTAGACTACCTCTCATAAGTGTGGCGCGCTTCACACCCATGAAAAGGACTCTACATGGTGAAACTTTCCGACATCCTAGGATACTCTAAACCTAGTGCTCTGATATCAAGTTTGTCACGAACCGAGTCTACACCCTGCCGAGACACGGTACTTGGTGCCACAAGTGACACCAAGCTAACCCGTGGTCTATCATTACACTGATAAACTGATTAAACATAAGCGGAAGCTTTGAAAATATAATCATTCAAGAAAATACTAATTTTACAAGAGTCAATATATAAAAATAAACAATAAGGCATAACTATGTATGAAAGCCAACCACTAACTGATGAGTTGTTGGGACAAGCTCCTATCTAACTCTAAAATCTGTCTAAATAGGAACTAACTGAAAACAAATAACATCATCGAAAGATGAGGACTCACTCAACACTGCTACTGATATTGTCTAAGGGAAACTACTAACGATGCTAGGACTGAGAACCTGCGCCTGTATCATAATATGATACAACATAGAAAGTATGCATCAGTACTTTGAATGTACTAAGTAAGTGAGAGATACAATAAACATGAAAGAATAAGTAACTGAGATGTAATAACATGAAATGACCAACTGAAATACTATAAACTGGTAAAACTAAACTATAACTGATATGATCAATAATGACCCTAGCTGATGGCTATAACATGTCTTGGAACTAAGATACTGAGTTGAGCTAAACTAATCTGAACTGAATTGAGACTGTACTGACAAGTGGGAAAGTTTATAACCAACATATAACCATGTGAGCTAAATGTGGAGTTCGACGTATACGCCCCATCGATAGGACCCAATATACCTTGCTAGGGTATAAAGGCAAAAACTATGAGAGAATTGTGTGGGCCCATTTGGGATAATAACCTATAGTAGCAACGTAGTTCTGGGAACCTGGGTGATGGAACCCCGGTCCTTTCGGTGCTAAGTCGTACTCCCACTGGATAGTCCTAGTCTGAATACTAAGCTGATAGCTCGAAGATGGGGCCTAAGACTAAGTCAGGGATACTTATCTGGAAGTACTCTGAGAGTCTTATCAAATCGGATAACCGTAACTGGTGTTCCAAGACTGGTCATAACTGCTTATTTAGAAACGTCGTAACCATCTAGAGAATAAACTGAAACTGATACTGGTAGTTCCTAGATTGGTCAGAGCTGCTTATCTGTAAGAATTGTAACCGTATAAAGAAATAACTAATAACTGATAACTGGGAGGCATTACTGACACCTCAAGAACTGATCATAGCCAAACCGATTAACAGATATTACTGAAAGATATTGAAAATACTAGCATTTTAATTGAGACTGAACTAGCATGCAACTAACTAAGAATTTATATAATAGTAATAACATGGGAATTCCAACACTGATAGAGTAAAGCAATATTAATGTCTAATCAATTAAGCAGGACCCGAATTACTGCATTCAAGAACTAGAGCTAAAATCATAATAATTCATGTAAGGATATAATGACCAAACTTATCACTAACAACAACCCTCAATACTCAAGAGAATTATGACAGGAAGAAATTCCATAATTTACTAACAATGAACTTTAGGGCTAGAATCTGATAAGAGATTTTAGGAGAGTTTTGGGGCACAAGGGAAGAACAATTCTCTTGTTAAATACCCACATACCTGGAGTCGAAATGCTTGAAAAGGATATGGAGAATCTGAGGAGAAAACTTGAGAGCCCTAGCTTGCTTTGAGAGAACTGTGAGGAACTTTTTTACTCTGAAGATCGAGAGTTGAGTGAAATGAGAGGGACTTGGTTGCTTACCCCTTTAATTCTCTCCAAAACGTGCCCCAAAACAAAATAATTTAGGGATAAAATTAGTTGGAAGTTACAAAATACCCTTGGAGCACAACAGGAAAGAAACCTACTGCCAATCCCCACGAGGAACTCCATGAGTCATGGGGTTGGGAACGACTCGTGGTGCTATGTCATGGCCATGCCTGGAAAATCTCCAAAATTCCTCACCTGGCCAACAACTGACTTCACGAGTCGTAAGGAGACCAAATGAGTCATGACATCTTTTGTTGTCACTAAATCAAAATTTCTCTTTTCACCCCCACAAATGGTCACAACGAGTCATTACTTGACCTAATGACTCATCCCTCCTCTCATCGTCAACACTGCCTTGGGGTTAACACAATGAGTCGTTGCCTGACCTAACGACTCTCTGTGTCCGTCGTTACCACTGAAACCTTTACCATGGCTTCAACTTGACGATTCATCATGAAGACTTGTTACTTGACCCAACGAGTCATCATGTGGGTCATTACCCCAGCGCTAGTGCTTCAATCCATGAGTCTGACCATGACTCGTCTAGTCACTTGACGAGTCGTTCCATGGCTCATTCTATGGAAAAATATTTCTGGTTCATTTTGGTTTCTCATGCAAGGTCTGAGTTTGGTATAGAAAAGTTTTGGGGTGTTACAAACTATTAGCAGAGAATTAAGCTATCACTAATGCTATTTACACAAATAATTTGTAGAATATAACATAAACCATGTACCCTCCCAGCAAATAAGTCCCGAAAACTCACAGATATCTAGAAATATGAAACTTGGTACTAAGAAAGTAAGACTCTCACTCTCACAATAAAGTTCCAAATACTGCACATCGGGTATCATATGCTTGCCCTTATTTTCTCTACTTCAATTTTTTAGACAGTCAGGCTAGGATCACTATAGGTCTTTTCTCAGCTTTTAATGTAGGCTTCGGCTCAGATATGGTAGATATGGATATAAGTGACTCACCCTCTTTGGCACTACACACTTTGGCTTTAGTATACATTTTTTATCCCTTTCTTTTTTGTTCAGCTTTTTCCTCCCTTTTTCACCATTCAATTACAATATCTGACTGTGGTGTATTTTTTTCATCTATTTCAACTCTCTTTTTTTCTTTCAATTAAGCTCTTTTTCTTTTTCTCTTTTTCATATCTTACTTTTCAATTTTTACACCACAATTCACATTTCTTTGACTTTTTTCTTTCTTTTTCACCTCCTCATAGTCTATGTACCCCTTCTATAGCCACCCTCAACTTAGGCATTTTTCCTGAGTTAAGGTTCACAATGTCCAAGGAGGGACCAGGGCCAAACAGGTTCATTATAAACATGGGGAAGGTGGATGAGTAAGCAAATAAAAATGGTCAATTTTTAGGCTCAAAGTTAGGATCAAGTGATTTATTTTATTTAATTGAGTAATTTAATCTAAAGTGGACTAACTAAAAAAGGGCCTATGATCCTTTCTTAACCAACTATCCTATAACCTATGTAAAGACCAACCGGGCAAGTTCTAGATCCTTAATGCAGTATTGAACTAGGTAAGCATTCTCACTCACTCACGGTACAGGTTCGCATTAATTCTACCTATCTGGTTCATGCACAACTAAGCTATAATTACACATGCTAATAAACAAAATGACACAAAAAGATCTGCAGAAGTCATGCATTGCAATTAACATACACAGCTAAACACCAAAAAGTTTCAAATAGAGTCATTTTTTCAAAAACTTCAAACAGGGTCATTTTTTAACATTTCAAAACATGTGCAATTATTGGATATAAAGTACTCCTAACTACTTTTAGCTGAATCAAAACACAAAATAAAATTCTAAACATACCATTTCTACTAGATAGCATGTCCAAGAAAAAAGAAACACGACAATAAAAATCCTCGGACGAGAATCAAAACCCAAAAAAATCACAAGTATACCCCCTTTTTAAAAATGCATGCTTTGTCCCCAAAGCATAAAATGTAAGAACTAGAAAAGGAACATACTTGTGGTGCTTTAAGCACTTCTATCATGCTGTGGTCGTGGCGCTAGCGGTGGCCGGTGCACTCAACGGGACATCAATCGGGGCAGTGGTCACCCCCTCAACTGAACCGGTCGCCGCAATGACCTCATCATTTTCTCGGGCTGAATGTGGCTCCCTCGAAGGGTCCTTCCCACCTGCAAGCTCTCTAGGCACAACAACTGAGCTCCTTACTTCTCTGACTCTCTCCTATAGCTTAGAAATGTGCTTGTCATGAGTCTGTAGGCTAGCTACTTCTACCCTCTTGCGCTCTTTTCTCACTCTCTTCCTCTTCTTCCTTGAGGACTCCTCATCGACTACATCTGAGGCCCTCTTCTTACCCTTGTCTCCACCAGCTGATGTTGGGTCCCAGAATGCCCCAAGCTCAAGATCCTCATCAAGCTCAACAACTAACTCTGGAATGATAGGGGCTGCTAATACTACCGGCTATCTGAATGACAACTCGGCTACTTGTGTTCTCAAAGCTCCCAGATCTTCCCTCAAACTGCTCGTGTTCAGTTGTTCAACTAAGCACTCATTAAAGCGTAGCTCAAAGTTGTCCAACCGTCTATGCAATCCTCTAGCAGCCTCCTCTATTTCATCCTTCACCCAAGGCTTAACATTTTCCATCATCATGTCGACCTTCCACTCGGTCAGTGTCAACCTCTTGGCCAACTTTTGGAGAAATTCCTGTGGAACCAATATATAACCTACTGGGGTTCGGCTAGGCTTGCCCGCTGGAGGTGCTGAGGAGGTACTTGAAGCTGCCTCTGTGAGGCCAGACTCTATAGCCCGCATCTCAATCTGCTCTACTGAGGTTGGGGTATCTACATACTCGCCCCCTGCTGACTATGGTGGAAGGATTGCTGAGGATAATCTAAGCTGACTGACCGGGTTTATGTCATTTCTGATCAGGCTGATATCAGTAGTCTTTTGGCCTCTGACCTCCACATCTATCTCTCTCAAATCCTCACCTCGGCTTCTTTGAACAGTGTGTGGATTAGGCTCGAGAATGGCATAGGTGCTCATGCCCAGAGCGCGATCCTATATCTCATCAGCTATCACCCGCAGGATGTTGATGGCGTATCGAGACATGATACATGTCACCAAGGCCATTCTATCTGCAATGAGGGTATTTTCATTCACAGTCGGCATCAACCTGTGTCAAACTAGTGTCCAGCAGGCCTTTATAATAATTTTCTAGTGAGGCTTTTGTGACCTGCCGACCACTAGTCACCCACTCTATATTCTCCTATTCCTCAACTATCACCGTAGCTAGTTAATTTACTTGACTTTGCCTCTTGTTACAACTCGAACATATGCCCAGATTGAGACACGGGACAAAGAATCTCTAGAGGCTCCAAGTCGACCCATGGCATGAACATAACATCTAAACTCAACATAATTAAGCAGAACTCTAGCATATATAATAAATTGAAAATATGGAAATATCACATCTGAACACATAACACAAGGCTGAATACTGAATACATACTATGTCTGAAAAGCCTCTACTACTGACGAGTTGATGGGACAAGACCCAAACTAACTCACTAAAGTATGAAACTAAAAATACTAATTACAACTGAAAAGAAGAGCCCTTGAAAGATGAGGACTCACCAACTCTGGATGAAAAGTGTGAATACTACAGATTTGACTAATGGCAGTACTGAGCTTGAATATTCGAGACTGTATCATGAAATGATATAGTATAGAGTATGCGGTCAGCACGTGGAATGTACCGAGTATGTAAGGTAAGTAAAATCACTAAGTAAATAAAATCATAAATCATGCGTATCATAAAATGTAATCAAGATAAGATTCTGAGAGAAAGTCTTGCATGCTATTTTCTGAAGTCATGATCTGATCATAACTGAATTGAATGACCCAAAGCTGAAAACTGATAATCATAAGTAAAACTGAACATTGGGTAAAACCTGCTGAAAACATAATACATGACTGATGAACACGCATGACTGAAATCATGAGGAACAATGGGAGACTTATCTTATAACTGACATTACCACGATGGAACTTACGTGGTCGCGACTGTTACACTCAAGTGGGCAGAGCCATCCAAAGCCTTGCCAGGGATAAGGATGCTACCATGATATTGATATCAAGCTGAAGGCCCCTTCAGGGAAGGGGAAGCTCATAAGGGAGGTCCCAATAATCTAAACATACCTACGTTGGCACGTAGTTTTGAGGCATAGGGTTGACTAACCCTTAGCCTACTCGGTGCTAGATACTACTCCCAAAGACATCCATATGCTATCCATCATTTTTCAATGAAGTCGGACAATCGTCTAGTGACGAAGCTGACTCATAACATACATGCATAAATCTGAAATCATAACATGAGGAACCTTGGGCTCAAACCATACTATAAACCAAAATAATAGTAGGAGTTTAGACTCCAAAATCCATGTGGTAAGCTAATACATGAAGTTTAGATAAATCATGAAACATATTTGATCATATGGGCTTGCCCAATACTTAAACATGCTTGACATAGGCTTAATTCATTTGAAAATATAGATATAGATGTTCGGGCTGTACATGTTGGGTATATAGCTACACACAAGTGCACGTGGTCGAACAAGTAGTAAAGTGGCTCAAGTAAGCCAAGTATCGATCCCACAGGGACTGGGCTAGGGTAACAATCTAATCAAGTGTCAAGAAACTTTAACTCTAAAAATGCAGACAACAGTGTGAAGAAGAGTTTGATATTTTGGTTTCTAATTTTATGCTAATTCTAAAATGAATATATACTTTGAGTCTGAACTATGAATATGAGCATGCTGAGGTTAAATGAACATGTAGAGAAACAAATTATCGATACAATTTGGTTAATCTTTCCTCCGGTTGCTAGTCAAGAATAATTGCCAATGGATTAAAACTCTCGTATTTAATCCAACTTAAGAATCATGAACCGTCCACCTACATTTCTGTGATAAAACGAAATTCATGTTCTAGCCATACAAAACCGATTCCTTTATTGACTAATACGACTTTCAGGTATATCTCTATCCTGAAGGTAAATCAATTCTCAATTTTCCCAAACTTAGAAAAGATCATGTCCTATCAATTCACAACTTTCCAATTTCTTGCTCTCTCGAGTGAAACCGGACTTTTTAGATATACATTAACGTTGGCCACACATTAATGCAGTAAGAACAAGAATCAATAGAACAACCATGGAAGAAAAGATGAAAAACCAATTTGATCAATAATTACATTTCAATACAGTTGTCCTTAACCTCAGCAAGAAGAGGATTTAGCCACTCATTTGTGGATTAAACATCGTTAATTGGGTGTTAATCATTCAAGTAATTGAATTAAAGAAGTAGGAGCTAGAGAAAAACCCTGAGATTTTCGTCCCCTCAACTGCCTGTAACCCACGTTCTTGCTCCACCAAGTCAGAATAATTAAAAATGAACCTAAGTGTTCTATTTATACTTGTGGGAATTTTTCCCGGAATAACAAGCAACGTGTCACAGAGTGCATCGCGGAGCACTACCTCCGTGACACGCCACTGACGCGGACCCTTACTGGAAAATGGTCGTCCAGGTATTAAGGCCCAACGTGGCACGACGTGCAACGCGGGGCTAGGCCAACATGCCACGGCCCCAACGCGCACCTCCACTGGAAATAGGCATAATTTCACCATCCAGGCATAATGCATCCGCGATGGCAGCGTGACACGGCTCCATCGCGGAGCCCCTTTAATTTGTGCCTTCAAGTGCTTTTTCCTTTGCTAGCGTCCAAGTCCAATCCCGATCTTTCCCAACATGCATTTTAGCTCCATAACTTTATATTTTTTCTGCAAAACAACACCAATCATGTTGGTTAGTATAAATTCACATTTTATTACAAATCACATGAGAATATATAAACATCGATAGATAAACAAGGCAAAATTGACACATTTGAGTATCACTTGGGCATATAAATTTGCCCTAGATCACTTACCCCACACTTAAATCCTTGTTCATCCCAGAACAACAATCTTACACCTCATGCAAAATTTACACCCCATCCTGGCTACTTTGGCTCAACAATTCAAGCTACGGCCATACCGATTATTTAATACAACAAATCATCAAGAAAACACGCATGGTCCTATCAATACAATGACCTTCAACACATTAAGACCTCCTAGACTCAAGAATCGACTCTCGATATTGGCAAACTCATGCAAATCAGCTGATCAAGATATCTGACACGAAATTTAATCTCTCGTCAAGCATGTGCCCTCACAACACAAGAGAATTTTCCCCTTTTTAATCACATGAACTCAAACGATTACACGCAGGGGCATATAAACACAATTTCGCTCTCTCTCCCAAAAGAATTCACATGCATCATGTCATGAACCATAGGCTTGCCTTTAGTGTATTACTCCACTAATATAAGGAAATGTGATGTAGGATCACGTAGGACTTAACGGGTTGTAATGTAAGATACGGAACTAGTAAATATTGGGCTAACCAATAATAGCCACTAGCATCCTTAAGCGCTTTTTCAATACATCCTATCAACCTCATGGGCATTGTTTCTTCCTTCATCCTCCCATTCCTGAAGTCTGTCTTTATTTTGACCCATATCTTTAAGCACACTTGACTCAATAACAAAGATTATTTATACATCTTCATTATATTTAATTTATAACAAGTGCACCTTCGACCTTTTCTTTCCTTTCATCACACTGCTTTTATTTTCTTTTCACCATTCTCACTCTTTGACATTGTGGGAAAATTATTTTCTTTTCTTAAGCGCTTAAGAGTTTTGGATCAAATTCACGAATAATGAAAAGAAGGGGTTAAGCTCGGTTTACACCTTTTTGACAAAATAAAAATAATAGGCTAAAGGCTCAATGGGCTAACTAGGGTGTACATTCAAGGTGGGTACGGTAATGAAAAAGAGAAACTTTCGGTTAAAACAAAGAAATGCCTACATCCTTTCCTACAATACACGTCCTTCATTTCATTTCGTACACACACCAGGCAAGTTCTAGAAACTTCATAGTAGCATGGAAGAAACGAAACCTCACTATACGCTCATTTCACATGCTCAACTCAAGACATATTCACAGACTCTTCAATCAGCTAACTACAAGAATTCCATCATTAAGCCTCAATCACACTGAGTCGAACTCTACGACCTAGGTATCTCAACATATTTACAAAGTTGCATGCTTTCATACGAATCACCTTTGCATTTCAAATATCATGTACAACATGCAACCCGAATTTCACAACCATAAAGTAACGACAGGTTTTGGGATGCAACCCATAAAAGAAAAACTGAAAAATAAATGCAAAAATCTACTCCTAACGACTACATTTCCCTTAAGATGGTCGTCATCCATCCATTATAAGGAACGGTCACTAACTAAGACTTCGGTTCAATGGGACTATTCTCAGTAAAAGAACCGAAAACAAACGCCGAGAAACCCAAAAATTTAAAAATTCATAAATGTTTTTTTTAAAATATCGATCATTTCAATAAAAAAAATATGTACAAAACTAGCTAACAACATTTAACAGCACACAACAGCTTCACATTAATCACAATACAAAACATAAACATCACAATCACGGGGTCACAATTTTTCCACAGGCACGACAATAGAACAGAAACATACATTAAAAACAATAGCAACCAACACCTAACTACTCCCACCCCACACTTAAATCGAACACTGTCCCCAGTGTTCACAAAAATTAGCATAGTACAAGAGTGGGTGGTGAAACTCCCTGATCAATCAAAGTATTCCACTTCTTCATCAGGTGCTGCTGCCTCATCTCCCATGTCTGAATCGCCCCCATCGTCATCATCTGACTCGACATCGGAGTCGTCACGACGTGTCTCCTCATCTGTGGGGACATCATTATCCATGGGCTCCACAAAAGCTGGCCCCACTCGGCATAGAGCCCTGGCATTTTCGCCAAAAGGGTAGTCTAGCTCGAGCTGCCACAACTCCTCTTCTGTTGCCGGCCTCCCGCCTATTCGCAGCTGGAGCATCTGCATCCCGTACATGCGAGCCATGTACTGATCCTCCAGAGCATGTCGCTCGGCTAGTGTAAGAACAGACCCGTGAGTGGTGTCGGGTGCCTTAGTTTTGGTGACATCTAAGGCCCGCCGCTCCATCTGCGGGATGTAGTCAAGGGCCTCTTCCTCAATATCTAGGCCCCTCAGGAATGTGGTGAGTAATCCACCAAACCCGTACCAGTGCCCTTGATGCAAACGGGCTCTCTTCATGGCGGGATAATCACCGCCCCCACATTGATCTCCAACCCTTTCATCAGGGCGTATACTAAGCATACACGATCCCGAGTTACATCTGTCATATGCACCCCCGGGATTAGGTAGGAACATACAATCTTAAGCCATATCCTGGTTTCCCTGTTCATCTGTGAGTAGGGCAAGGTCTGATGGTAGCCCCTCTCCTTATGCCTGCTCCAACGTGCTGTAGATCGAGTTCCACACAAAGTGCATCAGATATCCGCATATGGTGGAGTGATATTCAGCTGTCGAAGCACATGGGCGTCTGTGTCCCACGCCCCTAAGATAGCATTAAGGTGGTGGGGCTCAAAAGTGACTATTTGCCCCCTTATCTTGATGGTGTGACTTCTGAGTGTCGGGTTCTAGTTGGCGTAGAATTCCCGAATCAGGTGCAGGTTGCATTCCTTGGGCTCTTCAAAGATGAAGTTCAGCCCGGCTGCCTCGATCCTGTGGACAATCCTGGGGAACTCCTGTGCCAACGGTTCCTTGTCAATATGTTCTTTGGGGAAGTATTTGCTTTCCTTATTCTTTGCGTACCATTTCTTCCCCTCCTCTGTTACCCATCTGGTTCCATATTGACGACATTGGCCGCATGGAACCGCTGGTGCTGCTAGGACTGCTGTTCCCAGTTTGATTCTTTTTCTTCCGGCGCCTGATGTTGATGCGCCTTTTCCCTTGTCTTGCCTGCTATCCATTGTTCCTGTCAAACCAAACAGACAGTCCCAATGTCATTCCAATTAAAATTAGCTTCGACTAAGGTTGGGTTAAGCTAGGCTACCCCACACTTGGTCTTTAGCCAAAATCACAACATTACAGCAAGATCGTACTTATTTCCACAAACAAACAACAAAACATAACAATTATGCTTAGTGCATTCAGAGAATTCGACGGTATACATTCTATGTACTACTCAGACTTCGTATAGCTAGTCACAATCATTACCATCGATAAAATTTCATCACATAGAACTTCTCAAGGAGAAACAAAAGAAAAATTTAACTACATGAACCTATACAATTCACCCATTTCTTGCATCTCACAATTTAGTTACCCCGAAAATCCGTCGGTCCTTTACCATATTAACAGTTAGCACAACCAACTCATCTCACCCAACATACACAACCCATCAAGAAATTCAAAGTTCAACTAAATTTTCCCTTTTTAAACTCAAATTCAAGCCCTAGCTATGATTTTACAAAAATTCAATTAAGTTATTTTATTATCAAGTTCAAGCAATCACAATGATACTCCGAATGTCAATCAACAATAATTCAATTGAATTTAAGCTTAATTTCTACTTAGGGCAAGTTTTCCTCACTTACTAAGCTAAAAATCGGGAAAAGTAAGGTAAGAAATGAGATGAAGTTAACAAACATACCTTAAATTCGATGATATCGAAGAAAAGTTGATAAACTTGAACTCCTAGGCCATGTCACATTGGGGAAGGGGGGATTTCGGGTCGTTTGTCGCGGAGGAGGTGAGGAATGGGAAAAAATGAGGGAAAATCGGGGTTAAAAGGGGGTTTTTTCGCGCGGGTCACCCGGCGACCCAGTGTGACCCGTCGCGAAATACACCTCAACGTGTCACGGAGGGTAACGCGGAGCATGCCTTCCGTGACACGGAGCCATCGCACAGGTGTTCTGGAATTTGTAAAAATTCCAGAATTACCTTCAACGTGTCAAGGAGGGTAACGCGGAGGCCCTCCTCCGTGACACGGAGCCATCGCGTGGGCTCACTATTTTGCCACTTTTTATTATTTTTCATACCTCAGTTTTTCCTTTGCGATCCTTTGCATATTTATCCTCCGTTCAACCTGAAATTCATCTCACAACAAGAAATTGGTTAGAATTATAGGTTTCAATTAAAATAAAAAAATAAAAAATAAAATTTTTGTTTTTAATTATTTGTTTTTTCTCTTTTTTTTCATTTTTTCATTTTTTTTCTACGAAATCTAATGAAATATTACAACAAAAATTTCACGGGTTGCCTCTGGTGCAGCGCCTGGTTTACCGTCGCGGCTCGACGTCCTTAAGCTCAGTCATCTTCTAGGGTGACAGACGTTTTCTCTCGACCACCGTCCTCACCTCAGTAGTGCTTACATCGCTCCGGTGGTTTTCCCAATAACTCTCGTGACTCAACTATCTGGGCAACATCAACTCGATCAATCATGTTGATCACCGAGAGTTCCTCGTACACAGTCGGGAGCTTGGTGGCCTTGTATACATCAACCACTTCCACCTTGTCGTGTGCTCGCATAGTTAGCTGCCCTGCAACTACATCAATCAGCGCTTTCCCGGTCGCCAAGAAAGGATGTCCCAAAATAAATGGGACTTCCGCGTCTGGCCTAAAATCCAGCACGACGAAATCTACCGGGAAGATAAGGGAGCCCACTTGCACCAGCACGTCCTCCACAATGCCATCCGACCTGGCTAAGGAACGATCCTCTAGTTGCAAGATCACTGTTGTTGGTCTAGGACTCCCTAGACCCAACTTCTTGAATACCAATGACGACATCAAATTAATGCTCGCTCCCAAATCACATAATCCGCGAGCTCGGATACTCTGCCCAATTGTAATTTGTATAGTAAAGCTCCCAGGGTCCTTGAGCTTTGTGGGCAACCGATTTTGTATCCGGGAAGTGCACTCCTCCGTGAGAGCCACCGTAGCATACTAAGTCAACCGACTTTTGTTTGCCACGATGTCCTTAATATACTTTGCATACTTCAGCACTCCCTGCAAAACATCAACAAGAGGTAAGTTAATATGTACCTGTTTCAGCACCTCCATAAATTTCTTGAAACACGCCTCCTCCTTGTGTTTCTTTAATCTTTGAGGGAATGGGGGTGGTGGTCTTTCTGGTTCAGCCTCCTTTTTCTTGCCCTTTCATCACTTTGCTCCCTCTCAATTTCTGCTGCTCCCAATTGTTGAGGTGGTCTTTCTGGTTCCATCTCTTTAAGCTGCAAACCGCTCCTTGTGGTCACTGCATTCACTTCCTTGGGGTAGGGATCCGTGTCGCTCGGGAGTCCTCCTCTAGGCCTGGTGTTTTGGGCTCCATCAAATTGCCCAAATTGATACTCTAGTGCCTTAGTAGCTAACTGATTGTTCTTTACCTCGGCTGCCAATTTCACATAGTCAGCCTGCAATTGAGCTTCGTTAGCTATCATTGTCTTGAACATCTCCTCAATGCTGGGTGATGGTGGTGGGGGAGGTGCATTGTTGCTTCTATATTGTGCCGGATAGTTCTGCTGCCCTCCTTGATTCCTCTGCGCCCCCTGACTCGAACTCTGCCCTTGATGGTTGTTGCTACCCCAAGAGAAATTCGGGTGATTCCTCCAGTTGGAATTATAACTGTTGCCATACTATAGGTGGTTGTTCCTCTGTAAATTTCCCACAAAGTTCACCGAATGAGGATTTGCTCCACAACACTCAGCTGAGTGCTCACTACTCCCGCACACTTCACACCAAATCTGCTGCACTACATTCAGTGGGGCTTGAGTCTGGTTCATGGTCATGTTACTGAAGTGGGTGTTGAGTTGATTATGTAAATCAGCTATCTGTGCAGCAATAGCTGTAAAACCATCCACTTCTAGGACTCCTGCTGCTTTCCTTGTTCCTCCTCTTGACGAATCAGCATTCCACTCCGGATTTCCCTGCGAAATACGATTTAACAAGGTATACAACTCCTCATAAGTTTTCTCCAATGCTTGTCCCCCAGCTGTTGAGTCTAGCAAGATTTTTGTGTGGGGTTCCAAACCCTCTATAAAAGTGTGTACCGGCACATCATTGGATTGGTGATGATGAGGACAATCCCGCAACATAGACTTGAATCTCTCCCAAGCCTGATACATATTCTCTCCCTCTCTCTGTTTAAAACTTAGAATTTGACTTCTAAGTCTTGCTGTTTTACCTGATGGAAAAAATCATATCAAGAATTTCCTTGCAAGATCATCCCACGTAGTAATAGAATTAGGTGGCTTAGCTTTCAACCACCTCTTGGCTTCTCCCAAAAGTGAAAATGGGAAAAATGTAAGCCTAACATAATCTGATGACACTCCAGCGGGGATGTAAGTGTCACTTATCTCCAAAAAATTTTGGAGATGTTGTTGTGGATCCTCATGAGGGAGACCTGTGAACTGCCCGCTGGTGTGCAGCAATTGCACCATGTTTTGTTTGAGCTCGAACCTCCCTCCTGGCTCAGGTTTGCGGATGCTAGATGTGACATTGTTAGCATGTGGGATTGCCACCTCGCGAACCGGCCTAGCTGCCATTTCCTCGGGCACTAACATTGCCCTTACAACTGGTGGATTCTGTTGTTGCTCCATGATTGTTCGTCTGAGCAACTGCAGCATTTTCTCTAGAGCTTCTCTCCTTTGACGATGAAATTGTCTTTCAGGCTCTAAATATGAGTCCACCAACTCCTTGTCTCTTGCCAGTGTTCAACGGAAATTAGTATCTGCAAAATACAGGCTAAGACCAAGTTGTCAACACTAAGAAGAAATCGTAAACTAACACTTATGAAAAATTTACCAATTGCCAGTCCCCGGCAACGGCGCCAAAAACTTGTTCGGGCTGTACGTGTTGGGTATATAGCTACACGCAAGTGCACGTGGTCGAACAAGTAGTAAAGTGGCTCAAGTAAGCCAAGTATCGATCCCACATGGACTGGGCTAGGTAACAATCTAATCAAGTGTCAATAAACTTTAACTCTAAAAATGCAGACAACAGTGTGAAGAAGAGTTTGATATTTTGGTTTCTAATTTTATGATAATTCTAAAATGAATATATACTTTGAGTCTGAACTATGAATATGAGCATGCTGAGGTTTAATGAACATGTAGAGAAACAAATTATCGATACAATTTGGTTAAGCTTTCCTTCGGTTGCTAGTCAAGAATTATTGTCAATGGATTAAAACTCTCGTATTTAACCCAACTTAAGAATCATGAACCGTCCACCTACATTTCTGTGATAAAATGAAATTCATGTTCTAGACATACAAAACCGATTCCTTAATTGACTAATACGACTTTCAGGTATATCTCTATCCTGAAGGTAAATCAATTCTCAATTTTTCCAAACTAAGAAAAGATCATATCCTATCAATTCACAACTTTCCAATTTCTTGCTCTCTCGAGTGAAACCGGACTTTTTAGATATACATTAACGTTGGCCACACATTAATGCAGTAAGAACAAGAATCAATAGAACAACCATGGAAGAAAAGATGAAAAACCAATTGATCAATGTTACATTTCAATACAATTGCCCTTAACCTCAGCAAGAAGAGGATTTAGCCACTCATTTGTGGATTAAACATCGTCAATTGAGTGTTAATCATACAAGTAATTGAATTAAAGAAGAAGGAGATAGAGAAAAACCCTGAGAGTTTCGTCCCCTCAACTGCCTGTAACCCACGTTCTTGCTCCACCAAGTCAGAATAATTAAAAATGAACCTAAGTGTTCTATTTATACTTGTGGAAATTTTTTCCCGGAATAACAAACAACGTGTCACGGAGTGCATCATGGAGCACTGCCTCCGTGACACGCCACTAACGCGGACCCTTACTGGAAATTGGTCGTCCAAGTATTAAGGCCCAACGTCGCACGGCGTGCAACGCGGGGCTAGGCCAACGTGCCACGGCCCCAACGCGCACCTCCACTGGAAATAGGCATAATTTCACCATCCAGGCAGAATGCATCCGCGATGACAGCGTGACACGGCTCCACCGCACAGCCCCTTTAATTTGTGCCTTCAAGTGCTTTTTCCTTTTTTAGCGTCCTAGTCCAATCCCGATCTTTCCCAACATGCATCTTAGCTCCATAACTTTATATTTTTTCTGCAAAACAACGCTAATCATGTTGGTTAGTATAAATTCACATTTTATTACAAATCACATGAGAATGTATAAACATCGATAGATAAACAAGGCAAAATTGACACATTTGAGTATCACTTGGGCATATAAATTTGCCCAAGATCAATAGACATGGGTACTTTGAAATCATACTTTCTTCATATACATCTTATCATGCTTGAACACATACTTCATAATCTCATCTATTGATGAACTTTCATGGTTGGGCATCATAATTTGTACAACTTGAAAACATAATTTGTACTTGAATACATTGTAAAATTTACCCATAAATCATAATTCAATATTTGAAGCATGCTTAGATCATACCCATGATTGATACTTAGAGAATTCACATGTTGGTTTAACACCCCGTAGATTCATTAACTAGAATTTCATGAATTGAGGAGGAATTGGTCATGGGTATGGATGAATAAACCCATTAATAACCCTACATACCTAGAAGAATCTGATTTCACACACCCTCTTGAAAGCCCAATGAAATTTGAGAAAGAACTTGAGGAATCTAGGCTTGATCATCCTTAGGAGCTTCTAGACTTGGATGGATGGAAGAGAATAGGCTTAGAATAAACTTACCCCTCTTAAACCACACTAGTCTGAGCTATAAACGATGTAGTATAGTCCTTAGAAACTTAGGAATTACGGAAAAGTCCTTAATAAATTCGCAGGAAATACTCACTACCAGTCCCAACGAGGAACTGGATGACTCATTCCAATCACCACGACTCGTGGTCTACTTCTCGTTGCTTGCACTGGAAATTTGTCAACCCTGCCCAGCATGAGGGACACCACGACTCGTGGTGACTGGTCGTTAGATGCACTATCCAACCTCTTCATCCTTTAGTCAACCCTTGACCATGGACTACCTGACGACTCGTGGTGGTGACCACGACTCGTGGTCCCACTTGTGGTATGCCCCAAATCCTAAAACTTAACCATCCCAATGACCTGTGTTTCACCCAACGGGTCACTGGACGACTCGTCCTGTTACCTGGTGCAAAAAATCTTATTTTCTCTGGTTTAACTCTCGGGTCTGATCTTAGGGTTTTTTGGGTATTACAATATCTGCCCCTTGGGAACATTCTTCCTCGAACGTGGGAAATCATATTGAAAAGCTGAGAAATGCAATCATCATACTCAAATACTTAATATATAAGCTAAAAACTGGCAGAGTGACTGACTCCAAACTATATTCCATGACTTAACTGGGTTGATGAATCTTACTTACATTCCATGACATGAAAGAAACTGGGGCACATATAATGAATATGAAACTGAATAGAATACTGGGGAGGAAACTGATACCTCAAGTTGAAACTGAGCTAGAAGGGAATAGATGTGGGTATATAGCCATCATATCTGCTTCGGCTTCCTATATAGCTCCCTCAACATGCTGGCTCCTCCACAAATCCTTGACTGAAGCTACTTCTTTGTTACTTAGCTTTCGAACCTGACGATAAAGTATTTCCACTGGAACCTCATCATAGCTAAGGCTATCCTTCACACCTACACCCTCCACCAGAAAAACTAGAGCTAGATCACCCAAACACTTCTTTAAGAGCGATACATGGAAAACTGGATGAACTGAAGCTAATTCTGAGAGCAGCTCCAACTCATATGCTACCTTGCCAACCTATTCCACAATCCGATATGGACAAACATAATGGGGACTGAGTTTCCCTTTCTTTCCAAATCTCATCACTCCATTCATGGAAGATACCTTCAGAAACACCCAATCATACTTCAAACTCAAGCTCCCTCCTCCTCACATCCGCATAGGACTTTTGGTGAATCTAAGCTTTTTCAACCTGTCCCTTATAAGCTGAACTTTCTCCATGGCCTCATGGACTGAATCTGTTCCTATAAATGTAACTTCACCAACTTCGAACCAGCCAATAGGAGATCTACATCTTTGCCCATAGAGAGCCTTAAATGGAGCCATCTGTATGCTAGAATCATAATTGTTGTTATATGCAAACTCAATGAGAGCCAAATGATCATCCCAACTACCTTTGAAATCTATCACGCATGCTCTCAACATATCCTCAAGGGTCTGAATGGTCTGCTCGACCTAACCATCAATTGGCGGGTGAAATGCTGTGCTAAGCTTGACCTGAGTACCGAGTCCCTTCTGAAACGATCTCCAAAACTAGGAGGTAAACTAAGTACCTCTATCTGATATGATAGAAAATGGAACTCCATGCAACCGAAATAACTTCTGAATGTACAACTTAGCATAATCCTCCACTGAATCGGTCGTTTTGACCGGTAGGAAATGAGTTGCCTTAGTCAAACTGTCTACAGCTACCTAAATAGAGTCATACTGTCGACGAGTGCAAGACAACCCTATAATGAAGTCCATATTGATCTCCTCCCACTTCTAATTAGGGATACTAATGTCTTGGAGCACACCTCCGGGTCTTTGATGTTTCACTTTCATCTATTGACAATTCGATCACTTAGCCACAAATTCTATTATGTCCTTTTTCATGCCACTCCACCAATAGATGTCCCGTAGGTTACGGTGCATCTTGGTGGAACCTAGATGTATAGAGTATCTAGAACCATGGGCCTCATGGAACATCTAATCTCTCAAGTCATCAACATCCGGTACACACAAACAACCCTAATACCGAAGCACACCATCTCCCCCTTGGGAGAAGACTTCTACCTTCTGAGTCTGAACAACTTCCTTCAACTCTACCAAAATAGGATCCTCGTCTTGCCAAGATTTAACTTTGGTCACTAAGGATGATTTTGACCCATTCTGAACAATGACACCACTATCTGTTGAGTCCATAAGGCAAACTCCTAATCATGCAAGCAACCTTCACTAATTCCTTCCCTTCCTCGTCTATATGGGACACACTCTCCATAAAAAGCCTACTAAGAGTGTATGCCACCACATTAGCCTTAACTGGATGATAGAGGACACTTATATCATAATCTTTAAGAAGCTCCAGCCACCTCCTCTGACGTAGATTTAGATCCTTCTAGGTAAACACGTACTGTAGGCTCTTGTGGTTCGTAAACACATGTAGTATCTACATGGATCCCATACAAATAGTGTTTCTAAATCTTCAAGGCAAATACTACCACCACCAACTCAAGATCGTGAGTTGGATAGTTCTTTTTATGGACTTTCAACTGCCTAGAAGCATAGGCTATAACTTTACTGTGTCGCATGAGTACACAACCAAGGCCGATGCTTGAGGTGTCACAATATACCACAAACCCCTCCGTACCCTCAGGTTGGGTCAACTTTGGTGCTGAGGTGAGTCGAGTCTTCAACTCCTGGAAGCTCTTCTCACAAGCCTCTTCCCATTGAGACTTCACTTTTTTATGGATCAGTTTAGTCAACGGTGCTGCAATGGACGAAAATCCTTCAACAAACCTTCAATAGTAACCAGCTAAACCTAAGAAACTCCTGATATCCGAAGGATTCACCGATCTAGGCCAAATCCTTACCGCTTCTATATTTTGAGAGTCCACCTGTACACCATCACTTGACACCACATGGCTTAAAAATGCCATTGAGTCCAACAAAAACTCGCATATTTATTGAATTTAGCATACAACTGGCGATCCTTAAGAGTCTGTAAACCACCACCCTCAAATGAGTGGCATGCTCCTCCTCGCTTTGAGAGTATATAAGGATGTCATCTATGAACACAATCCCAAACATATCTAAGTATGGCTTGAACACCCTGTTCATCAAATTCATAAAAGTTGTAGAAGCCTTCGTTAGTCCAAAAGACATAACTACAAACTCATAGTGACCATACCGAGTCTTGAAGGATATCTTCGGAATATCACTCTCTCTAACTCTAAGCTGATGATACTTGGATCTGAGGTCTATCTTCGAAAAGAACTTTGTGCCCTGAAGCTATTCAAACAAATAATCAATCCTGGGGAGAAGATACCTATTCTGGATTGTAAATTTGTTCAATTACCAATAATCAATGCACATCCGAAGGGAACCATCCGTCTTTTGGACAAAGAGAACTGGTGCACCCCATGGGGATTTGCTAGGCCTGATGAAACCCTTGTCTAGAAGGTCTTTCAACTGCTCCTTCAACTCCTTTAGCTCAGCTAGAGCCATTCTGTAAGGAGGAATAAATATAGGTTGTGTATCAGGAAGAAGGTCAATACCAAAGTCGAACTCCCGCTCGGGAGGGATTGCTGGTAAATCATTTGGAAACACCTCTGGATATTCACACACTAGAGGAACTGACTGAAGAGTCGGGGTTTCATACATAGTATCCTTAACCCTAACTAGATGGTACACTCAACCTTTAGAAATCATCTTTCTGGCCTTAAGGTAGGAAATAAAGTGACTTACAGGAACAACTAAACTACCCTTTCACTCTAGGACTATCTCACCCAAAAATATGAACTCTATTGCACGGGTTCTACAATTTACTGAGGCATAACATGCATGTAGGCAATCCATGCCAAAGATACTATCAAAATCCGTCATGGCTAACTCTACTAAATATGCTGAGGTGACTTGTTGAAGGACTGTGACAGGACAATTTCTATGAACCCCTCGAGCTATAACTGAACACCGACTGGAATAGAGACTAGGAAGAGTTCTGATAGGATTTTAGAACTGACTTCAAAACTACTAGCAATATAGGGCATCACAAAAGATAAAGTAGCCCCTGATCTAGCAATGCAATACATCAAGGTGCACTACTCGTAACATATGGGTGACTACATCTGGGGATACTGCTCCTGACGAGATACTAGGGCATAAAATCTATTTTGGCACTGACCACCACCCCTACTATTAGATGCCCCCCACTAAGCTGGGCGTGCTGGTGGAGCTGCTGAACTGGAGTTTGGGCCTCGTCCCTTATCATGGCCCTGTCTAGATGCTGGGCAATCTCTGAGTATATGTCTGGGCTTTCCACACCCGAAACAAGCACCTGAAGCTTCCAAACACTGACCCGTGTATCTCCGGCCACACTTGCCACACTCTAGAATGCTGAACTCTACGGGTCTGCTACCCTGACCTCTATAGCCTGATGTCCCTCCCCTTTTACCGCACCTGGATCTGGATGTCACACTCATAGGTGACAATGCTGGGGCTAAATATCTTTGGCCGAACTGCTGGCGGTGCCCACTAGGTCTCTGCTGGGAGAATCCGAAGCTATTAGTCTTGGCCCTCTTGGCCTCTCTCCCCCACTCACTCACATGTGCCGCTTCCATTTATTGGGCGTACAGAACTATCTGGGGAAATTTAATGTCCTGATGCAACATTGTGGTCTGGAAATCTTTGACCAAATAGTTTGCTATCCCATGCATGAACTGACTCACTCGGGCTCTCTGATCTGTCACCATCTTAGGTGGATACTTGGACAAGTGAGTGAACTCCAAGTCATATTCCTGAACTGTTATCTTTCCTCTCTTCAGGTTCACAAAACTCGATTGCTTTAATCTCCCTCATCTCACGATAGAAGAACTGATCTAGAAATGCAGCATGAAACTCATCCCAACCAATAGGGCCTGCTGCAACTGCCCTACTATCCTTCCATTGCTTGAACCAAATGTGTGCAACCCCTTTCAACTGATACGAGGCTAGATCGCTGCACTCCTCTCCAGTCACCCCCATTATGTCATGATCTTTAGAACCTCATCAATAAACTCGTGTGGATCCTCGTCTATCTTTGACCCAAGAAACTCAGGAGGGTTCATCCTCAAAAAATCTCTAGCTCTTGCGCCGTCGTATTCCCATTCCGTAGGACATGCGCTACCGCCTGTTGATTGACTTGGGCGATCAAAACTGGAGCTAGCATCTGTATGGCTGCCCAGAACTTCCCGTGAGCAACCTACTTAGGTACATGGTCCTTTGAGACTGGTGGGGCCTGCTGGTGCCTATCTCCATTGACATTTTCTGACCGTTTCCATTCCCATTTCTTCTTCTGTTAACTCGGTGAGGAGGCATAATTCTACAAACACGTATAGAATGAGTAAGAAGGATAGAGGACATCTATTGCTCGACTTAGATCATGAAAGAAAGGTATATTTCCTAAAATGTTTTGTAGCCTCTTTGTCATAAGTGTGGTGCACTTCACACCCATGAAAAAGACTCTACTTAACGTGGCTTTTAGACACCCTAAGACACTTCAAAACCTAATGCTCTAATACCATGTTTGTTACGACCCAAAAATAGGCCCGGATCGAGATATGGGACAAAGAACCCCGAGAGGCTCCAAGTCGACCCATGGCATGAATATAACACCTAAACTCAACATAATAGAGCGGACATATAACATATATAAAAAAGAAAAATCTAGATATATCACAACATTTGAATACATAACACAAGGATGAATATTGAATACATACTATTTATAAAAAGCCTCTACTAATGACGAGTTGATAGGACAAAACACCAACTAACTCACTAAAGTCTGAAACTGACAATACTAATTACAACCGAAAAGAAGGACCCTCGAAAGATAAGGATTCACCAACTCTGGCTAAAAAGTGCTAATTCTGCATGTCTGACTAAGGATGGGACTGAGCCTGAATATCCGAGCCTGTATCATGAAACGATACAACATAGAGTATGTGGACAGTACGTGGAATGTACCGAGTATGTAAGTAAGTAAAACCATAAAGTAAATAAAATCATAAATAATGTGTATCATAAAACGTAATTAAGATAAGATTCTAAGAGTAAGGCTTTCATGTTATTTTCTAAAATCATGGTCTAAGCATAACTGAATATCATAACTAAAATGAATGACCCAAAGCTGAAAACTGATAATCATAAGTAAAACTGAACTTTGGGTCATACCTGCTGAAAACATAATACATGAGTTATGAACATGCGTGACTGAAATCATGAGGAATAATGGGAGACTCGTCATATAACCGACATTATCATGATAGATCTTACATGGTCCTGACTATTACACTCAAGTGGACAGAGCCGTCCAAAGCCTTTCCAGGGCTAAGGATGTTACCATGATATCGATATCAAGATGAAGACCCCTTGGGGGAAGGGGAAGCTCACAAGGGAGGTCCCAATAATCTCAACATACCTACATTGACATGTAGTTCTGAGGCATAGGGTTGACTAAACCTTATCCTACTCAGTGCTAGACACTACTCCCAAAAACATACATATGCTCTCCATCATTTTTCAACGAAGCTAGACCATCTTCTAGTGACAAAGTTGACTCATAACATACTTGCATAAATCTGAAATCATAACATGAGGAGCCTTAGGCTCAAACCATACCACAATCTGAAATAGTGAGAGTCTAGCCTCCAAAATCCATGGGTAAGCTAATACAGTAAGTTTAGATAAATCATAAAACATACTTGATCATATGTGCTTGCCCAATACTTAAACATGCTTGACATAGGATTAATTCATTTGAAAACATAGATATAGACATGGGTACTTTAAAATCATACTTTCTTCATATACATCTCATCATGCTTGAACACATATATCATAATCTCATCTATTCATGGACTTTCATGGTTGGGCATCATAATTTGTAAAAGTTGAAAACGTAATTTGTACTTCAAAGCATTGTAAAATTTTTCCATGAATCAAAATTCAACATTTGAAGCATGCGTAGATCATACCCATGATTGATACTTAGAGAATTCACATGTTTGGTTAAAACCCCGTTGATTCATCAACTAAAATTTCATGAATTGAAGAGGGATTAGGCATGGTTCACATGAATACACCCATTCATAATCCTACATACCTAGAAGAATCTAATTTCGCACACCCTCTTGAAAGCCCAATGAAATTTGGGAAAGAACTTGAGGAATCTAGGCTTGATCACCCTTAAGAGCTTCTAGACTTGCATGCATGGAAGAGAATAAACATAGAATGACCTTAACCCTCTTAAAACACACTATTCTAAGCTATAAACAATGTAGTACAGGTCTTAGGAACTTAAGAATTACGGAAAAAACCTTAATAAATTCGCAGGAAAATACTCACTAACAGTCCCAACGAGGGGCTGGAAGACTCGTGCCCTTCAACACAACTCGTGGTCTTCTTCTCGTTGCGTGCACTAGAAATTTCTCAACCCTAATAACCATGAGGGACACCATGACTCTTGGTGTGCCCAATGACTCATGGTCACTAGTGGTTAGATGCACTGTCCAACCTCTTCATCCTTTAGTCAACCCCTGACCACGGACCACCTGACGACTCATGGTGGTGACCATGACTCGTGGTCCCACCCGTGGTCAGCCCCAAATCCCAAAACTCAACGAAGTCCAACCTCCTTCCCACGAGTCACTCAATGATTCGTGGTGGACCGAACGAGTCACTGGACGACTCATCCTATTACTTGATGCAGAAAATCTTGTTTTCTCTGTTTCAACTCTTGGGTTTGATCATAGGGTTTTCAAAATATTACACCTCTCCTTGTACCCAACTGGTTAACCCTTTTTTTGGTATCTACTCAGTAGTCGAGCTCTGCTATGGCAAAAGGAGCTCTGAACTAAAGCCCGTACAACATCTGAGCAATTGTTCTCTTTGAGATGTCAACTTCCTGTCCCCGAACTACCACACTATCAAGCTTGGGCTGCTCCTTCAATCTCTGCCTCATGTGTCCTTTCTGCTCCATTATTGCTAAATAATTGGCGTAGAAATCCCTAAGTAACTCCAGACTATAGTAGTCCAAAGTCCTAGCCATCCAGTCAAATCCATAGAAGCTGAAGATCCTCTTCATTTTCTTAACCTCATTTAGTGCACTAGTGAGGTTCTGTGGTTCCTCCGAAATACTCTGCCTGGGGTGCTGCTTGGAGGTGAGAGCAAGATCCTTCTTATAGATCTCTTGAGCATCGAGTACATGCCACCTCATCTTCCGACACTCTCAGGGTGGAATCTTCTCAGCTTCTTCCCCCACAGCTTCTTCCTTAGACCCGGCCTCATCATTACCACTGCCGGATTGGGCCTCATCAGACCCCTCATCAGCATTAGAGTACTTTTCTGACTTTTAAGACTGCTCCTCAACTCCCTCCTCAAACTGGGGAGCTTCGGCAGATGTGGATGTAGCAGCTTTTGCCCAAGCCCTTGGCCTGTGCTCTAGTGGTCCATGGCAAGTCAGTATCATATATATCCTCTTGGTACTCCTCACTAAGCCACTAGGAGAGCCCTTCTCCTACTCATATTCGGAGGCCTCATCTCTCAGGCCCCTCCTAGCAGCAGTCTCGACTCTAGCCTTCTTGTCCTGAGCATTTTTGGTTGCTCTTCTCTTCATTGTCATTGTACTTGTGGAGAACAAGGTTAGTTTGTGTGATCTCAGAAAAAGGAAGCAAGAAAATCATCCTTAGTAAATTTTCACGAGTCATTAGTACAAGTGGTACCTTGGTATGATAAGACACTATTACGATTCCTTGGTATGACTCGTACCAGGTGGTGCAATCCGTACTAAGGGTCGTATGAGGAATTCCATGAAACTATGGTTCTATGTGTTTTTTTACTTCTCGTATTACGAGTCATAATTGGATTCCACGAGTCGTACTAAGGATTGAATTCTTACTTTTGAACTTGACCCTTTTAGATTTTTTGTACGACCACCAGGTATGACTTGTTATAGGATACCAAGGGTTGTACTAGGTTCCGTACCATGTCTTCCAGTTAAAATGGCTTGGGACAGTCCCAATGAGCCATCCTACAAGTCATAGTACAGAACAACGAGTCATAAGAAGGCTCGTGAAACCTGTCCCCACCTGGGCAGTGTTAGTTATTCAGGCAACCAATCGTTTTGTTTAATCAAGCACATTTTTAGGGGTGGTTAATCATACTTCACCACCCCATTGATTCATATTACACACGAAATTATTTACCCCATCTATCCTCACAATTTCAATTTTCCACTTTAGTTCACTTACTTCATCACTACGTTTATTGAGTTTCATACTCTCTAAACCGACAATCAATATTATGTATCATCTGCTGATCATTTTCCTATGTTTTCATTCATTTACAAAGGAATCACAGTGATGGTTCACATCAAAATCAGCAAACTAGTAGAAGAGACTCCACTTACCTGCAAAAATCTTGATTGACTGTTGCTTGTTCGAAGTTCTAGAGGATGAAATTCACCAATCTTAGTGATTTTATAGCTTGAATGGTGCGTGAATGGATTAAGAGTGAGTTACAAGTGAGTGAGGATTGTGGGGAGTTAATTGTGGTTTAATGCTTCTGATTTTTTGGGATTTTTAGGTTTGAAAATTTTGATTTTAAATAGGTTTAGGGAATATTGGAAAATCCAGGTCGAGTTGGGTCAATTTTATTAAGTTACCCCATCATGACTCGTACCACGAGTCGTAGGACATACCTATGACTCGTCCCCTGAACTCATAGCAAGAGATTGAGGAAACTTACCTGGGGATCTATGAGTGCATGGTACAAGTCGTACCATGATGGTATGAACCGTACTATGGCTCGTGGGTCATCATGTTCTGCACCTCCACAGTTAGCATAGTTCATCCTTATAGTGGGTAATACGACTCGTATAAAAGAGGTATAATTCATAATGACCAACCATAGTATGAACTCATGCATCAGACTAGTCTTTGCTTTTAACCAAAGACAATACTATGAGTCATACCATGGTTCTATAACTCATATTGAGGCTCGTAGTACAATCCAGTGCTGCAATTTTCACCCACTTGTTTTTGTTTTACCTGCACAATGAGAATACATAGGTTAAGATACTTGTGTTGACTCCTAAGAAGCGCTTGATTTAACATTGCGACATGAAACATGTGGTCTGGTTACTCAAACTTCACCATACCACCTCATAGGTTGCCTCCCAAGAAGCACCTGATTTAACATCGCGGCACGATGCAAGTCTATTGACTACTCAAAATTCATCAAGAGACTCATAATCATCCTCAATTGTAGACACAACCCTGAACTCATTGGGCTTTTTCATTGACCATCAAACATTAAAGGTGATCTCCTCCTTATTCAGTTTGAATTTCAGTTGGCCAACCTCAACATCTATTAAAGCTCCTCCAGAGGCGAGGAATGGTCGCCCCAGAATAATGGGGACCTCAAAATCAACCTCGAAATCCAAGATCATGAAGTTATCTAGGAAGATGAACTAATCCACATTAACTAGCACATCCACAAGGATCCCCACTAGCTTTTTAACAGTGCGGTCAACCATTAATAGTCATATTGTCATCGGTGTGGGGGCTTCTGACCCAACTACCTGAACATAGCTAACAACATCAAGTTGATGCTAGCTCCTAAGTCACATAGTGCCTTCACAAACTCAATGTCACCAATCATACAAGGAATGGTGAAGGCACCTGGATCCTCTTTTTTTTGGGGCGAGGACCCGTAAGGATATGGCACTACATTGATACAAATTACCAACCGACTCATAGCTCATGAACCTCTTCCTAGTCACAAGTTCCTTTATAAACTTGGCATATCTGGTCATTTTCTCCAATGCCTCGGCCATTGGTATGTTCACAGATAATTCTTTTAGCATAGAGAGAAATTTTTGAACCTTACCATTTTTCGCCCACTTCTTCATCCTTTGGTGGAATGGTGGCGGTGGTTGAGGGATAGCCCTATACATCTATGTGGCCCCTTGTCCTTCCCTTTATCATCTCCATACCTCTTTAAAACAATTGGAATCTTAGTCTACTCAGCCTCACTTGTAAGATCCTGGTTAGTAACCTCATCATCCTCATTAAGCTTGACCTCCTTCTGGCTTTCCATTTCAACTACTACCGGTAGAGGAGGGTCAATATTAGTCTTTCTACTCTGATTCATCACTGCCATACAATGGCTATCATTCTTCAGATTTTGGACGGTGTTGCTAGGAAGTGTCCCCTTTTGCCTCTGGTTTAGGGATGCAGGCATTTGACCAAGCTACAGCTTAATTGCTGTAGCGTGGGGTTCAACCTTTTGGCCCATGCTAGAGATATCCCTCCTAATATCCTTTAGCTGCTCATTAGTTGATTTGGCCCTTTTTAGCAACTCAGTCATCATGTTCTCTAACTTCTAGGGTCTAGCATCACCCTCATGAGCCTTGGGAGGAACATAAGAACCAGCATGGTCATTGCGGTAGCCATCATTCTTTTGCCATTCACCTTCCCACTCACGACGTCTACTCCTATCCCTGTATCCGTTCCTATTGTAGTTGTCGCTATATTGGGTCCGACCTTGATTTCCAAAACCTTGGTGCCCAGTGTCCTGTTTGGACCCTAGGCATTGGTTTGAAAACCTACCACCTTGTTGTCTAAGAATTTTTCCTCTTCCTCGGAATCTGCCTGCTCAAACCCCTGTTCTGGACCCTAAGCTTCAACTATATTCACCTTCTGAGCTCTGGAGCTCATGATATGCTTTGTGAGTAGGTCCAAGGATGTCCTCATGTGAGCTAGCTCCTGATCATGCTCCTCTTTTCTGCGCTACTCTGCAGTCATACCAATAGCATATGTACCCGCAACTATCTATGCTTCCCTGGTGTGCCAAGACCTATTTTTCTTGGTCACTCGATCAAGTATGACAGTTGATTGGTCCTATGAGTGACTCATCAACACTCCTCCTGCCACCGTACCTGCTACAGCCTTGGTGCTATTGTTCAAAGACCTGTAAAAAAATTTCAACAAATTGTCATCGGGAATTTTATGGCTCGGGCACTTAGTCAGCTTCTTCTTAAATCTCAACCAAGCTCATGCAGTGCCTCAGCCTTCAACTGCTGGAAATTATAGATCTCGTCTTTTAGCTGTAGCATTGTGCACGGTGGCAAGAACCTTTATAGGAAGGCTTTTTTAACCTCCCTACAGTTGGTAATAGAGTCATTGGGCAACTCCAATAACCATAATATTGCCTCTCTAGACAAATATAATGGGAAGAGTCTCCACCTTATAGCATCCTAGCTTACATTGGGTAATTTGTACGCCTTGCATATCCCGACAAAATTCATCAAGTACAGGTTAGCATCATCAGTTGCATGACCACTAAACACCCCCTTCATGTTACATGGTGCTAGTGATATCAAACTTTTCCCCATCAGGCAAAGGTGGAGGTATAATGGCTCCAATTGATCCTGCCTCATCAAATTCGAATCACCATCATCATAAAACTGAAGAGCATATCTTTGTCCTCTAATACCCCTTCCATGGTAGCCAGCATTCACTACCTCATCACGAGCATCCTCGGCTCCCTGAAGTGTAGCTTTCCGAGCTAACTCTGCTTGGCGAGCTTCTTCCACCAAACGTGCCTCTCTCAGCTCAACATTTTCCATACTATGAAATGGTTACTCTAATTCAAGATCCAATGGAATTAGGGGGTTTCCACTTCGTCGAGTACTTGACATCCACCAAGTTACAACCTTTGGATGTCAAAACCAAGAAGAAAACGTAAATGAGAAAAATAACAACTATAATTTAAACAAAAGCAATTACTCTAATCCTAGGTCATATTTTTTGGCAACGACACCATTTTTGATAACGCTCAATTCACACACCTGTAAAAGTATGATGCAGACATTGTCAAGAAAGAACCTAACTTGGTTGGGGTCGATACCATAGGGAATATGGTCAAAATATAGAATAATGCTAGTACTTTAGATTTTAGGTTTGTTATTTCCTAAAGGGAGGTTTTGTAAAGAAGTAAACATGTTCGATGCTCAAAACTAAGAAAATAACATGGAATTAGGTGTATTTATGTAGATATGAGGTATTTTTCCTTTTGTTACAGGGTAAACAGGTGTTGGAACTGAAGATTGCAAAAGATAGCTTACAAAAGTGCACAATGGGAAAAAAGTGCAGACCACAGTATGGATCATAGGAAGGACCTACGAGTCATACTGATGGTCGTGAGAAGTTGCTGAAAGTTAAGGTTGAGAAGATATGACCCACGAGTACCAGTACGATTAGTAGCAGGCTTGTACAAGTCGTGATGAGAAAGTCGTGATGAAATCCAGAAGAATTGCATCTGAGTCTGACTCCTACTATGAGAAGCAAGTACGACCCGCAAGACGAAGGTATGAGTCGTACCATTTTTGGCGTGATGAACTTCAGAAAGCCATCAAAATCTTTGATTCAAAGTACGGGAGCTTAGTACGAGTCATGAGTTGATGGTACGAGTCGTACCCAGATCCAACACTTAGCCAGAATTTAGCCAGCTGAATTGTACGAGAGGAAGCTATGGATCGTAGGAGGATGCTACGGATTGTAGGTCTAGTTGTGGCACTGGCGGCGACATATATGGAAATTCACCCTGTTGTCTTAGGAAAAGGATTCTTGTGTCTGTATAAATATATTTTACATTTTATTTTTATGAGAGACGTCAGTTTTGATAGTTTTAGAGAGTAGAAACCTTCAGAAAGAGAGGATTGAGTTGGTCTTAACTTGTGATCAACCTATTCTTGGATTCTTCTTGTTCTTACTACTTGTTTTTCAAGATTTGGTGGAGTAATCGAAGGAAGTGTTTTTCTGATCCATACTTGTAAGTTTTGTTTTATGTCTTTAATCTTGAATGCAAATCACAACCTTACAACTAGGAGAGGCTAAAACCTCCATAGCTAGGGTTGTGGTAACCATGGTGGATTGACAAGCTAGGATTACACAAAGTGATCTTAAAACCAATAAAAATACTTATATTTTATTCTTTTCATGCTTCAATGTTTCTTAACGGTGCGCAACATTAGGACTTGCCCGAATTCTTTACATGATTTGGTCGAAGAGGTAGAGATTAGGAAAAGAGAATTACAACAGAGCCTTGATCTTGATGATCATTGTATTAAATTGAGCTATGGTCGCAGGATAGTTAAATTTGGAACTTAGTGATAACAGATAATTTTGAAATTGCTCATGAGACTTGGTCAAGTGATTGAATATAGTCGTTCAATAGGGACTGGTCGGTCGTTTGAATGAACCTAAGTTTTCAGTTCTATAAGTAAGTATTGTATATCCGAAGTAGTTATCAACTGATGGGGAACACAAACCCTAGTTATCCTTTGTCATTGGCTTAACATCAGAATTTTGACACTTGTTTTTATTATTGATTTCTTTTAGAATCCCCCTATTTTGAAGTAACTACCTTACAAGTTCATTTACCGACGATAATCTAGTCTCCCTATTCCCTATGTGTTCGACCCCAACCTCTAGTTGGGTTCTTTATTGACAACGTCCGCTGCTCACTTCAGTAAGAGGTGTGGTTTGAGCGTTATCAAAAAGTGGCGTTGTTGCCGGGGACTACGGCTGAAAGTAGGTTATTAGCTTGTAATTAACTTTTTGGTACTTATTTCTTTAATTACGTTTATTTTTGTGTTTTTGATACCCACAGGTTGTTCTCCAGTGAATGCCAAGCACTCGAAGTAGAGGAGATCCTCTTGTTCCATTAAATCCAGAAACCGAAAGAGCACTGCACAACATGGAAAACCACGAGCAAAGAGAGGCCCGCATAGTTGAAGAAGCTAGGAAAGTAGATCTAGCTCATCAAGCTGCACTATAGCATGTTAAAGATGAGAGACAGGAAGTGGTAAATGTTGGTTGACAAGGTAGGGGCAACAGAGCTCATAGATTCGTCCCTCAGTTCTTTGACGATGATGATGACCCTAATATTGATGAAGTCGAGTCAACTGGAGCAATTGTGCCACAACCACTGCCCGCTGGGACTAAATTCAACACTACAAGCACCATAATTGAATTAATAAATATGAAAGGGGTGTTTAGTGGTCACGTAGAAGATGATGCCAACCTGCACCTATGAACTTTGTAGGCATATGCATGGCGTACAGGTTGCACGGAGCTTCCAAGATGCAATATGGCTCAGACTCTTCCCTTTTTATCTATCTGGGGAAGCTACTTTGTGGTTATCAAAGTTGCCCAATGACTCCATAACCAACTGGACAGAGCTTAAATAGGCCTTTTTGGAGAGATTCTTTCCCCCGTCCAGGATGTTACAACTAAAAGATAAGATCTATAATTTTCGACAGATGAAGACTGAGGCACATCATGAAACTTTATTGAGATTCAAAAAGAAGTTGACTAAGTGCCCCAACCACAAAATTCTAGATGATAGTTTGTTGGAAAATTTTTACAGGTCTCTAAACAATAGCACCAAGGCTATAGCAGACACGGTAGCTAGAGGAGCATTGATGAGTCACACTTGGGAGAGCTGCCACCATTCTTGACAGGGTGACTAAGACAAACAGGGCCTAGCATACAAAGGAGGCTGATGCAGTGGCAGGCACATATGCTGTTGGTCTAACTGCAGACAAATGAAGAAAAGAAGAAGAGCGTGACCAGGAGTTTGCTCACATGTGCACATCATTGGACTTGCTGACAAAGCATATTATGGGAGTTGGAGCCAAGTAGGTTAATGTAGTTGGTACTCGAGGAAGGGACCAAGGAGCTGATCACTTTGATTTTGAGGAGGAGGCAAACTTTTTGGATAGCCAGGTGGCGGGTTTCCGAACCAACGCCCAAGCGTCTGGACAAGACAATTGGCGCCAAGGTTCTGGATATCAAGGTCGGAACCAGTATAGAGACAACTACAATAGAAACAGGTTCAGAGATAGGAGCTGAGGTTGTGGGCCCGAAGGTGATTGGAGGCGCAATGATGGCTATCGCAATGATCGGGCTGGATTCTATGTGCCTCCCAATGCACGAGAAGGGGAGTCTGGTCAATCAAAGTTGGAGAGCATCATGGCTGAGATGTTGAAAAAGGTGAGGTCCAACGATAATCAGCTGAAGGAGATCAGAGGAGATTTTTCAAGTATGGGTCAAAAGGTGGAATCACATGCTACTGCCATCATGCAAATTGAACACCAACTTGGGCAATTGTCAGCATCAATGAACCCTAGACAAAAGGGTACACTGCCTAGCAACACTATCCAAAATCCAAAGAACGATGCACATTGTATGGCGGTGATGACTAGGAGTGGTAAAACCACATTTGACCCCCCGTTTCCAGTTGAAGTTGAATGGAAGAAAGAGGGCATAATGGAGGATGATGACACAAGTGCTGAGAAAGAGATTGGTGAGTTGCAAGAGACCCCGAGAGGTAAGCAGGAACCTTTCAAGGATCAAGGGGCAACGCAAGTGCAAAAAGCTATCCCACAACCACCACCACCATTCCCCCAAAGGATGAAGAAGAAGGTGGAGAACGGTAAGTTCCAGAAATTCCTTTCAATGCTTAAGAAGTTGTCTATGAACATACCACTGGTCGAAGCTTTAGAGCAGATTCAAGGATACGCAAAGTTTATGAAGGACCTGGTGACAAAGAAAGATCTGTGAGCTATGAGCCTATTGACAATGTGCATCACTACAGTGCCATAGCTACAAGGGTCTTAACACAGAAAAAGGGGGACCCAAGTGCCTTCACTATACCATGCATGATTGGTAATATTAAGTTTGCAAGGTCACTCTATGATCTGGGAGCTAGCATTAATTTGATCCCATTGGCTATATTCAAGAAGTTATGATTGGGAACTCCTGCACCAACCAACATGCGGCTACTGATGGCCGACATAACAGTTAAGAAATCGGTGGGAATCTTGATCGATGTGCTTGTCAAGGTAGATAAATTTATATTCCCAGCAGACTTCATGATTTTGGATTGCGAGGTTGATTATGAGGTCCCCATCATTTTAGGGCGACCATTCCTTGCGACCGGGAGAGCTCTAGTAGATGTAGAAACTAGCCTGTTGAAGTTTAGGCTAAATCAAGATGAGGTCATATTCAACATCTGCAAGACAATGAAGCAACCCAAGGAATTTAGTGTGATCTCAGCACTAGAGGATGAGTATGAATCACTTGACAAATTCTAAGTAGTCAAGAGATTTGCATCATGCCGCGACGTTAAATCAGGTGCTTCTTCGATGGCAACTGAAGTTAATGAACTAATGTGTGCTCAATGTGCAGGAAGAATTGAAAACAGGAGGCTGAAACATCAGCTACTATGGCTCTCAGTACGACCCGTAATAAGATCCTACGAGCCGTAGCAGCAGTCGTGGTGAGGTTCAGAACAAAAAAATTCCAAGCCCCGACCTACGAGTCATCCTACAGATCGTACCTCTGTGGTAGGGGTCGTATGATGTATTCATAGATCTTCAGGTAAATTTTATTTAACAAGTTGCCCATGAGTCCAAGGGACGAGCCGTAGGATCTTCCTAAGACATGTGGTACAAGTCGTGACGGGTTGAAATTAGCATTAATATCCGACTCGGCCCAAATTTTTTTAAATTTTTCCCTTACCTATTTAAACTTCCTCAACCCATTCTCTCACACTCAAAAATTCAAACACATGACCCCACTCCACTTCCCCTACCCGTAGCCCAACAACAACCAAAGAACCAAGCAAACTTCTTACTCGAATCAAACTCATAAAACCCTAGGATTGTCAGCTATAATTGATGAAGCATCAATCAAGTAAGTGTGTTGTGTTAAAAATTGTTAAAAAGTCACATATTGAACTTGAAGGTGTCAAAACCCCTATGAGTTAGTGACTTGACTTGGAATTTGATGTTGATAATGGAAAATGATCAGGGTGTTGTTACTATGATTCTTCGACCAAAAGAGATGCTAGATTCTAGATGAATTAAGTTTTTAAAAAACAAATGAGTTACGGGTAGTGAGTTAAGAAAATGGAAAGATTGGGCTTGAGTTAAATTGAGTGATTGATGTGCCTATACCTGGGGGGAGGTTTGAGTACCCTAAAAATTTTAAAAAGAGTCCTTGCAAAAAAAAACTGAGAAAAGAAAATTTGAAGTGGTATGAGGCACAGTACGGACCATAGAATGCCACTACGAGTCGTACTGAGCACTTGTGCCACCAATATGAGCATAATTGCATAAAAAAGTCCTTGATACGACTCTTGGAATCAACCTACAGGTCGTACCATGAGTCGTGGAAGAATAAAAAACAACCTAAAATCAGGGTTTCATCATACGACTCGTAGTACGGATCATACCCATGTGGTACGAGTCGTACCTGCAAGTCGTACTGAAAACAAGTTGCAATTCTGGGACTTTCCATGGGTCATACCTTCATGGTATGACTCTTACTGTTGACCTTGGTGAAAAGCTACAATATTCTTTCTAACTCTTCTTTTTCAAAAACGGATTGCTAACTTATTTCTCTAAAAGTACAATGACATACAAATGCAGGGAAGATAAATCAGCAGCCCAAAGGCGATTGATTGATGAATCGACTAACTCAGAGTCTGACAAGGCCAGAGACTCACCTAGTGGTTCGATTGAGGAATATCAAATAGACACCTCAGACACCGATGGAATCAGAACCACTAGGGCGAGAGCAAAGGCCCATGATGAAGCAACCACTGCCACATCTGCTCAAGCTCCCTAGTCTGAAGAGGAAGTTAGAGAGGAACGTTAAAAGTCAGGGAGTGACTCTAATGCTGAGGAAGGGTCAGGAGAGACCCAGAGTGAAGAGGAAAGCGGCAGTGATGAGTCGGAGGAAGAGGCTCTGGTTGTTGCACAAGTGTAGACCCCACTCAGGGAGAACCGCACAATCCGGTGGAGAGTGCCGGGAGCTAAAGAAATATATGAAAAAGGCATCTCTCTCACCGCCAAAAATAAGCCATGGAGAAGTATTCAAGAAGAACCGCGGATCCTCACAACCGCATTGAATGAAGTTTAGGAGATGAAGCAGATTTTTAGATTTTATGATTTTGAGTGGATGGCCAAGACTCCAACACAGTACACAGAAAACATAGTTCGGGAGTTCTATGCCAACTACTTGGCCACAATGGAGGTAAAGGCAAAAGAAGGGAAGAAAACAAAAGACCAGCCTCATTTGGAGAGTGTAATGGTCCGAGGTCGAGAAGTTGATATATCCGAGGGACCATTGCTCGATTATTGTACGGCCACAATTCTTGCCTACCAGGATGATTCCAGAGTATGATTACAGGGTGGAGGCGATGAAGCAGATCAGATCCTTGAGTGTGCAGGAGCGACAAAGGCAGTTGCAATGGCTAGCTGAGGTGGTTGTTGAGAACAAGGATGAGGCTGAATGGGTTACAACAGGAAAGAAAGTGACAAAGAATTCACTGAACTTCATTGCAAAAGCCTGTTGTACACTAGTGTGCCATCGGTTAGCACCTACGGTCAACGACAACACACTGAGTGCTGAAAGAGCGGCTTTGGTTGCATGTCTCATGTCTCGTTACCCCATTAATATTATGAGGATCATAGCCGATGAGATACGAGACCAGGTAGTGGGAGTAATCACTACTATCCCATTCCCGAGTCTGGTATTCAAATTATGCATGGAGGTAGAAGTTCCACGGGGTGATGAGCGGTTGATTGGAGGCCAAAGGATTGCAGACATAAGCCTTATCCAGGATGAGATGAACACGGTAAGCAGATCCAGGATTCCTACAACTATCCCAGTAGCCCAGCCAGCAGGGGACATATAGGTGAATGTTCCCGTGACACAGGAGCAAAGCGAGGCATCGGCTATAGACGCCGGTCATTCAGAGTCAGCTTCTAGAACCTCAGCTACACCACTACCCAGCATGCAGGCTCATACACCAGCAATGTACATCTTGGTACCACATGACTTCCTCCAAAAGCTAGCTAAGAGATTGACCATGGTAGAGCGTAAGATTCAGGCCATGATGAATAATGTCAAACCATGGGTCAAGTCAGAGATAGAAGTAGTAGCTCAGGCTCTACATGCCCGCCTAGATAGTTTTGAGAGTAGTTTCAATGAGAGAATGACGGAGCAGACCAATACCAGTAATCTACATAGAGAGTTTGGGCCTTTTTGGAGCCAAGTGGTTGAGTTGTCATCACAACAACCAATAGTTTTAGCATCCCCCACTCTTCTGAACCTAGATGCCGAGCTTGATGAGGATATTGATTTGGCAGCATACTGGGAGCCGACCGCAGCTGGTGATAGAGGCAAGAAGAGAGCTTCTGAAGATGCTAGTGAGGAGAGTTTAAGAAAAAGAAGAAAGAAGGAGAGGAAAGAGCGCAAGCGGGCTAGAGCAGCGAGCATGCCAACTCATGACACACGTATGACTGAGCTGCATGAGAGAGCTACAGGAGAAGGCAACTCCACCGCACCCCAGCCCGAGCTTGCCTGTGGCTATAACCCTTCGGGAGAGCCACATTCAGCCTAGACCTTTTCAGAGGTTGTCCAAGAGGCCACGACTGCTGGGGGGGACCACTCCACCTATTAACACACAATTGAGCGTGCCGGCCACCGCTAGCACCACTATTGCAGCGAAGGTACAACCTCCGAGAGATGACAGGAGCACCTAGTGTGCCACAGGTATATTATCTTCCCTATGATATTCTAGATGATTCTTCAGGGATGACTCTAACTTTTTGAAAAAGGGGAGGGGTGAACTTGTGATTTTGGGGAGTTTTGTTCAGTTTGAGGGGTTTTCTTGCCGTGTTTCTTTTTCCTCAGACATGTTATCTAGTAGAACCGGCATGTGTAGGATTTTTATTTTTAGTTTGTGATTTTTGTTTAATTAGAAAGCAGCTTAGGAGTACTCAGCCAAGAGAATTTCACTAGTTTTATTTTTTGTAAAAAATGGACCCTATTTAGAAATTTTCTGATACAGTAGCTATGTATGTGTGACTACATGCATGATTGTTATGGATCTTTGAATGTCATTTATTTTGTCAGCATGAGTAGTCTTGTTAAGCCATGTATAAACCAGATAGGAGAGGTGAAAATAGTTCATGTACCATGTGTGAGTGAGGTATATTAGTTAGTTCGATATTGTGGTGTAGATCTAGAACTTGGCTGGTTGATCTTTGCATAGGCTAAGGATGGTTGGTTAGGATATGATCATAGGCCACTATTTGTTTAGCTCACTTTTAGCCTATATTGGCTTACCAAAAGTTGCATGACTCCCTTGATCCCATGTTTGAGCCTTAATATACCATGTTTCTTTGATATATCGATTAATTGTACTCATTTTTTATAATGAACCTGTTTTGGCCCTGGTCCTTCTTTAGATATTGTGAACCTCAACATAAGAAACATGCTTAAGTTGAGGGTGGATAGAGTAGGGGTGCATAAAAGGTGGGAATGGAAGAAAAGAAAAGAAAGAAATGGTGGAATATGAGGTGCGGTGAGATGAAAAGAAAGAGAAAAAAAATTAATATGCTGTAACTGTTGACAAATAAAGCTTAAAGAATTTTTTAAAAAAGCTGGAAGAAAAGGGAAAACTCACCATACCCATGCAAAAGTGAATAAAAAGGTGAAAAAGTGAAAAAGGGGAATCAAAGAATAAAAGGGTGAATTAGGAGAATGGTGTAGCCAATATATGTAGTGCCAAGGAAGGAATAGTCACTTATAAAATCATCCATCTTGCCTTGAGCCTACATTAATAGCCATACCAAGTCGTACAGTGATCTTAACTCGACCATCTAAAAAATCAACACAGAGAAAATAAGGGCAAACCTATGGTATCTGACACATAATACTCATAACTTTTTTGATAGGGTGAGTGCTTTACTTTCTTAGTCGCATATCATGTTTGACATATCACATCTAAGTGGGGAATTCATTTGTGTGAGGATACATGGATTATGTTTGCTTTTACTATTGTTCTGTGTGAAAAATATTAGTGATGACTTTACAGCCTATTGATAGCTAGATGACATGTTTTGATCCCTATTTATGATGTTTTGAGGTTGCTTGTAATACATTAGCTGATGTGGTTCCATAAGAAAGGGTCGATAGAGTTTGTATAAAAAGTCTAGGTATGTTTGAGTATTGGCTGTAATATCTTAAGTATATTTTCTAGTTGAGCGTCGTGTTTTAGTTTTTCTTTTCTTTGCCTGAGGACATAAAAAAGTCTTAAGTTGAGGGTGTTGATGAGTTGTGGGTTTACAACACATTCGACGCTCAAAACTAAGAAAATAACATGGAATTAGGTGTATTTATATGGATATAAGGTACTTTTCCTTTTGTTACAAGGTAAACAGGTGTTGGAACTGAAGATTGCAAAAGATAGCTTAAAAAGTGCAAAATGGGAAAAAAGTGCAGATCACAGTACAGATCGTAGGAAGGACCTACGAGTCGTACTGATGGTCATGAGAAGTTGCTGAAAGTTAAGGTTGAGAAGATGTGACCCACGAGTCCCAGTATGATTAGTAGCAGGCTTGTACAAGTCGTGATGAAATCCAGAAGAATTGCATCTGAGTCTGACTCCTGCTACGAGAAACAAGTATGACCCATAAGATGAAGGTACGAGTCGTACCATTTTGGTCGTGATGAACTTCAGAAAAAATTCAAAATCTCTTATTCAAAGTATGGGAGCTAACTATGAGTCATGAGTTGATGGTACGAGTCATACCTAGATCCAATCACTTAGATAGAATTTAGCCAGCTGAGATTGTACAAGAGGAAGCTACGGATCGTAGGAGCATGGTACGGATTGTAGGTCGAGTCGTGGCACTGGCGGTGACAGATATGGAAATTCACCCTGTTGGCTTAGGAAAAGGATTCTTGTGTCTGTATAAATATATTTTAGGTTTTATTTTAATGAGAGACGTCAGTTTTGATAGTTTTAGAGAGCAGACATTTTCAGAAAGAGAGGATTGAGTTGGTATTAACTTGTGATCAGCCTGTTCTTGAATTTTGCTTGTTCTTACTACTTGTTTTTCAAGATTTTTTGGAGTAATCGAAGGAAGTGTTTTTCTCATCCATACTTGTAAGTTTTGTTTTATTTCTTTAATCTTGAATGCAAATCACAACCTTACAACTATGAGAGGCTAAAACCTCCATAACTAGGGTTGTGGGAACCATGGTGAATTAACAAGCTAGGGTTACACAAAGTGATCTTAAAACCAATACAAATACTTATATTGTATTCTTTTCATGCTTCAACGCTTCTTAACGGTGCGCAACGTTAGGACTTGCCCGAATTCTTTACTTGATTTGGTCTAAGAGGTAGAGATTAGGAAAAGAGAATTACAACAGAGCCTTGATCTTGATGATCATTATATTAACTTGAGTTGTGGTCACAGGATAGTGATATCTAGAACTTAGTGATAACATACAATTTTGAAACCGCTCATAAGACTTGGTCAAGTGATTGAGTATAGTCGTTCAATAGGGACTGGTCAGTCGTTTGAATGAACCTAAGTTGTCAGTTCTATATGTAAGTATTGGTGATAGTCACGAGTGTATACCCAAAGTAGTTATGAACCCATGGGGAACACAAACCCTAGTTATCCTTTGATATTGACTTAACATCAGAATTTTGATACTTGTTTTTATTATTGATTTCTTTTAGAATTCCCCTATTTTGAAGTAACTACCTTACAAGTTCAATTACCGGCTATAATCCAGTCTTCCTATTCCCTGTGGGTTCGACCCCAACCTCTAGTTGGGTTCTTTATTGACAACGTCCGCTTCTCAAAAAAGAGGTGTGGTTTGAGCGTTATCAATATTGACAATTGGATTGTTATCAAGATTATGTAATTAAAGAGGGAAGTGTCCCCATGGATTCATAACTACTTTGGGTTATACACTAGTGATCTATCCCAATACCTAGCTTGTAGAACATGATAATATGGATTCATCCAGATACCCGATTCATTCCTATTGGATAACTATACTCAATTACGGGGTTAGGTCTCTTAAGTGATTTAACTCTAACCATTATCAACTTGTTCCAACTTTACTATCCTGCGACCACAACTCAAATCATACAATGAACCATAAAGTTCAAGCCTTTGTTGTTATTCTTTTTTCCTAATCTCTATACCTCTAGATTCAAGCAAGTAGTTCGGGCAAGTCCTAACGTTGCGCTCCATTAAAAAACGTTTAAGATGAAGAGAATACAATATAGGCATTAGCATTGGTTTAAAATCACTTTGTGCAAATCCTAGTTTGTTAATTCACCATGGTTTCCATAACCCTAGTTGTGGCGGTTTTAGTCTCTCATGATTGTAAGAAAACAATTAGCATTCATGGACAAAAATATAATTTAGAACTTACAATAATGATTGAAAAGTAAACCCACTTTATTATTGCAAAATATCAATAAAGAACAATTAAAGAACAATAGAAGAATCAAAGCAAGAAACTCTCCGAAAGTTGTTCTCAATATTCCCAAAAGTCAAATACTTCCCTAAAAAATTGAATTTTGTTCCTCCCTTAACAAAAATAACCTATAAAAGTATTTATACAAATAATTAAAAAAATTTCCTAAATTAATAGGGAAACTGCTAACTCTTGCTGCCTTTACTTACGACTTTTACCATGATTACACGAGTCATACCTCTACTCGTACAATGTCTGGAAACTTCCGATTTTAGCTAAGTGTTGGAACTTGGTATGACTTATGCATAGATCCTACGAGTCGTACATTGCAGTCGTGGTCTGAACCTGAGACTTTTGGCATCCTCTGAATATTTCCACAAGTGGCTTGGTACTGCTCATAACTTTACTCTATGACTCATAGTTGCCTTTTGTACCTTGAACTCTGCCATTCATCAATCTTTTTGAAATTCACCACGTCTCCTTGGTATGGGTCATAGGTAGATATCATAATCCGTGGTTTCTACTCGTACCATAAGACTAACCTAGTGCAGATTCTTTTGATATTTTCTACGACTGCCTTGGTACGACTCGTACCAACATAGTATGGCTCGTACCATGAGTCGTAACTTGTCCTTTGCCTTAAGCTCATCTTCTGATATTTTTCATGACTCTCAGTATGACTCGTACCATGATTGTACAGCTTGTACTGAGGTCCATAATTGGCCCTTTTCTAAACTCTTTTCACTTTTTTGCACATTTCAACTCCAACACCTAATTTACCTTAAAATAAAGCAAAAGTGCATCATATCCATATAAACACACCTAAGTCCATGCTTATTTTCTTAGTTTTAAGCATTAAAGGTGCGATAAACCCACAACACATCAACGGGATTAAGACTAATGTCTTGAGTATCGATAAATTGACTTATATAATTGAATAGTCTTTGGACCATGATTGTGTTAGAAATTGCATTGATTTAATTGATATGGTCTCCGGCCGAATTTCTAGTGAACGACCAGTAAGTAGGGGATACGAAGGTTTTTCATTAATTTCTGCCCGATTAAGCCGTCAAACGCAGCCCAAACTCAAATTCACTTCGGGTAGCGAAGTATAAAGCTGCAGAGAGCATTCTTGAGGAGTTAGTTTCGTGAAATTCAGCCGGCGAATCATCGTTACACCGAGCCAAGGTAAGTGGAATTGCTCCAAACTAGTGTTAATATACTCCCATCATTAAAGTGAGTATCTCTCCCTTCTAGACTTCGGAGAAATTATGAGTTTTCGGTCGTTCTTCGATAAGTCAAAGAATAGGCAGTAGGTATATCCATAAGTGTGGTTTCTTTCAAAAATAATAGTAGAATTATTTCTATTCTTTCTTGAATATGAATGTAGTTGGGAGAAATAGCTGAATACTACCTGAGCTATGCCAGTTAATCAGAATGTCGGTAGTTGAGGTATGTAAAGCCAGTTTCTTTCGGCAAGCTAGTAGTTCTAGTACAGCAAAATAGTACAAATTCCAGTAGAATGTTTCAGAAGACGTATATTATATTCAGTACGAGTTCAGTAAGCATGTTAAAATTATTATACAGTGTTCGGCATGAAACTCAGTAAAATAGTATAATTCCCAGTAGAATATTCCAGAAATATTATTTCAAACTTAGTATATCTTAGTATTAGATTCAGTATATTTTAGTATCAGATTCAGCATATTTCAATATCAAATTAAGTATATTTCAGTATGAAATTCATAATAGAATACCAGAATATAAATATTATTATCAGATTCAGTATATATATATTACATGTGGTTGTTGCTATATGTGGAGACATGATTGTTCTGTGTTGGGCACCTTTAGAGCATCCTTGACCGCCCCAGGGTTAATAGCTGTGTCGACTTGCCCGCCAGAGGGTGAGGATACGTCGCTCTATGGAGTGGCATGTCGTCCGCCAGCAGACGAAGATGGGATGCAGATTCCCCATAGCAGGCTGATCAGCACTACACCACACCCCCTGTCGAGCGCTTGCGCCCGTGGTGCAGATTATAGTTTTCAGAATATAGATTTTAGATTTCAGATTTCAGGAGTCCTTCGGACTCAGATCCAGCTATAGTCAGGGGCCCAGAGTGCCCAAGTTGCATACCTAGGGGGCCGGCGGGATGCTCATAGTTACTAGGTGGATGGTAAGACCTGGGTAGGGGTATATAGATTGTGTGTTGGTTGGTATCTTACGGCTTATGGGGGCTGGTAAGGTTCTTGTGTGCTATGTTGTGTTAGTTATTAATAGATAGAAAGTAGACCTCCATGTTATCAGGTATGACTCTTACTCTTTTCAGTAAAGTTACGCTCTTTTCAGTCAGTCTCAGCCCGTCTCCTATTACTTCAGTATCTATAAGTATTGTTGTTTGCTTTCAGTTATTTTCAGTTATCGCTTTGCATACTCGGTACTAGTGGTACTGACGCCGGTTTTGGGGCGTTGCATTACTTGCCTGTAGGTACTCATAGACGAGGAGCAGATCCCTCGTAGTTCCAGGCAGCGTACAGAGTGTTCAGCTCCTGTCATCCAGAGCTTGACAGCTAAATGTTTACTTCCCTTTTCGTTTGTACAGTATGGGTAGGTCAGGGCCCTGTCCCGACCATCTTATTATTCTAAGAGGCTTGCGGATTGTATATTTCCTGTGGTTAGTTGTGCCGGTCATGTGGGGCCGTATGTATGTTTCAGTTTGCATGTGATGGCTTTGTGGGGCCTTATTCAGTTGTTAGTTGGTGACCTTTTCGGTCACAGATCAGTTCAACACTTGATTATACTTTTCAGTGATAACTAGTCAGCATAGTGGCCTTGTCGGCCTGCATAGGTTCCCTTATGCTCAGTTGTTCTGGTTAGCTGTTATATTCCTACAGGTGGCTATAGGCCTAGTCGGCCGGAGGCTGTATTTACAACCGTTAAATAGCCCGTTGTTTTCATAAATCCAGAATTAGAGCCAGTCTGGCACCAGAAGTGCTTAGGCTCAGTAGTAGCAGTCCAAGTCCTAGTAGGGCACCAGGTGCCAGTCATGCCTCCCAAGGTGGGGCGTTACAAACTTGGTATCAGAGCAGGTCGTATCCCAAGGAGTCTGCAAACCGTGCTAAGTAGAGTCTTGTCTATGGATGTGTTGTGCACCACATACCATAGGCAGGAGGCTGCAAGGCATGATAGGATGGTTACTCTTTCTTCACATTCAGTCGTGCCATAGAGCAGTATAGTATAGGGTTGAGTCCCTAAAACTTACTCTACTCTTTGTTTATAGATAAAATGTCAGATCAGCGACATCCTATCACAGGACGAAGATTGGATACAACAGCAGGAGAGGGCACCAGCAGGATGCCCCAGCCTCATTAGAATCATCCCGATCTGAGGGCGACATAGAGGCATCATCCCGACCTTCTCAGAAGTCTCCACCCCATCAGGAGCCACTCGGGATGACACCACCTCTGACAGTTCCTATACCTACACCATCTGACCAGGAGATCAGGAGTGCAGTAGTTATGTTAGCACAAATGATGGCTACTCAGCGCCAGTCAATGCCACCTACAGCTGCAGAGTCAACAGGTGGGCCTGGTAGTTCGAGGGTCCGAGAATTCCTGGCACTAGGTCCCCCACAGTTTACCGGGACAGATCAAACAGAGGACCCCTAGGACTTCTTGGATCAGATGCAGAGGATCTTCCGAGTAATGCATATTACATCTGCAGAGTCGGTCAAATTGGCGGTATTTCGATTGAGGGATATTGCTGTATTGTGGTATGAGAGTTGGGAAAGGTCTAGAGGGAGGATGTTGCCCCTCCGACTTGGTCCAGCTTTTCAGAGGCTTTCCTTGACCGTTATCTACCATGAGAGATCTGATAGGCCCAGATGGATCAGTTTTTACACTTAGAGCAAGGGGCAATGAGTGTTCGAGAATACACCTTGCAGTTTGATTCTTTGGCTCGATGTGCTCCAGCCTTCGTAGACACCATGTCATCCAGAGTCCACCGCTTTATTATGGGGCTGAACCCAGAGTATATTGAGGCCTGTATGACAGCTACTTTGCGGGAAGATATGGATATTGATCGAGTGCAGGCTTTTGCTCAGACTATTGAGAGCCTCAGACAGCGGCAACAGGATAGCAGATGAACAAGTTAGGAACAACGCTGCAGGGATAGGTCAGATGAGTTACAGGGGGAGATTCGGAGAGGGGCTAGGCCACGGTTGTCAGATAGGCCACCTAGACCCCCGTCTCCATCACAATAGCAGAGAGGTAGATTCAATCACCGAGGATAGTCAGAGTTCGGCGAAATTTCTCGAATAGTAGATTCACCGCAGCAGAGGAAGGCAAAATAGAGCAGGTATACACCACCACTTTGCCCTATTTGCAGCCGATGCCACTCTTGAGCTTGCATATATGGCTACACAGGGTGTTATATATGTGGACAGGAGAGTCATGTGATGAGAGATTGTCCAACCAGGGGTCAGGGTGACCGGGATAGACAAGACAGGGCATCAGCAGGGTCGCAGCTTAGCAACCCCGGTAGGGCGCAGGTCCTCAGTTTCAGCAGGCAGAGGTTGAGGCAGATCAGGGGCCTCTAGTTCAGGTGTGGGCCCAAGCCGTACCTATGCATTACCAGGGAGACAGGATTTAGAGGCGTCTCCAGATGTTGTGACAGGTATGATGACTATTTTCTCTCACCCTGCTTATGTATTAATCGATCCAAGATCTACCTTGTCCTATGTTACCCCATTAGTGGCTCAAAAGTTCAGTATTGTACCAGAATTGCTTCAGCAACCCTTTTCAATATATATACCCGTCGGTGACTCTATTATAGCCAAAAGGGTTTATCGAGGGTGTACAGTAAAGGTTGCTAACCATCAGACCACAACAGATTTTGTAGAATTAGAAATGCTTAATTTTGACGCCATTATGGGTATGGATTAGTTAGCTCCATGCTATGCAATGTAGAATGCTAGACCAAGACGGTCCGATTCCACTTTCCAGGGGAGGCAGTATGAGAGTGGAAGGGGAGTAGAACTATGCCAAGGTAGGTTTATTTCCTATCTTCGGGTGAGAAAGTTGATAGCCAAGGGGTGCATTTACCACATTGTCAGAGTTCAGGATGTTCAGGTAGAGTCTCCGACTCTTCAGTCTATTCCAGTGGTGAATGAATTCTTTGATGTATTTCCAGATGAGTTACCTGGTATTCCCCAGAAAGGGAAATAGACTTTGCAATTGATTTATTACAAGGCACCCAGCCCATATCAATTCCCCCTTATCGCATCGCTCCTGCAGAACTCAGAGAACTAAAGGAGCAGTTGAAAGATTTATTAGATAAGGGCTTTATCAGGCCTAGTACTTCACCTTGGGGTGCGCCAGTTCTGTTTGTGAGAAAGAAGGACGGCTCCATTCATATGTGTATAGACTATCGGTAGTTGAATAAAGTTGCGATCAAGAATAAGTATCCACTTCCCAAGATAGATGATTTGTTTGATTAGTTACAAGGAGCTAGATATTTCTCCAAAATTGACTTAAGGTCCGGATATCATCAGGTTCGAGTTCATGAAAAGGACATTCCAAAGACTACCTTCAGGACCAGACACGACCATTTTGAATTCTTAGTCATGTCCTTTGGGCTGACGAATGCTCCAACAGTATTTATGGACTTGATGAACAGTATTTTCAGACCATACCTGGACCTATTCGTGATAGTATTTATTGACAATATTCTGGTGTATTCTCACTCAGAGGCAAACCACCAGGATCATCTGCGGATAGTGCTCTAGATTCTCAGAGATCGTCAGCTATATGCCAAGTTCTCAAAATATGAATTTTGGCTGAATTCAGTAGCCTTTTTGGGGCATATCGTGTCGGGTGCTAGTATACAGGTAGATACACAGAAAATAGAAGCAGTGAAAACATGGCCCAGACCTACCACTCAGACCAAGGTACGTAGTTTCTTGGGATTAGCAGGGTACTACAGGAGGTTTGTTGAAGGACTTTCCACCTTAGCAACACCTCTAACTAAACTGATGCAGAAGGAAGCAAAATTTCAATGGACTGAGGAATATGTGCAGAGCTTCCAGGAATTGAAAGACGGGTTAACGTCAGCTCCAATGTTAGCATTGCCAGCAGGTACAAAAGGTTATGCAGTTTATTGTGACGCTTCGGGTGCTGGGTTAGGATGTGTGTTGATGCAGCATGGTAAAGTAATTGCTTATGCTTCCAGACAACTGACGAAACATGAAAAGAACTATCCTACCCATGACCTAGAATTGGCCGCAGTGATTCACGCCTTGAAGATATGGAGACATTACTTGTATGGCGTCCACGTGGATATTTTCACTGATCATAAGAGCCTACAGTATATCTTCACCTAGAAAGAGTTGAATTTGCGGTAGCGTTGCTGGTTAGAGTTGTTGAAAGACTATGATGTGAATATTCTGTATCACCCAGGGAGAGCTAATGTGGTGGAAGATGCCCTTAGCCGTAAATCTATGGGAAGTCTGGCACACTTATAGCCTGAGCAGCGGAAATTAGCCCGGGAATTGTATTAGTTAGCCAATTTAGTAGTTCGTGTAGCAGAAACAGAGGACAACAGAGTGGTAATCCAGAACACTGCAGTGTCGTCTTTAGTCGTGGAAGTAAAGGAACGGCAGTGTGAAGATCCTAGCCTGGTTCATCTTACAAACAGAGTTCAGCAAGGAGAGGTGACGAATTTTCAAATAACCGAGGATGGGGCATTGTGATATAAAGATCGCCTTTGTGTTCCAGATGTTACAGGGCTTCGCCAGCAGATTATGGTAGAGGTACATTATGCCCGTTATTCTGTCCACCCAGGTTCAACAAAAATGTACCGCGATATAAAAGAAATCTACTGGTGGCTAGGAATGAAGAAGGGGATAGCAGAATTTGTAGCTCAGTGTCCCAACTCCCAGCAGGTAAAACCTGAACATTAGAAACCAGGAGGACTGACTCAGGATATAGCTGTGCCTCTATGGAAATGGGAAGCAGTAAATATGGATTTTGTAGCAGTATTACCCCGCTCTAGGTGTATATATGATTCGATCTGGGTGATTGTTGACAGACTGATAAAATCAGCTCATTTTCTGCCAGTAAGGGCTACCTTTTTCGCCGAGGATTATGCTGAGCTGTATATCAGAAAATTAGTCAGGTTGCATGGTGTTCCCGTGTCCATTATATCCGACATAGGGGCGCAGTTTATGGCTAAGTTCTGGAAATCATTTTAGAGAGGCTTGGGGATGCAGGTTAACGTGGCACAACTTTCCATCCTCAAATAGATGGGCAAGCAGAATGCACCATTCAAGCGCTCGAGGATATGTTGTGAGCATGTGTGTTGGATTTTGGAGGTAGCTGGGATGAACGTTTACCACTCATTGAGTTAGCCTATAATAACAGTTACCATTCAGCCATTCAGATGGCGCCTTATGAGGCATTATATGGGCGAAAGTGCAGATCTCCACTTGGTTAGTTTAAGGTAGGAGAATCAGCATTGATTGGGCTAGATATCATTCATCAATTAGAGGAAAAAGCAAAGCTTATCAGAGAACGTTTACTGACTTCTCAGAGTCACCAGAAATCTTATGCTGACGTGCGGCGCAGAAACTTAGAATTTAATGTGGGTGATTGGGTGTTTCTGAAAGTTTCACCGATGAAGGGTGTAATGAGATTTGGCAAGAAAGGCAAGCTCAGCCCGAGGTTTGTTGGGCCTTATCAGATTCGCCGAAGAATAGGCCAAGTGGCATATGAGTTAGACTTACCTCCAGAGTTAGAATCTGTCCATCCAGATTTCCATGTACCTATGCTGAGAAAGTGCACAGGAGATCCCTCCAGAATTGTCCCAGTCCAAGATGTTCAGGTTACAGAGGAGTTGGCCTATGAAGAAGTTCCAGTAGCCATACTAGACCGGAAGATCCGCAGATTAAAAACTAAAGATGTTGCTTCTGTCAAAGTGTTATGGCATAACAAGAATCGAGAGGGAATGACCTGGGAAGCAGAAGAAAATATGAAAGTAAGATATCCTTAGTTATTTCATACTTAGTCAGCCAGAGGTATGTTATTATTACTGTTTTATGAGTTACAGTATATTCATGTGTATGTGAGATAGTTGACTCTAGTTTATTGTGTAAAGGGTGCTATAGTATTATATGGAGTACCTATATTGGACTTTTCTGCGTTTTAGGATTTTTGAGATAGTCCATATCACATAGGAAACTCTGCCAAAATTTTTCCAGAATAAGTAGAGCAAGTTAAAATTTCTGTAAACAGAAGTTAACATTTGAAGATGAATGTTCTTAAGGGGGGAAGGATGTTACACCCCATAAGTTCTTGACACTTAGTTGGCCTATTCGCATGTTGGTTAAGAGTTTTAGAATGCTATACGTGCGAGAAAAGGGCCCGGGGAGAGACCGGATAAGTGCCAAGTCAGAGCGTCGCAAGGCAAATGCGACTTATAAATCGCATTCGACAAATGCGACTTAAAGAGGAGGGGTTCGGGCCCAAGTATATAAGGCCTCCCACCTTTTTTTAAATCATTTCCTTACATTTAATTTCCAGTGAACGACCAGTAAATAGGGGAGACGAAGGATTTTCATTAATTTCCGTTCGATTAAGCCGTCAAACACAGTCCAAACTCAAATTAACTTAGGGTAGCGAAGTATAAAGCTACAGGGAGCATTCCTGCGGAGTTAGTCTCGTGAAATTCGTCTGGCGAATCATCATCACGCCGAGGCAAGGTAAGTGGAATTGCTCCAAACTTGTGTTAATATACTCCCAGCATTAAAGTGAGTATTTCTCCCTTCTAGAGTTCCAAGAAATTACAAGTTTTTAGCCGTACTTCGATAAGTCAAAGAATAGGCAGCAGGTATATCATAAGTATGGTTTCTTTCCAAAATAATAGTAGATTTAATTCTATTCTTTCGTGAATATGAATGCAGTTGGGAAAAATAGCGGAATACTAGCCAAGCTATGCCAGTTAAACAGAAAGTCGGTAGTCGAGGTATGTAAAGCCAGTTTCTTTCGGCAAGCTAGTAGTTCCAGTACAGCAAAATAGTACAAATTCCAGTTGAATGTTTCAGAAGCCTTATATTATATTCAGTATGAGTTCAGTAAGCATGATAGAATTATTATACAGTGTTCAGCATCAAACTCAGCAAAATAGTATAATTCCCAGCAGAATATTCCAGAAATATTATTTCAAACTCAGTATATCTCAGTATTAGATTCAGCCTATTTCAGTATCAAATTCAGCATATTTTAGTATCAGATTCAGTATATTTCAGTATGAAATTCAGAACAGAATACCAGAATATAAATATTATTATCAGATTCAGTATATATATATATATATTACATGCGGTTATTGCTATCTATGAAGACATGATTCTTCTGTTTTGGGCACCCTTAGAGCTTTCTTTACCGCCCCAGGGTTAATAGTTGTGTCGACTCGCCTGCCAGAGGGTGAGGATACGTCGCTCTACGGAGTGGCATGCCATCCGCCAGCGGACGAAGATGGGATGCAGATTCCCCAGAGCAAGCTAATCAACACTATACCACACCCCCTATCGAGCACTTGCGCTCGGGGTGCAGATTATAGTTTTCAGATTACATATTTGAAATTTCAGATTTTAGGAGTCCTCCGGACTCAGATCCAGCTATAGTTAAGGGCCCAGCAGGCCCAAGTTGCATACCCAGGGGGCCAGCGGGATGCTCATAGTTACTAGGTGGATGGTAAGACCTGGGTAGGGGTATATAGATTGTGTGCTGGTTGGTACCTTACGGCTTATGGGGGCTGGTAAGGTTCTTGTATTCTATTTTGTGTTAGTTATTATTAGATAGAAAGTAGACCGCCATGTTATCAGGTATTACTCTTACTCTTTTCAGTAAAGTTACGCTTTTTAAAGTCAGTCTCAGCCAGTCTCCTATTACTTCAGTATCTATCAACATTGTTGTTTGGTTTCAGTTATTTTCAGTTATTGCTTTGCATACTCAGTACCAGTGGTACTGACACCCGCTTTGGGGTGCTGCATTACTTCCCTGCAGGTACTCATAGACGAGGAGCAGATCCCTCGTAGTTCCAGCCAGCGTACAGAGTCTTCAGCTCCTATCATCCGGAGCTTGACAACTAAAGGTTTACTTCCCTTTTTGTTTGTACAGTATGGGTAGGCCGGGGCCCTGTTCCGACCATATTATTATTCTTAGAGGCTTGTGGATTGTATATTCCCTGTGGTTAGTTGTACCGGTCGTGTGGGGCCATATGTATGTTTCAGTTTGCATGTGATGGCCGTGTGAGGCCTTTTTCAGTTGTCAGTTGGTGACCTTGTCGGTCATAGACCAGTTCAGCACTTGATTATACTTTTCAGTGATAACTAGTCAGCATAGTGGCCTTGTCGGCCCGCATAGGTTCCCTTATGCTCAGTTGTTTTGGTTAGCTGTTATATTCCTACAGGTGGCTATAAGCTTAGTCGGCCGGAGGCTCTATTTACAGCGGTTATATAGCCCGTTGTTTTCATAAATCCAGAATTAGAGCCAGTCTGGCACCAGAAGTGCTGGCTCAGTAGTCCAGCAGTCTAGGTCCTAGTAGCGCACCAGGTGCCAATCATGCCTCCCAAGGCAGGGCGTGACATGCGTATAGATATACAGACGTGTGACATGCGTACAGATATATATGTGTTATGTGATATACCTACATGATTCAGACATCACATGAGAGACACAGAGGTGAGGTAGTATATGATGATATGGTACAGGTATGGTACTATATGATTTGAATGTGGTGCAGATAAATGTCGATATCTGTATTCCTATGGGAACATAACTACATTAGTATGATTGAGTTTCTTCTTCGTTAATGACTTAATTTTTTTACTTGATGATTATTGATGAAAGTATGATTGTTGTGGTTACCTACGATTCGTGGGCGATTGCCTGATTTGTCAGATTCTAATATAGTTGAGCAAAGTCGATTTTGGGTTATTAATGCTTCATATTAGGTTGATCCTAACTATGGGAATGGTTCCATTAATAAGTGTTGAGTTGAGAATGGCAAAAGATAATATGGGTTATCAAATTTTAATGATGACTAAAATAAAAAGGTAACCGATATAAGTAAAATATTGTAGAATAGTTGCTAGTGGAATTTGGATTAGATAATGGGTAATGAGTTTATAGTCTTAAAAAGGGGGTTGAAGAAGAGTTGTCCAGTAACATCGAGGCACTGTTTAAGTGGGTTACAGCTGCAGCAGGCATGTCTCCGCAGCCACAGAACTGCAGTAACAGGAAAGTCACTACGGCAGCAAGGCGGCAGTACTAGTTTTGGAAGTGGGAGTTGATGAATTAATTTTTGAAACCCCGATATATTTATATACGTGTTGGTGTATAATTGTGCAATTAATGGGATAATAAATCAAGAACTGCACATAGCCTACATATGTGTTTATTGTAATTATTAAAGGTTAATCAATTTCATGTCAATTGCATACTATTGCGTGAACTAATCCTAGTTGGCTGATGATGCCTACCAGTACATATGGTGTATTGATAAATCCTTGATACATATTTTTGAGTGTATGTTGTGTCAAGAGAATTGTAGATTCATGATTGACGAGGGAGATACATAACATCAGCTTATGCATTTCTTCCACAAGCCAAGCTGTGTCTTTTGTTGTTAGTATTCTATTTAGAGCTCTTGTACCTGTCTAAATTAGATCTTGGGAGAGTCAAGCTTTTTGGGGAAGCATTTTATTGAACTTCAAACGTTGTTGATTCGTACAAATTAATGAGGGTTCTGAATATCATTATATATGTTATTTCAAAAAGGGTTTCCCCCTATTGAGCTAAAGTCGATGTAGGTTCCCACATGATTAATCTTTTTGGGTCATGGCAAGTTGGTATCAGAGCATCTAGGTTACCGTTCTCACAAGTACAAGAGCAATGTCGAGCAGCTTCCTGCATATTGGTATATAGAAGTCCATATCTAATCTTTAGAAGGCTACAAGACATCTAGAAAGTTCCCACTTTTATTTTTTCCTGTCATGCCATCTGATAGTGTTGGTCGTCCAAGTTGAGTCCAATTGTGAATGATTTGAATTGGTATCTCAACGGGATCAATTGGTATTTGGCGAGATGAATTACATAAGAGTATGACTTGAATTGATGGTTGGAAGTGGCTTTAGTTGACTAGAGGGACAAAAATCCCTATGGGTGTTCTGCTTAGTGAGTTTTGTTGCAGTGGACCCAGGAAGAATCCAAATCCCTTATTTTTAAAGGCAACAACAGATATATTGGCTACGATAAAAACAAGCAATATGAATACGGGGGAAAATTAACTATAGGATATAATAGAAAATGGCCAAATGGCCATTGGATGGGGATGCCAAACGGGCACCCATAACAACCAATAGCCAAAAACAGTTAATATCCAAAAACAACCAAAGGAACAAGGATGTATTACATGCCCCAAATGGGGGCAACCCAAAGCAAGTACCTAAAAAAGGAGCAAGGGAGTTAGGAACACTATGGCCATGACTAACTAGAGGCCTCGTTGCTGCCACCGCAGAAGTCACTGGCCACCTCGTGCTCGAACTCACTAAGGAAAAGGAACTCTAGGATGTCCCCTCTAGCTATCTAGGGTGTGAGGGATCCGGGGAAGAGGGTATTCAGGATCTTCTTGATCCCCTTCCACATGCAGATAAGAGCTTGTCTAGAGAGTGCCTCTTCCTACCCCCTCTCTCTCTCTCTTCAAGTGCTCTCGGAGCTCCACGTGGGGCTGGACTAAGGAGGCTTTCACCCCCTGCACCACCTCGAGATTTGCAGTAGCTGCGCTGGATGGCCTGTTACCTGAAGGAGGTCAGGACAACCCCTCAACAGCTCCGCCATTGCAACCATCTTTTTCTCAATCTTCTCAAAAGGACCCACTAGCCTAGAAGTGCTGGCCTGTCATGACCCAAGTATATACCCTGGACAAGATACAATACTTGGAGTCATCAGTAACCAGAAGCCAACCCATGGTCTATCATAACACTGATAATCTGAGTAATCATAGCGAGAGCTTAAATAATAAAATCATTTAAGAAAAACTGAATAATAAAAGCTTGAATGTCTGAAAGCAAAACTGTATGATTGAATCCGTGTCTGAAAGCCTTCTACAACTGATGAGCTACTGGGACAAGCCCCCAGCTAACTCTAAAGTCTAACTGAATGAAAATAACTGAAGAAAATAAACATCGTCCTCAAAATATGAGGACTCACCAGTGGTACAGCCAATATCACCTAAAGAAGATATACTAGCGGTGCTGAGGCTGAGGGCCTGCGCCTCTATCATGATATGATATAGCATAGAAGGTATACATTAGTACTTGGAATGTACTGAGTAAGTGGGAGAAAATATAACATAAATAATAAATAACTAAAATATAATGACATGCAATGACCAACTGAAATATTGAAACTGAAAAAACTGAAATATAAATGATATGGTTAGAATGACCCTATCTGATAGTCATGGACATGCCCTGAATCTAAGATACTGATCTAAGGTAATTTTACTGACCTAAACTGAGTATACTGAAATTGTTATAAGCTGAGCTAAACTGAGACTGTATTGACTAGTGGGAGATCTATAACCGACATATAACCACATGAACTAAACGTGGAGTACGATGTATACACCCTACCGGTATGACCCAATATACATTGATAGGGTATAAAGGCATGAACTGGGTGATCACAAGTCTGGGGCCATAGGGCCAATAAAATAACCTACGGTGATAACGTAATTCTAGGAACCTGGGTGCGTTGGAACCCTGGTCCACTCTATGCTAAGTCCTACTCCCATTGGATAGTCCTAGATGGACTATTAAGCTGATAGCTCGAAATTAGGGCCCAGGAATAAGTCAGGTATACCTATCTAGAAGTACCCTGAAAGTCTTATGGGATCAGATTCTGTAATTAGTGTTCTCAGACTAGCCAGAGCTTCTTATCTGGAAGCAAAGTAACCATATAAAGAACAAGTTGAAACTAAAGCTGAGGATTCTAAGACTGGTCAAAGATACTTATCTGGAAGTTTCATAACTGTCTGAAGAACCACTACAATCTGATATCTAATATCTGAGTCTAATAACTGGGAGGCACCACTGACACCTCAAGAAAAGACTATAGTGAAACTGATCCGCTAACATTTCTAAAAAATACTGAGTACACTGATATTTTAACTGAAACTGAGTTAGCATGCATTTGACTGATATTTCAACTAAGCTTTAACAATATGGGAATCCCAAAACTAATAGAATCAAGCAACAGGAAATAACTAGTCCAATATGCAGGCTTTTGTAATGCCCCGGAAGCTCAAAAGAAATATCTTGGACATAACTTAGAAAATCTGGAAAACTGCAGAAAAATTGCAGAATGGCCAACCTAACAGGTCATTAAGGGACCCAACGACTCGTTAGTCAACTGTGAGGAGGATGCCAATGATATGTTTCAGTGTTCCTAACGAACGATCCCACGGGTCGTTATCAATCCCCACGACTCGTTACGTCACCCGTTGCCAAGCCAGAGTTTTAGAATTTGAGAAGTAGATAGTGTACTTGACGGAAGGTCACCACGAGTCGTCATCAGTAGTAATGACTCGTCAGATCCTTCGTTTCCAGTCCTTCCTTGCCTTCTTACCAGTGTACCTGACGGATGACATGACGAGTTGTTTCCAGTCATGACGAATCGTCATGTGCTCGTCAGGGATCAGTATAGAATTTCCAGTGAACTTGACGAGAGGATCCAATGGCTCGTTGGACCAAGTAAAGAGTCGTTAAGTCACCCGTTAGGGGCACCTAATAGTTTTTTCCTATGAATTTCTAAGGGCTATTTAGTAAATCCCTACCCTCACAAGCTTTGAATTATGTCATTTTAGCATCAGTTTCAGTTGTTTTAGTGGGGGTAACGGGTTCTTTTCCTCATTCCCCACTCAAACTTCCCAAAAAAAGAACACAAAGTTCCTCTCAGAGCAGACAGAGCTTCAAACTAGGCTAGATCCTTCTTGTTCAATTCTCCAGCAATTCCTCCAGGCTTCTTCATCAGGTATGTGGGGTTTTAGCAAGAGGATTGTTCTTCCCTTGTGCCCCCAAGATCCTCCTCAGTTTCTTCTAGTAATTCTAAGCCCTGAGTTTTTTAGTATGGGAAACCTTCATGTTTATTCTCATTAATTTCACTTAGAATGGTATTCATAATTATTGTTGATATAATCTTCATTAGTTCCTCATCAATTTGTCAGTATTATTGTAAAAGTGAATATGAGCCCTAATCCTTGAGTAAAGGTTCTTGTTCATTAAATTTTTTTTCTTTCTTTAGTGAAGGAAGAATGCTTTGGGATGAATACTTAGATTTTTTCTTGCTATTCGCATGTGTTGGGTAAATATCCCAAGAATGAGAATGATTTTTGCATTGTTGGATGAAACCCCCAAATTCATGAAATTTTCCTTTTAGTGTGAATTTGTCTGTGTTGTCGGCATGAATGATCTCTCTATAAGCTCCTTAGAAATTCAATTAGTTAGAATACAGAAGTTTATCGGTCTAGTCGCAGTCAGAACCATATTAGTTGAGTTTCAGTCAAATTTTAGCAACCTCAATGTTGTCCAGAAAATGTCAACTGATCGGTTTGACTTCTGTTTATCTTTTTGAGATGTCAGTGGTGCCTCTCAATTTTCAGACTCAGATTCAGATTTCAGTTATTTGGTCCATTAGGCTGTCATGACATTCAGTTATAGCTCTGCCTAGCCCCAGGAACCAGTTCAGTTATTAGTTGTTCTGTAGACGGTTACAATGCTTCTAGATAAACAGCTCTGACCGGTCTTAGGACCCAGTTTAAGAATATGATCCGATAAGGCTCTCAGGGTACATGCAGTTATTTGTCCCTGACTAGTCTTGGCCACCAGTTTCAAGCTATCATCTTAGTAGTTTAGTTTAGGTTTTTCCAGTGGGAGTAGGACTTAGCACCGAGAGGGTCGGGGTTCTAGTACACCCAGATTCCCAGAACTACGTTGCCAACGTAGGTTACAATATTAGTTGGCCTGATTGTCCCCAGATATATTTTTTGATCACCTAGTTCATGCCTTTATACCTAGCAAGGTATATTGGGTCCTACCGGTGGGATGTATACATCGGACTCCACGTCTAGCTCACATGGTTAAATGTCGGTTATAGACTCTCCCACTAGTCAGTCCAGTCCAGTATCTGAATAAGCAGCTCAGTTCAGTACAGTATCTCAGATTCAGTGATTTAGACTTAGGGCATGTCCATGACCATCAGACAGGGTCATCTTGACCATTTCAGATTATATCAATAGTTCAGCTTAGTACTTGTTGGTCATGGCGTGTCATTTCAGTTCAGTCTTTATATTTAATATTTCTCTCCCACTTACTCAGTAAACTCAAAGTACTGATGCATGCTTTTCATGTTGTATCGTTTCATGATAGCTGCAGGTTCTCAGGTTCAGCATCGATAGTTACTTCAGTTTCAGAGCATTCCATTCCAATAGATCAGAGTGTGATTCCTCCTCATTCGAGGTCTTGTTTATTTATTTCATTTTGTTCTGTTTAGACTTAGAGTTAGCTGGGGGTTTGTACCAGCAACTCCTCAGTTAGATGGCTTTCGAACAAATATGGCTTTCAGTGTTTTCAGTGTATTTAAAGATTTGAACCTTTACTTTCTGATTTGTTCTTCTTAAATTCTTTATGCTATTATTTTTTTAGCTCCACTGTGTATGTTTACTCAGAATGTTAGTGTATGATAGACCAGGGGTTGACTTGGGGTTACTTGTGGCTTCAAGTACCGTGTTACGTCCAAGGTGTAGGCTCGGGGCGTGAAACGCTTGGTATCAGAGCACTAGGTTTAGAGTATCCTTGGCAAGTCTGAAAGCCACATCGAGTAGAGTCTTTTTCATGGGTTTGAAGCGCGCCACACTTATGACGAGGAGGCTATGAGATATTATTAGGAAAAGTTCCCCTTTTGTTCATGTGCTTTATCATGCGTTAAAGTCAAATTCCAAAGATGTCTTTCTAAAGTGTGTCCTTTTTCCTTTCAGTGAACGATGCCTCCTCGACGTGGAAATGGACGAAGAGCCGGAAACGCCAACAGACCCGCTCCACCAACTCCGACAGTTCCTCAGGACAACTCTTTGTCTACCGCCGAATTTAGGGAGTCCATTAAATTGCTTGCTCAGACCGTCACCAATCATGTGAACTAGCAGGTGGTTCCAGTAGCCATAAGTGGGTCTACAGCTACTGCCCCGGTACGGGATTTCACCCAGATGAACCCTCCAGACTTTCACAGAACAAAGGTGGGAAAGGACCCGCATGGCTTTGTAGATGAGGTTAGAAAGATCACCCAGATCATGGGTGTCAGCTCCTCTGAGAGTGATAACCTGGATTCTTACCAGCTAAAAAGGGTAGCCCAGGTTTTGTATGAGTAGTGGAAGGAGGGGCGGTCAGCAGAAGCAGGACCGGTTGAGTGGGAGGAGTTTCATACAGCTTTTCTGGGTAGGTTCTTTCCCCGTGAGCTGAGGGAGGCTAAGATGGCAGAGTTTATAAACCTACGGCAGGGAAACCGAACAGTGAAGAAGTATTCTCTAGAGTTTACTAGACTATCAAAGTATGCTCCAGAGATGGTGGCCGAGCCGAGGGTTCGCATGCTGAAGTTCGTGAATGGAGTGTCTAATCTGGTCCTCAAAGAGTGCAGGACGGTGATGCTGATCAAAGACATGGATTTGTCCAACCTAATTGTTTACGTTCAACAAATTGAGGCCGAGAGGTTGAAATATATGGAGCGTAAGAACAAGCGGGCAAGAACTGGTCATACGGATTTTGGCCACCAGAGGTTTGGCGGTGGTAGCCGCCCACATCAGCAATAGCAGCAGCAATAGTAGAGGGCCCCAACACCTAGCTTAGCCAGCGCACCAACCTTTTGGTCCCGCCAGGATCTGAGGGGTGGGTCATGTGGCACTCAATCTCAGGCCCACAGTTAAGGAAACAAGTATCCATTGTGCCCCAAGTGCGGCAGAAACCATCTTGGAGAGTGTTTACATGGTAGAGAGGGTTTTGATTGTGGACAGCTCGGGCGTCGACTCAGAGAGTGCCCATCTGTAGGGCGAGGAAGGTCAAAATCCACTACCTCAGCAGCTCCAGTGGGCTGGCCAGCTCAGCAGGCCAACCCGTCAGGTATAGATGGCGGCCAACACCAGAATCACTTTTACGCTCTCTCTTCTCGTCAGGATCAAGAAAGTTCACCTGATGTAGTTACTGGTATGTTATGTCTCTTTCATCTAGACGTGTATGCCCTCCTATATCTAGGAACTACTCTTTCGTTTGTGACTTCTCATGTAGCAGTTCAGTTTGACATCAGTCCAGAGGTTCTATCAGAACCCTTCTTAGTTTCCACCCTAGTTGGCGAGTCAGTTGAGCCAGTCGGGTGTATAGAAACTGCGCAGTCTCAGTCTTGAATAAAATTATCCCAGCTGATCTTGTAGATCTAGAAATGGTCGACTTCGACCTTATTCTAGGCGTGGATTGGTTACATTCCAGCTATGCCTCAGTTGGCTGCAGGACTAGGGTTGTCAAGTTTCAGTTTCCAGATGAGCCCGTGTTAGAATGGCCGGGCAGCAGTTCAGCGCCTAAGGGTAGGTTTATTTCCTTCCTTAAGGCCCAGAAACTCATTTCCAAAGGATGTCTATATAATCTGGTTCGGGTCAAGGAATCCAGCTCTGAGACCCCAGCCATTCAGTCAGTTCCAGTTGTAAGTGAGTTTCTAGATGTATTTCCTGAAGATCTTCCTAGAGTTCCCCCTAAGCGGGAAGTAGACTTTGGAATAGATCTCCTTCCAGACACTTAACCAATCTCCATCCCTTCTTAAAGAATGGCTCCAGCTAAGCTTAAGGAGTTGACGGAGCAGCTAAAAGATCTTCTTGATAAGGGTTTCATCAGACCCAACATCTCTCCTTGGGGTGCTCCAGTGTTATTCATGCGTAAGAAAGACGGTACCCTCAGAATGTGCATAGATTACCATCAGCTGAACAAAGTCACAATCAAGAACAGGTATCCCTTACCTAGAATAGATGACCTATTCGATCAGCTTCAGGGAGCCAGTTGTTTCTCCAAGATCGATCTCAGGTCATGATACCATAGTTAAGGGTTAGAGAAAGTGATATACCAAAAATAGCATTCAGAACTCCGTATGGTCACTATGAGTTTGTGGTGATGTCCTTTGGGTTGACTAACGCCCCAGCATCCTTCATGGACCTGATGAATAGGGTTTTCAAGCCATACCTAGATATGTTCGTCATCGTATTTATCGATGCCATCTTAGTGTACTCCAGAAATGAGCAAGAGCATGTCAATCACCTAAGGTTAGCATTGGAGACTCTCAAAGTTCGCCGGTTTTTCGCCAATTTCAATAAGTGTGAATTCTGGTTGAAGTTTGTAACCTTCTTGGGTCATGTGGTCTAGGGATACAAGTAGATCCTCATAAAATAGAAGCAGTGAAGGATTGGCCCAGACCTACCTTTTCGATAGAAATTAAGAGTTTTCTGGGCCTAGCGGGTTATTACCAATAGTTTGTAGAAGGGTTCTCCTCTGTAGCCTCTCCTCTGACCAAGTTAACTCAGAAGAAGGTCAAATTTTAGTGATCGGATGAGTGTGAAGAATTTTCAAGAGTTAAAGACTCAACTCACTACCGGTCCAGTTTGACCCTGCCAGAAGGAACAGATGGGTTGGTTGTATATTGTGACGCCTCCAGAGTTAGAATTGGTTGTGTTTTGATGCAGCGGGGCAATGTGATAGCCTATGCCTCCAGACAACTCAAAATCCATGAGAATAATTATCCAACTCATGACTTGGAGTTAGCAGTAATGGTATTCACATTGAAAATATGGAGATACTACTTGTACGAGGCTCATGTGGACGTGTTCACAGATCACAAGAGTCTTCAGTACGTGTTCAGTCAGAAGGACCTAAACCTCCGACAGAGAAGGTGGTTAGAGCTCCTAAAAGATCATGACATAAGTGTACTGTATCACCCGGGCAAGGCCAATGTGGTGGTTGACGCCCTAAGTAGGCGATCTATGGGAAGTGTAGCTCACTTTGAGGGAGGAAAAAGGGAGTTAGCAAAGGATGTTCAAAGACTAGCTCGGTTAGGGGTGCAACTAGTAGACTCAGCCGAAGGTGGAGCAGTAGTACAAAATGGGTCATATTCATCTTTGGTAGTTGAAGTTAAGTCCAAACAAGACGAAGATCCAGTTCTACTTAAACTCAAGGAGGCGGTTCTCACAAAAGTAGTTGAGGCTTTCTCCCAAGGGGGAGATGGAGTGCTCCGTTATCAGGAAAGGTTGTGTGTGCCAGATATCGGTGAGTTGAGACAGCAGATTTTAGCTGAGGCACACAACTCAAGATATTCCATTCACCCTAGCGCTACTAAAATGTACCGCGACTTGAGGGACATTTACTGGTGGAACGGCATGAAAAGAGACATTGCCGAATTCGTAGCTAAGTGCCCGAACTGTCAGCAAGTCAAGGTGGAACATCAAAGGCCAGGGGGCATGACTCAAGATATCAGTATACCCATATGTAAGTGGGAAGAGGTAAATATGGACTTTATTACAGGTCTACCACGGACTCACGAGCAGCATGACTCAATCTGGGTGGTAGTGGATCAAATGACCAAGTCAGCCCACTCTCTCCAGTCAGAACTAGGGGTGGGCGTTCGATTTTTCGATTTGGTTTGTTAAAATTTTGGTTCGGTTTTTTCGGTTTTTGATTTTTCATTTAGTGTACCGAACACCGAACCAAACTAATTCGGTTTGATTCGGTTTTTTTCAAATTCAATTTGGTTTGGTTTGATTTTTCTAATTTAGTTTTTTCGGTTATGGGCCTAATTAATGGGCTATTTTTTTACATACAAAATGAGCTACTTTTTAAATTAAAAATGAGTTGTTTTATCTTTTTAAATTCAAAATAAATTATTTTAAGTTCGAATTCTAAAGTTTAATTCAACTAAGCTTAATTTTAACTTTTTAAGTGAAGAAAATAGCGGGATCAATTGACTTACCTTTAGTAGTACGTACATAGCATTTGAATTTTTTATAATAATTTTTCTCATATGCTTAATATCCTTATAACAAAACCAATAAAAAATTAAGGGTCTTTTAAGATTTCAATAATCTATGGTACCTAATTTCTTGTTAAATAAATATTATATATTTCATATTTCTTTCAAAGCATATTAATGATAGTAAGAATTTTCATAACATGCTAAAATTATTATAAAACTTGTTATTTATAAAAAAACTTAAGTAATTGTGTCAATTATATAAATAATTCTCTAAATGGGCTTTGAGATTTGGGTTGGGTGTAGTATTTTTATTTTTTTGAAATGAAGTTATAATTTTATTTTTTTAAAAAAAATATATAAAATTTTGGTTAAACCAAAAAATAGAAATTTCGAAATTTTAAAACTGAAAACCGAACCGAATAACCGAAATTTTAGGAAAAATGAAGCGAAAAACCGAAAAACCAAATTATTTTGGTTCGGTCCGTTTTTTCAATTTTTCGATATTTATGCCCACCCCTAGTCACAACCACAGATTCAACTGAGGATTATGCTAAAATTTATATTCGGGAGCTGGTTAGGCTTCATGGGGTGCCATTGGCTATTATTTCAGACAGGGGTACCCAGTTCACCTTCTATTTCTGGAAGTCTTTTCAGAAGGGACTTCGCATTCAAGTCAAGCTCAGTACAGGTTTTCACCCGCAGACAGATGGGCAAGATGAGTGGACTATCCAGACTCTAGAGGATATGTTAAGAGCGTGCTTGATTGATTTTAAGGGTAATTGGGATGACCATCTGCCTCTTATCGAATTTGCGTACAACATCAACTACCATTCAAACATTCAGATGGCCCCGTTTGAGGCATTGTATGGTAAGAGGTGTAGATCTCCTATAGGATGGTTTGAGGTCGGTGAAGCTACTTTGATAGGGCCAGACTCGGTTCATGAGGCGATGCAGAAAGTTCAGCTCATCCGAGAAAGATTGAAAGCAGCCCAGAGCCGTCAGAAATCCTATGCCGATATGCGAAGAAGTGAGCTGGATTTTTCAGTTGATGACTGGGTATACCTGAAAATTTCGCCCATGAAAGGGGTGATGAGGTTTGGGAAGAAGGGGCAACTCAGTCCTAGGTATGTGGGACCCTATAGAATTTTGAGGCATATCGGCAAGGTAGCCTATGAGCTGGAGTTACCTACAGAACTAGCAGTTGTACATCCAGTTTTCCATGCATCACTTTTGAAAAAGTGTATCGGAGATCCAACCTTTGTGGTGCCATTAGATAATGTGACAGTCAAGGATAGCCCCACCTATGAGGAGGTAACAGTCCAAATCCTAGACCTACAAGTTCGTAGATTGAGGAATAAGGAAATAACTTTAGTCAAAGTTTTATGGAGGAATCAGCAAGTTGAAGGAGCTACCTGGGAGGCCGAAGCAGATATGAGGGTCAAATACCACACTTGTTCTCTACCGACTCTATTGCAGTTTGATATGTGAATTTTGTTTTAGGACTTGAACTAGTTGTTCAATTTAGTTCATGTATCTAAATTTTCTTTCTGACTTTGGTTGTGTTATGAAAAACAAAAATTTAGTTCAATTATATTATCTAAAATGGAGATAGTCATTTCGGTAGTTTTGAAGTTGAATGAGCAGTATTTGAATGCTTCGATTGTTTTTTTCTGGTTGCTATGAGTTTTCTATCATTCGAGGACGAATGTTTCCAAGGGGGAGATATTGTAATACCTCAGAAGCTCAAAATCAATCTCTGGGACACAAATCAAAAAATCTAGAAAACTGCAGAAAAGTTGCAGAACGGCCAACCTAACGGGTTGTTAAGCGACCCAACGACTCGTCAGGTCAACCGTGAGGAGGATGCAAAAGATATGTTTCAGTGTTCCTAACGGACGACCCCACAGGTTGTTATCAGTCCCCACGACTCGTTACGTCACCCATTGCCAAGCTGGAGTTTTAGAATTTGAGAAGTAGACAGTGTACTTGATGGAAGGTCACCATGAGTCGTCATCAGTAGTAACGACTCATCAGATCCTTCGTTTCTAGTCCTTCCTTGCCTTATTACAAGTGTACCTGATGGATGACGCGACGTGTCGTTCCCAGTCATGACGACTCATCATGTACCCGCCAGGGATCAGTACAGAATTTTCAGTGAACTTGAAAGAGAGGATCCAACGGCTCGTTGGACCAAGTAACGAGTCGTTAAGTCACCCGTTAGGGGCACCTGACAGTTTTTCCCTGCGAATTTCTAAGGGCTATTTAGTAAATTCCTACTCTCCCAAGATTTGAACTACGTCGTTTTAGCATCAGTTTCAGACGTTTTAGTGAGGGTAATGGGTTCTTTTCCTCATTCCCCACTCAAACACCCCAGAAACAGAACGCAGAATTCCTCTCAGAGCAGACAAAGCTTCAAACTTGGGCAGATCCTTCTTCGTCAATTCTCCAGCAATTCCTACATGCTTCTTCATCGGGTATGTGGGGTTTTAGCAAGGGAATTGTTCTTCTCTTGTGCCCCCAAGATCCTCCTCAGTTTTTTCTAGTAATTCTAAGCCCTGAGTTTTTTAGTATTGGAAACCTTCATGTTTATTCTCGTTAATTTCACTTAGAATGGTAGTCATAATTATTGTTGATATAATCTTCATCAGTTCCTCATCAATTTGTCAGTTTTATTGTAAAAGTGAATATGAGCCCTAATCCTTGAGTAAAGGTTCTTGTTCATTAATTTTTTTTCTTTCTTTAGGGAAGGAAGAATGCTTTGGGATGAATTCTTAGATTTTTTCTTGCTATTCGTATGTGTTGGGTAAATATACCATGAATGAAAATGATTTTTGCACTGTTGGATGAAACTCCCAAATTCATAAAATTTTCCTTTTAGTGTGAATTTGTCTGTGTTGTCGGCATGAATAATCTCTCTATTAGCTGCTTAGAAATTCAATTAGTTAGAATACAGAACTCTATCAATCTAGTCACAGTCAGAACCATGTTAGTCATGTTTCAGTCAGATTTTAGCAACCTCAGTGTTGTCCAGAAAATGTCAACTGATTAGTTTGACTCTAGTTTTCTTTTTGAGGTGTTAGTGGTGCCTCTTAGTTTTCAAACTCAGATTCAAATTTTAGTTATTTGGTCCATTAGGCGGTCATGACATTCAGTTATAGCTCTGACCAGCCCCAGGACCCCAGTTCAGTTATTAGTTGTTCTATAGACGGTTACGAAGCTTCTAGATAAGTAGCTCTGACCGGTCTTAGGACCCAGTTTTAGAATCTAGTCCAATAAGGCTCTCAGGGTACATGCAGTTATAACACTTTGAACCCCGGGAATGGTTACCTCACACGTTGAAGTGTTAAGCACAATGGTACAAAGCTACCTACTTTTTTGAAAAGGCTTGTCGGCCATCTGCTTTATCAAAAGTAGTGGGTGGCTGCATGATTTTCCGAATAAGACAAATATCCTTTCGGTGGCTAGGACCCACTTGATTTAATCAAGAGAAATTCCGACCTTTGGTGTCTTCTCTTTTCCATAGATAATTCCGGTTTTTAATAACCTCTATCTTGGAAACAGTAATTCCGGTTTTTTAATAAACCTCTACTGGATTTAATCATAGGGACCTAAATAGGATTTTGCTAGAGATTTTGGGTCTAGCATGTCACCATTGTCGTCACTTTGTGAGGAAGCTTCCTCTAGGAGTGCCGATATGGCATGTTCATCTGAGTTACCTTCATCTAGGTCAGATAATGCCTGCTGGAGTTTTTTCTTAAGTTCTTCCTTAGGGGAAGATTTTGATCGAATTCCCGAAGGCTTCTGCTTTGGCTTCTTTTCGTCGGGGTCTTTTGGCGCCCATCCTTTGACAAAGATTTCTTTAGACAGATACTTGATCCTGTCAAATTCAAAAACAACAAATTTCCAACTAATAATATAAGAAATTCGTTTAGTAATAAAATATTTACACATTTGAATGTGCTCAGGAAGTGTGGAGATTTCTGTCTCCGTTTGGAATTTGCCAAATTTTTCGACAAATGATTTGGGCATAGAGTGCTTGTTTCATCCAAACCATGCCCACCACTCATAAAACCATCTGGGGATGATGGACTTGGTAAATTCAGGGCTATACTTGACAAACCAAGTATGCGAAGCTGGCCTTAGGTACAGGAAGTTGAACCAGGCATTTTTCTAGTCATACCAATTATAAGTTTGAGGTCTGAATTCCTCAGTGAAGCTGATAGGCGTATGTAAATGGTCTACTTTCCATTCAAAAGGGGTAAAAATCTTTTTGATAGTAAACCTGGAGAAGGCTATACTATCTAGATTTGTTTTATCCGAAAGATTATGTTCGATTTCGACAGAACCGGTGTTGGATAAGATGAACCCATAGTATCTTCTTGTTTTGAGTGGATTCTCATTTTCCACAAAATTGTCATTTGAGTATAATGGTCCTAAGAGGCCATCTACTGGATATCTTTCGTATTCTTTGTCTAGTGCCAGTATTGGGGCAATCTGCAAAGAGACTGGGTGGAAAATTTCTCCTTCCTTTTTAGAGGTAGATGTTTCTAGATTTTTCTTGGGAGTCGTGGCTCCTGGATTGACTGCTTCTGCAAAGCTTTCAGGTGCTTTCATTTTATACATTTCAGCAGTCTGTATTTGCGAGAAAGTTTGCCTTTTCTGAGTGCAGGAGCTATTTTCTCCGGTTTGTTTAAAGGGCCTACTCAGGACCACCATGTTTGAGGGCGGCAGAGGTGGAAATGCTGCTGGGTTGATTGGCGGTAGTTGGGCTAACGCTGAATACCTATTTTGACCTGTAAAATCTGGCCTGAATGGTTTAACCAATGGGGTAGAAGGGGTAGCTGCTTCTTCTCTCCCTTTCCCCTTAAAGGGGCTTCTTACTCCGGGTCTGACTCCGGGCCTCATGGTTTACCCTGCAAAAATTCTCGAGTTAGAAAATCTGGGAGAGAATTTTCTTCTCCCTTGATGTAATCTATCTGGAAATCAAAGCTGGAAAGCAAGGCTTGCCACCTAGAAAATATCTGTTTAGCAACAAGATTTTTAACATCCTTTTGTAAGATGTCTTTAGCAGATTTACAATCTACCCGAAGCAAGAATTCTTTATTTACTAAATCATCTTGGAATTTAGTAATGCAAAGAACAATAGAGATAACCTCTTTCTTAACAGTACTATAATTCTTTTGTGCTGAATTCCAGATTCCAGAAGTATAACGAACTAATTGTTCGATGTCTTTGGCGGTTTTCCTTTGTTTAAGAATGCCACCATATCCGATGTCTGAGGCGTCAGTTTCCACAATCATGAAGTAATCAGGATTGGGGATGCCTAAACAGGGGAGATTCTTTGCCATTTCTTTAACTCTGATGACGGCATTAGTTTGATCTTTGCTCCAAGGGACAGGAGTTTTCTTTAACCTGTCATAAAGAGGCTTACAAATCTGTCTGATTTTTGGGATGAAATCAGCTATATAGTTAAGGCTTCCAAGGAACCTTTGTAACTGGGTTTTGTCCATGATGACATCAGGAAATTTATCTGCAAACTCAATGGCTCTGCAAATGGGTTTATATGTGCCTTGATAAAGATCATGACCCAAAAATCTAATTTTCGTTAAAAATAATCTGATCTTCTTTGCGCTGACCACAAGACCATTTTGTTTAACGATCTTAAAGAAAACGTTTAAGTGTTTAAAGTGAGAATCGATCTCCTTGGAAAATATTAATACATCATCAATATAAACTATTGAGCAATGGCTGATACAATTGAATAAAGAGTTCATTATATTTTGAAACTCAGAGGGGGCATTTTTTAACCCAAAGGGCATCACATTCCATTCATATTGTCCAAACGGGACATTGAAAGCAGTTTTATATTTGTCCTTTTCGGAAATCTGGATTTGCCAGAAGGCTGACTTCATATCAAACTTACTGTAAATATTGGCTTTAAAAGTCCGTTTTAGTAAATCCCTTTTGTTAGGAATAGGATATCTAATCCACTTTAAAGCGGTGTTCAGAGGCTTATAATTAATAACAAGTCTGGGAGAACCTCTTTCTTTCTCTGCTGCATTGTTAACATAAAAGGCTGAACAACTCCAAGGTGATTTAGAAGGCCGAATAATTTTATTGTTTAAAAGAGTATTTATCTCCTTTTTACAGATTTCCATTAATTCATGGTTCATTCGAATGGGCCTAGCTTTAGTAGAAATGGCCTGTTCATCGAATCCATCAATGTAAGGGAGATCTACAGTATGGGCTTTCCTGGCCCAAAAAGCATTGGGAAAGTCTGAGCAAATTTCTTTTTCAAAAGTGTTTTGCAAATTGGCAATCTTAGTGGCTCTGATACCATTTGATACACCATCTTTTGGATATCTATCATCTTTTGTAAGCCTTCTACTCTGTAAGCATTATCTTCTATTGTGTAAACATTTCAAGCTTCCGCTATGCAATAAATCTTCAGTTTGTAAGTATACTCTGTTTATATCTACACTGATCCTTAAATGGTATCAGAGCTACCTACTCTTTGGAGCAAAGAATCTCATTCAGAGATAAATGGTTTAAAGACATGAGAAGGTTCAAAACGGAAATTGAATTCTTCAAATGGTTTGAATGTTCCGGACAGATTGATGACGCCCAGTCTTCTCTTCAAGTCCTGATTAACAAATGGTATACCAAAGACCAAGTGGTTGAAAGTATTACGCCTTCTCTTGAAGGATTAACGATTCCTTATAAAAAGGAAATGCTTACAGCTTCACCCTTCAAGAAACTCAAGGGAAAAACCAATTCTACCACCCTCGTCACTACCGAGAACATCGACAAAATCCTAGAACAAAATAACTATACCAACCAAATTCTTCATGTTGTCTCTAAACAAATTGAAGAAAAAACCAGTCATAATCCCTTGGTCAAACCAAGTACCTCCAAGGTTAGCCCCCAGATTGAAACTAACCCTATTTTCAAAATCCCTGAATTTTCCAAAGAAAGATATCCCAATCTCTCCAAGGAATATGGAAGTTCCTCTGATCTTCTTGAAAAGATCAATGAACAATTGTCTAAACTTAATATCACCAAAGGAAGTGATAATAAGATTAGGACCTTATTGGAGTGACATCCAAACAAAAGGAATTTTTACCCTAGACCTTCTTTCCCAGACGTCCAGTTTGAAGAAAATGTTCTACATCCGCAATCCACCGCTGATGGAACGGGTATAACAGAATGGAACATTGATGGAATGGCAGAAGGCCAGATCTACAATAAGCTCCAAGAAATGGGAATGAGCATAACCGCATATAAGATGAAAGGCGCTAGCGATAAACATGCAGCTACTCTAATAACTGCAGGATTCACAGGAACCTTAAAAAATTGGTGGGACAACTATCTCACTGAAGTCAACCGAGCTGAAATCTTCAATGCAGCTATTTCACAAACTGTTGTTAAGACAGAAAATGGTACCCAAACCTCTGAGGTTGTCACAACTGAAGACGCTACTGCCACTCTTGTGTATAGTATAGCAAAACATTTCGTGGGAGAACCATGTCTTTTCCAAGATAGGAGTCTTGAGATCCTTAATAATCTATACTGCAAGAAGCTTACAGACTTCAGATGGTATAAAGATATGTTTCTAAACAAAGTCATGATTCGATCAGACTGCAACAATGAGTATTGGAAGGAACACTTTTTAAGCGGATTACCTCCTCACTTTGCTGAAAAGGTAGACTCGCTTGGAGTTCTCACTTATGATGACGAATTTGTCATCGATGAAAGGAAAATCAACCAGTGGTGGAAACTACCCAAACACCAGAGAAAAGTAGAATGGTACAAAGCTACCTACTCTTTGTGCTCTGAACACCCGGTGTGACCCGTCGCGAATAACACTTCAACGTGTCACGGAGGGTAACGCGAGCACACCCTCCGTAACACGGAGCCATCGCGCAGGGGTTCTGGAATTTGTGAAAAATTCCAAAACACCTTCAATGTGTCACGGAGGGTAACACGGAGGCCCTCCTCCGTGACACGGAGCCATCACGCAGGCTCACTGTTTTGCCACTTTTTATTATTTTTCTTACCTCAATTTTTCCTTTGCGATCCTTTCATTTTTACCCTCCGTTCAACCTGAAATTCATCTCACAACAAGAAATTGGTTGGAATTTATAGGTTTCACATAAAATACAATTTTTTTGTTTTTATTTTTATTTTTCTCATTTTTTTCTTTCCTTCTTTTTCTCTTCTACGAAATCTATTCACATATTATAAAAATTTCACGGGTTGCCTCCCGTGCAGCGCCTGGTTTACCGTCGCGGCTCGACGTCATTAAGCTCAGCCATCCTCTAGGGTGATGGATGTTTTCTCTCGACTACCGTCCTCACCCATGTCATGCTTACACTTCTCCGGTGGTTTCCCCAGTGGCTCCCGTGACTCAACGCTCTGAGCACTATCCTCTTGATCAAGCACGTTGATCACTGAGAGTTCCTCGTACACGGCCGACAGCTTTGTAGCCTTGTACACCTCAAACACCTCCACCTTGTCATGGGCTCGCATAGTTAGCTACCCTACCGCTACATCAATAAGTGCTTTCCCGGTCGCCAAGAAAGGACATCCCAAAATAAATGGGACTTTCGTGTCTGGCTCAAAATCCAGCACGACAAAGTCTGCCGAGAAGATAAGGGAGCCCACTTGCACCAGCACATCTTCCATAATGCCATCAGGTCTGGCTAAGGAACGATCCTCTAGTTGCAAGATCACTGTTGTTGGTCTAGGACTCCCTAGCCCTAACTTCTTAAATACCGATGTCGGCATCAAGTTAATGCTCGCTCCCAAATCACATAATCAACGAGCTTGGATTCTCTTCCCAATTGTAATTTGAATTGTAAAGCTCCCAGGGTCCTTGAGCTTTGTGGGCAACCTATTTTGTATCCGTGAAGTGCAGTCTTCCGTAAGCGCCATCGTAGCGTACTCAGTCAGCCTGCTTTTGTTTGCCACGATGTCCTTGATATATTTTGCGTACTTCGGCACACCCTGCAAAACATCAACAAGAGGTAAATTAATGTCTACCTGCTTAAGCACCTCCATGAAATTTTTGAAACACGCTTCCTCCTTGTATTTCCTTAGTCTTTGAGGGAACGGGGGTGGTGGTCTTTCTGGTTCAGGTTCCTTCTCCTTCCCCCTATCATCATTGTGCTCCCTCTCCTTTTCACCTGCTTTCGACTGTTATGGTAATCTTTTCGGTTCCACCTCCTTGAGTTGCAAACCACTCCTTGTGGTCACTGCATTTACCTGCTTGGGGTTCGGATCAGTGTCACTCGGAAGTCCTCCTCTCGGCCTGGTGTTTTGAGCTCCAGCAAATTGCCCAAACTGGTACTCCAGCACCTTTGTAGCTAACTGATTGTTCTTTACATCGGTTGCCAGTTTCACGTAGTCAGCCTGCAATTAAGCTTGGTTAGCTATTATTTTCTTGAACATCTCCTCAATGCTGGGTGATGGTGGTGGAGGAGGTGCATTGTTTCTTCTGTATTGCGACTGATAGTTCTGCTGCCCTCCTTGATTTCTCTGCGCCCCCTGACTCGAACATTGCCCTTGATGGTTGTTGCTACCCCAAGAGAAATTCTGGTGATTCCTCCAGTTGGAATTGTAGTTGTTTCCATACTGTAGGTGGTTATTTCTCTGTACGTTACCAACAAAGTTCACCGAATCAGGATTTGCTCCGCAACACTCATCTGAGTGTTCATTACTCCCGCACACTTCACACCAAATCTGCTGCACTACATTCACTGGGGCTTGAGACTGGTTCATGCTCATGTTACTAAAGTGGGTGTTGAGTTGATTCTGTAACACAGCTATCTGTGCAGCAATAGCTATAAAACCATCCACTTCTAGGACTCCTGCTGCTTTCCTTGTTCCTCCTCTTGAAGAATCCGCATTCCACTCCGGATTCCCCTGCGAAATACGATTTAACAAGGTATACAACTCCTCATAAGTCTTCTCTAATGCTTGTCCCCCAGTTGCTGAGTCTAGCAAGATTTTTGTGTGGGGTTCCAAACCCTCTATGAAAGTATGCACCAGCATATCATTGGATTGGTTATGATGAGGACAATCCCGCAACATAGATTCGAATCTCTCCCAGGCCTGATACAGATTCTCTCCCTCTCTCTGTTTAAAACTTAGAATTTGACTTCTAAGTCTTGCTGTTTTACCGGATGGAAAGAACCGTATCAAGAATTTCTTTAGAAGATCATCCCACGTGGTGACGGAATTAGGTGGCTCAGCTTTCAACCACCTCTTAGCTTCTCCCAAAAGTGAAAATGGGAACAATGTAAGCCTGACATAATCTAATGACACTCCAGCTGCGATGTACGTGTCACTTATCTCGAAATTTTTTTTGAGATGTTGCTGTGGATCCTCATGAGGGAGACCTGTGAACTGCCCACTGGTGTGCAGCAATTGTACCATGTTCTGTTTAAGCTCGAACCTCCCTCCTGGATCAGGTTTGGGGATGTTAGATGTGACATTGTTAGCATGTGGGATTGCCACATCGCGAACTGACCTAGCTTCCATTTGCTCGGGCACTAACATTGCCCTTGCAACTGGTGGATTCTATTGTTGCTCCAGGATTGTTTGTCTGAGCAACTTCAGCTTTTTCTCTAGAGCTTCTCTCCTTTGGCGATGGAATTGTCTTTCTAGCTCTAAAGATGAGTCCACCAGCTCCTCGTCTCTTGCCAGTGTTCAACAGAAATTAGTATCTGCAAAATACAGGCTAAGACCAAGTTGTCAACACTAAGAGGAAATAGTAAACTAACACTTAAGAAAAATTTACCAATTGTCAGTCCCCGACAACGGCGCCAAAAACTTGTTCAGACTGTTTGGTATAACTACACGCAAGTGCACGTGGTCAAACAAGTAGCAAAGTGGCTCAAGTAAGCCAAGTATCGATCCCACAGGGACTGGACTAAGGTATCAATCTAATCAAGTGTCAATAAACTTTAACTCTAAACTGCAGACAACAGTGTGAAGAAGATTTTGATATTGTGTTCCCAATTTATACTAAATCTAAAACGAATATACAATTTGAGTCTGAACTATAAATATGAGCATGCTGAGGCTAAAATGAACACGTAGAGAAATAAATTATCGATACAATTTAATAATCTTTCCTCCGGATTGCTAGTCAAGAATTATTGCCTATGGATTAAAACTCTCGTATTTAACCCAACTTAAGAATCATGAACCTTCCACCTACATCTCTGTGATAAAAATAAATTCATGTTCTAGCCATACAAAACCGATTCCTTAATTGACTAATACGACTTTCAGGTATATCTCTATCCTGAAGGTAAATCAATTCTCAATTTTCCCAAACTAAGAAAAGATCATATCATATCAATTCACAACTTTCCAATTTCTTGCTCTCTCGAGTGAAACCGGACATTTTAGATATACATTAACGTTGGCCACACATTAACGCAGTAAGAACAAGAATCAATAGAACAACCATGGAAGAAAAGATGAAAAACCAATTTATCAATAATTGCATTTCAATACAAATGTTCTTAACCTCACCAAGAAGTGAATTTAGCCACTCATTTGTGGATTAAACATTGTTAAATGAGTGTTAATCATACAAGCAATTGAAATAAAGAAGAAGGAGATAGAGAAAAACCCTGAGATTTTCGTCCACTCAACTGCCTGTAACTCACGTTCTTGCTCCACCAAGTAAGAATAATTAAAAATTAACCTAAGTGTTCTATTTATACTAGTGGAAATTTTTCCCGGAATAACAAGCAACGTGTCACGGAGTGCATCACGGAGCACTGCCTCTGTGACACGCCACCAACGCGGACCCTCACTGGAATCCGATCGTCCAAGTATTAAAACCCAACGTGGCACGGCGTGCAACGCGGGGCTAGGCCAATGTGCCATGACCCCAACGCGCACCTTCACTGAAATTTGGCATATTTTCAGCATCCAGGCACAATGCATCCGCGATGGTAGCGTGACACAGCTCCATCGTGGAGCCCCTTTAATTCGTGCTTTCCTTGTTGTTTTTTCCTTGCTAGCTTCCGAGTCCAATCCCAATTTCTCCCAACATTCATCTTACAACATGAAGAATTTGGTTGGTATAGTTATTTTGTTCTAGGATTTTGTCGATGTCCTCGGTAGTGACGAGGGTGGTAGAATTGGTTTTTCCCTTGAGTTTCTTGAAGGGTGAAGCTGTAAGCATTTCCTTTTTATAAGGAATCGTTAATCCTTCAAGAGGAGGCGTAATACTTTCAACCACTTGGTCTTTGGTATACCATTTGTTAATCAGGACTTGAAGAGAAGACTGGGCGTCGTCAATCTATCCGGAACATTCAAACCATTTGAAGAATTCAATTTCCGTTTTGAACCTTCTCATGTATTTAAACCATTTATCTCTGAATGAGATTCTTTGCTCCAAAGAGTAGGTAGCTTTGTACCATTCTACTTTTCTCTGGTGTTTGGGTAGTTTCCACCACTGGTTGATTTTCCTTTCATCGATGACAAATTCGTCATCAGAAGTGAGAACTCCAAGCGAGTCTTTACGATCATGATCAGGTCTCATGTCGCTTAAAGTGGGACTAGCAATGGTGTCTTCATAGTAGACTTTCGGGATAGTCTGGTTAAAATCTACACCATGAACTTTCATGGTATGATTTGCAACTTCTTCATCCTCCGGGGGGTTAAAAGAAGAAGGTCTGGCCGAAGACATTCTTCTACTTGAAGAAGCTTGGCTATAAGAGTTGGATCTTAAAAATTTAAGATTAATAGATCCATTTGGAAATTGGATAACCCTGTCGATCTGGGATCTTTCGGGTTGAAAAGGTAAAGGGTGAGTGATAGAGTCGAATTTCCACTCTTCATCCGTAAGGATATCGTTCCAATTAAGGAGACGCGGAACGAAGGTAGTACTGTGCTCTTGGTTTGCTTCCATGAGCATAGTAACTCCTTTAACGCTTGAGGCTATAGCCTTTGGGGCTATAGTGGTCTTCATTAGCTTATAATATACCCGATATATTATAGCTATTTCTCTAGAATCTAGCTTGCTATTCATATTCTTGGTTTTGACATTGAGTGTCAAGGTATCCATAATGTTTGGATCATGGATATCCACCGAGAAATTAGGGTAGCAATTAAAGTACACCGGGCCATGGGCGAGGTTACTTTCTAAAACTCCTAACAGAGAGTCATCAAAATTCAAAAGTCTATCATCCCTAAGAAGTAGACAAATAGGAATATTTAAACCTTTTCGAAAAAGAGGTTTTACAGCAACTTGAACAAGACCGATATGAAGGAACTTAAACTCCTTATATCTATCTATATCAGCAGCAATCAACAACTTGATAGTCTCAAGAGAATATTTTATAGCAATAGTAGACTCGCAGGTCTTGATATTATATTTTTTGAATATAGAAAAATTACCCATCTGGTAAATTTTTTCAAAAGGTTCTTTCGGAATAGACCAATTTTGTAAATCGTTTTCTACCTTAGAGATAGACAAATTAATGTTGTTATTAACATGCTGGTTTTTATCCATTGAGAGAGAGAGGATGCCCTTGACTATGCTCCTTATATTCTTAAGACTTTAAAAGAATTCTTTTAGCAAAGGAATTTCATAATTATAAAATAGGACTCTTTTAACTCTTATAAGGTTACTGTGGATTTGTGCTTAAGGATTTTACGTTAAGAGATCATGGATATTACACGAGTTTCTCAAGCAAAGTACCTTGCAGTCTAAAACGCCTGTCCTTTCGGCTAAACGACCGCCTGTCGGCATCGCAACTACTTGATAATACCTCGAAACCTCCTCTTAATCACCAAGCATAATTCCAAAATCACCATTAAAGATTTAAAAGATCATGCAGAATAATTACGAAATGCCTAAACTTAAAGATTAACTCATTAAGTCTCAGAAATATAAGTTACACAGTCATGGCATCAGGAATTTAGCCTCTCATGGCTATAAATGCAGAAACGAAGATTAACATTAGTAACATGGCTCTGTACCGCGACTTGAGGGACATTTACTGGTGGAACGGCATGAAAAGAGACATTGTCGAATTCATAGCTAAGTGCCCGAACTATAAGAAAGTCAAGGTGGAACATCAAAGGCCAGGGGGCATGACTCAAGATATCAGTATACCCATGTGGAAGTGGGAAGAGGTAAATATGGACTTTATTACAGGTCTACCACGGACTCACGAGCAGCATAACTCAATCTGGGTGGTAGTGGATCAAATGACCAACTCAGCCCACTCTCTCCAGTCAGAACTAGGGGTGGGCGTTGGATTTTTCGATTTGGTTTGTTAAAATTTTTGTTCGGTTTTTGATTTTTCATTTAGTGTACCGAACACCGAACCAAACTAATTCGATTTGATTCGGTTTTTTTCAAATTCAATTTGGTTTGGTTCGATTTTTCTAATTTGGTTTTTTCGGTTATGGGCCTAATTAATGGGCTATTTTTTTACATACAAAATGAGCTACTTTTTAAATTAAAAATGAGTTGTTTTATCTTTTTAAATTCAAAATAAATTATTTTAAGTTCGAATTCTAAAGTTTAATTCAACTAAGCTTAATTTTAACTTTTTAAGTGAAGAAAATAGCGGGATCAATTGACTTACCTTTAGTAGTACGTACATAGCATTTGAATTTTTTATAATAATTTTTCTCATATGCTTAATATCCTTATAACAAAACCAATAAAAAATTAAGGGTCTTTTAAGATTTGAATAATCTATGGTACCTAATTTCTTGTTAAATAAATATTATATATTTCATATTTCTTTCAAAGCATATTAATGATAGTAAGAATTTTCATAACATGCTAAAATTATTATAAAACTTGTTATTTATAAAAAAACTTAAGTAATTGTGTCAATTATATAAATAATTCTCTAAATGGGCTTTGAGATTTGGGTTGGGTGTAGTATTTTTATTTTTTTGAAATGAAGTTATAATTTTATTTTTTAAAAAAAATATATAAAATTTTGGTTAAACCGAAAAATTGAAATTTCGAAATTTTAAAACTGAAAACCGAACCGAATAACCGAAATTTTAGGAAAAACGAAGCGAAAAACCGAAAAACCAAATTATTTTGGTTCGGTCCGTTTTTTCAATTTTTCGATATTTATGCCCACCCCTAGTCAGAACCACAGATTCAACTGAGGATTATGCTAAAATTTATATTCGGGAGCTGGTTAGGCTTCATGGGGTGCCATTGGCTATTATTTCAGACAGGGGTACCCAGTTCACCTCCTATTTCTGGAAGCCTTTTCAGAAGGGACTTCGCATTCAAGTCAAGCTCAGTACAGGTTTTCACCCGCAGACAGATGGGCAAGATGAGTGGACTATCTAGACTCTAGAGGATATGTTAAGAGCGTGCTTGATTGATTTTAAGGGTAATTGGGATGACCATCTGCCTCTTATCGAATTTGCGTACAACATCAACTACCATTCAAACATTCAGATGGCCCCGTTTGAGGCATTGTATGGTAAGAGGTGTAGATCTCCTATAGGATGGTTTGAGGTCGGTGAAGCTACTTTGATAGGGCCAGACTCGGTTCATGAGGCGATGCAGAAAGTTCAGCTCATCCGAGAAAGATTGAAAGCAGCCCAGAGCCGTCAGAAATCCTATGCCGATATGCGAAGAAGAGAGCTGGATTTTTCAGTTGATGACTGGGTATACCTGAAAATTTCGCCCATGAAAGGGGTGATGAGATTTGGGAAGAAGGGGCAACTCAGTCCTAGGTATGTGGGACCCTATAGAATTTTGAGGCATATCGGCAAGGTAGCCTATGAGCTGGAGTTACCTACAGAACTAGCAGTTGTACATCCAGTTTTCCATGCATCACTTTTGAAAAAGTGTATCGGAGATCCAACCTTTGTGGTGCCATTAGATAATGTGACAGTCAAGGATAGCCCCACCTATGAGGAGGTAACAGTCCAAATCCTAGACCTACAAGTTCGTAGATTGAGGAATAAGGAAATAACTTTAGTCAAAGTTTTATGGAGGAATCAGCAAGTTGAAGGAGCTACCTGGGAGGCCGAAGCAGATATGAGGGTCAAATACCCACACTTGTTCTCTACTGACTCTATTGCAGTTTGATATGTGAATTTTGTTTTAGGATTTGAACTAGTTGTTCAATTTAGTTCTTGTATCTAAATTTTCTTTCTGACTTTGGTTGTGTTATGAAAAACAAAAATTTATTTCGATTATATTATCTGAAATGGAGATAGTCATTTCGGTAGTTTTGAAGTTGAATGAGCAGTATTTGAATGCTTCGATTGTTTTTTCTGGTTGCTATGAGTTTTCTATCATTCGAGGACGAATGTTTCCAAGGGGGAGATATTGTAATACCTCAGAAGCTCAAAATCAATCTCTGGGACACAAATCAAAAAATCTAGAAAACTGCAGAAAAGTTGCAGAACGGCCAACCTGACGGGTTGTTAAGCGACCCAACGACTCGTCAGGTCAACCGTGAGGAGGATGCAAAAGATATGTTTTAGTGTTCCTAACGGACGACCCCACAGGTTGTTATCAGTCCCCACGACTCGTTACGTCACCCATTGCCAAGCCGGAGTTTTAGAATTTGAGAAGTAGACAGTGTACTTGATGGAAGGTCACCACGAGTCGTCATCAGTAGTAACGACTCATCAGATCCTTCGTTTCTAGTCCTTCCTTGCCTTATTACAAGTGTACCTAATGGATGACGCGACGTGTCATTCCTAGTCATGACGACTCATCATGTGCCCGCCAGGGATCAGTACAAAATTTTCAGTGAACTTGAAAGAGAGGATCCAACGGCTCGTTGGACCAAGTAACAAGTCGTTAAGTCACCCGTTAGGGGCACCTGACAGTTTTTCCCTGCGAATTTCCAAGGGCTATTTAGTAAATTCCTACTCTCCCAAGATTTGAACTACGTCGTTTTAGCATCAGTTTCAGACGTTTTAGTGAGGGTAATGGGTTCTTTTCTTCATTCCCCACTCAAACACCACAGAAACAGAACGCAGAATTCCTCTCAGAGCAGACAAAGCTTCAAACTTGGGCAGATTCTTCTTCTTAAATTCTCCAGCAATTCCTACATGCTTCTTCATCGGGTATGTGGGGTTTTAGCAAGGGGATTGTTCTTCTCTTGTGCCCCCAAGATCCTCCTCAGTTTTTTCTAGTAATTCTAAGCCCTGAGTTTTTTAGTATTGGAAACCTTCATGTTTATTCTCGTTAATTTCACTTAGAATGGTAGTCATAATTATTGTTGATATAATCTTCATCAGTTCCTCATCAATTTGTCAGTTTTATTGTAAAAGTGAATATGAGCCCTAATCCTTGAGTAAAGGTTCTTGTTCATTAATTTTTTTTCTTTCTTTAGTGAAGGAAGAATGCTTTGGGATGAATTCTTAGATTTTTTCTTGCTATTCGTATGTGTTGGGTAAATATCCCATGAATGAAAATGATTTTTGCACTGTTGGATGAAACTCCCAAATTCATAAAATTTTCCTTCTAGTGTGAATTTGTCTGTGTTGTCGGCATGAATAATCTCTCTATTAGCTGCTTAGAAATTCAATTAGTTAGAATACAGAACTCTATCAGTGTAGTCACAGTCAGAACCATGTTAGTCATGTTTCAGTCAGATTTTAGCAACCTCAGTGTTGTCCAGAAAATGTCAACTGATTAGTTTGACTCTAGTTTATCTTTTTGAGGTGTTAGTGGTGCCTCTTAGTTTTCAGACTCAGATTCAAATTTTAGTTATTTGGTCCATTAGGCGGTCATGACATTCAGTTATAGCTCTGACCAGCCCCAGGACCCCAGTTCAGTTATTAGTTGTTCTGTAGACGGTTACGAAGCTTCTAGATAAGTAGCTCTGACCGGTCTTAGGACCCAGTTTTAGAATCTAGTCCAATAAGGCTCTCAAGGTACATGCAGTTATTTTTCCCTGACTAGTCTTGGGCCCCAGTTTCGAGCTATCTGCTTAGTAGTTCAGTATAGGTTTTTTCAGTGGGAGTAGGACTTAGCAACGAGAGGGTCGGGGTTCCAGCGCACCCAGGTTCTCAGAACTACGTTGCCAACGTAGGTTACGGTATTAGTTGGCCTGATTGGCCCCAGATATATTTTATGATCACCCAGTTCATGCCTTTATACCCTGGCAAAGTATATTGGGTCCTACCGTTGGGATGTATACATCGGAATCCACGTCTAGCTCACGTGGTTAAATGTTGGTTATAGAATCTCCCACTAGTCAGTCCAGTCCAATATCAAAATATGCAGCTCAGTTTAGTACAGTATCTCAACATGTCCATGACCATCAGACAGGGTCTTCCTGACCATTTCAGATTTATCAGTAGTTCAGTTCAGTACTTGTTGGTCATGGCGTGTCATTTCAATTCAGTCTTTATATTCGGTATGTATCTCCCATTTACTCAGTACATTTAAAGTACTGACGCATGCTTTTCATGTTGTATCGTTTCATGATACAACTGCAACTTCTCAGGTTCAGCACAGATAGTTACTTCAGTTTCAGAGCATTCCATTCCATCAGATCAGAGTGTGAGTCCTCCTCATTCGAGGGCTTGTTTATTTATTTCATATGGTTCTATTTAGACTTAGAGTTAGCTGGGGGTTTGTCCCAGCAACTCCTCAGTTAGATGGCTTTCAGCCAAATATGGCTTTAAGTGTATTCAGTGTATTTAAAGATTTGAACTTTTACTTTCAGATTTGTTCTTCTTAAATACTTTATGCTATTACTTTTTTAGTTTCGATGTGCATGTTTACTTAGAATATTAGTGTATGATAGACCAGGGGTTGACTTGGGGTAACTTGTGGCTTCAAGTACCATGTTACATCCAGGGTGTAGGCTCGGGGCGTGATAGATTCTAATTTACTGAACTAAGGAGCTAGGGCTAAATCCTTCTACAAGATGCCAATTTCCACAAAATTTCTAGGAATTGGGAAAAATATAGCAGCTAATGTCATGAATAATATTCCACTTGAAAATTTATAGAATTCTGTCTGAAAATTTTTACATTTCAAAACCATAGGGCTATAACTGATAGAAAATTTAGAGAGGATTTTGGGGACAAGAGGGAAGAACAATTCCCTTGTTGAATTTCCGCATACCTGGTGAAGAAATTCTGAAGAGAATCCCTTGAGAATCTAACAAGAAATTGACTGCCCTAGCTCTTTCTCTGAATGTTTCTAAGAGAAGTTTTACGAACTAAATTTTCTAAGGGAATGAAAGGGGTGAAGTAATCGTCGATTACCTCTATAAATTTCCTGAAAATAACTCAAAATTATGTAGTTTAAGGATTAAAAAGGTCAAAAATTACAAAGATATCCCTGGAGAAAAATCTGGAAAAATTGTCAGTAGGGGACCAACGAGTCACTGAACGAGTCGTTGGTTGAGACCACAACTCGTTGGAGCCAGTCGTTTGTCCTGAGTCCTGGGTTCTAGGCTCATTGGAACTAAAAACGAGAGGGACCATAACTCGTTGGATGAAACAACAGGTCGTTGTTTCCTCCCCTAGTCACTGGATGAAAATTCTGGGAGGCCTGACAACGGGCAACAAAATGACTCGTTGATAGACCCAACGGATTGTTTGGTCGAGTCGTTAACTCCAATGGAGAAATTATCAAAATCTCTGACTTGACACAACGGGTGGTCATAATGACTCGTTGTGTAATACAAAGGGTTGTTTTTTCCACTCGTTATTACTGAAAATGGTTTTTGGAAATCCCAACTAACGACACCCACTACGAGTCGTTGAATCACACGACGACTCATTGGTTGAGTCGTGGGGTCCTGGAAGAGGGATTTCTGAGTGGGGGACCAATGAATGATAGGACGAGTCGTTATTTCTCACAATGTGTCATTCCATGTCCTATTGATTCCCAAAGGACCAAGCAGAGTTGACCATGACCGACACAACGAGTCGTTGGAGCTGACCACGACTCATGGTCTCGGTTATTCTGAGGAAACTTTTCTAGTTTCTTTTGAATTTTTCTTGCAAGGTCTGAGTTTTGTCTAGGAAAGTTCTAGGGTGTTACAATATCTCCCCCTTGGGATCATTCGTCCTTAAATGAAGACTAAAACTGCTAGAAATCTAGGAAAAGAGCTGCAATTCCCAAACTGCGGCTATGAACTAATTTCTAAAGGAGTAACTGACTACAAACTGACTTAACCATGCTAACAAAGCTGATGCAACTAGAATGCATATTGAAAACTTGAATAGAGCTAATGAGTACAGAACTGAATAGAGTATTGAGGAGGGATTTAGTACCTGATGGGAACTGAATTGGAAGGGAATAAATGAGGGTATCTGGCCATCATGTCTTCTTCTGCTTCCCATGTGGCTCCTTCAACTAGTTGGTTCCTCCATAAAACTTTCACCGTAGCGACTTCCTTGTTTCTCAGCTTACAAACCTGACGGTCAAGGATCTGAATTGGGACCTCTTCGTAAGAGAGACTAACTTTCACTTCCAAACTGTCTAGTGGCACAACTTAAGTTGGATTACCAATTCACTTCTTCAATAGTGACAAATGGAAGTCTGGATGCACAGGTGCTAACTATGGAGGTAACTCTAACTCATATGCCACACTGCCAATTCTCTTCAGAAGTTTGTAGGGTCCCACATATCTCGGACTGAGTTTTATTGTCTTCCAAAATCTTATCACCCCCTTTGTGAGTGAAGTTTCAGATAAACCCAATCATCTAATAAAAATTCTAACTCTCTTCTCCTCACATCAGCATAGGATTCTATTGGCTTTGTGCTGTTTTCAACCTCTCCCTGATAAGTTGCACCTTCTGCATAGCTTCATGGACTGAGCCTGCCCCTATTAGGGTAGCTTCACCAACCTCAAACCACCCTATAGGAGACCTACATCTCCTACCATATAATGCCTCAAATGAGGCCATCTGGATAATGGAGTGGTAGTTGTTGTTGTACGCAAATTTGATAAGAGGTAGGTGATCATCCCAACTGCCCTTGCAATCGATCACTCACACTCTCAGCATATCTTCCAAGGTCTAGATAGTCTGCTCAGATTTTCCATCTGTCTGAGGGTGAAAAGCTATGCTGAGCTTGACTTGGGTACTGAGCCCTTTCTGAAATAACTTCCAGAAATGCGAGGTGAACTGGGTACCTCTATATGAAATAATGGAAAAGGGCACCCCATGCAGTTTGACCAACTCCCTTATATATAGCCTAGCATAATCCTCAACTGAGTCTATAGTTATAACTGGGAGGAAATGTGCTTATTTGGTCATCCGGTCTACTATCACCCAGATTGAGTCATGCTGCCGACGAGTATGAAGTAGACTTGTAATAAAGTCCATATTCACTTCTTCCCACTTCCATGTGGGTATGCTGATATCTTGAGTCATACTTCCCGGTCTTTGATATTCCACCTTAACATGCTGGCAGTTCGAGCACTTATCCACAAATTTTGTGATGTTTTTTTCATGCCATACCACTAGTAAATATCCCGTAGATCACTGTACATCTTAGTGGCACCTGGGTGGATGGAATATCTCGAACTGTGTGCTTCATCCAGTATCTTATGTCTCAAATCACATATATCCGGTACACATAGTCTACCCTGGTAACGGAGTACACCATCTCCCCCTTTGGAGAAAGCCTCCTCTTATTTTCTGAGAACTGCCTCCTTTAGCTTAAGCAGTATGGGATCTTCATCCTACCTTGACTTAACTTCAATGACTAATAAGGAATCTAATCCACTCTACACTACAACTCTACCCTCAGCTGAATTAATCAACTGCACTCCCAACCAAGCTAACCGTGAATATCCCTTGCCAGTTCTTTTCTGCTTTCTTCAACATGAGCCACGCTCCCCATAGACATCCTGCTTAGTGCATCAGCCACCACGTTGGCTTTGCCCGGGTGGTACAACACACTCATGTCATAATCCTTCAATAGTTCCAATCACCTTCTCTGACGAAGATTTAAATCTTTCTAACTGAACACATACTAAAGGCTCTTATGATCGGTGAAAACATCCACGTGAGCCCCGTAAAGGTAATGCCTCCATATTTTAAATGCAAACACCACTGCTACCAACTCAAGGTCATAAGTCTGATAGTTATTTTTATGAAACTTGAGTTGTTTGAAGGCATAAACTGCCACCTTACCCTGCTAGATCAGAACTCAATCGAGTCCAACTCTGGAAGCATCACAATACACTACAAAACCATATGTTCCTTCCAGTAAGGTTAACACCGGAGCGGTAGTGATTCGAGTCTTCAACTCCTAGAAACTCTTCTCACACTCATCTGATCATTGAAATTTCACTTTTTTCTGAGTCGACCTAGTAAAAGGAGATGCAATAGAGGAAAAACCTTCCACAAAACATCAATAATAATCGGCTAGACCCAGAAAACTTCTGATTTCGATTGGAGAAATAGGTCTTGGCCAATCTTTCACCGTTTCTATCTTTTGAGGATCTACCTAAATACCCTCACCCAAGATCACATGACCAAGAAAGTCACATACATCAACTAGAATTCACATTTGCTGAACTTAGAGAACAACTAGCGGTCTCTGAGCATTTGTAGCACTATCCTCAGATGGTTAGCATGTTCTTCCTTGCTTCTAGAGTATACCAGAATTTCATCAATGAATATAATGACGAACATGTCTAGATACGTCTTGAAAACCCTGTTCATCAGGGTCCATGAAAGCTACGGGGGTATTAGGTAGTCCATAGGAAATAGCCATGAATTTGTAGGGACCATACCAAGTTTTGAAAGTTGTTTTCAGTATGTCACCTTCTCTGACTCTTAGCTAATGATACCCTGACCTGAGATCTAGCTTGGAGAAACAATTGGCTCCCTGAAGCTGATCAAACAAGTCGTCAATCTTGGGTAGGGGATATCTATTCTAACTATGACCTTGTTTAATTGATGGTAATCGATATACATTCTGAGAGTATCGTGTTTCTTTCGCATGAATAATACTGGAGCACCCCATGGAGAGATGTTGGTCCTGCTGAAACCTTTATCAAGAAGGTCTTTTAGCTACTACTTCAACTCCCTAAGCTTAGCTGGAGTAATTTTGTAAGAAGGGATGGAGATGGGCTAAGTGTATGGAAGAAGGTCTATGCCGAAGTCTATTTCCCGCTCAGGAGGGACTACGAAAAGATCTTCGGGAAACACATTAGGGAACTCATTGACAACTGGAACTGACTGGATAGTAGGTCTCTCAGAGTTGGAATCTTTGACCCAAACTAGATGATAAATACACCCTTCAGAAATAAGCTTTCTTTCCTTAGGGTAAGAAATAAATTGTCCCTTAGGCGCTGAATTACTTCCCATCCACTCTAAAACTGTCTTATTAGGGAATTGAAATATGACGATTCTAGTTCTGCAGTCGACTGAAGCATAACGGGAGTGTAACTAATCCATGTAGAGAATGAGATCAAAATCAACCATGTCTAACTCTACGAGATTAGCTGAAATGACCTTATTCAAGATTGAGACTGGGCAGTTTCTATACACTCGGCTGGCTCTAACTGATTCACCAACTAGGGTAGAGACTGAGAATGGTTCTGAGAGGACTTCTGCAGTAATATCAAATTGGAAATCTACATAGCGAGTCATGAATGATAGTCTAGCTCCTTGATCTAGTAGGGCATACACATCTAGATGGAAAAGACGTAACATACCTGTGACCACATCAGGTGAGCTCTCCTGATCCTGACGAGAGGACAAAGCATAAAAATGGTTTTGGCGTTCATCGCCATCCGTACCGGATGTATTGGCCTGTTGATTTGGTCGCCCTACTGGAGCTGCTGAAGTGGTAGATTGTGATCTCCCTCATCTTGTTGACGGGCTTTCTCTAAGACAGTGACCTAGCTGTCCAACCCAAAGAAACCCTCTCTGCCTGAAGGTATTTCCCTAGATGGTTCTTGTCACACTTAGGGCAAGATGGATAGCAGTTTCTGGCGCTGTGACTCTGGTACTGTGAGCCAGATGCTCCACCCTTCCGATCCTTATAGGACCAAAAAGTAGGGATGCTGGATAAAGTGGGTGTTGGAGCCTACTGCTGCTGCTATTGCTGTTGTGGGCGGCTACTACCGCCAGACCTCTGCTGGCCATAATCCGATTGACCAGTCCTATCCCGCTTATTATTCCCACTCTATGTCTTTCAACTTTTCTGCCTCAATCTACTGGGCATGAACGATGAGGCTGGAGAGATCAATATCTTTGATGAGCATCATAGTCCTGCACTCCTTAAGGACCAAGTTTGATACTCCATTAACGAACTTAAGCATGCGAGCCCTTGGCTCGGCAACCATCTTCGGAGCACATTTTGACAACCAGGTGAACTCCAATGCAGATTCTTCAACCGTCTTGTTTCCCTATTTCAAATTCATGAATTATGACACCTTAGCATCCCTTAACTCCCCAGGGACAAGTCTGTCTAAGAAGGTTGTTGTGAACTCCTCCCACTCCACCGGTTCCACTCCCGCTGGTCTCTCTTCTTTCCACTAATCATACCAGATCTAAGATACCCCTTTCAACTTGTAGGCTGCCAGGTCAACACTCTCAACAGATCTAACACCCATAATCTAAGTGATCTTCCGTATCTCATCTACGAACTCTTGTGGGTCCTCTTCCACCTTAGATCTATGAAATGCTAGGGGGTTCATTGGGGTGAAGTCCTGAACTCGAGCAGTTGCTGCGGACCCATTTGTGCTAACTGGAACCACCCACTGGTTCACCTGGTTCGTGACTGTCTGTGCCAGAAGATGGATTGCCGCTATAAACTCTGTTAAGGACACTTGGTTGTCTTGAGGAGATGCTATAGATGGTGGGGTAGGTTGATTAGCATTGTCGGCCCTTCTTCAATTTCCACGTCTTGGAGGCATGATTTAATTGAAATGACATAGAACACGAGTTAGGAGAACATTTTTGGAATTGAACTTCAACGCACAATAAAGAGTATGAACAAAAGGGAGTTTTCCTAATAACGTCTCGTAGCCTCCCCTTCATAAGTGTGGCGCGCTTCACACCATGAAAAGAACTCTACTTGACGCGGCTTTCAAACATCCTTGGATACTCTAAACCTGGCTCTGATACCATGTTTATCATGACCCGAGTCTATACCTTAGACGAGACACAGTACTTGGAGTCACAAGTAACCCCAACCCAATCCATGGTCTAACATAACACCTGGTAATCCGAGTAATCATAGCGGAAGCTTAAATAATAAAACCATTTAAGAAAAACTAAATAATAAAAGCTTATACATCATAAAACAAAATTGTAAGTCTGAATCTATGTCTGAAAGCCATCTACAACTGATGAGTTGCTGGGACAAGACCCTAGCTAACTCTAAAGTCTAACTGAATAAAAATAATAGAAGAAAATAAACATCATCCTCGAAAGATGAGGACTCACCACTGGTACAGTTGATATCACGTAAAGAAGATCTACTAGCGGTGCTGAGGCTGAGAACCTACACCAGTATCATGATACGATACAACATAGAAGATATGTGTCAATACTTTGAATGTACTGAGTAAGTGGGAGAAAATATAACATAAAGAATAAATAACTTAACTGTAATGACATGCAATGACCAACTGAAATACTGAAACTGAACAAACTGAAATATAACTGAAATGACCCTGTCTGCTGGTCATGGACATGCCCTGAATCGAGATACTGATATAAGCTAATTGTACTGAACTGAACTGAACTGAGTATACAGAAACTGTTTTGAGCTGAGCTAAACTGAGACTGTACTGACTAGTGGGAGAGGCAATAACCGACATATAACCACGTGGGCTAGATGTGGAGTCCGATGTATACACCCTATCGATAAGACCCAATATACCTTACCAGAGTATAAAGGCATGAACTGGGTGATCACAAGTCTGGGGCCATAAGGCTAATAAAATAACCTACGGTAGCAACATAGTTCTGGGAACCTGGATGGGCTGGAACCCCAGTCCGCTTGGTACTAAGTTGTACTCCCACAATAGTCCTAGACTGAATACTAAGCTGATAGCTCAAAACTGGGCCCCAATACTAAGTCAGGGATACTTATCTAGAAGTACCCTAAAAGTCTTGTCGGACCTAATTCTGTAACTGGCGTTCTAAGACTAGTCAGAGCTGCTTATCTAGAAGCGTCATAACCGTCTAAAGAACAAGCTAAAACTGAAGTTAAGGGTTCTAAGACTAGTTAGAGCTATTTATCTATAAGTGTCATAACTATCTAAAGAACCACTAAAATCTGAAATCTGATATCTGAGTTTAATAACTGATAACTGGGAGGCACCACTAACACCTCAAGAAAAGACTGTTGTCAAACATATCAGCTGACATTTCTAACTAATACTGAGCACATTGATATTCTAATTGAAACTGTGCTAGCATCCAATAGACTGAGATTTCAACTAAATTTTAACAATATGGGAATCCTAAAACTGATAGAATCAAGCAACAGGAAATAACTAGTCTAATATGCAGGATTCTAATTTACTGAATTTAGGAGCTAGGGCTAAATCCTTCTACAAGATACTAGTTTCCACAAAATTTCTAGGAATTGGGAGAAATATAGCAGCTAATTTCATGAATAATATTCCACTTGAAAATTTATAGAATTCTCTCTAAAAACCTTCTATATTTCGTAACCACAGGGCTATAACTGATAGAAAATTTAGAGAGGGTTTTGGGGACACAAGGGAAGAACAATTCCCTTGTTAAATTTCCACATACCTAGTGATGAAATTCCGTAGAGATATTGAGAATTTGAGAATAAACTGACTACCCTAGCTCTTGCTTTGAGTGTTTCTAAGAGAAGTTTTACGAACTGAATTTCTAAGGGATGAGAGAGGTGAAGTAATCGTCGATTACCTCTCTATATTCCCTAAAAATAACCCAAAATGATAGAGTTTAGGGGCTAAAAGGGTGGGAATTTACAAAAATATCCCAGGGGAAAAATATGGAAAAACTATCGATAGGGGACCAACGGGTCATTCAACGAGTCATTGGTTGAGACCACAACTCGTTGGGACCAGTCATTGGTCCTGAGGCTTGGGTTCTGGTCTTACTGGAACTGAAAAGGAGAGGGACCACGACTCGTTCAATGAATCAACAAGTCATTTTTTTCCTCCCATGGTCACTGGATGAAAATTTTGGGAGGACCAACAACGGCCAACACAATGACTTGTTGGCAGACCCAACGGGTCATTGTTTCGGGTGGCTACCTCCACTAGAGAAATTATTAAAATCCCTGACTTGACACGATGGGTGGTCACAACGACTCATTGTGAGATACAACGGGTTGTTGTTGCCACTCATTATTACTGAAAGAGGTTTCTAAGACTCCCAACTAACGACTCCCACCATGGTCGTTGAATCAATGATGACTGGTTGGTTGAATTTTGGGGTCCTAGAAGAGGGATTTCTAAGTGGGGGATGAACGAATGACTAGATGACTCATTGTTTCTCACAACGGGTCATTTAATGTCCCATTGTTTCCCGAAGGACCAAGCAGGTGACCACAACTGACACAACGAGTTGTTTGGAGCTGACGACGACTCGTTGTCTCGATCGTTCGGAGGTAACTTTTCTGGTTACTTCTGAATTTTTCTTGCAAGGTCTGAATTTATTGTAGAAAGGTTCTAGGGTGTTATATGGCCCCACCATCCCCCTTGCCAGAAATAGTCTTTCTCTTCTTCTTGCCCCTCCCTGCTTCACCCTTCACCCTCAAGGGTATCAAAAGGTATGTCACAAGCCACCATGACATCCCTAGCCTCCCAATGCACCCTAGCCCATTTTCAAAGTAGGTTAATGAGAGAAGGGGAAGGAACGCCAGTGACACTCTTGGCTGAGAAGTACCTTCACTCCTCCAATATTTGCTTCTCTACATTTACCTACACATCGCTTAGGATACAGGCCACCAGCAATGCTCGGACATAGGTTATGTAGATTGACATTGGCATATGGGCGAATCCTCTGGGAAAAAAAAATTAGCCACCTCCTAGCCTCTACAGTAAAGTGGGTACTATGAATATTAGTCCAGCTGAAGCCCCAATTAGATGAGGCCCTTTGCTCCTCCACCACCAAGGTGCCCACCAACCACTGTCCATTTTCGTCCACATTCTTGTCCCTCATCTCATCCTCTAGAGGGTTTCCAAACTCAAAGCCTCATTAATAGCAGTGAGGTTCAAACTAATTTGCCTCCCCCTAACATAGGCAACCTAATCCGAGTGATTTAAGTTCCCAGTTGGGAGTAGGGGTGTTCACGGTTTGGGTAAAACCCGAACCAAATCGATTAAATAAATTGAGTTTTTTATTTGGTTTGATTTGATTTTATATTTTAAAAATCCGATAATAATTGATTTCGTTTTGATTTTGTTCAAAATAACCAAACTGATAAATTATATATATATATATATATATATATATATATATATATATATAGTATAACTATGTATAAATAATATATTATTTTTTATTACTACTTATATTTATTAAATTTTATTTAATATATAAAAGACTACGAGTGTACAGTCAAAGAAGAAATAAGAAGGCCCATATTGGGTCTAAGCCCAATAAAAATAATAAATAAGGTTTTAGCATTAAGGTCATTATTGAGCTACTTCAATTTCCCTAAAACCTAAAAACATAGCGCAGTAGGTTATTTGGCCTTTGATTTACGATGGTGTGGTGGTGTGGCAATTTCTCTCTGACAAAAAGTTCAATTGAGGAAGATGATTATTTCTGCCTCTATAGATTTTATTTATTTTTATGTTCAAAAGTTGAGTTGAGGAAGTAGGGTTCATGTTTTTCAAATAAGGTACAAAATTAATCAATACATTGCATTCAAGGCTACTGTTTTGAAAATCATTTACTTAATTTAATACTTTAAAATTGTGTAAGATGTATAAAATTTATAGTTGTTGTCTTATTTGATGTAAAGATTAAAACAACCAATCGTAGAAGTACTATGTAATTCCTAATGTTGATGTTGTTTTGCTGGTTCTTCATGCAATGTACAAGTAACATTTGGTCCATATACATACTAAATTATGGTTATTCTTTCATCTATTTATTCTAGTAATTTAGTTTCTTTATTGATCGTGCAGTCTTATTATTTATTTCTTTTATTTTTGTGTATGATGAATAACCGAATAGTCGAACTGAAATCAATAACAACCAAAATCGATAAATATATATTTAGTTGGTTTGATTTGGTTTGATTTTAATAATTTTAAAATCGATTAATTTGGTTTGATTTTGATTTTGACCAATAACCGAACCGAACCGACCCATGAACACCCCAAGTGGGGATGTTGACATAGAACTCCCTCACCCAAGCCTCCTTAGCCTTGCAGGGCTCCTTGACCAGAGGACCCCACCCCATCTTCTGAAGACGGACATAGAACTCCGGTGCTTTCTCCACCACATCTTTCCTGATGAAGCTCCCATCATGTATTAGGCCCTTGGTCGCCTGCTCACTGTGTTGGAATTAGCACTGATCGTTCACGAACCTAATATAATCGGAAGTGTGGCTATTACCACCGCTGCTAAAATAGTGACAAAAACAACCTATAGAAAGATGAATGAATTAGAAAAGGTATTAACGGATAAAATATAGAACTAGAATAAAAATAAGAAATAGAGGACACAGTTCATTGCCTAAGGTGTGGCTACTACATCGAACGAGTTGCCACTGTAGCGGGTCTACTACAGTAAAGTGGAACGCTATGACGAGTCCGCTATAGCGGACATCATCTTGCCCAGCAGACCTTCGACCCCAACAATGGAGGTAGGATTTCCAACCTTTGGTTTCCTCCAAATTAGGCACGGATTGGGCAAGGTGTAGACTTACACATGTCCTACCAACCATTTTCCATTCCGATAGAGTCCCAATTCGAGCCCGAAAGGCTTGAAGAAGCAAACTGTCACCCTACATAAACCCCATCATTATTCAAGCAAAAACTACATGAAATTAGTCAGGGACATGCAGAGAATGATAGAGAATACTTGGAGATATAAATACAAGTAGGATGCTTTGAGAATCTAGAGTAATAGTTCAACAAGAAACCTACCCTCACTACCCTAATAACCACCCTACAATAGTGCAAGTAGGCATGATATCACAATTAATTAATAGAAAATTAGGCAAGGAAGTCATGAGAATGAGGATTACCTGATGTCGTCCAAATTACACCTCGCAATCAAGATATAAGCATCCAATTGTCAATTATAGAACCCAACAAAGGTTGAGATCAATCCCACAGGGAATATGGTAAAAACATAGGTTAATGTGAATAACTATGACTATTGATTTTCTTGTTTCCAAAGGGGGAAAATATAGAATAATAAACAAAGTAAAATTGCTAAATATTGAAATCAAATTTGATTTGTGTTCAATTAATGATTTGACTAGGATTGTGTTCCCCAAGATTTCATAATCACAAGGCTTATACACTAGTGATCTATTCCAGTGTTTAACATGCAATATTGGTAAGTTAGGTTCACCTAAATGGTTGGTTCCCTATCTAGATGATTTTCACCATGCAACTTGGTCCGTATACCGGTGTACTTTAGTTGACCCTTACCCTTAATATCGGATTAGCTATCCCCGTATAAGTTCAAGCTATTATATGAGGGTTGATAGACTCAAATTTCTGTTGTTAATCCCTTTTCCCATTCATTGCCTCCTTGGTATGGTAAAAAAATATGGCAAGTCCTAACATTTGCAACCGTCAAGAATCAATCAAAACGAAGGGAAAAACAATACATGCATAAAACCCCGTTCAAGAATCACTAAGTATTTTTACCTATGCGTGTTAATTCATCTTGGTTCCCAAAAACCTAGTTTATGGGTTTAGCTACTCATGTTTGTGTTATTGCAATCATAAAATATTAAAGAAATCATAATTGCAACTTACAAATTATTGTAGAATAAAAATCACATAGATTGAATAAAATTCCAATGTTGCTTTCGTTTCTTGAATCAAGAACAATTGTATGAAAATTCTCTCAAGAATAGCCTCAAAAATCGTTCCAGATCCTCTCCTAAAATCGTCCCCTAAAAATAAACCTAAATTGGGTATTTATAGTTCCAAGGAATCCTTTTCCTAAATAAAACTGGAAACCAGGTCAGCAGTGCCAATGGGCTAGGTGACGGGTTCTTAGGCCTTCTGATGAGTCGTGCCTTGCTTAAAATAGTCATCCTCAGCAACATACCCAGGCTTGGTGACGGGTCACTTAATGACTCGTCGTGCCTAAGAACGAGTCGTTAGGTCCCTCGTGGACTGATTCCTTCAAAAATCTAGTGCACTTCACGGATGGTTCTAGTGGCCTGCCAATGAGTCGTTCCTTCATGTGACGACTCGGTGATGTCTGTCGTCAACTTCACTGGCCACTTTGTTGGAATTTTCTCTTTGATGCCCAACAATTGACCTCATGACTCGTTACCAGGTGTAACGAGTCGTTCCTCCAACTCGTCAAGTACACTGTTTTACTTCTTCAAAAACCCATCTTCTTGCCCATGCCTCAAGTGATGGGTCGTGCCTCCTACTAATGACTCGTTAAGTGCCTGGCAGTCACCTTTCAGCTTTTTTCAGCATTAATTTGTTCAAATTCACTTCCAAACCTGTTTTCCTGCACATTAAACACAAAATACCTTATATCCATATAAACATACCTGGAATGTGCATAATTTCTTGGTTTTAAGCATTGAAAGTGCCGTAAAATCATGGCACATCAACACCATCAACTTAGAACTTTTGCATGTCCTCAGGAAAAAAAAACAAACTATACTACTTTGACGCTTCAATCGGAAAAACTTTAGGAAACTTACAATAGTCATTTCTATACATCAAAATCAAATTTTCTAACCCCTCCTTCATCGTATCAACACAAAACACTATGTATATGCAAAATTTCCAATCATAACATAGAGGAAACATGGAGAAATACTGTCACCTGCAACCACATAAATCTATAACACTGATCCAGACAATTTACAGACGATTTTGTTGACCAAGTGCTCTCACCTCAAAGAAGTCCCACACTCACACATGTGAATATGATTATCCCAATATATTTCTCTCGGGACTAGGTAAGATCCACTCACCTTCACAAAGAAATTCGAATTGTATGCATACAATACCATAGGCTTGCCTTTACTTTCAATACCTCGATTTTCGGACAATAAACTAGGATCACTATAGGATTTTTTGGCTTGTAACATAGCCTCAGGCTTGGGTATGGTACATATGGATTTTAGTAGTTCAACCCTCCTTGGCACTACACACTTATTGACTTCTACTTTTCTCCTTTATTTTGATTTTTTCTCCTTTTTCCTTGTAACTGCTCTTCTTTTCTTCTTTTGCAAATATGGATGCGGTTTTTCTTTTATTTCAACTATACTTGCTGTCACTGCTATATTTTCACTTTGCAATTTTTTTTATTTTCTCTTTTGCACTTTGCACTTTTTTATTTGCTCATTGACAACATTATTGACTCTTTTTCTATGCATACCGCACCCATTTTTTTCTTTTTCATTACCCAATTCTCATTCCACCAGACTCTTCTTAATCACCCTTATAGTAGCCCCCTTAACTTAGGCGATTTGCCTGAGTTGAAGTTCACAATGTCCAAGGAGGGACCAGGGCCAAAACAGGTTCATTCTTAACAAAATCAGGTAGGTGAATTCGTGTTAACAAAAAGAATGGTCAATTTAAGCTCAAACATTTGGATCAAGGGATTTTTATTTTCTTTGGTAGGTTATTTAAGGCTAAAGTGGACTTATAACTCAAAAACGACCTATGATCCTTTCCTAGTTCCTTATCCTCTATCTTGGTACGACTGACCAGGCAAGTTCAAGATTGACACACACAATTGAATTCAGCTATTTAACCTCACTCACACATAGCACAGGTCAACATCATCAATTCTACTAATCGCTTGTTCAGGTACAGGCATACAATGATAAACAAGTTCACAGTTTCAATGCCATACAAAGATTTGCAAAGGTCATATTTGTCAATTTTCACATACACATATACAAATTTTTCGGAGGGGTATCAAATTACCAAATATCAAACAATTTCAGCTCTTGATTGCTTTCAGTTATCCTACTTTCTTCCAATTGACACAAAAAAAAAACAAAAATGCAAAATAAAATCCTAAACATGCAGGTTCTACTAGATATGTAACACCCGAGGGAAAAGATATTCGGCAAGAAAAACCCTTAGTTTATGTTCAACAAAAGAATGCATAGGTATCCCTCCCCACCTCTATCAAAAAAGCATGTGTCATTCTCGATGCATATATGTACAAGACGAAAACTAAGGGAATAGGGAACATACCTGTGCGACCTAGGTGTTAGCTACCAGGTCGGTGGAGGGTGTAGATACGCCTCCAACATCAGCTCCAATATTGCTGGCTTGACCCGGCATATTTTCAGATCCAACTGAGCTCGTTCCTTCTCCACGAGTTCTCGCTGCCTCAGTCTCGGCTCTTAGTCGAGCCTCCTCTCTTGATTCATGCAACACTCTCTCCATCTCACTCTGCTCCCGTTTTTGCTGACGGAGCAGAGATGTATCATCATCAACACTTGCCTCCTCATGAGGCCTCTTCCCCTTGTCATATTCCACCGGCTCCTCCATGTTGAAATAAAAAATAGGTGGAAGCTCCTCTACAAACTCATCATCTATAACGGGGAGTACCGGTGGAGGTACTGCAGTTACCTGTCGTGCGGCCAAGTCCCCCACCTCAGATTGTAGCGTTCCAAGCTCTGAGTACCATCAGGATAACTCTGGCACCTATAACTGTGCAAGGAGCTCATCCATCCTCCTCTCAAAAGCGTCCAGTCGCCCATGTACTGAACTGGACAATGTCTCCAACTCCTTTGACACCCACGGCTTAACCTTCTCCATTAAGACTTTGACTTGTAGAGCTGTGCGTGCCTGCTGCTTTTCTGCTTTAGCTAGCCTCCTAACCATATCAACCAAGAACTCCTGTGATACCGTGACTAGGATGGATGTGGTGGATCATGGAGGTGCAACTGATGGTCTGGATGTTGTTGCCGTAAATGATGATTTAGGAACATCAGCAGTGTGGAGGTATCCGCTGCATCGATAGCCTCGGCTCAGCTATCTATCTCTCTACCCTCAGTAGGCTCGGCCGCTAACTCGGCAAAATGTGCTGCATTAGTCTAATCCCGCTGCCAAATGCCTCTTCTATTATGGTCTCTCCAGCGGATGCAGATGCCTGAGTCCTCGCCCTTGATACCGGATTTGTATCATCTTGAGTAAGCCTGATATCGGTAATCTTCTAGACCACCACTCTCTGGTCAACTGATGGAAACTCTGGCACTCGGGACTCCCGACAAAGTTTATCTATCAAACAGGGGAAGGGAATCATCATACCATCATTTATAGCCTGCTCTCGAATCTCCTCAGCAATGAATCGCGGGAAATTGATTGGATACCCCTCCATTATACTGGCTACCACTGCTTCTCTGTCGGGTGAGAGTATATTGTCCTTACTTGTTGGTACCAGCCTATGTCTCACCAGTGACCACCAAAATTTTGCCTAAAAGTTCAAACTGGCCTTCTTTATCTGCGACTCTGTATCATGCAACCATTCAACTAGCGGACCCTTAGTGGCAATGATTCGAGAGAGCCAAGTGTACTGTTGTATTCGCTCCATGCTATTCAACTTCTTTGTTTTGACTTTCCTCAGATCAGATAGCTTGTGATCAAACTCTGCCGTGTTCATCAGAGCGCGATAATCTAGCCCATACAGCATCCTGGAAATCATCTTCTCAGATATATCAACTGAAGTCTCATGCACCAACACCTGATTTAAGGCAGACTGCTTCTTCTAATCCTGACCTCCTAATGTCAATCGCTGCAATGTGGCTGCATATGCTGCATAAAACTCTCGGACCAGGCATGGGATGTAGCTACCTGATGGCTCGGTCAACCACCCGAACTTGTATTTATCAAAGACTGCTTGTAGATTAGGAAGGTCTTTCAACCCGGTGGTGATCAGCCTTGGCTCCTCTTAAATGCTCCGCTTCGAATTACCTTTGTCATTGGGAGCGATATCTCGATTGTATATAGCCGGCATGCTATGGATACACCATCTCCTAATATTTCTCGGTTACTCATTTGATGTGCTCGATGTCTCAGTCAGCTCATTGTCAGAGTCCTCTCGCTGAGCATGCAATTCATCAACTCTCTCTATATTGTGCCCAACTGTGGGAGCCTCAGGAACAAGTGCAGCAGCAGCCCTAGCGCTTTCATTAGTGCGGCTAGGCGGATCTCTTGCAAGTGGAGTGGGAGTATCGACCAGGGCTGCCGTATATGAATTTTGTTGAGCCCTAGCTCTGGTCGTCCCCGTCACCAGCTCCTCCTCCGATACCTCATATTCCTCTTCGGAGCCACTCGACTCTTCAGAGGAGGATGGATCATCTTGCAACCTTTGGTATGATGGTTGACTGTGCTCAGGTACCTACTTTTTGGTTTGACCCTTCTTTGGTGTACCTCGTGGAGCCATTGTGCCTGTGGAAACAATGTTAATACACAAGATGAGATGAAACAGAAAATATTTATAAGCTGGTTCCCAGGGATCCTGACGGGTGACTAAACGAGCCGTTTCCACTGGAAATGACTCGTGAAGTCACTCGTTACCCCAGGCTGATCATTTTTTCAATTAGGTCCAGTGTACTTGACAATTGGTCCCAACGAGTCGTTACCAGAGGCAATGAGTCATTAGGTCACTCATTAAGTACACTGCCTCAGTAGTTTAATTTTTCCAATCAGGATGAGCTGCATAACGAGTCGTTTGGTGGCCCAACAACTCATGATGTGGCTCGTGCTCAAGAGTTCCTGTTCATCTTCCTCCTCTTTAAGTTTCAATCCCAGACACAAAAACTCAATTAAAAATCAACCCAGGTGACATACAATCGAAATTCAATGATTAACTCTTCCTAGGGTTTATCTACATCACGAGGCACATATAAACACAATATAAATCAAAGTACATTCAAGCTCATTCACACATGGGTCTTCAAAATTTCTTGATTAATTTGCAATGCTATTTTGAAAATTTTCATGGGGAAGATTACTTACAATTTGATTTCTCAGAGATGGAGTGCAATAGCAGTTGTGTGTGTGCTTCAGTGAATGTGTATGCAATGGTGAAAAACTTTGTCGATGAGTTTAGAGTGAAGAATAAGAGGTAAAGAAGAGGGAAATTTGAAGTTTTGTTTGTGGGGAGTATGTAAATGGAAACGGGTGGTGGTAATTTTTAATTTTAAAAAGTTTCCCAATTTCAGTCCTGGGTCGGGTCAGGTTAACTTACCTGGGGACCTAATGACTCAAGTAACGACTCGTGGTGTCTCCCAAAGAGGCATTGCCCGAGTCGTGGTCCTTGTTATGTTTGTAGCCTCAGGACGGGTCACTTAACGACTCGTTTGGTTCCCAACGATTCATTGAGTGAACCGTTATCACCCATTTTCTTTAAGTTTAAACTTTTGATCCAGTGTACCTGATGGGGGACCTAACGATTCATTCCTTAGAGAAAAAACTCGTGAAGTCACCTAGTGCTCAACTATTTTCTGCAGTTCTCTTCAAGAATTGACTAAACAAGTCATCAAGTCAAATGACGACTCGTCCAGTTTTTGGTTCCAACTTCAGATTTTCCATCTTATTCACCTACACCCATCAACAAACGTCAAACGCTAACTTTTTCTTATATTTACAACTTGGGTTGCCTCCCAAGAAGCGCTTGATTTAACATCGCGGCACGACGTGGGTGTTTTGGCTACTCAGACTTCACCAAAACACCTCCATGGGTTGCCTCTCATGCAACGCCTGATTTAATGTTGCATCACGATGCAAGTAACTTGAGTTACTCAGACTTCACTCAAAGTCCACAGGTCTACCAATTTGAGTTCTTCGCTTCTCCCCAAATTAGCTTTGACCCGCTGACCATTTACCTTGAACCGCTTTCCTTCCTGGTTTTCCAATTCGATTGCCCCATGAGAGAATACCTGAACCACTAGATAAGTTCCCAGCCACTTATACTTCATCTTTCCAGGAAACAACCGAAGTCTAGAATTAAACAAAAGTACCATATCGCCCGAACTGAATTCTCTTTTCTCGATTTTCCGGTCATGCTGAATTTTCATTCTTAGCTTGTAAATTTCAGAACTCTCATAAGCTTTTAAACGAAATTCATCTAACTCATTCAACTGATCAAGCCTCAAGTTCGCAGCTTCGTTCCAATCCAGATTCAACTTCTTGAGTGCCCACATAGCTTTATGCTCAAGTTCGACCGGGAGATGACATGCTTTACCATAAACAAGCTGATATGGAGACATACCTATAGGACTCTTGAATGCGGTCAGATAGGCCCATAAAGCATCATCTAGCTTTATTGCCCAATCTGTCCGGTTTGCATTCACAGTCTTTGCCAAAATAGTCTTTATCTCTCTGTTGGTGACTTCAACAATGTTTCACCCCATAATTTCCTAATGTTTAGTTGTCCTATCCGTACGCTAGTCAAGAATTTTAGAGTAAGACGCGTGTAAGAAAGGGCCTGGGGAAAGGCCGATCGAGCGCGAGGGAGAAAGTCGGAGCAAGCTGCCAGAGGGGCAACATTTCACGGACCCCTCCCTGGCACGTTGGGCTCCGTGGCACGCCCGTGTTTTAGCGCGATGGGGTCCGTGCTAGGACCCCCTGTCCACCGCCCAAATGTTATATATATTAAGCTGCTTTTATTATTTCATTATATATATATATATATATATATATATATCTTCGACCAGAGAAGAGAGAGTATGAAGGAAACAATAATTTTTCATCCATTTACTCTATGATACGCCGTCCTAATTCAAAATAACCTCGGGTATTGAATCCCAAGCCCGTAGGGAGCATTGCTGCAGAGTTATTTTCGTAAAATTCGCCCGGCGAATAGTAACTTTGCCGAGCAAAAGTTATCAAAATTACTTCAAACTAGTTTTTATATGATCATAGGCTTCAAGTAAGTATTTCTCCCTTCTGAATTCTAAGGAAATTATACGTCTTTGGAAGTGTTTTGTTAAGTTGAATTATAGTCGATATTAGTTTTATAAGTTATTGTTTCTATTGAATTTAGTACTGAAACTAGTCTCATTCTCTCAGTAATACGATTCCATCTAGGAAGGGCTATTGAATACCAGTTGAAACTCGCTAGTTACTGAGGAAACGACACTCGAGGTATGTTAAGGAAAATTCCTTCACCAAGTTAGCTTCTTTGGTATTGTAATACATTTTGAGTCACAGTAAGAGATTCAAAGGCATATCTATTGTGATTAGCTGCCATAGCATATTGAGTTCTGTACATTGAGGCCGAAAGGGCCATATTGAGTTCTAAATATTGAGGTCGCGGTGGCCATATTGAGTTCTGTACATTGAGGTCGCGAGGGCCATCTTGAGTTCTGTATATTGAGGCCGCGAGGGCCATATTGAGTTTTGTATATTGAGGCCGCGAGGGCTATATTGAGTTTTGTATATTGAGGTCGCAAGGGCCATATTGAGTTCTGTTGTCTTGAGGCCTCGAGGGCTATATCGAGTTCTGTTATACTGAGGCCACGAGGGCCATAGCGAGTTTTTGTAGACTAAGGCTGTGAGGGCCACAGTGAGTTCTATTAAATAGAGACTATAAGGGATGTTCTGAGTTACAGTATATTGCGATCGTCGGTAATCAAATAATGGAACATATATTGTTTATTCCTGCCGAGACTTATGGGGGCCCAGGTAGGTTATTCTTGTATAGGTTGTACCTTCCAGGCTTATGGGAGCCCGGTTAGGTTTTTGTTTGTATATACATGTGTACCTTGTCAATTAAGTACTACAAATAGCGAGATTGTTTAGGTTAAACTCTTACCTTTCTGTATGATTATTTCTGTTCTTTAGCCTCTATTCAATTATTACTTTATTGCCTTACATATTCGGTACATATTGTACTGACGCCCTCCGTGGGCACTGCATTACTTGCCCACAGGTGCGGTTAGGCACAGACCAGGACCTTCGCAGCTTCCAGTCAGGATTAGTAGCGTAGTTAGCTCCCTTCTCCGGAACTAATAGACAGAAGGTCTGCTTTTGTTGATTGTTCAGTTTATGGGTAGGTCGGAGCCCTGTCTCAACCACTATTCTACTTCTAGAGGCTTGCAGATGTACAGTACCCAGTGGTTAGTCTGTCGTTGGTCGTGTGGGGCCTAGGCGTATGTTTCATTTTTTGATGACAGTCGTGTGGGGCCTTGTTTAGCTGTTGAGTAGTGGCCTTGTTGGCTATAGCATGTGTAAGTCGCTTGATTTTCATTGAAGTCATAACTTGACATCATGGTGGTTTTGTCGGCCCACATAGGACTCCCTATCATTATCTGTTTCTGGGTAGTTGTTTTATTTTACAGGTTTCTATGCAGCCTTGTCACCTGGGTGCTGTATTTATAGACGAGATATAGACCGTTGTTTTCTTGATTCGGGAGTAGGTTTGCACCAGAAGTGCATAACTCTAGTTTGATCAGTTCAGACCCTAGTAAGGCACCAAGTGCCAGTCATACCCCCCAAGGCAAGGCGTAATAATCTTTGTATCAGAGCCAGTCGTATCCCAAGGATTCTGCAAGCCATGTCAATTAGAGTCTTTTCTATGGATGTGTTGTGCACCACAGTCTATAGACAGGAGGCTACGAGACATAATAGTGTGGTTCCTCTTCTTTATCCTCCAGTCGTGCTATAGAACTTAGTTGTATAGGGTAATCCCCTAAGCTTACATTATTTTGTTTTTACAGAGAAAAATGTTAGATGCACGACGAATTGGGCTAGTTGAGATTTAGATATGACGGCAAGAGAGGGCACCAGTAGGGAACCCCAGTCAGAGTCGACCCAGTCTAAGGGCGACAGGGAGATACCCCCTCGATCTCCCAGCACTCACCACCACACTCAGAGCTCACCAGGGCAGTAGATACACCAGTACCACCCCTAACTATTCTAGTACCATTAGATCAGGGGCTTAGAGGTGCATTTTATATGTGGGTTCAAATGATGGTTGCCCAGCGTCAGCCTCCACCAGTAGTATCAGCTGCCGCTGAGCCCGCTGAGGGGCTTGGTAGCTCGAGAGTTCATGAATTTCTCCCTCTAAGTCCCCCACAATTTATAGGGAGCGATCGTAGGGAGGATCCCCAGAATTTAATAGATCAGTTGCAGAGGATATTCAGGGTTATGCATGTCTCATCTATCAAATTAGTTGATCTAGCGGTATTCCGACTGTGAGATGTAGCAGTTTTGTGGTACGAGAGCTGGGAAAGATCCTGAGGTAGAGATTCACTTCCACCTATGTGGCCTGTTTTCTTTGAGGATTTCATAGATCATTACCTGCCTCGAGAGGTCCAGCAGGCTAGAGTAGAGTAGTTCTTGCACTTGGAGCAGGGCTGAATGAGCGTTAGGGAATATGCATTGAGGTTTGATTCCCTAGTCAGGTATGCACCCTCGTTTGTTGACACCATGCCAGCTAGGGTGCATCGGTTCATTATGAGACTTGCGCTAGAGTATGTAGAGTCATGTATTACAGCCACATTGTGAGAGGATATGGATATCTCACGGGTGTAGGCATTTGCCTAGAATATAGAGAAGCTCAGGCAGCATCTATATACCATGGAGAGGGTAGGTCAAGAGCAGCTTCGGAGGGGTAGGCCCGAAGACTTTCGGACGGAATTTTTGGGTGGACCTCGGCCTCGCTTATTAGATAGGCTGCCCAGGCCCCCGTTCCAGTAGTGGCAGGGTAGTAGATAAGATCGTCATGGATAGTCAGGTCCCGGCAAGATTTCACAAGCATCAAGCTCGCAGCAGTAGAGAGGACCGAATCAGACAGAATCAATAGAGCCATGAGGAAGTAATTGCCACAGGCAGCATCTAGGGATTTGCAGATATGGCTCCACAACCTACTATTCTTACGGGAAGGAGGAGCATATGATGAGAAATTTCCGACTAGACGCCAGAGTAGCCAAGGTCAGCAGGACAGGTCTTCAGCAGGTTCATCCCCAACACCCTCTGCAGGCCGCAGACCCTTAACTCCAGCTGGCAGGACCGAGGTAGATCATCTAGCTCAGCTAGCGGCCAGGACCGCACATATGCATTACCATGGCGATAGGAGTCAGAGTCGTCACCAGATATCGTGACAAGTATATTAGATGTATGTTCTCACTCAGTTTATTCTTTGATAGATCCGGGCTCTACCTTGTCATATGTTACTCCATTAGTAGCCCAAAAGTTTGATATAGTGCCAGAATTGCTTCAGCGACCTTTCTTAGTATCTTCACCCGTAGGTGACTCTATTAGTGCTGAGAGAATTTACCGGGGTTGTACAGTAGAGATTGTGGGTTGTCAGAACTCAGCAAATTTAATAGAGTGAGAGATGATTGATTTTGATGTAATTATGGGTATGGATTGGTTGGCACCGTGTTATGCTACCGTAGAATGTTGAACCAAAATCATCTGATTCCACTTCCTAGGGGAAATAGTGCGAGAATGGAGAGGTAGTACAACCACACCAAGGGGTGAGTTTATATCCTATCTTAGGGCAAAGAAGTTGATAGGTGTTGTATCTACCATATTGTTATAGTCTAAGATACCCAAGCAAAATCCCCGACTCTTCAGTCCATCCTAGTGGTTAATGAATTTCCATATGTGTTCCCCGATGAACTTCTTGGCATCCCTCTAGAAAGGGAAATTGATTTTTCTTTTGATTTGCTGCCAGATACTTAGCTTATATCCATCCCTCCATATCGAATGGCTCTAGCTGAATTGGGGGAATTGAAAGTGCAGTTGAAAGATTTGTTAGATAAGGGCTTCATCAGGCCGAGCACGTCACCGTGGGGTGCACCAGTTCTATTTGTGAGAAAGAAAGATGGCTCTCTCAATATGTTCATAGATTATCGACAGTTGAATAAAGTGACTATCAAAAATAAATACCCGCTTCCCAGGATAGACGATTTATTTGATAAGCTGCAAGGGGCAAAATATTTTTCATAAATTGACCTGAGATCCGGATACCATCAGGTTTGAGTATGAGTAAAGGATGTCTCGAAGACGACTTTTAGGACCAGGTATGGTCATTTCGAGTTTCTATTTATGTCCTTCGGGTTGACAAATGCCCCAGTAGTATTCATGGACTTAAGGAACAGTGCTTTCCATCCATACTTAGACTTGGTTGTGATTGTGTTTATTGATGATATTTTGGTGTACTCCCGCTCAGAAGCAGAACACAGGGGTCATTTTTGGATAGTACTTCAAACCCTCAGAGACCGTCAGCTATATAAGAAATTCTCTAAATGTGAGTTTTGGTTGAATTCTGTAGCTTTCTTGGGCCATATTGTATCAGAGGCTGGTATTCAAGTTGACTCACAGAAAATAAAGGTAGTAAAGACCTAGCCCAGACCTACCATTCCTACAAAAGTTCGCAGTTTTCTGGGTCTAGCCGGGTATTACAGGAGATTCGTGGAGGGCTTTTCTACTCTATCGGCGCCCTTGACTAAATTGACCCAGAAAGCAGCCAAATTTCAATGGATCGAAGCCTATGAGCAGAGTTTCCATGAATTGAAAAATAGGTTGACGTCGAGACTAGTGTTAGCATTGCCAAAAGGTTCACAGAGGTATCCTGTGTATTGTAACGCTTCAGGCGTCGGGTTAGGGTGTGTCCTGATGCAACACGGGAAGGTAATCGCGTATGCCTCTAGACAGCTTAGAAAGAACGAAAAGAACTATCCCACCCATGATCTAGAGTTAGCTGTAGTGATTCATGCCTTTAAAATATGGAGGCATTACTTGTATGAGGTACATGTGAATATTTTCACGGATCATAAGAGCCTCCAGTATATTTTCACGCAGAAAGAGTTGAATTTGCGACAGCGCTGCAGGTTAGAGTTGCTAAAAGATTATGAGATGAATATCTTGTATCGTCCAGGGAAACCTAATATTGTAGCAGATTCCCTCAATCGCAGATCTATGGGTAGTTTAGCATATCTGAGGCTAGAAAACTGGGAGATGGCCCGAGAGTTGCATCAATTAGCTAGCTTAGCAGTTCCCGTAATAGATTCAGGGGATGATAGACCATAATTCAGAATACAGCAGTATCGTCCCTGGTGGTAAAAGTAAAAAAACGGCAGTATGAGGACTCTCATTTAGTTCATCTCAAAGATAAAGTTCGACAGGGCGGACTAGCAGCTTTTGAGGTAGTTGAAGATGGGGTATCGAGGTACATAGATCGCCTCTGCATTGCAGATGCGGTAGGGCTCCGCCAGCAGATTATGGTAGAGGTACATTACTGTCGTTACTCTCTTCATCCTGGCTCGACGAAGATGTACCAGAACATAAAAGAGATATACTGGTGGCCCGAAATGAAGAAAGATGTAGTTGCATTCGTAGCCCAGTGCCTAATTGTTAGCAGGTGAAGGCTGAGCACTAGAGACCTGGCGGATTAACTCAAGAGATGACTATACCAATGTGGAAGTGGGAGGCAATTGATATGGTCTTTGTGACAAGGTTACCTCGTACTAGACGTAAATTTGACTCTATTTCGGTTGTTATTGACAGATTGATAAAATCATCTCACTTCCTACTAGTTCGGACTATATTTTCAGCTGAAGACTATGTAGAGTTATATATTAAAGAGATAGTCCAATTGCACGGTGTTTCAGTATCTATTATCTTTGATAGAGGAGCACAATTTACAACTAGATTCTAGCAGTCATTTCAGAAAGTCTTTGGAACGCAGGTTAATCTGAGTACAGCCTTTCATCCCCAGACAAAAGCCCAGGCAGAGCGCACCATTCAGACACTCGAGGATATATTACGAGTGTGTGTGCTAGACTTTGGAGGGAGCTGGGATGAGAATTTACCAGTCATTTCAGAAAGTCTTGGGAACGCAGGTTAATCTGAGTACAGCCTTTCATCCCCAGACAAAAGGCCAGGCAGAGCGCACCATTCACACACTCGAGGATATGTTACGAGTGTGTGTGCTAGACTTTGGAGGGAGCTAGGATGAGAATTTACCCCTTATTGAGTTTGCATATAATAACAGTTACTATTCTTCCATACAAATGGTACCTTATAAGGCATTATATGGGCGGAAATGCAGGTCCCCAGTTGGGTGGTTCGAAGTAGGAGAAGTAGGGTTAGTCGGGCTAGACCTAATCCACCAGTCAGAAGAGAATGTGAAACTTACCAAAGAACAATTACTAACAGCTCAGAGTCATCAGAAATCTTACTCCGATGTACGGCGCAGATACTTAGAATTCCACGTGAATGACTGGGTATTCCTTAAAGTGTCGCCGATGAAGGGCGCGATGATTTTGGTAAGAAGGGAAAGCTTAGCCCGAGATTCATTGGGCCGTATCGGATTATCCAAAGAATAGGCCGAGTGGCATATAAATTAGAGTTGCCTCCAGAGTTAGAATCTGTTCATTCAGTATTTCACGTATCTATGTTGCGGAGGTGTGTAGGTGACCCGTCCCGAGTGGTACCAGTTGGAGATATTCAGGTCACTGATGAACTAGCTTACGAAGAGATTCCAATTGCAATATTAGATCGGCAGGCTCGCAGGCTAAGGACTAAAGATGTGGCCTCCGTTAAAGTGTTCTGGAGGAACAGAAATAAAGAAGAGATAACCTTGGAAGCTGAGGATGATATGAGGTCTAGATATCCTCACTTGTTCCAGGATTGACTCAGATTATATAGGTAAGATGGTATTGTTACTTAGTTGTTATTTTATTACTTATGTTATCAATATTGTCTGATTGGTTATCTCTTAGCTGTGGAAGAGTTATTATAGTGTTGTGTGAAATATTTGTGTTGGACTTTCCTGCATTTCAGGGTTTTGGATAGTCCATATTACAGGGGACACTCTGTCAAAATTTTTTCAGGATAATAGTTGAGCAAGTTAAACTCCTGTAGACGACATTCGAGGATGAATGTTCCTAAGGGGGGGAGGATGTTACACCCCGTAAGTTCCTAACGTTTAGTTGGCCTATCCATACGTTAGTCAAGAGTTTTAAAGTACGACGCATGCGAGAAACAGCCCGGGGAAAGGCCGATCGAGCACGGAATCGAGGTTGCACGGGAGAAGGCCGGAGCAGGCTTCCAGAGGGGCAACGTGTCACGGACCCCTCCCTGGCACATTAGGCTCCGTGGCACGCCCGTGTTTTGGCGCGATGGGGTCCATGCCATGGACCCCTGTCCACCGCCCATATGTTATGTATATTGAGTTGCTTTCATTATTTCATTATATATATATATATATATATATATATATATATATATATATATCTCCGGCCAGAGAAGAGAGAGTACGAAGGAAACAATAATTTTTCATCCATTTACACTATGATACGCCGTCCAAATTCAAATTAACCTCGGGTATTGAATCCCAAGCCCGTAGGGAGCATCAATGCAGAGTTATTTTCGTGAAATTCGCCCGGCGAATCATAACTCTACTGAGAAAAAGTTATCAGAATTACTTCAAACTAGTTTCTATACAATCATAGGCTTGAAGTAAGTATTTCTCCCTTTTGAATTCTTGGGAAATTATACGTCTTCGGCCGTGTTTCGTTAAGTTGTAGTATAGTCGATATTAGTATTATAAGTTATTGTTTCTGACGAATTTAGTACTGAAACTAGTCTCATTCTCTTAGTAATACGATTCCATCTAGGAAGGGCTATTGAATACTAGTTGAAACTCGCTAGTTACTGAGGAAATGGCACTCAAGGTATGTTAAGGCAAATTGCTTCGATAAGTTAGCTTCTTTAGTATTGTAATATTGTTTGATTCCCAATAAGAGATTCAAAGGCATATATATTGTGATTAGCTGTCGTAGCATATTGAGTTTTGTACATTGAGGCTGCGAGGGCCATATTGAGTTTTGTATATTAAGGCTGCCAGGGCTATATTGAGTTTTGTATAATGAGGCCACGAGGACCATATTGAGTTCTGTATATTGAGGTTGCGAGGGTCATATTGAGCTTTGTATATTGAAGCCGCAAGGGCCATAGAGTTCTGTTGTATTGAGGCCTGAGGGCCATATCGAGTTCTGTTATACTGAGGCCGCGAGGGCCATAGCGAGTTTTAGTAGACTAAGGTTGTGAGGGCCACAGTAAGTTCTATTAAATCAAGGTTGTGAGGTCCATTTTGAGTTACAGTATACTGCGATCATCGATAATCAAATAGTAGAATGTATATTGCTTATACCTGTCGAGGCTTATGGGGTCCCAGGTAGGTTATTCTTGTATGGGTTATACCTTACAGGCTTATGGGGGCCCGGTTAGATTTTTGTTTGTATATACATGTGTACCTTGTCAATTAAGTACTACAAATAGCGAGATTGTTCAGGTTAAACTCTTACCTTTCTGTATGATTATTTCAGTTCTTTAGCCTCCATTCAGTTATTACTTTACTGCCTTACATATTCGGTACATATTGTACTGATGCCCTCTGTGGGTGCTGCATTACTTGCCTGCAGGTGCGGTTAGGCACAAACCAGGACCTTCGTAGCTTCCATCCAGGATTAGCAGCGCAGTTAGCTCCCTTCCTCCGGAACTAATAGATAGAAGGTCTGCTTTTATTGATTGTTCAGTTTATGGGTAGGTCGGGGCCCTGTCTCAACCACTTTTCTACTTCTAGAGGCTTGCAGATGTACAGTACCCAGTGGTTAGTCTGTTGTTAGCCGTGTGGGGCCTAGGTGTATGTTTCATTTTGTGATGAACGCCATGTGGGGCCTTCTTTAGCTGTTGAGTAGTGGCCTTGTTGGCTATAGAAAGTGTAAGTCTCTTGATTTTTATTGCAGTCATAACTAGACATCATGGTGGTTTTGTCGGCCCGCATAGGACTCCCTATCATTATCTGTTTCTGGGTAGCTATTTTATTTTACTGCTGGCTATGTAGCCTTGTTGGCCAGGGGCTGTATTTACAACCGAGATATAGCCCGTTTTTTTCTTGATTCGGGGAGCAAGTTTGCACCAGAAGTGCATAAGTCCAATCTGATCAGTCCAGACTCTAGTAGGGAACTAGGTGCCAGTCATACCCCCCAAGGCGGGGCGTGAAAAACCTGCCCACTAAACTGCGGATGATAGGGTGTGTCCACCCTGTGTTTAACCCCATATTTTTCCAATAAAGAGCGAAACAACCGGTTGCATAAATGCGAACCCCCATCACTAATAATGGCTCTGGGGGTCCCAAATCTTGCAAATATATTCCGCTTCAAGAACGTTGTGACACTCATCCCTTCATTGTTTGGCAAAGCAACTTCTTCCACCCATTTTGAAACATAGTCAACAGCGACAATATATACTTCATCCCATTTGATCTCACAAATGGGCCCATGAAATCAATGCCCCATACATCAAATAGCTCAATAACGAGGATGGGAGCAATAGGAAGTTCGTGCCTCCGTGATATGCCTCATTGTCTTTGAAATGCATCTCATGCCTTTGCAAAATCGTGTGCATCCTAGTGAATGGTTGGTCAATAGTACCCACATTGTAGAATTTTATGGTCTGTGTGGATCCCGCTGCGGTGGCCTCCAACAGGGGATGAGTGGCAGGCCTCCAATATACTCAACATCTCTACCTCGGGCATGCATCTCTGAATAACCCCATCAGCACATATGTGGAAAAAGTAAGGCTCATCCCAGAAGAATTTCTGCACATCGGACATAAACTTTCTTCTCTGGTGAAAAGATAAGTGCTCTAGTACAACATCACTCACTAGATAATTAGCAAAGTCTGCAAACCATGTGATGAGATCTTGAGATACCGCTAGAACCTGCTCTTCTGGAAATGCATCATCTATATCATGCTCATTTTTAAGTGGTGCATCAGGCTCTAATCTGGATAAGTGATCTGCAACCTAATTTTCAGTCCTTTTTCGATCTTTTACCTCAAACTCGAACTCTTGTAGCAGCAAAACCCATCGAATAAACCGTGTCTTGGCATCTTTCTTTGCCATCAAATATCTCAAAGATATATGGTCTGTGTGGACTATCACCTTGGTTCCGAGAAAGTATGCCCGAAACTTCTCAAATGCAAAAACTACAACCAACAACTCCTGTTTTGTCATGGTATAATTTTTCTGAGCTACATTAAGAGCCATTCTAGCATAATAAATTGAATGAAAAATCTTTTCACGCCTTTGGCTCAACACAGCTCCTAGGGCCACACCTCCAGCGCACACATCACTTCAAAAGGCAAAGACCAATCAGGTGCCACGATAATGGGGGTCATGGTCAATCTCTCTTTCAGACATTCGAATGCCTTCAGACATGCCTCGTCAAAAAAAACTTCACCTCCTTCTCGAGTAGCTTACACAATGGATATGCAATTTTGGAGAAGTCCTTGATGAATCTTCTGTAGAACCCTGCATGGCCCAAAAAGCTTTGAACACCTTTCGCAGAAATTTGAGGTGGAGACTAACAATCACTTCAATCTTTGCCTGGTCTACCTCCACACCCTTACCAGAAATCTTATGGCCTAGCACTATTCCTTCCTTCGCCATGAAATGGCACTTTTCCCAGTTAAGCACCAAATTTGTCTCTTCGCATCTCTAAAGCACCTTGCTCAAATGACCCAAACAGTCCTCAAATGAGTCACCCACCACAGAAAAATCATCCATGAAGACTTCGATGATGTCTTCCACCATGTCAGAAAATATAGACATCATGCAATGTTGAAAAGTGGTGGGTGCATTACATAAACCAAACGACATCCTCTTAAAAGGAAATGTACCATATGGGAAAGTTAATATGGTCTTCTCTTGGTCTTAAGGGGCTATAAAAATGTGATTGTATACTGAATACCCATCAAGGAAATAATACTATCCTCTACCTGCAAGTCTGTCTAGCATTTGGTCCGTGAAAGGCATCGGAAAGTGATCTTTCTGCGTCCACCGGTTAAGTTTTCTGTAATCCGTGCATATTCTCTAACCAGTGACTGGTCTCAGAGGAATGAGCTCATTGTTCACATTTGGGACCACCGTGATTCCTCCCTTTTTTGGTACACACTGGAGTTGGCTCACCTATTTGTTGTCTGCAATAGGATAAACCACCCCTGCATCCAGCCACTTTATGATTTCCTTCTTGACCAGCTCTTGCATTGGTGGATTCAACCTACGCTGATGTTCAATACTTGAAATGCAATCTGGTTCTAGCTGGATATGGGGTGGGTGCAAATACCGGGTGGGATTCCAATAATATCTGCATTGGTCCACCCAATGGCTTTTTTATATCTCTTTAAGACAGAGACCAAAGCCTCCACTTGCCATTCCTCCAAGTCAGCTACAACAATGACTGGTAAAGTTTACAGGCTCCCAAGAATACATACTGTAAATGGGATGGGAGTGCTTTGAGCTCCAACATTAAGGGCTCTTCAATAGATGGCTTGGCTGGTGGGGTCACCTGATTTTTCAAATCAAGATCAATATTCTTTGGAGTATAAGTGTATGACCCCACGCCAGCAAGTGCATTTATAATCTCCTCAGCCTCATTGCCCATCAGGACGACTGCTAAGTCATCAAGAAATAAAGAGTCCTCCATGGGCTAGACTTGTTAAGTACAAAAACAAAAACAAAGAAAAAAATAAAAAGGAAACAAGAACCAACAGTACAGTTAACACAATTAACAAAAGCCTTAGCCATATTCCCCGTCAACGGCGCCAAAATTAAACCTCGCAATTGAGATATAAGCGATCAATTGTCAAACATAGAACCCAACAAAGGTTAAGGTCGATCTCACAGGGAATATGGTAAGAATTTAGGTTAATGTGAATAAGTATTACTATTGATTTACTTATTTCCAAAGGGGGAAAAATATAGAATAATAAACAAAGTAAAATTGCTAAATACTGAAATCAAATTTGATTTGTATTCAATTAACGATTTGACTAAGATTGTGTTCCCCAAGATTTCATAACCACAAGGCTTATACACTAGTGATCTATTCTAGTGTTTAACATGCAATATTGGTAAGTTAGGTTCACCTAAATGGTCGGTTCCCTATCTAGATGATTTTCACCATGCTACTTGGTCCATATACGGGTGTACTTTAGTTGGCCCTTACCCTTAATATCGGATTAGCTATCCCCATACAAGTTCATGCTATTAGATGAGGATAGATAGCCTCAAATCTCTGTTGTTAATACCTTTTCCCATTCGTTGCCTCCTTGGTATGATAAGTAAGAATAAAGCAAGTCATAATGTTTGCAACCGTCAAGAATCAATCAAAACAAAGGGAAAATCAATACATGCATAAAACCCTGTTCAAGAATCACTAAGTATTTTTACCTATGTGTGTTAATTATTCTGGTTCCCACAAACCTAGTTCATGGGTTTAGCTACTCATGTTTGTGTTATTGCAATCATAAAATATTAAAGAAATCATAATTGCAACTTACAAATTATTATAGAATAAAAATCACGTAGATTGAATAAAATTCCAGTGTTGCTTTCGTTTCATGAATCAAGAACAATTGTATGAAAATTCTCTCAAGAATAGCCTTAAAAATCATTCTAGATCCTCTCTAAAAATCGTCTCCTAAAAATAAACCTAAATTGGGTAGTTATAGTTCCAAGGAATCCTTTTCCTAAATAAAACCGAAAACCAGGTCGGTATTGGCAACGGGCTAGGTGACGGGTTGTTAGGCCTTCTGACGAGTCGTGTCCTGCTTAAAACAGTCATCCTCAGCATCATACCCAGGCTTGGCAACGGTTCACATAACGACTTGTCGTAACTAAGAACGAGTCATTAGGTCCCTCGTGGACTGATTCCTTCAAAAATCCAGTGCACTTCATGGATGGTTCCAGTGTCCCGCCAACAAGTCGTTCCTTTATGTGACAACTTGTGATGTCTGTCGTCAACTTCACTGGCCACTTTGTTGGAATTTTCTCTTCGATTCCCAACAATTGATCTCACGACTCATTACCAGGTGTAACGAGTCGTTCCTCCAACTCATCAAGTACACTGTTTTACTTTTTCAAAAATCCATCTTCTTGCTCATGCCTCAAGTGACGGGTTGTGCCTCCTGCTAACGACTCGTTAAGTGTCTGGCAGTTACCTTTCAGTTGTTTTCAGCATTAATTTTTTCAAATTCACTTACAAACCTATTTTTCTGCACATTAAACACAAAATACCTTATACCCATATAAACATACCTGGAATGTGCATAATTTCTTGGTTTTAAGTGTCGAAAGTACCGTAAAATCACAGTACATCATTACCCAAGGAAATTGAGCAAAGGCCACTGGTGAGTTGAGATATTTTACCAAAATTTTGAAGTGAAAATGGTAAGAATGAGCTAGAAAATTATCGTTCTAGCCTTTAAACTAGTTTTCATTCTACTGCAGCGGACTGATCTCTGCTATGGTGGCACTGCTACAGCAGAACGTGAACCTCTCCAGCGGATTGACTTAAAACAGTGACACTTCAAATTATTTGGGGGTTGGCCATATTTAGTGTTTCGGTTAAATGAAGTTCTATTGGAATGAGTGGCGTCTAGGGGTGCATAGGCCCGGAGTACATGTTGTAAGTCACAAGTGAGAAATTCGAAAGGCTCAGGCCTAGGCGGATCGAACCAGCATGAGACTAGCAAGTAGGAATAAGAGCATAGTTACTTCTTCTGTCTATAGCATAAAGGTAAAATATTCATGGCCCGGGTGACACACCTTTTGGTGTCATAAGGCCTCGAAATAAGGGTCTACTGGAGATACCAATCTAAAAACCTAGAAATAATGTTGGTAAGACCACAGTGTTGATGTGGAACAGAGGGACTATGACCATATATAAAGTAAACCTGGTCCTATTTCATGGGGTCATTTAGGGATGAATGAATGTTTAATTCGAATCCGATGTAACGACCTGTCCGACCCATTAAACACTTAACCATGATAACCCTAGAATTTAAAATTTTACAATCAAATTTTGTTGTTGGTACGAATAGAGGTAATGACTAGGTTTTAAATGATAGGACCGCTACGGTGGGTACTTGATTGCCACGACCGGACTGCTGCAGTGGGTGATGGAGTTAGAACTCCACGTTTTCCCACTTTTAAAATTCAAATCCTAGAATAATAAGGTTTTATCATTAAAAATGCCCAGAAACCTACCCTGGTTATTTTAGAAAAGAAAGGGGAGGCTAGAGAAGAGGAAAACTTCACCAATCCCTTCGGGGGGATTCTTCAAGGGAGATGAATTCGAAGCTAGGAAATGGACTCCTACCTTTCTCTTAATGATAACTTGGAATCCAGGTAGGCTATGACTTACCTTCATGTTAGACTTCAATTAGAGATTCTTATATGTATATATGGTTGATGTGATCTTGAAAGGCGAAACGGAAGTTATAATACTAATGACAACCTATTCAGACTATAGTTGGTAATTAGTAAAGGGTGAGAGGAAATAGTAAGAGTAAAAAGAAAAGAAAGAGGAACCTTTTTTATGTTGTGATCATGGGTGTATGAATATATCTTAAAGTTAGATTCTTAAATCCTGTCATAGGCTAAAAATCTTAATGGTTACTTTCCCGGTATGTTCCTAAATAGGGTGTAAATTGTAATTATATATGTAATTCGATATTACTTGTGTATGAAGTTAATTTATTTCTATAGAATAAAGGGGGCTTCATAATAAGTATGGTCCTAAGTAACTAGAGATCGTGAAGATGAACCCATAAATAACAGAAAATGGAATAGGAGGGAGGATTTCGTAAAGATTAGAATAATCGTTTGATACCAGTGCGGTTCTAGGAAGGGCAATTAAGCCCCATACTTTTATTAGTCGGTAAATCGAAATCGTGGATACAAGATTAAGATTAACATCTTGGGTATCGATAAATTGACCTATACAATTGAATGGTCTTAATACCATGACTGTGTTAGCAATTGTATAGATTTAATTCTTGTTGTCGAATGTATGTTGTTAAGTAGATTGAATTGTGAGATACTATTCTTGAACTATGGGTGGAGTACGTGGCAACTGGTTGAGGGTATGTTGTAACATGTTGAGATAGATGGATAATACATCCTTACCCTGAGATTAGTAGCTCGTGCCTGAGGTGAACATCGGGGTGAGCAGTATGGTATGAGTACACAGACATGTATGATATGATGTTCATATGTCTAGGTGTACAGGTAAGAGTACACAGACTGATATGATATGATATTCATATGGCTGGGTGTACTCTACAGTTGGGGTTTAGGTAAGAGTACGTAGACATGTATGATATGATATTCATACGGCTAGAAGTACAGGTAAGAGTACACAGAGAGTTATAATATGGTATTTATATAGCTGAGTGTACAGTACATAGATTTCTAGATTCTCCTGTAGGTCATAACTGGAAGGGAAAAAGTAAAACCCTTTGGCATGTGTGTACAGGTATACAGATGTGTAACATGCATAAAAATATACACATATATGACATACGTACAGATATACAGATGTGTAACATGCATATAGATATACAAATGTGTAATATTTTTACAGATATAGAGATATGTTATACGATATACCAATATGATTCAGACATGACGTGAAAGGCATAGAGGTGAGGTAGTATATGATGATATGGTACAGGTATGATACTACATGATTTGAATGTGGGGCAGAGATGTACAGAAGGAGATCAAAGAGGTGCAGATATATGTTTGTATCCATATTTCTATGGGAACACGAATCCATTAGCATGATTGAATGTCATCTTTGTTGATGACTTAATTGTGTTACTTGATAATTGTTGGTGAATGTATAATTGACTTGGTTACCCGCGATTCGTGGGCGATTTCCTGATTTGACAAAGTCTAATATAGTTGAGCTAAGTTTATTTTGGGTTATTAATGCTTCATATTAGGTTGATCCTAACTGTGGGAGTGGTTCCATTAATAGGTATAGAGTTGAGAGTCGCAAAAGATAATATGGGTTATTGAATGTTAACGATGACTAAAATAAAAGGGTAACCCACATAGGTAAAAATATTGCGAAGTAGTTGAATGAATAAAAAAGAGTTTGCTAATGGAATTTGAAATAGGTAATGGGTAATGGGTTTATAGTCTTAAAAAGGGGTTGAAGAAGAGTTGTGCCAGTAATGTTGGGGCACTATGTAAGGGGGTTACCCTGCAGCGGGCATGTCTCCATAGCCACGGAACCATAGTAACAGGCAAATCACCACTGCAGCTATACAATAGTACAAGTGTAGGAAGTGGGATTTAATGATTTGATTATTAAAACCGCGATGTATTCATATATCTATTTGTGTATAATTGTGAAATTAATGGGGTGATAAATCATGAACTGGTCATAGCCTATGTGTGTGTTTGTTATAATTAATAAAGGTTAATCAATTTCAAGTCAATTATATACTGTTGCGTAAACTAATCCTAGTCTGGTGATGATGCCTACCAGTACGTGTGGTGTACATGATACTATCTTGCTACACCTTTTTGAGTGCAGGTTGTGGTAGGAGAATTACAGTTTCATGATTGGCGAAAGAGATAATCAACATCAGCTTTTGCATTTTCATCCACAGGAGAAGCTGTGTTTTTTATTGTCTGTATTCTATGTAGAGCTCTTGTTCCTGTGTAGACTAGATCTTGGGAAAGTCAAGATTTTTGGGAAAGCATTTTATTGAACTTCAAACATTGTTGATTTGTGAAAATTAATGAGGGTTGTAAATATTATTATATATGTTATTTCAAAAAGGGTTTCTCCTATCGAGCTAGAGTCGATGTAGGTACCCGCACGATTCATCTGCTTGGGTCGTGTCAATAAAATAACTAAAATTAAAAAAATTAAATAATGAACTTTAATCAAACGAGAAGCAATTTTTTATGTTTTCAATAAGATTAGTGTTCCAGGATGGCAGTTGGTTCACCAATACTATTAAATTCTCAAATTATTCCTCAATATGAATTACCTGTGATTACTAGGCAGATTAGATCTACTCGTAATATTCTCCCGAAGTACTACAATAATCTCTTCAAAATATTTTATTTGCCTATATTCCTATGGAATTAATGTATTAAAAATGCATTGAGTTTAAGACATTTAATTGAACAAGGCATCCAGATAAATTTCCATCCTAGCCACAAATTTGTACCCTAATTCTTAAAAATGAGATCAAGTATTCTTTAATTCTTCTCTAATCTAAGAGAAATATCTCTCGAGTAGGTCTTAGATAATTAATACAACCTAACTTTTGACCAAACAATCAAGCAATTATGCACGAATTCAAGAAACAATCACAATTGATAATTTGTATTGAGATAGAATTTATTGTGAAATGTTTATATTCATTTTTTTCACAATTTCATAAATTAAAATTTAATTCTACATAGATGTGGAAGGAAAATGACAAATCATCAAAAAATAAAACATAAAAAATAATAGTAATGATAGTAAAAGGTAAAATTCAATAACTTTGATCTTCACAGTGACTCCTACCTCTTTTCAGGTCAATTCAGGTAAAAAATAATGCAAAATCATGCAAGGAATATATTTATACAGTTCTAAAAAATCTGCATTTTTTAAAAATCAAATCCTAAGCGAAGTACAAAAACTTGCAATGTGATTGCACCAGCCTTACATCGCAACTGGCGGATTCCCCCAACAGTTTTTCCTCGCGGCGGCTAAAAATTTGGGGCCAAAAGTACAACTTCTTCACTCTCAATGCTTTGTATTCTCGTAGTGCCTACTGCCTAACATTTTCTTTTTAGGTTCTTGCTTCAATTCAAGTTAGGTACGTATCATCTAATTTCTTGCATTGTTTTATTTCATTTGCACAATTTAATGCCTCGTTATTTGATGTTTAATTCCTCCTGCAATTTTAACACTTTTCACCCATTTTTACTCATGATTTAGTATTTAATGTACCTACAAAGTAATTATAATGTTCAACACAAATCACAATAATTGATATTCAAACAATGATAAAAAGTACTAAATGTGAGATAAATAATAACTAAATATATGCTTTTAGGCTGAACACTATCACTCTATACTTATACTTTAGTTCGTCCTCGAGCAACAATTTAAACCAATCCCAATAAATCGATCTCACGAACATCATTACTTTGGTTGTTACCAACAATTATCTAGGCTCTATAGCAACTCAAACCATCAAATGTACATTTCCTAATCATCATGCAAGATATAAAAGTAAACGACAAACTTCTAACCTCCTAACATTAGAGATGGACTCTAACTCATCAAGTTTATGCTTTCTCACCTACTCTATCAAACAAAGTTAATAACATCATCGATGTATCATGAAACAAATGCATGCCCTCGAAAAGAAGAAATAGTCCATATACTCAAATCAGTGAATCAAATATAAATTAAGAAAATTTTAAGGGGGGGCATGTTAGGCATGATTGGCTCTCTAGGCATACTATAGAAAGGTAGCAACTATGAGCTTAGATTGGCAATGATACAGCGGAGGAACAAGTGGCCACCACCAGAGGACTATACAATTGTTACACTTGAAAATGGGATTCCTCAAAAGTTACCATCACTAACTTTAGGGAGTTTCTACCTTCGCTATTTTAGTTAATTCCTGAGATAACCGATGATAGTAGCATGGAGGAGGAGATCCTGCTGAAGACTATGTATGATGAAGGGAAAGCCATGAGAAGATTACAATTCTCAAATACTGATAAGAAGGAAGCTAAAATACCACAAGACACTAAGCAGAGGAATAGAAGAAAGGTGAGACTATTTCCTTTGTTCCACTGATTTTGAAAAATGGAGTGGCAATCGTCTCCATTGAGGAGAAAAATATTCAACAAAATATGAGAAATTGGGAATCGACTTTGATTGGATATGTTGTATGTGATGTTCTGTATGAGAATAAAAAGGAGGCCTATGTGTCGCGGGTGTGGAATTTTGTTCCCAAACCCAAAATTTTGTTGCATGACGATGGGTACTATATATTCAAGTTCCAGAATACCAAGAACAAATACCTAATTCTGAACTCTGGACCTTTCTATTATAAGAATCGACCCCTCATACTAAAGCAATGAGAACTGGCTTTTGATTTTAGGCAGGATATTTTGAGTATGATTCCACTTTGAGTAAAATTTTTGAGATTGTCGGTGGGATATTGGTCTGTAGAAGCTCTAAGTAAGATAACTAGTGCAATGGGTCAGTCATTGAATAGTGATAATATTATAGCTACTGCGAATAAGATATCATATTCTCGAATACTCATTGAGGTTGATGTATCACAGCCTCTTGTGGAATCACTGCAAAGTGAGACCCCGGCAGGCCCCTAGATGTAGGTTATTGATTATGATTGGTGGCAAAAATTTTGTAATGAGTGTCTTGTGTATGGTTATGATACTGAGGAGTGTTGGTACAAAGTGGAAGGGAAGGTGTGCCAAAGTGATATAACGACTGCACCAGCTCCAAAAGGGGAAAGTAGAAATAGGAAGAATAAAATATTTATACAGGTTTGGGTGGCCAAAGAATCTACAGTCTTGAGGTAGACTGTGGAAAGGCAGGCTCATGACTCCCTGGCTAGAGGAAAGAATATTCAGGGGACTAAGAATACAGGTCTAGATATAGGACCTATTTAGCCATTGATTGTTTGGAGGGTTATGATAGGAAGGTTGATGATGAGAAGAAGAATGGGCAAAGACAGCTCTGGCAGTTCAATGCCATCGACCCCACCATCATCATCTTTACATGGAAAATAAGGAGTATAAATCAAACCCAAAAATAGAAGGAGATAAAACTCTTTCTTTCTAGAAATAAAATAGAGGTATTTGGTTGTTTGAAAATAAGAGTAAAGGAGGCTAAGGCTAGCATGGTACTCCAGCAGCTAGCAAGGGGATGGAATGTATGTACTAACTACACCAGGACTTATAATGGAAGGATTTGGCTCCTGTGAAAGACACATCTGAAGCTAATTGTTCTGAATGTAAGGGAACAGTTTATACATTGTTTAGTAGAAGATCCTGGATCTCACACCGGAATCTCTCTTGCTACTATGTATTCTAGGAATGAAGTGCTAAAGAGGTATTATGGAATGAAATTTCTCAAATTATACTGAATGCACAATGCCTATGGTTAGTAATTGGAGATTTTACTAGTGTGATGACCTCAAAGAATAGGATTGGATTACAGGTTACATCACCTAAGGTACATAGGTTCCGTGAAATGATTGATAGTATGAAACTTACACCCCTTAGGTCTATAGGATGACATTTTACTTGGAGTAATAAGTAGGCTTTCCAGAATAGAATCTATCACAAAATAGATTGGCGGCTAGGAGACTTTAACTAGATTCAAACATATGGCCATGCGGAGGCTGAATTGTTCAACCCATCTATGTCGAATCACTCTCCTATACTAGTCAATTGTGGACAACAAATTTTTTTGCATCTAAGATCTTTTAGATTTTTTTCCAAATGTGATGGAGCATCCAAAATTTCCAAGCATTTTGCATGAGGTATGGTCACAAATTGGGAAACAAAATATAAAGGGTTATGGATGAAACTTAAGTGTCTAAGGTTGATACTAAAGAATGTTAACACCTATATGGCATCTTATAAGCAGAAATTCTCTAGCTAGGGAGAAACTTGATATCATCCAAGGAAAATTACATAGTCAGCTGTTCTGCCAAGACCAATTTGAATAGGAGAAAGAACTGCTATTAGAGATTGACAAATGGAGCAAAGTGGAGGAACAAGCACTGAGACACAAAGCCAAAGTCAACTGGATTGAATATGAAAATGCAAATACCAAGTACTTCAATGCTCAGTAGAAGATAAGAATAAGTCATAATATCATTAATTCCATCTATACTGAAACTGGGATTAAGATTACAAATCTAGGGAAAGTAGAAGAAGAGTTCATTTCTATTTTTTCTGAGCTTATGGGACAGTATGTGACTGTACTTCTTACTTTGTACTCTATAAATGTGAGGAAAAGGAGATACCTCAATGTTCAAGAATAGAGGGAATTAATCAGGGATATTTTAGAGAAGGAAATATTAGAAGCCATAAAAGACATGGTAAAATACAAAGCACCAGAAATAGATAGTTTCCCTATAGAGTTCTTTACTAAGAGCTGGATACTATGAAGAAGAGGTGAACTGATATTGTCTTGCTACTAGCAATATTACTGCTATTACTTTAGTGCCTAAGGTGACTTAACCTACTAAAGTTAAAGACTATAGGCAAATTTCTTGATACACTACTTTGTATAAAATTATCTCCAAAGTCATCACTAGAAGGCTGAAGCCATTTATTGCTATTTTTAGTTGGTTGTTTCCAGTCTATTTTTGGAGAAGGAAGAAGCATTATTAATAAATATTCCTTATCCATTAGTTATTCAAGAACTATACTAGGAAGGGAATCTCTCCTAGGTGTGTATTGAAGGTTGATACAGTCAAATGAGAATTTTTAAAGCAATTGCTAGTGGACTTGGGCTTTCCTGCTATATTTATCTCTTAGATCATGGCTTGTGTATCCACTGTGTCCTACTCCTTTTTTGTTGAATCGAGGACTCACAAGACCTTTTAAAGCTAGAAGAGGAATTAGTTAAGGAGATCCTTATCGACTTACCTCTTTGTGTTGGCCATGGAGTACTTGGGAAGAGAATTAGACAACCTCACTGGCAATAGGGATTTTAATTTCCACACAAGATGCAGGAAGCTAGAGAGTATATATATTTGCTTTACGGATGACCTACTAATGTATTACAGGGCAGACATGATTTCTATAAAGTTGTTGAATGCTACTTTCACAAGATTCTCTATGGCGTCTCGTCTTCAAGCAAACTTACATAAAAGTTCCTTGTATATAGAAGGTGCATCTGAGTAGGTCAAGCAGGAGATCTTATAGGAATTGGGATATATTGAAGGGTCTCTGCCATTTAGATATATGAGAGTTCCCCTAGCTTCTAGGAAGCTAACTGTCCATTATTTCCTCTCACTGATTGAGAAGATAACTTCTAGAGTCACTTTCTGGTATGCAAAGTTACTAACTAATGCAGGTAGAGTACAATTGATGAAGGCAGTCATATTTGGAGTGCAAGCTTACCGGAAATAGGTCTTCATTTAAGTACTGAAAGCAATTGAATGGATCTACAGAACCTTCATTTGGACGCGGTCAATCACCTTTTCAAAGAAAGCATTAGTTTCCTGGAATACCATATGCAAGCCTTCATTTATTGGTGGGTTGAATGTAATCAATCTCTATACTTGGAACAAAGCAGCAATGTTAAAACACCTGTAGGATATACATAGAAAGAAGGATTGTTTATGGATCCAATGGGTGCATAATAATTATATAAAAGGTAGAGAGTTGGAAATTATCCTAATACCTATGAATGCATCATAGGTAATTAGGAAAATAGTGATAGCAAGAGACTTGATACTCCAAGGACAAAATGAAAGAGGATAGTTCTATGATGCTTTGAAGGTGGCTCAGAAAGGAGGCAAGTTTGCAATTAAGCAAATGTACATTTCCCTCTTGCTGCAATATCCAAAAGTTGAATGAAAGAGCCTTGTACTGCAACATGCTATCCATCCAAGGAATAAATTTATGTTATGGCTTGCCATTCCCCAGAGGCTAGCAATTGTGGATAGGCTACTGAATTTTGACATTCAAGTAGCACCTGATTGTGCATTTTGTGGAAACAAAGCTCTGGAGATGTTTCAGCATTTGTTCTTTGATTGTCATATTACTAAACACTTATGGTAAAGATTGTGTGGTTTGCTGGGCTATCACAGGATAGTGCAAGGCTAGAAAACTGATATGAAGTGGACCTGCTTACTAGATAAGAAGAACTCAGCAATAGCTGAGCTAGTTAGCTGCTTGTTTGCTATGATGGTGAATGTGATATGGAGAAAAAGGAACCAACTCAGATCTCAACAAAGAAGATCCAACATCGAGCAGTTGGTAAAAGAGGTGGTGCTGCATATACGCATCAGAGGATAAATCAGAGCCACATGGAAGAATTTTTGGAGCAGCTAAACAATTATTCTTGATTATAGTTTGTATTAGCATTATAGTTTTGTAATAGTTTGATATTTGCTTGTTTGAAGCTTCGATAGGAATTGTATATAGTTGAGGGTAGTAGTTAGTCCAAAACACTACTCAGTTTGATTGTACAGTTTTTGTATATGAAATGAAAGGCATACAATTTACATAAAAAAAAGTTGTTCCAATATATCATGTATGTATGTATGTATAAGGACTTAACATCCAAGATCAACTCTAGCACTTAAAAATGAATTACATGTATACACAAATAACCATATGCTTGCCTACTATATACATCTCTACTAATTAAATATACTTGAATAGAGTTAAATTGGACTTTAACAGTTGTAATGTTGGTTAAAGAATGATTAGGACTACTATATAATAGTGACTTACACTTCCCTAAGCATTTTACACTTTTAGACTTCATCATCCATTATTTTCATCTCTTCACTTTATTTTTCAGCCTCTATTCATCAAGTATTTTTCACAAGTATTTTTTTCTCATATCAAGAACGTTTCAATCATTTCTTTTTCTCAAAAATTATTCTTTTCTTCTTTTTTTTTCATGTCACATTTTTCTAAGAGTGCCTATTCCTCACAAGTAACTATCATTGGTCATCATCCTATACTTGGCCATCCCTTTTTTTATATTTAATAATTTTATCAAAGTCCTATAAAAACTAAATATTCAATAAACAGGTCAAGGTAAATATATGGCTACCAAATAAAAGGCTACAGGTTTGCAAAGGGCTAACTAATGATAACAATATCTGAAAAGGCTAAAGCTCATGAACATATCAAAGAATGCCTATTATTACTATGAATGAAGCAATACTTGTTATTTTGCCTCATCAACACACAAGGAAAGTTCTAGATTATGATGTGAAATATGGAATACATACAATAAATTCTCATCTCTCATGACACAAGTTTCAATCAAGACAGATCAATATACTTTTCACGACCCAAATGGCCATGATTGGCACCCACACAAACCTCCCAGTCGGCAAACCATTTCCTAATTACCTAAAACCATCAACATTTAATAGGAATAAAACATATTATGAAAGTGAATAATGGAAAATCACTATAAATAAAGGAACCAAAAATAATTCGTCGTTACTTTAGAGGTGAGGGCAAGATAAGCTATCGGGATCGGGTTCTGCACTAAAAAAAAGTGCAGGAGTAGCGTCAATGCAAACACAGTGTTGTTGACATCATCGGCCAATCTTAAATAATAACACACACACACACACACACACACATATATATATATATATATATACACGAAACAATAATATGTGAATACCTCAGAACACCATTTCAATAGACAATACTCACTTAGAAGTTAAATCTGTGTAGGGTGCGAGTCGACCTGCTCACTCGATTGAGCCTCGCCGCTGTGGTTACTTGACCGCTGCAGCAGCCTCACCATAGTGGAATAGGTCCTGCTGCAGCAATACTACCTTGGTAGTAGCTCGACTTAGATGCACACCCACCATTCTCTTAACTCTTTTCAGCATACTATTCATTATGACCATCCACGTTATTCATAGTCATCAATAAATAATCAACACATCATAACCACAAGGAATATAGAATAAATCATTCATAAAAGTTTTCACGACTCATCACGAGTCCGTATTTAACTTCATCTGACCATCAAATCATTACAAACACACCAACAATTCGAATGTGCAAAATACAAGACCATAAGTTCAGCTCATACATGTCCTCACATTCTCAAATCGATCTTAGTTCTTACATTCAATCAATTAATACAATAAATGGTGATATGCCAGGCACACATCTTCGTCACACCACCATGGAAACTCAATCACTGAACATCGATGTACACACATGACAGAGGATCTTATTTTTTCCCTTTCATTCTTGACCTGCAGGAGACCCTAGAAATCCATATACTGTACCGGTGTAGTACTCGCTCCCACTCATGTGCTTATCTGGATGCTCCCCTCAAACACGGGCCATTTAACCATTATTTCTCATCCAGATGCTCCCCTCGGGCACGAGCTACTCATCTCAGGGCATTCATGGTATCCACTTTCACTCACACATCTCAGTTTTACCACTCAGTCAATTTATTAACCCTGGGAAGGCCTCATCTTACCTTCCTCAATGCGATAACTCCCATAATTCATGAATCACGTTTTAACAATACAAATGAATATAAACAACCTTTTAGCATCCAACTTCCATATTGCATAAATAATGATATCATAGCTAATTGTTCAATGACAGAATTCAATAAAAGACTACATCTACAAGCAATGTCTGAAGACCAATTCACATAAAATCATTCCATACACATATATGTTATTATCCAAAGTTTATCTCCTATTAAATCATAACCTAGCTCAAATGAAGATGGAAAATCTAAAGTTAGTCTGTTGGAGTGTTGCCTTTGCTCAGCTCTTCCAAAAGTTCAAAATCTAGAACAAAAGATTAACAAAGAATCAACCAACTATTTTAGGAAACAAGGGTTTTGAAAATTCAACCTTGTCCCCATTTTACCCGCTTCATGGCGTTCTAGTCATTACCCTTGAGTAATTCATCCAACTCAAATCATACCAAGATTACTCAACCCTAATTCATAGGGTTTCTACTCCCCAATCCCTCTTTCAAGCAGTTTTAACACTAAATTCTCCACTTCTATCAAACTCTAGGTCTCCAATTCTATGAATGATGAACTAGCACCATCACCTTCACCCTAGAGAGCAACAATACATACTTACAGACCTAGGAATCAATCAATCATCAATAGCCAATCAATTTCCCCTACTCGCATTGTTCTAGGATTTTTCAACCTAAAATGTATTCCATAACAGGTTCCTTTATTGATTCTACAAGGTTAGGGCATCAAAATAAAGAGAATAGACTAAGATTCTTACCTTTGAGAAGTAAAACCTACTCTACACTTGGGAAATTCTCTCTTAGTTCTCACAATTCATTTTTGAAATAATGGGATAAACCTCTTGAAATACCACTTAAAATTCACTTATTGGTTCCCATCATCCACTACAGTGGTCACATTTCCACCGTAGCAGATCTACTATGGTGCCCAAAACATTGTCACAACAGATCTAACGGTATATTTCCCAGTCTGTTATAGTGGAACTCTGATCGTGGTAACAGTCTCGTTGTAGTAGTTATCCCTCCGCTGCAGTGGTCCCCTATAGCCAGTAGCTCACAATTCTTGCACAAGGACCATTTTCCAACTTCAAAATCTCACCAACATCTACTCAACACCTTCGCACCAGCACTAAGGCTAGAGAGGGGTGTTCAGTCTCATTTTTCCCCCATAATGATAATTTGGTCATTACATCAGATGCCAATTAAAATATTGTTCATCCTAAATAGCCTATAAAAGCAAGGAAGAGGACATACTAGATTCTACAAGCAGTTATGGATATTTGTTTTGCAGGTCGGCCTCGGTCGCCTAAGTGGCTTCCTCTATGGGATGATTCTTCCTCTGGACCTTTACCATTGCAATCTCCTTTAATCTCAACTTGTGGACCTCTCTATCTACTATATCCATGGCTCCTACTCATTGGACAAATTCTCATCCAGCAACACCAAGTCCCATTTGATTATGAATGATCCATCCTCATTGTAGTTCTTCAACATGGAAACATGGAAGGTTGGATGTACGCCTAATAGTCTTGGAGGCAATGTTAATTCATAAGCAACTTTCCCCACAAGTTGGAGAATCCTGAATGACCCAATTTATCTTAGGCTAAGTTTGCCCCGCAAAACTTGTTCGGTTGTTTGGGTGACTACACGCAAGTGCACGTAGTCGAACAAGTAGTAAAGTGGCTTAAGTAAGCCAAGCATCGATCCCACAGGGACTGAACTACGGTAATAATTAACTTAAGTGTTAATGAACTATATCTTTAAGAATGCAGACAACCAAATGAATAAGATTTTTAGAGTTTGAGTTACTAATTAATAAGAATCTAAAGCAAAATTATAAAGTGAGTCTGAACAATAGTAATCAGCAAGCTGAGGTTAAAACGAACATACAGGGAATTAATTTATTGATACAATTCAGTTAGTCTTTCCTTCGGTTGCTAGTCAAGAATTATTGCCAATAGATTGGAAATTTCGTCTCCTATCCAACTTAAGAATCACGAACCTTCAATCTACATTTCTGTGATAAAAGAATTTCATGTTCTAGCCATAAAAAACTAATTCCTTAATTGACTAATAAGACTTTCAGATATATTTCTATTCTGAATGTAAATCAATTCTCAATTTTTCCAAACTAAGAAGAGATCATATCCTACCAATTCACAACTTTCCAATTTCTTTCCTTCTCAAAATCAAAATTGGATTTTTAGATATACATTAACATTGGTCAAACATTAATGCAGTAAGAACAAGAATTGATAGAACAACCATTGAAGAAAAGATGAAAACTAAAATGATCAACAATTACATTCCACTACAATTGTTCTTAACCTCAGCAAAAAGTGAATTTAGCCACTCATTTGTGGATTAAACATCATAAAATGAGTATAAATCATACAAACAATTGAGATAAAAGAGAAGGAGATAGAGGAGAACCCTAGAATTTTCGTCCCCTCAACTGCCTGTAACCCACGTTCTTGCTCAACCAAGTCAGAATTGTTTAAAATAAAACCTAAGTGTGCTGTTTATACTAGTGGGAATTTTTCCCGGAATAACAAGCAACGTGGCATGGAGTGTATCGCGGAGCACTCCCTCCGTGCCACGGGGGTATCGCAGACCCTCTCTAGAATTTGGCTCCTCAGACTTTTTAACTCGGCGTGCCACGGCCTGCATCGTGGAGCCTGGCCAACGTGTCACGGTGCAATCGCGCACCTTCATTGGAAATTGATGTCCCAGGTAATTGTACCCAACATGCCACGGCTTGCATCGTGTGGCATTGCCTCTGTGTCACGGAGGTAACGCGAGGCTTCACTGGAAATGGACAAAATTAAATAACCCGAGGCAGAATGCCTCCACGATGGCAGCGTGACACGGCTCCATCGCGGAGCCCTTATTTTTACTGCTCTTCCTTGACCTTTTCCCCTCCTTGCTTCCAATTCCATTCCCGATTTTTACCAACATGTATCTTAGCTTCCCAAAATTCCATTTTACCTGCAAAACAACACTAATCATATTGGTTAGTATAAATTCACATTTTAACTACAAGTCACATGAGAATGCATAAATAACGATAGATAACAAAGACGAAATGAAGCATTTGAGTATCACTTGGGCATATAATTCTTCCCAAGATCACTTACCCCACACTTAAAACCTTGTTTGTCCTACAACAATACTCTCACATCTCATGCAATTGACACCCACGCATAGCTACTTTGGCTCGACAATTCAAGCTACGGCTATACCGATTATTTAATCTAACAAATCATCAAGAAAACATGCATGGTCTCATCAATACAATGACATACCCCACATTAAGACCTCCTAGACTCAAGAATCGACTCTTGATCTCAGCAAACTCATGAAAATCAACTGATCAAGACATCCGACATAAAATTTAATCTCTCATCAAGCATGTGCCCTAACAACACAAGAGAATCTCCCCATTTGCACTCATATGATTTCCAATGCATTACATGTAGGGGTATATGAACACGATTTCTCTCTCTCTCCCAAAGAATTCACATGCATCGTGTCATGAACCATAGGCCTGCCTCTATTGTATTACTCCACTAATATAAGGACGCGTGATGTAAGATCACGTAGGACTTAACGGGTTGTAATGTAAGCTAAGGATCTAGTAAATACTGGGCTAACCAATAATAGCAACTAGCTTCCTTAAGCGATTTTCAATACATCCCACCATCATTATGGGCATTGTTTCTTCCTTCATCCTCTCATTCTTGAAATTTTTCTTTGTTTTTGTTCCCATTTCCTTAAGCACACTCGACTTAATAACCAAGATTAGTTATACATCTTTATTTTATTTAATTTCAACCAGTGCACCTTTGCCCTTTTCTTTAACTTTCACCACTTCCGCTTTTCCTTTCTTTTCACAATTCTCACTCCTTTACACTGTGGGAATATTGTTTTTCTTGAGAGCTTAAGAGTTTTGGATCAAATTCAAGGCTAATGAAAAGAAGGGATTAAGCTCGGTTTGTAACTCTTCAAAGAAAGAAAAAAAATACGCTAAAGGCTCAATGGGGCTAACTGGGATGTACATTCAAGGTAGGTATGATAATGGAAAAACTTACCGTTTAATCAAAGAAATGCCTACATCCTTTCCTACAATACACATCCTTCATTTCATTTCGTACACACACCAGGAAAGTTCTACACACTTCACAATAGCATGGAATAATCGAAAACTCACCTCACACTCATTGCACATGCTTAACTCAAGACATATTCACAGACTCTTCAATCAGCTAATTACAAGAATTCACTATTAAGCCTCGATCACACCGAATGAAACTCTATGGCCTAGGTATCTCAACGTGTTTATGCATTTGCATGCTTTCATACAAATCACCTTTGCAACATAATATCATGTACAACACGTAACGAGAATTCCGAACCATGAAGTAGCGACACATTTGGGAAACAAACAAAAGAAAGAAAATAAAGAGAAACTACTCCTTCGACTACATTTCCCTTAAGACGGTCGTCATCCATCCATCATAGGGAACGGTCACTAATTACGACTTCGGTTCAATGGGACTATTCTTGCTAAAAGCACCGAAAACAAAGGCCGAGAAACCCAAAATAAAAGAAATTTAACGAAAAATTTTAAAAATTTCGATAATTTCGATAGTAAACAAAAATATTTACACAATAACCATTCAACAACAGCTCACACAACACACAATAGCTTAATATTCATTACAACACCACTTAATTACAAAACACATCACACAGAGTCACAGGGTCACATTTTTCACAGGCACAACAACACAACACATACACATAAACAAAACAACTACGAAACAGCTAGCACCTAACTACTCCCACCCCACACTTAAACCGAACACTGTCCCCAGTGTTCACAAAATTCAACATATCACAAAGGTGGGTGGTGAAACTCCCTGATCAATCAAATTATTCCACTTCTTCATCAGGTGTCGTTGCCTCGTCTCCCATATCCGAATCGCCCCCCCTGTCCTCATCTGACTCAACATTTAAGTCCTCACGGCAGGTCTCCTCATCAGTGGGGACATCATCATCTACAGGCTCCACAAAAGCTGGCCCCACTCGGCATAGAGCCCTCCGAAGGGGTAATCAAAGTCAAGCTACCAAAGCTCATCTTCTGTTGCTGGCCTCCCGCCAATGCACAACTGCAGTATCTGCATCCTGTACATGTGGGCCATATACTGATCATCCCGAGCATGTCGCTTGGCTAGTGTGAGAACAGGCCCATGAGTAGTGTCAGGTGCCTTGGTTTTTGTGACATCCAGGGCGCGCCTATCAATCTGTGGGATGTAATCTAGGGCCTCCTCCTCGATATCATGGCCCCTCAGGAACGTGGTAAGCAGACCACCGAACCCGTACCTGTGCCCTTGATGTAAGCGGGCTCTCTTCATGGCAGAAATGATTACTGTCCCAACATTTATCTCAAGCCCTTTCATCAGGGCATACACCAAGCACACTCGATCCCGGGTGACATCTATCATGTGCACCCCCGGGATCAGGCAGGAACACACAATTTTTAGCCAGATCCTGGCTTCCCTGTTCATCTGAGAGTAAGGCAGTGTCTGATGGTAGCCCCTCTCTTTGTGCCTGCTCCACCGTGCTATTGAACGGGCTCCACATAGAGTGTGTCTGATGTCCGCATAAGGTGGAGTTATGTTCAGCTGCCGGAGAACATGGGTGTCTGTGTCCAGCACCCCCAATATAGCATTCAAGTGATGGGGTTCAAACGTGACAACCTACCCTCTTATCTTGATGGTGTGACTGCGGAGGGTCGGGTTCCAGTTGGCATAGAACTCCCGAATCAAATGGAGATCGCACTCCTTGGGCTCTTTGAAGATGAAGTTCATTAAAACATGCATTCATCGAGTTCATATACTCACAACGATATTATGAACATCAATCAATCATAACTTAAATGAATTCAAGCTCAATTTTCACTTACGACAAGTTTCAATCACTACCCATGCTCAAAACTCAAAATTTCAAGCAAAAATGAGGTAAAGTTCAAGAACATACCTTTAATTCGATGAAATTGAAGAAAACTTGAAGACATCTTGTATCTAGGTCCGTGTTACGTTGGGGGAAGAGGGTATTCGGGGTTTTGGTCGCGGAGGAATTTAAAGAATAGGAAAAAATGAGGGAATTGGGGGTTAAAAAGGAGGTTTTTCGTGCGAGTTACCTGGTGACCCGAGGTGACCCGATGCGAATTACACCTCAACGTGTCACGGAGGGTAACGTGGAGCACACCATCTATTACTCGGAGCCATCGCGCCCCTGTTCTAGAATTTTTTAAAAATTCCGGAATAGGCTTCAACGTGTCACGGAGAGTAACGTGGAGCACCTCCTCCGTGACACGGAGCCAACGCGTAGGATCACTGTCATGCCATATTTATTTTTCTCACCTCGATTTTTTTCCTTTGCGCGTTATTTTTTTGCATTCTTGCCCTCCGTTCCACCTGAAAATCATTTCATAACAAGAAATTGGTTAGAATTCATAGGTTTCAACGCAACAATAATTTTTTTCTATTTATTTTTTATTTTTCTTTTTTTTTTAACTAATTCTACTCATCTATTACAACAATTTCACGGGTTGCCTCCCGTGCAGCGCCTGATTTACCGTCGCGGCTCGACGTCATTTACGCTCAATCATCCTCTAGAGTGATGGACATCTTCTCTCGACTAACGTCCCCACCCCAGTAATGCTTAGAACGCTGCCATTAACCAAGAACGTGGAACTTCGATCTTCTTGCCACAACTCCACTGCCCCGTGCCGGATCATTCTCACTACCTCAAACGGCCCTGACCATTTAGACAACAATTTTCCTGGAAACAGCCTCAATCTTGAATTGAAAAGCAACACTTTCTACCGCAGCTCGAATAACTGATGCACCATATGCTTATCATGCCACCTCTTTGTTTTCTCTTTGTAGCACTTGGCACTTTCATAAGCATGCCAACGAAACTCATCAAGTTCGCTGAGTTGCATCAGCCTCTTCTTACCAGCTAGCTCTAGATCCATGTTCAATTTTCTCACGGCCCAGAAAGCTCGGTGTTCTAGCTCCACCCGCAGATGATACGCCTTTCCATAGACCAATCTGTACGGAGAAGTCCCAATTGGTGTCTTGTAAGCAGTTCTATAAGCCCACAACGTATCGTCGAGTTTGCTTGACCAATCACTACGTTGTGCATTCACTATTTTCTGGAGAATCTGCTTCACTTCTCTGTTCGACACCTCCACTTGCCCACTAGTTTGGGGATGATATGTTGTTGCCACCTTGTGACGTACCCCATACTTAGCTAGCAAGTTCTTGAAACTTGCATTTACAAAATGAGCCCCTCCATCACTGATAATGGCTCGGGGTGTCCCAAACCTGGTGAAAATGTGCTTCTTAATAAATTTCATTACCACCTTGTTGTCATTCCTGGGGCAAGTTGTTGCTTCAACCCACTTTGATACATAATCAACGGCCACCAAGATGTAATGATTACCAAATGACAGTGGGAACGGACCCATGAAATCAATACCCCATACATCAAAGATCTCCACTTCTAATATACGTTGCAGCGGCATCTCTTGCCTCCTACCAATTGTGCCTATTCTTTGACATCTATCACATATTTTTACGTATGCCATAGAGTCTCTATATAGTGTAGGCCAAAAGAAACTTGACTGTAGCACCTTGTGCGCTGTCCGCTCGCCTCCGTGGTGCCCTCCATATAATGAAGAGTGACAACTCCTCAAAACTTCTGTAATCTGGCTCTCCGGGATGCATCATCTCATAACCTGATCCAGTCCCTGCTTAAACAAGTATGGCTCATCCCAAATAAAATACCGGCAATCATGCCTCAATTTTTTCCTCTGTTGAGCCATAACCTCAGGTGGATAGACTCCACTCACTAGGAAATTCACTATGTCTGCATACCAAGGGATCTAAGCTTTCCTTATTGCCAAGAGCTGCTCATCCGGGAACTCCTCTTTGATGTTGTCACCTTTCTTCACATGCGACCGGCTTTCCAATCACCATAGGTGATCTTCCACTTGATTCTCGCTCCCCTTTCTGTCCTTAATCTCTAGGTCAAACTCTTGCAACAACAAGATTCATCTTATCAGCCGGGGCTTTGCATCCTTCTTGTTAAACACATACTGAATCGCTGCATGATCGGTATACACCACTACTCTAGAACCCACCAAATAGGACCTGAATTTGTCAAATGCAAATACCAATGCTAGCATCTCCTTTTCTATGACTGTATAATTAACTTGGGCAGCTTCTAGTGTTTTGCTTGCATAATGAATAGAATGAAAAATTCTATTCCTCCGCTGCCTCAATACAGCTTCCACAGCCACATCGCTTGCATCACACATCAGTTCAAACGGTTGTTCCCAATCCGGAGAAATAAGGATAGGTGCTTCTATCAATTTCTGCTTCAACTCCTCGAATGCTTTGACACAATCTTCATCAAACTCAAACTTCACCTCTTTTTCTAGCAACCTGCATATTGGTCTAGAAATTTGAGAGAAGTTCTTAATGAACCGTCTGTAGAACCCTGCATGCCCGTGAAAACTGCGAACACCCTTCACTGACACAGGTGGTGGTAGCTTTTCAATAACTTTGATCTTAGCAAGATCGACATCCAACCCCTTGCAAGACACTTTATGGCCAAGGACGATACCCTCCTTGACTAAGAAATGACATTTCTCCCAGTTGAGTACAAGGTTGGATTCTTCACAGCGAGCTAGCACCCTGTCAAGATTCTGCAAACAAGTAGCAAACGAATTACCAAAAACAGAAAAATCATCCATAAATACCTCGACGAAATCTTCCACCATGTCGTGAAAGATCTCTATCATGCATCTCTGGAATGTGGCGGGGGCATTTCATAAACCAAATGGCATTCGCCTAAAAGCATATGTCCCATAAGGACATGTGAAAGTAGTCTTCTCCTGGTCCTCCAGTGCTATGGCTATTTGGTTATAGCCAGAGTACCCATCAAGGAAACAATAATATTCTTGTCCAGCCAATCTGTCCAATATTTGATCAATGAACGGGATAGGATAGTGATCTTTCCTTGCGGCTTCATTTAGCTTTTTGTAGTCCATGCAAATCCGCCAGCCTGTGACGGTGCGTGTAGGGATCAACTCATTTTTCTCATTGGTGACCACGGTCATCCCTCCTTTTTTTGGGACACACTGAACGGGGCTGACCCATTCGCTGTCCGAAATAGGATAGACCACACCTGCATCAAGCCACTTAATTACTTCTTTCCTAACCACATCCTTCATCATCGGATTCAACCTCCGCTGAGGCTGTACAGTTGGCTTTGCTCCTTCCTCCATGAAAATTCTGTGTTTGCAAAAAGTTGGATTGATACCCCGAATATCTGACATTTGCTATCCCATCACTTTCTTTCTTCTTTTGAGAACAACCAATGCTTCCTTTACCTGTGTCTCCGTCAATTCTACGGAGATGATGACTGGCAAAGTTTCATCTTCCCCCAAAAAGATATATTTTAAATGGGGAGGCAATGTTTTCAACTCCAGTTTTGGTGCTTCCTTAATAGATGGTTTCGGCGATGATTCCAGGGACCTCATTAAAGGTTGAAAGTCATGCTTCCTGAGATACCACTTTGGTTTATTGCATTTGCACCATCTCATAGGTATCTCTATCTCCGAAATGATCGGAGCTCATCAACGCTCTTTCCAATGGATCTCGAGAATCAACAATCTGAAGAATTTATGCTTGGTCTAGCACATTGATTGCTGAAAGCTCCTCATATATGGCCGGAAGTTTCATGGCCTTATATACATCAAATTCCTCCACTTTGTCATGCGCTCGCATGGTTAGCTGCCCTGCAGCTACATCAATCAAAGCTCTCCCGGTTGCCAAGCAAGGACGTCCCAAAATAAATGGGACTTCCGCATCCAACTCAAAATCTAAGACAATGAAATCTACGGGAAAGATAAGTGAGCCCACTTGAACCAGCACGTCCTCCACAATGCTATCTGGTCTGGCCAAAGAGCGGTCCACTAATTGCAAGATCACTGTAGTTGGTCTAGGACTGCCCAGCCACAACTTATTGAACACCGATGTCGGCATAAAGTTAATGCTCTCTCCCAAAGCGCATAATCCACGACCTCGGATACTTTGCCCAATTATGATTTGAATTGTAAAGGTCCCAGGGTCCTTGAGCTTTGTTGGTAACCTGTTCTGTATCCGGGAAATGCACTCCTCAGTAAGCGCCACCGTAGCATACTCCGTCAATCTGCTTTTGTTAGCTACGATGTCCTTGATATACTTTGCATATTTCGGCACTCCCTACAAAACATCAACCAAAGGTAAATTAATGTGTACCTATTTAAGAACCTCCATGAACTTTTTGAAACAAGCTTCCTCCTTGTGTTTCTTCAATCTTTGAGGGAACGGGGGTGGTGGTCTTTCTGCTTCAGCTGCCTTCTCCTTCCCCCTCTCATCATCATGTTCCCTATCTTTCTCCACTGCTCCTGACTGCTGAGGTGGTATTTCTGGTTCCACCTCCTTAAGTTGCAAACCACTTCTTGTGGTCACTGCATTAACCTGCTTGGGATTCGGGTCAGTGTCACTCGGTATTCCTCCTCTTGGCCTGGTGTTTTGAGCTCCAGCTAGTTGTCCTAACTGGTACTCCAACGCCATTGTATCTAACTGGTTGTTTTTTATGTCTGCTGCCAACTTCACATAATTTGTCTGCATTTGAGCTTTGTTAGCTAACATTGTTTTAAACATTTCATCAATGTTGGTGGGTGGTGGAGGAGGTGCATTGTTTCCTCTATATTGAGATTGATAATTCTGCTGCCCTCCTTGATTTCTCTACGCACCCTGATTCGAACTCTGACCTTGATGGTTGTTACTACCCCAAGAGAAATTCGGATGATTCCTCCAATTCGAGTTGTAGTTGTTTCCATACTTCTGGTGATTATTTCTCTGTACATTCCCAACAAAGTTCACTGAATCTGGATTTGCACCACAACACTCAGCTGAGTGTTCATTACTACCGCATACTTCACACCAAATCTGTTGCACTACATTAACTGGGGCTTGAGGTTGATTTAAGCTCATATTGCTAAAGTGGGTGTTGAGTTGATTTTGCAATGCAGCTATCTATGCAGCGATTGCTGTAAAACCATCCACTTCAAAGACTCCTGCCGCTTTCCTTGTTCCTCCTCTAGAAGAGTCCGCATTCCACTCTAGATTTTGCTATGAAATACGATTTAACAAAGTATACAGCTGCTCATAAGTCTTTTCTAATGCTTGTCCCCCAACTGTTGAGTCTAGCAAAATTTTTGTTGTGGGGTTCCAAACCCTCTATGAAAGTATGCACCAGCACATCATTGGACTGGTGATGGTGAGGAAAATCCCTTAGCAATGATTTGAACCTTTCCCAAGCTTGATACAGATTCTCCCCCTCTCTTTGTTTAAAACTTAGAATCTGACTTCTAAGTCTTGCTGTTTTCCCGGATGGAAAGAACCGTATCAGAAACTTTCTTGCAAGATCATTCCACGTGGTGATAGAGTTAGGTGGTTCAGCTTTCAACCACCTCTTTGCTTCCCCCAATAATGAAAATGGGAATAATGTAAGCCTCACATAGTTGGATGATACTCCAGCGGGGATGTAAGTGTCACTTATCTCCAAAACGTTTTGGAGATGTTGTGGATCTTCGTGAGGGAGACCTGTGAATTGCCCGCTGGTGTGCAGCAATTGCAATATGTTCTGTTTAAGCTCAAAACTCTCTCCTGGCTCTGATCTGCGAATACTTGATGTAACATTGTTAGCATGTGGTATTGCCACTTCGCGTACCGGCCTAGCTGCCATTTCCTCGGGCACTAACACTGCCCTCACAAGTGGTGGATTCTGTTGTTGCTCCAGGATTGTCCGTCTAAGCAACTGTAGCTTTTTCTCTAGAGCTTCCCTTCTTTGACGATGAAATTGTCTTTCCGGCTCTATGTTTGAATCCACCAACTCCTTGTCTCTTGCCAGTGTTCAACAGAATTCAATATCTGCAAAAGACAGTCTAAGATCAAGTTGTCAGCACTTATATAGAAATTGTAAACTAACACTAAGAAAACAATTTTACCAATTGCCAGTCCCCGGCAACGGCGCCAAAAACTTGTTCGGTTGTTTGGGTGACGACATGCAAGTGCATGTTGTCGAACAAGTAGTAAAGTGTCTTAAGTAAGCCAAGTATCGATCCCACAGGGACTGAACTACAGTAATAATTAACTTAAGTGTTAATGAACTATATCTTTAAGAATGCAGACAACCAAATGAATAAGATTTTTAGAGTTTGAGTTACTAATTAATAAGAATCAAAAGCAAAATTATAAAGTGAGTCTGAACAATAGTAATGAGCAAGCTGAGGTTAAAACGAACATGTAGGGAATTAATTTATCGATACAATTCAGTTAATCTTTCCTTCGGTTGCTAGTCAAGAATTATTGCCAATGGATTGGAACTTTCGTCTCCTATCCAACTTAAGAATCACGAACCTTCAATCTACATTTCTGTGATAAAAGAATTTCATGTTCTAGCCATACAAAATCGATTCCTTAATTGACTAATAAGACTTTCAGATATATTTCTATTCTAATTGTAAATCAATTCTCAATTTTCCCAAACTAAGAAGAGATCATATCCTACCAATTCACAACTTTCCAATTTCTTTCCTTCTCAAAATCAAAATTGGATTTTTAGATATACATTAACATTGGCCAAACATTAATGCAGTAAGAACAAGAATTGATAGAACAACCATTGAAGTAAAGATGAAAACTAAAATGATCAACAATTACATTCCACTACAATTGTTCTTAACCTCAGCAAGAAGTGAATTTAGCCACTCATTTGTGGATTAAACATCATAAAATGAGTATAAATCATACAAACAATTGAGATAAAAGAGAAGGAGATAGAGGAGAACCCTTGAGTTTTCATCCCCTCAACTGCCTGTAACCCACGTTCTTGCTCAACCAAGTCAGAATTGTTTAAAATAAAACCTAAGTGTGCTATTTATACTAGTGGGAATTTTTCTCGGAATAACAAGCAACGTGGCACGGAGTGTATCGCGGAGCACTCCCTCCGTGCCACGGGGGTATCACGGACCCTCTCTGGAATTTGGCTCCTCAGACTTTTCACCTCGGAGTGCCACGGCCTGCATCGCGGAGCCTGGCCAACGCATCACGGTGCAATCGCGCACCTACACTGGAAATTGATGTCCCAGGTAATTGTACCCAACGTGCCACGGCTTACATCACGTGGCATTGCCTCTGTGTCACGGAGGTAACTCGAGGCTTCACTGGTAATGGCCAAAATTAAATCACCCGAGGAAGAATGCCTCCGCGATGGCAGCGTGACATGGCTCCATCGTGGAGCCCTTATTTTTGCTGCTCTTCCTTGACCTTTTCCCCTCCTTGCTTCCAATTCCATTCCCGATTTTTACCAACATGTATCTTAGCTTCCCAAAATTCCATTTTACCTGCAAAACAACACTAATCATGTTGGTTTATATAAATTCACATTTTAACTACAAATCACATGAGAATGCACAAATAACGATAGATAACAAAGACGAAATGAAGCATTTGAGTATCACTTGGGCATATAATTCTGCCTAAGATCAAAACTTGCTCTCCTACCATGAACTCCATGTACCTCACCTTTTCTATCTACATATTGCTTCTACCTTCATTGAGCAGCTATCATATATTGTTGAATCACCCGAACATTTTCCAAAGATTCACTAAGAAAGTCAGTACCCAAGGTTTCACCTTAAATACATTGAACCATCTGATTTGAGACCTGCATTTTCTCCCGTATAGAGCTTCAAATGGCGTCATTCTAGTACTCGAATGATAACTATTATTGTAAGAAAACTCTTCCAAAGGTTAAAAATTTATCCCAATGGCCACCAAAATCAATCATGCAGGCCCAAAGCATGTGCTCTAACACCTAAATTGTCCTTTCCAACTACCTGTCTATCTGCGAATGGAAGTCTATACTCAAGTCTAACCTGGTACCTAGATCTGCCTGCAAAGTCCTACAGAAATGAGAGGTGAACTGCATACCCCTGTCTGACATGATCGAACTGGCACCCCATGCAACCGAATCACCTCTTTTACATATAGCTTAGCCAGTATCTCAGCATTATAAGTCTCCTAAACATGTAAAAAGTGGGCAGACTTAGTCAGTCTATCAACAATGAGCCAAATGGAGTCAAAATTTTCGAATGCCTTTGAAAGACTAACCACGAAGTCCATCACTATCCGCTCCCATTTCCACTTTGGGATGGGCATCCTCTGAAGGCTTCTGATGCTCGTACTTCACTTGTTGATAGTTCAAACATGGGCGACATAATCAACAATGTCCCTCTTCATCCTGCCCCACCAATAATGTTGTTTTAGGTTATGATACATTTTAGTAACCCCAGAATGGATAGAGTAGCTTGAGTTGTGAGCTTTTAATAGGATGGTTTTAATCATCTCATCAACCCGTGAAACACACACACGTCCCTTTATTCTTAGGACCCTATTGTCATCTAGCACTACTTCTTTAGCTTCTTCTCGTAAGACCTTGTCTCGAATCTTACTTAGTTTTGCATCCTCAAACTACCTGGTTTTTACCTCTTCAAATAGTGATGACTTAGCCTCCATGCTGGTTAGCATCCCACCTGTTTCTGTCAATGAAATTCCCATCAGTTTGTTCACTAGTGTCTCGACTTCTCTGGCAATCGGCCGCCAAGTAGCTTTCAAACAAGCTATACTGTCCATACTCACTATTTTTCGGCTCAAGGCATCTGCCACCATGTTTACCTTTCCTAGGTGATACAAGATTGTAACATCATAATTTGAAGAAGTTCCATCCATCTTAGTGTCTCAAATTAAGATCTTTCTGGGAGAACACTTACTGCAAGCTACGATGGTCTATGAACACCTTACAACAAGCCTCATACAAGTAATGCCTCCAGATTTTTAGGGCAAACACCACCGCTGCCAACTCCATGTCATATGTGGGGTAATTCTTCTCATGTACCTTCAACTGTCTTGAAGCATAATCAATGACCTATCTTTCTTATATTAACACAGCACCCAACCTAGACCATGAAGCATCATAATAAACTACAAAATCTTTACCTTCCATCGGTAATGCTAGGATTGGTGCTGTGGTTAGTAGGGTTTTGTAACTTCTAAAAACTCTTTTCACATTCCTTGGACCATTGAGAAAGCACATACTTCTAATTCAACCTTGTCAACACTGAGGCAATGGATGCAAGTCGCTTAACAAACCGTCGGTAGTAATTGGCCAACCCCACGAAACTCTGAATTTCTTATACTGTAGTAGGCCTAGCCCAATTTCGGATTGCCTCCACATTTTGTGGATCCACTTTAATCCCCTCTTTGGAGACTACATGTCCTAGAAATGATATCAACACCAGCCAAAATTCGTATTTGGTGAACTTGGCGTATAGTTGTTTCTCCTTCAGCAACCCTAGCACAATCCTCAAATGATTGTCATGTTCCTACTTAGTCTTATAGTATACCAAGATATCATCAATGAACATGATTACAAATAAATCTAGTTAAGATTTGAAGATACCATTCATCAAGCTCATAAACGTTGCTGGAGTTTAAGTGAGTCTGAGGAAATGACTAGAAACTCATAATGTCCATGCCTAGTTTGAAAAACTATCTTGGGAATATCCTCAATATGAATTTCAGCTGATGATAGCCCAATCTGAGGTCAATCTTGGAGAACACTGTTGCCCCTGTAACTGGTCAAACAGGTCATCTATTTGAGGAATAAGGTATTTGTTTCAGATGGTTACCTTATTCAGCTGATGGTAATCAATGCACATCCGTATACCGTCCTTCTTTTTCACAAACAAGAGCAGGAATCCCACAGAGAGACACTTGGCCTAATAAATTCCTTACTAAGTAGTTGCTGCAACTGTTCCTTCAGTTCTCTCAACTTAGCTGGTGCCATTTTGTATGGCGGTATAGAAATAGGTGGGGTCCCTGGCTCTAAATCTATAAAGAAGTCAATATTGCGGTCTGGCAGCATGCCAGGCATATTTGCAGGAAATACCTCTAAGAATTCACAAACTACCAGGACTAACTCTATGGAAGAACCCTTTGAATTGGTATCCTGAGTATGAGCTAAAAATGTTGAACACCCCCGCTCTATCAATTTTTTCAAGCACAAATATAAGAGATGCGTTTCTTAGAAGCAGAGCTACAATTTCCTTTCCACTCTAACCCGAACGACCCTGGGCCTGATATGACTATCTTAGCATGGCAATCCAGAATGTCTTGGTACGAGACAACCCGCTATTCCCAAAATTACATCAAAATCTACCATGTCTAAGATAACCAAATCTACCCGAGTATTACAACCCATGAAGTCAATAATACAAGAACAACAGACCCTATTAACCACCACAGAATCCCCAATAGGTCTAGACATATGGATAGGAGTATCAAGTACATCACAAGCAAGATCTAATCCCAACCCGAAATAAGCAGACACATAGGAAAAAGTAGAACCAGGATCAAACAAAGTCGTAGTCATTTTGTCGCATATGAAAATCATACCTGTGATAACGGCGTTGAAAGCCTCTACCTCGAGCCTACCTGAAAATGTATCGAAGTGGGTATGATTACCTACCTGAGACCCACCCCTTTTGGGTTGTACAACCCATTTACCAGACTGATTGCCACCCTTTCTGACTTAGGCACCTCCTCTACCAGACTGGGTGCCACCTCTAACCGCTGGATGATTGCCCCTCCCTAGTTATGGGAAATCCCTGCTAAACGCACTTCATTCTCTCTCGGCAGGGCCGGAGCTCCAGGAGTTGGGTGTGGAATAATCTGTCCACCTTGATAAAACTTGGGATACCATCTGCGGATATGGCCATACTCCCCCCGCACTCATGGCACACCTTCTCAATCTCTGGTCTCTGAGTTGAAATAGAGGAAATAGGGATAGCTCCAAAATTCGAGCAAACTATCTGAGTACCCTCGACAGTACCTGATAGCCGCAGAGTGGTCCCTGGCAAACCCCTGGCTGACTCCTGCATAGTTGACTGAATAGGGCATCCAGAGTAGCCATGGGGTATCGGAATCCTAGCAAAATAGCCACTTTAAATACCTATCTTTCGAGCATTCTTCTGGGCATTCTTCACATAACCATCCGGTTTCACCCCCTCCACATTTTTCACAAACTCAACTACCTCATGAAAGGCCTTACCTGTAGAGACCATCTGAATGGATGATAGTTGGACCCTCATTCAGTCCTTTAACAAATCGCATGATCCTTTCCTCCTCTATGGGCAATATGGGCAGAGCATACCTGGACAGTGAGTGGAATCGGGCCTCGTATGCTACAATTGAAGAGGTCCCCTGCTCAATGGTGGTGAACTCATCCCACTTCCAATTTCACAGGATATGTGGCACATATTCTCTATAAAAGTGGAGTAGAACTGGGTCCAGGTTAATGGTGGTAATTGCGCTGGTATACACTCCACAAAAGCCCTCTACCAAATCTTAGCATCACGTATCAGCTGGAAGGTGACAAACTCTACCCCATACTTCTCCACTGCCTTTATTTTATGGAGCCTCTCATGACAGTCAATGATAACTTATAGGTGTCCTCTGCCTCAATATCATAGAAGGTGGGAGACTTTATCTTAGTGAACCTCCAGAATAAGTCATGCTCCTCTCAAGTCATTACCGGTCTAGCAACCATCCTCAAGAAATATCATCAATACCAGGAGCCATAGCAACTACATGTTCTATCCCCGACTACTGCCCTACGGGAGTTGCTAACGCTGCCCCATTACCCAAAAGGCCGCTCAGAAAGTTAAGGACCTGAGCCAGGACCTCGGAGGATACTAGAGCGGTTACCGCCTCTCCCTGAGTAGGAATCTCTACCTCTACAGCCACTCTCTCTTGCTCAACCAGTGGTACTGGAGATGCTAATCTCTCCCGAGTAGGAGCAGGAATGCCGTCCCCTCCTCTGACAGCAGCAAGACTCTGCTCATGACCTCTACCACATCCTCTGCCTCAAACTGTGGTTGCTGCTGCTGGCTCGGGTTCTTCCTCTATGTATCCACCTGCATGTGTTCTCACCATCTATAAGGGAAATAAAGAAGGATTGTTAGATACCTATTTGGATCACCAGATGCCAATTTGAATCAAGTAATAGCACGAAAAGGAAAGAAAAAAGGGAGTTTTCCTAAAGTCCTTCAGCCTCTCAAAGATAAGTTACGGAAGCCTCCACACCGATTCGCGAGATTCTATTAGACTTGTCCTCGTGCAATGAGATCTAGAACCTAGAGCTCTGATACCAACTCTTTGACGACCCAAATGATCATGATTGGCACACACACTAACCTTTCGGTGGGCGAACCAATTCTTCCCAATGAATTTCCCAAAACCATCGACATTTAATAGGAATAAAACACATTATGAAAATAATTAACGGAATATCACTATAAATAGAGGAACCAAAAACAATCTGTTGTTACTATAGAGGTAAGAGCAAGATGAGCTGCGAGGATCGGGTTATGCACTCAAAAAAGAAGTACAAGAATAGCGTCAGTACAAACACAATACTGGTAGGCACCATCAGCCGACCTTAAACAATAACATATATATATATATATATATATATATATATGAAACAATAATATGCGAATACCTCATAACACTATTTCAGTAGACAATACTCGTTCAAAAGTTAAATCTGCGTAGGGTGCTACCCGACCTGCTCACTAGATTGGGCCTCGCTACAGCAGTCACTTGACCATTGCCATGGTCACACCGCAGTGGAATAAGTCCCACTATAGTGGTACTACCTTGGCAATAGCTTGACTTAGTTGCACACCCACTATTTTCTTAACTCTTTTCAACAAACTATTCATTATGACCATCCATGCTCTTCATAGTTATCAATAAACCATCAACACATCGTAATCACAAGAAATATAGAATGAATCATTCATGAAAGGTTTCACAACTCACCACGAGTCCTCATTTAACTTCATCTAACCATAAAATCATTACAAACACATCAACAATTCATATGTGCAAAATACATGACCATAAGTTCAGGTCATTCAGGTCCTCAAATTTTCAAACTAATCTTACTTCTTACATTCAGTCAATCAATACAACAAATGGTGATATGCCAGACACACGCCTCCGTCACATCACCATGAACACTTAATCACTGAACATCGATGTAAACACATGCCAGAGGGTCTTATTTCTACCCTTCCAGTCATGAACTACAAGGGACTCTAGAAATTTATGTACTATTACCGACGTGGTACCCGCTCCCACTTATCTGCTCGTCATGATGCTCCCCTCAGAAACAAGCCACTCAATCATCATTGCCACCTGGATGCTCCCCTTGGAGATAATACACTCATCTCAAGACATTCATGTTATCCATTTTCATTCACACATCTCAGTATTTTACCATTTAGTTAGTTTATTGACCCTAGGAAGGCCTCATCTTTCCTCCCTTAACTCGATTACTCACACAATTCATGAATCATGTTTCAACAATACAAACGAATATAAAGAACCTCTTAGCATCCAACTTTCACATTACATAAATAATGATTTCATAGCTAATCGTTCAATAATAGAATTCAACAAAAGACTGCATCAACAAGCAATATCTGGAGACCAATTCACACAAAATCATTTCACACACATATACATTATTATCCAATGTCTAGCCCTGTTAAACAATAACCTACCTTGATTGAAGATGGAAAATCTCAAGTTACTCCACTGGAGCCTTGCCTTTCCTCAATGTTTCCGAACGTTCAAAATCTAGAAAAAAAGATTAATAAATAATCAACCAACTATTTTAGGAAACAAGGGTTTTGGAAATTCAACCCCGCCCCCATTCTACCTAATTCATCGTGTTCTAATCATTACCCATGAGTAATTCATCCCACTCTAATCCTATCATGGTCACTCAATCGTAGTTCATGGGGTTTCTATTCCCCAAACCTTCTTTCAAGAAATTTTAATACTAAAGTCTCCATTTCTATCAATCTCTAGGTCTCTAATTCAAGGAACGATGAGCTAGTGCCATCTCATTCGCACATACTTACAGACCTAGGAATCAATCAACCCTCACTACCCAATTAATTTCCTCCACTCTCATTGTTCTAGGGTTTTTCAACCTAGAATTTCCATCATAACAAGTCCCCCTATTGATTCTATGGGATTAGAAAATCAAAATAAAGAGAATTGATTAAGATTCTTACCTTTGCAAAGAAAAAATGGCTTTGCACTTGGGGAATTCTATCTGAGTTCTCAAAGTTCTTTTTTTGAATAATGGGGTAAACCCCCTGAAATTCCATTTAAAATACACTTACTAGCTCCCATTTTCCACTACAGCAATCGAATTTCTGCTGCAGTGGATCCGCTACGGTGCCTAAAATACCATTATAGTAGACCCGGCGGCATATATCCTGGTCTGTTATAGTGGAACTCCGACTATGGTTATGATCTAGTTATAGCGATTATACCTCCACTGCAGCGGTCTCCCATAACCAGTAGCTCCCAATTCTTGCACAAGGACCATTTCCCAGTGTCAAAATCCCACCAACATCTACTCAACACCTTCCCACCAAAACTTAGGATAGAGATGGGTGTTTGGTCATATTTTGTTTCCCCGTAACGACATATGGATCGTTACAATACTTCTAAGACAGGAACTTAAAATAGGGGAAAGTTGATCAAGAAAAACTGACGGACAGTGTCGGTCCGAAAAAAACAAAGAAAAACTTATTCCGCCGGCCAATTTCTCTTTTTGTTAAAAGTTATTTTTATAAAAATCTTATGATCGTCCCTCAATTTTTTGTGGAGTTTTGTAGTGAAATTATTCTCTAGATAAAATGTTGGTATATGTAATGGCTCGTCCAATTATTATAGAAGCTCGATGACACTGGCGTAAGGATTCAAATTTTTGTGGGACTAGATTATTTTTTTTTTAAATAAGAGATTATTTTATTAATTGACTTAATGGTCTAAATAAAAAATAATTTGGTGGGCCAAGGCGATAGGACCTCCACGAAGAATGATCCTTCGCCATAATGGGATCGCTTTAGAGGACGATGTGAGGAAAAAAGCCAGTTCAAGTTAGAATTTTAGGATTTTTCACCGCATTATTCTAGGGCATGAAATGAAGAGTTAGGATGATTCTCCAAGGCAAAAAGAGTTCTCCTTTTCAAGGTAAGAATTCTAGCTTGTTCCATTCCTCTTTCGATTCCCTAACACCCCAGAGGTAATGGGTAAACTTTAATGGTGACTTTTTAATTAAAAATCCTAATTTTTGAAAGCAACGGATATTCAAATGAGATTAAGTGGGTGCTGATTCTTAGGCCTAAAAGTGGGAAGTTAACACTTTCTAGGGTGAATGTGATTGTAGAACATTGTTTTTGTGATAGTTTGAGACCTAGAATTTGGTGAATTTGGAACCCTTAGCCTTAAAAATAGATTTAAGGGGTTAGAGGAGTAAAAACTCCATGAACTAGGTTGGAATGATTATTGTAGGTTTGGGCTAAGATTATTTAGCTTGTGATTATCGAATTAGACCATCAAAAATGGGTAGAATGTATTGGATTGAGTTCCCAAACCCTTGAATCAAAGAAGTAGACTGTTGATTGATTCTTTAATGTCTTATTTCTAGACTTTGAACATTCATAGGTATTGAGAAAAGGCAAAACTCCCGTAGAGTAGCTATATATTCCAACTCTGCAGTCCATATAGGTTGTGGTTTACCTTTGAATTAGACAATGATTAGTGAATCCTATACGTGTGTATCATTAATGTAGGATTGATTGTGAAGATAATATTTAATTAATTTTGCTATATCATTGTAACTCTGAATAGCGTGATTATGAAATTGGGAAAGATAATCCCAAGCCTAGAATATGAGAGAAAGATAAATCTAATTGGTAAATTATTATGGATATATTTTATGTTGTAAAGTGTAAGATTTTATGAGATAATGAGTTTCTTGATAGGGCTTGATAATGTATTCATGACGTTATATCCCTGATGTTATACATTGATTGTGGATCCTTGAAAACATATCTTGATATATAGTCATAATGTTGTTTTAGATGAAATATTCTTGGTAGCATGCGAATGTTGGTTGTTCTTGATCATATATTTTGATGGTATAAGCATAATGTAGATTTGTGATAATATAAATAAAAGGAAGAAGAGGAGTGATCGGACCTAGTTGGGATAGATGAACTTAATTTTGCAATTTAATAGTTACGAAAGAAAATGTATAGCCGGTAGCATAAATGGGCTACCCTAAAATGAATCTGAGGTAAGTAAAGAATGGGTGTTTTGACAACCTGTAGCTAGTAAGATTGAGTAAATAAATCTTGGTTGTGATTGAATAACTATTGTAAGTAATGAATCTCCTTTATGAGTGAATTTACTTGAGGAATGATGATGGGCCAGAGTACATTGTCCTGAATAGGGCGAAAAGTAATAATATGATATACAATATTGAAAGAACTTGTTTTGTGATAGATCCTTATGTGAGAAATTTTAAAAAGTTAAGCCGGTGAATTATGAAAGTTACCTTGTGTGTGTTATTGTTGGACTAGTTGATGCGAAAGATAGGTATGCTATAATATACATGTGATTGGTGTATGGATGATGAGGTTCTAAGTGTAACTGAGATCGGTACAGGTATATGATGAGATACATACGGCTGGGTGATAGAAATCTGTAACAGGTATGGTACATAGATGGCATTATGAGTGTGCATACATCAGATGATATGAGATATTAAGACAGATTCATGTACTTGTGTATCCTGTGTGTTCTTGAAATTGTCGTATGATTTCATATTGCTATGTGAAATCATTGATGATTGATTTATTTAACTGTTATATATAGATGATTGCATTTAAAACATTGACTGGGTTGTTTTATGTGTGTTTCTGTGTTGATCCTGATTGTGAAAATAAATCTAGTAAAACAAGGAGAAAAAGTGGATAATCGTGATAAGACAAATAAAAAAATGTTTAATTTAACTAGTGTGACATTGTTATAGTTGTTGATGATATTGAGTATGTATAGAATGATGGGCGGTTGAGAAATTATATGATTAGAAAAATTGAGTTACTACTTAAGACAGTACTACTGCAGCGGCATTATTATCGTTACGGCAAGACCGTGGCAGTGGTCTAATTACCACTGTTGCAGGCCTAAATAGTGTGCAGGCCAATATCATTATTGAGATCTATTATAAGCACGGTAATCCATTAAACGAGTTGAGTAAATAGGGAGAATTTAAATGAATTATTGAGTATTGTGTTAATTATAATAATTGATAAATTAATTACATGTTAATTGTATGCTATTGCGTAAACTAATTATTATCGACTGATGATGCCTATTAGTATGTGTGGTATACTGATACTACTCTTTCTATGCCTTTTTGGTGTAGGTTGTGGCAGGTTAAAGTTCCTGATTAATGTGAGAATATTCAGCAACAACTTCTACACTTTTCTGCAGGTGAAGTTGTGTTCTTTTAATTGTCGGTATTCTAATGTTGTACTCTTGTATCTGTCTAAACTAGATCTTTGAGAGAGTCAGTTTATCGAGAATTTTTTAATGGTGTAATTCTGTAGTTTATTTTATGAAAACTTATAAAATAAAGATATTATTTAAATGAAATTTTTTTCCGCATATTGTTTCTGGAAAAGGGGTTCTCCTATCGAAATAGAATCGAGTAGGTACTCGTAGGATCCGTCAATTTAGATCATGTCAAGTTGGTATCAGAGCATCTATGTTATTGGTCTTACCTAGACCGCGCAAGTTGGTTCCGCGGATTGGTTTGTAAATGTCCATACCTAATCTTCGAAAGATTTAGAGTCATCTAGGAAGTTCCTCTTAATTTCTTTCCTATTGTGTCCTCTGAGTGTGTTATCCACCTGGGTTGAGTCCAATTGGTATCTAAAAAAAATTCAATTGGTATCTGAACGGGCTCAATTGGTATCTAGCAATGTAACCACGTTGACGTGTGAATTGATGATGAAGTGTGAAATTTTAGTGATAATGAAGTATAATAAGGGGGACAGTGGGAGGGAAATACATTGTGACCCAACTAGCTGAGGCCTTTTTGCTGTCTTTGCCCAGATCACTAGCCTCCTCGTCCTCGCCACCATTGAGGAAGGAGTGTTTTAGGAAATCTCTCAGGGACAATTTGGGAACCCTGGGGCCTAGAAGGAGGGTGTTGTAGAACTTCTTCACCCCCTTCCACATGAAGACAAAAAGTCAGTCCCGAAATTATCTTTTCTTATTCTCCTTCTCCAGATCCTAACGGAGCTCAACATAGGCCTGAGCTAATGAGTCAATCATTCCCTATAAGCCCTCGAGGTTCACAATAACTGCACTAGATAATGCACCTCCCTGGGGCGATCCAGGAAACCTACCCAATAACTTTCGCATAGGTGCCAAATCAGCCTCCATCCACTAGAAGGGTCCAGTGGTCCTAGAGGAACCATCCCCATCACCACTAGAGCCATCTAGACGAATGATCTTGGGCAGATTTATATGCCCAAGTGATACTCAAAAGTATCATTTTCGCCTTGTTTATCTAGCAATGTGTATACATTTTCATGTAATTGGTAATAAAATGTGAATTTATACTCACCAACATGATTAGCATTGTTTTGTAGGTAAAATGTGATTTCGGGAAGCTAATATGCATGTTGGATGATATCGGAGTTGGACTTGGATGCGAGCATGGGAAAAAGAATTGGACTGCACAAATTAAAGGGGCTTCGCGATGGAGCCGTGGCACGCTGCCATCGCGGAGGCACTCTGCCTGGAGGGTGAAAAATTCCTCAATTTCCAGTGGAGGCTCGCGACAGCTCCGTGGCACGGTGGCTAGCCTCCGCATTGCACGTCGTGCCACGTTCGTGCTTTATTCCTGGACCCCCAAATTCCAGTGAGGTTCCGCGTCCACGGCGTGTCACGGAGGCAGTGCTCCGCGATGCACTCCGTGACACATTGTTTGTTATTCCGGGAAAAATTTCCACTAGTATAAATAGAACACTTAGGTTCATTTTTCAGAAGGCAGACTTGGTGGAGTAAGGACATGGGTTACAGGCAGTTGAGGGACGAAAAGTTCAGGGTTTTTTCTCTCTTTCTTTCTTCTTTAACTCAATTGTTTGTATGATTAACACTTGTTTTAGGATGATTAATCCACAAATGAGTGGCTAATTCCCTTCCTTGCTGAGGTTATGAACACTTGTGATGAATTTTGATTATTAATTATATGGTTTTTCATCTTTTTCTTCCATGTTGTTCTATTAATTCTTGTTCTTACTGCATTGGTGTGTGGCCTACATTAATGTATATCTAAAAGTCCGATTTCACTCGAGAGTGCACGAAATTGGAAAGTTGTGAATTAATAGGATATTGTTCTTTACTTGATTTGAGAAAATTGAGTCTTGATGTGCTTTCCTGATAGAAATATACTTGAAAGCCGTATTAGTCAATTTAGGAACTGGAATTGTATTGCTAGGTCATGAATTGCATTTGATCACAGAAATGTAGATGGATGGTTTATGATTCTTAAGTGAGATTAAATACGAGAGTTTTAATCTCTTGGTTAATGTTCTTGGCTAGCAACTGGAAGAAAATATTAACCAATTTATGATGATAATCAAGTTCATTACATGTTCTTTAACCTCGGCATGCTTTTATCCATAGTCCAAATTCAAAGTAGATAATTGTTAGAAGTTTTAGTATAGAATTAGAAAACAAATTATTCACTTTTTGGTTACGTTGTTGTCAGCATATTTAGAAGTTAATTAAAATATAGTATAGTATACTTACGCAAACTTCACTTAATCCGAGTCTCTGAGGGATCGATACTTGGCTTACTAAAGCCACTTACTACTTGTTCGACCACGTGCACTTGCGTGTCGGTTTAGATACCTAAGGAACCAACCGAACAAGTTTTTGGCGCCGTTGCCGGGGACTTGGCAATTGGTGAAATTGTTTTAAGTGTTAATTTACTGTATTTGTATTTTCTTTTCTTTAAGTGTTGACAACTTGGTGTTAGCCTGTATTTTGCAGACTTAATTGCTGTGAACACTGGCAAGAGACAAAGAGCTAGTGGAATCTTATATAGAGCCTGAACGTATATTTCATAGTAAACGGAGAGAAGCTCTACAAAGGAAGCTGCAGTTGCTCAGACAGACCATTATGGAGCAACAAAATCCACCGGTTGTGAGGGTAGTGTTAGTGCCCGAAGAAGCAGCAGCAAGGCCGGTTCGCGAGGTGGCAATCCCACATGCCAACAATGTTACATCCAGTATACGCAAACCAGAGCCTGGAGGGAGATTTGAACTCAAGCAAAATATGGTGCAACTGTTGCACACAAGCGGGCAATTTACTGGTCTCCCTCATGAAGACCCACAACAGCATCTCCAAAACGTTTTGGAGATAAGTGACACTTATATACCCACTGGAGTGTCACCTGATTATGTTCGGCTTACATTATTTCCGTTCTCATTACTCGGTGAAGCCAAGAGGTGGTTAAAAGCTGAGCCACCAAATTCTATTTCAACGTGGGATGATCTTGCACGAAAGTTCTTGATAAGGTTTTTTCCCTCTGGCAAAACAGCAAGACTTAGAAGTCAAATTCTAAGTTTCAAACAGAGGGAGGGAGAAAATTTATATCAAGCCTGGGAGAGATTTAAATCCATGTTGCGGGACTGTCCTCATCATCATCAGTCCAGTGACGTGTTGGTGCACACATTTATTGAGGGTTTGGAACACCACACCAAAATATTGCTTGATTCAGCAGCTGGAGGGCAAGCGCTGGAAAAGACTTATGAGGAGTTGTATACCTTGCTAAACTGTATTTCACAGGGCAATCCAGAATGGAATGCTGATTCATCATGAGGTGGAACAAGGAAAGCAGCAGGAGTGTTTGAAGTGGATGGATTTACAGCTATCGCTGCACAGATTGCTGCCTTGCAAAATCAATTGAACAACCACTTTAGCAACATGACTTTGAACCAGCCGTCAGCTCCATTTAATGGAGTCCAGCAATTGTGGTGTGAAGTGTGTGGAAGCAGTGAGCACTCAGCTGAGTGTTGTGGAGAAAATCCTGATTCGGTAAACTTTGTGGGAAATGCACAAAGAAATCACCAGCAGTATGGTAGTGGCTACAATTCAATTGGAGGAATCATCCAAATTTTTCATGGGGTAGCAACAGCCATCAAGGCCAATGTTCGGGTCAGGGTATGCAAAGGAATCAAGGAGGGCAACAGAACTACCAATCTCAATTCAGAAATAACAATGCACCTCCTCCACCACCATCACCCAGCATTGAGGAGATGTTCAAGACCATGATCGCTAACCAAGCGCAATTGCAGGCTGACTATGTTAAGTTGGTAGCCGAAGTGAAAAATAACCAGTTAGCGACCAAGGCTCTTGAGTATCAATTTGGGCAATTTGCTAGTGCCCAAAAAACAGGGCCCAGAGGAGGACTGCCGAGCGACACGGATCCGAATCCGAAGCAGGTAAATGCAGTGACCACAAGGAGTGGTTTGCAGCTGAAGGAGGTGGAACCAGAAAGACCACCTCAAAATTCGGGAGCAGCAGAAGTTGAGGGAGAGCTAAGTTCGGAAAGGGGGAAGACCAAAGAAGCTGAATCAGAAAGACCTCCACCCCCGTTCCCTCAACGACTCAAGAAACACAAGGAGGAGGCGTGTTTCAAAAAATTCATGGAGGTGCTTAAACAGGTACATGTTAACTTACCTCTTGTTGATGTCTTGCAGGGAGTGCCGAAATATGCCAAATACATAAAGGACATCGTGGCCAACAAAAGTCATTTGACTGAGTATGCTACGGTGGCTTTAACAGAGGAGTGCACTTCCCGGATCCAAAACAGACTGCCCACAAAGCTAAAAGACCCTGGAAGTTTTACTATCCAGCTTACTATTGGGCAAAGCATCCAAGCTCGTGGATTGTGTGACTTGGGGGCGAGCATAAATCTGATGCCATCTTTGGTATTCAGAAAGTTGGGTTTAGGGAGTCCTAGACCTACAACCGTAATCTTGCAGTTGGCGGACCGATCCTTAGCTAGGTCGGATGGCATTGTTGAGGATGTTCTAGTGCAAGTGGGCTCCCTAATTTTTCCGGTAGATTTTATTGTTCTGGATTTTGAACCAGACGCAGAAGTCCCATTTATTTTGGGACGATCCTTCTTGGCAACCGGGAAAGCATTAATCGGTGTAGCTGCGGGGCAACTTACAATGCGAGCACATGACAAGGTAGAGGTGTTCGATGTGTATAAAGCACCCAGGCTCCCGATGGTACATGAAGAACTCTCGGTGATCAATGTAATTGATCATGGTAATGCTAAGCAGATGAAGCATTCCCGAGAGTTGATGGGAAGACCACCGGATAGGTGTAAGCACTATTGGGGGAAGGACAATGATCGTGAGAAATCGTCCATCACCCTAGCGGACAATTGAGCGTAAATGATGTCGAGCCGCGATGGTAAACCAGGCGCTGCACGGGAGGCAACCCGTGAAAATTTGTTTTTTTTTCTTTCTTTCATTTTGTAAAGTGTAAATAGATTTTTCTCTTTTTTTTCTTTTTCTTGATTTAGTACAAAAAATTTTTGTTTTAGTTAGTATTTGTTGCTTTAGTTAGGTGAAACCTATTATTCTAACAAATTTTGTTTAGTGAGATGATTTTTAGGTCAAATGGAGAAAAATGTGCACGGAATCGTGAAGGAAAAGGCGAGGTATGAAAAGTTAATAAAATGTAGAAGACAGTGAGCTGGGGCGATAGCTCCGTGTCACGGAGGAGGACCTCCGCGTTACCCTCCGTGACACGTTGAGGTGTAATTCGGAAATTTCAAAATTTCCAGAAGGTTATCGCGATGGCTCTGTGTCACGGAGGCAGTGCACCGCGATGCACTCCGTGACACGTTGCCGTATAAATTGTGACGGGTCACACCGGGTTGCCGGGTGACCCGTGTGTTTTCTACCTTTTAAACCCCGATTTCTCCCTTTATTTTCCTCATTTTTATTTTCCTCCGCGACCAAACGTCCCAAAACCCCTCTCCCATCAACGTGCCACAGCTTAAGGCAACCAATTACCAAGTTTTCTTCGCTTATTCAATGACAAGGTATGTTTTCCGATTCTCTCTCAAGTTTTTGTCGATTTCATTCGAAATTAAGCATGGGAGGTGAGATAAATCACCCTAAGTCGAAATTAAGCATGAATTCGAGTTATTTATTGATTGATAAAAGTTTGGAATGTTGTAATGATTGTTTGAACTTGTCGATTACATGAATTATTCGAAGTTGATTGCGAAAATCAATTCTAGGGCTTTGTTGTTGAATTTGAAGTTGGTAATCTGTTGAATTCGTGAATTCTATGCCGGGGTGTACTTGTTGAATGAGATGAATCGTTGTAAGAAGTGTTTGAATGTTAGCAGACGACGAATTTTCGGGTTTTGGGGAAAATATCGAAATTTGTTCAAATTGGGTTGGTTGTATAGGTTCATATGTATAGAATTTTTGTTGTTGTTTTGATTCGTTGTTTTTCTTTGCTAAGTGCGATGGTTGAAATGCTAGCGATGGTAGTGATTGGGATTAGCTGTACGAATTTTGAGTAGTACGCAGAAGTTATACCGTCGAATTTTCGTTTGAACGCACTAAGCATGATTGTATAGTTCGTTGTTTGGTGTAAATAAAGTTATTCTTGCCGTAGTATCGTAACTGTAGCTAAGGACTAAGTGTGGGGTAAACTTAGCGTAACCCGACCTTAGCCGAAGTTAATATTCATTTAGCTTGATATTAAGCTTGTTTACTTGTGTTGACAGGTAAAATGGCAAGCAGGCAAGATAAAGGTAAGGGTGCATCAACTTCAGGCACCGGAAGGAAAAGACTCAGACTGGGCACAGCAGTCCCAGCGGCACCAACAGTTCCACGCGGCCAGCGCCGCCAATACGGAACGAGATGGGTGACTGATGAGGGGAAGAAGTGGTATGCTAAGCACAAAGAAAATAAATATTTCCCCGAGGATCATATAGCACGGGAACCATTAGCACAGGAGTTCCCCAGAATAGTTCAACGGATCGAGGCTGCTGGGCTAAGTTTCATATTTCAGGAGCCCAAAGAATGCAACCTACACTTGGTCCGGGAGTTCTATGCTAATTGGAACCCGGCAATCAGAAGCCACACCATCAAGATCAGAGGGCAGATAGTCACTCTGGAACCCCAACAGCTAAATGCCATCATAGGAGCGCGGGACACAGACGCCCACGTTCTCCGCCAGCTGAATATTACCCCACCGTATGCCGACATCAGACGCACACTGTGTGGGGCTCGATCTACAGCTAGATGGAGCAGACACAAAGAAAGGGGCTACCACCAGACTCTGCCTTATTCTCAAATGAACAAGGAAGCCCGAATCTGGCTGAAGATAGTCTGCTCGTACCTAATCCCGGGGGTACACATGACTGATGTGACCCGGGACCGTGTTTGCCTGGTGTACGCCCTGATGAAAGGGCTGGAGATTAATGTTTGGGGCGGTCATTATATCCGCCATGAAGAGAGCCCGACTACACCAGGGCCACAGGTATGGGTTCGGTGGACTACTCACCAACTTTCTCAGAGGCCTCGACGTCAAGGAGGAGGCTTTGGATTACATCCCGCAGTTGGAGCGGCGGGCCTTGGACGTGACCAATACTAAGGCTCCTGACACCACCCACGGGCCAGTGCTGACACTTGGCGAGCGACATGCTCGTGATGACCAGTACATGGCGCGGATGTATGGGATGCAAATGCTTCAGCTAAGGATAGGTGGGAGACCCGCCACGGAGGAGTAGCTATGGCAGCTCGAGCTAGATTACCCATTTGGCGAAAACGCCAGGGCTCTATGCCGAGTGGGGCTAGCCTTTGTAGAGCCCACTGGCGATGACGTCCCCACGGACGAGGAGACACATCGGGAGGACTCCGATGTGGAGTCCGATGACGACGACAGAGGCGACTCAGACATGGGAGATGAGGCAGCAGCACCTGATGAAGAAGTGGAATACTTTGACTGATCAGGGAGTTCCACCACCCGACTTTGTGCTATTTAATTTTTTTGAACACTGGGGACAGTGTTCGGTTTAAGTGTGGGGTGGGGAGTAGTTAGGTGCTGGGCTGGGCTGGTTTGTTTGTATGTTTTCCTCTGTATTTTTGTATGTATGTTTCCCTGTGGTTGTGAATTTTTAAATTGTTCTGTATCTGTACATGTTTGTGGAATTGATTTGTGTTGTGGAATGTCGATGTTGCCAGCTGAGTCTGTAAAATTTTTGTAAATATTTTTGCTTATCGAAATGATCGATGTTTTGCAAAAGTTTTTCAATTTTTGTTTTATTTTTGGGTTTCTCGGCGTTTGTTTTCGGTTCTTCTACCGAGAATAGTCCCATTGAACCGACGTCATAGTTAGTGAGTGTTCCCTATGATGGATGGATGACGACCGTCTTAAGGGAAATGTAGTCGGTAGGAGTAGTGATTTTAATTTATTTTCAGTTTTTTCTTTGGTGGATTGCATCCCGGAACCTGTAGTTACTATATAGTTGTGAATTTTTGGCTGCGTGTTGTACCTGATATTCAAAATGCAAAAGTGATTCGTACGAAAGCATGCAATCTTGTAAATATGTTGAGATACCTAGGTTGTAGAGTTCGATTCGGTGTGATTGAGGCTTAATGTTTGAATTCATGTAATGAGCTGATTGAAGAGTTTGTGAATACATCTTGAATCGAGCATGTGCATAAAGTGTGAAGTGAGATATTGTTATTCCATGCTATTGTAAAGTGTCTAGAACTTGCCTGGTGTGTGTACAAAATGAAATGAAGGAGGTGTATTGTAGGAAAGGATGTAGGCATTTCTTTGTTTTAACCGAGAGTTTCTATTTTTTTCTTGTCATACTCCCCCTTTATGTGATTGCATACCCTAGTCAGCCCTTTGAGCCTTTAGCCTATTATTTCTTTCTTTTGTCCAAAAAGTATAAACTGAGCTTAATTCTTTCTTTTCATTAGTCGTAAAGTCTATACAAAACTCTTAAGCACTTACGAAGTGAAAATAAGATTCCCAAAGTGTCAAAGAGTGAGACTGGTGAAAAGAAAAGAAAAGCAGAGTGAGGAAAGAAAAGAAGAGGTTGAAGGTGCACTGGTTATAAATAAACGATAATGAAGGTGCATGAATAATCTTTGTTATTGTGTCAAGTGTGCTTAATGAAATGGGCCATACTAAGGTAAATCATCAAGAATGGGATGATGAAAAAAAAAAGAAAAGAGAGAAACAATGTCCATGAGTTGATGGGAATGTGTTGCAAAGGCGCTTAAGGATGCTAGTGGCTATTATTCGCTAATCCAATATATACTAGTTCCATAGCTTCCATTACAACCCATTAAAGTCCTACGTGATCTTACATTGCATTTCTTTATATTAGTGGAGTAATACACTAAGGGCAAGCTTATGGGTCATGACATGATGCATGTGAATTCTTTTGGGAGAGAGAGTGAAATTATTTTTTACATGCCCCTACTTGAATGTTTGTGTGTCACATGAGCAAAAAGGGGAAGATTCTCTTGAGTTGTGAGGGCACATGCTTGAGGAAAGACTCATTTTCGTGTCGGATATCTTGAATAGCTGATTTGCATGAGTTTGCCGATATCGAGAATCAATTCTTTAAGTCTAGGAAGTCTTAATGTATTGAAGGTCATTGCATTGTTGAGACCATGCATGTTTTCTTGATGATTTGCGATATTGAATGATCGGTATGACCGTAGCTTAAATTTTCTCACCATAGTAGCGAAGGTTGGGATGTAAATTGCATGAATTGTATGTTTGTTGTTCGAGGACGAACAAGGATTTAAGTGTGGGGTAAGTGATCTTGGGCAGATTTATATGCCCAAGTGATACTCAAAAGTATCATTTTTGCCTTTTTTATCTAGCAATGTGTATATATTTTTATGTAATTGGTAATAAAATGTGAATTTATACTAACCAACATGATTAGCATTGTTTTGTAGGTAAAATGTGATTTCGGGAAGCTAATATGCATGTTGGATGATATCGGAGTTGGACTTGGATGCGAGCAAGGGAAAAAGCATTGGACTGCACAAATTAAAGGGGCTCCGCGATGGAGCCGTGGCACGCTGCCATCGCGGAGGCACTCTGCCTGGAGGGTGAAAAATTCCTCAATTTCCAGTGGAGGCTCGCGACAGCTCCGTGGCACGGTGGCTAGCCTCCGCGTTGCACGTCGTGCCACGTTGGTGCTTTATTCCTGGACCCCCAAATTCCAGTGAGGGTCCGCGTCCACGGCGTTTCACGGAGGCAGTGCTCCGCGATGCACTCCGTGACACGTTGCTTGTAATTCCGGGAAAAATTCCCACTAGTATAAATAGAACACTTAGGTTCATTTTTCAGAAGGCAAACTTGGTGGAGTAAGGACGTGGGTTACAGGCAGTTGAGGGACGAAAAGTTCAGGGTTTTTTCTCTCTTTCTTTCTTCTTTAACTCAATTGTTTGTATGATTAACACTTGTTTTAGGATGATTAATCCACAAATGAGTGGCTAATTCCCTTCCTTGCTGAGGTTATGAACACTTGTGATGAATTTTGATTATTAATTATATGGTTTTTCATCTTTTTCTTCCATGTTGTTCCATTAATTCTTGTTCTTACTGCATTGGTGTGTGGCCTACATTAATGTATATCTAAAAAGTCCAATTTCACTCGAGAGAGCACGAAATTGGAAAGTTGTGAATTAATAGGATATTGTTCTTTACTTGATTTGGGAAAATTGAGTCTTGATGTGCTTTCCTGATAGAAATATACTTGAAAGCCGTATTAGTCAATTTAGGAACCGGAATTGTATTGCTAGGTCATGAATTTCATTTTATCACAGAAATGTAGACGGATGGTTTATGATTCTTAAGTGAGATTAAATACGAGAGTTTTAATCTCTTGGTTAATGTTCTTGGCTAGCAACTGGAAGAAAATATTAACCAATTTATGATGATAATCAAGTTCATTACATGTTCTTTAACCTCGGCATGCTTTTATCCATAGTCCAAATTCAAAGTAGATAATTGTTAGAAGTTTTAGTATAGAATTAGAAAACAAATTATTCACTTTTTGGTTACGTTGTTGTCAGCATATTTAGAAGTTAATTAAAATATAGTATAATATACTTACGCAAACTTCACTTAATCCGAGTCTCTGAGGGATCGATACTTGGCTTACTAAAGCCACTTACTACTTGTTCGACCACGTGCACTTGCGTGTCGGTTTAGATACCTAAGGAACCAACCGAACAACGAACCTTTCACCCTCAAGGGATTGAAGGGCGCGTCACTCCACAGTATACAATCCCTCACCTCACAACACAGACTTGCTTGCCGACAGAGCATAGTTCCCTACTCTAGCTCAAAAAAGTTCAAACCACACCCCACCCAAACTCCGCCATTTTAGTGCAAAACCCTCAGGAAAATAGTCTATCGAATGCAGAGGATGATTTAGATCACTTGAGAACGTAAATACTAGTAGCATGCTTCGACAATCTACCCCTATTAAGAGCAAATGAAAAAGAATCTTCCCCACCCCATTTTCAACTCTAGTCCATGAATAAATGCATGAAAACACAAGCATTGTAGAGTAAGTAAAATAATAAAGTTGTGGAGATGAGAATTACCTAGGAAATCGAGGGGAATCATAAAGGAAGTGCGGAGGATTTGGGCCAAAAGTTGGAATGAAAATGTGAGAATGAACCAAAAACCATCCCCTCTGTTTTTAATATGATTTTAGTTTCATTGCAGCGAACAGATTTCTGCTGCTGCGGTGGAAAAGCATCACTGGGGCGGCCGGGTCCGTTCCAGTGATATGCCTGATGTTTCAATTCATACAAGGGTCAGAAATATCCTGAGTCTTTGATAAAGGGATCCTTATGGAGTACGGTGATAACATGGGGGTTGCATGAGTAATAAGTATGTGAATTTGGATTACAGATAAGGAATGCGAGAAACCCAGGATGTAACGGGTCGATTCGAGTGTGAAAATAACTAGTAGAATAGGTGTGCCTGGGACTCATCCCGATTGGTGATGTGGGGATGGGAGAATTAAATTCATGCATCGTTTCCATGTAGTACGTCTATTAACATTGTAGGACCTCAAAAAAAGGATCTGGTAAAGTTTCGATTAAATTCGGCAATGATAACGGTGAGACCGTGGTTGAAAGGGTATAACAATAATTATGACCCTGTGCGAATTTGGACTACGATGTGATAGAAAACCCCCACATATCCAATGAGGCCATTCGGGAAAGAACGGTTATCTAATTGGTATCTGATGTAATGACTTATCCGATCGTTATAGAGCATCGATAACACTAGCGTAAGGATTCAAAATTTTGTGGGTCCAGCTTATTTTTTCGGAATAAGAGATTACTTTATTAGTTGACTTGATGTGGTGAAATAAAAAAATTAATGGGTCTAGGCAGTAGGATCGCCATGACGAATGATCCTTCACCGTAGCGGAATCGCTGCAGCAGACGACGCGAGGAAAAAAGTTAGTTTAAGTCAGAATTTCATGATTTTCACCCCATTATTCTAGGACACGAAAAAATTGAATTGTTAGGGTGATTCTCCAAGACAGAAAGGGTTGTCCTTCACAAGGTAAGAATTCTAGCTTGTTCTTTCCCTCTTTTGATTCCTAACGTCCTAGAGGTAATGGGTGAAATTTAATGGTGACTTTTTTGTTAAAAACCTTTAGTTGTGAATATAAGGGATATTCAAATGTGATTGACTGGGTGTTGATTCCTAGGTCTGAAAATGAAAAATTAACACTTTCTACAGTGAATGTGATTGTAGAATGTTATTTTTGTGATAGTTTAAGACCTAGAATTCGGTACATTTGGAACCCTTAACCTGAAAACTTCTTTAAGAGGGTTAGGGGAGTAAAAACTCTATTCGAACTAGGTTGAAATGATCATTGTAGATTTGGACTATGATAATTTAGCCCGTAATTGTCAAACTAGACCGTAAACAATGGATAGAATATAGTGGGTTGAGTAAACCCTTGAAATAAATAAGTATAATATTGATTTATTCTTTAATGTCTTATTTCTAGACTTTGAATGTTCGGAGGCATTGAGAAAGACAAAGCTCCCACGGAGTAGCTATATATTCCAACTCTGCAATCTAGGTAGGTTATGACTTACCATTGTGTTAGACTATGATTAATGAATTGTATACGTGTGTACCATTAATGTACGATTGAATATGAAGATAATATTTGATTAATTCTGCGATGTCATTATAACTCTGAATAGTGTGGTTATGAAATTTGAAAAGATAATCCCAAGCCTAGAATATGAAAGAAAGATGAATCTAACTGGTAAATAATTATGGGTATTTGTGATATGGTAATGTATAAGATTTTATGAGGTAATGAGTTTCTTGATGGGGCTTGATAATTGTATTCATGAGGTTATATCCCTGATGTTATACATTAATTGTGGATTCTTGAAAATATGTTCTTGATATATAGTCATAATTTTATTTTAGATGGAATATTCTAGCATGCAAATATTGGTGGTTCTTGATTGTATATTTTGATGGTATAAATATAACGTAGATTTTTAATAATATAAATAAAAGGTAGAAGTGGACTGATCGGACCTAGTTGGGTTATATGAATTTAATGTTGCAATTTAATAGTTATGAACAAAGATGTCTAGCCGGTAGCATAAATGAGTTAATCTAAAATGAATCTGAGGTAAGTAAAGAATAGGTGTTTTGAGAACCCGTAACTAGAAATATTGAGTAGTTGAATCTTGGTTGTGATTGAATAGTTATTGTGAGTAATGAATCTCCTTTGTGAGTGAATACATTTGAGGGATGATAATGGGTCGGAGTATGTTGTCCTAAATAGGAACCAAAAAGAATAATATGATGTACAATATTGAAAGAACTTGTTCTTGGAATAAATCCTTATGTGATAAAGATGGGAAGTTTAATCGAACGAATTATTAAAGTTACGTTGTGTGTGTTATTATTCTACTAGTTGATGCGAGACTGGGCCAGTTAATAAATAAACTAGGAAGATAGCCGATTAGGGTTGTGGGAAGTCAAACTTTAATTGAGTAATTATGTGTGTCATGAATTGTTAAGTATGATTGTTGGTCTTTGGACACTAATTTTGGTAGAGGTAATGGTAGTAGGTTATGATTGATAAGGAGTTAGACTTCATTAATAATTTATTATATTGTGATTTAATGGGGAAGAATGTATTGGTCTTCGGACCTTGGTGGTGGTGTAAATACTATATTGGATCATATTTGTAGGGAATATTGATGATAATATTCATGATTGTGAAGTGGTTGAGGTGATATTATGTGTATTTATTTATACCCATGAGTTGTCATATATATCGATGAGGTGAGACATGTAAAATATGTTGGATTGTGTTGGCAAATATGCCTTCTGAATTGTCCTGTTATTAACTAGATAACTATGAAATTACTTTGATGATTATTGATATGTATGTCCCTCAAATTGTAATATGTGTTGACTGGCTGAATAATGTGTTCATGATATGGAAGTTATGGAGTATTATGTCCTTATGATTATCACTTAAGTTGACGAAGATGATAGTGCTACACACCCATAAGATGTTAGCGGTTAGTTTGCGTGCGCGTGGATTTGTGATGAGTAATGAGAGTTTGACGCATGCGAGAAGAGCCTCGGAAGCAGGGTCGAGTGAGACCAAGCCGCCAGGGGCCAGCGTGACCCGCCAGCTAGCCTGTGCGCGAGGTAGTGCAGCGCACCAGCCAGACCAGCGCCATGGGAGGGGTGGCGTGAAACGCCTTTGGCACATTGGTCAGCGCGAGGCGTCCCCAGTCCACCGCCTATGCTTATATATAAGTCATTCTTAAACGAATTAAATTCATTTTCAAAGTTCCCTTGGCCAAAGAAGAGAAGAGATGCAATTTTCATCCTAATTTCATCAAATTATGCTATCAAACGCTGTCCAAATGCAAATTATTTTCGGGTAACAAGTTCTAGCCCTACAAGAAGCATTTTTATGGAGTTATTTCTTGAAAATTGACTCGGTATACTGGAACCTTGCCAAGTTAAAGTTATCAAAATTACTCCAAATTGAATCCTAAACAGCCATAGGCATTAGGTAAGCATTTCTCCTTTTTGAACTCTCGAGAAACTATGGGTTTTCGGTCGAGTTATTCATAGTTGAATTATAGTTAATATTATTATTGAAAGATATCTTTATTTGCCGAATTTAGTATTGAAATTAGCCCTATTCTCTCAAAATAAGGGCTACAGTTGGGTGGAACCTCCGGTTACAGGTTGAAACGCACCAGTTAAATTAATGTGGGTATTCGAGGCATGTTAAGGCGAATTCCTTTGGTGTGTTATTCCTTTCGTATTGTAATACGACCTAAATCCTTTTAAGAAAGCCAAAAAACTATATATTATGATTAGTTGCTACTGTTAGTTTGAGATTAGCGTTTTTTATTTAGATTGGGGACTGACCCTGCCCTTTATAGCTTTTCGTTGACCAACCTCAGGTTTACTATCTATGTTTTCACCTTTGGAGCTATATGGACCGCTCCAAGGAGCTATGTTGTCCCAAGGGGCTATATTCAGGCCCAAGGACCATACTACAGTCCATCCATGGCGGGACTTCTACCTTTATGTCATATCAGCATCACTGACCCTCGTCGAGTCTTGTGTGCTCAGAGTGAAGTTACAGGAGTCCTCCGGACTCAAACATAGCTAAAGGAGCCGAGCGGGCACAGTTGCAGACCCAGGGGACATGCAGGTTGGCTATAGTTACCTGTTGACTTGTTATGACCTTGTTAGAGGTATATAGATTGAAGGGTGCTTCTCAGGGCTTATAGGGGCCCCGGATGAGTTATTCTATGCTGGTTGTACCTTCTGGGCTTATGGGGGCCAAGTAAGGTTCTTGTTTGCATTATGTACTATTAGTTATACAGCACGTTGTATCTCTTATCCTTTCTATTGAATCATTTCCAGTTTTATTATCAGTACTTTTCAGTCATTTTCATTACTGCCTTACATATTCGGTACATATTATACTGACGCCCATCTTTGGGGCGCTACATTACTTAACTGTACGTGCAGATAGACGCGGTTCAGGACCCTCCTAATCCTCAACAAAATTCCATAGTCTCGTCAGCTCTTTTTCTCCAGAGTTGATAGGTCTTAATTTTGTTGTATAGTTTATGGGTAGGTCGGGGCCCTTTCCTGACCATTATTCCACTATTAGAGGCTTACAGGCTACAGGTTCTCAATTGTTGGTTTTTGTTGTTGTCCATGTGGAGCCTATGTACGTTTATTTTGTGTGATGGTCGTGTGGGGCCTAGTTTAGCTTTTAGTTAGCAGCCTTGTCAGCTTTGACATAGCTATGACTACCTATTTTTATTTTGCTATAATTAGACAGCATGGTGGTCTTGTAGGCCCGCATAGGATCCCTTTATTGCGCGTTATGGGTTAGCTGTTTTCTTTTTACAGGTGGCTATACGTCCTTTTCAGCTAGAGGCTGTGTTTACAACCGCGATATAGCTCATTGTTTCTTGGTTTGAAGAGAAGGTAGGCACCCGGAGTGCATAAGCCAAGCCAGGTCAGCTTAGATCCCAATATGACATCGGGTGCCAGTCATGCCTCCCAAGGTGGGGCGTGACAGATAGTCTGTGGACGGGTAACTGATGAGTGTTGGAGGATGGGGTGATGAAGACCCACAATTGGTCTGAGTATACATACAAGTATGATATGATGTTCATACGGCTGGGGTGTACAGGTAAGAGTACACAGATAGGTATAATATAATGTTCATATGGCTGGGTATACAGTACATGAATTTCTAGAGTCCCCTGTAGGTCATAATTAGAAGGGTAATGTAAGACCCTCTAGCATGTGTATACAATGTTTATATCATTGATAATTTTGTTATAGTAATATGACAGATATATGTAGTTGTGTTCAGGTAAGAGTACACACCAGGTATGTTATGATATTTATATGGTTGGTGTACAGATAGGCGTACACATACAGGTATGGTATAATATGCATGCGGCTGTGTGTACGGAGGATGAGGTCCTAAGTGTAACTAAGATCGGTACAGGTATGTGATGAAATACACACGATCATATGATAAGAATTTGTAACAGGTATGGTAGAAAGGTGAGTACATAGATGGCACTCTGAATGTGCATACATCAGAGGATATGAGATATTGAGACAAGTTCATGTATTTGTGTATCCTGTGTGTTCTTGAAATTGTCGTATATGATTTCATATTGATATGTAAAATTCCTGATGATTAATTTATTTAACTATGATGTATAGATGATTACATTCTAAATCATTGACTGAGTTATTTTATATGTGTTACTGGGATGATCCTGATTGTGGAAATAATTGTGGTAAAATAAGTGGGAAAAGTGGATAATCGTGATAAGACGAATAAAAGAATGTTTAGTTTAACTAGTGTGACATGTTACAATTGTTGATGATTATTGAGTATGTATAGAATGATGGATGGTTGAGAAATTATATGATCAGCAGAATTTAGTTACTGCCTAAGAAAGTACCGCTGTAGTGAGACCGCGACATTGGTCTAGTTACGTTGCTGCTAGCCTAAACAATGTGCAGGCTAATGTCGCTGTTAAGATTCGTTGAAAGCATATATCTGTTAAGAGAGCTGAGTAAATAGGGAGAATTTAAATGAATTATTGAGCATTGTGTTAATTATAACAATTTATCGATTAACTGCATATTAATTATATGTTGTTGCGTCCACTAATTATTGTCGATCGATGATGCCTATTAGTACATGTAGTGTACTGATACTACTCTTTCTATGCTTTTTGTTGTAGGTTGTGGGAGGTTAAAGTTCGTGATTGATGTGGAGATATTTAGTTTTAGCTTCTGCACTTTTCCGCAGGCAAAGCCATCTCTTTTAATTACCAGTATTCTAGTGTAGTGTTTTTGTACCTATCTAGACTAGATCTTTGGAATAATGAGTCTTTCCAAAAATTTTAATTGTGTATCTATTATTTATTTTATGAAAACTTATGAAATAAATATATTTTTTGAATGAAATATTTTTTTTGCATGTTTTTTTTTAAAAAAGGGGTTCTCCTGTCAAAATAGAATCGAGTAGGTGCCTGTATAATCTGCCAATTTGTGTCGTGTCACTATAATTCTTGATTTATTATGTACCAAGATTAGAATAACGAAACCGACAAATAATGTCACTTTTTTCAAAAAAATAAAATAAATTTCAAAATACCAAATTTGCACATTGGTTTATTTTTAAAATAATAAGATTATTTATTAATAAAATTATTTTTCAAAATATTAATTAAGAAATTTTTTTTTTGTTTTGAAAAACCGACACTTATGTAGATTTCTCTTATTTTTATTTTTCTAAAAGAATTGTATAGAATTCAAAATCCGGTCAAATATTTTTGAAAAACTGTTGAACTAGACGACAGAGTCCGTTGGCTCTTTTATTATTACAAAATTAGTTAATTTGCTCACGCTTCGCGCAATCATTTAAACATAGAAGTGAACTTGCTAAGGAGATCATTTAATATAAATTAATTCATAAAAAAATAAGAAATATGAAAAATACTCCAACTGATTTTCATCTATAAAATACATGTCTAAAGTCAAAACTAATCAAATTTCTTTTTAAGTAAAATTTAAAAGTTTTATAAAGTAATATCGAGTAAAAAAAAACCTTCCAAATTAACACAAAATAGATATTTTTTTCATCATTGCTCCCTCATGAAAATGTTCTCCAAAATAATTTTAATAAATAAATAAAAAGATACAAAAATTTTGAATTGTAAATCCACAAGCATAAACATAATCGTCGTACCTCTCACTAGGGCAGAAAGTATCTATGATATATAAATAGCAATCTTGTCCATAATAATTTTAATATTTTTAAAAAAATATTTTTTTTTTGCATTGTTACCAATGCACCAAATTTGAAAAATATTACTTTATAAAATAAGAGAAAGTCAGCTAAACAAACAAACACAGAAAAATAAATACAAATGACAGTACTGCTAGAACTTTCGAATTTTCTATCCACTTCAAGCAAACAGGCATTTTCTATGAAAGATGGCACCATAAAATATTACTTTTTTTTTATAACAAATGACATAAAAAAATATTTTACATGTCACAAAATAAAATACCTGCTACATTTCTCTTCCTATTTTAGAGATATGTAACCCTTAATGATTAAATTACATAACTTGAATGGATTGCATAACCTTATATATGTGTTACTTTACAAAGTAAAAGAAAAATATACATATATACTAAAATCATAACTAATTTGCAAAGGTACCTATTATCTACTAATTACAGAGAAAAAGAGCATGTTTGATAGGACGACCATTAACTATTACATAAAAGAAACTGTTGTATAAGTTTTTTGCCGGAACTTGCATAAATTTATAAGATATAATTACTGAACAAATAAATCTAACTATATTATTTTATATTGATAATATTATCCTCCAAAATCTATATATTTTTTAAATATCTAACACGATCATGATAGCATTTATAGAGAATTTGAACAACATAGGTTATAATTATAAAAGAAAAGTGATAGACATATTGATGATTCGTATAGCTAACTTAAATATGTTCAGATTAAGGGTTTATAGTTGTTATAATGAGACATTATTTATTCAGGTACAATAATTTATCCTAATATTATCAAGTTAAACTGGAAAGATACAACTCATATAAAAAATTAAAAAGTTGTGATGGACTTGTTTAGTATCCCAATTCTTCTAACTTAGATTTTGATAATGATTCTTGATGCAATTATGTCTAATCAAGTTGAGAAAAGAAGCTAATCTTTTCTTTGAAAATCAATCTTTAGAAATGACATAAGTAGAAATATTTCATGAATGTCTAATTTAAGACATATAGCACTTGAAAGGCCCATGCCTCCTATACAAGAGCCATTTTTGTGTCTCTTTTTGTACTCCTATTTTTTTCTAATAGTAGAAGTTCAAATCTTATTGATCACCTTAATTATCATAGTTAGTATATCATATAACCCCTAAATTTGCTGCAAAGAAAATATCCAAATAAGATCGTGAGTAGGTGACTCTATATATATAAGGAAAGAAGTCTAACCTAAAATTGAGCCAAGTGACCTAATCAAAATCAGTCATATATACAATTTTAGGTCAAAATTCCAAACATTTGGAGTTCAAAAATATTTTTTAAAAATCTAAAATAAAAATAAAATAAAGTAAATTATTGCAAACATATATGGTTATAAAAATTATTGTAAATATATTGGATTATTTTTATATTTTTAATTAGTCACAAATTTATTTCAAAAAATAAAATATTATTCAAATTTATTTCCACATAACACAAGAAATAACATAGAATTTGTTTTACATATCAAATTTATTTAAAAATCCATATTTATATAATATATATACATATCATCTATGTTTATACATTATGAAAAAGAGAGAAACAAAATCTCCTTTTAATAATAAGTCACTTGACTTTTTATACTACTAGAAATAAATATTTTCCGCACCATAAATCAATGAGAAATTTTTGTTATAAAACAAGACTTCCTCACTCATTTCCCATCGAACTTGTTCACTAGGAAAATGCATGGTGGGAAACAGTTTTCTACTGAAATAGTGGAAATTTTCATGATTTTTTCATGTGAAAACGCTATTATTTTTTTCTTTTTCCATTGATAATCGGTGAAAATAGTCACTTAACATTTTTCAGTAGGAAATCAATGAAAAAATAATAATTTTTTAGTAGTGTTAAGACTATGCTACAAAAATTTGAAGTTTAAAAATTTCAATCATAAAAGGGAAGGCAAATATACCCCTCAACTTTACGATTTAGAGCGGATATACCCCTTATAAAAAAATTGGTGTATATATACCCTCGATGTTTAACAAATCGTGCATATATACCCTTGTCGTTTAACAAACGGTGCATATATACCCTTGTCGTCTAACAAATAGTGCATATTTACCCTTTTCGTTAACTGACCTATATTTACTGAATTAAAAAATTTTAAAACTTGTTTTTAAATATCAAAATGCCAAGAGAATAAAATCATACATATCTCAAAACTCTCTCTTAGAGCCACCACCGGAAAACCTAGTTTGCCTACATTGGACCTAATTTGCCTACTGTTTGGGTGGCTATGACCACCTCGTAACAGGACAGCCACTACTAGAGGATAGGGATGTCAATAAACTAAACTATGTTGCCACTCTAAAACCTACCACAATAAATCATAAGCCATTACCCATTAAACTAGTGACATAGTTGCATAGAGAACCCAGGGTAATCTGGAAGGAGGAAGAAGTTAACCATATGATCCGTAGGGAGAACTTACAATATGCAGTGATTGGAAAGTTTTCTTATGGATGGTCAGAAATCCAAGATCTACGGAAAATACTTCCAAAATAATGTGAATTAAAGGGGAAGTGCAGTATTGGACTGTTAAGCAACAGACATGTCCTTATCAGGGCTTCAGACATGGAGGATTACGTAAACTTACTGTCCAAACCTGCCTTTTATTTGACTCAAAAAAATTCGACATACTTGATGAGAACTCTGAAGTGTGAGATCCAATCTTCGACCCGGAGGAGGAAACATCAGGGGATATTGCTTAGATATCTTTTCCATCATTACCACCAAATTTTTCCATGAAGGAGATAGTTTTTTCTCCTGCATCTGTTGTGGGTAAGCCATTACAAGTAGATATGGCAATAAAGAATCAGACAAGGCCCAGTTATGATAGAGTAAAAGTCAAAGTGGATCTGCTGGAGAAATTTTTGAAGAGGATCAATATTGGAATGCGAAAACAAAATGGGGAGGTTGTGGAAAAGTGGGTGCGTATTAAATACGACTATGTCCCGAAGTGCCATAAGAGTTGTAGAATCCAGGGACATAGTGAGCAGGAACGCATTATACATCTAGAATTATATCCAAAGAAGGAGGAGAAAGGAAAGGATAGGGAAAGGGAAGGAAGGAAAAATATTAAGGCTGTTACACATGAAAATGGGCTGAATGACAACAAATCTAGTATCCCAAAACAAGGAGGAGAAGCTCCCGAAACAAAATGATTTTTTTACAGTTGAAAATGGGCAAATACAAAGGAAGGTAACAAAACAAAAGGAGAGTTTGGAGCCAGAAGCAAGTTAAAATGGGTGAACAATTGATATAATGAATATGTTTGCAGCACTAAATGATCAGGAAGAGGTACATGGTAGACCAGCAAAAAGTATATTTATTCGTCCAAGGGAAAGTAACAGCAGTGAGAAGAATATGACAGACAATGAGAATAATAATGAGGAAATTCATGGGAAGAATAGTCAAAATACAGGGGAGAAACCTAAAGATAATCAAGTGGAAGGAAGAGAGGAAGGAAATAAAGAAGTATTCATATGGACTGTAGAAGAGCAGGGTAGTTAAGAATTGAAAGAGGGCTCTCCTAACCTTCTAAGAATTGTAATACATAAGGGAGGAAGCAGCGAAGCACCAGATTTGATGGATTTAAATGAAGGACAACAACATCTCAACCATGAAAAAGAGGAGGATGAAGACATGGAGCTAAATATTAATAATGTCATACAAACAGGGGATTTATCTCCTAGAGGAGCATTATTAAAAGGGGGGGGGGGAGAAGAGCAAGAGGAAGAATGCAATTCCCCTACAAGTTCAAACAAAGAGAAGTAAGGATATGATCCCCAATAGTGATAAATAATTGGTAAGATTTTATTTTGAAATATTAGGTCCGTTGATACTCAGAATATTTTTGAGAGATTAATGAATCTAAATAGAAGAAACTAGTATTCAGTTATAGCTCTTATGGAACCTTTTCAAGGTCGTGAAGAGCTAGATCAATACAAAAGAAAACTGGGTTTACAAGGTGGGGTGGAAAACTGTTCTTCAAAAATCTAGCTTATGTGGAGAGAGGAAATAGAGGGTCAAGATTGTTTCAGACACAATTCAGCAGGATACGATGCTTTTCAAGATTGGAAATACAAGAATCTATTTAACTGCTATATATGCTAGATGCTTGCCTATATAAAGGATGGAGCTATGGGAAGACTTGGTAGAACTGGCTGGGAGTATCTATTTACCATGGATGGTAGGTGTAGAATTCAATGTTATACTAAATGAGGAGAAAAAATTGGGAGGGCTTCCATTTTCACAAGGAGAAGCTACTGATGTTGCTCAATGCATCAGAAAATGTGCTTTGATGGAAGTAAAAACCACAGGAAGTAAGTACACATGATGGAATGGTAGAATAATGGAGGCGCCATTTTCAAGAGACTTGACAGAGTTTTTGGGAATCAAGAATTGCTAGACCCTTTGCCCACCTCTGAGGTGCATCATCTGATTAGGCAGGGATCAAATCATGCACCTTTGCATGTCATATGTAGTATTGAGCAGCAAAACATAAACAAGACTTTTAAGTTTCTAAACTTTTGGATCAAATATAATCAGGTTAAGAGGGTGGTGGAAAAGAATTGGTGCACAGATTTTGTGGGCAACTCATTTATTGAATACAAGGCTAAGATTCAGAAGGCGAAGAAGGCTTTTGGTAATCTGGAGTAGGAAGACATGTGGAAATATTTTTCAACAAATTGATACATTGGAGGACACAATAAAGGTGAAGGAAATTCAGGTGGAATTGGCTCCCACATCTGAAAATAGAATGCAGTTGAGCAAGGCTAAAGTAGAGTTGAAAAGGTATAGGGGAATAGAAAATGCATACTGGAAGCAGAAGGCTGCTATGAGATGGTTTATAGAAGGAGACAGCAATACAAAGTTCATACATTCATATGTAAATGGGAGAAGAAGAAGGTTGCACATACGGAAGATTAAAGATAATCAGGGTTAATTACTGACCTCACAGGAGACAATAAGGGGGGTTGTAGAGGCTTTTTTTGAAGACCAATTTAGGAAGGAGGAAGATGTAATAGATTTTGGAATGCCCAATAATATTCCTAAACTTATTTCTGAAGAGGTCAATCCAAACATGGATAGAGTGCTAGATCATGAAGAAGTAAAGAGGGTGTGTTTGAACTAAATAATGACAGTGCTAGTGGACTTAATTGGGTTCTCAGGCAAGTTTTATCAACAATGTTGGGACATTCTTGGGACTGACATAACAAATATCGTGAAGGCTTTCTTTTGTGGACAGAAAATCCCCAGATTCATTACCCATACTTAGTTATGATTCCCAAAAAGGAGAAATCTTAGACTATTGGGGATTTCAAACCCATTAGTTTGAGCACCTTTGTGAATAAGATCATCTCAAGAGTTGTGCATGTAAGAATGGTTGACTATCTACCTAGATTATATCAAGAAATCAAACCGATTTTGTGAAGGGTAGGAGCATCACTGAGAATGTGTTGCTTGCATAGGAGATCATTAGAGACATAAATCTGAGGAAGAAATGGCATAATGTGGTAGTGAAGTTAGATATGTATAAGGCATATGGTAGGTTGTCTTGGTTATACTTGACAAAAGTGCTAAGAAGATTTAGTTTCTCAGAAAGAATGGTTGACATGATTTGGAGGTTAGTTTCCAATAACTAGTACTTAGTGTTAGTTAATGGATAGTCTAATGATTTTTTTAGATCATCTAGAGAATTAAAGAAAGGGGATCCTCTATCACCCACTCTCTTCATCATAGCTTCTGAAGTTTTAGCTAGGGGTTTGGACAACCTTCACAACAATGTAGAGTTCAAGGGTTTTGATATGCCAAAATAAAGCCTAGATATCAACCACCTTTCCTATGCAGATGATACTATCCTATGTTGTTCAGGGGACAAAAGATCCATAAGGAGTATGGTTAAAGGTTTGGCTGAATATAAGAGGGTGTCAGGACAGCTTATTAACAAAGGAAAAAGTTTCTTTTATATTCATGACAAGGCCCCCATAATAGTCACCCAAAGGATAGAAAGTGGATAGGTATTAACCAAGGTTTCTTCCCTTTAACATATCTGGGATGCCCAGCTTTTTATGGAAGAAAGAAGAAGGAGCATTTTGAGGATTTGATAAGGAAGATATCCAGGAGATTAATGGCTTGGTAGAACAGATTCTTGTCTCATGGAGGAAGGTACATCTTAATTAACCATGTCCTGTCATCTCTGTCAATCTATCTCCTATCAGCAATGAATACCCCCAAAGGTATAATAAATCAGATCCACAAGATATTTGCTAATTTTTTCTAGGGGAAGACAAGAGGAATTAAAGGAAGACACTGGGCGGCTTGGGATGACTTATGTGTTCCTAAGATAGAAGGGGGTCTGGGATTCAGGTCTTTACAAGAGGTTGCTAAAGCTTTGATGGAAAATTTTGGTGGAATTTTAGAACCTCTACATCTTTCTTGTATGGTATTTTTATATGGAATAAATACTACAAAAAAGTACACCCAGTCATTGCAAATTCAAGGGGTGCATCACAGGTTTGGAGAATGATGGTTCTCATTTGAGAAGAGGCGGAGCATGGAATATGGTGGCAAATTAAGGAAGGCAATGCAAACTTTTGGTTTGATAATTGGACCCAACAAGAGGCTTTATCTTACATTGAAGAAGGGGGGACAGATGAGGAAGAGCTAGAGGTGAAAGAGTTTATTCAGAATGGTGAGTGGGACAGAGAAAAGTTTAGTAGTAGGCTATCAGCTGATTTGACAGAGCATGTGATCAGAAATGTCAAATCAATTAAAAATGGAGAGAGAGATATACCTTGGTGGATGGCGAGCCACAAAGGAAATTTCTCAATGAGCTCTACTTATCAGATTATGAGGAAAAGAAAGGAGGAGGTTCCCTAGTTACCAAATATCTGGATAAAAGAGATTCCTTTCAAGTTGAGTTTTTTCTTTTGGAGGGTTTGGAGGAAGAGAACCCCTACTGATTGATATATTATGGAAGATGAAGATTCAATTGGTGTCTAGATGTTATTACTGTGAGGAGCACATACAAGAAGCCTTGAACCATTTATTTCTAATAGCTCCCATAGCATCTAAGCTATGGAAGAAGTTTGTTACATGTGCAGGTTTCAATTCAGATGGGATGCAACTACAACAACTAATAAATACATGGTGGAAGGCTCAAGCTCCCATAAAGCTACAATGCATATTCAAAGCAATGCCAATGATCATCATGTAGCATTTATGGAAAAGGACAAATGCTAGAAGAGATGGGAAGGATATTAACACTTTCCAAATGACCATGATGATTCAACAAACTGCTCAAAGGTTCATCAAATCAAGATATCCATGGATTGAACTCCCTGGGCATTGGGATGGAATTATTAATGTCCTACAATGTCATGACCCGAACATAGGCCCAGATCGAGACACAAGACAAGGAGCCCCGAGAGACTCCAAGTTGACTCATGGTATGAACATACATCTAACTAAAATAATAAAAGTGGAAGACTTAACATAGTAAACATAGCGGAAATCTAATCATGACATAAAATCAGAACCGTAATTTACATAATACATGACAAGCTTATTACTACGTATAGTTTGAAAGCCTCTAATAGATATGATGGGTTGATGGAACAACACCTCCAACTGACCCGACAAGTCTGAAAATTGAATATACAAAGGTAACCGATAACGAATGGTCCTCGGGAGATGAGGACTCACCATTGAAGCTGAATGCTAACTTCGAAAACTGGCTAATGACGGGGCTGAGTCTGAAGATCGAATCCTGTATCATAAAATGATATAGTATAGAGTATGTGGTCAGTACGTGGAATGTACCGACTATGCAAGGTAAGTAAAACCGCTTAGATAAGTAAAATCATTTAAAACATGCATAATATAAAACATAATCAAGATAAGAATCTAAGAGTAGGGCTTGCATGCTATTTTCTTAAATCATGATCTGAACATCATAACTGAATCGAATGACCTAAAGCTGAAATCTGATAATCATAAGTAAAACTAAACATTGGGTCAAACCTGATTTAGAACATATATGTATATATCATGAATGATAAACATGCATAACTAAAATCATGAGAAACAATGTGAGACTCGTCATATAACCGACATTACCACGATAGAGCTTACGTGATTTCGACTATCATACTCAAGTGGGCAGAGCCATCTAAAGCCTTGCCAAGGCTAAAGGCGCTACCGTGATATCTATATCAAGCTGAGGGCCCCCTTGGGGCAGGAAAAATCTCACATAGGAGGCCCAAAAATAATCTAATCCTACCTACGTTGGCGCGTAGTTCTAAAGCATAGGGTTGACTGACCCTTAGCCTACTCGGTGCTAGACACTACTCCCAAAAATATGCATATGCTCTCCATCATTTTTCAACGAAGCTGACCATCGTCTATTAACGAAGTTGAATAATCATATACATATAAAATCTGAAATCATACATGGGGAGCCTTGGCTCAAACCATACCACAAGCTGAACATGATTGGGAGTCTTGACTCCAAAACCATGTGGTAAGCTAATTTGTGAAATCATAAATCATACTTGAACATATGGGCTTTCCCAATACTTAAACATGCTTGAAAATACTTAATTTGCTTGAAAACATGATCATAGACATGGGTAACTTGAAAATATATTTTTCATCATAAATATCTCATCAGACTTGAACATTCATCATAAAAATCAACTTTCATGAATTTCTCATGGATGACCATTTTAATTTATAAAGCTTGAAAACATAATTATAATTGAAAACAATGTAAAACTTGTCCATAAATTATAATTCAATGATAGAAACATGTTTAGGCCACACCCATGGTATAAACTTAGGAAATTCATGCATTGGGTTAAAACCCCATAGGATCAACATATAGATTTTCATGAATTAGAGAGGGATTGTGCGTGGGTGTGATCAAATTCACGCATTTATAACTTTACATACCTGGGAGAATCTGATTTTATAATTCCTCTGATTGCCCAATGAAGAATTTAGAAGAATTTGGAAGGAATTAAACTTGATGACCTATCTAGCCTCTAAGTTTGCATGCATGAATAAAAATAGCTTAGAATCAACTTACCCCTCTTAATACTCACTATTCATAGCTTAAAACAACGTAGTTTAGGCCTTAGGATCATAGAAATTATGGATAAGCCCTTACTAAATTCGTGGAGAAAAACTGACTGCTAGTCCCAACGAGGGACTAGACGAGTCGTTACCACTGGGGACAAGTCGTCGCCTATTGTCGTTAAGTGCACTGCCACTTTCCCTCAAAGGGTCCCCATGAAGGACCTAATGACTCGTCATTAGTGACCATGAGTCGTGGTCACCTCTCGTTACCTCCACTGCCCAAAACCTCAAGTCATTCACTGCTGACCACAACTCACCCAGCGAATCGTGGTATCTGACCACGACTCATGGTGTCCAATCGTGGGGTACACTGACAACTCAACCTTCACCCTTCAATTTCCCTTGACCATGGGTGACCTGACGACTCGTGGGATTGACCAGGACTCGTGGTCACACACCATGGTCACTCCATTTTGAAATTTCCAGGAAAGTCAACAATCCTCACAACGAGTCATTTAATGACTCATGGTCAACCTGACTAGTCACATGACGACTTGTTCTGTGACCTGGTGCAGAAAATTCTATTTTTTCCGTTTCAACTCCCGGGTCTGATTTTAAGGCTTTCGGGTTATAATATACAACAATACAAGCCTAAGTTGTACTACAAGACAATTAAATGGGAGTTTCCTATGAAAGCATGGATAAAAGTGAATACGGATGGTGCGTGCAAAGGGAATCCTGGGCTAAGTGCATATGGTTTCTGTTTGAGAGATCCTAAAGTAAATCCAATGTATGTTGAAGCTCAAGAAATGGGCATTAGTAGTAACATGAAGGCAGAGGTTAGAGCAGTGAAGAAGACAATGAGATATAGTAGTAATAAGGGATACAACATTGTTCTAGAAACAGATTCTTTAAGAATCAAGAAAATGTTAACAAGGACTTGGCAGATCCCATGGGAGATAGCAGAAGATATTGAGGAAATAATAAAATATGATTGACAGTTTCACTATGCAAATAAACCATATTTATCGAGAGGCTAATCAACTAGCGGATACCTTAGCTAATTTAGCATTCAATCATGTAGAGAAGAGAATATACAACAATTTTCAGCAATTAGTAACAACATGCAAATGAGTGTTAATGCAGCCAAAATGCAAATTCCACAATTTAGAATCAAAACAAGAAAGATCAGCCCAGACGACAACAATGAGAACAGTGTTCCCCAAGATACTGTACAAGAAATAAACTAAACATACATGGGGAAGAGCTACCTAGACTACAATACGACAGCATTCAAAAAGCGATACCAGCAAAAAGGGGCAGGGGAGTCGGATATGTAGATTAATGTCTAGCATTAGAGGACTTGTGATGAGAGAGGATTTGGGCAATTGATCTTCCCCGATCCTGACACAACCTTCAGACCAACTAGAAGCCTGACTCTGCTCAGTCAGAGAATCACTGGAATTTCAACTTGGGGAAGAGATGGCGAGTTAGAAGAAAAGAAAAAAAAGAGAGTCAAGGATGGAAGGTACCTTCTGAGTTGCATATGAAGCTCAACAATGGTGAGGATCGAGCAGCATGTTAATAATCTAGAGCATCAAGAGGCGGAACTGACTGCTAGCAAAAGAAAGCATCGGAAAAGATTGGAGAAGAGACAAGAAACCCTAGGTTTTCGGTCTTCTGTTAAAGAACACCTGAGTTTTGATGGGGTGTTTTTTTGGTCCGGGTCAGAATTATTGGGTTGGTCGGTCAAGCCAATCCAACTTTGTGTATTTAACTTATTTTGCTGATTGAATATAAAGGACCTTTGAGTCCGAAAATTTAATTAAAAAGTATATCAAAATTCCACATGACTTTAAAAATTACCTCACTTATTTTTTTTACCCCTCTAGACCTAACCCAAATTAAAATAAAAAAGCCTCAATCCCTCTTCTACTCAGCCATAAAATGAGTTTGGAATGTATTTAAATAAAAGAGGAATGAAGGGGTAAAAAATGAGCGAAATAACTTTTTAAAGTGATGTGACATTTTTAAAATTAAAAAATCAGTTTTAAATTTTTTAAAATATAGTCTGTTAACGAAAAATGGTAAATATGCACCATTTGTTAGACGACGAGGATATATATGCATCATTTGTTAAACGGTGATGGTACATATATATCACTTTTTAACGAAGGGTATATTCGCTCTAAATCGCAAAATTGAGGAATATATTTGCCTCTTTACTCATTATAAAATAAAATCTTAAAATATCTTACAAACACTCACATCCACGATTTCCACTTTTCCGGCCACATTATAAAGCTACTAAAATTTAGGAATACAAATATATTTATTTTTATAAATTTTTTGGTTTTTATCCCCATTTTTTCTATTTATATTTTGTGTTAAAAAAAATTCATATAACTGTTTGTAACTTTTTTAAAATAAAAACAAAAGTTTGTAATTGATTTTAGGATCAGTGCTCAAGATAATGCTGGTAAAAATTTAGAGATTAAGAATTAAGAATTTACATAAATTAAAACACACGTTCTTGAACACAAATTAGTTTCAAGGCCTATTTGTATGGAACTATATTTTCACAAAATACTCTTAGGAGATAATTGCATGTATAATTTAGTGAGAAACAAAATAAATTTATATTGCTTATATCTTCTCGGCTCTTTATTATTATTAATTACTTTTCAAAATTTTTATTTGAATTTGAAATGAGATATAATAATAAATAAACTTACGTCTGCACAGTAATTGCATATAAGAGAAAAAAATCACCAACTTCACACTTCCTCAATTCTCTCAATTGCGCTGATATGTCTATGAAACGGATAAAGGACAAAAGGACTCTTCTCTCTTTCTTGTTGCTGCTCTTGAATTTTTTCAATATTCATTACGTTACCTCTTTTGCTCCTGCACCTCCGTTAGTTATATTACTATTACCTTCACTTTGTTGCTAATTCCCACACCCACCCCCAAAAATTAAAGAGAAAAATATGTGTACATCCACGGATAAAGAATATTTTTCTTCAAAAAGCAAGGAAATAAGTTAAACTTGAAGATAATTTGTTATCGGTATTATTCTTCATTTTCGTGTTATTAATCTCTCTATACTTGAAGATAATTTGTTATCGGTATTATTCTTCATTTTCGTGTTATTAGTCTCCCTATATATATATGACATAGGAGCCACTATGAAGAAGGTGTACTACATGTGGATGAAGATATGAAATAATATATTGAGAAAGTAATATGTTCCTACTTCCTATCTTTCTATATATATGATAAAGCAAAATTTATAAAGTTATAGAGTCTTTTATGCTATTGCTTAGATTGTAAAATTTTTTCTTAAAAAACTTAATAGGAATTGACTGACAAAATCTTTCGTTCTTGCATTCTAGCAAATCAAAATGTTGTAACAGTTCATGCTATAAAATAAGTCTGAGGTTTGTTTCGAGTGATATTCTTTTCATATCTTCTCAGAAATAGCATATTTTCATTTATCATATTATTTGCAAATTAATTTTCTTTTATGCATGCAGGTGAATGCATAATTGAGGTATGTGTTGATCAAACTTGATTTGAATTTTTTTATGACAACAAAACAAATGCATCGGATGTGAGTACATCTTCTTTACCTTGAATGTGAGTTTTGTATTGTGTTTATTTTTAAAGTGATAATATTTCTTGAAATCCCTTGCATCAATTATGCAATAAAGCAAAAATATCCCTCAACATTTTTTAAGTTAAATTTTTTTTTTCTGGCCAGAGTCAAATGCCAAATATATTAAAGCAAATTTAATCAACTAAAGTAGCTAAAATAGATAATTCTTTTAGTCCTCCTTTTCCTAAAAAAGTTTTCAATTACGTTTATTTTTATTTCACTCATTTCAACAATTCACAATACTAATATTATTTTCTGAATAAGGAATAGTACCACTGTTTCCCATTATCCCTTTCCCTCCTTATAGATTATAAACTTTTATATTGAAAAGAAAAAAGAAAAAAATATTACTTATTGCAGATTATACTTAAATGAAAATTATCTAAGATATCGATGTTATGAAAAAATAATAAAATAACTCCAAGATTTATACTATGAAGTTTGGATAAATTAAAATTCACAATTTAAAGTACAATATGAAATTATTTGGTTCACAGATAAAATACTACAAGAAAATATATTAATTAAAATACCATGAAGAATAGATATAATGTATTAAATGATACTCAACATTAATTATGTGAATGCAGTAAGAGGTAAACAAGAACTAATATAAAATATAGAAGGAAAATATAGCTACTACTGAAATGAGATTGTTTACTTAAATTAAATACGTAAAATCTTTATAAGTTAAAACGATATCTATTACAGAAATAAATTTTCACAAAATTAAAATATCTTAAGTACAGAATAGAAAATTCGGTACCCTTTAACTTTTAGCAAACTACAAATGCTTGAAACTTCAGTGTCCTTTAATTTTTAGCAAACTACAAATGCATGAAACTTTCCCTATAACATATAAAAATATACATGACAGATTCCAACAATAGCTAAGAACCATTTTACATTCTTCAATCCATCTTCTAGAATACGATTCCTGATTAGAACAAAATAATTAAATACTAGATCTAAATATATTACTATTCAAAAGTACAATCTAAAGTAAGCAATGATATTAATTGAACTATAAAGAATAGATTAAAGGATTCATAAGTAGTTATTAATAGAGTTGAGGTTATCAAATCCTGAGGTGTATAATAAAAGTTATTGAAATAATGTGAAGGTGTTAATAGTTTAAATAATTTTAAAAGTAATATTAAGTAAAACATATATAATACTCAAAACTATTATACATAATTTTAAATAATGAAAAAATTTTGTTAGTAAAATAAAAGTGTCTAAAAATAATTATTTAGAAATGAGAAAATTCTATATGATATTAAAAGGGGAGTAATAGTCAAAAGACACTAAATCAAATATCAAGATAGTAAAAATTAGCATGTCAATGTAAAAATACTAAATAATGAATAACAATAAGATAAGCAACAAAAATAGAAAAGAGTATCAACCTAAAAATATAGAATTATAAAACTTATTTGAATTGAATAAAGAAATTTCAATCAGTCGATTAAAAATCTCTAAAATATAATTAGATATTTCATATTTAAAATTTTAGTTAGATGAAATTAAACCCAATACATAGTGAAAATAAAATGAAAAGTAAACTCAGCCAACGTATCATATCTCTCATTCTTTTTGTAAATGCAAATTGAAAAGCTATGCCAACAAACAAAAGAATAGAACAGAATAGCTTAATTTTCAATAATTATAACTCTAAACTAATCGTGTATGTGAAATTTAATGTGATAAGTATGTAGTTAAATATTATTTTTCATGATAAATAAAATGTATTAATTCAGTGTCAACTCAAGTATTATATGTGAATTTTAAAAAATAATTGTCGACAAATATTATATATGAATTTTAACAATAATTTGGATATAGTAATAATTAAGAAAAACGAAATGATTATAATTTATTAGATTTTATAAATTTCATGTTTGTTGTGATTAAAATGAGCATGTGAATATATTCTCAAAATTGTAAAAACAATATTAATGATTTATTATATATTAAAGCAAAGATAAAAAGAAATCAAGATGTATAACAAGTTTTCTTCATATTTGATGAACAATTCTTATTCTTCATATGGTGATGTTATATGTATGTATGTATGTATGTATGTATATATATATAGAGAGAGAGTGTGTTCCATTTTTAAGCAAATATAGAAACTTTATTGATGAAATTTATACAAAATGAACTACAAACTTTATTGACTCAGAGGAGTTATTTATGGACAAAACAAATGAATTTGTGGTGGTATTTGCTTTCTATATCAATGAAAATTCTTATTATCTATAAATAAAATAGTTACCTTATCAAAAAATATAATACTTAATTATCTTTATTATTTAGAATTGTAAAGGGAAGAGGAGTAATCCAGAAGGATACTTTTGTAATTTGTTTTACTTATTATATATATTATGCATTAAAGTTATTATTTCATGTTAATATTTCCTTGATTTCCTTATATTCATGAGGTATTAATTTTTAATATTTTATATGATAGAAGATAGGAAAAAAAATTATATAGGACATGAGTGAAGAATCTATTTATGCATTGAAGTTCCATAAATTTTATTTTGTAACCTCATTTTTATATTCTTGATGTATTTATGATTAAAATATTGAGTGACCATATGATTCATTTCCTTTAATTGTATAGAGATATTTTTATAAGGTGTATTACAGTAATAAATAAGATGTATATTGAAACTTCGTTTTTAAAAATTTTCAACGAGACATTCTTTAATATTTTCACGCATTGCACCGGTAGGTATCGCACGAGTAGGTATACTAGTTAAGTATGGTACTGTCAACAATGTATGAAAGTTGGGCATTTATGTAGGCAAGAAGATTTAAAGCCTATGAATAATCCTGTGCAACAACCGCAAGGGGGCTAGAAGTTTAAGGGAAAACAACAAGGAGCAAAGAAGATTACACAGTACTAGGCACTACATAGGAGAGTGCAAGATATGAAACCAGTCCAGGAGTCAATCAACATATAGGGATCAAAGCATATACAACAAACTTTCAGAGTAGGGGAGGTGATGGTACAAGTGACTCCAAAGAATCAGAATATGGAGAAGGACCAATTCATTACAATGGGTGTGTCTACGAAAACAGGAAGCGTAGCATATTCCACTCTTGTTCAGCAAGACCATGCCAGTACAGAATACTTTTTCACCCCTTTCCATGGAACTTATGGAGGATAGTGATTTGGGCAGACCTCCTGAAGGGAGGGGTGCACACCAAGTGCAATGAAATGTCTCTTCTGGAATGTGAAGGGCATGAATAAACCCCTCAAATAAAGGGAGCTAGGGAAATATCTAAAACATCATAATATAAGTATTGCAGGTATTGTGGAGACTAAGGTGAAAGAAGGGAGGTTTGTGGAAAGCATAGCCAAAATAGGGAAGCATTAAAGTACTGCACATAACTACACCCATGAGGTGAATGGGCGAGTGTGGCTATTATGGCAAGCAGATGAAGTATGTGTAATATTATAACAACACATGGTCAATTCATTCACTTTCAGGTTTAGGATAGGAATTCACCATTTAAGGCAATCATGACATTAGTGTATGGGAGTAATAGTAGGGAGGAGAGACAATGTTTGTGGGAGGGGTTGATACAGGTGAACAACTCTATTACAAGGTCATGATTTATATGTGGAGATTTTAATTCTCCATTGAATTATAAAGATAGAATTGAAGGTTAAGAGGTAATGAAAGTGGAAATAAGGGACTTCAGACAACTATGTGATCATATTAACTTATCGGACATGAAGTCTATTGGTAGGGTGTACACATGGACTAATCGACATATGTGGAGAAAGATAGATAGGGCTCTTTGTAATGATCGATGGCAAGAATTATGGCAGATTGATAGCTCACTTTATAGAGAATGATTTTCAGATCACGCTCCTATTCATATTGAATATGCTACAAGAGGACACTACAGAGGGAAACCCTTTAGATTCCTGATTGTGATTGCTGATAATGAGAGATTTCAGAAAATAGTTGGTACAATTTAGGAAGTGAGAATTCCAGGGTCTGTAATGTTTGTGACCTAGGAGAAATTGAAAGTTTGAAAAGGTCCACTGAAATTCTTGAAAAGCAATACTGTTGGGAGCGTGGACAATAGAGTTGCAGTGGCACGGGTGAGGTTACAAGATATAGGACAGAGCCTTACAAATAATATTGAACAGGAGAAGGTAAAAGTTGAACTGGTAGCACAATAGGAGCTAAATAAATGGTTGCGAATCTAGGAGACAATATATATATATAAAAAAAAAAGGTGAAAGCACATTGGATTATACATGGGGATGGCAATACAAGTTACTTCTTTAATTATATGAAGACTAGAATAGGTATGAATGCTATAATGATACTGAAGAATAAGGAAGATAGGTTGCTTCAGAAGAAACAGGAGATAGCAGAGGAGGTTCTTAACTTTTATAAAGGTTTTTTAGTGTCTCAAGCATATATACTACCATCACTTGATGCCACAATTATGAGGCAAGGGATAACACTTATTGAAGATTGGAGGAGGGGAATGGTGTGGAAGTGTGACAATGGGGAAATGAAGGTAGCTTTATTTACTATAGATTATACTAAAACTCCTGGAATAGATGGGTTCAACTTAGCTTTTTTTTAAAAGGCTTGGGAAGTAGTTAGCAAAGATTTGATAGCAGCAATTTAAGAGTTCGTTAACAACAACAGCATGCTACGGGTTGTGAAAAATATAGTCACAACTTTAATCCTAAAGAAAACCCATCCAGAGATTATAAGATATTATCGACCAATTTCTTGTTGTACTACAATATACAAAATCATCTCAAAGATTTTGGCAAACAGGATTAAAGGTGTGCTGCCACAGATCATCGATCATAGCTGGTCTGCCTTTATTCCCGGCGGGCTTATTGCAGATAATATCACATTAAGTCATAAGCTAGTAGGGGGACATACAAGAAAGAATATCTCTCCCAGGTGTATGATCAAAATAGATATCCAAAAGGCGTACGACTCTATTGAATGGTATTTTATAGAGCATGTTTTGAAGGTGTTGGGGTTTTCCCAAACAATTGTTAAGTGGATTATGCTATGTATAACTGTAAGTTATACTTTCATGATTAATGGCCAAATTTTAGATACTATGAGGGCTAAGAGGGGGCTTAGATAGGATGATCCCATGTCACCCTTTATATTTGTAATAGTGATGGAATATTTGAATAGATGTATCAGTGATGTGCTGTGAGTTTACAACAATTTCCACGCTTAAAACTGAAGAAAATAGTATGAAATTAGGTGTGTTTAAATGGATATGAGGCACTTTTACTTTATTTTAGATGTTGAAGCTGGATGGTGCAAAAGATGGAGAAAAATACATAAAAGAGGCTAAGTATGGATCTCAGTACAAGTCGTACCATCCTGGTATGAGCCATACTGAGGGTTGTGGAAAGGCCTAGGAGAAAAGTGTAAGGCAAAAGCTAAGTACGGCTCTTGGTAGGAATCGTACCATGGCAGTCATAGAAAGTTACAAGAGAAATTTCACAGGCCAAGTGTCTTGGTACGGGTGGCAATCATGAGTCGTGAGATCTATCTAAGACCCGTACTAAGGGACCATGGAAAATTCCAGAAGAATAGCAGACTGGCAGGTCCCAAGGCACGAGAAGAAGTCACAGATCATGGAACTAAGGTACAGGTTGTGCCAGACCATCTGTGAAAGTTAACAGAAGATGCCAGCAAGTGCAAGATCAAGCCACAGAAAGATTATACGACTCATAGGTTCTTGGTACGAGTCATACCATGTCTTAACTTAGCCAAATTCAGCAGAAGTCAGCCAATGCACGAGTCAAGGTACGACCTGTAAATCCTGTTATGGGTCGTAGGTGAAGGCGGCGACAGTTTTTGGTAGTTTTCCTATTTAATTAGGGGAAGTTTTTAATTATTTGTATAAATATTTTTTAGGTTATTTTTGGTAGTAAGGCACGACTAGATATGACGAGAGTCGAGAATTAAGTTTTTCTTACTTGTTAGCAATTAATTTAAGTCTTGGAGATTCTCTTGTTTTGGGATTTATTCATTGTTCTTGAGTTTTTTTCATCAATTCTTGCAATAAACAAAGAAGATTTTCTTTCAATCATCGTTATAAGTATTCAATTATGTGATTGTCTATGAATGCTAATAAAAATCTTACAATCATGAGAGACTAAAACCTCCACAACTAGAGTTGTGAAAACCATGGTAAATTAACAAGTCAGGGTCACACAAAGTGATTCGAATCAATTCTAAACACTTGTATTTTATTCTTTTCATCTTGAATATTTCTTAACGAAGCGCAACATTAAGACTTTCCCGAATTCTTTACTTGCTTGAACCTAGAGAAGTAGAGATTGGGAAAAGAGAATTACAACAAAGCCTTGATCTTTATGGGTCATTATATGACTTGAGCTGCGGTCATAGGATAGTTAATTTGGAACAAGTTGATAATGGTTGAATTAAAATCGCTTATGAGACCTAACCCAGTGATTGAGTATAGTCATCCAATAGGGACGAACTAGTCGTTTCGATGAACCCTAATTATCAGTTTTACAACCTGATATTTTTATATTTTTAAAACTCTCTCATGTTTATATTTTTATATTTTTAAAACTCTCTCATGTTTTGTCTAACATTTTACGTATTTCAACAATTAATTTAATTCATAATGTCAAATTTCTTTTTTCTTGCTTGTCTAAACACTTTAGCATCTTTAATTAAATAAGTGTTGTCTTCAAATGAATTTTTATATGCCTAATTAGGAATTAGCTTAATCATTATTTTATCACATAGCATTAATTAGTAAGTGATTTAATTTTTTTATAAGAGTTTCTTTGTCTAAACACCTAATTAATTTAGTTTTAAAGAAGTTAATTGACCATTTTTATCACTTAGTCATTCCCCACATAATTAACGAATCCGGAAGGGACCCATAGTTGTGGACCTCAAAAGGTGCTTAACACCTTCCTTTCGAGGTAATTTGAACCCTTAGCCGACTCTGGTGACAGACTAATAAAATAGACTTATTTGTAATTAGTTTAGTATGGTGCCCTGATGCATCAAATCCGTTAGGTGGCGACTCTTTTTTTTTAATCTTTCAAGAGTTATCACATGTCGAGTTTTATTTTTCACAAAAAAAATAGTGCGCAACAGACATTCTATTCTGGCTCAAATTGTTGGCTCCAATGTGTTAACATTGCGATAGCCAAGCGACAATTGGAAGGGCTGGGAGTGCAATGTATAACAGAAAGTCTCGTCATATACGATGAAGACATAACATCGTTAGACAACTACTCTCTAGTGGAATTATCACTTGACTATGTAAAGTTAAGAGATAATATGTCGGATCCACTTAGAAAAGGTCTAACTAGAGAGGTAGTTAAAAGATCATCAAAGATAATGGGACTACGATCGAGGACACATCTTTGTGGCGGTAACTCTGCGTAGAAGACTGGAGATCCCAAGATCTAGGTTCAAGGAGATCAAACAAAGTCATTAATAACGGTTCAACATTGTCAAAATAACTTTTGATCCATTCTCCTGATGAGAAAATGTTCGATAACAAGGACAAAGATTTAAAGTTTTTTAATGATTTCTAAGTTTGACATGAGGTAATTCGAGTGGTGTATCTACGGGATAACACATTTAGGAATAACTTATATAAGAGTGAAGTGTAAGCCACTTCAAGAAAAATTCTGTAGGGGCAACTATCTACGCACTTATGAAATGAGGTAGTGTTCATGGCTGAAATGAATAAAATAATAAAAACCTAAGACAGTTAAAGGATTAATTGTGTGACTTATGTTGTCTAGGTATGAATCAAAGCTCACGGTTCAAAGATATCAAATCACCGAATGACCGAGTATATCCGATAGATGTTAGTTATGGAAAGTTCAAAGGAAAACCTACTTATTCAGATGCAAGTAATTCTTACTTACGAATTACACAGTTTTTTCATGTATTATATTTTTTGTATAGACATTCCTCATTCATGTGGGGGATTGTTGGAGTAAAATATTGGTGTAAATTGAAAAATGAAGGAAATAATTTGGAGGGAAGAGAAAGTTGAAAAAGTTCCTTTAAACTTTGTCCCACATTGGTTGGGAAAAGGGAAAGTTGATGCTTATAATAAAAAGCATATCTTCTATCTAATAAAGAGTTGAGAAGAAAGTCTCCCCTTGCGCTGTCATTGTTGCTCGGCCCGAAGCCGAAGCCGAATCCAAATCTGAATCCAAAGCCGAAGCCGAGCCAAGCAACGTCGGTGATGTAATGGGAGACTTTCTTCTCAAATCTTTACTAGCTAGAGGATATGTTTTTTAATACAAATATTAAATTTTCCCTTTTCCCTACCAATGTGGGACAAAGTTCCTTTTATAAAGGAACTTAATGGAACTTTTTCAACTTTCTCTTCTCTCCAATTTATTTTTCTTCAGTTTCCAATTCACATCCAATATTTTACTCCAATAATATTTTACCCTGTGGCGATGTGGTAGTCTTATTAGAGACTGTACAGAAAAATAGAGAGAAGATTTTTCTTGCTATCTCCCTCATACAACTCATTTATTGATAGAAATGAATGTGCGAATATTGGGTCTGAATATGACCTTTAAAAAAAATTATACTTCACACGAAATAGAAGTGAACTGCTTATATCTTATATCTTTGTTAAAAAATGGAGATCTAATATATCGGTCTTTGATTTCTGAATGTGGATTGCTGTTGTGCATTTTGGGAAACCCGTTAATTAGACGCTGTTTTTCGAAAACAAAACAACATTGTTGATGTACTAGCTAAGAAATGAACTAAGTTAGTGGATAAAAATCATTTTGCTCATTTTATAGTGCCTCCTTTGTTTGCTTTGCCTAGCCTAAAGGCAAACAAGTTAGGCACTTTATTTACTAGGATCTCTTCAAATAGGTTTCTTTTTGCGGAAACTTTGAATTACTTTAATTAATCAGTGAATCCAGCAAAGACTTTCTTCTCTCTTTATCCCCTTTAATCACACGTTATAACTTAGAGGGTCTGCCTTACGAATAATAGCTCGTCCGCTCCCTATCGCAATCTAGTGCTAAATTTGGATCATGACACTCACTAAAGTACTGAATAATTAGTTATTAATTATTCATTGTTTAATAAATAAAAAGAGCACTGAGAGATCTCAAGGATATCTCTTTAAAATAGATGAATGATATTATAACCTCTCTATAAATGAGATATTATTTCAATATATGAAATGAACAAATTAAGCAATTAATATCTAGAAAGGAGGAGTAAATATAAATACAAATTTTCAACCACAAGCAAAAAAAAATATGTTTAAAGAAGGATTAATATAATAAATTAAAAACATGTACTACATAGTTCATGGATAACCTACTTCAAAGAAAATTAGCCAGAATAGCCTGTTTCTTTCCACTTCATCTTCCACATTTACAGCCCTACTAATACTACTACTTGATACATCTTCTTCATCTTTGTCTTTCACAAAACCTTTGCAAGTGATCTCTTCTTTTCTGCTACAATGGTGTCCATCACTTTCTTCTTCATCATTCGAATAGCTTATTATAAGTTCATTATCATGTTCTTCAATGCTACTAGTCACTTCTTGTGAATTTTCATGATTATCCTCTGTTCCATAATTGCTTAATTCTGCATCATACTCAACTTCACCAAAATTTTCTTGACATTTGCCTTGTTGAATCTTGAAATTATCTGATTGAGACTCACCACTCTCTTTCACTAAAAATAAATTACAACATTTTTTGTCACTTTCACGACATTCCATTTTTATCTATTTGACAAATGAAATATTAGGTGCTCTTATTTATATATATATATAGATGGTTAGTTAAATTAACTTTTTCTTAAGATAATTAATATATGATTACTGCATAGGTGGTGCATGATTTTTCTGGTTAAGTGCTCGATCTTATCTTTTAAGTGGGGGGATTCATTTGTATTCATCCACTTACTTTTTGAGGTTTTTTGTGAAGTAGTAGTAGTTGATCTATAAATAGAAAAAACACATCACATGCTTTGGTTTGTACTTTAAGGTAAGGTTGAATTCGGTACGGAGAAAAATATTTTTTTTTAAAGTAGAAAAATTAAGTTACATTATCTCTTTTCACCCCTCACCCCCTCCTCCACCCCCCCCCAACCAGCCCCCACGCCCTCCCGAATCTCCCTTCTTCCTCCTCATCCATATTCTTATAATTTTGTTTTAGATATATACAAATGATTTTAAGATGATATTTTTATTTGCGTACTGAACACCGAATATAATAAATAAAAAATAACTTATTTTTCTAAAAAATATTTTTCTTCCAACCAAACACACCTTAAATTGACACCGTTTATCCACTTTTCATGGACACGTCATTCTTAAACTTTACCAAATTATGATTGTGACTTGCGAAAGCATTACATTATCAACACATACGACGTACTTTAATTTAAAGGAATTCACTTGGCCTTAGGTGTGATTAATTACTGCTAGAATATTAAGTGACCCAAGTATTAAATTAAACAACAAAATATTTCCTTTGTATTTTATCTAGTGTAATTACTAAAAATAATTGGTTTAAAATGATTTTTATTTTTAAAAATTAAGATATAATTAATTATTTTATTTTTATTTTTATTTTTACTCAATAAATATGAAAAGAAATTAATATGATAAAAAAGTAGCACTAATTGAAGAATAAATAAGAATAATTTAATTAAATTAATATAATAGAAAAAAAGTAGTACTAAAACTGTAGCATGAGTACGCTGATCAATGTGTACTCAACAAGTATCATTGATCGATTCCGTTGAAGTAGCAGCGAGACTTGATCGTCTTGCATTAACACAACTCAAATGTAAGTCTTCACAGTTAAATAACCAACAAAATAGAGTGTAAATTAATCAATAAAACTAAGTAAGATTTCAGAACCAACAGTTACAGTGAATTAAGCAACATCACCACATCACAACATATAAAGCTCAATCAGATTCTACAAAGACAAATAAAAAATACAATGTAATGCAATGACTATATGTGTGCAATCAGTGTACTTACTAACTCAATAGGGTGTTTGAGAGCAGTGACACATGGGCGACCCACAAAGTCTATATATCCATCCAAAATTATTTCCCATTAGGCTATTGATAACTCCGCCCGTAATCATTTCCCATTGGGCTATCCCTCCACCCAAGACCATTTTACATCAGGCTATTAATCATCACTCCATCCGCAATTTTTCATCAAGTCATAACAATATGAATTATCACTCCACCCGAAATAATTTCTTATCAAACCATAACTATACGAATCATAAAATGAGCATGAATGTTAATGAAATTGGATATGAGTTTCATATGCACACAAGATATAAAGAAAATTCATGCAATACAGTTATTATCAAGTGTATGAGATATTTGGAGTGTTGTTAAGCATACAATTAAATAACATAATAATAACCTCAACGCAATTAAAACACTTTTTAGAATTCACAAATAATATCAGATTATTATATAAATCAACTCATAATCGTCTAAGTACCAAATATGACACCCGATACCCATATAGGTGTTCATCACATCACATACAACACTCTATTTACCCTAAATTTTATTATCATTATAATTTCGAAAATATTCCTCCAATCGAAATTAAGTCTTACCTAATTACCTCGATCCAATGCATTAAAAACTCACAAAATTACCTCTAAACGCTTCAATCTAATCAAATACGAGTTCTACATGAGCATACTAGTCTATTGATACCCATATTGACATAAATTAGTCGGCTTAAAAAGCTAATTTCGAGCCTTTGTGATCAAAACTAAAATTTTCTTCGAAAATTTAGTTGTCGATAATTCAAGGGTCTTCTACTTTGAATTTCAACAAAATCGGCCATTTTCGCCCTTTAAATCCCCAATCTCTATACTCTTGAATTTGGGATTCTAATTCCTAGTTTCTAACTCAAAGCATGAATTAAATTGCTAATGAACTTAAGAAATCATAAAAAAAAAAAACCAAAATCAAGGTTAGGTACTTGCCCTTTATCCAAAACATGATGATTGCTTTAGAAATAGTCAAAATTTGAGACCTAAAACTCCCAAAATTGGGATATGAAAAATGAGCTCAAATTGGAGATTTTAATCCTCTCTAGGTCTCTTCTTCACGACCGCAAACCAACCCTTCATGATCATGGGACCCTTAAACCTAAACCTTCACAATCATAGACATGGTCCTAATAATCAAGATGCACATCCTCTCCTGACCCCTCTATGTGGTCGTAGGAAACTCCTTACAACCGCAATGCCTTGACTCACATACCCCTTCGCGATCACGGAACACCCCCTTGTGACCGCGAAGGGTAACTCCTGGCACCAAAAATCTAAAAAATTTAGTGTTTTCACAATATTTGTTTTAGTGCCGAAAAAATACATAAATCTCTTGGGATGCAAATCAAATATGCAAATCACTCTGAAAATATCTTACCAACCTGTTGAAACACTCAAAACACCGATCTGAAGTAAACTCGACACATATTGACTCTTGGTCATTTCTTATTTTATTTTTTTCTCAATTTTAATATATATATATATATATATATATATATATATATATATATATATATATCAGATGATCCAGATCACATGACTTATACTAGACCCGTACAGATTCCCTGAATCCCCTTTCCCTTTCACTCCTTGCCATTATCAGCCAAACACCCTAACCCTAGTGGTGATATCTCCTCTCCCTCTTTCTGTAATACCCTAGAAGTGTCTAAGACTACACTTGAGAGTTGAAAGGATGTGCAGTAGAAAAGTTGAGAAATTTTCTCAGGACGACCCGTTGTACGAATTGTGGGAAGCTCCCATGGACTGTGGGTGTCTGTTGTGGTGAGAATGATGGTCGATAGGTCCAGGACCAACAAGCCATGGAGCGACTTATTGTTGAGTGTAACGGGTCATGGTAAGCAATTATTGTGAGAGTTGTCCTTGTCCAGGTGACTGACATGAGTCATTGTACAACTCGTTGCATGGAGCAATGAGTTGTGGTATGATTCCGTTGGGAAGACTTTTAGGAGGTAAGTAGTTGCGGGTAGTGGTGACAACGAGCAGAAGCGACAAGCCATTGGGAAAAGTAACTATTCATCCTATCCAGTCGTGGTAGCAGACCTGAGTTTGGAAAATGGAGCGAAACAACGAGCGAAGTAACGATTCATTGAACCTAAGGACGACCCATTGGATGAGTTGTTACTCCTGGCAAAATGTATTTTCCTACGAAGTTAGTAAGGGTTAATTCATAATTACTAAGCTCCTAAGCCTTATACTACATCATTTTAAGCTTAGCTAGGAGGGTTTTAAGGGGGTTTAATCTATCCTAACCTATTTCCTCCCCATGCATGCAAGACTAGAGGATTCTTAAGGAAGATCAAGCTTAAAACTCTCCAATTCTTCTCCAATTCCTTTGGGTTTCCTAGCAAGAGTGTAAGACCCTATGTAGGGTTATGAATGAGAGTATTCCTTCACTCCCATGCCCAAATCCTCTTCCAAAGTCATGAAATTCATGAAATTCAAGATTGATGAATCTATGGGGTTTTAATCCAAATTGTAAAATTCTCTAAGTATATGTCATGGGTAAATTTTGTTCATTTTTCTAATGTTGTTTTAAGATTCATGGGCATCTTTTATGATAGTTTCAATTATAAATTATGATTTTAAAGTTGTATCAATATGATGCCCATTTATGAAAATTCATGATGAGTTGAGATTATGATTTACATTTTCAAGTATGATGAAATGTCTATGATGAAAGTATGATTTCGAATTACTCATGTTTATATCCATGATTTTTACTATCAAGTCTATTTTAAAGCATGTATAAGTTTGGGCAAGCCCATATGATCAAGTATGTTTCATGATTTACTTCAATTTCATGTTATTAGCTTACCACAAGGTTTTGGAGTCTAAACTCGCACTTTTCAACTTTTGATATGGTTTGAGCCAAGGCTCCTCATGTTATGTTTTTAGATTATGCATGTAATGTTATGATTCAGCTTAGTCAAAAGATGATGGTTCAGCTTCGTTGAAAAACAATGGAGAGCATATGCATGTTTTTGGGAGTAATGTCTAGCACCAAGTAGGCTAAGGGTTCAGTTAACCCTGTGCCTCTGAGCTACGTGCCAACGTAGGTATGTTCAGATTCTTTGGGACCTCCCTTGTGATATTTCCCTGCCTCGAGGGGCCTTCAGCTTGATATCGATATCATGGTAGTGCCCTTAGCCCTGGAAAGGCTTTGGACGGCTCCGCCCACTTGAGTGTAATAGTCGGGACCATGTAAGCTCTATCATAGTAATGTCGGTTATATGATGAGTCTCCCATTATTCCTCATGATTTAGGTAATGCATGTTCATCAGTCATGATATTATGTTTTTAGCAGGTTTGACCCAATGTTCAGTTTTACTTATGATTATCAGTTTCATCTTGTGGTCATTCGAATCAGTTATCATATTCAGTCATGTCTAAATCGTGTTTTCAGATAATAACATGCAAGCCTTACTCTTAGAATCTTATGATGAAATGCTTTATGATATGCATGATTTCGGTTTTACTTATTTAGCGGTTTTACTTACCTTGCATACTCGGTACATTTCAAGTACTGACCGCATACTCTATATTGTATCGTTTCATGATACAGGCTCGGACGTTCAGGTTCAGTCTTGCCGCTAGCCAGATCCTCAGAGTTAGCATTTTCTCAGCTTGTTGGTGAGTCCTCATCCTTCGAGGACCTTTTTACTAGTTTATTTTCAGTTTCAGTTTATTAGTGAGTTAGTTGGGGTCTCATCCCATCAATTCATCATATTGTAGAGGCTTATCAAATATTGTATGTATTCTGCTTCGGATCAGTGTTATGTATTTCGTTTTTTAGTTTTTTTTGGTCATTCAGACTTTCGCTATTTCAAATGTTTCTTTCCGCAATTATTTTTGTTGAGCTTTAGTTGTCATGTTCATTCCATGGATCGACTTGGAATTATTTATGGTTCTATATTTCATGTTTAGATTCGAGCCTATGTTTGGATCATACAAACTATGTATCAGAGTATTAGGTTTTTAATTGTTCTAGGGTATTTGAAAGTCATGTTAAGTAGAGTCTTTTTCAGGGGTGTGAAGCGAGGCACACTTATGAAGAAGAGGATACAAAATATTTTAGGAAATTTTCCTTGTTTCATGATCTCTTTCATGCGATGAAATGTCTCTCTATCCTTCTAACTCATGATATACACATTCGCAGAATCATGCCTCCATGCCGAGTTAACGGAAGAAGGAATGGGAATAGAAATAGCCATGAGAATCAAAATAGAGATGGGCACTAGCAGGCCCCACCAAGCCCCGAGGATCATATGCCCGAGCAGGTTACCCATGCTGAGTTTAAGGCAGTCATCCAAATGTTGGCATAGGCATTGACCACCCAGGTCAACCAGCAAGTGGTGGCGCATGTTCCCCATGGGAATGTGGCAGCGACAAGAGTCAGGTACTTTCTTAGGATGAACCCTCTGAAGTTCCTTGGATCGAAGGTGGATGAGAATCCATACTAATTTTATTGATAAAATCCAGAAGATCACCCAGATTATGGGTATGACAGGAGAGGAGTGCGCAGACCTAGCCTCTTATCAGTTGAAAGGGGTTGCTCATATATGGTTCAGACAGTAGAAGGATAGCAACGTAGTTGAAATGGTCCCATTGGTTGGAATGAATTTCTTACCGTGTTCTTGGACTAGTTCTTTCCTCGAGAGATGAGGGAGATCAAGGCGGCTGAATCTATGAATCTGAGGCAGAAAAACATGACGATCTAGGAGTATGCTTTAGAGTTCACCCGCTTGTCCAAATATGAACCAGAGATGGTGGCCAATCAGAGGGCTCGAGTGAGCAGGTTCGTGCATGGGATAACAAACTATTTGGTCAAAGATTGCAGGATTGCTTTGATTCATTAGGATATGGACTTCTCATGGCTGGTCCGATACGCCCAAAAGATAGAGGCGGTATAGATGAATGAGAGAGAGAAGGAAGCCAAGAAGTCCAAGACCGATAGTTTTGTGTTCTCCAGTAGAGATATGGTGGTGGGCATCCTCAGTAGTCCCATCAGAGATCATCAGCCCTAGCACCGTCAGCAGCAAGTGTGCTATCCAGATCTAGGCGCGTTTAGAGGGGACGAGCGTTAGGCTCTCGAGGTCAGGGGAGCAGACCTGTAAAGCCCAGCATTCTTGGATGTGACAGATGTGGTAGAAGACACATTGGTCAGTGCTTAGCAGGTACAGGTGCTTGTTTCGGGTGTGGGAAACCCGGACACATGCTCAAAGATTATCCAGCAGCTAGACAAGGCCATGGTAGAGGCCGAGACCCAGCCATTTGTTTAGAAACTCCACCAACACGCTCAGCTCAGTAGGGTGCATCCACTAGTGCGGGTGGTGGTCAGAATCAGAACAGGTTATATGCCCTCGCATCTCGTCAAGAGAAAAGGTTTCTCTAGATGTAGTCACTGGTATGTTACGAGTATTTCACCTTGATGTTTATGCATTATTAGATCCATAGGCTACCTTATATTTTGTGACACCCTATGTTGCTAGTAGTTTTGGAGTTAGCCCCAAACTTCTATAGAACCCTTCTCAGTCTCTGCTCTAGTCGGTGATTTAGTTATAGCTCAACGAGTATACAGAAATTGCCTTGTCACAGTCCTTCAAAAAGTCACCTCAGTAGATTTAGTAGAGCTAGCCATGATAGATTTTGATGTTATCTTTGGCATGAATTGGCTACATGCATGTTGTGCCTCAGTGAACTATAGAACCCGTCTGGTAGAGTTCCGGTTTCCGGGTGAGCCCGTCCTAGAGTGGAAGGACAGTTCAGCTATTCTTGTAGGTCGTTTCATTTCCTACCTTAAGGCCAAAAAGATGATCTCTAAAGATTGCGTGTACCATCTAGTTCAAATTAAGGATGCTACATCTGAAACCCCGACTATCCAGTCAGTTCCTATAGTGTGCGAATATCCAAAAGTGTTTCTAGATGATCTACTGAGAATTCCTCCAGAGCAGAAGATCAACTTTGGCATCGACCTTCTTCTCGATATACAACCTATATCTATTCCTCCCTACAGAATGGCTCCAGCTAAGCTTAAGGTGTTCAAGGAGCAGTTGAAAGTTCTCTAGGACAAGGGTTTTATCAGACCTAGCAAGTCCTTATGGGGCGCACCAATACTCTTTGTTCGGAAGAAGGATGATTCTCTCCAGATGTGCATTGACTATCGGCAGTTGAACAAGGGCACAGTAAAGGACAGGTATCCCCTCCCCAAAATTGATAAGTTGTTTGACCAGCTTCAGGGTGCCAAGTGTTTTTCAAAGATAGACCTCAGATCTAGATACCATCAGCTCAGGGTTAGAGAGAGTGACATCTTGAAGACAACCTTGAGGACTCGGTATGATCACTATGAGTTTTTAGTTAGATCTTTTGGACTAACAAATGCTCCTGCAACTTTTATGGATTTGATGAACAGGGTGTTCAAGCCATATTTGGACATACTCGTGATTGTGTTCATTACAGGGTTGCCTCGTACTCATTAACAGTATGACTCTATTTGGGTGGTTGTACATAGGTTGACTAAGGCAGCTTATTTTCTACCGGTCAAAACTACCGATTCAGTGGAGGATTATGATAAATTGTACATTCGGAAGTTAGTTCGGCTGCATGGAGTGCCCTTGTCCATCATATCAGATAGAGGTACTAAGTTTACCTCCCAGTTTTGGAGATCATTTCAGAAGGGACTTGGTACTCAGGTCAATCTTAGTACAACTTTTCACTCGGAGACAGATGGTCAGGCTGAACAGACCATTCAGACTCTTGAGGACATGTTGAGAGCACGTGTGTTTGATTTTAAAGGTAGTTGGGATGATCATTTACCTCTCATTGAGTTTGCATATAACAAAAGCTACCACTCCAGCATTTAGATGGCTCTGTTTGAGGCTCTTTATGGGCGGAGGTGTAGATCACCTATTGGTTGGTTCGAAGTCGGTGAAGCTACATTGATAGGACCAGCTTCAGTCCATGAGGCTATGGAAAAAGTCCAGCTTATAAGGAAAAGGTTGAAAACAACTCAGAGTCAATAAAAGTCCTATGCTGATGTGAAGAGGAGAGAACTTGAGTTTGAAGTTGATGATTTGATATTTCTGAAGGTATCTCCCATGAAGGGAGTGATGAGAATCGGAAAGAAGGGAAAACTTAGTCCCCTCTATGTTGGCCCGTACAGGATTGTGATACATGTTGGCAAGGTGGCTTACGAGTTGGAGTTGCCTTCAGAATTAGCTCCAGTATATCCAGTTTTCCATGTATCGCTCTTGAAGAAGTTCATGGGTGACCCGACCTTGGTTGTTCCAGTGGAGAGCGTAGGTGTGAAGGATAGACTTAACTATGAAGAGGTTCCAGTTTACATACTTGATTGTCAGGTTCAGAAGCTAAGAAACAAGGAGGTAGCTTCAGTAAAGGTTTTGTGAAAAAATTAGCATGTTGAGTGTTACACCCTGGAATTTTTTTTGATGATTATTTGATGGTTATATGTCATATTAAGGGAATTATGGGTCGTATGTTGTCCATAGGTGAGGAGGGAAACATGTGCACAGGGAAAAGCGAAGAGTATGTGAATTTTGTAAATAAGGGTCAACTTTAAATGGACATATATCCAAATATATAATGATTCAGAGGTCCTATATCATATCAAATGAAATGTATTTGAGTCTAGTTTACAGTGAAAAAAACCACTCATTAATCGGAGTTCGGAGTAAAAAGTTATGCTCGTTTGAAGACAGCACTGTTGGCTGAATAAGAGCCCATGCGCACGAGCACCGAGACAGGCAGGCAGCAGGCGCGCGCACGCGAGGGCACATCGCACAGGCGCCGCATGCGGGCACTGCCTAGCCTGCCTATATGAAGTAATTTTGCGCTAAAATGCTCATTTCTACTCCATTTCACCTCATTTGTTTTTCAAAATTCGTAGAATTAAGAGCTATATCCAATGGTGAAAACAAATTCTAGGTAATAAATTGTATGGATAGGTCAAATTTCATTATAGTCCAAGCTTGGAAAGGGTTTCTTATGTCGTGAGCTTCTAATCGTCGAGTTGCTGCGTTTTTGGCTGCCAAAATGCTGCATTTTTGGGCAGTAGGTAGGTGAAGTTCTACCTCCATATTGGTGAGAGTTGAGTACAAAAGTAGGTGGTGTTTTTACTCTTTATATTATCATGAATTAACAAGTTATGTTGAAAGTGAAATTGGAACTTATGTGTTGCTTGGGTGTGTGTTGTTGCTGCGGTTTCGCAGCATAGTTGCTACATTTTTGGAACGGAATTTATCTGAAGAGGAACCCCATATGGGCAGGGGTTATACACAAGTGAAAGGTAAGTGTTCCTACTTGGTTTATCCGCTCAAATTCTCAAGCTAAAGTAAGGAAATGACATAAAGTCAATATGTGTTTTATGTGTATTTCACTGAGGTTTCTACCCGTTTTTAGGAGGTTGTTACAGTTGTATAGATGCTGAAATTTATCCAAAATATGGAAGGAATACACCACACATTTGGGTAGGTTAAACACCAAAAGCACGTAAGCGAAACTCTCTTGAATTGCCTCAAGTTTAAGACGCCTAAGGTATGTAGGATTGCTGAAAATTATATTATGATGTGACTGTTTGGTTGTGTGTTTTGGGACATGAATTGTGACTGGGAACTTGGCATAAACAGTACTCATTCCATGTAGTGTAATTAAAGAAGTTGAAGGTGTCGGAGTTTCTAGCAAGCGGTAGAAATTGGCTAAAAAGACGCGACGAAGTGAGGTATGTAAAGGCGTCCCTTTCCTTGTTTTTCAAGCACGAAACTAAGTTATTGAAAGGATTAATATTCCTATGTTTTTAAAATCATATTGATGCATGTATGATCCTTTCCAAAGGGTTGGAACTACTTGGCATAAAGCTTGAATCGTTAAGAATGGTTGAAGCGAACAAACGTGAAGCGAAAGGCGTAATTTTTATACGATTTTTGCCATAGTTCTAAATCGAGTCTAAAGTCCCCTTAACGTGGGCACCGTGAGCTGGTCCTTTCCAGTATACTGTATATGTGATGTTGAATATATGTTAATATCTGTTCACTTAGTGAAATTGGTACGAAATGCTAAGACGATGACATGTAACTGAACTTAAGCTAAGAAGATGACGCTAAGCCGATTGAGGGTAAACGAGCTTATTAAAATTACGTTTTAATAATATTGTTAATCCCTCCTATATGTTTATGTTTCAAAGTGATTAAGGTAAAAAGTAGATTTTATATTTTTCCTCTTTAAAGCTAAGAAAGCGGCACGTAGCGAATAAGCTAAATCGATACATGTTAACGGGGGGAAAGCGTGGCTAAGTTGTCAATTAGGCAAAGAGGTAAGTGTGTATAAGAATTGATGGAATAGTGAGCACGAGGGTAAAAACTTGAGTGTAGAGTGAATAATTTGACAAATAAGTTAAGATGAATAAGGAAAGTAGAGCTAAATATTGTTAAATTAGACGATATGGGTTACGATGGTGAACGAGGTAGGCAACAGATAGGAAGATTAACCCTGTTCTAAAGACATTTAGCAAAAGAGTTATAAATTAAGTTGTTTATGTTCAATATGTATTATGTTGATGAATAACCACTAAAGTGTTAACCTTCTACGAAATAATTAGAGTTGAACGTCTGCAAAATAATAACTTAAGTTGAGAAGCTCTCTGCTAAAGGATTATGTTATTTTATCTATTCTAAGTGTTGAAATTTTCTACCATGTCTGAAAAGGGTAATCCTAGGATCTTCTAAGTCACTTATGATTATGTAAGCTTTCTTAAGCTCCGCAGATAATTGCAAAGTTATGTAAGTCAATCCAGCATCACCCGAATTACGACTATATATCTTTAGTTTCCTATAAGGAATCACTTAGAGAGTTACTCACGAGTTCCTAAGTTATAGAGCTCCAAGTCTCAGATCCTTAAGTTATGTCTTTACATCCCTAATTTATGTTGAAATGTGCTACCTGATCTAAGAAGTTTTTGAGAGATCATATTTTGAGAATTATGCTAATGTCTCGGTCAAGTATTTGATGTTGTATACGAGTCCAAAAACTCAAGTATTTATATGTATTTCCAGTAAGAAGCCTTAATGTATATGATTTTCATGTTATGATGTACAGTTGAATTCTTTCAGTTATATTCAAGTCATGCATCTTTATGTTTAGCTCTTGTTGAGTTATTGGTTGAATTTCCTAAATTCAAAGGAGAGATTCTCCCATGTACCAATGTTCCTAATGTCTAAGTAAGTATAAGTGCAGGCTATGATAATGATCAGTTAAGCTCAGAACTTTAAATACCAGGAAGTCTCCTGGAGGTCACCCAGTTAACTAAATATGAGTTATACATTCTATAGAAGTCTCATACGTTGTATGTCTGTAGTTCAGTTCTCAACTCTATGTATATGACAAATAACTCCAAGTTCCTAGTTATAATTTCCATGTTTTCCTGCAAATAAGTCAAATGAATTAAGAACTATATGTGCTTATCTACATGAAAAATTTGGCAATGAAATTCCAATGTATAGTTGTCGATACAGGTAAAGGAACCACCTGGTAGGAAGTAGATATTTGCAGTTCCCAAATGTTAAAAAATTGTGTAGAAATGAGCTCTATGTGTTTCTTTCCAAGTAATATGTTCAATTGGTAGGATTATTTGTAGGACATTGTTTGTAAGCCTACAAAAGGTCTTATGTTGTCTAAACCTCTTGAAGGTCCTTCAAGTAACTGAGTCGACATGTTCATGTATAATTTGACAACTTTATGTTTTATATATACATATTTTATAGCTTTACATGATATGGGTGCTCACTTGCATTTATGGGTTACAAAGAGGCCTATTCCGGCCACAGATTTAACATTTGTCATTTATATGCCATACGTGTTAATTGACTCAATATAAGCCATATAGACCCTATTTATGATTATGATTGAGAATTATTTTTATTTTATCCCGATGTGGTACATCGGCTGGAGATATTTATATTTTACCCCGGTGGGGTACATTGGCTGGAGATATTTTTATTTTACCCTGATGTTGTACATCGGCTGGTGATATTTTTTTGTTACCCCGGTGTGGTACATCGGCTAGAGATATTTTTATTTTATCTCGGGGTGGTACATCGGCTGGAGATATTTTTATTTTACTCCGGTATGGTACATCGGCTGGAGATATTTTTATTTTACCCCAGTGTGATACATCAGCTGAAGATACTTTTATTTTTCCTTGGTATGGTACACCGGCTGGATGAATTTTATATATGGATTTATGGTTGGTTGGTTCTTGGCATTACTGTTATAGTTTTTCTTGTGCATTACTTGGTTGCATTTGCACTTCAGTATTGACTTATTGCTAGGTTTCAGTTTCCAGGATTCCAGGTTGTTGTTATTCCTTATTTCTAGCTTAACTATCACTGTTATCTTACATGTTTACAGTTTTCTGCCTTACATACCAGTACATTTCATTCGTACTGACGTCCCTTCGCCTGGGGACCTGCCTTCGTGCCGCAGGTGCAGGTAGAGGTCGGGATTGCCAGTTGCAGTAGAAGTTCATGAGATTAGCGGATGTGTTGGTATGCTCCTTTCATTCTGGAGCTAAGACTGGTTTTATTTTAGTTAGAGTTTTGAGATGTACTTATGGGTAGGTCGGAGCCCTGTCCCGACCATCAGTCAATTTACTCTCCAGAGGCTTTGTGGACGTAATGTGTACAATGGTATTCAGTTTGTGGCCTTGTCGGCTTTTTGTTGTTTAGTTTGGCATACTCATAGCCTTGTTTGCATTTCAGTTGTTTACCCTATATTGTTGAGACATTATGGGTACAGTTTGTGCTCTGGTTGATTGTGACAGGTGGCCTGGACGGCCTAAGTATTACAATTACAGATATCATATAGTCGACTTCCTAGTTAGTCTGGTATGGGGAGTCAGTCGCGCCCTCCCCCCAGTTATGGGGCGTGACATCGAGGGAGCTATGTGGGAAGCCAAAGCAGATATGATGGTCAAATACCCGCACCTTTTCCCTTCCGGCCCAGTTCTAGCTTGAGGTATCAATTTCCTCCTTAGACCTCTATTCAGTTTCATGTTCAGTTCATGTGTCCCAGTTTATTTCATATCAATGCATGTATATGTGATTCGTGAATTCACTTTAGTCATGTATTTAAGTTCGAAGCCAGTCACTCTGTTAGTTTTCAGCTTTAGATGTTCAATATTTAGGATGACAATTTTTTCCCCAGTTATTCAGTATGTTTAGCCCACATTCGAGGATGAATGTTCTCAAGGGGGAGATATTGTAATACCCTATAAGTGCCTAGGACTAGACTCGAGAGTTGAAAGGATGTGTAGCAGAAAAGTTGAGAAATTTTCTCAAGATGACCCGTTGTGCGAGTCGTTGGAAGCTCCCATAGACTATGGGCCCCTGTCTTGGTGAGAATGATGGTCGACAAGTACAGGACCAGCGAGTCATGGAACGACTCATTGGTCAGTGTAAGGGTCGTGGAAAGCAGTAGTTGTGAGAGTTTTCCTTGTCAAGGTGACAAACAAGAGTCATGGTACTATTCGTTGTATGGAACAATGAGTCGTGGTATGATTTCATTGTGAAGACTTTCAGGAGGTAAGCAGTTGCAGGCAGTGGTGACAACAGGCGGAAGCGACGAGTCGTTGGGATAAGTAATGACTCTTCCTATCCAGTCGCGGTAGCAGACTTGAGTTTGAAAAATGGAGCAAAACAACAAGCAAAGTTATGACTTGTTGAACCTAAGGAAGACTTGTTGGATGAGTTGTTACTCCTGGCAGAATGTATTTTCCTGTGAAGTTAGTATGGGTAAATTCATAATTTTTAAATTCCTAAGTCCTGTACTACGTCATTTTAACCCCAGTTAGGAGGGTTTTAAGGGAGTTTAATCTATCCTAACCTATTCATTCCCCATGCATGCAAGACTAGAGAATTCTTACGAAAGATTAAGCTTAGAACTCTCCAATTCTTCTCCAATCCCTTTGGGTTTCCAAGGAAGAGTGTAAGACCAGATTACCCAAGTATGTAGGGTTATGAATGGGAGTATTCCTTCACTCCCATGTCCAAATCCTTTTCTAAATTCATGAAATTCAAGGTTGATGAATCTATAGAGTTTTAATCCAAATTGTGAAATTCTCTAAGTATCTATCATGGGTAAATTCTATTCATGTTTCTAATATTGTTTTAAGATTCATGGGCATGTTTTATGATAGTTTCAATTATAAATTATGATTTCAAAGTTGTACCAATTATGATGCCCATTTATGAAAGTTCATGAAGAGTTGAGATTATGATCTATGTTTTCAAGTATGATTAAATGTCTATGATGAAAGTATGATTTTGAATTACCTATGATTATATCCACGATTTTTACTATCAAGTCTATTTCAAAGCATGTATAAGTTTTGGCAAGCCCATATGATCATGTATGTTCCATTATTTACTTCAATTTCATGTTATTACCTTGCCAAATGGTTTTGGAGTCTAGACTCGCACCTTTCAGTTTATGGTATGGTTTGAGCCGAGGCTCCTCATGTTATATTTTTAGATTACGCAAGTAATGTTATGATTCAGCTTCGTCAAAAGATGATGGTTCAGCCTCGCTGAAAAATAATAGAGAGTACATGCATATTTTTGGGAGTAGTGTCTAGCACCGAGTAGGCTAGTTAACCCTGTGCCTCAGAACTATGTGCCAACATAGGTATGTTCAGATTCTTTGGGACCTCTCTTATGATATTTCCCTACTCCTAAGAGGCCTTCAGCTTGATATCGATATCATGGTAGTGCCCTTAGCCCTGGAAAGGCTTTGGATGACTCTTCCCATTTGAGTGTAATAGTCGGGACCACGTAAGCTCTATCATGATAAAGTCGGTTAAATGACTAGTCTCCCATTGTTCCTCATGATTTCAGTAATGCATGTTCATCAGTCATGATATTATGTTTTCAACAGGTTTGATCCAATGATCAGTTTTACTTGTAAATTATCAGTTTTAGCTTTGGGTCATTTGAATTAGTTATGATATTCAATCATGTTTAAATCATGTTTTCAGATAATAGCATGCAAGCCTTACTCTCGGAATCTTATGATAAAAATTTTTATGATATGCATGATTTCAACTTTACTTATTTAGTGGTTTTACTTACCTTACATACTCGGTACATTCCAAGTACTGACCGCATGCTCTATATTGTATCATTTCATGATACAGGGTCAGATGTTCAGGTTCAGTCCTGCCGCTAGCCAGATCCTCAGAGTTAGCATTTTCCTAGCTTGTTAGTGAGTCCTCATCCTTCGAGTTCTTTCTTACTAGTTTATTTTCAGTTACAGTTTATTAGTGAGTTAGTTGGGGTTTTGTCCCATCAACTCGTCAGATTGTAGAGGCTTATCAGACATATTATATATTCAGATTTGGATCAGTGTTATGTATTCCATTGTCAGATGTTATTATCTATTCAGACTTTCGCTATTTCGAATGTTTCTTTCCACAATTATTTTTGTTGAGCTTTTGTTGTCATGTTCATTCCATGGGTCGACTTGGAACCATATATGGTTCTAGATTCCATCTTTAGATCTGGTTCTATGTTCGGGTTATGACGCTTTCCTTCTCCCCCTTCACCATTTCAAGTAAGCTACACCAACCACACACGCCATTTCTCTTCTCCCTCTATAAAACATCAGCAAAATTAGCAAGATGATCGTTGTTTCTTTCCATTTCCGTCATATTCCCTCCTCCACACCTTCAATAGACCAGATGCTAAAACATACCATCTTAAACACCGCATAACATGCCTGAATTTCTACTCGTTCACAAGATCCGCGAAGTTCAAAATCTCAAGAAATTTAGTCCCTTCAACGGTTGCAAATCGTTTTGAAATCTGGGAAAAAGTAAGTTCTCCAATTAATTTTGATTTTTCTTCCAATTTTTCCTCTTTTTTCATTTCCCAACCCTTCAAATCCATATTTTTGAATATGGAAACTCTATTTTTCCTACATACAAAATACCAGGCATTCATTATTAGTTTTCATCAAGTTCTTCACCACAAATACACACACTACTCAATCACTAAGAACTATTCAAATTCACAAATCACCTAATCTTTTGTCATGACTCGAGCTGCGTCTCGAATCAAGATATGGGATCTAGAACCATGAATGGCTCCAAGCTAACCCATCGTATATACATAGCATGAGTTAAGAGCATAATTAAGTAGAATTTAAACATGAGCATGGATAAGCGAAAATCTATATAAAATAAGGCATAAGTAATTTTCACAATATCACTATGGTGACTCCCAAAGCTGAACATACTAACTCTATGTCTGAAAGCCTCTACTAACTGATGAGTTGCTGGGACAAGCCCCCAATTAACTCCAAATTTAAAACTAAAATAATGCCTAACAAAATAAATTGATAGACATCCTCGGATGATGAGGACTCACCAAGACTGGGGAAAATTGGCTAATCTGAGTAGTAGCGAGCTAATGGTGGGACTGAGCTAATGGGGAAAATTGGCTAATCTGAATATGACTGATTTCACAAGTAAAATCTCGTAAAGTATGTTTAGATCCAAAACACCATAAGTCATAATATCATACGACACGAACATAATAACATATATAGAAATTAAAGAACAATAGGAGATTCTTATAACTGACATACTCCACATGAGTATACATGGAGCCCGACCTATAAAACCCTAGTCGGGAGGGTGTCCATAACTTGACAAGAGTAGGACCATGAAAAAAGCATGATATCACTCATGGTGGACCATTCGGGCATAGGAGACACTCTCATGGAGCACCCCATCATGGCTACGTTGATACGTAGTTTTGAGACCTGGGTATGCTAGAACCCTGGTCTACTCATGTTAAATACTACTCCCAAAATATATATAGTGTTCATATCATAATCATAAAATATGAGTTTACATTGATAGTTTATATCATGAGATACATAAGATGTTAACATACATGAGCTAGCCATGAAAATAGTGTCAGAGATAAGCCATGATACATAGACTTAAATTTTGTGAAAATCATGCATAATGGGGTAAAATCACACTATCTTGTAAATCATGGATTTATGAGGAATTCTGGTAGAAATATTCTTCATAATAATAACACATAGCTTGAATCTTAAGAGACCTTGAAATTATAGGTTCTTAAATTTGAAATTGATAAATCATGCATATTAGGACATAATCTTCATAAAACTTGAAATCTTGAATTAGTAAGTAAATTGAGAATAAAATATGGCCCAATAGCCTTAAATCATTAACTGAAATATGAGATAATTAAACCCATAGAAATAACATGGGTAATTGCATAGAATTGGGTTAAACCCTAGAATTTTTAATAAACTTGATTGGAGACTTGAATTCATGAGTTAGGGAAGAAATTGGGCATAAGGGTGGAAGAAATTTCTCCTTCATGGCCTTACATACCTGGGTTAAATGATTTCTAAGCTTTCCTTGAACATCCAAGAAGATTAGGAGAGATTTTGATGAGGAAACCTAGCTTGATCTTGGAAGAGGATTTCAAATCTAATGTAATTAAGAGAGAATAATGATTTAGGCTAGGTTAAATCCCTTAAAACACTCTTTAAGAAGCTCAAGACGACGTCACTTAGGGTTTTGAAGCTTAGGAATCTATAAATATACCCCTGGGAACACGTAATAAAAATTTGAAACATATATAACTGAACTAAATTCATGAAACATACATGCATGCAATGACATGAAAGAAACTTAGAGGCATGAACTTGACGTGAAACTGAATAGAGTACTAAGAAGAAAACCAGTACCTAATGTTGGAACTGGGCCCGAAAGGAAAAGATGCATATCTAGCCATCATATCTACTTCATCTTCCCACATAGCTCCTTCAACAAGCTGATTTCTCCATAAAACCCTTCAATGAAGCTACTTCCTTGATCCTCAACTTCCGAACCTGACGATCAAGGATCTCAACCGGAACCTCCTCATAAGTAAGGCTATCCTTCACATTAATGGTTTCTACCAGAACAACTAAGGCTAAGTCACCAATGCACTTCTTCAACAGAGATACATGAAAAACTGGATGCACCAAAGCTAACTCTGCTGATAGCTCCAACTCATATGCGGCATTGCCAACTCGCCTCAGAATCCTATAAGGACCAACATATCAAGGAGTAAGCTTCTCTTTATTACCGAACCTTATCACTTCCTTCATGGGGATACCTTCAGAAACACCCAATCATCAACCTAAAATTCAAGCTCTCTCCTCATAATATCTGCATAAGATTTCTGACGACTCTAAATTGTTTTCATCCTCTTCCTAATAAGCTGAAATTTATCCATAGTCTCATGAATTGAATCTGTCCCTATCAAAATAGCCTCACCTACCTCAAACCATTCAATAGGTGATCTACACCTCTACCCATAAAGAGCCTCAAATGGAGCCATCTAAATGCTAGAGTGATAACTGTTATTGTACGCAAACTCGATGAGAGACAAGTGATCACCCCAACTACCCTTGAAATCAACCATTAATGCTCTCAATATATGCTCGAGATTATGAATGGTCTGCTCAGCCTGACCACCTATCTGTGAGTGAAAATTTATGCTAAGCTTCACTTGAGTACCAAGGCCCCTCTAAAAAGACCTCCAAAACTGAGAGGTAAACTGTACCCCTATCTGAGATGATGGACAATGAAACTCCATGCAACCAAACCAACTCCCAAATGTATAATATAGCATAATCCTTATCTGAATCGATAGTTTTGATTGGTATAAAATGAGTTGATTTGGTCAACCTGTCCAATCACCCATGTAGAGTCGTACTGTCGGCGTGTATGAGGCAAACCTCCAATGAAACCCATATTGATCTCTTCCTACTTCCAAGTAGGAATGCTAATGTCCTGAATCATACCTCCATGTCTTTGATGCTCAACCTTTACCTATCAGCAATTTGGATACTTAGCCACAAACTCCGCTATGTCCTTGTTCATGTCATTCTACCAATAGACTTCCCGTAGATTATGGTACATCTTGGTGGTACCTAGATGGATAGAGTATGTCGTGATTGGCACCCATACTAACCCTCCGGTGAGAAAAACAACAATTCCCAATAACTACCCCGTCATCAACCACACAAGAAAAAATAACAATGTAATAAATGAAAAGAATAGCAATATCTGAAAGTTGTTATAACCAACTAAACTAACACAACTAAATCTTCCCAAGATTCAAAAGTCATTTCTCTTCAACTTCTACCTACAATCTAGGAATTTTAAACTAAATAAAAAGAAATGTTACAATTTATGAAAGAGAGACATCTTCTAAGGAGGAGTGAATCAGCCCATTTCGCATCGTTCACCTTTAGAGGAATCGTTGTTGTCTATAGGTGGGGATAAGAAGAGCTTCCTAGATCATATTCTGCACTCATAAAAGAAGTGCAGGAGTAGGGTTAGTATAAAACATAGTACTAGTAGGCATCTGTAACACCCCGAAACTTTCCTAGACCAAACTCAGACCTTGTAAGAAACTAGGGGAAACCAAAAATTTTTATTGCAGAACGACCCAAACAGAGGATCGTGGTCAGCCCCAACAGGCCATTGTTTGAGTCTTTGTCAGCTCAGCAGATTTCCTTCGGGGGAAACAACAAGGCATAGGATGACCCATTGGAAAAAGCAACGAGTCATCCTATCATCCATTGGATCCCAGTTTTGAAGCCTACCGGACCTTTCCCAGAGGCAACAAATGGAACTAACGGCTCGTGGTTCCTACCAACGAGCCGTTTCTACCACCTGTAATCAAGTACCAGGCCCTAACAGTGTTGACAACAAGTCAATAAAATGACCCATTGGTCCTACCAATGAGTCGTTGTGTTTCCCATTATCTTAGGGCCCAGATTTCCCTACTAGTGACAACGAGAGGTACCAACGACTCGTTGGTTGTTCCAACGAATCGTGGTATCCTTCTGTGGTCCCATTCCAGTGAGCATGATTTTTTTACCCAAGACCAACGGTTGGTTCCAACGGGCCATGGTTTCGACCAACGACCCGTTGTGAGGCTCGTTGGATCCTGTAGGACAAATTTTCAAATTTTACTCCAGGGTTATTTTTGTTACATCCCAGCCTCTTTATCTTAAAACCCAGTCGTGTTGGGCTCATTTAGGAGGGAGTTAAAGGGGTAGAACTACATTTTCCCCTTCATTCCACTCATCCCCTCAAAGTTTAAAGCGTTGAAAGCAGTCAGGAAGCAGCAAGAGTAGAGCTAGGGCATTCGACTTCTTCTTCGATTCTCAAGGGAGTTTCTCTAGAAATTATTATCCAGGTATTTGAGAATTCAACAAGTGAATAGTGCATCCCTTGTGTCCCCAAAACCTTTCTCTATTTCTTCCATCAGTTATAGCCCTATGGATTCAAAATGTAGAAAGTTTTCAGATAAATTTCTTTATGATTTCAAGTGGAATATTTCTCATGATTTTAACTGCTTTATTATTCCCTATTTCTAGAAATTTGTGAAAATTGTATCTAGTGGAATGATTTAGCCCTTTTCTCAGTTCAGTAAAATTTAGAATCTTATGTGTTGGACTAGTTTCCCCGTAGCTTGATTCTATCAAGTTTGAGATCCCCATATGTGGAAATTTGAGTCAGATACATATTAGTCTAGTCTTAGTCAGATTATTATACTCAGTGTTGTTCAGAAATGCCAGCTGATCAGTTTGACTATCGTTATTGCTCGAGGTGTCAGTGGTGCCTCCCAGTTATCAGAATTAGACTCAATTATTAGATTTTAGTGGTTCTTTAGACGGTTATGACACTTCTAGATAAGTAGCTCTTACCAGTATTAAACCCCCAGCTTTATATTACAGTTTGTTCTTTAGACAGTTACGACGCTTCTAGATAAGTACCTCAGACTAGTCTTAGAACACCAATAACAGAATTCGGTCTAATAAGACTCTCAAGGTACTTCCAGATAGGTATTCCTGACTTAGTCTTGGGCCCCAACTTCGAGCTATCAACTTAGTAGTTAGTCTAGGACTATCAAGTGGGAGTAGGACTTAACACCAAGCGGACCGGGGTTCCAGCGCACCCAGGTTCCCAGAACTACAATGCCACCGTAGGTTATTTTTATTGTCCTTATGGCCCCAAACTTTTGATCACCCAATTCAGGCCTTTATACCCTGGCAAGGTATATTGGGTCCTACCAATAGGGTGTATACATCGGACTCCACGTCTAGCTCAGTGGTTATATATCGGTAATAGAATCTCCCACAAGTCAGTTCAGTTTCAGATTAGCTTAGTTTAGAACATTTTCAGCTTACTCAGTTCAGTATAGTTAGTTTAGATTCATTATCTCAAATTTAGGGTATGTCTTTGACCATCAGACAGGGTCATTTTGACCATCTCTATATATTTCAGTTTATTCATTTTGACCATCGGCCGAGGGTTGTATTTACAACCACTATATAGCCCGTTGTTTTCTTGATTCCATAGTTAGAGTCAGCCTTGCAACAGAGGTGCTTAGGCTCAATCAGCTCAGTAGTTCAGGTCCTAGACCGGCACCAGGTGCCAGTCATGTCTCCCAAGGTAGGGCGTGACAAACTTGGTATCAGAGAAGGTCGTATTCTAGGGAGTCTGCAAGTCGTGCTAAGTAGAGTCTTATCCATGGATGTGTTGTGCACCACATACTATAGGCAGGAGGCTGCAAGGCATGATAGGATGGTTACTCTTTCTTCTTATTCAGTCATGCTATAGAGTGGTACAGTATAGGGTTGAGTCCCTAAGCTCATTATACTCTTTTATTTACTGAGAAATGTCGAACCAGTGACACCCTATGACAGGCAGGAGGTTAGATGTAGTTGCAGGAGAGGGCACTAGCAGGGTGCCTTAGCCTCGGTCAAAATCGACCCGATTTGAGGACGATGCGGAGGTATCATCTCAACCTCCCTAGCAGTCTCCACCACGTCAGGAGCCTCTTGGGACGGCCGGTGTGACGGCACCGCCTCCAGCAGTTTCTATACCCGTACCATCCGACCAGGAGGTCAGGAGCGCGGTGGTTATGCTAGCCCAGATGATGGCTGCTCAGCGCCATCCAGTGCCACCTACAGTTGTACAATCCTTAGGAGGGCCTGGTAGCTCGAGGGTCTGACAGTTCCTAGCACTAAGTCCCCCATAATTCACAGGGACAGATCAGACTGAGGACCCTCAGGACTTCTTAGACCAAATGCAGAGGATTTTTAGGGTGATGCATGCTACACCGACAGAGTCAGTTAAGTTGGCGGTATTCCCGCCGTGGGACATCGCTATACTGTAGTATGAGAGTTGGGAGAGGTCCCGAGGGAGAGATGTTTCCCCTCCGACCTGGCCCAGCTTCTCAGAGGATTTCTTGGATCATTACCTACCGCGGGAGATTCGACAGGCCCGGGTTGATCAGTTCCTACACTTGGAGCAGGGGTCGATGAGTGTTCGGGAATATGCCATGCGGTTTGATTCCTTGGTTCGATATGTGCAGCCTTTGTGGAACAATGCCAACTAGGGTACACCGCTTTATAATTGGGTTGAACCCAGAATATATTGAGACCTGCATCACAGCCACACTGCGAGAGGATATGGATATCGCCCGTGTGCGGGCTTTAGCTCAGAATATTGAGGGTATCAGACAGCGGAAACCGGAGATTAGGAGGACAAGTCAGTAGCAGTGTCGTAGGGACAGACCGGGTGAATTACAGGAGGAGTCCCGGGGAGGACCTAGGCCACGGTTATCAGATAGGACACCTAGACCCCCGCCTCCACCACAGTGGCAGAGGAGTAGGTCTAGTCGCCGAGGGCAGCCAGAGCCCGGTGAAGGTTCAGAAGCAGTGGGTCACAGCAGCAGAGAGGAGTGGAGCAGAGTGGGTTTACAATACCTCTTTGCCCTATTTACAGTCGACGCCACTCTGAAGCATACAGGTATGTTTCCACAGTATGCTACATTTTTAGACAGGAGGGTCATCAGATGAGGAGTTGTCCAGCTAGGGGGGTCAGGGTGACTGGGATCGACAGGATAGGTCCTTGGCAGGATCACGAGCTCCAGCATCCTCGGCAGGGCGTAGGCCCGCAGTTTTAGCCGGCAGAGGCCGAGGCAGATCAGGGGCCTCCAGTTCAGGTGCCGGCCCAGATCGTACTTATGCACTACCGGGGAGACAGGAGTCATAGTCGTCACCAGATGTTGTGACAGGTATGCTGAACATTTGCTCTCATAGTGCTTATGTGTTGATAGATCCAAGATCCACCTTGTCTATGTTACACTGTTAGTGGCTCGGAAGTTTAGTATTATGCCGGAGTTGCTTCGACGACCTTTCTCAGTGTCTACACCCGTTGGTGACTCTATTATAGCCAGAAGGGTCTATCGGGGGTGTACAGTAGAGGTTGCCAATCGTCAGACTACGGCAGACTTGATAGAACTAGAAATGGTTGATTTTGATGCTATTATGGGTATGGACTGGCTAGCTCCATGTTATGCCAATGTCGAATATTGGACCAAGATTGTCCGATTCCACTTTCCAGGGGAGGCAGTACATGAGTGGAAAGGTAGTACAGCCACGCTAAAAGGTAGGTTTATTTCCTATCTTCAAGCGAGAAAATTGATAGCAAAAGGGTGCATTTATCATATTGTCAGAGTTCAGGATGTTCAGGAAGAGCCTCCGACCCTTTAGTCTATCATAGTGGTTAGTGAATTTCCCGACGTATTTCCAGATGAGCTTCCTGGTATTCCCCCAGAAAGGGAAATTGATTTTGCAATCGATATATTACCAGGCACTCAGCCTATATCTATTCCTCCATATCGGATGGCTCCTGCTGAACTCTGGGAACTAAAGGAACAATTGAAGGATTTTCTAGACAAGGGCTTTATCAGGCCGAGTACCTCACCATGGGGTGCGCCAGTTCTGTTTGTGAGGAAGAAGGACGGCTCCCTCCGTATGTGTGTAGATTATCGGCATCTGAATAGAGTCATTATCAAGAATAAGTACCCACTTCACATAATAGACGACCTGTTTGATCAGCTATAGGGAGCGAGGTATTTTTCAAAGATTGACTTAACATCAGGATATCATCAGGTCCGGGTTCGTGAAAGAGATATTCCAAAGACTGCCTTCAGGACCAGATACGACCACTTTGAATTTCTAGTCATGTCCTTCGGACTAAAAAATGCCCCAGAAGTGTTCATGGACCTGATGAACAACGTTTTCAGACCATACTTGGACTTGTTCGTGATAGTATTTATCGATGATATTCTGGTGTATTCCCGTTCATAGACAGATCACCGGGATCATCTACGGACAGTGCTCCAAATTCTTAGAGATCGCCAGCTACATACAAAATTTTCTAAATGTGATTTTTGGCTGAATTCAGTAGCCTTCATAGGCCATATTGTGTCAGATGCTGGTATACAAGTAGATACGCATAAGATAGAGGCAGTGAAAACGTGGCCTAGACCTACCACTCCGACTGAGGTATGTAGTTTCCTGGGGTTAGCCGGGTATTACAGAAGGTTCGTGGAAGGATTTTCCACATTAGCAGCACCTTTAACCAAATAAACGCAGAAGGCAACAAAATTTCGTTGGACTGAGGCATGTGAGCAGAGCTTTCAGGAACTGAAAGACAGATTGACATCGGCACAGGTGCTAGCGTTGCCAGAAGAAACAGAGGGTTATGCAGTCTGTTGTGACGCTTCAGATGTTGGGTTAAGATGTGTTTTGATGCAGCATGGTAATGTGATTGCCTATGCTTCCGGGCAACTGAGGAAGCATGAGAAGAACTACCCTACCCATGACCTGGAGTTAGCCGCGGTGATTCATGCCTTGAAAATATGGAGACACTACCTATATGGAGTCCATGTAGATATTTTCACTGATCACAAAAGCCTACAGTATATTTTCACCCAGAAAGAGTTGAATTTGCGGCAGTGTCGTTGGTTGAAGCTGTTAAAGGATTATGATGTGAATATTTTATATCACCCAGTAAGGGTCAATATTGTAGCATATGCCCTTAGCCGCAAATCCATGGGAAGCCTGGCATATTTACATCCCGAGCAGCAGGAATTAGCCGGAGAGTTACATCAGCTAGCCAGTTTAGCCGTGCGTATAGTAGAATCAGGAGACCATGGAGCGGTAATCCAGAATGTCGCAGTGTCATCATTGGTTGTGGAAGTGAAAGAAAAGCAGTATGAAGATCCTAGCCTGGTTTAGCTCAGAAATAGGGTCCAGCGAGGGGAAGTGACAGATTTCCAGGTACCCGAGGACGGATTTTTGAGATATAGGGATAGCCTCTGCGTTCCAGACGTGGAGCAGCTTCGCCAAAAAATTATGGGCGAGGTACACTATGCTCGTTACTCTCTCCATCCAAGTTCGGCAAAAATGTACCATGACATAAAAGAGATTTACTGGTGGCCGGGAATGAAAAAGGGGATAGCAGAATTCGTAGCTCAATGTCCCAAATGCCAACAGGTGAAATCTGAACATCAAAAACCAGGCAGACTGACACAGGATATAGCCGTGCCTTTATGGAAATGGGAGGCAGTTAATATGGATTTTGTAGTAGGGTTACCTTGTACCAGGCATAAATATGATTCTATCTGGGTAATTATTGATAGGTTAAAAAAATCTGCTCACTTTCTACCAGTAAGGGCTACCTTTTCAGCTGAAGATTATGTTGAGTTGTATATTAGAGAAATAGTCCGATTGCATGGTGTTCCGCTGTCAATTATCTCTGACAGAGGGGCGCAGTTTACAACTAAATTTTGGTAATCTTTTTAGAGGGGCCTGCGAACGCAGGTTAACTTGAGCACAGCCTCCCATCCTCAGACAGACGAGCAGGCAGAACATACCATCCAGATGCTCGAGGATATGTTACGGACGTGTGTGTTAGATTTTTGAGGCAGTTGGGATGAACATCTACCTCTTATGGAATTTGCCTATAATAACAGTTATCATTCAGCAATTCAGATGGCGCCTTAGGAAGAGTTATATGGGTGGAAGTATAGGCCTCCAGCTGGTTGGTTTGAGGTAGGAGAATCAGCATTGATTGGGCCATATATTATTCATCCGTCAGAAGAGAAAGTAAAGCTTATTAAGGAACGTCTGCTGACAGCTCAGAGCTGCTAGAAATCTTATGCTGATGTGCGGCGAAGAAACCTAGAATTTAATGTGGGTGACTGGGTATTCCCAAAGGTTTCACCGATGAAGGGTGTGAAGAGATTTGGTAAGAAAGGCAAGCTCAGCCTGAGGTTTATTGGGCCTTATCAGATTCGCCGAAGGATAGGCCAAGTGGCTTATGAATTGGATTTACCCCCAAAATTAGAATCTGTTCACCCAATTTTTCATGTATCAATACTGAGGAAGTGTATAGGAGATCCCTCCCAGATTGTCCCAGTTAAAGACGTCCAAATCACTGAGGTTAGCTTATGAAGAAGCTCCAGTAGCCATATTAGATCGGCAGATTCGTAGACTGAGAACTAAAGATGTTGCTTCCGTTAAGGTGTTATGGCGAATAAGAACCGAGAGGAGATGACCTGGGAGGAAGAAGATGATATGAAAACTAGATATCCTCAGTTATTTCAGACTTAGTCAGATTGTGCAGCTAGAGGTATGTTATTGTTGTTGTTTCATAAGTTGCATTACATACACGTATATGTGAGATAATTGACTTTAGTCTATTGTGAAATGAATGCCATAATATTGTGTGGAGCACCTGTATTGGACTTTTCTGTGTTTCAGGGTTTTTGGATAGTCCATATTACAGTGGAGACTCTGCCTAACTTTTTTTTTCCAGAGTAAGTAATTGCAATGTTAAGGTTCTTGCAAGTAGGAGTTAACATTCGAGGACGAATGTTCTTAAGGGCGGGAGGATGTTACACCCCGTAAGTTTTTAACGTTTAATTGTCCTATTCGTATGTTGGTTAAGTGTTTTAGAGTGCCATAAGTACGAGGAAAGGGCTGGGGGAAAGGCCGAACGAGTGCAAAGTCGGAATTTCGCTGGAGGAGGCCGAACCAAGCTTCCCCGAGGGGAAAAGTGGCACGGAGTTGCTCCTCTGTGTTAGCCAATGTGGCACGGAGCAGAATCAGCGCGTTGGGCAACGTGCCACATTGCCTTGTCTGCGTCCTCAAGTATATAAGGGTCTCACACTTAGAAATGAGATCATAATTCATATAATCACGACCAACAGATGTGAGAATGAAGGGAAACATTTAATTTTCATCCGATTACGCCGCTAAACGCTATCCAAATCCAAATTAACTTCAGGTATCAAAGTATAAGGCTGCAGGGAGCATTCTACGGAGTTAGTTTCGTGAAATTCGCCCTGCGAATCTTCGTCCTGCCAAGCCAAACTAGTGTCAATACGATCTCAGGCTTAAAGTAAGAATTTCTCCCTTCTAGACTTTCGAGAAATAACGAGGTTTCGACCGTGTTCCATTAAGTTGGAATATAGTTAATATTTATATATAAAGTTTTCCTTTTTGCCAAATTTAGTGTTAAAACTAGTCCTATTTTTCTAGTAACACGATTTCAGTTCGGAAGAGATATTGAATACTAATTGGAACTCGCCAGTTAATCGATAAACAGCGAACGAGGTTTGTTAAGGCATTTTCTTTTGGAAAGTTAGTTTCTTCAGCTTAGTAGCCTAGTATGAATCCTAGTAAAGCATGTCAGGAGTATGTTATCATGTTTAGTTGTTGTTGTCAGTTGAGACTCGTAAATTGTATTGTTTTGGGCTTTATACTTGTATCGCTTCCGCGACCACCCCAGGGTTAATAGCTGTGTCACCGCCCGCCAGAGGCGAGGATACGTCGCTCTACGGAGCGGCATGCCGTCCGCAAGGGACAAAGATGGGGATCCAGATCCTCATATTACTGTGGTTGGCCTTATACACAACCCCGCCGAGCGTTTACGCCCAGGGTGTAGATATCAGGAGTCCTTCGGACTCAGACACAGCTACAGTCAGGGGCTGAGCGGGCCTAATTGCAGACTCAGGGGATCGGTAGAACGCTTACAGCTGGTAGTTGACTCAGTATGACCTGGATAGGGGTATATAGATTGAGGTGTACTCAACTAGGGCTAATGGGGGCCCAGGTGGGTTATTCTGTGCTGATTGTACCTTCCGGCTTATGGGGGCCAGGTAAGGTTTATGCTTGTTTTAGCTACTGATAGTTAGACAGTAAGACGCCTCATTTGCCAGGTATGAACCCTACCTTCCTTATTACAGTTATGTTTAGTCCTGATTTCACTACCGCAGTCAGCTTTAGTCCGTTTTCTTTACTTCAGTTATTGTCAGTTCTATTTCTTACTTTCAGTCATTTAAAGTTATTGCTTTACATACTCAGTACCTGTGGTACTGACGCCCTCTTCTGGGGCACTGCATTACTTGCTTGCAGGTACACATAGACGAGGAGCAGGTCCCTTGTAGTTCCTGTCAGTCGTACAGAACCATCAGCTCCCTTCTTCCGGAGCTTGAGTGATAGAGGTTTATTTCTTTTGTTTGTACAGTATGGGTAGGTCGGGGCCCTGTCCTGACCATCTTATTACTCCTAGAGGCTTACATATTGCATTACTTCCCTGTGGTTAGATATCGGCCGTATGGGGCCCATATGTGTTTTAGACTATGTGTGTTGGCCGTGTGGGGCTTGTTTAGTTGTTGATTGGTGGCCTTGTCTGTCATAGCTCAGTTTAGTATCTGATTTCGCTTTCCAGTTATAACTAGATATCAGGGTGGCCTTGTCGGCCCGCATAGGACTCCCTATGTTTGTTTGTCTCTAGTTAGCTGTTTATTTTCATAGGTGGCTATAGGCCTTGTCGGCCGGAGTTTGTATTTACAGCCTCTATATAGCTCGTTGTTTTCTTAATTCCAGAGTTAGAGTCAACCCTACACCAGAGGTGCTTAGGCTCAATCAGCTCAGTAGTTCAGGTCCTAGACGGGCACCAGGTACAAGTCATGACTCCCAAGGTGGGGCGTGACACAAGGTATGACCCAAACAATCCTGTTATGGATCATATGACCAATGATAGGACGAGTCGGCACCAAATATGGAAATTTCCCTGTTAGCTTAGGAAAAGGTTTCTGATGTCTGTATAAATACCTTCTATGTTTTTATAGTAGAGAGAGAGATCAGTAGATGTGTTATTACATTGAGAGTAGTTTTGTTTGTGAATTATTATCAAGTTTTGGAGAGCAATTCTTGAGATCAACACTTGGTTTTATCAATTGTTCTTGATTTTGTTCATCAATATTCAAAGAAGGGTTTCTTTCAATTATTGTTGTAAGTATTTAATCATGTATTTTTCTATGAATACTAACTATAATCTAACAATCATGAGATGCTAAAACCTCCACAATTAGAGTTGTGGGAACCATGGTAAATTAACGAAATAGGATTACACAAAGTAATTCAAAACCAATGCTAAACGTTGGTATTGTATTGTATTCATCTTTAAATATTTCTTAATGGTGCGCAACATTAGGACTTGTCCGAATGCTTTACTTGCTTAAACCTAGAGAAGTAGAGATTAGGAAAATAGAATTATAACAAAGCTTTAATATTTATGATCATTGTATGACTTGAGTTGCTGTCTCAGGAAAGTTATTTTGGAACATAATGATAATAGTTAGTTTGGAATCGCTCATGAGACCTGACCCAGTGATTGAGTATAGTCATTCAATAGAGATGAATCAGTTGTTTAGATGTGTCACACCTCACCTTGGGGCCGGGCACCTAGTGCCTGCTAGACTATGGGCTACTAAACGGTCCAGCCTGAGCACATCTGGCGCTTTGGCTGACTCTAGCTCTATTTCAAGAAACGAACCGGCTATATAGCGGCTGTAAATACAGCCTCCGGCCGACTGGGCCTGTAGCCACCTATGTTGTAATACTAGCTAACCAGAATCATACTCATATAGGGAAACCTATGCGGGCCGACAAGGCCACCATACTATCTAGTTATCTGTAACTCAATAATAGAATACTGAATAACTACGTGACCGGCAAGGTCACCGCTACTATCGGGCTATGGCCCCATACGGCCAACATAATCAACAATGCTAAACAGCTAAACACATATATACAAGCACGGCCCCACACGACCGGCTCCACCACCATAGGAAACATCAGACTACAAGCCTCTAGGAAGTTATAATAGAATGGTCGGGACAGGGCCCCGACCTACCCAAACTGTAATCAAAAGGAAATAGGAGCAACCTCCGACTGTCTAGCTCCGGAGGATAGGAGCTAACAACTCTGCTGACTGGATCATGAGGGATCGACTCCTCGTCTATGTGTACCTGTAGGCAAGCAATGCAGCACCCCCACGGGCATCAGTACCACGGGTACTGAGCATGTAAAGCAAACCGAAATATACAACTGAAATGGGTAACAACAATAACATAAAGTATAAGCAGGAAGTAGCTGAATCTATCTAGCTGAGGATAACTGAGGAGGGTTTACATATTCTGTAACTAAACTGGGCGTACCTGATGACGTGTCATTCTACTGTCTATCAGTATCTAATAGCACATATAGATATACATATAAATACGCACAATACCTGACCGACCCTCATAAGCCGGAAGGTGCCAAACAACAGAACAATCTATTTACCCCTACCCGGGTCTAAACCAACCAAAAATAAGTCACTCCACTCATCTGAAAACTGTGAGCTCCTCCTACCGACCCCCTTGGGTACGTAGCTCAGGCCTTGGCCTCTGACAATAAACTGTGTCTGAGTCTGAAGACTCCTGCCTCTAGGCGCAAGTGCGCAACGGGGTAATCTGCTGCTGTATCTGTGACTGAAAATGCCCCTGGGTACAAGCACGCAACAGGGTAATTTTATAAAAATCTGTATCTGAAACTGCCCCCAGCCACAAGCGCACATAGAGTAATCTGCCTCTGTAAACAGTGTAATCTGGCTCTGCGCAGAGCGAACTAAACTGCCCCTGCAAGCAGGGTAATCTAGACCGTATTATTATGGTGGTCGGCCATCATCGTCCTCTAGGAGGACGGCATCACCCAGCTGGTGGCGGTACCTGAATCTGGTATCGACACAGCTATAACCCAGGGGCGGCGGGGATGCTAAAGGACACCTACATGCCACAACAAGTCTCAACATGCAAAACACATACACAGCAAGCAAGCTCAAATGAAAAATACTAATCGTATCCTCTTCTTTTATTTCACGGGCAGTTCGTATTAAACAACTGATGCTATATCCTACTTTACACTATTTCTGATTGTTGGACTAACTGCTACCTGGCCCTTATCTTTTTATCTGATTATTACTATCCGTGATCTGAAGCTATATCAGTTTCTAGAGCTATATCTATTTCTGGAGCTACATCTGTATCTGGAGCTATTTCTATATCTGATTACTGATCTGATTACATCTGGATATAACTCAGTAACATAGAACATGTCATCTGTAACTGGATATAGCTCAATAACATAAGATGTGCCATCTGTTACCGGATACAATCTCAACAAATGTAATACGTACTAGCTGTACTCTTGCTAATTCATTATACTACTTTTACAACTTCCATTCTGGGTATTATGTAAGAACATGCTGAGCTACTAGCTGATACCACATTACTATCTAAAATCATCTGACTATCCGTTATTCTGATTATCGCATGATACATAATGATATACTATCATGCTTGCTGGAAATTATACCAAAACCGTTCCTGTACGCTGGGTGTCTATTAATAGCCTTTATTCTATTTATTTTCTAGACTGTACTTCCTGGCTTGCCGAAAGGATAGCTTTACATACCTGGTTTCTGAGTACCCGACTGACCAATGTGATTTCCATCGGTACCTCTACGTTTTCTCCCAACTACATTCATATGCATGTCAATTATACCCAAATACATCAATATCTTGAAAGAAAATGTCACTTTCAATATATTTATAGTCTAAACTTTGGCTTATCGAAAGACGGTCAAAAACTCGCTATTTCTCAAAAGTCCAGAAGGGAGAAATATTCACTTTAAGGCTAGGAGTATTTTGACACTAATTTGGAGCAGTTCCACTTACCTTAGTTTGGTAGCACGACGATTCGCCAGTCAAATTTCACGAAACTAAATCCGTAGGAATGCTCCTTGCTGCTAAATACCTCGATATCTGGAGTTAATTTGAGTTTGGACCGCGTTTGATGGCGTAATCGAGCGATAATTTATCAACAAACCTCGCACCCTCTGTTTCTCTTCTAGTTTCTGGAAATTATTTGGTATATTTATGAAATGAACCGAAGTGGAGGCTTTATATACTTAGGCATGGACAGGTCCAATGTGTCACGGAGCCAACGCAGAGGCTCCACCTCCGTGAGACGTTGCCATCGCGGAGGGGCTCTGCACCGGCTCCTTCCGCGATGGTTCGACAGGTTTCTAGTCCGGTCTTTCCCCGGGCCTTTTTCTAGCATGTATGGCTTTCAAATACTCTCAACCAACAAGCGAATAGGTCATCTATGTGTTGGAAATTTTTATGGGATATAACATTCTCCCCCCCCCCTTAAGAACATTCGTCCTCGAATGTAAACTTCTATTTTGAGGACTTCTCAACTTACTCAACTTGTGGCTAGAAAAATTTCGGCAGAGTTTCCCCTGTAATATGGACTATTCCTAAAACCTGAAAAGCAGAAATGCCCAACACAAGTACTCCACACGATAATAATAATATTCATATATACCGTCTTTAATCAATAACCTACTTTTATATATGAAGTATAAGCATTCATAAGGAAAAACAGTTCTAGCATACCTCCTGTTTGCCTATGTCTGGAATAAGTGGGGACATCTGGCTTTCATGTCCTCCTCGGCTTCCCAGGTCATCTCTTCTCGGTTCCTGTTACGCCACAATACTTTGACTGAAGCAACATCTTTCGTTCCTAGTCTACGGATATGTCTGTCTAGTATAGCTGCTGGAACCTCTTCATATGCTAACTCTTCTGTGACCTGGACATCCTGAACTGGAACAACTGTGGAAGGGTCTCCTACGAACTTCCTCAACATAGATATACGGAATACTGGGTGAACAGACGCTAAGTCTGGAGGCAAGTTCAACTCGTATGCAACTTGGCCTATTCTTCGTCGAATCTGATATGGCCCAATGAACCTAGGGCTAAGCTTACCTTTCTTGCCAAATCTCATCACCCCTTTCATCGGAGACACTTTCAAATATACCTAGTCATCCACTGCAAATTCTAGATTTCTGCGCTGTATATCTGCATAAGACTTCTGGCGGCTCTGAGCAGTCAGTAGGCATTCTCTGATAAGCTTCACCGCCTCTTCTGACTGTTGAATGATGTTTGGCCCAATCAACGCTGACTCTCCCACTTGAAACCAGCCAACGGGTGATCTACATTTTCGCCCGTATAATGCTTCAAAGGGCGCCATCTGGATAGCTGAATGATAACTGTTATTATAGGCAAATTCAATCAACGGCAGATGCTCATCCCAGCTACCCCCAAAATCTAGTACACACACTCGTAGCATATCTTCGAGCGTCTGAATAGTGCGCTCAGCCTGTCCATCTGTCTGAGGGTGGAAAGTTGTGCTCAAATTAATCTGCATTCCCAGACCCCTCTGGAACGACTGTCAAAATCTAGCTGTAAACTGTGCTCCTCGGTCTGAAATAATAGACACTGTCACTCCATGTAATCTAACTATCTCTCTGATATACAGTTTAGCATAATCCTCAGCAGAGAATGTAGTTCGCACTGGCAGGAAATGGGCTGATTTTGTTAATCTGTCAATGATGACCCAAATAGAATCGTTTCTGCATCTGGTACGGGGTAACCCTGTTACAAAATCCATATTTATCGCTTCTTATTTCCACAAAGGCACGACTATATCTTGCGTCAGACCGCCCGATTTCTGGTGTTCTGCTTTCACCTGCTGGCAGTTAGGACATCTAGATACAAATTTAGCTATTTCAGCTTTCATACCTGGCCACCAGTAGATGTCTCTGATGTCGTGGTACATTTTCATTGCTCCTGGATGGAGAGAATAGCGAGCGTAATGTACCTCATGCATGATCTGCTGGCGAAGCCCTGAAACATTCGGGACATACAGGCGGCCCTTACAACGCAACACTTCATCCTCAGTCACTTGGAAATCTGGCTCCTTACCTATCTGAACTCTATCTCTGAGCTGGACTAAGTCAGGGTCCTCGTACTGCCATTCTTTTACCTCTGTAACTAACGATGACACAGCAGAGTTCTGAATCACCGCTCTGTTATTTTCTGTCTCTACTACTCGAACGGCTAAACCAGCTAGCTAATGTATTTCCTTAACTAACTCCTGCTTCTCGGGTCGCAAATACGCTAAACTCCCCATTGACTTACGACTGAGGGCATCGGCTACTACATTAGCTCTCCCTGGGTGGTAGAGAATATTTATGTCATAATCTTTCAGCAATTCTAACCAATGACGCTGCCGTAGATTTAACTCCCTCTGTGTGAAAATGTACTCCAGGCTTTTATGATCTGTAAAAATGTCTACATGAACACCATACAGATAGTGCCTCCAGATTTTCAGAGCGTGGATCACTGCGGCCAGTTCCAGGTCATGGGTCGGATAGTTCTTTTCGTGCTTCCTCAGCTATCTAGAAGCATAAGCAATTACCTTTCCATGCTTCATCAGCACACAACCCAGTCCAATGCCTGAAGCGTCACAATGCACCACATACCTATTTGTTCCCTGTGGCAATGCTAGTACTGGGGCGGAGTGTTCGCGTGATTTGTGGGGTGTATAAAACTACACGCAAGTGCACGTGGTCGAACAAGTAGTAAAGTGGCTTGAGTAAGCCAAGTATCGATCCCACAGGGACTGGGATGAAGTGTAATCTGCTCAAGTGTACTATATTTCGATTCTAAGAATGCAGACAACAGTGTAACCAAGAGTTTGATATTTTGTTTTATAATTTTTATGCTAAAGTTGAAACAACTATCTAATTTGAGTCTGAACTATGAATGAGAGCATGCTGAGGTTAAATGAACACGTAATGAAATTAATTATCGATCTAATTTGGTTAATCTTTTCCTCCGGTTGCTAGCCAAGAACATTTGCCAAGAGATTAAAACTCTCGTATTTAACCTCACTTAAGAATCATGAACCATCCACCTACATTTCTGTGATTAAATGCAATTCATGTTCTAGCCATACAAACCCGGTTCCTAAATTGACTAATACGACTTTCAAGTATATTTCTATCCTGAAAGTAAATCAATTCTCAATTTTCCCAAACTAAGTAAAGATCATATCCTATTAATTCACAACTTTCCAATTTCTTTCTCTCTCAAGTGAAACCAGACTTTTTAGATATACATCAATGTAGGCCACACATTAATGCAGTAAGAACAAGAATTAATAGAACAACCATGGAAGAAAAGATGAAAAACCAAAGAATCAATGACCACATTTCATCACAATTGCTCATAACCTCAGCAAGAAGAGGAATTAGCCACTCATTTGTGGATTAAACATCTATAAATGAGTGTTAAACATACAAGCAATTGAATACAAGGAGAAGGAAAGAGAGAAAAACCCTGATAATTTCGTCCCCTCAACTGCCTGTAACCCACGTCCTTGCTCCACCAAGTCAGCATATTGAAAAATGAACCTAAGTGTTCTATTTATACCAGTGGGAATTTTTCCCGGAATAACGAGCAACGTGTCACGGAGTGCATCGCGGAGCACTGCCTCTGTGACACGCTACGGACGCGGACCTTCACTAGAACTGGGGGTCCAGGAAATAAAGCCCAACGTGGCACGGCGTGCAACGCGGAGCCAAGCCACCGTGCCACGGACCCACCGCGTACCCTCTCTGGAATTTGGGCAAAAATTCCCTATCCAGGCAGAAGGCCTCCGCGATGGCAGTGTGACACGGTTCCATCGCGGAGCCCCTTTATTTCATGCTTTCCAATGCCTTGTCCCGTGCTCACTTCCAAGTTCAACCCCGATATCTTCTAACATGCATTTAAGCTTCCCAAAATTACATTTTACCTGCAAAACAATGCTAATCATGTTGGTTAGTATAAATTCACATTTTATTACCAATTACATGAGAATGTATACACATTGATAGATAAACAAGGCTAAAATGGCACTTTTGAGTATCACTTGGGCATATAAATTTGCCCAAGATCACGGAGGTCAATCTGTCTTTCAACTCTTGAAAACTCTGCTCACATGCCTCTGTCCACTAAAATTTTGCTGCTTTCTGTGTCAGCTTGGCCAGAGGTGCTGCTATAGTGGAGAATCCTTCCACAAATCTCCGGTAATACCCTGCTAAACCCAGGAAACTGCGAACCTCAGTCGGAGCGGTAGGTATGGGCCATGTCTTGACCGCCTCTATTTTCTGTATGTCCACCTGTATACCAGCATCCGACACGATATGCCCCAAAAAGGCAACTGAGTTCAGCCATAACTCACACTTAGAAAACTTGGCGTACAACTGACGGTCTCTAAGGATCTGGAGTACTGTTCGTAAATGGTTCTGGTGATCTGTCTCTGAACGAGAATATACCAGAATATCATCGATAAATACTATCACGAACAGATCCAAATACGGTCTGAATATGCCATTCATTAGGTCCATAAACACTGCGGGAGCATTCGTCAGCCCAAAAGACATGACTAGAAATGCAAAGTGACCATATCTGGTCCTGAAAGCAGTCTTTGGAATGTCCCTCTCACGAACTCGAACCTGGTGGTATCCGGACCTCAGATCTATCTTAGAGAAACATCTGGCCCCCTGCAACTGTTCAAGCAAATCATCTATTCTAGGGAGTGGGTATTTTTTTTTAACTGTTACCTTATTCAGCTGCCTGTAGTCTATACACATACGGAGTGAGCCATCTTTCTTCCTTACGAACAGAACTGGCGCACCCCACTGGGAAGTACTAGGCCTGATAAAGCCTTTGTCAAGCAAATCTTTTAACTGCTCTTTCAACTCTCTAAGCTCGGTTGGTGCCATGCGATACGGGGGAATGGATATAGGTTGAGTCCCTGGCAACAAGTCAATTGCAAAATCTATCTCCCTTTCGGGAGGGATACCAGCAACTCATCTGGAAATACGTTAGGGAATTCATTGACCACTGGAACATACTGAAGAGTCGGAGGTTCCACACGAACGTCCTGAACTCTAACTAGGTGGTAAATACATGCCTTTGCTATTAATTTTCTCGCCTGAAGGTAGGAAATAAACCTACCTTTTGGCGTAGCTGTGCTCCCTTTCCACTCCCGCACTGCTTCCCCCAGAAAGTGAAATCGGACCGTCTTGGTCCAGCATCTAAGTTGGCATAGCATGGCACTAACCAGTCCATACCCATAATGGCATCGAAGTCGACCATCTCAAGTTCTATTAAGTCCACTATGGTCTGGCGATCAGCAACCTCTACCGTACACCCTCGGTAAACTCTTTCAGCTGTAATCGAGTCACCTACCGGTGTAAGCACTGAAAAGGGCTGTTGAAGCAATTCTGGTTCGATACCCAACTTCCGGGCCACAAATGGTGTAATATATGACAAAGTAGACCCTGGATCAATCAATACATAAACAGGGTATGAGCAGATAATCAATATACCTGTGACCACGTCGGGAGATGCCTCTGAATCCTGCCTCCCTGGTAGTGCATAGGTACGGCTGGGGCCTGCACCTGAGCCAAAGTCTCCGGATCTACCTCGGCCCCTATTTGCTGAACCTGAGGGTCTGCGTCCTACTGAGGCTGCTGGAGCTCGTGTTCCCGCAAGATGCTCTATCTAGACTATCTCGGCTACCCTGTCCTCTGGCCAGACAATCTCTCATTAAATTCCCTTCCTGTCCACAGTAATAGCACCCTGAGAAGCCTTGCCTGCAGGCTCCAAGATGGGGTCGGTGGCATATAGGACAAGGGGTAGGTGCAAATCTACTTTGTTCTGCCCTCCGTTGCTGAGGTGATGCTACTGTCCGTAAACTGCTATCGGACTCTGACTGACTCCAGCGAACAAATCTACCTCTCTGTTGCAGTACCGGAGGTAAAGATCTGGGTTGCCTATCTGGAAACCGTGGTCTCAGCCCCCTAGGGATTTCCCCTTGAATCTCAGCGGGTCTGTTTCTACGGCGCTGCTCTGAATTCGCCTGCCTATCGCCCCGCTGCCGTTGTCTCAGGCCCTCAATTGTCTGTGCGAAGGCCTGTACCCTAGTTATGTCCATGTCCTCTCTTAGAGTAGCTGTCATGCACGTCTCTATGTAATCTGAATTCAGGCCCATAATAAAGCGATGGACTCTGGATGACATGGTGTCCACAAATGCTGGAGCATAGTGGGCAAAGGAGTCGAACTGTAAAGAATACTCATGGACGCTCCTGGCCCCCTGCTCTAAGTGTAAGAACTGGTCCATCCGGGCCTGTCTGACCTCCCGGGGTAAGTAGTGGTCCAGGAAGGCCTCCGAGAAGCTGGACCAGGTCGGAGGGGAAACATCTCTCCCTCGAGACCTTTCCCAACTCTCGTACCATAATACAGCTATGTCCCGCAACCGAAACACTGCCAGCTCAACTGATTCTGTAGGGGTCACATGCATAACCCAGAAAATTCTCTACATCTGGTCCAGAAAGTCTTGAGGGTCCTCCACTAAATCTGACCCTGTAAACTGAGGGGGTCCCAATGCAAAGAATTCTCTAACCTTGGAACTACCTGGCCCACCTAGGGATTCTGCTGCTGCAGGTGGTACTGGATGATGCTGGGTAGCTAGCATCTGGGTTAACATAACCACCGCACTACGTAGCTCCTGATCAGATAAAGTAGGTGCAAGAGCTGTGGGAGGCGGTGCTGCCTCAACTGGTGTCTGGCAAGGCGGAGACTGCTGGGAGGGTCGAGACGACTCCTCCGTATCGCCCTCAGACTAGGCTGAATCCGGCTGTAAGTGAGGCATCCTGCTGGTGCCCTCACCTGCCGCTGTATCTAATATCCTGCCTGTAGTAGGGTGCCACTGATCTACCATAGTATCTGTAGACAAAGAGGGTGGAAAGTTTCAAAAGAACCAACCCTAACTGTACTGTGCTATGGCACAACTGAGTATGAAAGAAGGGTAATTATCCTATTATGCCTCGCAGCCTCTTTCCTATAGTATGTGGTGCACAACACATCCATAGACCAGACTCTACTTAGCACGGCTTGCAGACTCTCTCGGACACGAACTGCTCTGATACCAAGTTTGTCACACCCCACCTTGGGAGGTATGACGGGCACCTAGTGCCTGCTAGACTCTGGGCTGCTAAACGGTCTAGCCTGAGCACATCTGGTGCTTTGGCTGACTCTGGCGCTATTTCAAGAAACGAACCGGCTGTATAGCGGCTGTAAATATAGTCTCCGGCCAACTGGGCCTATAGCCACCTGTGCTGTAATATCAGCTAACCAGAATCGTACTCAAATAGGGAAACCTATACGGGCCGACAAGGCCACCATGCTGTCTAGTTATCTGTAAGTCAACAATAGAATACTGAATAACAACGTAACCGGCAAGGTCACCGCTACTATCGGTCTATGGCCCCACACGGCCAACATAATCAACAATGCTAAATAGCTAAACACATATATACAAGCATGGCCCCACACGACCGGCTCCACCACCACAGGAAACATCAGACTGCAAGCCTCTAGAAAGTAATAATAGAATGGTCGGGATAGGGCCCTGACCTACCCAAACTGTAATCAAAAGAAAATAGGAGCAACCTCCGACTGTCTAGCTCCGGAGGAAAGGAGCTGACAACTCTGCTGACTGGATCATGAGGGATCGACTCCTCGTCTATGTGTACCTGCAGGCAAGCAATGCAGCACCCCCACGGGCGCCGTACCACAGGTACTAAGCATGTAAAGAAAACTGAAATATACAATTGAAATGGGTAACAACAATAACATGAAGTATAAGCAGGAAGTAGCTGAATTTATCTAGCTGAGGATAACTGAGGAGGGTTTACATATTCTGTAACTAAACTGGGCGTACCTGACAACGTGTCATTCTACTGTCTATCAGTATCTAATAGCACAATAGATATACATATAAATACGCACAATACCTGACCGACCCCCATAAGCCGGAAGCTGCCAAACAATAGAACAATATATTTACCCCTACCCGGGTCTAAACCAACCAAAAATAAGTCACTCCACTCATCTGAAAACTGTGAGCTCCTCCTACCGACCCCCTTGGGTACGTAGCTCAAGCCTTGGCCTCTGACAATAAACTGTGACTGAGTCCGAAGACTCCTGCCTCTGGGCGCAAGTGCGCAACGGGGTAATCTGCTATTGTATCTGTGACTAAAACTGCCCCTGGGTGCAAGCACGCAACAGGGTAATTTTATAAAAATCTGTATCTGAAACTGCCCCCAACCACAAGCGCACACAAAGTAATCTGCCCCTGTAAATAGGGTAATCTGGCTCTGCGCAGAGCGAACTGAACTGCCCCTGCAAGCAGGGTAATCTGGACCGTATTATTATGGTGGTCAGCCACCATCATCCTCTAGGCGGACGGCATCGCCCAGCTGGTGGCGGTATCTGAATCTGGTATCGACACAGCTATAACCCAAGGGCAGCGGGGATGCTAAAGGACACCCACATGCCACAACAAGTTTCAACATGCAAAACACATACACAGCAAGCATGCTCAAATGAAAAATACTAATCCTATCCTTTTCTTTTATTTCACGGCCAGTTCGTACTAAACAACTGATGCTATATCCTACTTTACACTGTTTCTGATTGCTGGACTAACTGCTACCTGGCCCTTATCTGTTTATCTAATTATTACTATCCGTGATCTGAAGCTATATCTATTTCTGGAGCTACATTTGTATCTGGAGCTATTTCTATATCTGATTACTGATTTGATTACATCTGGATATAACTCAGTAACATAGAACATGTCATCTGTAACTGGATATAGCTCAATAACATAAGATGTGCCATCTGTTACCGGATACAGTCTCAACAAATGTAATACGTACTATCTGTACTCTTGCTAATTCATTATACTACTTTTACAACTTCCATTCTGGGTATTACGTAAGAACATGCTGAGCTACTAGCTGATACCACATTACTATCTAAAATCATCTGACTATCCGTTATTCTGATTATCGCATGATACATAATGATATACTATCATGCTTGCTGGAAATTATACTAAAACCGTTCCTGTATGCTGGGTGTCTATTAATAGCCTTTATTCTATTTATTTTCTAGACTGTACTTCCTGGTTTGCCGAAAGGATAGCTTTACATACCTGGTTTCTGAGTACCCGACTGACCAATGTGATTTCCGTCGGTACCTCTGCTGTTTCTCCCAACTACATTCATATACATGTCAATTAGACCCAAATACATCAATATCTTGAAAGAAAACGTCACTTTCGATATATTTATAGTCTTAACTTTGGCTTATCGAAAGACGGTCAAAAACTCACTATTTCTCGAAAGTCCAGAAGGGAGAAATATTCACTTTAAGGCTAGGAGTATTTTGACACTAATTTGGAGCAGTTTCACTTACCTTAGTTCGGTAGCACGACGATTCGCCGGTCAAATTTCGCGAAACTAAATTCGTAGGAATGCTCCTTGCTGCTAAATACCTTGGTATCTGGAGTTAATTTGAGTTTGGACCGCGTTTTGACGGTGTAATCGAGCGATAATTTGTGTTTGTATATTTATGAAATGAACCGAAGTGGAGGCTTTATATACTTGGGCCTGGACAGGGCCAATATGTCACGGAGCCAACGCGGAGGCTCCACCTCCGTGACACGTTGCCATCGCAAAGGGGCTCTGCCCCGGCTCTTTCCGTGATGGTTCGACAGGTTTCTAGTCCGGTCTTTCCCCGGGCCTTTTTCTAGCATGTATGGCTTTCAAATACTCTTAACAAACATGCGAATAGGCCATCTATGTGTTGGAAATTTTTACGGGGTATAACAAGATGAACCCTAGTTGTCAGTTCTACAAGTAAGCATTGTGATTAATTAAGCGTTTATACCGGAAGTAGTTACGAACCCAAGGGGGACACTTACCCTAGTTATTTGCAAATCTTGATAACTATCACAGTTACGATATTGTTTTATTGTTGTTTTCTTTAAACCCCCTTTATTGGAGATAACTTATCAATAAGTTTAAGTACCAACATTAGTCTAGTTCTTACCTTATTCCCTGTGGGTTCAACCCCGACCTCTTTGTTGGATTCTTTATTGATAACGTTCACTTCATACTTTGCCAGGAAGTTTGAGTTTGAGCATTATCACGTCCTCAGTCTCTTCCTCTACCACGGATTGTTGTTGCTTCTGGCTCAGGTGTTGTGTTTCTAGATCCTTTAGCACGTGTTCTCACCATTTGTGGAAGAAGAAATAACAGTTGTTAGATACCAATTTGGAATACCAAATACTAATTGGAATCAAGTAATCTCATGAAAAGAGAGAAGAAAGGAGTTTTGCTAAAGTCTTGTAGCCTATCGAAGATAAGTTACGGACGTCTTCGCACCAATCCACGAGATTCTACTAGACCTGTTTTAGTGCAATGAGACAGACAAACCTAGGGCTGTAATACCAATATTGTCATGACCTAAATGGTCGTGATTGGAACTCACACTAATCCCCCAGTGGGCGAACCAATGATTCCAAACAGCTACCCCGTCATCAACCACACAAGAAAAAATAACAATGTAATAAAATGAAAAGAATTGCAATATTTGAAAGTTGTTATAACCAACTAAACTAACACAACTAAATCTTCCATAGATCCGAAAGTCATTGCACTTCAACATCTACCTACAATCTAGGATGCTTATATTAAACAAGAAGAAGTATTGCAATGTCTGAAAGAGAGACATCTTCGAAGGATGAGTGAATCAGCCCATTCCGCGTCGCTCACCTTCCATAGGAATCACTTTTGTCTAAAGGTGAGGATGAGAAGAGCTTCCTGGATCATATTCTGCACTCAGAAAAGATGTGCAAGAGTAGGTTCAGTATAAAAGCACGATACTAGTAGGCATCATCCGCCAATCATATATAATAATTTATAATTAAGGCCCCAATAATATGAAACCAGTCCCAAACATCATACATAAGCATAGTAAACATTTCAAGTACCCTGACTCTACTCAAGTGACAACTGGCTTGCTCACTAGATTAGGCCTCTTGCTATAGCGGTCTCTTGATTGTTGTAGCGGTCTCGCCGCAGCGGAATAAGTTCCGTTGCAGCGGTACTGCTCGAGGTAGTAGCTTGACTTAATTGCACCTTCTTCAGCTCACAGATTTCAATAGGTCACACCCTTCATATTTCATTCAGATATAACACAAGTGCTGACCTCAAATTATAACAACTCATCTCACCATGCAGTTTAAAGCATTTTGTCATAGAAAGATCAACTCAGCATCTTTGGTCATTGCACCGAATCACTCTTAGGATCTTTTTCCACTTTTATCGTTCCATTTACAATTATAGGATCATCAATTACACTCAATCACTTAGCACATACTCATTTCAAAACTGTTAATAAGCTATAAAAATATCATAAAATAGAGCAAAGGGTGACATGTCGGGCACACACCTCAGCCATGTCGCCATAAACACTCCGTCATCAAAGTAAATATACACACATGCTAGATTGACTTATTTCTGCCTTTTTAGTCATGACCTGCAGGGTACTCTGAACTCCATGAATTGTTTCGACATTGTACCTGCTCTGACTCATATGTTCATCTGGATGCTCCCCTCAAACACGAGCCACTCAACCAATATCGCTCACCCGGATGCTCCCCTTGGGCACGAGCCTCTCATCTTAGGATATTATTACTATCCTTAATTATTCTCATTCACTAAATATACAGGGTGAATTATTTGCACACTCAAGAGTTACAATCTAGCCCCTCGCTTGCATAAATACAAAAAATTAAACATCTCAATACCGATGCAAAGGAACTTAACTTAACCATTCAACACAATTTCATAACGGTTCACAGACCACATCATATCTACATTACTTCTACAATTCATTCAACAGTAACACTTCATAACATGTAATGTCTGAAGACAAATCACGTATCATCATTGCACAAAATATATATTGATCTTGGGCATAATTGCGTGCCCAAGTGCTATTTTATAACTTAGTTTACTCGTGTTTGTCTATTTATGCATTTAATTTCTCATGTGATTTTATGTAAATTTGGATATATACTAACCAACATGATTAGTCCTTGATTTTGTAGGTTAAAAATGCATTTGAGGAACTAATTTATGATGGGTGAAGTGGAGGAATGGAATCGGAAGCAAAACGCAAAAGTCGGCAAGAAAACATGCAAAACAGGCCACCTGCGTGACAGCACCGTGCCACGCCAGGCACAGCTGCGCGACAAGGGCCATGTCACACCAGCCATCGCGCTGCACGAGCAGCGTGCCACGCTGCCATCGCATCAAGCTTCTGTTGAGGCTCAATTTTTAGGTGATTTCCAGTGTGTTGTCGCGATATCTCCGTGTCACGGAGGTAAATTGGCGCGACCACCTCCGTTCCACGGAGCCATTCCATGACGAGCAAAAATTGTACATTCCCTATTTACTATAAATAGGACCCTTAGCTTCTAAAATCATTTTATCACAAAATAACTTTGGGAAACCGTAAAGGAGAGAAGGGAGAAGTGAAGAACTCTACCTGGGGTTGATTATATTTCATTCTCCTTAATTTATTCTTGTAAGTACACTACTTTAAATATGTTTTGAGTATTTGTACGAACATGAGTAGCTAAAACCCTTCTTCTAGGGTCGAGGCTATGTAAGATGATTGTAATTGCATGAATTCTTCTTGGTTTAAATTTTTAGTTGTTGTTTTGTCTTGCATTCTTCATTATTGTTAGTTTTATGGTTGATCACCATGAATAAAAATGCGTTAAGCTTAGGTAAAAGCTTGAGATAGTAACCCTAGGCTAGAACAAGAGAATGTAGGGAGCAAGTTCTTACTTTTATGATAGGATTTGCAATTAGGATAGAAATTATACCTAATTTGCCCTGCTTGGTTACTAAACGGGGATGAGCTAGACACCAACTTAGAATTATCACATCACCACTCATAGAAGTAGTTGTGAAGCTAAGTTCGGTTAAATGATTAGAGGTATGAAACTCCATAATCAAGGGTGCAAACTCCGTAAACCACATCCATGTAGTTAAATTGCTCACAAATTAGGATGTCACATCCCCGCTCAACGATGTAGGTGTGAGACTAATTTGTCGTGTTTAGAATCTCGAAAGACCATGAACATAGCATTTTACTTATGCGAGACAACAAATGAAGTTTTCATACTCGAACTATTGAGAATTGTAGCATTGCAGGAGTATTAGGCCTTAACTCTAGTTGCTCCTTATATTGTTTCTCAAGTATTTTGTGATCACCCCTAGAATTATTATAATTTTCCAAAATTTTCTATAATCAACACTTGTGGAGGTTAATTGTAACACTTGAACTTGATAATTCGCTGAATTGGTCCAGTCCCTGTGGGTTCGACATCCGGCTCTTAAAAAGGGCTACTGTATTACTTGTACGACTGCATACGCTTGCGTGTGCGCTGGAACGTGAACAAGTTTTTGGTGCCATTGCCGGGGACTTGGTGAAGTTTAGTAAATTTTTCATTTGTTGTGTGAGTTTTAATTTCCTTAAGTGTTGAGAAACTTGGTCTTAGTCTGACATATTGCAGGTGACAGGTTGTCCTTGCAGAGATGGCAAGGAATAGAGAGCTAGTGGAACCGTTGCTTGAACCAGAGCATCAAATTCATTTACGCAGGAGGAAAGCTCTAGAGGAAAAGCTAAAGAGACTTCAAGAGAGGGTACAACAACAACCACCAGCAGGACAAGCAAAGTGTTCACCTGAGATCATGGCAGCCAGACCAGTTCGCGAAGTGGCAATCCCACTAGCGACAAATGTGAACTCTAGTATCCGTAAACCGGAACCTGGAGGAAACTTTGAGTTGTATGGTGCAGTTGTTACATTCTGTGGTCAATTCACTTGGATGGCACATGAGGGCCCGCAGCAGCACTTACAGAACTTTCTTGAGATCAGTGAAACATTCGTCCCCGTCAGAGTGTCCACGGATTATGTCCAACTTACCCTCTTCCCATTTTCATTGTTGGGGAAGGCAAAGAGGTGGTTGAAGTCTGAGCCACCGAACTCCATAACTTCTTGGGATGATTTGGCAAAGAAGTTCCTTATCAGACTGTTCTCGTCAGGCAAGACAGCCAAACTTAGAAGTGAGATATTGAGTTTCAAGGAGAGGTCGGATGAGAACTTGTATTTGGCTTGGGAGAGATTCAAGTCATTACTGAGAGACTGTCCCCATCATCAGCAATCCAATAAAGTGCTGGCCCATACCTTTGTAGAAAGTCTAGACCCACACACAAAAATTTTACTAGACTCTAGATCGGGTGGGCAAGCCTTAAGAAGACTTATGATGAGTTGTACACTTTGTTGAATAGAATTGCTCAGGGAAATCCAGAGTGGCACAGCGAGGCATCAAGAGGGGCAGGAAAGAGAGCAGGGCTGATAGAGGTAGATGGTATGAATACCTTGGTGGCACAGCTAGCTTCATTCCAGCATCAGATTATAACTCAGTTCAATAAACAGAGTATGAACCAACAGCAGGGTCAGGTAAATGTAGTTCAGCAAGCTCCGAGTTGGTGTGAAATTTGCGGTAACAATGGGCATAATGAAGAATCATGCAGGGCCAATCCGGAATAAGTCAATTTTGTTGGGAATGTTCAGAGGAACAATCAGAATTTTGGGAACAATTACAACAAAAATTGGCAGAGCCACCCAAATTTTTCTTAGGGTGGAAATCAAAGCCAAGGTTACCAGCAACCTTAGGAGCAGCAGTATCAGCAGAACAGGCAGATTGATGGCCAGTCGAGTAGCAACATTGAGGAGACGTTGCAGAAAATTATGGAGACCCAGACTCAACTAGCAGAGAATCAGGCGAGGATGGCATCGGATTTGAAAAATCAGCAATTGGCCACCCGCAATCTAGAGAAGCAGATGGTTCAAATAGCAACTTCTCGCCACATGAGACCGTAGGGAGGACTACCCAATGACACAGATCCTAACCCCCTCCAGGTCAATGCCATCAGTCTAAGGAATGGCAAGCAATTAGCTGATGCGATACCTAAAGAGAAGAGAAGTGAGGTGCAGCCGGAGTTGGTTAGGAAAGGACCATCCACTGACAAGGGAGAGAATCAGAGTGTTGTGCATCAAAATGCACAATCATCATTGCAGCCAGCAACAGAGACCACCACCACCATTTCCGCAGAGATTCAGAAAGAGCAAGGAGGAGGAATGCTTCAAAAAGTTCTTTGAGATTTTCAAAGAACTTCACATAAATTTGCCTTTGCTTGATGTTTTGCAGGGAATGCCCAAGTATGCTAAATACTTGAAAGATGTGATGGCCAACAAAGTCAGATTGGTGGATGTCCAGACGGTAGCACTAACTGAGGAGTGCAGTCACAGGGTGATGAGCAAGATACCTAAAAAGCTTAAAGACTTAGGGAATTTTACCCTCCCTATACAAATTGGTAAAGCTGAGGTGATAAGAACTTTGTGTGATCTAGGGGCAGCAGTTAATCTAATGCCCCTATATCTATTTAGAACCTTGGGGTTGGGTCAATCGAGACCAACAAGATTGATGCTGCAGCTGGCAGATGAGTCGCGAGTGGCACCGCATGGAATTATAGAGGACCTTCTCATCAAAGTGAATAAGTTCATTATACCCATTGATTTTATCATATTGGATTTTCATGTGGATGATCAGGTACCCTTAATCTTGGGACAGCCATTCTTGGCCACTGGAGGAGCCATTATCGATGTGAGAGCAGGGACCTTGAAAATGAGGGTCGAGGATGAAGAATAACTCTTTCGATTCTACCAAGAGATTAACTCACCTACACACTACAGAAACCTGTGTAAGGTTAGTGTGTTGTTAGAGGATAAGTGTGGGGTGACAGATTCCACAGGTCCACGGTCAAAGGAGATGATTAGTTTTCAGCCCGAGTCTGATGAAGGGCTTCAGTGTGAGAAGAAGTTGGAGGAAGAGAGGGACAGAGTGGAGGATGTTCCCTCTAAAAATCAAAAGATAAGAAGATGGTTCTCGAAAGGGAACCCAGGTATGAGGATTTCCTGAAAAGGACAGTTCACGTCATGCCGCAACATAAAATTAGGCGCTGCTTGGGAGGCAACCCAAGGTTACCACAGGTACAATTTGTAATTGTTGTTTGTGTTGGTTTTGTTTATTTTCAACTTGTATTGTTTTTGGTGGAAATTTAAGCCAGATGGAGGAGAAATTTGAGTACCCTTGGAGGAAGAAGCTAAAAAGCATGTAAGAGGAAAAGTGTGGGGTTGAATACCCACTTGTGCAAAAATGAAGAAAAACATGTTGTTAGCTAGGCATAGAGGCCTAGGGAGTATTTCTCACCCTTTTGAAGTTTAATTAGATGCTTTGGGGACATAGCATGATTCAAGTGTGGGGTGAGGGAAATTTCAAAAATTTTGTGCTTAATTATTTTGGTGAATGTAATGCTTGATACATATTGGAAAAAAAAAATTTGAGTGAGCATGACTTCACCACCCGTTGGTTTTTCTTTTCGGTTCTTTTCCGACGGGGGGATATTTGAATCAAAGAATAAAATTTTTCTTTGTTTGTATGTACTGTTGTTAGTCATAGTTAGAGACTAGTTCCTACGATGGATGGATGACGACCATCTTGAGGAAAAATTAGTCAATAGGTTTTGGTTTTGAACCCGTAGCTAATTGATTGTTTGATGTTCTTGTTGTGTGCTATACATGATTTTAAGATGCAAGTGTGGTTAGTGTTGAAGCATGTAATAAGTGTATAACTTTGTTTGAGACACCTAACCTCATGAATGTGACTCGATGTGATTCTAAGCTTAATTCTGAATTTATGTGATTAGCTGAGTTAAGAGTTTGCTGAATGTGTCTTGAATTGAGCATGTGCTGAGAGTGTAAGGTTTTTGAATATTCCATGCTATTGTATAGTGTCTAGAACTTGCCTAGTGTGTACGTAAAACGAAATGAAGGATGTAGAGTGTAGGAGATGATTTAGGCATTTCTTTGAATGAGCCAAATTTCTATCCCTCGCTTTACCTACCTTGAATATTGGATCCTAGTTAGCCTCATTGAGCCTTAAGCCTATTCTTTGATAGCTGCAACATAATATTAATCATTTTACTTTCTTTAGCCTTGAATTTGATCCTAAACTCCTAAGCACTTAAGTGAAAAATCCGAAAGAGTAAAGGAGTGAGAATCAGGAAAAAGAAAGAAAAATAACAGTTGTGGAAGTTGAGAAAGGTCAAAGGTGCACTTGTGTGAAAATTCTTGAGTATTGGTAGGGAGTAAGAAAATAAATGAATGTAAAAGTTGCTTAAGTACTCCTTACTAATAAGCTAAGTGTGCTTAAATAAATGGGAACAAGAAGAGGAAATTAAGGGTGAAAAGCAGGAGGGTGAAGTAAGAGAAGAGTTGTCCATAATGAAGGTGTGATGTATTAAAAGCGCTTGGGGAAGATAGCCACTGTTATTAGCCATAATGGTACCTACCCGTCTCTTATCTTACATTACAACCCAATAAGTCCTACTTGATCTTACGTTCACACACCCTTAAATTAGTGAAGTAATACACTAAAGTCAAGCTTATGGGTCACTACATGATGCATGTGAATTCTTTGTGAGAGCGAGCTTAATTTCCATTTATATACCCATACATGGTATGATTTGAAAATTTATGAGTGGAAATGGGTAACTCTCTTGTGTTGTGAGGGCACATGTTTAATGAAAGATAAACTTCACGTCGGATATCTTAATCGGTTGATGTGCATGAGTTTGCTGAGATGGAGAGTCGATTCTTTAGGTTAGGAAGTCTTAACATAGTTATATTTAATTTTAAGGGTTAAATCTTGCATGCTTTATTTTTAACTTGCTATCTTAAATAGTCATTATAGTCGTAGCTTGAATTGTCTTGCTAAATTATCTATATAGGAGTCTTCATGTGCATGAGATGTAAAAGGTTTGTTCGAGGACGAACAAGGCTTTTAAGTGTGGGGTGGTGATCTTGGGCATAATTGCGTGCCCAAGTGCTATTTTATAACTTAGTTTAGTCATGTTTGTCTATTAATGCATTTAATTTCTCATGTGATTTTATGTAAATTTGGATATATACTAACCAACATGATTAGTCCTTGTTTTTGTAGGTTAAAAATGCATTTAAGGAACTAATTTATGATGGGTGAAGTGGAGAAATGGAATCGGAAGCAAAACGCAAAAGTCGGAAAGAAAACATGCAAAACAGGCCACCGCGCGACAGCACCGTGCCACGCCAGGCACAGCTGCGCGATAGGGGCCGTGTCACGCCAGCCATTGCGCTGCACAAGCAGCGTGCCACGCTGCCATCGTGGTAAGCTTCTACTGAGGCTCAATTTTTAGGTGATTTCCAGTGTTTTGTCGCGATATCTCCATGTCACAGAGGTAAATTGGCGCAACCACCTCCGTTCCACGGAGCCATTCCATTACGGGCAAAAATTGTAAATTCACTATTTACTATAAATAGGACCCTTAGCTTCTAAAATCATTTTATCACAAAATAACTTTGGGAAACCGTAAAGGAGTGAAGGGAGAAGTGAAGAACTCTACCTGGGGTTGATTATATTTCATTCTCCTTAATTTATTCTTGTAAGTACACTACTTTAAATATGTTTTGAGTATTTGTACGAACATGAGTAGCTAAAACCCTTCTTCTAGGGTTGAGGCTATGTAAGATGATTGTAATTGCATGAATTCTTCTTGGTTTAATTTTAGTTGTTTTGTCTTACATTCTTCATTATTGTTGGTTTTATGCTTGATCACCATGAAAACAAATGCGTTAAGCTTAGGTAAAAGCTTGAGATAGTAACCCTAGGCTAGAACAAGAGAATGTAGGGAGCAAGTTCTTACTTTTATGATAGGATTTGCAATTAGGATAGAAATTATACCTAATTTGCCTTGCTTGGTTACTAAAATGGGATGAGCTAGACACCAACTTAAAATTATCACATCACCACTTGTAGAAGTAGTTGTGAAGCTAAGTTCAGTTAAATGATTAGAGGTACGAAACTCCATAATCAAGGGTGCAAACTCCGCAAACCACATCCATATAGTTAAATTGATCATGAATTAGGATGTCACATCCCCGCTCAACGATGTAGGTGTGAAACTAATTTGTCGTGTTTAGAGGCTCGAAAGACCATGAACATAGAATTTTAATTATGTGAGTCAACAACTGAAGTTTTCATACTCGAACCATTGAGAATTGTAGCATTGCAGGAGTATTAGGCCTTAACTCTAGTTTCTCCTTATATTATTTCTCAAGTATTTTGTGATCACCCCTAGACTTAATTATAATTTCCCAAAAATTTCTATAATCAACACTTGTGGAGGTTAATTGTAACACTTGAACTTGATAATTCGCTGAATTGGTCCAGTCCCTGTGGGTTCGACATCGTGCTCTTAAAAAGGGCCATTGTATTACTTGTGCTACCGCGTACGCTTGCGCGTGCGCTGGAGCGTGAACATATATTCCATTAAACAAGGTCGATTTCTCGTAAGCCATAACCTACCTTGATTTTTGGGTACGGAAGGTCAGCTGCTCCATAGGATTTTCCCTTTCTCAATGCTTGGGAAAGCTCAAAATCTACAACAACAATATAGAGTAATTTAATTATTCACTCTTCAAATAAGGGTCCTATAAGTTCAACCTTCCCTTTAGGGCACTTTCAAAAGTAAAACCCCAATTTCACCTAGTTCTAGGTCTTAATTCTCTCGTAACCCACGTTCTCAAGCAAGTAAACCTCGAGGAATGATCAATACTCCTCAAACCTCTAATCAAACCACCCCATGATCCAGCCCTAGTCTATCAAACTAGGGTTTTCTCAACTTGAAATCCTCCCATTAAAGATTTTATATGAATTAAAGGGTCAACAATACCCATTATCGAGATAGGAAATCAAGAAACTTACCTTGGAAGAGGAATTCACTGCTCTCGAGGAAAAAATTATCTATTAACTCTTTTGATCATGTTTTTGGAAATGATGAGGTAGAACCCCAAAACTCCTACTTAAACCTTCTTTTCTGATTACGGTCGTCTGCTACAGCGCTTATATTTCCACTGCAGTGGGCCTGCTACAACGGTTAGGAAATCGCTATGGTGGATCTGGCGGTTAATTCCCCGATCTGTTATTGCAGAACTCCGAACATCACCACAGTCTTGCTGCAACGGATATCCTGTAGTGGTCCCCCAAAAGCATCTTTTTAACACATTAGCTCATTTCTTAACTATTTTCTACAAATCCTAGATTTTTCGAGTGTTTTAAGTTTGTTCCCCTTGTAACGAAATATGAGTTGTTACAGAGTACCGAGAGCCATGAGCCTCACTCAACATTCACTCTCTCAAGTCATCCACTACCGAACACACAATCGGTCCTAATATCAGAATACACCATCTTCCCCTTAGGAGAAAACCTCTAATTTCTGATTGCTGACTGCTTCCTTCAACTTCACGAGGATAGGATCCTCATCTTTCCTAGTCTTGACTTCAGTCATCAATGAAGATTTCAACCCATTTTGAATGATAACACCACCATCCATTGAATCTGTAAGGCGAACCCCTAAATGAGCAAGCCTATGGACATCCTTCACTAACTCCCTTCTCCCATTCTCGACATGAGACACACTCTCCATGGACAGCCTACTAAGAGCATCCACCACTGTATTGGCCTTGACTGGATGATAAAGGACACTCATGTTATAGTTCTTGAGAAGCTCTAGCCATCTACTTTTCCGCAAATTCAGGTCCTTCTGAGTTAACACATATTGAAGGCTCTTGTGATTGATGAAGGGCGTATTTACGCACTTCTTAGCCATATTTTCCCCATACTTTACTATATTTTGAGAACAAATTATGCGTGTTTGCATGTGTTTATGTTATATATTTGTGAAAAGAGCAAACGCATATAGTTATATACTTTCAGGGCTAAAAGTGATGGATTTGGGTGTATTTGAGGCTATTGGAATAAAGGTGAAGAAGTTGAAATGAACAAGTCAAAGTCATGGCATTTAACATTGCACAAGACACACTTGCGCGACCGGCAGCAAGGTGAGTAGGCCCTACTGTGCGATGAGAGGCGCAAGGCACCTACCTACTTGCTCAACCAACCACGTGACACGGCACCCTTGCCTACACGATGCCATGCGCAGTGCGCCAGCCTTGTTCGGGTGCCAACAAGTCTATCCCAGCTCAACTAAGAAAAGGAGCTACAAATCCCAAATCAAATTCGTAAAGGAACAAGAAAGGCATAAATCTACTGTTATAAATACCTTTTTATTTTTATGTATAAAGAGCGAACTTTTAGAGAACTTACAACTTAGAATTGAGAGTTAGAAATACATTGAGTTACTTGTTGTTGAATTATTCTTCCTTATTTTTTGCAATAATCAAGTGAGTTTCTTCCTATCATTATTGTAACTATTAATTTATGTTTTTGTCTATGAATGCTATTAATTTACTTATAAACATGATAGGTTAAAACTTCCACAACTAGGGTTGTGGGAACCATGGAGAATTAACGAACTAGGGTTTGCACGACATGATTCTAAACCAATACTAAATGCCTGTATTGTATTCACTTCATATTAAACCGTTTCTTAACAGTGTGCAACATTAGGACTTGCCTGAATTCTTTACTTGCTTGAGCCTAGAGAGGTAGAGATTAGGAAAAGAGAAGTACAACAAAGCCTTGATCTTTATGGGTAATTGTATAACTTAAGTTGCGGTCGCAGGAGAGTTAATTTTGAAACCAATTGATAATGGTTAAAGTGAAATCACTCATGAGACCTAATCTGATAATTGAGTATAGTCATCCAATAGGGACGAATCAATCGTTTGGAGGAACCCTAGTTATCAGTTCTACAAGTAAAGTATTGGGATATATCACAAGTGTAAAATGTCAAGTAGTTAAGAATCCATATGGAACACTCAACCTAGTTAATTGCATTAAATTGGAAGGAACACTCAACTTCTCAACATTGTTACCTATTATTTTTATATTCTTCTCCCTTTCTAGGAAGTAATTGACTTAAAAGCTTAAATACTAGTGTCATTCTATATCCTGACCTTATTCCCTATGGGTTCGACCCCAACCTTTGTTGGGTTCTTTATTCATAATGTTCGTTTCATACTTTATCAGGAGTATGAGTTTGAGCGTTACCAGTGATCCTTGAAGACATCCATATGCACCCCATACAAATAGTTCCTCCAAATCTTCAAAGCAAACGCCACAGCTGCCAACTCAAAGTCATGCTTCGAATTATTCTTCTCATCAGTCTTAAGCTGTCTAGAGGCATACAAAATGACTTTACCATGATGCATCAACACACAGCCGAGACCAACTCTAGAAGAATCACAATACATAACAAAGCTATATGTGCCCTCCGGTAGGGTTAATACTAGGGCTGAAGTGAGTCGAGTCTTTAACTCCTAAAAACTCTTCTCCCAAGAATCTGATCATTGAAATTTGAACTTTTCTGGATTAGCTTAGTCAACGGTGCAGCAATGGATAAAAATTCCTCTACGAATCTCCGGTAGTAGCCAGCTAAACCTAAGAAGCTCCTAATATCTATAGAGATAACAGGTCTAGGCTAGTTCTTTACTGCTTCTATCATTTGAGAGTCAACCTGCACACCCTCACTAGATACCATATGACCAAAGAATGCTACTAAGTTCAGGGAAAACTCATACTTACTGAATTTATCAAACTATTGGTGATCCTTGAGAGTCTACAACACAATCCTCAAATAAGCGGCATGCTCCTCCTCGCTCCGGGAGTATATGAGAATATCATCTATGAAGACAATCATGAACATATCCAAATACTGCTTGAACACCCTACTCATCAAGTCTATAAAAGCTGCAGGAGCATTCAATAGTCCGAAATACATAACTACTAACTCATAGTGACCATACCAAGTCTTGAAGGTTGCCTTCGGAATGTCACTCTCCATAACTCTGAGCCGGTGATAGCCGGATCTAAGGTTTATCTTTGAAAAGAATTTAGCACCCCGAAGATTGTTAAACAGGTCATCACTCCTGGGGAGGGGATACTTATTCTTGATTATGACCTTGTTCAACTGTCGATAATCAACACACTCCTAAGGGAACAATCCTTCTTACAAACAAAGAGAACTGGAGCACCCCATGGAGATTTTCCAGGCATGATGAAACCTTTATCTAGGAGATCCTTCAATTGTTCTTTCAACTCCTTTAGCTTAGCTGGAGCCATTCTATAAGGAGGAATGTTTATAGGTTGCGTATCAAGGAGAAGGTCAATACCAAAGTCAATCTTTCCCTTGGGAGGAACTCTTGGTAGATCATCTGGGAACACCTCCAAATACTCACATACAACAGGAACTGATTGAAGAGTCCGGGTTTCGAACATAGCATCCTTGACTCGAACTAAATGGTACACACAAACCTTAGAGATCATCTTCCTAGCCTTGAGGTAGGAAACAAAGCGACCTACAGGCACAGCTGAACTACCCTTCCACTCTAGGACTGGTCCAGTCAAAAATTGAAACTCTACCATACGGGTTCTACAATTGACTGAGGCATAACAAACATGTAACCAATCCATACTGAATATAACATCGAAATTTGTCATATCTAAATCCACTAAATTAGTTGAGGTGACTTTCTAAAAAATCGTGACAGCGCAATTTTTGTATACTCGTAGAGCTAAAACTGACTCACTGATAGGAGTAGAGACTAAGAAGGGTTTTGACAGGATTTTGAGATTGACTTTAAAATTAACAGCAACATAAGGAGTCATGAAAGATAAAGTAGTTCATGTATCTAACCATGCATACACATCAAGATGAAATACCTATAACATATAATTGACCACATCGGGTGAGCACTCCTACTCCTAACGAGATAAGAGTGCATAGAACCTGTTTCGACGCAGGCCTCCACTTGCACTAGAAGATGTGCCCTGCTAAAATAGATCAACTGTAGGAGCTGTTGAACTGGTGGTTGGGGTGTAGACCTTGTCGTCGCCCTCTATGGCTGAAGGAAAATCCTTAAGTCTATATTCAGGTTTGCCATACTCAAAATAAGCATCTGAGACAACTAAGCATCACCTAGGGTGGTTCTTACTGCACTTCGTACAGGCTAAAAAAGTGTTCTCTCTTTCCATGCTCCTTTGGCCTCTAGAGCATGCTGCTCTACCCCTCTAGTCATGTTTATGTCTAAATGGAACACTAGCTAATCATGGGGCTCGGGCTGACGATCTTTGGTGGGACTAAGGGCAATGTCCACCACCAGATCTTTTCTGGAAATACCCATAGCTCCTTGTCCTAGCCCTCTTGGCCTCTCTCTCCTTATCCTTCATATGTGTTTCCTCTATCTTCTAGGCATATATGACCAATCGAGAGATATCTATGTCATTTATCAGCAACGTGATCCTGTACTCCTTTACCTAATAATCTGGCACCCAATTCACGAACTTGCTCATATGAGTCCTCAGATCAGCAACCATCTCTGGCGCATACTTGGACTACTGGGTAAACTCCAAGGCATAATCTTGGACAGTCATGTTGTTCTGCTTAAGATTGACGAACTCAGTTGCCTTTACTTCCCTCAACTTTTGAGGAAAGAATCTATCCAAGAAAGCAGTAACAAACTCATCCCAACTAATGGAAACCACCCTAATTCCCCTGTTGTCCTTCCACTGCCAGAATCATATATGAGTAACCCCATTCAGCTGATAGGAAACTAAGTCTGCACTCTCCTCTCCAGTCACCCCCATAATCTATATGATCTTTTGAACCTCCTCTATAAACTCATGCGGGTCCTCATCCACCTTTAACCCCAGAAACTTAGGTGGGTTCATCCTGAGGAAGTCTCGCACTCTCGCCACTGTTGCGTTCCCATTCTGATGGACATGAATCATTGCCAGCTAGTTGACCTAGGCTGTCATAGCCTGGGCCAACATATAAAAACAGCCCCGAACTCGGCATGAGTAACCTACTCGGGCAAGGGATCTGCTAGAGCTGGTGGGGCTGGATGATGCCCGTCTCCATGGCCATTTCCATTACAATTCCTTCTTTTGTAGACTCGACGTGAAGTCATATTCCTCTAAACTCATATAGCACGAGTTATAAAAATAGAGAGATGTACTTCATTACACGACATAGATCATAAAAGAAGGGAACTTTCCTAAAACGTATCTGTTACACCCCGTAAGTTTCTAGCACTTAGTTGGCCTACTAACATGTTGGTTGGGTGTTTTAGAATGTCATACGTGCGAGAAAAGGGTCCGGGGAAAGGCCGAATGAGCGCCAAGTCGGATTTTCGCAAGAGGAGGCTGAACCGCGCTGCCCAAAGGGGCAACGTGGCATGGAGGCCCCTCCTCCGCGATGGCCAACATGGCACAGATCCGGATTGGCGCGTTGGCCAGCGTGCCACGTTGCCATGGTTCAGGCTTCAAGTATATAAAGGCCTCCCACCTCGTTCTTAAGTTATTTTTCATATTAATTTCAGTGAGAACGACCAGAAAATAGGGGAGACGAAGGGTTTTCATAAATTTCCTTCCGATTACGCCGTCAAATGCAGTCCAAACTCAAATTAACTTTGGGTACCAAAGTATAAAGCTGCAGGGAGCATTCCTACGGAGTTAGTTTCGTGAAATTCGCCCAGCGAAGCATCGACCCCCCGAGTCAAAGTGATTGGAATTGCTCCAAACTAGTGTTAACACACTCCCAGGCCTAAAGTAAGTATTTCTCCCTTCTAGACTTCTGAGAAATTACGAGTTTTCGACCGTTCTTCGATAAGTCCAAGAATAGTCAGTAAGTTATATATATAGAGTTGTATTTCTCCAGTATAATAATGAAGTTAATTCTATTCCTTCGTGAATATGATTACAGTAGGGGAGAATAGATGAATATTAACCGAACCTCGCCAGTTAATCAGTAAACCAGCAGTCGAGGTATGTAAAGCCAGCCTCTTTCGGCAAGTTAGTTTCTCCAGTATAGTAGAACAACATAAATCTAAGTAAGGTATTTCAGAAATATTATGCCAAGCTCAGTATGAAACTCAGTAAGGCATGTCAGAAATTATTATCATATTCAGTATGTATCACATGTAGTTATTGATATACATATAGAAATATTATATATATTGCGAATGACTACCAAGGGAGATCATGGTTACATATACTCTGGTTAGCTGTTAGAATTCACGTATAGATCGAACGGCAAGACCCCTCATTAAAAAGGGGAGCAGGTTAAATGTGGTTCACATATGATGTTATAGAAACTCTTTTATCCATAGCTTTTTGCAACAGTAGACTTATACATTTATTGCCAGACCTAAACTTCAGAGGTTCGTAAGAGTTAGTAGCCTGAATCAGTCGGTTAAATAGTATGGGCGCAGTTAGGAAGTTTAGCGATCAGTTGGGGCCTGTAGTGGCAGGAAAGTATCCCTAGAGGTCATTGATATTATTGCACATTCCAGAACCCGAAATAGAGACAAAGTAGGTATACCTCAGAATTAGCGACACCAGAGTTTTCCAGTATATTAAGTGATCGTGCGTCATCCCTCTAGCTCTATCAGTAATTGTCAGTCTTAGTCAATTGAACAGTTACCATGTAGAATGCTCAGCAAGCCAACCTAGTTTTCCAAGTTAGGTAAACTCGTGGGTACCCCAAGGAGGGGCCCACATCAGCAGCCAGTGACGAGTTAGCACCCTAGTCAGTTTTTGTAAGGTACCTAGGTACAGAGTGTCAGGAAAGGGCTAATCTATATAGACTTGCCTATAAGATTGAGAATTTCCCAAAACAGTAAAATAGCGCTCAGAACAGTAATATAAATCCGAATGGATGCCGACAAAGTCTAAGGAATCAATAGTATAGTGTTCACCAGGTTAAGGAGATTGGTAAGCTCCCTATGTAGAACCAGGGACCGATCTCCTAAAAGCAAGTTCGACCAAGACCAGCTCTATAGTTGTTGAATGAGAAGAATAAAGTAGTCAGATGTTCACATCTCCATAGTTATACATGAGCTACGAATGTCCGAGTAGGACATTCAGAGTATTGCTAGACTACTTCAGACCTCATTTACTCAACCCAGATTATTAGAGATCATGATCACTATCAGGATCCTCTAATCAGATACGCGCACATGGTGTGCCTGTAGACAGTCAGACAGATTATCCTAGAAGCGAGTAGCATCAGCTGGAGGCCCAGAAGTCCAGATACGCTCTCGCTATACAGATAGATTTATTTGTCAATTTTTCCAGCATGGTAATCCAGGATGACTCCTAGTACAGCATGTTAGAGATTATATTACTATCTTATTCAGTGTGTATTATATGTAGTTATTGTTATCAGTTGAAACTTGATTGTATTGTTTTTGGCTAGATTACCTAGCTTCTATGAACGCCCCAGGGTTAATAGTTGTATCGACTCATCCGCCAGAGGGAGAGGATACGTCGCTCTACGGAGTGGCATGTCGTCCGCTAAGGACGAAGATGGGATGCCAGTTTTCCCATATTTTGCCTTGGTCGGCTTTTATACACCCCCGTCGAGCACTTGCGCCCGAGGTGTTAATTTCAAGAGTCCTCCATACTCAGGTACAGTTATAGTCAAGGGCCCAACGGGCCCAAGTTGCATACCCAGGGAATCGGCAGGTTCCTTATAGTTACTAGGTAATGTGGTATGACCTAGGTAGAGGTAAATAGATTGTGATGATTGTACCTTCCGGCTTATGGGGGCCAGGTAAGGTTTATGTTGTGTTATGTTATGTCATGTTATTTTAGTTATGGTTAGATATACAGTAGGATGCCACGTTACCAGGTACGACTCCTACTCTTTTCAGAATAGTTAAGGTTAGTCCTGAACCCACTATTCCAGTCAGTTTCAGTCTGTCTTTCTTATTGCTCCAGTTACTATCAGTTTCATTATTTAGTTTCAGTTATTTTCAGTTGTTGCTTTGCATACTCAGTACCAGTGGTACTGACGCCCGTTCTGGGGAGCTGCATTACTTGCTTGCTGGTACACATAGACGAGGAGCAGATCCCTCGTAGTTCGAATCAACGTTACAGAGCCTTCAGCTCCCTTCATCCGGAGCTTAGAAGACAGAGGATTACTTTCCTTTTGTTTGTACAATATGGGTAGGCCGGGCCCTGTCCCGACCATCTTATTATTCTTAGAGGCTTACAGATTGTATTATATTCCTGTGGTTAGATGTATGTGATGGCCGTGTAGGGCCTTTTTCAGTTGTTAGTTGGTGACCTTGTCGGTCACAGATCAGTTTAGCGCCAGATTTCATTTTTCAGATATAACTAGACAGCATGGTGGCCTTGTCAGCCCGCATAGGACTCCTTATAGTTGGTTGTTCTGGTTAGATGTTTACCTTTTACATGTGGCTATAGGCCTTGTCGGCCGGGGGCTGTATTTACAGCCGCTATATAGCCCGTCGTTTTCTTGAATCCAGAATTAGAGTCAACCTTGCACCAGAGGTGCTTAGGCTCAGTTAGTTCAGCAGTCCAGATCCTAGTAGGGCACCAGGTGCCAGTCATGCCTCCCAAGGTGGGGCGTGACAAACTTGGTATCAGAGCAGGTCGTATCCCAGGGAGTCTGCAAGCCAAAGTAGAGTCTTGTCTATGGATGTGCTGTGCACCACATACTATATGCAGGAGGCTGCAAGTCATGATAGGATGGTTGCCCTTCCTTCTTATTCAGTCATGCTATAGAACGGTAAGGTCTAGGGTTAATTCCCTCAGTTTAATATACTCCTTTGTTACAGAGAAAATGTCGGATCAGCAACATCCTGCCACAGGCCGAAGATTGGATGCAGTAGCAGAAGGAGGTATCATTAAGACACCACAGTTGGTAGATAGTTAGCCTAAGGTCGGGAGTGGATGTTCACTCCCAATTACATGCAAGTGCACGTGGTCGTACAAGTAATAAAGTGTCTTTATTTCAAGCCAGGTATCGAACCTACAGGGACTGTAATGTGGCAGTAATTTTTCCTAAGTGTTTAGTATACGCACTTCTTTATACAAGAAGACAAATAGAACAAATGGTGATTCTTAAAGAATACTAGTTAATGTAACTTTAAGTAAAAAGATTGTAAATTAAAATCTGAACAATAGCACGAACAAGCTGAGGTTAAGGCAAAACATGCAGATATGTAATTTATTGATTAAATTGCAGTCAACACTTCTCTTCGGTTGTTGGTCAGGAATTATTAACCAATGGATTGGGTATTTTGAACTTCTCTCCAATTTAAGAATCATGAGACTTACATTACATATTTCTGTGATGAAAAAACTTCATATTCTAGCAATACACAACAAATTCCATAGATGACCAAATATGACATTACAGATATATTTCTATTCAGAACGTTAATCTTCTCTTAATTTCTCAACCAAGACAAGAACATATCCTACCAATTCACATCTATCCAATTAATCTCCTTTCGAAAATAAAATTGGAATTCTAGGATGTACATTAACAATGGCCAAGCATTAATATAGTGAAAACAAGAATTAGTAGAACAACCGTTGTAGAGAAGATAAAAACTGAAATAACATCAATTACATACTACTGCAATCATCCTCAACCTCAACCAAAGGTGAATTAGCGACTCATTTGATGATTAAACATCTTAAAACAAGTAGAAATCATACAAGCAATTGAAATTTAAGAGAAAAAGGAAGAGAATTAACCTAGAACTTCTTCAGCTCAACTGCTTGATACCCACGTTCTAGCTTGAAAAATCAGATCCTTTAAAATAAAACCTAAGTGTGTTATTTATACAAGTGAGAAATTTTGCGGAATAAATTGGCAACGTGGCACGGAGGGTATCGCGGAGCATCAGCTCCATGCCACGGCCCTGTCGCGGAGCTTCACTGGAACTTGGATGCCGAATTATTATCCTTAGCATGGCATGGAGGGTATCGCGGAGCCTCAGCTCCGTTCCACGGACGTATCGCACACCTTCACTGGAATCCAGGTGTGCAACAAAGTCTTCCCACCGTGTCACTGAAGTGAATGCGGAGCATAGGCTCCGTGACACGGTGCCATCGCACACCTTCACTGGAATTCAACAACAATTTCACTCTAGGAAGAATGCCTACGCGATGGTGACGTGACACGGCCTCTATCGCGGAGCATCAATCTTTTAGCATTTTCTTGCCGACTTCCGAGTTTTGCTTCCGAGTCCATTCCTCCACTTCACCAACTTGTAGATTAGTTTTCAAAATTCATTCTAAATGCAAAAACAATAACTAATCATGTTTGTTAGTATAAATCCATATTTACATAAAAATCACATGAGAATGTACACATAAAAGTAGATAAACAAGTCCAAATTAAGTAATAAAGTATCACTTGGGCATGCAATTATGCCCAAGATCACCTACCCCACACTTAAAGCCTTGTTCGTCCTCGAACAATCCTTTCACATCTCATGTAATTGAAGACTCACGCATAGCTAATGTAGCAAGACGATTCAAGCTATGGCTATAAGGATTATTTAAGATAGCAAGTTAAAAATAGGGCATGTATGATTTAATCATTGAAATGAATTACAACTATGTTAAGACTTCCTAACCTCAAGAATCGACTCTCAATCTTAGCAAACTCATGCAAATCAACCGATCAAGAAATCCACATGAATTTTATCTCTCATTAAACATGTGCCCTCACAACACAGGAGAGTTACCCCATTTTTACTTCAAAAAAATCTCAAATCACAAAAGGTATGGGCATATGAATAAAATTACGCTCACTCTCCCAAAGAATTCACATGCATCATGTGCTGAACCATAAGCTTGCCCTTAGTGTTTACTCCACTAATTTAAGGATGTATGAACATAAGATCAAGTAGGACTTAATGGGTTATAATGTAAGCTAAGGGACGGGTAGGTACTATTCTGGCCAGTAATAGTGACTATCTTCCCCCAAGCGCTTTTAATACATCCACATTCATTAAAGACGTCTCCTCTATACTTCTTCCTCATTCTTCTCACTCTTGAATTTTTCTCTTTTTGTTCCCATTTCTTTAAGCACACTCAGCTTAGTAGTAAAGCATATTTAAGCAAATTTTTCATTTACTTTCTTACTCTCTACTAATAATCAATCATTTTCAAACAAGTGCACCTTTGTCCTTTTCTCAACATTCACAACTTCTACTTTTCCTTCTGTTTCACGCTTCTCACTCCTTCACTCTTTGAAATTTTTCACTTAAGCTCTTAGGAGTTTTGGATCAAATTCACGGCTAATGAAAGAAAAAGATTAAGCTTATGTTGTAACTATCAAAGAATAGGCTTAAGGCTCAATGGGGCTAACTAGGATTTAACATTCAAGGTAGGTAAGATAAGGGATAAAATTTAGGTTCATTCAAATAAATGCCTACATCCTCTCCTACAATCCACATCCTTCATTTCATTTTATATACACACCGGGAAAATTCTAGACACTTCACAGTAGCATGGAATATTAGAAAAACTCACACTCACTGCACATGCTCAATTGAAGACATATTCACAGACTCTTAACTCAGTTAATTACAAGAATTCAAAATTAATCTTTAATCACAATGAGTCGAATTCTAAAGCCTAGGTGTCTCAACATGTTTAACACACTTGCATGCTTCCATACGAATCATACTTGCATCTTACAATATAGCACATAACAAGAATGTTGAACCATTAATTAGTTATGTGTTCAAAAAAAATCTAAACCTACTGACTAAATTTCCCTTAAGACGGTCTTCATCCATCCATCATAGAGAATAGTCTCTATCTAAGACTTCGGTTCAAAGGGACTATTCTCGGAAAAAGCACTGAAAACAAAACCGAGAAACCCAAATCAAAAAAATAGCAAGAATAGCAATTAACTTACACAAATAACTCCTTAACAATTTATTACATCACCAGCACCAACACACAAAATCATCAACAACATAACACGAAAAACAATGTCACATATTAAATAGCCATATAAGCACAACCACAGCACAACCTTACTACACCAGCACCTAACTACTCCCACCCCACACTTAGTTGGAACACTGTCCCCAGTGTTCGCATATCTGCAATTAAAAACAATGTTTGGGTGGTGTAACTCCCTAATCAATTAAAATGTTCAATCTCTTCATCAGGTGTCATTGCCTCATCTCCAAGATCAGAATCTTCTCTGTCGTCCTCCTCGGACTCAATGTATGAGTCATCCCGGCGCATTTCCTCATAAGTAGACGTCATCAACTGGTTCTACAAATGCAGGCCCAATTTTGCATAGTGCTCGGGCATGCTCATTAAATGTATAATCCATCTCGAGCTGCCACAATTCATCTTCTATAGCGGGTCTTCCGCCAATCTGCAGTTGCAGCATCTCCAGTCCATACATTCTGGCCATGTATTGGTCATCTCAAGCATGCCGCTCAGCTAGTGTAAGCACCGGCCCAAATGTGGTATCGGGTGATTTGGTCTTAGTGACGTCCAAAGCACGACGATCAATGTGCGAAATGTAATCCAGGGCCTCTTCTTCAATACCATGGCCCCTGAGGAAAGCTGTGAGAAGATCACTGAAACCATACCGATGCCCTTGATGAAGTCTGGCTCTCTTCATGGCGGAAATAATCACCGCTCCAACATTTATCTCCAGTCCTTTCATCAATGCATACACCAAACAAACTCTTTCCCGGGTGACATCAGTCATGTGCACCCCCGGGATCAGGCAAGTACACACTATCTTCAACCAGATCCTCGCTTCTCTGTTCATTTGGAAATATGGCAATGTCTGGTAATATCCTCTCTCCTTGTGACGACTCCACCTAGCTATTGATCGTGCTCCACACAATGTGCGTCTGATATCTGCATATGGTGGAGTGATATTCAGCTGGCGGAGGACATGCGCGTCTGTGTCCCGCACCCCCAAGATGGCATTAAGATGTTGTGGTTCAAAAGTAACCACCTGTCCTTTGATCTTAACTGTGTGGATGCGCACGGTGGGGTTCCAATTAGCGTAGAATTCCCTTATCAGGTGGAGATTGCACTCTTTGGGTTTTTCAATGATGAAGTTTAACCCAACAGTGTTTATACTGTGCAGGATTCTTGGGAATTCTTGAGCTAATGGTTCTTGTGCTATTTTTTCCACTGGGAAATACTTGGTTTCCTTGTGTTTGGCGTACCATTTCTTTCCCTCATCTGTAACCCATCATGTTCCATATCGTCTATGTTTCCCCCTTGGAACAGGTGGTGCTGCTGCTGCTGCCCCAATTCTCAGTCTTTTTCTGCTGGCGCCAGATGTGGATGCGCCTTTCCCCTTATCTTGCCCTCCAGACATTTGTCCTGTGCATCAAAAGCATATATTTCAAATGTCATGCATGGTATATTTGTATACTACTACTAAGGCTGGGCTTAAATAGATCACCCCACACTTAGTCGTTAGCCGTAATCAATACAATTCGACAAGAACAACTACATAATTTCAGCTCTTATTTCCCAAAAGGTTCAGTGCATTCATAAAAGTAGATGGGATGGTTTCATTGTACTACTCAGACTTCATACGATGCATTATTAAAGTTCATCCATCGATTCTTATACAATCATGAGTAATTCGCAATTTGTGCACAGCAACCTATGGGATTTTCCCACTTTCATTCCCCAAAAATCAATCTTCAACCTAAACACATTCAAAGTTTAAGCACCAAAAAAGAATTTAAAACTCCAACAACATTTTTCAAGTCAAACAACATGTACAACCCAAAATATCTCCATTTCTACCCTTTTCTTCTTCTTCCCAACTCAATTCTCAACCCTAGTTATCAACAATGTAAGATTTTTAACAAAGATCATGTAATCAATGAGTTCATACAATCAAAATGATCATACAAGCCACATTCATCCATAACCCAATTGATTACAACACTTTATATGAACTTAGGGCAGAAATTAAACATACAATATGTTCATGATACAAAATTTGCAGAAAAATGAATAGAAGTGCAAGAACATACCTGGTATGTGATGTTTTTGAAGAAGGAATTGAAAAAAAAATTTAATGTTAGGGGCGTGTCACGTTGAGGGAGAAGCGGGATTGGGAGTGTTGTCGCGGAGGGATGAAGAAAATGAGGAAAAAATTTCACGCGGGTCGACCCTATTGCCCGAACTGACCCGACGCGAAAATACACCCAACGTGTCATGGAGGGTAACGTGGAGGCCAAGCTCCGTGACACAAAGCCGACGCGGCAGCTTACTGGAAACCTTAACAAACCTGGATTAGCCTCAACGTGTCACGGAGGGTAACGCAAAGGTCAGCCTCCGTGACACGAAGCCAACGCCTAGGCTCACTGTCTCTTGCCCCAATTTTCACTTTTTACCTTTATTTTTCCACTTGTGATTTTGTATTTTTGCCCTCCATATTTCCTGAAAATCATCAAACAACAACAACTTGTTAGAAAATCGTGGGTTGCCTCCCACCTAGTGCCAGACTCTTTTTTTTTCTACTAGTCTAGTACATTACATCCATGGGTTGCCTCCCGTGCATCGCCTGGTTTACCTTTGTGGTTCGACGCTTGTCATCCTCATTCATCTACTAAGGTGATAGACGTCTTCTCTCGATTAACGTCTTCACCCCAGTAGTGCTTACACCTTTGTCCATTCACCAAAAATGTGGCACTTTTATCCTCTTTCCACAATTCAACTGCCTCGTGTGGGGTTATCCTTGCTACTTCAAACAGCCCTGACCACTTGGAGCGCAATTTCCCTGAGAAGAGTTTCAACCTAGAGTTAAATAGCAACACCTTTTGGCCCGGCTCAAAGATTCGATGCACCATGTGCCTGTCGTGCCACCTTTTCGTTTTTTCTTTGTAGAATTTTGCACTTTCATATGCATACCATCGAAACTCATCCAACTCACTCAGCTGCATCAATCTCCTCTTTCCTGCAAGCTCAGGATCCATGTTCAGCTTCTGCACAGCCCAAAAAGCTCGATGTTCCAACTTCACAGATAGATGACATGCCTTCTCGTAAACCAATCTGTACGGTGAAGTCCCAATGGGTGACTTATATGCCATTCGATAAGCCCACAACGCATCATCCAGTTTGCTTGCCCAATCCAAGCATTGTGCGTTCACCGTTTTCTGCAAAATCTATTTAATTTCCCTGTTTGACACCTCTACTTGCCCGCTAGTTTGGGGATGATATGTTGTAGCCACTTTATGTCGAACCCCATATTTCGCTAGCAAATTCCTGAACCTTGCATTCACAAAGTGTGACCCTCCATCACTGATAGCTCATGGCGTACCAAACCTGGTGAAAATCTGCTTCTTCACAAATCTAGTCACCACCTTGTTGTCGTTCCTGTGACAAGCTACTGCCTCAACCCACTTAGACACGTAGTCCACCGCCACCAAGATGTATCGATTGCCAAACGATGGTGGAAACGGGCCTATAAAATCTATCCCCCACACATCAAACACCTTAACTTCCAATATGTGATGCAATGGCATTTCCTGTCTTCTGTCGATTATTCCTGTTCTTTGACATCTATCACATACTTTGACATAAGCTGCAGTATCTTTGAACAGTGTGGGCCAAAAGAACCCAGATTGAAGCACTTTGTGAGTAGTACGCTTTCCTCCATGATGACCTTCATACAGTGATGAATGACAACTCCTCAGCACCTCTGTCGTCTGGCTTTTTGGAATGCATCACCTCATCACTTGATCTGGTCCTTGCTTGAATAGATACGGCTCATCCCACATGTAGTACCGGGACACATGCCTCAGCTTCTTCCTTTGTTGAGTCGTTGCCTCAGGTGGGTATACTCCACTTACCAATAAGTTCACAATATCTGCATACCAAGGGAGTTCAGCTTCCTTTATTGCCAAGAGTTGTTCATCAGGGAACTCTTCTCTGATGCTCTCACCTTCCTTCACATGTGAACGGTTCTCTATCCGTGATAGGTGATCTGCAACCTGATTTTCACTTCCCTTCCTGTCTTGGATCTCCAGATCAAACTCTTGCAGCAATAATATCCACCTGATTAGCCTGGGCTTCGCATCCTTCTTCCCAAATAGGTACCGAATTGCCGCATGATCAGTGTGTACCGCCACTTTTGACCCCACCATATAGGATCTAAACTTGTCAAATGCAAACACTAGAGCCAGCATCTCCTTCTCAGTGACTGTATAATTAACTTGTGCAGCATCAAGTGTTTTGCTTGCATAGTAGATGGAATGAAAAATCTTATTCCTTCGCTGCCCCAATACCGCTCCTACAGCCACATCACTTGCATCACACATTAAGTCAAAAAGATATTCCCAATCAGGAGCAATGAGAATAGGAGCTTCCACCAGCTTCTTTTTCAGCTCCTCAAATGCTTTTACACATTCCTTGTCAAATTCAAACTTCACCTCTTTTTCTAACAACCGGCATAACGGTCTAGAAATTTTAGAGAAGTCTTGAATAAACCGTCTGTAAAACCCAGCATGTCCTAGAAAGTTGCGGACTCCCTTAACTGATACTGGTGGTGGTAGCTTTTCAATCACCTCTATCTTTGCACGATCGACCTCCAAACCTCTGCATGACACCTTATGGCCAAGAACAATACCCTCCTTGACTAAAAAGTGACACTTTTCCTAGTTGAGCACCAGGTTTGAGTCTTCACATCTAGCTAACACCCTATCAAGATTCTGCAAACACATAGCAAACGAGTTACCAAAAATAGAAAAGTCATCCATAAATACCTCGACATAGTCTTCCACCATATCGTGGAATATCGCCATCATGCATCGCTGGAATGTGGCTGGTGCATTGCATAGACCAAAGGGCATCCGCCTGAAAGCATATGTACCATAAGGACATATAAACGTGGTCTTCTCCTGATCTTCTGATGCTATGGCTATTTGATTATAGCCAGAGTAACCATCCAAAAAGCAATAATATTCCTGCCCTGCCAGCCTGTCCAACATCTGATCAATGAATGGAATAGGATAATGATCTTTCCAAGCGGCCTCATTGAGCTTCCTATAATCCATGAAAATTCTCCATCCCGTGACTGTGCGTGTGTGAATCATCTCATTCTTCTTATTTGTGACCACTGTCATTCCCCCTTTCTTGGGAACGCATTGAACTGGGCTAACCCATTCACTGTCTGAGATGGGATATACCACTCCTGCATCCAGCCACTTGATTACTTCCTTTCTGACTACATCCTTCATCACCGGATTCAATCTCCACTGATGTTGCACGGTTGGCTTGGATCCCTCTTCCATAAATATTTTGTGCATGCAGAAAGCTGGACTAATCCCCTTAATATCCGACATCTGTCATCCCATTGCTCTCTTTCGCCTCTTAAGGACCACCAATGCATCTTTCACTTGTGCATCTGTCAGTTCTATTGAAATGATGACTGGTAAGGTGTCATTTTCACCCAAGAATACATATTGTAGATGTGGAGGCAATGTCTTTAACTCCAATTTAGGTTCCTCCTCTATTGATGGCTTTGGGGATGGTTCCAAGGACCTATGCAATGGTTCAAAATCTTGCTTCCTGAAGAACCATTTTGGCTCATTCAAAGTCTGCACCAACTCATATGTTGCACTGTCCCCAAAATGATCACGTCCCACCAAGGCTCTCTCTCTAAGGGATCCTGTGAGTCAATAATCTGAAGGGTCGACTCCTGATTAAAAACACTAATTGCTGATAACTCTTCATAGATGGCCGGTAGCTTCATGGCCTTGTAGACATCAAAGACCTCTACCTTATCATGAGCTCTCATGGTTAGCTGCCCAGCAGCTACATCAATTAAGGCTCGCCCGGTTGCAAAAAAAGGGACGTCCCAAAATAAATGGGACTTACGCATCTGGCTCAAAATCAAGAATTATAAAATCCACTGGGAAAATGAGGGATCCTACTTGCACTAGCACATCCTCCACAATTCCATCAGGTCTGGCTAATGAACGGTTAGCTAGCTACAAGATCACAGTAGTGGGTCTAGGACTGCCCAGCCCCAGCTTCTTGAATACTGATGTTGGCATCAAATTTTATACTTGCTCCCAAATCGCACAAACCACGAGCTAGAATAGACTGCCCAATTGTAATCTGAATAGTGAAGCTCCCAGGATCCTTAAGCTTTGTCGGCAATCGATTCTGAATACAGGAGGTGCACTCCTCAGTAAGTGCAACTGTAGCATACTATGTCAGTCTGCTCTTTTTTGCTACAATGTCTTTGATGTACTTGGCATATTTTGGCACTCCCTGCAACACATCAACTAAAGGAAGATTAATATGTACCTGCTTCAACACTTCCATGAACTTCTTGAAGTATGCTTCCTCCTTGTGTTTTTTCAATATTTAAGGAAATGGGGGCGGTGGTCTTTCCATCTCTGCTGCCTTTTCATTCCCCTTCACATCATCGTTTCCTTCATCCTTTTCTGTTGCTCCAAATTTCTGAGGTGTCCTTTCGGGTTCCACCTCCCCGAGTTGCTTTCCACTCCTGGTAGAAACTGCATTCACCTGCTTAGGATTTTGGTCTGTATCACTTGGTAATCCTCCCCTCGGTCTAGTATTTTAGGCTCCAGATAACTGTCCCAACTGATACTCCAATGCCTTTGTAGCTAACTGCTGATTTTTCATATCAGCTGTCAATTTTACCTGATCAGCCTGCATCTGCACCTGGTTAGCTATTATGGTTTCTAGCATATCCTCGATGTTGCTAGACTAAGGAGGTGCATTATTTCCTCTGAACTACGGCTGAAAATTGTGATGACCCCCTTGAGTTCTGTGCACACCCTGATTTGAACTCTGTCCCTGATGACTATTACTCCCCCATGAAAAATTCGGATGATTCCTCTAATTTGGGTTGTAACTGTTGTCATACTACTGATTACTGCTCCTCTGGGCGTTTCCAACAAAATTTACCGAATCTGGATTGGCACCACAACACACAGCTGAATGTTCACTACTTCCACAGACTTCACACCATACCTGATGAACTGCATTGACTGGGGCTTGTGCCTGGCTCAAGCTCATACTGCTAAAATGAGTGTTAAGTTGATTTTGCAAAGCAACTATCTATGCAGCGATAGCTGTGAATCCATCCACCTCAAAGACCCCTGCGGCTTTCTTTGCTCCCCCTCAAGTTGTATCCGCATTCCATTCTGGATTACCTTGTGAAATACGGTTCAACAAGGTGTAAAGCTCTTCGTAGGTCTTTTCCAATGCCTACCTCCCAACTGTTGAATCTAATAAAATATTTGTATGCGGTTCCAAGCCCTTAATGAATGTATGCACCAACACATCATTAGATTGGTGATGGTGAGGACAATCTCTTAGCATTGACTTGAACCTCTCCCAATCTTGATACAAATTCTCACCCTCTCTCTGTTTGAAACTTAGAATCTGACTTCTAAGCCTGGCTATCTTCCCTGATGGAAAGAATCGTATCAAAAACTTCCTCGCTAGGTCATCCCAAGTAGTAATAGAATTTGGCGGTTCAGCCTTCAACCATCTCTTGGCTTCCCCCGGCAGTGAGAACGGGAATAGTGTAAGCCTCACATAATCAGATGATACTCCAGCGGGTATATATGTGTCACTTATCTCCAAGAAGTTTTGTAGATGCTGTTGTGGATCTTCATGAGGGAGACCTGTACATTGCCCACTGGTGTGCAATAACTGCACCATATTCTGCTTAACTTCAAATCTCCCTCCTAGTTCCGGCCTGCGAATCCTGGATGTTACATTGTTTGCATATGGGATTGCCACCTCGCGGACCGGTCTTACTGCCATCTCTTCGGGCACTAAAACTGCCCTTACAATTGGTGGTTGTTGTTGTTGCTCTAGAATTGCTCTCCTTAATAACTGCAACTTCTTTTCTAGAGCTTCCCTCTTCTGTAGATGAAATTGTCTCTCCGGATCTAAAAATGAATCCACTAACTCCTTATCTCTTGCCAGCATTCAGAAACAACTTAGTACCTGCAAGAGAAATGCTAAGATCAAGATGTCAACACTTGTATCGAACTTGTAAACTAACACTAAGAAAATTAAATCACCAATTGCCAGTCCCCGGCAATGGCACCAAAAACTTGTTCACTCCCAATTACACGTAAGTGCACGTGGTCGTACAAGTAATAAAGTGGCTTTATTTCAAGCCAGGTATCAAACCCACAGGGACTGTAATGTGGCAGTAATTTTTCCTAAGTGTTTAGTATACGCACTTCTTTATACAAGCAGACAAACAGAACAAATGGTGATTTTTCAAGAATACTAGTTAATGTAACTTTAAGTAAAAAGATTGTAAATTATAATCTGAACAATAGCACGAACAAGCTAAGGTTAAGGCAAAACATGTAGATATGTAATTTATTGATTAAATTGCAGTCAACACTTCTCTTCGATTGTTGGTCAGGAATTATTAACCAATGGATTTAGTCTTTTGAACTCCTCTCCAATTTAGGAATCATGAGACTTACATTACACATTTCTGTGATGCAAAAACCTCATATTCTGGCAATACACAACAAATTCCATAGATGACCAAATATGACATTACAGATATATTTCTATTCTGAACGTTAATCGTTTCTTAATTTCTCAACCAAGACAAGAACATATCCTACCAATTCACATCTATCCAATTAATCTCCTTTCGGAAATAAAATTGGAATTCTAGGATGTACATTAACAATGGCCAAGCATTAATGTAGAGAAAACAAGAATTAGTAGAACAACCATTGTAGAGAAGATAAAAACTGAAATAACATCAATTACATACTACTGCAATCATCCTCAACCTCAACCAAAGGTGAATTAGCCACTCATTTGATGATTAAACATCTTCAAACAAGTAGAAATCATACAAGCAATTAAAATTTAAGAGAAAAAGGAAGAGAATTAACCCTAGAACTTCTTCAGCTCAACTGCTTGATACCCACGTTCTAGCTTGAAAAATCAGATCCTTTAAAATAAAACCTAAGTGTACTATTTATACAAGTGAGAAATTTCCTGAAATAAACTGGCAACGTGGCACGGAGGGTATCGCGAAGCATCAACTCCGTGCCACGGCCCTGTCGCGGAGCTTCACTGGAACTTGGATGCCAGATTATTATCCTCAGCGTGGCACGGAGGGTATCGCGGAGCCTCAGCTCCTTGCCACGAACATATCGTGCACCTTCACTGGAATCCAGGTGTGCAGCAAAGTCTTCCCACCGTGTCACTAAACTGAACGCGGAGCATAGGCTCCGTGACACGGTGTTATCGCGCACCTTCATTGGAATTCAGCACCAATTTCACTCTAGGCAGAATGCCTCCACGATGGTGGCGTGACACGACCTCTATCGCGGAGCATCAATTTTTTAGCATTTTCTTGCCGACTTTTGAGTTTTGCTTCCGAGTCCATTCCTCCACTTCACCAATTTGTAGATTAGTTTCCAAAATTCATTCTAACTGCAAAGACAATAACTAATCATGTGGGTTAGTATAAATCCACATTTACATAAAAATCACATGAGAATGTACACATAAAAGTAGATAAACAAGTCCAAATTAAGTAATAAATTATCACTTGGGCATGCAATTATGCCCAAGATAGGCGGACGTCCATGATCTCCTTAATACTCTCCCGAGGTACCAGGAACCTCATACTGTGATACATCTACCAGCATCGCCCCAGTTCATTTTTATAACCTTAGAGTAGGAAGTAAGGAGTATAGCGTATATACGAGTCGATTTATCTGCTAGATACATAAGATCTCATCAAGACGACAGTTAATATGAGATTACCTGATGGATGTGAGAAAGAGAGGGAAATGCAGGGTTCCCACCTCTATCCTTTCGAATGTTGTACGGTTTTACATTTCCCATTTCATTGCGGTAAGAAAAGGTTATTCCTACCTTCTAGTTTTGATTTTAGTATAGTAAAGGGTGTAAGAGTTGAGGCAATGTTGCCTGGAGTAAATAGTAAGAGAAGGTTGGGTTTGCTAGCTCCAGAAAGTGGTCAGAAAAGGCAGAGAGCCCTTATGTTTATGTAAGTTGTCCAGACCTTCACAGTAAAAAGTCAAAAGAGCGGGTAAGGCTAGCAGCTTACTCGAAGTGTGCGTAAGAAACCCATCAGTGATAAATTTTCAGTAATAGTCGAGTTCAAGTCAGAGAAAAAGGCTGAATCTGCTGTAGCATGCTAATGATTGTAGCATATACCTGTAAGATAGTGGTCATGATCTTAGTTGTGACATTGAAAGACAGGGAGGTCATATGAATAAAGCGAGTCCGACTGCAAGCCATAAGAAACATAGGCCGAGACCTGGCCGGTAACCTTGTTAATAGTGTAAGACAGGTACCATGAACCATTGAACCCTAGAGCTCAGTCTGAGGAAGATAAGGGGAAAGCAGGAATATCAAACCTTGGGAGGAAATTAGAATCAACTCCAGTTTGATAGAATATTGTATATTGAGGACTAAGCCTCGAGATAACAGTTAAGAGACAGTAAGATTGCAGCCTAGAATGTTGCAGTAAGTTCTCCTAAGGGGAAGATTAGAGAGTGCCTACACGGAGATTCTAATCTAGCGCAGCTTGGAAATAAGGCTCAACGGACAGTTGCGAGCCTTCAATATAACCACAAGCAAGGTCACCAGGTCCGGATGTTGACCTCACGTTCAGCTAGAAGATCATAGCTAAGATACATGTGTTCGTTGCCCCCAGAATTTAACAAAAAGGCTAATGAGATGGTATGAGAGGACAGGAGATATCATTAAATCATAGAAGAAGAGCCCTAGTGACAGGCCAGAAGGGGTGGAATAGCAGGAACCGAGTTATCCAGTATAAGAGATGATCGTGTCTGCAAGGGAATGAAGAGTAGTTAATATGAATACAGTTACAGGGTTATCTCACACCAGGTGTAGCCTGACCTTATTTGAGTCAGTATAATAAGACCAATGAGGTCAATTCGGGCCTTGCTAGAGGAAATTATGTTACCATTAAGACTTATGTCAGGTTAAATACCTCAGAAGTAGATGGGATGCATGGAGCCTTAGTGTTTGGTAAAACTCCGACAGAGGAGCACAATTTAAAACTAAATTTTAGGTAGGAATGTTGGAACGGACGGTGACAAGATTGGCTAAGAAAGGCAAGCTCAGCCCAAGGTTTATTGGGTCTTATCAGATTAGCCGAAGAATAGGCCAGATGGCATATGAGTTAGACTTACCTCCAGAGTTAGAATCTGTCCACCTAGTTTTCCACGTATCAATGCTGAGAAAGTGCATAGGAGATCCCTCCAGAATTTTTCCAGTCCAAGATGTTTAGGTTACAGCAGAGTTAGCCTATGAAGAAGTTCTAGTAGCCATATTAGACCGGCAGATCCGTATATTAAGAACTAAAGATGTTACTTCAGTCAAAGTATTATGGCGTAACAGGAACCGAGAGGAGATGACTTGGGAAGCAGAAGAAGATATGAAAATTAGATATTCTCAGTTATTCCAGACCTAGTCCGATTATACAGCCAGGGGTATGTTGTTATTGTGTTTCATGAGTTGCCTTGTGTTCTTGTATATGTGAGGTATTTGACCTCAGTTTTATTATGGAATGAATGCTATAGTATTGTGTGGAGTACCACTGTTGGACTTTTCGGAGTTTCAGAATTTTTGAATGGTCCATATTACAAGGGAGACTCTGCTGAAATTTTTTCAGAATAAGTAATTGCAAGTTAAGATTCTTGCAGGTAGAAGTTAACATTCGAGGATGAATGTTCTTAAGGGGGGGAGTATGTTACACCCCGTAAGTTTCTAGCACTTAGTTGTCCTATTCACATGTTGGTTGGGAGTTTTAGAATGTCATACGTACAAGAAAAGGGGTCGGGAAAAGGTCGAACGAGCGCCAAGTCGGATTTTCGCAAGAGGAGGCTGAACTGTGCTGCCCAAAGGGGCAACGTGGCATGGAGGGCCCTCCTCCGCGATGGCCAACGTGGCACGGAGCCGGATTGGTGCATTGGCTAACGTGCCACATTGCGATGGTTCAGGCTTCAAGTATATAAAGGCCTCCCACTTCGTTTTTAAGTTATTTTTCATATTAATTTCAGTGAGAACGACCAGAAAACAGGGGAGACGAAGGGTTTTCATAAATTTCCTTCCGATTACGCCGTTTAAAGTAGTCCAAACTCAAATTAACTTCGGGTACCGAAGTATAAAGCTGCAGGGAGCATTCCTACGTAGTTAGTTTCATGAAATTCACCCGGCGAAGCGTCGACCCGCCGAGTCAAAGTGATTCGAATTGCTCCAAACTATTGTTAACACACTCCCAGGCCTAAAGTAAATATTTCTCCCTTCTAGACTTCCGAGAAATTATGAGTTTTCGACCGTTCTTCGATAAGTCGAAGAACAGTCAGTAAGCTATACATATAGTGTTGTTTTTCTCCAGTATAATAATGAAGTTAATTCTATTCCTTCGTGAATATGATTACAGTTGGGGAGAATAGCTGGATACTAGCCGAACCTCGCTAGTTAATCAGTAAACCAGCAGTCGAGGTGTGTAAAGCCAGATACTTTCGGCAAGTTAGTTTCTCCAGTATAGTAGAACAGCATAAATCTCAGTAAGGTATTTCGGAAATATTATACCAAGCTCAGTATGAAACTCAGTAAGGCATGTCAGAAATTATTATCATATTCAGTATGTATCACATGTAGTTAATGATATACATATAAAAATATTATATATATTGTGAGTGACTGCCAACGGGGATCACGGTTACATATATTCTGGTTAGCTGTTAGAATTCACGTACAGATCGAACGGCAGGACTCCTCATTAAAAAGGGGAGCAGGTTAAATGTGGTTCACGTATGATGTTATAGAAACTCTTTTATCCACAACTTTTTGGAATGGTAGACTTATACGTTTGTTGCCAGACCTAAACTTTAGAGGTTCGTAAGAGTTAGTAGCCTGAATCAGTCGGTTAAACAATATGGGCGCAGTTAGGCAGTTTAGCGACCAGTTGGCGCCTGTAGAGGCAGGAAATTATCCCTAGAGGTCATTGATGTTATTGCATGTTCCAGAACCCGAAATAGAGATAGAGTAGGTATACCTCAGAAGTAGCGACACTAGAGTTTTCTAGTATATTAAGTGATCGTGCGTCGTCCCTCTAGCTCTATCAGTAATTGTCAGTCTTAGTCAATTGACAGTTACCGTGTAGAATGCTAAGCAAGCAAGCCTAGTTGTCCAAGTCAGGTAAACTCGTGGGTACCCTAAGGAGGGGCCCACATCAGCCGTCAGTGATGAGTCAGCACCCTAGCCAGTTTTTGTAAGGTACCCAGGTACAGAGTGCCAGGAGAGGGCCAGTCTATATAGACTTGCCTATAAGATTGAGAATTGCCCAGAACAGTAACATAGCGCTTAGAACAGTAATATAAATCCGAATGGATGCCGATAAAGTCTAAGGAATCAGCAGTATAGTGTTTACCAGGTTAAGGAGATCAGTAAGCTCCCTATGTAGAACCAGGGACCGATCGCCTAAAAGCAAGTTCGACCAAGCCTAGCTCTATAGTTGTTGAACGAGAAGAATAAAGTAGTCAGCTATTCGCAGCTCCATAGTTATACATGAGCTACGAATGTCCGAGTAGGACATTCAAAGTATTGCTAGACTACTTCAGACCTCATTCTACTTAACCCAGATTATTAGAGATCATGATCACTATCAGGATCCTCTAATCAGATACGCGCACATGGTGTGCCTGTAGACAGTCAGACAGATTATCCTAGAAGCGAGTAGCATCAGGTGGAGGCACAGAAGGCCAGATATGCTCTCGCTATACAGATAGATTTATTTGTCAATTTTTCCAGCATGGTAATCCAGGAAGACTCCCAGTATAGCATGTTAGAGATTATATTACTATCTTATTCAGTGTGTATTATATGTAGCTATTGTTATCAGTTGAGACTTGATTGTATTGTTTTGGGCTAGATTACCTAGCTTCCATGACCGCCCCAGGGTTAATAGTTGTATCGACTCGTCCGCCAGAGGGAGAGGATACGTCGCTCTACGGAGTGGAATGTCGTCCGCTATGGACGAAGATGGGATGCTAGTTTCCCCATATTTTTCCTTGGTCAGCTTTTATACACCCCCGTCGAGCGCTTGCGCCCAGGTGTTGATTTCAGGAGTCCTCCGGACTCAGGTACAGTTATATTCAGGGGCCCAGCGGGCCCAAGTTGCATACCCAGGGGATCGGCAGGTTGCTTATAGTTACTAGGTGATGTGGTATGACCTGGGTAGGGGTAAATAGATTGTGATGATTGTACCTTCCGACTTATGGGGGCCAAGTAAGGTTTATGTTGTGTTATGTTATGTCATGTTATTTTAGTTATGGTTAGATATACGGTAGGATGCCACGTTACCAGGTACGACTCCTACTCTTTTCAGAATAGTTAAAGTTAGTCCTGAACCCACTATTCCAGTCAATTTCAGTCTGTCTTTCTTATTGCTCCAGTTACTATCAATTTCATTATTTACTTTCAGTTATTTTCAGTTTGCTCTTTGCATACTCAGTACCAGTGGTACTGACGCCCGTTTTGGGGCGCTGCATTACTTGCCTGCAGGTACACATAGAGCAGCAGCAGATCCCTTGTACTTCTAGTCAGCGTTACAAAGCCTTCAGCTCCCTTCATCCGGAGCTTAGAAGATAGAGGTGTACTTTCCTTTTGTTTGTACAGTATGGGTAGGCCGGGGCCCTGTCCCGACCATCTTATTATTCTTAGAGGCTTGAAGATTGTATTATATTTCCTGTGGTTAGATGTATGTGATGGCCGTGTGGGGCCTTGTTCAGTTGTTAGTTGGTGACCTTGTCGGTTACAGATCAGTTTAGCGCCAGATTTCATTTTTCAGATATAACTAGACAGCATGGTGGCCTTGTCGACCTGCATAGGACTCCTTATAGTTGGTTGTTCTAGTTAGTTGTTTACCTTTTACAAGTGGCTATAGGCCTTGTCGGCTGGGGGGTGTATTTACAGCCGCTATATAGCCCGTCGTTTTCTTGAATCCAGATCCTAGTAGGGCCCCAGGTGCCAGTCATGCCTCCCAAGGTGGGGCGTGACAGTATCATAGCCTTTTCCCTATAAGTGTGGCATGTTTCACACCTATGGAAAATACTCTACTTAATGTAGCTTTCAAACATCCTAGGACACACCTAAACCTTTGTTTTGATACCAAGTTTGTCATTACCCGAGCTGGGTTCCCAGATCGAGACACGGGACCTAGATACATGAATGGCTCCAAACAACCCATGGTACATACATAGCATGAGTTAAGAGCATAATCAAGTGAAATTTAAACATGACCATGGATAAGCAGAAATCTATATAACATAAGGTGTAAGTAAATGTGACAATATCTGAATGCTCAGTCGCAAAGTTGAACATACTAACTCTATGTCTAAAAGTCTCTACTAACTGATGAGCTGTTGGGATAAGCCCCTAGCTAACTCCAAGTATGAAACTAAAAAAATGCATAACAAAATAAATTGATAGACTTCCTCGGATAATGAGGACTCACCAACACTAGGGAAAACTGGTTGATCTGGGTAGGAGCGAGCTAATGGCGAGACTGAGATGGATCACCCGAACCTATATCATGAGACGATAAAGGATAGAGTATGCGATCAATACTTTGAATGTAATGAGTATGTAGAGAAAATAACACATGCTAGTAAAACAGTACAAAGAAGTCATGAGAATAAAATAGTAAAAAAAGTAAGATAATGATCATAAACTGAACATGAGAGCTCAAAGTTTCTAAAACTATAACATAACGCTGAATATGACTGATTTCACAAGTAAAATCTCGTAAAGTATGTTTAGAGCTAAAATTTCAAATTCATAATATCATAAGACATGAACATAATAACATGTATATAATTACGTAACAATGGGATATTCTTATAATCGACATACCCAACTGAGCATACATGGAGCCCGACCTGTAAAAACCTTAGTCGGAATGGTGTCCATACCTTGTCAAGGGTAGAATTATGAAAAAGGCGTGATATCACTCATGGTGTCCCATTCGCACATGGGAGACACTCTCACGGAGGACCCCCATCATGGCTATGTTGGCATGTAGTTCTGAGATCTCCGTATGCTGAAACCCCGGTCTACTCTATGTTAAATACTACTCCCAAAACATATATAGTGCTCATAGAATAATTATGAAACATGGGTTTACATGGCTAGTATATATCATGAGATTCATAACATGTTCACATACATGAGCTAGCCATGAAAATAGTGTCATAGATAGACCATGATACATAGACTTGAATTTCGTGAAAATCATGCATAATGGGGTAAAATCACCCTATCTTGTAAATCATAGATTCGTGAGGAATTCTAGCAGAAAACATGCATCATAATCATAACCCATAGTTTGAATCTTAAGAGACTTGAAATCATAGGTTCTTAAACTTGAAATTCATAATCATACATAATAGGGCATAATCTTCATAAAACTTGAAATCATAAATTAGTAAGTAAATTGAGAGTAAAATCTGCCCCAATAGCCTTAAATCATTAATTGAAACATGAGAGAATTGAACCCATAGAAATAGCATGGATAATTACATGGAATTGGGTTAAACCCTAGAATTTTTAATAAACTTGATTGGGGACTTGGATCCATGAGTTAGGAAAGAAATTGGACATGAGGGTGGAAGAAATTCTCCATTCATGGCCTTACATATCTGGGTTAAATGATTTCGAAGCTTGCCTTGAACACCCAAGAAGATTTGGAGAGAATTTGATGAGGAACCCTAACTTGATCTTGGAAGAGTATTTCAAATCTAATGTAATATGAGAGAATAATGACTTAGGCTAGGTTAAACCCCTTAAAACACTATTTAATAAGCCCAAGACATCACGCATAAGGTTTAGAAGCTTAAGAATTTACAAAAATACCCCTGAAAACATGTAATAAAATCTAACTGCCAGGCACCACGGGTCGCACCACGAGTCATACCACCAAACAACGACTTGTGGCATCCTCTCGTTGTTAGCCAGTTAAAATTTTTTAGGTTCTCTATTTTAGATCACGAGTGCCCACTACGACTCGTCCCACCATACCACGAGTTGTCCTATAACTCGTGGTCAGTGGGGAGTCCTAGCACTTCTTCTGAATCGCCATCCTATGACTCTCACACCACGACCCATCACACTATACAACGAGTCTTGCGTTGACTCGTATGCCCATGACCTGACAACGAGTTGCTTATCACGACTCCTAACCACGACTCGTTGCATCAACCTACAGCTCATCCCATGAGTCGTTATTACTAGTTAAGGAAACTGGTGGCTCACCACAATTCCCTCCTACAACCCGTGCCATGGAACATCGACTCATACCATGAGTCGTTCTGAGAGAAAATTACAAATTTTTTTGTTGAATCTGCTACCAGTTTAGAGCTTGATTGTAGGGACTCTTAGGGACTTACATCTTTCTTCTTGTTCTTGTTCTAATTTGGGATTTTGTGTTCGAGTCGAAGTGATATAATCAAATCTTTGACGATAAAGCAAGTCTCACCCCCACCCCCAACCCTGCCCAAGGTCACATTTTTTCTCTTGAGAAATCAAGGTCTTTCTATTTCTTTTCTTCTATTATTTATTTACCTTTTTTTATTTTATGCAAATGTTACTTTGATTTAAAAAATTTATACCAGTGATTGAATCTCTCGTTTTTGATATTTTATATTTCTATAATATATTATTGATTTTCATGAAATTTTAGACTCACCTCTTAACTTCTTCTCACTATTACCTTGAGAATTTGATTTTGTATATTAGTTGGAGTAGGGGTACTATATATTTTATATTTTTCCCTTCCTAATTATTATAATTTTAATAATTTTTAACTTACAAGGTGTGCTCGGTACGAAGGAAAAAAGTTTATGAAAAAATATTTTTAAAAAAATAAGTGAGATTTTTATCTTTTTTTTTGTATTGGAAATATTTATATATTATTCTAAAATCTTTTGCATATAATATAGCCAAGTACATAATAGGTGGTGGGGGCATGGGATGGTGGGAATAGGGGATATATGGGGAGGGGGTGAAGATGAGATGTGTTGAAGGGTGGGAAGGATAATATATAGAATCAACATGGGATGTTACTTGTAAAACTTGTTTTCCCTACTTTCATTTTGCTCATTCTTTAAGCAACTTGCTTTTTAAGAAAAAATATTTTTCAAAATTTTTAACTAATCAAATATGAAAAAATTAGAATTTCTTTTTCAAAATATATTTTCTTTCATATCAAACGCACCCATATTTTCATAAATTCCGTGGACAATTCTAAGCATCATCTGCTAACCTTTTTCATGTGTTAGCCAAAAAAAAATGATTAAACAAACCATAGTTAAGTCTTATTTGACTTATTTATTTGTAAAATATTGTTAAATAATAGAAATGAATATTACATAACAAAATCACTATCAACCTTATACATTAGAAGTTATTAAAAGATGCTAACAATTATAAGACAATTATAGTATACATTAATGAAAAAATCATAGAGTATATAACGTAAATCTTAAAATTCACATGAATAAGGGAACAAAAAAAATGACTACGAAGCAAAATTAAAAGGGAAAATAGGTAAAAATATCTTGCAACTATTTAAAATATATTAAATTTACTCCTCGTTATATTTTTTAAATAAAAACTATCTTCTTCATTATATTTTTGGCTCGAAATACCCTTCAACTATTCAGATGGATCAAAAATACCTTTTCTTCTAATGGTTATTTCGAAACAAGAAAAAAGAAATCAATTTTATTCTTGCATAATTTGAAGTGGGATAATTTTACCTTTATTCTTTTATTATTATTTTTAGGGGGGAGGGGAGGGGGGGAGTTGACTAAACGTGAAAAACATAATAAAATAAGAAAATCAATATAAACACATCACATTTTAAAAAAAATATATATATAACTATTTTTTCTTCAAGTTTCGTGCTTATAATTAAATATGAGTTATTATTTCTAAACATGATATCATATACCTTTTTATACTGACAATAAAAATAATATGATAAAAAAATAAATTTTAATTACTTCTTAATATACTTTATTTATTATTTTACATTCAAGTCATTTCAAATTTTAATCGAGCGTCAATATAATAATTATTAAAAAGAGACAGTAGATTAAAAAAATAAAGTCTTGTAATTAAATTACATATTTTATATAAAAATTTTATATTTTATAAAAAAAAAATTCTCCACTAGATCATAATAGATCCAATCATTCAAGAACAGCGCAGGGTACGAATAGGTGCAGAAAAGAGGGTCTTCTCCGACGAACTTCGTATGTACTCGTTCTACCCTAACAATCATTTTCTCTGGAGAAGGCCAGTTAGAAGAGCAACACCGCGCATGATCTTCATTCTCCTAGGTTTATGTTGCTGGTAAATCAAGAATCCACCCTTTTTCCGGTCAACTGTCATTTTCTTTCCAAAGGTTTCGCATTTGGATAGGAGAATTAACTACTGCAGTTTTGAACTCTCCTGTCTCCACACAGTATTTTCTCATCTTCATCGTCGTTAGGATTTTACGACCGGCTCTTTTCCATTCTTCCTTGGTTTTCTGCAACTTTACAGCCGGCGACCTATGAATCGCCGACGCTGATGACCAGCTAGCCGAGGTACACAAGATTTTGCTAGAATTCGAAAAGGTTGCACACTCTCCATTCTATACCTGACGCAGCACTAGCCGGATATGGCATATCGCTGGGTATGGACATCGCTGGCGAACAGGGCTCACGTCGCAGGCCCAAGCCTTCCCTTCTTTTTTCCTTTTTCCTTTTTTCTTTTTTGTCCAACTGCAGGTACTACCAGGCGCAATATCATCTGGATAGAACACACAACTATGACTTTTTTCTGCTACTGGCATTATATACACCTTACTTTTGGAGAGCAATGCAAGTTTCAAGCGCCGCAAGCGATATCAGCGACTACAATCTAAGTTCTATCAATTGGGAGTTGGTACCTTCTGTTCATTATGTTCAGTTAATTTTTAAAGTTAAAACACAATATTCGCTTGATTAGACATTCTTGACTAGTATTTTTAGTTACGCTACATTACTTTCGAGTATCTCTGTTCTTCTAGGTAGGATTTGGTGTAGTAGAATTGCTTGTGGAATTAGTCTAGATTATTGCCTAGACCCTTTGTAGTGTATCTTCTGTTTGTAGCTATTGTTTGTATTTCACACGTTAGTGGCGCTGGGATGTACTGATGGTTTGAGGTCTTGTCCTCGGTTAGGTGGGGAAGTGAGAAGGGGGACAGCAGTGGCAGGGGTACTATGGAAGTCTCTAGGTTGAGAGTTGGATATTGGAACATAGAAATCTTGATAGGAAAGTATTAAGTTAGTAAGGATTCTCAAGAAGAGCGGGATCAATATAGCTTGTGTCCAGGAGACTAGGTGGGTAGGTACCAAAGCTAGGGACATGGATGGGTATAAGTTATAGTACTCAGGAGGTTCGAAGAGTAGGAATGGCGTGGGTATCTCAGCAGATAGTGAACCGGGGAGCAAGTGGTAGAGGCTAAGAGGGCTAATGATAGGATGATGATGATTAAACTAATCGTAGGGGGTCTAATTTGAATGTTATTAGTGTATACGCACCGCTAGCAAGATTGGATTGAGGAGGATAAGAAGAAATTTTGGGAGGCATTGGAAGAGGTGGTGAGAGGCCTACTGCACACGGAGAAGCTTTTCGTAGGAGGAGATTTCAATGGACACATTGGGTCAAACTCGAGGGGATACGACGATGTGCATGGAGGCTTTGGTTTTGGGAACGGGAACAAAGAGGGAGTCTCAATCCTTTAATTTGCAAGGGCTTTTGGGTTGGTGGTAGCTAATTCGAATTTTTCGAAGAAGGAAAGGCACTTGGTTACCTTCTGTAGTGTAGTGACTCAAACTCAGATAGACTATATGCTCCTTATAAAGGGTGATAGGAGGCTGTGTAAAGACTGTAAGGTTATCCTGAATGAAAATTTTATGACCTAATATAAACTCCTGATAATAAATTTGGAAATCAAGAGGGGGAGGAGGAAGAGGGTGGTGGATGTTTGGTTGAGGATCAAATAGGGTAGTTTGACTATGGCCAGTGCATTGGAGATGGGGGAAGTTGGTAGATTTGGGGACTTGGGGGAGTAGTGGAGAGCGAACAGTATATGAGAAAAGACTACTAGTTGCATTAGAAAAGTGGCTAGAGAAGTGTTAGGGGTCTCTTAAGGCCGTGTTAGTGGGCGTCAAGGGGATTAGTGGTGGACAGGAGAAGTTCAACAGAAGGTAGAGGCAAAGAAGGTAGCATATGTGAAGTTGGTGGATAGTAACGATGAGGAGGAAAATAGAATGAATAGGGAGAGCTAAAAGTTAGTAAGAAAGGAGGCAAAGGTAGTAGTTATGACGGTGAAAACGGCAGCTTTTTAACGTTTGTATCATAATTAGAGGGAAAGGAAGGGGATAAGAAATTATACAAGCTAGACAAGGTCACGGAGGTGAAGGCTCGTGACCTGGATCATGTAAAGTGTATCAAGGATGAGGACAGTAGAGTCTTGGTGGAAGACACACTTATTAGAAGGAGGTGGCAGTCATACTTCTATAAACTCTTAAACAAGAAATGGGCCAGTGGCATTGTGATGGGGGAGTTGGAGCACTCAAAGAGGCGACGTGATTGTGGGTATTGTAGGTGTACAAGGGTGGAAGAAGTTAATGGTGCTATTCTTAGGATGATTAGGAGTAGGGCGACGGGGCCGGACGAGATCCTAGTGGAATTTTAAAAGAGCGCAGGCAGGGTAGATATGGAGTGACTGACCAAGTTGTTTAATATCTTTTTCAAGATGACAAAGATACCGAGGAATGGAGGTGGAGTACAATGGTTCCATTTTACAAGAATAAGGGTGATATTCAAAATTGCAACAACTATAGGGGTATCAAGTTGCTAAGTCACACTATAAAGATTTGGGAGAGAGTGGTGGAGAGCAGGGTGAGGAGAGGCGTGGTGATTTCTGATAATCAGTTCGGATTCATGTTGGGGTGCTCGACGACAGAAGTTATCCATCTTGTAAGGAGACTAATGGAGCAGTATAGGGAGAGGAAGATGGATTTACATATAGTGTTTATCGACCTAGAAAAGGCCTATGACAAAGTACCGAGGGAGGTTATTTGGAGATGTTTGAAGGCTAGAGATGTACTGGTGGTGTACATTAGGCAATTAAGGATATGTATGATGGAGTCAAGAGTCGAGTAAGGAATGTGGGAGGAGACTCAAAGCATTTTTCAGTTTTGATGGGGTTGCACCAGGAATCAGCACTTAGACCTTTTATATTTTCCTTGGTAATAGATAAATTGACACGAGGGATTCAAGGTGAGGTGCCATGGTGTATGTTATTTATGGATAACATAGTCAGACTAACAAGACTCGCGGTGGTATGAATGTGAAGTTGGAGGTTTGGAGATGAACCTTGGAGGCTAAAGGGTTAGGTTGAGCAGGACAAGACGAAATATCTAGAGTGCAAATTCATTAACGTATTGCATGAGGCCAATGAGAAAGTAATGTTGGACTCACAGATTATTCAGAAGAGAGAAAGTTTCAAATTACGCATTATTATTATTGATCGATAAAATTTGATAAAATCCATATCTGTAAAATAAAGAAAGGGAAAATTCATTTATGGTAAAAAAATTCTGTCATTTCAGTTATTTCTCAAGAAGAAAAGAGAGGATCTATTGAATTTCAAGTATTCAATTTCACTAATAAGATATAGAGACTTACTTCCCATTTAGAATTGCACAAAAAAGACTATTTATCTCAGAGAGGTTTGAAGAAAATTTTAAAAAAACGTCAACGACTGCTAGCTTATTTGGCAAAAAAAGTAGAGTACGTCATAAAGAATTAATTAATCAGTTGGACATTCGAGAGACAAAAACTCGTTAATTTAATTAATTTGAAGAGTCATTTCATTTTCACTTATATGTTTCGATTAAATTTTGATGAACTTCTTTTCACTTTTGTATGAAATATCCATATACTTGATAGAAGCAGCCTCAAACCACAAATTAAATTTACTCTTGGCACGTAGCTTATATTTATGTCCATCATGGTAACTTGCATTTTATGTAATTCTTGCACTTTTCTGCATAAATGTTGAAAAAAATTATATTTTACTGATTTTGTCACGCTTTATACTTAATCATCATCAAAGCATGATTAGTAAATTAAGTATCCAAAACGTCAGTTTAATCATTTTGAATTTACAGTTATCGCAACTCTATATTAATTATTAATGTAATATACACATGCAAAGGACATGTCCATAAACTATTATGATAAATATATATATATATATATACACACGACTATCTCTTAACTAACACTTTACCTTGGTATTTATAGTTGTAAGTTGCTATGCTTGTGTTTGGGTTGTACAAACCATTCAAATACGTTAGCGTATTCAGTGCACTACTTCCCTGGCCCTTTTAGATGCTAATATTTGGATTAGGCATGCTTAGTGTAAATAAATACTCCCTCCATTCTATTTTAATTGATAGGTATACTATAAATACATGTTTCAAAATACTTGCTAGTTTTAAAATTCAAGAGATAATTGACCATGTTTTTTCAATTCTATCATTAGTACTTAAAGTCATTCTAAAATGTGAAAATAATTATTATTGTATGTTTCCAAAAAAATTAATAGGGTTATATTAGTCAAATTACCATCCCTATTAATTTTTTTTTAATGAGTTCGCATGCCTTATCGTAACAATTTAAATGGAATAGAGGAAATACCGGCTAACTTGTTTCTAATCATTTTCTTAAAAGTATAACTTTTTATGATTGTTAACAATTGAATTTTGTCAAGAGAGCAAGCCAAAATTTCCTTACAAACATAATTTGTTGCTTAATCACTTTTGCCAGACTATTTCTCACTCCAAAATAAGTTTTAAAAAGGTGCAGAATCTAAGAAGGTTAAAAATGTCAAAATTTATTAATATTTAAAAAAAAGATCATTTGCATAAATGTTCTTATTTTTGTGTGATCTTTAATTTTTGCCCCTTAAATTTGTGATCTTTAATGTTTATCTTTCGACACTTTAAATGAATAAAAGGTGGTCAAAAATACCCTTAACAATAAAAAAAATAAAAAAATCGTAAGGCATGAGTTTTGTCCAAGTTATATCTGAGGCATAAATTATGCTACTTAAATTGTGCCTAAGGCTGACAACGAGCCGGAACCGGAAACTCCGGACCAATTTTTCCCGTAAATGGATCGGGTCCGAGACCCGGTTGATCGGAACTTTGATCGAAATCGGGTCTACCGGTACCGGGTCTATCGGATATTCCACATGATCTGGTCCGGTCCATGTAATATCGGTGCAGAACCGGATCGGAGCGGGTCCTTTTTTTTTAAATTTATTTCTATTTTTTTTAATAAAAAAAGTTAAATTTTTTTATAATTTTTTAATTATTAGTCCATTAGTATAATTATTAGTCTATTAAGAATTTAAGTTAACCATTTTTTCGGGGGATATTTTTTGATTATTTTTTTGTTAAAAATATAAGTATAACTTATAAAGTTAATAACTTATGAACTTTTAAATATTTTAAATAAATTATTAAATATTTTAAAGTTAATACTTATGAACTTTTTTACAAAAGTAACAAAACTAACTAATTGTTTTTACAAAAGTCAAAACTAATTAAATTTGTAGCTTATTAAAGTTTTGGTAAAATTATAAATAATAACAAATTTATGAAGTAACTCGGTAAGTTACTAAGTTAAAAAATCAAATATAAATTTAATTTTAAGTAAGTAATACTAAGTATTTATAAAATGAGTTGCATTAAATAAAAGACAATTATTAAAAAAAATTAAGGCAAATAGCCTAAAAATTTATTCAAATAAATAAAATCGTATATGTATTACAAAATATTTAGAAGACTAAAAGAGTACCTAATCTACGCAGCCACCTTCTAGGAAGGGTTCTGTTTCAATTAGGTCTCTATTATTATACTAAATAACTAAAATCTATAATCTCCAAAATGTTGTTTATGTAACTTATTTATCAGGTCATCTGTAATATTTTCTGGAATTGGTACTCTTCCTTGTTCCTCCATTGCGTCTATGCCGTCATCACTATTTTCCCCAAATATTTCATCTATTTCATCTTCAATTTGGGCCGATAATTTTGGCAGTCCAAAGTTTATTTGTTCATCATTTATCCAATCTCTGAACAACACCAATATTTCTAAACTGTCTTTTGCCAAAGAATATCGATAGTCTCCAATAATAAATCTTCCCGCGCAGAAAGCTTGCTCTGAAGCTACTGAAGACGCTTGAATGGCTAACACATCTCGAACCACCCTTGAAAGCCTTGGATATTGTTCCCTATGGTTCTTCCACCATGCCAAAAGTTGGGGCTGTCCATTTGCATCTCTGATACTATCTCATGCCTGTGAAATACATGAATTAAAGTCATTACTGTTAGATGATTCGAGACCAAGATAATCACCCATCAAGTCATCAACATCGTCTACTCTAGGCCTAGAACTAACAGGTCGCGCTGGTGGAACATTTCGTTCGATTATTCTATATACATTATATAAGTTTCTAGTTTCAGGTATTATACTACTCTTACACATCTCAAGGGTTGGCAATTCATCCGGTTGAATTTCTAAATTTTTATAAATAGCTTCAACCATTTTTTCAACACCTTGAACTTTATAAAAAGGGTTAAATAAAGTAGCAGTCAAACAAATTTGGGAAATAAGGAAAAAAAATATTTTAAAATTTTCAATCATATACTGAATAGGCTCTTTAAAGATTTCAATTTTTTTAAAATTTGCAAATTCCCCTGAAATAGCAGTAATATTTGCTAACACCGAAGAAATGATCGAATAATATTAACCAGATACTGCATTTGTAGCTGTATAAAAAGTTTTCAAAAATTTAATAATTTCATAAACTTGAGCCCAATCATCATCACAAAGTCTTGAATAAGTATTCGCATTATGAGCATTATAAACTAGTTGTATAGGCATGCGATAAACATAAGCTACTTCAAGCATTTCATATAAAAAGTTCCATCTAGTAGACACTTCTTTTGGAACTTTTCTATATTCAAGTTGGCATTCTACACAACAATTTTTAAATTCAACAAGTCTAGCTTTTATTTTGCTTTAAAAATCCAAGCACAAGCAAGTCTAACTTTTTGACAACTAAATCCAAAAGTATCAAGACCATCTTTTACAATTAAATTAAAAATATGTGCAACACATTTAACATAAAAAGCATCATTATCAATTGGACAAAGTCTAGGTTTTAAAACATCAACTGCTTTCAAATTATTAGAAGCATTGTCTAAAGTGACACTCATTATTTTATCATAAAGATTAAAATATTGTAAAACACCTGCTATTGTAAAAGCAATGTAAGAACCGATTTTACTTTCTTCTACATATTTATATCCTATTATTCTTTTTTGTATATTCCAATTATGATCAATCTAATGAGGGGTAACAGTAAAATAATCATTACCATTAATACTACGACCAATATCAGAAGTAATAGATATTCTACCATCAAAATATACAAAGAGACAACGAAGATAATGACAGTGTTCAGCTTGATATTTAATAATATTATTTTTAATTGTGTTTCTAGAAAAAAGCTTGAAAAGATGGATTATACACCTCCCGGATGTAATGAATAAAATCGGAATGTGAAGGAAAACTGAAAGGTAAACCATAAACAGCTACCGTTTCAGCTAATTTTCGATGATCTTTTTTCTGACTATATGTGACGTTTGTGCTTGGGCCCTACTGCCCATTGTCAAACGGCTCCTAACGGTTGTAAAAGAAAATTAAAATTCTGACCGTTAACCGGATCTACCAGTACCGGGTCAACCGGTAAAAATCCCTTTTCGCACCGGTTCCTTTCCCAGTACCCCCCTTAGCCGGTTATACCGGAACCTACCGGAATCGGGACTTATCAGTATCGGGTCCGTTACCGGAATCGAATCGGACCTGATCAGACTCGGTTCCCTTGCCAGCTTTAATTGTGCCTATACTTAAGATCTTCTTTCTTTTATATGCATAACTACCTGCATCTTTAACTTATGTCTTATGTCATGACTTTGCCTTTTGGGTCATAATTTTATTTTATTTTTCATCTAATAAACTTTTTACTGTGCCTTATGCCATAACTTGTGCCTTTTGGAGCATAATTTCATTTTTTTTCTTTAATAAATTTTTTATACTTATATCTTATATCATGACTTGTTCTTTTTGAGACATAATTTCATTTTTTTTCATCTAATAAATTTTTTACACTTATGTCATGACTTGTGTATTTTGGGGCATAATTTCATTTTTTTCATCTAAACTTGTGCCTTTTGAGGCATAATTTTATTTTTTTTCCATCTAATAAACTTTTTACACTTATGCCTATGCTATGACTTATGTCTTTTAGGCAGAATTTTTTTTAATCTAATAAATTTTTTGCATTTATGCCTTATGCCATGACTTGTGCCTTTTTTGTGGCATAATTTTTTTTTTTTCATTTAATAAACTTTTTATAGTTATAACTTGTGTCATCACTTGTGCCTTTTTTGGGGCATAATTTTTTTTTTCATCTAATAAACTTTTTACACTTATGTCTTATATTGTGGCTTGTGCCTTTTGAGGCAAATTTCATTTTTTTTCTATCTAATAAACTTTTTACATTTATACCTTATGCCATGACTTGTGTTTTCTGAGACAAAATTTTATTTTTTATCCATCTAATAAACTTTTTACACTTGTATCTTATATCATGACTTATGTCTTTTGGGGTATAATTTTATTTTTTTTCCATCAAACTTTTTATACTTATGTCTTATGCCTTGACTTGTGCCTTTTGTGGTATATTTTTTTTTTCATTTAATAAACTTTTTACACTTATGTCTTACGCCATGGTTTGTGCCTTTTGGGGCATAATTTCATTTTTTTCATCTAATAAATTTTTTGCACTTATGCATTATGGCATGACTTATGTCTTTTGGGGCATAATTTCATTTTTCTATTCCATCTAATAAATTTTTTACACTTATGCCTTATACCATGACTTGTGCCTTTTGTGACATATTTTTTTTTTCATTTAATAAACTTTTTACACTTATGCCTTATGTCATGACTGGTGCTTTTTGGGGCATAATTTTATTTTTTTCCATCTAATAAATTTTTTATATTTATGTCTTATGTCATGACTTGTGTCTTTTGGGGCATAATTTTTTTTCTTTTCATCTAATAAATTTTTACACTTATGTCTTATGCCATGACTTATGCCTTTTGGAGCATAATTTTTTTTTTTTCATTTAATAAATTTTTTACACTTATTATGTCATGACTTGTGTTTTTGGGGCATGATTATTTTTTTTTATCCAATTAACTTTTTGCACTTATGCCTTATGCCATGACTTGTGCCTTTTGGGGCATCATTTTATTTTTAAAAAAAATTATACAAGTGTCACACAACTTATGCATAAACGAGGAGAAATCATGATAACAAACATAACATGGCATAACCATTGTAATTTTAAAAAATTATGAAATTTTGAAAATTTTTATCCAACTTATGACCTAATCAGCATGACAATAAGGCATAGTTTGGGAAGCCTAAATATCAAAAGCTTATGCTTGGAAAGGCAGAAATTGAATATAAGGCACAAATTTAAAAAAATAAAATATTAATAGAAATTATGCTCGGATCGATAAAATTTAAATATTATTAAGTTACACATTTACACCTAGAAAGACAGAAATTGAATATAAGGCACAATTCAAAAATTTATCAAATTATTGTCTGAAAGGGCAAAATTTGAATATAAAAAAAAGTTTTGATATTATTAAAGTTGCACCAATTACGCTTGACAAAGTAGGCATTGAATATAAGGTATAATTTAGAAAAAAACTAAAATATTTATCCAAGTTATGACTTACACGGTAAAATTTAAATATACAACAAAGTTTCAATATTATAAAGGTTCCAAAGTTAGACCAGGAAAGACATGAATTAACTAGAAGGCACAATTTCAAAAAATTAAAATATTTATTCATTATATGCCTTAACCGAAAAAATTTATATATAAGGCAAAGGTTCAATATGGCTATAAAACATAATTTGAAAAAATATTAAGAAATTTAGACAACCTAAGACTAAAATTGATATAACTTCCGCTAAGGTTATACCTTCAGACGTAACTTATGCTCTGTAGGCATATTTTGTGCTTTAAACATATACCTTATGACATAAATTTAAAAAATAATGCATAAAAATTTACGTATTGACTTAAAACTTCAAAAAAAAACGTATGACTGAAAGACTAAGATATGACTGTAGGCACAATTTCTGAAAAAATAAGATATTCTACATATTTGAATAAAAACTTTTACACAATATGAATGAACATCAAGAAAAATCATATGAACACCATACAAATAATTTTAAAAATATAGAAATACAACACCTCTTAAGTTTGAAGTGCAAAAAATATCTAAAAGACGAACCGAAGGAAAAAAAAGGTAAAACATGCGGAATAAAATACCTAAACACAATAATAAACAGATCCAAAAAGAATCGGCACAAAGAAAAACAACGGCTAATGAATAAACGAAATACAAAATTCAGAGAAAATAGAGAAAAATAAAAGAGAGAGACCGAGAAGATGAGAGAAGACGGCGTGGAATAAAGGAAAAACAAAAAATATAGGTCTCTACATAATAAGGGCATTTTCGTCCATAAAATATCCTTAAATGAACGTGACGGGTAAAATATTAAGACCATGTATATGAGAGGCAAAACTTAAAAACCACTATATTTTAAGGGCAATCCGCAAAAACGTCTAAAAAAATGACATAGTATATCAACTCAAATGTTTAATTGACATTTTATAGCCCACTTTTTAAAAGTTCGCATCATATGGTCAACTTTAATTTTTGGAGCTATTTTTCAATAGCCCATAAATATTTTAAATAAAATATGATAAGTAATATATAGGGAAGTGTTATGAAATAATAAAGAAAGAACAAGAATATTATAGAGAAAGAGAGAAGTTCTTATTTCTCTTGATGGATCCTTTTGAGGAGTTAAAGGGATCATAAGGGATTCATTACAATGAACGGAAAACCCCTTTATTTATAGGGGAAAACTAACTTGGTCCCAAAGTTACAAACCCTAACTTTTTTTTTTAAGAAATAGACATTCACCATAAATAGGAAATATATTTATAACACTCCCCCTTGGATGTCTATTTGATAGATAATGTGCCTCGTTAAAACCTTACTAGAAAAAAAATCAGTGAAAAAAAATCAAGTGAAGGAAAAAAAGTACACATATCTAATAATACGCATTTTGACTGCCTCACTAAAAACCTTACAATAAAAATTCAGTGGGACAAAACCTCATAGGGAAAAAAGAGTACAACACATATTAACTCCCCCTAATTAGAACATCCTTGAATCTTTGCATCCCGATCTTGTGCACCATCTTCTTGAAAGTTGCAGTTGGTAGAGATTTGGTGAATAAATCAGCCACATTGTTACTTGAACAAATCTGTTGCACATTGATATCATCATTCTTTTGGAGCTCATGTGTGTAGAAAAACTTTGGCGAGATGTGTTTCGTTCTATCTCCTTTTATGAATCCTCCCTTTAGTTGTGCTATGCATGTTGCATTATCTTCATACAAAAATTTGGGTACTTTGTCACATTTCAAACCACATTTTTCTCTAATGAGATGTATCATGGACCTCAACCACACACATTCTCGGCTTCCTTCATGAATAGCTATTATCTCAGCATGATTTGATGAAATAGCTACGAGAGACTACTTTGTAGATCTCTAAGATATGGCAGTACCTCCACATATGAACACGTAGCCAGTTTGAGATTGAGCTTTGTGTGGGTCAGATAAATACCCAGCATCAGCATAACCAGTAAGATCGGGACTGCAATTGTTAGAATAATATAAACTCATATCGGTAGTCCCTTTTTAGATACCGCATTATGTGTTTGATCCCATTCCAATGTCTCCTAGTAGGAGCAGACTATATCTTCATGACCAAGAATTTCCTTGATCTTTTAAATCCTTCAAGGATATTTATATATCCTTCAGTCTATCTAGACATGAAAATAATTTCATTATGCGCATATCAAGCTTTTCATATATTGCCAGACTTATGAGGAACCTCAAAATAATTGCATCCACCACAAGAGGACCTCTCTATATAATAACGTCAGAATTTACAAAAACTCTTTATGCCACAAGAATCCATTTATATCCACTGGCATTACACTTGAATTGCGTATTTTTAATTGGCCAATCATTTATCTGTCCATACTTTTTGACAGATTTGAATTCAAGATCCTCCTCAATATTTATAATATTGAGCGCTACATTATATCAAAGGTATCGTCGATGATCATTTTGATATCAGTTTCAATGCGACATAACTTATTGAGATCTCTTCATTTTTCATCATTTTCAGGTACCTGAACCTTTGTCAAGGTTTTATAAAGTGTTATATCGTGGTGCTCTCTTAAAGCACTTGCCTCATTATTATGACCATCTTAATGATTTGCTCCTCTCCTTCTTCAAGGAGTTCTATATTTGGAACGGTTTGGTCTATCACGCTTCAGGCGTCTCATAGACCTTGTCCTTCAAGGACCATTCATTGGAGCATTTGCAACAGAATTATAAAATAGAGTTAGCAAATATATCTGACAATTGATTTGCAATATTTTGCAAGTGAATTATCTATTGAACTTTAAGTTCACTTTTTTTCCCCAAGGATCTAGATAATTCGTCCCACACTCAATTTTCAGCTGCTAATCACTTCTCCCCCTAATGTTAAAAAAACTAATATTTACCCCCCAAGCTCATTTGGGGACCCATCTTTGTGCATTGTGGTAGAGTAATTGAATCATATATCACACATTCAAATTTTTAGATGGAATTATTTGTTTCCTGACCCTGAATCAATTGTGATAGGAGAAACCTTGTTGACTTGATGCATTCAAGTGTTGCTATATGTTAAATAAACATATCTCAAATCAAATTTTATTTGGGAGTTTTATTCTCATAACCAATGATTTAGCTATAATTGGAGGCATACAATTTTTGCTAAACCAACATAGATATGAATCATCATTATCAACATGATTTTATAATTTGAAACTATGCTCTTAATTTAATAATTCGAGCAACAACCTTATAAAAATCAATTTCAAGTTGATATCAAAATACATGTGACCATACCATAGATGCATCTATTAGCAAACGATTCTCATGGTAGGTGAATGGGCCCATATTCACCCTTTTATAAGTTTCAAAATTTCAGAAAATATAATTTCAATATTAGCTGATCAAGATCATTCTATCACGAGAATAAAAAACACAAGAGAATTCTGGAAGAATCTTTTATGTCTTCAACATATAGCCACGTGAATTCTCAATTATTTTTGCATCACATTTGAACCGGGATGGCCAACCAGTTATGCCAACATATTTAAGTAAACCTCTAGTTTACTTTTGTACGTGATTTCATCATCATACCCATATTTATGTACTACAAATAAAAAAAACTGGCGGATAATCTTTTACATAAATATTTATAACCCGCTTCAATGATAGTATCATGAAGATATTAGATCTTCCCATAATTTATAGTCTCAGTTTTTTTTCAATGTCTTGAAACTTATAAGTTTCCTTTTGAGACTTACTACAATAATTTCATTCCTTCAAGTAGTAATACATTAACTCTTCCGGAGCTCTCAATTAATTTTGCGTACTACCACATATTCAATCATATCAACTTCATTAATAGTTTCTCCACATAGTTTCAACTTAGAAATAATTTTGAATGTTGATGAGCTATACTCATGAACAGACTTATAGTCTTGATGGATCCAATCATATTGTGCCTTTGGATGGATGACCATCTTCAGGTGGTCATACCTTTCTTTTAGGCTATTCCACAAAACAAGTGGATCCTTAATTGTGAGATATTCAATTTTAAGAATTCCATCAAGATGATGACGCAAGAATATCATAGCCTTAGCACGATCTTGATTTGATGCTTTATTTTCACTTTTAATGGTGTCTCTAAGACCCATTGCATCTATATGGATTTCAGCATCCAATACCCATGAAAGGTAGTTTTTGCCCAAACTTTGAAGGGCAACGAAATCAAGTTTCGTAAGGGTCATATTAAAAGAAAGAGAAAAATAATATCTTGGCCTTCAAATTTTGAGATGATAGAGTTGTAGAGCAACAATATCACCAAAGGAATATCATTCCTGTGGTTAAATAATACATCTTTCAAAAAAGAAATTTTAATCTTTCTTACCTTAGATCTTTCAAAGTGAGTGTTCAAGGTAGAGACTCGTGCTGATAACGTGTTATGAAATAATAAAGAAAGAACAAGAATATTATAGAGAAAGAGAGAAGTTCTTATTTCTCTTGATAGGATCCTCTTGAGGAGTTAAATGGATCATAAGGGACTCATTACAATGAATGGAAAACCGCTTTATTTATAGGGAAAAACTAACTTGGTCCCAAAGTTACAAACCCTAACTTTCCTTTTAAGAAATAGACATTCACCATAAATAGAAAATATATTTATAACAGGAAGGTTGCATAAATACAATTTTTTAAAATTATAATTACAAAAGTTATAACTATTTTTCTTAATTACATAATATACAATATATACCTTATACATGATTAAATGGATAAATTTGTAAATATGGTAATTTTCTATAAATGACATACGCAATAATTTCTTCTATAATTTAAGTAGATTAAATATGGTAAAAATTTAATATGTATTATTATATTTAATACCATACATATACTAAATATGTTAAATATATATTATTATACTTTTTTAAAAATATTATTCATATTATCTTCATATTAATCATCCATAAATTTTCTTTTACTTTAGTCTTTCACATATAAAGATTATGAATATAATATATATTATCATGCATATGTATATTAATATATTATATTATATAATTGAAACATATATGTGCATCTGGTTTTTATATTATGCATAATTTTTATTAATATATTTTTATACAAAAAATTTAACAGCAGACATATACTAAATATGTATTATTATACTTTTTAAAAAAATTATTCATATTCATCATTCATAAATTTTCTTTTTACTTTAGTCTTTCACATGTAAAAATTATGAATGTAATATAAATTGGACATTATATTATGCATATGTGTATTAATATATTATACTATATAATTGAAGCATATGTGTGCATCTATTTTTTATATTATGCACAATTTTTATTAATATATAAATACCTTTAATGAATCTTTGGATGAATTCACCCTTAATTCAAGGATCTTAAAATATTTTGATAAAATAAAAACTAAATTTTAATAAATTACAACTAATTTATAAAAAAAAACGGAGAAGAGAGAGATTCTTGGGAAATCAAATAAAAATGAAGAAGAAACATAGATTTTTGGAAAACCAAATGTGGAAGATAGAGGAATTTTTGGGAAAATAAAAATGAAGAAAAGAAAGGGATTGTAGAAACTTTTGAAAAAATAAATATGGAGAAGATAGATGGATTTTTGAGATTTTTGGAGGATTTTTTAAATTTCTACAAAAAAAAGATGGAAAAGAGAGTATTTTATATTATTTTATGTATTTAAATTGTTATATTAGGTATATAGTTTTTTTATATTTAATTAGAATAGATATTTTCGGAAAATAAAAATTATACAAAGTGCAATTAAAAAGATAAAATTTTAAATAATTTTTTGTATTTATATAATTTTATTAAAGAAATTGTAATTTTTATAATTATAATTTTTAAAAATAATATTTTTATAAAAAATCCTAATATATTTTGAGAAAATTACCCTCTATGACATTTAGAATAAAATAATTACCCATTTTAATTCATCTTTTAATTTATTACCTCTTTAGTGTAGTTTCTTCGTTAATTTATTTTTTTGCTTCTTTATTCTTCTTTCGTTCTTTTCCTTTTCTGTTACTTTTTTTTTTGCTGCTATTTTTTTCTTTATTTTTCTTCCGCTTCTTCATTCTTCTTCTTATATCTTTTTTTTTTATAAATATTTTTATTTGCCTCTTTTTCGTTGCTTTTTTCTGCTTCTTCCTTCTTTTTCTTTTTTTCTTTTTTAAATCTTTGCTTCTTTCTATTGCTTCTTTCTTCTTTTTTCTTTCATAATTTTTATATTCAAATCTATAGATATTATGTGTAAATTTAATTTTTATATTATTATAAATTTAAATATTAATTATTAGATGAATTAAATTAAAAAATTTAAAATTTTATTTTTGAAATTTTAAAAGTTTTAAAACTTACAAATGAATTTTGAATTTGTTGAAAATTTTAACAAATTTATGATTGTGATCGTTGGTGTTGTTTCTTAATTTTTCATAACCTTAGATTTAAGGAAAAAGAAGTAAAACTAAAAAATTAAGTGTTTTTTCTTTAATTTCTTGGTTTTTTTATTTTGTTGATCTGAAATATTATTGCATAAAAAAGTATAAACTAGTTATTCGTAATGAATTAGTCGATAATATATCAATTTTGTATAAATTTGTATAATTTTATATAATCATGTAAAGTGTGTATAAATATTTTTTAAACACTATTATTTATTTTTATTCCTTTTTATATAAAGTTAATATATTGTCTACAATGAATGTATAATATTGTATAAAATTGTATAATAATATATAAAGTTGTATAATATTGTATTAAGTTGTATATCGTATGTATAAATACTATTGCAATTTTTTTTTCTATGTTAGTGCAAAATAAAAAATATAACTATATAAATATAATTTTTTATATTAAAATGTATATTTTTAAAAATATCATATATATTTCCTTTCTCTTTTTTGTCATTTAAGGAATTTCGCCTCTCTCTCTCTTTCCTAAAGTAAACACTTTTTTTTTTCTTAGATTAACAAAAAAGGGAATACACTAAATATTAGTTTTTGTGAATGAAAATTTAATTTTTGAATTTTTGTTAGTAATGATTCTATTATTTTGTTACATTAAATTGATAACTTTTATTTTCCTTCAGTGTATCCAAATATATATGATGCATATAATAGGTTAATATATACAAAGTTTGTTGCATACGTATGATAAACACATGTATTTGACGTTTATTTATTAAATAAAATTAATATATACATGCAATTTAATATGTATATATAAATCAATCATGACAATCTGTTATATATATACACACACACACACATATATATATACATATACATACACACACATACATACATACCCATTAAATTAATGTACACTTTTATACAATTTCTTATATTTATATAATCATATTTATAGTATATATCAAGAGTGTTTATTATTAAGTATTTTAATTTGTTATATACACATAATCGGTTGTATGTGTGTGTACTAAATTAATGTATACATTTAATTTTTAAATTTTATTTCTTTGTATTATATACACATAATCTTTATAATCTTGGTTGGTATACATTGGTCTGTATTCACCACATATATTTATTTATATTGGTATTCTGTTTTCCGTATTCTCCTAATAAATTAGTATATCTTTGTATTGATATAATTTAATTTGTATTTATTTAACAAAGTGATATACATTTATTTATATTAATATCTTTATATTGGTAAATATTAGTCAATATTCACCTAACAAACTTGTGTACATGAATAACGAAATAAAATAATTAAATTCCTAATTTTAGAAATTTTACGTGAAATAAGAAATAAAATTATTTAAAGTATTTTAATTAATAGTTACTTTAAATAAGGTGGGATAATTTTAATAACTAGATTCTTAATTTTAGAGACATCTAATAACAAAGCAAGGAGAAAGAAAAAGTTAAATCTTTAATTTTAAGGATACAATAATGGAGTGAAAAATGGTTATATTCCTAGTATACAACATAAATGAAAGGAAGGGATATTTTTTTCCTCAAAATGCGCCGATTTTACTTATTTGACTATGTCAATATCTTTTAGGTTTAAAAATTATAAATTTATTATGGGTTATATTGAAGTTGTATAATGATGCCAATCCCTCCTTATATTTTAATGTAGATTTGTCTCAAGGCCCAAATGATATAAAAAAATAATAATTTTCATAAATAGCATTATATAGTATAATAATTACGTAAAATAGCATGTTTTATTTTAATTATATAAAGTAGCATTTTTTAAAATTTTTCTTATACAGATTAATGATAATCTTGAGTGTCGTGTCAAAAATTTAAAGGCAGGCTAATCGGATCTACCGTAGACACTCGAGAGATCTTCACAAGGCAGACTAAAATAAAAGACTAAAAGGCGCTGCAAGGACATTAGAGAAAACTTGTTATGGTTATGCGGCTATATAGAAAAGGCGGGTCGGGCTTCAGGCAGCTTTTTTTATGAATAGTTTCAATCAAAATTCCATCGATTGTAGCTAGTGATTGCCCGAGTTGGTGTATGATCACCAAAGGTGAAGGTAAACCCTTTGTATGCTTGTCCCTACCCATGATGAACTAAAATTATTGGGGTCTCCAAATTTGATATAATCAACGTATTTTTTACTTAGTTATTTTTGAATATGATATGAATTATTAAAGATATATACATTGGGTTTGTGTGTGTAGACTATCCTTGGAAGTGTCTATTCTACCAAACCACGGGACAAAGCCGTAGATCGAGCCCTTGAAATCCTCTTCTTACAGTCAAGTGGCTTTCAGCTCCTTCTTTTTTTTAGTTCACAAGATATTGCGCATTAAGAGAAAGATAATCAGTCATCTTGGGCGACCGAGAGTGTTACGTAAAAGGAACCAAGGAGGATCCTATCCTAAAGGAGGAGGAGGAGTAGGAGCTAGCTTTAGGGGCGGAATCGAATGATTTCGAGATAAACAATAAGCCAATCCTCTTGATAGTATGGTAGTAGTATATAAATGTGCAAATGTCGTAGCAGGAGCAGGGAAAATAAATAAAATCAGATAAACTTTACCGTTTGAAACCTCGATTTGACGGCGCTAGTTAATATCTAATTAAACAGACTTTCATATTTAATGGGAGTAAATCTCTCTCCGTTTTGATCTTGATTTTTTCCCCACCATATATATTAAGTTTAAGCAATTAATCCATATCAGATCAAAAACATTAAAAAAATCACAAATTTCATGGGGATTTTCTTTTTCTTTAGGTATATCATTGTTGCGGGTTTGGTGAAATTGATACTTATGCATGTATCAAAAAACATTGAAAGATATCTTACGGGGTATGTTTCATATGTATCACAAGTATTATTGGTAAAACCAACTGCCATTTTTAGAATTGATACAAACAATACTATTATAATGTATTCAATGTATATATGTAGCACAAATAAATTAAAACAGTTCTTTATGTATCAGTCTATTATCGATTGGTACATGATGAAGGGCGTATTTACGCACTTCATAGCCATATTTTTCCCATACTTCACTATGTTTTGAGAATAAAATATGTGTGATTGCATATGTTTATGATATATATATTTGTGAAAAGAGCTAACACATATGATTAGATGCTTTCAGGGCTAAAAGTGATGGATTTTGGTGTATTTGAGGCTTTTGAAATAAATGTGAAGAAGCTGGAATGAACAAGCCAAGATCAATGCATGTAACGCTACACAGGCACACCTGCGCGACCAGTAGTGTGAGGTACCTGCCTTGTTGCGCAACTAGGCGCGCGACGCGCCAGCATTCCAACTCGAGGAGAGGCGCGAGGCACTGACCTGCCTGCGCGACGTGGCACCTGTATGGCGCGATGACCTGCGCGGAGAGCCAGCTTTGTCCAGATGCCAACAAGTCTATCCCACTTTAACTAGGAAAAGGAGTTACAAATCCCAAATCAAATCCGTGGAGGAACAAGAAAGACATAAATCTACTACTATAAATACCCTTTATTTTTATGTAATGAGAGAGAGAATTTTTAGATAACTTACAACTTAGAATAGAGAATTAGAAGTTTTATTTCACAAAATACATTGAGACAATTGTTGTTGAATCGTTATTCCTTATTTTTGCAATAATCAAGTAAGTTTCTTTCTATCATCATTGTAAATATTAATTTATGCTTTTGCCTATGAATGCTATTAATTTACTTATAATTATGAGAGGCTAAAACCTCCACAACTAGGGTTGTGGGAATTATGGTGAATTAACGAACTAGGGTTTGCACGACGTGATTCTAAACCAATACTAAACGCTTGTATTGTATTCTCTTCATCTTAAACTTTTTTTAACGGGGCGCAACGTTAGGATTTGCCCGAATTCTCTACTTGCTTGAACCTAGAGAGGTAAAGATTATGAAAAGAGAATGTACAACAAAACCTTAATTTTTATGACCCTTGTATTAATATTGTCACAAGATAGTTAAATTTGGAACCAACTGATAACGGTTAAACTGAAATCGCTCATAAGACTTAACCAGGTGATTGAGTATAGTCATCCAATAGGGACGAACCAGTCATTTGAATGAACCCTAGTTATCAGTTCTACAAGTAAAGTATTGGGATAGATCACAAGTGTAAAACCCGAAGTAGTTATGAATTCATGGGGTACACTTACCCTATTTAGTTGCATTAATTTGGAATCAACCTACAATTTCTCAACAATATTACTTATTACTTTTACAAATTTCCTCCTTTAGGAGATAATTGATTTAAAAACTTAAATACTAGCGTTCTTCTGTAACCTTCCATATTTCCTGTGGGATCGACCCCAACCTTTGTTGGGTTCTTTATTGACAACGTCCGCTTCATACTTTGTCAAAAAGTGTGAGTTTGAGCATTATCAATACATCTTAGTATTGTATTATTAATATGAAAATGATATTGTTCAAGTAGTTGGTTGTATCCAAAAAAAAAAAGAAGAAAGGAGAAGAGACTGATATACTGTATCATTAATATGAAAATAATATTGTTCAAGTAGATGATTGTATAAAAAAATCACCGTTACTCGCAGACAAACAGAGCTGCAACAATACTATTATAATGTGTTCAATGTATATATGTATCAGAAATAAATTAAAACAGTTCTTTGTGTATCAGTATTTTTATCGATTAATACATTTTAGTATTGTATCAATAATATGAAATGATATTATTCAAGTAGTTAGTTGTATCCAAAAAAAGAATAAAATAGAAGAGACTGATATATTATATCATTAATATAAAAATGATATTGTTCAAGTAGTTGGTTGTATTAAAAAGATTGTCGTTACTCGCAGACGAACAGGGCTGTAAAATCTCTTCTCATGGGCATTCTATCCCTTTGAAATCCTTCTTAGCTCAAACTTAACAGCCTCAAATGACTTTCTCCTTTTCAACTCAAGTCTGTAAATGTACTACCATGGCAGGGAGAGAGAGAGAGAGAGAGAGAGAGAGAGAGAGAGAGAGAGAGAGAGAGAGAGAGAGAGAGAGAGAGAGAGAGAGAGAGAGAGAGAGAGAGAGAGAAATTTTGATTAATCCATATCAGATAAAAAACTTTTAAAAATCATAGATTTCGTGAGGATTTTTTTTTATTTGATAGAAATAATCGAAAAAAATCTTGGGAGATTTGAAAGAGAAAAACTAGGCTAGTTAATTGGGTAGTTACAATGAGAGAAAAAGGGGAGTAATTGAAGATAGAACGCAGTAAATTAAAAAGAGAATATAGAAAATCTGATACAAAAGTAATTTTCTACTTTCTATAATTATTTTGCTATTTTTTAATATTTTTTTAATAAATTTTCTAATTATTGTAACTAATTAGTTAATTTTGCTTAATTATATAATTTTTCTCTAAGAAACATAAGGCCCAAACCTTTTTTAGACTGTTGCTAACTAATATGGAGCATGCCCAATTCTCTAAGTTCAATACAAGACTATATATTAAGGCCCAAGTCATTTCTTTCAAAGGAAAAATAAAGTACATATTCTATACATATGATATTATTTTGCCATACAAGAATATCACACTATTTACATTATACTCTACTAGCTCTTTATTGTTTTTCACACACACATTGTTTCACATATTGTATGCATATACTACTATCTTACATGCACCTTTCCTTATACCATATACACATTTATAATATTATTTTTACACATATCGTACACCTATTTTCTTACATCATATACATGTTTCATTCTCAAATTATATGAATACACTATTCCGTATATCATACACATATACTATTTTCAAATACTTATGTCATAAACTATCTATATACCACTACATCACACTATATATCACATGTATATTTATCTTTTATATTTTATGTGTCTCATATATTTTCAACAATGAATTGTTTTAACCACTTTCTTTTCTATCATTACTACCTTTGACATCTTTTAATAAGTATAAATTAAAATAAATAATCTCTCTAACGTAGTTAGACTAAGTTAAAGGACTATCTTGAGATGGGATCTGATGGGAATTAATACCTTCCCCTCGAAATAAATAAAATCCTTAACTAGAATCTAATAGGTTTTGCAGACTAAAAGAGTAGACATTTTATAAAAAATTAATTTCCTAATATACGCTTAGAAATTAGAGATTTTGTGGACATAGTTGTGGATTATATAATTCAATTTATGGTCTAGTCAGCCTTCTGCATCTTATTCAGCTGTATTGTAGCCTCGTCGACTTGCCTTTTCATAATGTTGCTGAGTTGTGGCCTTATGGTTATTGTTATTCTGTTTATCCAGCAGGTTGTGACTATGGTCTTAATGTCCTGAGTGTTATGATTTTAGTTGAGATATAGTTAGTTTGCTTGGTCAGGTAGGCACCAGGTACTAGTAGAGCCTCCCCAGATTTGGGGCGTGACAATACTACTTATCAAGAAAAAACGAATAGATACACTCTTATGCGTGATGGTAGAAATTTTATTCTTGCACCATTATCTCCTTATCAAGTGTTTGAATATTAAAAAGATTGAGTAAAACAATGGGAAAATAGGGGAAGGAATAAAAAATAATCTTGAGCAAAAAGAAAAAGGACAAGAGATACAAAAAGAAAAAAGAGATGCCCGAGAGAAAGATAGAGAGGGAAGTTATCTAAGTAAAGAGGTAAAAGAGGGTTTGAGTGAAAAATAAAAATATTTGGTGAGAGGAATAAGGAAAAGGAAAGGAGAGTCTTTATATAAAATTCAAAAAATGTTCTGATTCTAGAAAAGAGGGGTCGCCATAATACTGCTTTCTTATAAAGAAGTATTGATTAATTTTGAACAACTAACTCCTTTGCCAAGTCGTGTTTTTTTTCTTTTGCAGAGTCTTGAAGATATTTTTCCTAATGATACTCCAAAGGATTGACACCAATGAGAGGGATTGAATATCCAATAGATTTTGTGTCTCGGTCTCAATTTTCTGATAAGCATGTCTATAGAAGTAATCCTGAAAAGATAAAAAAATTGCAAACCAAGTTGAAGAATTGCTTTGAAAGGATTTTGTGCTAAAGAGCACCAGTCCTTGATCTATTCTCATCTTATTGGTACCTAAAATGATGGAACATGGAGGATGTGCATAGATTATAGAGTTATCAACAAGATAACGGTAAAGTATCATCATCCTATCTCTCATCTTAATGACATGTTAGACCAACTTCATGATTTCAATTTTTTTTAAATTGATCTAAAGAGTGGTTACCATTAAATTTGTAGCAATCCCGGAGATGAATGAAAAACTGCTTTTAAGATCACATATGAATTTTATGGGTGGTTAGTTATGCTCTTTGGCTTGAATGCACCAAGCAATTTCATGAGAGTAACGAATCATATTTTTAAAGATTTTTATGAAAAATTTGTTGTAGTATATTTTGATGACATCTATCTTATCTTAAAATCTAAATAAACACCTAGAACACCTAAAATAAAATTTTAAAGTTCTTAAGAACCAATGTTTATTTACTACTCTCAAAAATTGTACTTTATGTGTGAATAGTGTGATTTTCTTAGACTTTCTGGTCAGTTCTAAGGGAGTTTAAGTAGATGAGAAGAAAATCAAGGCAATAAAAGAATGTCCTTAACCAATAGTATAACTGAAGTTCAAAGTTTTGATGGACTTACTAGTTTTTATAAGAGGTTTGTTTGAGATTTTAGCACCATTTTTGCTCCTTTAACTAAATTTATTAAGAAAGATAGGATTTTTACATGGGGAAATCTTTAGATGATATATTTAACCTACTAAAGGATAAATTGTGTCCTGCTCTTCTTTTTCAACTACTTGATTTTTCCAAGTCTTTTGAAGTTGAGCATGATGTCTCTAGTAAGAGTGTATAGGTTGTTTTGAAGCAAGGCTCGAAGCCAATTGCATACTTTTGTAAAAAGCTAAGTGGAGCAATATTGATCTCAACTTGTGACAATGAGTTAAATGACTTGGTAAGGGCGTTAGTTACATGGAAACACTACTTGCGGCCTCGAGAATTTATGGTCAAAACTGATCATAAGTCTTTAAAGTACTTGAAAAGTCAAGGTAAACTCAGTCATAGACATGCTAAATGGGTGACTTCAATAAAATTGTCATACCCTAAACTGCAAGAGGACACAACTGGCTCTTGATACCTAACTAACCAGAATGTCAGCTATATAACATCTGTAATCATAACACTTTGGACAATAGGGCCACCTATCACAGTCAACTATAATATAGCATAAGGATCGATGACGCCAGGACATAAAAAGAATAGAAAATATAATGTCGACAAGGCCAAAAAAAGACTAAAACAAATTGTGGAAAGCCGACGAGGTCACAAACTAAACTATACTGCATAACTACATCCACAAAGCCTCTAAAGAGTACACATAATACTGAACAGTGGGGATAGGGTCCCAGCCTACCTATAACTGTACAACAAAACTCATCGGCAACAAAAATAAACTACAACTCCAAAAAAAAGGAGCATACCAACCCTTAGCTAAAATTGGGACTCCTACTGCAACTGGCAATCGGGAACTCTATCTGCACCTGCAACATGAATAGAGGTCCCCAAGCGAAGATGCATTAGTACGAATGAAATGTACTAGTAGGTAAAGCTGAAAGTTGTAAACCTAAGTAATAGCAGAAATCTAAACCAAAGATAAGATTAGAAACAACCTGGAGCCTTGAAAACTGAAACCCAACCACAACTTAGCTTTATAATGTAAGTATAACCAAATAAGTACACCAAACAACTGAATTATCCAACTAGTAAGCTGTTTGCTAATAATATCTAATGCAAGTCCGTCCAATCGATATAACCACACCTGTGTAACACTTAAAGTTATATGTCTGACCAAAATAACTGCAATGATGGTTGGTGTGTAAGGTATACATTCAACTGATATAACCGCGTCGGTGGTGGGTCTTAAAAAGGTATATGTTCAACTGATATAACCGCATAAGTGGTAGGTCTATAAATCATATCCATAATCATACATGGAGCCAATAGGGCTCATACTAAGTCTATCTATATTTGTACAATGCAAGTATGTCTTGACCCTAAGAACACGGCTTGTGTAGGCCTTATTCATGACTTATAAAACTCTAACTATGCACATATAACATATAAGACTTCCAAATAGCATATGTTCACATATACTCAATAGTCTGAAAGATTCTTAGGATACTTATATAATATAAGGATTCTATGAACTATACAATAGATGCTTAAAAGTAACTTTTAGAGACATGAAAACATATTGAATAGAAGTGAATAGATTTCCCTTATTTCATGTTCCGTCGACATTAGGGGCTTCATACAACATATTTACATACTTGCTTTTATATATGCTAACGAGGTAATTGTTTTCTAGTTGTTCATTCAAATTGGCTTTTCAACTAGTAAAGTTGGTCTTTAGACATTTTACAAAATCACACGGAAATAATGGAGTAGACAATTGAGTATCATGGGAACATATATAAAATTCACGTAAGACATTGTTCACAAAGATAACATAAAGGACGAGTCCATATCAGGGGTCTCCAAACTTAATTTATATCTATAACAATAATAGCACATTTAATGTTGTTTGCTACGCAACTATAACTCTATACCAATCCTTACAATCCTAACATTTTTGTTTTATATTTCATACCTTACAAGTAGATATAAATACCCCTTCATCACAAGCTAGGAACACATGTACATCGATTCTACTCATCAACTTAGATTCATGCTTAAAGAAGAAAGGAGGGGCGGCTTTACATATCTTGAATCATTGATTTCCACTTAACCGGTAATAACTTCAAGCATAGACTTGTAATTCCTTCAAGTCTTAGCTCAAAACTCACAAAGATTAGCTATTCCATTCCAAGAATTTGTCCAGTGACATCAATCATATGAACATAACAACAAGAAGTTATAGCAAGCATAGTTCGATACCAACTCATGGATTCTTACAAATTGAAAAGGTAGAATTGCTTACTATTGTTTGCAGATGATTCTAATCAAGATAGAAGAAGCTTTCTCCTGTTTCCAATGAGCTAGGGCTCTACCAATCCAAGCTAAAATGAAAGACAACCCTATAGATGTACTCTTTCCAACCTCACAAAACCTATAATCAAGCAGAATTAGTGATTTATATTATTTTAATGCTTACTTTCTTTTAATTTTCATGAAACTATAGAGAGAATTTGAGCTCTTCACAAGCAGCTACCTTATACTTTTGTGGATAAATTATTTAACATTACATGACTTAACATATATATAGGTGAGAAGTGGTGGGCAGAGGGCCACATTATGCAGGCTAAAGCGGAGGAGCAGCCAGCGTCTCACAAGCCCATGTGACCTGGACTTGCCTTGGCTTGCCGACCCGTTCGTCAAGTCGTCTTACATGTTGATCCCCCAACACATTTGTAGTATGCCATCGATATAATTTTAAATTATCTAACATGCCCGTACACATATTGTTTTAGCGATGAAATTTTTTGAGGTGTAACATCCTCCCCAACCCTTAGAATCATTCATCCTCGAATGGGGCTTAACTTTATTTTCATAACCTTAACATCTCTATAGAGTTCATAACATTAACATAAGGGGATAACTCTTCATGTACGTACCTCAATATCACATAGGTGTTGTGAACAATTGAGGATACTTCTTCCTCATTTCTTCTTCTGCTTTCTAAGTCGCTTCTTCGATTCACAACACTTTACTAATGCGACCTATTTTGTCCTAATCTTCCAACTTGATGATCAATAATAGAAATGGGTACCTCTAAATAGGTTATCTTCTCGAAAATCTGAACATCCTTCATAGGCATTATACGTGACGAATCTCCTATACACTTGCATAGCATTGACACGTGAAACACTAGATGAACTACCTCTAGTTTTGTTGGTAACTCTAACTCATAAGCTACATTGACAATCCTACGAATAATCTAGTAAGGTTCAAAGTACCTTGAGCTCAACTTTCCCTTCCTACCAAAGCACATAATGCCCTTCATAGGCGACCCCTTCAGAAAGACTCAATCATCGACATCAAATTCTAGCTTTCGATAGCGTACATCAGCATATGACTTTTGTTTGATCTGACTTATTTGTAACCTATTTCAAATGAGATTCACCTTATCGATGGCTTGTTCTACTAAGTTTGGCCCCAATAGCTCTGCCTCATCGAGTTTAAACCAGCCGATTAGAGATATACATCTCCACCATATAACACCTCATAAGGAGCCATCTGGATACTCGCATGGTAGTTGTTATTATAAGAAAACTCAATCAATGACAACTGTTCATACCAACTTTCTCTAAAGTATAATACATAGGCACGTAGCATATATTCAAGTGTCTAGATGGTGTGTTCAGCCTATCTGTTAATCTGAGGATGGAATGTTGTGCTAAGACTTACCTTAGTACCTCGACCTCTTTGAAAAGACTTCTAGAATTTCACTGTAAGTTGTGCTTCTCTGTCCGAGATAATATACATGGGGATGCCATCGAGGTGAACTATCTTACATATGTATAATCTGGCATAGTCTTATGACTGCAAAAATGGTCTTGACTGGTAGGAAGTGATCTGATTTTGTTAATCTATCTACAATTACCCAAATAATCATGCTTCCTGCTTATCTGAGGTAGCCGTATAATAAAATCCATGTTAATTACTTCTCATTTTCAGCTTGGAATCTCTATGTTCTAAGTCAGGCCCCATGATCTTTGGTTCGACCTTCACTTGTCGGTAATTCGAACGTTGAGCTGTAAAGTTTTTAATGTCCTTTTTCATACTGTTCAACTAGTAAAGCTTTCCCAGGTCACGATATATCTTTGTTGCACCTGATGTATTAAATGATTGGAATAATGGGATTCTGTTAAGATCTGTTCCCACAACTTACCCACATTGGATACACAAAGTATAACACCCCAAAAGTTCCTAAGATCAGACCTGAGGATAAAATGGAGAAAGCAAAAAATTCTGCATCAAGTCACAGAATAACTCATCAGGTGATCCATTAAGTCACTTGACAGATTGTTAGATGACCCCTTAAGTGGTGCTAAGTTGGAGAAAAGAGTTATCTTCTGGAGACTTGACGGATGGGACGATGAGTCGTCATGTCGCCCCACGAGTCGTGGTGTGACCTGTCAAGTGTGTAGTGGTGAAGAAAGGGTTGATTTTCCAGTGTTCAGAATGGATTAAGGAAACGAGTCTTTGTGTCCCGAACGACTGGTTAAGTTACTTGTTAGGCGGGAAGGATCTGAGAATGAGAAGAAACTATTAGTGAAAATGGTTAGGGGACGACCTGTCGTTTTCCCTAATGAATCATCTTGTCACTCGTGGTTACTGCAGTGTCCTATTTCCTATCGAATCATAAAAGGTGTTTTCATAATTTCCCGAGTTCTTAACTCCTAAACTACGTCATATTAAGCTTGGGAAAGAGTGCTTTAAGGGGAATATTCATCCTATAACTCTCATTTTACTCCTAATGCTCTAATTTTAAGATCAAAATCTCTCAAGGCTCACAAGAATAAGCTAGGGTTCTTCACTCTTATTTTCTCAAATTTTCTTTGGATTTCAAGCTAAGTCAAGAAATCAGTGCACCAAGGTATGTGGGGATTTTCAATAAGGGGTTCTTCCACCCTCATGTCCCTTCTTCAATCGAAAATCATGATATTCCAATTCCCCATGCCCAAAATTTGAAATTCTAGGGCTAAGTTGGGTGTTGCTAAATTTCTTTATGATTCATCTATAGGATTAGAATTGATGACTCTATGATTAGGGTTTTATATTTCTATCAAGCCTTCCATAAGAATTTGATTCCTAAATTATGGGGGTGACTAAAAATGAGAGTGCAGACTTAGCTTCCTATCAGCTGAAGGGGGTTGCTCACATATGGTTCCGTTAGTGGAATGATAGTAGGGGAGTTGGAGCAGTTCTCGTGGGTTGGGATGAGTTTGTGACTGATTTATTGGACAAATTCTTTCACCGAGAGTTGAGGGAGGCAAAGGTGGCCCATTTAGTCAATCTAAAGCAGAACAACATGACCGTCCAAAAGTATTCCTTGGAGTTTATCTGATTGTCTAAGTATGCAATGGAGATGGTTGCAGACTCGAGAGCTTGTATAAGCAAGTTTGTGAATGGTGTGACAGATTTACTAGTCAAGGCGTGAAGGACCACCATGTTTATTAGTAACATAGATTTCTCTCGAATGGTCATATCTGCCCAGCCAATAGACGCAAAGCAGATGAAGGAAAAGGAGAGAGAGGCCAAGAGGGTTAGGACAAGGAGTCATAGGCACTTTCAGTAGAGGACCGGTAGTGGACATCGATCTCAATTCCAAAAAAGGTCGGAAATCCTAGTTCCATCATCAGCCAGCGTTTCATCCAGACCACGAAGAGATGAGAGAGGCAGAGCGTCAGGCTCTAGGGGACAGAGGAGCACAACAGGGGAGAACACTTTCCCATCTTGTACGAGGTGTGGTAAAAACCACCCTGGAGAGTGCTTGGTTGGTTCAAATGCTTGTTTTGGGTGTGGAAAGCCCGGAAACATGCTCAGAGATAGTCCTTCAACTAGACAGGGCGATACCAGAGGCCGTACCCTTGCCTCCAATTCAACAGCTCCAGTAGCACGTCCTTTCCAGCAGGGTGCTTCTACTAGTGCAGGTGGCAGTCAGCGCTAGAATAGATTTTATGCACTTTTATCTCAACTGGAGCAAGAGTGCTCACCCTATGTGGCTACGGGTATGTTATGAGTATTTCATCTTGTTTTGTATGCAATGTTAGTTCTAGGGGATACCTTATCTTTTATGACCACTTAGTTGTTGTTAGTTTTGGATTTAGTCTCGAAATCCTGTCAGAACCCTTCTCAGTCTCAACTCCAGTCGGTGAGTTAGTTTTAGCTCAAAGGTTGTATAGAGATCACCTTGTCATAATCCTTCAGAGAGTTAACTCAGTTGAACTAATAGAGTTAGACATGACCGACTTTGATGTTGTATTCGGTATGGATTGGTTACATGCATGTTATACTCAGTCAATTATAGAACCCGTACGATGGAATTTCGATTTTTGGGTGAACTAGTCCTACAGTGGAAGGTTATTCAAATGTGCCTGTTGGTCATTTTATTTCCTATCTCAAGGCCAAAAAGATGATCTCTAAGGGTTGTGTGTATCATCTAGTTTTGTCAAGGATTCTGCTTTCGAGACCTCGACTCTTTATGTGAGTATCCAAAGGTGTTTCCAGATGATCTATTGGAGTCCTTCCCCGAGCTAAAGATTGAATTTGGTATTGACCTTCTCCTCGATATGTAACTCATATCCATTCCTCCTTACAGAATGGCTCTAATCAATCTAAAGGAGTTAGAAGATCTCCTAGATAAGGGTTTCATTAGGCCTAGTAAATTCCCATGGGGTGCTCTAGTTCTCTTCATCCGAAAGAATTATGGTACCCTTAGAATGTGCATGGATTATTGACAGTTGAACAAGGTCACAATCAAGAATAATTATCCCCTCCCCAGGATTGCTGACCTGTTTGACCAACTTCAGGGTGCCAAGTGCTTTTCAATGATAGACCTAAGATCCGACTGTCACCATCTTAGAATTAGGGAGAGTGACATTTTGAAGACAGCCTTAAGGACTCGGTATGGTCATTATGAGTTCGTAGTTGTCTTTTGAACTAACGAATGCTCTTGCAGCTTTTATGGACTTGATGAACAAGGTGTTCAAGTAGTATTTGGATATGTTCGTGATTGTCTTCATATATGATATTCTCATATACTCTCGGATCGAGGAGGAGCATACTGCTCATTTGAGGATTATGTTGCATACTCTCAAGGATCACCAGTTGTTTGCTAAATTTAGCAAGTGTGAGTTTTGGCTGAACTAAGTAGCATTTTTGGGTCATGTGGTGTCTAGTGAAGGTATGAAGGTGGATCTCAAAAGATAGAAGCGGTAAAGAATTGGCCTAGACCCGTCAATCCTATAGATATTAGGAGCTTCTTGGGTTTAGCTGGCTATTGCAAGAGGCTCGTAGAGGGATTTTCATCCACTGCAGCACCATTGACTAAGTTGCCGTAGAAAAAGGTCAAATTTTAGTGGTCGGATTCTTGTGAGAAGAGTTTTCAGGAGTTAAAGACTCAACTCACTTCAATAACAGTATTGACCCTACCGGAGGGCACAAATGGTTTTGTTAATTGTGATGCCTCTAGGGTTGGTCTTGGTTGTATGTTGATACAGCATAGTAAGGTCATTGCATATGCCTCTAGACAACTTAAGACTCATAAGAAGAATTATCTGACAGATGACCTAGAGTTGGCAGCTATGATATTTGCTTCGAAGATTTGGAGGCACTACTTATGTGGGGTGCATGTGGATGTGTTCATGGACCATAAGAGCCTTCAGTACGTGTTCACTCAGAAGAACCTAAATTTGCGACAAAGGAGATGACTAGAGCTTCTCAAGGACTACGAATATGAATGTCCTTTATCATCCGGGCAAGGCTAGCATAGTGAAGGATGCTCTTAGTAGGATTTTAATTAAGAGTGTGTCTCATGTTGAGAATGGAAGAAAAGAGTTGGTGAAGAATGTCCGTAGGCTTGCTCGTTTGGGGGTTTTCCTTACAGATTCTATGGATGGTGGTGTTGTCATTCAGAATGGGTCAGAATCTTCATTGGTGAGGGAAGTCAAAGCTAGGAAAGATGAGGATCCTATCCTGGTGAAGTTGAAGGAAGCAGTCTGGAATTAGAAGGTGGATGTTTTCTCCCAAAGGGGAGATGGTGTACTCTAATATCATGGCCAATTGTGTATGCCAACTGTAGATGACTTGAGAGAGCGGATGTTGACTGAGGTTCATGGTTCTCGGTACTCTATTGATTCAGGTGCCACCAAGATGTATCGTAATCTATAGGAAGTCTGTTGGTGGAATAGCGTGAAGAAGGATACAACGGAGTTTATGGTTAAGTGTTAGAATTGCCAACAAGTGAAGGTTGAGCATTATAGACCTGGAGGTATGATTTAGGATATTAGAATTCCTACTTAGAAGTGGGAGAATATCAATATAGACTTCATTATAGGTTTGCCTCGTACTCGCTGATAGTTTGACTCTATATGGGTGATTGTGGATAGGTTGACCAAATCAGCCTATTTTCTATCGGTCAAAACTATTGATTCAACTGAGGATTATGCTATATTATACATTTGGGAGTTAGTTCAGTTTCATGGAGTTCTTTTGTCCATCATCTCAAATAGGGGTACTCAATTCACCTTTCAGTTTTGGAGGTCATTTCAGAAGGGCCTGGGTATTTAAGTAAAGCTTAACACAGCTTTTCACCCGTAGATAGATGGTCTGGCTGAGCAGACCATTCAGACTCTTGAGGACAAGTTGAGAGAGTGCGTGATTGATTTCAAGGGTATTTGGAACGAACACTTGCCTCTCATTGAGTTTGCGTACAATAACAATTATCACTCCAGCAATCATATGGCCGTTTGAGGCTCTTTACAGGCGGAGGTGTAGGTCACCTATTGGATGGTTTGAGGTAGGTGATTCTACATTGATAGGGCCAAATTTAGTTCACGAGGCTATGGAGAAAGTTCATCTCACTAAGGAGAGGCTGAAAATAACTCAGCGTTCTCAGAAATCTTATCCAGATGTTAGGCGGAGGGAGCTTGAGTTTGAGGTTGATGATTGGGTAATTCTGAAGGCGTCTTCCATGAAGAGAGTGATGAGGTTCATAAAGAAATAGAAGCCCAGTCCTCAATATGTTGGTCCTTATAGGATTTTAAGGCGAGTTGGCAAGATCACATATGAGTTGGAGCTACCAGCAGAGTTAGCTTCGGTGCACCTAGTTTTTCATGTATCCCTGTTGAAGAAATGCATTGGTGACCCAACCTTAGTTTTCTAGTCAAGAGCATAGGTGTGAAGGATAGCCTTACCTATGAGGAGGTTCTGATTGAGATCCTTAATCGATAGGTTCGGAAGTTAAAGAACAAGAAAGTAGCTTCAGTGAAGATGTTGTAGAGAAATCAGTTTTTGAGGGAGCTTCATGGAAGTCAAAGCAAATACGATGGCTAGATACCCACATATTTTCCCTTCCGCCTCAGTTTTTGCATGAGGTATTAGTTTCCTCCTTAGTACTCTATTTAGTTTCATGTCAAGTTCATGTCTCCAAGTTTCTTTCATGTTGTAGCATGAATGTATGTTTCATTAATTTAGTTCAGTTATGTATATCATCAGTCTGGAGTCAGTCACTCTATCAAATTTCAGCTATAGTTGTCCAGTTTTGGGATTGCAATTCCTTTCCCAGCCTTTCAATATACTTAATCTACATTCGAGGATGAATGTTCCTAAGGGAAAGATAATGTAACACCCCAAAAGTCTCTAAGATCAGCCCCGAGGACTGAAATGGAGAAAGCAGAAAAATCTACACCAGGTCATAGAATGACTCGTCAGGTGACTCGTTAAGTCACTTGACGGATCATTATGTGACCCATTAAGTGGTGATAAGTTGGAGAAAATTTATCTTCTAGAGACTTGACGGATGGGACGACGAGTCATCATGTTGCCCCATAAATCGCGGTGTGACCCGTGAAGTGTATAGTGGTGAAGAAAGGGTTGATTTTCCAGTGTTCCGAACGGATTAAGGGAATGATACATTGTGTCCATAACCACTCATTAAGTTACTCGTTGGGTAGGAAGAATCCGAGAATGAGAAAAAATTGTCAATGGAAAAAGGTCAGGGGACGACCCGTCGTGTTCCCCAATGAATCGTCCAGTCACTCGTGGTGACTGGCAGTGTCCTATTTTCTGTCGAATCATTATGGGTGTTTTCATAATTTCCTAAGTTTCTAACTCCTAAACTACGTCATTTTAAGCTTGGAAAAGAGTGCTTTAAGGAGAATATTCACCCTAGAACTCTCATTCTACTCCTAACACTCTAATTTGAAGATCAAAATCTCTCAAGGCTCACAAGAACAAGATAGGGTTCTTCACTCTCATCTTCTCAAATTCTCTTTTGGTTTCAAGCTAAGTCAAGAAATCAGTGAACCAAGGTACATAGGAATTTTCAATGAGGGGTTCTTCCACCCTCATTCCCCTTCTTCAAGTAAAACTCATGATCTCCCAATTCCCCATGCCCAAATTTTGAAATTCTAGGGCTAAGTTGGGTGTTGCTAAATTTCTTTATGATTCATCTATGGGATTAGCTATCTTGATCAATTTTATGACTCTATGATTAGGATTTTATAATTCTATCAAGCCTTCCAGGAGAATTCGATTCCTAAATTACGAGCATGATTATTAACTTATAGGGTTAAATTCCTTACTAATAAAATTTTATGATTCTTTTATGATATCACCTCTCAAGTTTTAAGTTATGTATTTTGATCATGATGTATGATTTTTACAAAAAATCTTCATGAATTTATAAATTTCAAGTATGATGATTTTCTCAAGTATGCATAGCTTTTACAAGTATCATGTTTATGTTCATGACTGACTCACGGGCCTCTTTCATGGCTAGTTCATGTATTTTCAAGAATATTCATGTATCTTATAATTTTAACTAGCCCATGTACTTCAAGTATGTTACATGATTACAATATGAGCTATGTGCATATTTTTAGGAGTAGTATCTAGCACCGAGTAGGTCGGGGGTTCCAGGAACCCAGGCCTCAGAACTACGTGCCAACATAGGAATATGTTCATGTTTAACCCCACTGGGTCTTATTAGTGCTATCATTCCATGTCATCGTCCCTTGCCTTGGCAAGCTTGCGGAGGCTTTGGCCAATAGAGCGAGATAGTTGGGGCATCATGTAAGCTCTATCATGATAATGTCGATTATGATGAATCCTCCCACTATTCCTTATGATTTTATGAATGTTCATGATTATGATAATTTGGCTCAAGTTATGTTTTACAAGGTTTCCCTTATAAATATATCTATGACTAGTTTATGAACTGTTTTGAAAACCTTGAGCCCTCATGCCTAGATTATGACTATTACTTCATGTTTCAAACATCCTACTCTCATGAACTCTTTATGCATTTTATTAGCCTATTTTACTTACCCCGCATACTCAGTACATTCAAAGTACCTGACCGCATACTCTATGCTATATTGTTTCATGATATAGGTTCGGACAATCAGATTCAGCCGCGTCGTTAGTCCTGCTCCCATATCAATCCAACTCAGTCCCTGTGTTGGTGAGTCCTCATCTATCGAGGAAATTCTTCAGGTTATGTGTTTTGACATTTCAGTTTTAGATTTAGCATACTTGTTGGGGAGGTTGACCCATTAGTCCATCTGTGACTAGAGGCTTTTCAGACATACATGTGGTGGTTGACTCAACTGTTGGATTCATCACTCTAGCTTTTATTTTTGCAATATAAACTTTTGCTTATTCAAGTTTAAGTTTTAAATTTTTTTCTTTAATTTATGCTCTTGAGTTTCTATATACATGCCATGGGTTAGCTTGGAGCGATTCGTGGTTCTAGGTCCCGTGTCTCGATTTGGGATCCCAGCTCGGGTCGTGACATACTTGGTATCAAAGAAAAGATTTAGGTGTATCCTAGGGTGTATAAAATCCACGTTAAGTAGAGTCTTTTCCATGGGTGTGAATCATGCCACACTTATGGGGAAGAGGCTACAAGACATTTTAGAAAATTTCCCTTCTTCCTAATCTATGTCGTGCGATGAAATATCTCTCTACTCCTCTAACTCGTGCTATACATGTTTGCAGAAATATGCCTCCACTCCAAGTAAATGCAAGGAGAAATGGCAATGTTAATGGAGGTGGGCATCAGCCAGCCCCACCAGCTCCAGCGGCTCCTTTGCCCGAGCAGGTCACTCATGTCGAGTTCAGGGCGACATTTCAGATGTTGGCACAGGCCATGACCGCTCAGGTCAACCAGTAGGCATTGGCTCATGTTCCTCAGAATAGGATCGGTGTAGCGGTAAGAGTGTAAGACTTCCACAGAATGAACCCACTTGAATTTCTAGGCTCAAAGTGGATGAGGACCCGCATGAGTTAATTGAGGAGGTGCAAAAGATCAACCAGATTATGGAGGTGACAAGAGAGGAGAGTGCAAGCTTATCCTCCTATCAACTAAAGGGGGTTGTTCACATATGGTTCCGTCAGTGGAAGGATAATAGGGGAGTTGGAGCAGTTCCTGTGGGTTGGGATGAGTTCGTGACTTCTTTCTTAAACAGGTTCTTTCCCTGAGAGTTAAGGGAGGCAAAGGGGGCTGAGTTCATCAATCTGAAGCAGAACAACATGACCGTCCAAGAGTGTGCCTTGGAGTTTATCTAGTTGTCTAAGTATGAGATGGAGATGGTTGTTGACTCGAGAGCTCGAATGAGAAAGTTTATGAATTATGTGGCAGATTCACTAGTCAAGGAGTGCAAGACCACCATATTGATTAGTGACATAGATTTCTCCCGATTGGTCATATTTGCCTAGCAGATAGAGCCGGAGAAGAAGAAGGAGAAGGAGAGAGAGGCCAAGAGGGTCAGGACAGGGAGTCATGGGCACTTTCAGTAGAGTACTGGTGGTGGACATCAACCTTTGTTCCAACAGAGATCGGCAGCCCCATCTCCCTCATCAGCCAGCATTCAATCCAGACCCCGAGGAGATTAGAGAGGCAGAGCATCAGGCTCTAGGGGATAGAGGAGCACAACAGGGGAGTGTACTTTCCCAGCTTGTAGGAGGTATGGTAAAAACCACCTTGGTGAGTACTTGGTTGGGTCAGATGTTCGTCTTGGGTGCGGGAAGCCTAGACACATGCTCAGAGATTATCCTTCAGCTAGACAGGGTGATAGAGAGGTCGTTCCCCTGCCACCAGTTCAGCATCATGTCCTTTCCAGCAGGGTGCTTCTACTAATGTAGGTGGAGGTTAGCGCAAGAACAGATTTTATGCACTTTCATCTCGACAAGATGTCATGATCTGAGGTACACCCGAATCGTAGACACGGGACAAAGAGTCCCGAGAGACCCCAAGTCAACCCATGGCATGAGAATAACACTAATTCATTCATATATAGCGGAAAACTTAACTTATCAATCATAAACTAACTAAAAATCATATCATGAATTTATAGGGAACGACAAACTGAAATACCATCGCCACTGACAAAATACTACACGTAAGTCTAAAAGCCTCTAATCATAAAAGACGGGTTGAAGGGACAAGACCCTAACTAACCCAAACAGTCTAAAAACATAAGATAAACAAGTTCTGAACATGAAGCCCTCGAATCATGAGGACTCACCTCTGGAGATTTAGCGAAACTGAGCACAAACTAGGGACGATGCTGAGCCTGCGAACCAGATCCTGAAAATATATGGGTCAGTACTCGGAAAGTATTGAGTATGTAAGGTATGCAAAACAATTCTTGAAAACATAAACGTTATCGGAGTGGGGACATCATGATCAAAAACTGAAATTGTAAGTATATCGTAAGGCTCAATATTTCTAAAAAAAATATTCATAAACCCATCAAAGTCATAACATGCGGGGAAAAACATTTCATAAATCATAAATTGAGTCAAAAGAACATAACCGTGCATAATTCAAAACCATGAGGAACAATGGGAGATTTCTATAACCGACATACTTTATATGAGCACACATGAAGTCCGACTTGTACCCCTAGTCGGGAGGCCGTTCATACCTTGACAAGGGTATGAACCATGAAAGGCGTGATATCACTCATGAAGGCCCCGTAGGGAATAGGGGACAATCACTGAGGAGGTCCCAAACATAATCCTATGGTGGCACGTAGTTCTGAGATTCGGGACATAACCTGGGCCCCGAACCTACTCGGTATTAAGTACTACTCCCAAAAACATGCAACGTGCTCATAACATTCATAACATGACATGCATGGCTAGTGAAAACATGGAAATCATAACATACATGAGAGCTTGTATTTCTAGCCATGGAATTGGGCCCGTGAGTCGGCCAAAATTGTAGTTATAATTCATAAACGACATGTGGGCATTGCCATAATTTCAAACATACTTGACATGCTTAAATTCATAAGAAAACGATCATGATAGCATGAGAAACCGAAACCTGAAGACATGCTTAAAAATTTAAGAGAAATTCGTTCATGCTTTCGAAATCATCTTGACCATGAAATTCACTAAAACTTTTCCCATAATTGGGCATCCACACTTTTAGAGGTTCAAATCATGAAATATAAAATATATACAAGTAAAATTAGTTCAAACACTTCAAACCCGCAAATTAAACATAATATCACGAGTTCATGTAATCTTTTGAGGAATCATGCAAATGGGGTTAAGACCCACAAGAATTTAGAAAATTAAACATAGGAAATTGGAAGAAATGGGAATGGGTAGGGACTAAACTACCCATTCAAACCCCACATACCTGGAAATTTCGTGATTTCCTACTCCCTTGAAAAACCCCAAGTGAGAGCTTGAAGAACTTGAAGAAAATGGCTTGAAACCCTTCCTACTCCCTTCTCCAACACTTAAAATTGCTAAAATGAACTTAACAGGAGTTTTCATCCCTTAAAGACCCTATTTTGACCTCAAAATGATGTGGTTTAGGGCTCAAAAGCGTAGAAAAGTCGAAATTGCCCTTACTGAAATTTCCCTGAAAAGCAGTTCTGGCCCCGATCACGAGTCGTGCCATGACTCGTACCACCAGTCATGACTCGTGGTTACCTCTCTTGGTCACTTCACCCTTTTTCCCAACTTTCTGAATTTGGCCACGACTGGTACACCACGACTTGTACCACCATCCTACGGGTCGTACTGTCAACCGTGGCACCATCCACCCAATCCACTACGACTTAACCACAACCCCTCACCACAACTCATTGCTACATCCTACGAGTCATACCATGACCCGTGACGACTCACTCTTACCGGTCTGGGCCAGTTCTTTACTGCTTTTATTTTCTGGGAGTCCACCTTTATACCTTCGCTTGACACTACATGCCCTAAGAATGCAACTGATTTCAACCAGATTCACATTTGCTGAACTTGGCGTATAGCTATTTGTCCTTGAGGGTTTGGAGTGTTACCCTCAGGTGTGCAACATGATCCTCCTCACTCCGGGAGTATATCAATATGTCGTCAATGAACACGATCATGAACATATCCAAGTATGCCTTAAATACCCTGTTCATTAAATCCATAAAAGATGTAGGGGCATTGGTTAGTCTAAAAGACATAACAACAAATTCATAATGGCCATACCGGGTTCTAAAAGCAGACTTTGGGATGTCATTCTCCCGAACCTTAAGCTGGTGATACCTGGACCTGAGATCTATCTTAGAGAAGTAATTTGGCTCCCTGCAGCGGGTCGAATAAGTCATTGGTCCGGGGTAAATGGTATCTATTCTTGATGGTGAATTTGTTCAACTTTCTATAGTCAATACACATCTGTAGGGAACCATCTTTCTTCCAGACGAACAACACTGGGGCACCCTATGGGGACTTACTCGGTCTGATGAAACCCTTATCTAGTAAATCCTTCAACTTCTCCTTTAACTTTCTTAGTTCTGTTGGGGCCATACGGTAAGGAGGGATTGATATAGGTTGCATGTTAGACAATAGATCAATTTGAAAATCAATCTCCCTCTCGAGAGGAACACCTGGTAGGTCATCTGGAAATACCTCAGGATATTCACATACCACAGGGAATGACTGAATGGTTAGGGTCTCAGACATGACATCCTTAACCCTAACCAAGTGGTAAATACATCCCTTGAAAATCATCTTTCTGGCCTTGACATAAGAGATAAATCGACCTATAGGTACTGCTGAACCACCCTTCCACTCTAAAACCAATTCCCCAAGAAACCGAAACTCCACTGCCCGAGTTCTACAGTTAACAGAAGCATAACATGCAAACAGCTAATCCATGCCTAAGATGATGTCAAAATCAGTCATAGCCAATCCCACTAAGTCTGCGGAGGTAACCATATGTAATACTGTAATAGGACAACCTCTATATACCCGCCTCACTATGACTACATCACCAATTGGGATAGAGACAGAAAATGGTTCGGATAAGATTTCAGGACTGACTCCAAAGTAACTAGCAATGTAAGGTGAAAAAGATAATGTGGCCCCCGGATCTAATAAAGCATAAGCATCAATCTGATAAACTCACAACATACCCGTAACCACATCGGGAGAAGTCTCCTGCTCCTATCGAGAGCCTAGTGCATAAAACCGGTTCTGGCGCTGGCCGCCAGCTGAGCCAGTCGGAGCACCCTGCTGAGTCTGATGTGTCACTGGGACTGCTGAACTGGCTGCTGAAGTGCGAGCTCCACTACCCCCTGACCTAGCTGCAGGGCAATCCCTAAGTCTGTGTCCGTGTTTGCCACACCCGAAACAAGCGTCCGAGCCCACCAAACATTTCCCCGGGTGGTTCTTGCCATAAGTAGCACAAGATGGGAATGTGCGCTCTGTGTGTTTGGTGCGTTGTTGGGGTTATAAAACCGACACGCAAGTGCACGTGGTCAAACAAGTAATAAAGTGGCTAAGTAAGCCAAGTATCGATCCAAGGAGGCTCAGGGTATGTAAAAATTGCCTAAGTATACTATATTCTTATTTTACTTCTAACTATGCTAACAACAACGTAACCAACAGTTAATTGAGTTTTTGTTTATAAAATATATACTAAAACTATTAACAATTATTTACTATGAATTTAAACTATGGATATGAGCATGCCAAGGTTAAGAACAAGTAATGAATTTGATTGTAATAATAATTCGGTTAATCTCTTCTTCATGTTGCTAGCCAAGAACATTAGCCTAGAAATTAAAACTCTCGTATTTAATTTCACTTAAGAATCATAAACCATTCGTCTACATTTCTGTGATCAAATGCAATTTACGACCTAGCAATACAACTCCGATTCCTCAATTGACTAATACAGCTTTCAAGTATATTTCTATCAGGAAAGCACATCAAAACCCAATTTTCCCAAATCAAGTTAAGAACAATACCCTATTAATTCACCACTTTCCAATTTCTTGCTCTCTCGAGTGAAATTGGACTTTTTAGATGTACATTAATGTCGGCCAAGCACTAATGCAGTAAGAACAAGAATTAATAGAACAACATGAAAGAAGAAGAAGAAAACCATATCATTTACAATCAAAATTCACTACACATGTTCAAAACCTTAGCAAGGAAGAGAATTAGCCACTCATTTGTGGATTGATCATCCTAAAACAAGTGTAAATCATACATACAATTGATTGAAAGAAGAAAGGAAGAGAAGAAATCTCTTAGCTTTTTCGTCCCTCAACTGTTGCTAACCCACGTCCTAGCTCCATCAAGTCTGAACTAAAACTGAACTAATTAAAATAAACCTAAGTGTGCTATTTATACTAGAGGGAAATTTTTCCCAGAATAACAAGCAACGTGTCACGGAGGTCAACGCGGAGCACTGCCTCCGTGACACGGCGTGGACGCGGACCTTCACTAGAAATCCAGGGTCCGGTAAATTAGCCTCAACGTGGCACGGAGGCCAACGCGGAGGCCTATCTCCGTGCCACGGAGCTGTCGTGAGGCCTCACTGGAATTTACCATTTAATTCCCTCTCCAGGCAGTATGCCTCCGTGATGGTAGCGTGGCACGGCTCCATCGCGGAGCCCCTATAATTTGTGCATTCCAATGTCTTTTCAACGCTCGTATCCAAGTCCAACTCCGATATAGTTCCAACATGCATTTTAGCTCCTAAAAATCATATTTACCTGCAAAACAAATGCTAATCATGTTGGTTAGTATAAATTCACATTTTATTACCAATTACATGAGAATATATACACATTGCACACAAACAAGGCGAAAATAATACGTTTGAGTATCACTTGGGCATATAAATCTGCCCAAGATCACTTACCCCACACTTAAATCCTTGTTCGTCCTCGAACAACCCATACACAACTCATGCAAATTACATCCCAACCTTCGTCACTATGGTGCGACCATTTACACTACGGTTATACCGATTATTCAATTTTTGCAAATCATCACGAAAACATGCTTGGTCTTACAATACAATGACCTTTAATACATCAAGACTTCCTAGACTTTAAGAATTGATTCTTGATATCGGCAAACTCATGCAAATCAGCTAATCAAGAAATCCGACACGAAAATCAATCTTTCATCAAGCATGTGCCCTCACAACTCAAGAGAATCTTCCCCTTTTTGTTCATGCAACACACAAACATTCAAGTAGGGGCATATAAAAATTAATTTCACTCACTCTCCCAAAAGAATTCACATGCATCATGTCATGACCCATAGGCTTGCCCTTAGTGTATTACTCCACTAATATAAAGACATGCAATGTAAGATCGCGTAGGACTTTAATGGGTTGTAACGGGGCTATGGATCTAGTATATATATTGGATTAGCCAATAATAGTCGGTAGCATCCTTAAGCGCCTTTTCGACACATTCCCATCGACTCATGGACATTGTTCCTCTCTTTTCTCTTTTTCTCCCATTCATGCTGGTTTACTTTCGTACTGCCCATTTCATCAAACACACTTGACACAAAACAAAGGGTTTTCATGTACCCTCAATATCATTTAATTACAACAAGTGCCTCTTCAACATCATCTTTTCTTTCTTCACTCTGCTTTTCTTTTTCTTTTCACTCTTTTCACTCTTTAACACTTTGGGAAATATTTTCTTTTCTTTGTAAGCGCTTAAGAGCTTCGTATAGACTTTAAGGCTAATGAAAAGAAGGAATAAAGCTTAGTTTATACAATTTTGGACAAAAGAAAGAAAGAAATCGGCTAAAGGCTCAACGGGCTGACTAGGGTATACAACATATAAAAAGGTAGAATTTGACAAGAAAAAAAAATGGAAACTATCGGTTAAAAACAAAGAAATGCCTACATCCTTTCCAACACTACACCTCCTTCATTTCGTTTTGTAAACACACCAGGCAAGTTCTAGACAATTCACAATGGCATGGAATAACAATACCTCACTTCACACTTCATGCACATGCTCGAATCAAGATGCATTCACAGACTCTCTAATTAGCCAAACACATGAATTCAAAATTAAGCCTCAATCATACTGAACCAACTTCTATAGCCTAGGTAACTCAACATATTTACCAAATTGCATGCTTTCAAACGAATCATTTTCACATTTTGAATATCAGTTACACACGTAACGAAATTTTTGCAACCATAAAGCAACTACAGTTCATTGATGCAATCCACCAAAGAAAAATTAAAAACAAATTAAAATCCTACTCCTACCGACTACATTTCCCTTAAGACGGTCGTCATCCATCCATCATAGGAAATGGTCACTAACTATGACATTCGGTTCAATGGGACTATTCTTGGTAAAAGAACCGAAAACAAACTCCGAGAAACCCAAAAAAAAAACCGAAATTTTTTGCAACACATCGATCATTTCGATAGAAACAAAATATTTACAAGTGCAAAATATTCTCGAAAATTTTTGAAAAAAATATCGATCATCTCGATAGAAAAAATAAAAAAATATTTACAAAATATTTACACTGGCAACCATAACTTTTCATACCACACATCATTAACCACACAAACAAAAATATACACATACACCACAAATCAGTTCATAACAGGGAAAGCACAAACATACATACAAACCAAGGAAAAACATACATCAAATTAGAGCCCAAGTCCCAGCACCTAGCTGCTCCCCACCCCACACTTCACAAAAATTACAAAACACAATTTCGGGTGGTGGAACTCCCTGTTCAGTCAAAATATTCGACTTCTTCATCTGGTGCTGCTGCCTCGTCGCCCATATCTGAGTCAGCTCCATCGTCGTCATCGACTCCACATCGGAGTCCTCACGACGTGTCTCCTCATCAGTAGGGACATCGTCATCCGTCGGCTCCACAAAGGCTGGTCGCACTCGGCATAAGGCTCTGGCATTCTCGCCAAATGGGTAATCCAGCTCCAGCTGCCATAATTCTTCCTCGGTGGCTGGTTTCCCACCAATCCGTAGCTGCAGCATCTGCATGCCGAACATACGTGCCATGTACTGATCGTCACGAGCATATCGCTCGCCCAAATTCAGCACTGGCCCGTGTGTGGTGTCGGGGGCCTTAGTTTTTGTCACATCGAGGGCCCTCCGCTCCAACTGCGGAATATAGTCCAAAGCCTCTTCCTCAATGTCGAGGCCTCGGAGGAAGGTGGTGATGAGTCCGCTAAACCCGTATCTGTGGCCCTGGTGCAGTCTGGCTCTCTTCATGGCGGATATAATGACCGCCCCAACATTAATCTCAAGCCCTTTCATAAGGGCATACACCAAGCAGACACGGTCCCGGGTCACATCCGTCATGTGAACTCCCGGGATCAAGCACGAACACACAATCTTCAGCCATATTCTGGCCTCCCTGTTCATCTGCGAATAAGGCAGAGTCTGGTGGTAACCCCTCTCCTTATGTCTACTCCATCGGGCTGTGGATCGAGCCCCACACAACGTACGCCTGATGTCGGCGTACGGTGGGGTGATGTTTAGCTGGCGGAGAACGTGGGCGTCTGTGTCCCGCGCTCCAACGATGGCATTAAATTGGTGGGGTTCCAGAGTGACAATCTGCCCTCTGATTTTTATTGTGTGGCTTCTAATGGCCGGGTTCCAGTTTGCATAGAATTCCCGGACCAAATATAGGTTGCACTCCTTGGGCTCCTGAAAGATAAAGCTGAGCCCAGCTGCCTCGATTCTCTGCACAATACGTGGGAACTCCTGTGCAAGTGGTTCCCGTGCAATATGTTCCTCGGGGAAGTACTTGTTTTCTTTATGTTTCGCGTACCACTTCTTCCCTTCATCGGTTACCCATCTTGTTCCGTATTGGCGGCATTGGCCGCGCAGAACAGCTGGTGCAGCTGGGACTGCAGTGCCCAACCTCAATCTTTTCCGTCCGGTGCCTGAGGTAGAAGCACCCTTGCCCTTGTCCTGTCGACTTGCCATTGTACCTGTCAATATACATAAACAAGCACAAAGTTAAGCTAAATACAAGTTAACTTAGGCTAAGGTCGGGTTAAACTAAGTTTACCCCACACTTAGTCCCTAACTATATTTACAATACTTCGGCAAGGATTACTCTATTTACAACCTCAAACACAAGCAATTATAAGGTATATTGCTTAGTGCGTTCACGAAAAATTTCGACAGCATAACGGTTAGCGTACTACTCAGACTTCATACAGCTACTCCCAATCCTACTATCGATAGCAATCCAATCATCGCACTTAGCAACAAAACAAAAAAAAAAACAAAAACAACAACGAAAATTCTATGTACATACAAATCTAAATAATCAAACCAATTTACAAAATTTTCGCATTTTCCCCAACAATTCGAGAATTCGTCTTCTCTTAACATTCATACAATATTTACATCGACTTATCTCAATTTACAACCACACCCCGGCATCTAATTCATCAAACTATCAAGTTCCCCAATTCAATTTCAATAACTCAAGCTCTAGAATGCAATATTTCAATCAAATTCGAATTATTCACCTAATCGACAAGTTCAAACGCTAATTACAACAATCTGAACATAATCAATCACAAAATAATTCAACATCATGTTTAATTGCTACTTGGGGTGATATATTTCACCTCACATGCTTAAATTCGACTAAAATCGCCAAAAACTTGAGAGAAACAATGAAAACATACCTTTTAGTTGAAGAACCGAAGAAATTTGACGTTTTCCTTGCCTATTAGCGTGGCACGTTGGTTGGGGAGGGGGAATTGGGTGTTTTGGTCGCGGAGGAGGAGAGAAATGGGGAGAAAAGAGGCAAAATCGGGGTTAATTTAAAGAAAAACACGCGGGTCACCCGGCAACCCGGTGTGACCCGGCACTGAATAAAGGGCAACGTGTCACAGAGGGTAACACGGAGCCCCTCCTCCGTGACACGGAGCCAACGCGTTGGCTCTCTGGAAATTTTAAAAAATTTGATTTTGCCTTCAACGTGTCACAGAGGGTAACGCGGAGCCCCTCCTCCGTGACACGGAGCCAACGCCCCAGTGCACTGTTTCTTCAATAAAAATTATTTTCATACCTTGCCTTATTTTTCCCGCTTCCATGCATATTTTTCTCCGTTAGACCTGAAAATCACCTCACTAAACGAAATTGGTTAGATTAATAGATTTTCCTAACTACCATGAAAAAATACTAACTAAAACGAAAAAAATTTGTACGAAATCAAGAAAAAGAAAAATTAAAAATAAAAAATAAAAAATACAAATTATGTACACTATACTAAAAGAAGAAAAATAGAATATTTTTTTTTTCACGGGTTGCCTCCCGTGCAGCGCCTGGTTTACCGTCGCGGCTCGACGTCCATTATGCTCAATTATCTACTAGGGTGAGGGACGATTTTTCACGATCCTTGTCCTCCCCCCAGTAGTGCTCAACCTCATCTGGTGGCCTTCCTGTTAACTCTCGGGAATCATTCATTATATCAGCATTCCAATGATCAATCACATTGATCACCGAGAGTTCCTCATTTACAATCGGGAGCTTGGGTGCTTTGTACACGTCAAAAACTTCTATCTTGTCATGTGCCCGCATTGTAAGTTGACCCGCAGCTACATCAATTAATGTTTTTCCGGTTGCCAAAAAGGGACGTCCCAAAATAAATGGGACTTCAGCATCTGGTTCAAAGTCCAGAACAATAAAATCGACCGGAAAAATGAGGGAGCCCACTTGCACTAACACATCCTCAACAATACCATCCGGTTTAGCTAAGGACCTGTCCGCTAGCTGCAATATTACTATGGTAGGTCTAGGACTCCCTAGACCTAACTTTCTGAACACCGAAGATGGCATCAGATTTATACTTGCCCCCAAGTCGCATAATCCACGAGCTCGGATACTTTGCCCAATAGTCAGCTGGATAATAAAACTTCCAGGGTCTTTCAGTTTCGTGGGCAGTCTATTCTGAATCCGGGAAGTGCATTCCTCCGTTAAAGCCACCGTGGCATACTCAGTCAAACGACTTTTGTTAGCCACGATGTCTTTAATATATTTTGCATACTTTGGCACTCCCTGCAAGACATCAACAAGAGGTAAGTTAACATGTACCTGTTTAAGCACCTCCATAAATTTCTTGAAACACGCCTCCTCCTTGTGTTTGTTAAGTCGTTGAGGGAACGGGGGTGGAGGCCTTTCTGATTCTGCTTCTTTAGTCTTCCCCCTATCAGAACTTTGTTCCTCCTCAACATCTGCTGCTCCTGACTTTTGAGGCGGTCTTTCCGGTTCCACCTCCTTCAATTGTAAGCCACTCCTCGTGGTCACCGCATTTACCTGCTTCAGATTAGGATCCGTGTCGCTAGGTAGTCCTCCTCTAGGTCTTGTATTTTGGGCACTAGCAAATTGCCCAAACTGATATTCAAGGGCCTTGGTCGCCAATTGATTGTTCTTCACTTCGGCTGCCAATTTAACATAGTCAGCCTGCAATTGTGCCTGATTAGCGATCATGGTTTTGAACATCTCCTCAATAGTCGGTGATGGTGGTGGAGGAGGGGCATTGTGATTTCTGAATTGAGCTTGATAGTTTTGTTGCCCTCCTTGATTTCTCTGCATACCCTGACCAGAACTTTGGCCTTGTTGGTTGTTGCTACCCCACGAAAAATTCGGATGGTTCCTCCAATTTGAGTTGTAGCCACTACCAAACTGCTGCTGATTTCTCTGTGCATTGCCCACAAAGTTAACAGAATCAGGATTTGCACCACATCATTCAGCTGAATGCTCACTACTACCACACACTTCACACCACATCTGCTGGACTACATTGACTGAAGCTGAAGGCTGGTTCAAGTTCATATTGCTGAAGTGATTGTTTAACTGATTTTGCAAGGCAGCTATCTGTGCAGCGATAGCTGTAAATCCATCCACTTCAAGCACTCCCGCTGCTTTCCTTGCTCCACCTCGAGATGAATCTGCATTCCATTCCGGATTGCCTTGTGAAATTTGGTTGAGCAAAGTGTACAGCTCCTCATAAGTCTTTTCCAGTGCTTGCCCTCCGGCTGCTGAATCTAACAGAATTTTAGTGTGGGGTTCCAAACCCTCAATAAATGTGTGTACCAACACCTCATTGGACTGATGATGATGAGGACAGTCCCGCAACATGGATTTAAATCTTTCCCAGGCTTGATATAGATTTTCTCCCTCCCTCTGTTTAAAACTTAGAATTTGACTTCTAAGTCTGGCTGTTTTACCAGAAGGGAAAAATCTAATCAAAAACTTCCGTGCAAGATCATCCCACGTTGATATAGAATTGGGTGGTTCAGCTTTTAACCACCTCTTAGCTTCACCAAGTAAGGAAAAAACGGAAATAAGGTAAGCCGAACATAATCAGGTGACACTCCAGCGGGTATATAAGTGTCACTTATCTCCAAAACGTTTTGGAGATGTTGTTGTGGATCTTCATGAGGGAGACTGGTAAATTGCCCGCTTGTGTGCAAAAGTTGCACCATATTCTGCTTTAATTCAAATCTCCCTCCAGGATCTGGTTTGCGGATGCTAGAATGTACATTGTTAGCGTGTGGGATTGCCACCTCGCGAACCGGCCTTGCTGCTGCTTCATCGGGCACTAACACTGCCCTCACAACTGGTGGATTTTGTTGCTCCATAATAGATTGTCGGAACAACTGCAGCTTCTTTTGTAGAGCTTCTCTACGTTGACTATGAAATTCACGTTCAGGCTCTAAGTAAGATTCCACCAGCTCCTTGTCCCTTGCCAGTGTTCACAGAAACAAAATCTGCAAAATACAGGCTAAGACCAAGTTGTTAACACTTAAGAAAATAAAAATAAAAATACAGTAAATTTACACTAAACACAATTTCACAAATTTGCCTAGCCTCCCCGGCAACGGCGCCAAAAACTTGTTCGGTGCGTTGTTGGGGTTATAAAACCGACACGCAAGTGCACGTGGTCAAACAAGTAATAAAGTGGCTAAGTAAGCCAAGTATCGATCCAAGGAGGCTCAGGGTATGTAAAAATTGCCTAAGTATACTATATTCTTATTTTACTTCTAACTATGCTAACAACAACGTAACCAACAGTTAATTGAGTTTTTGTTTATAAAATATATACTAAAACTATTAACAATTATTTACTATGAATTTAAACTATGGATATGAGCATGCCAAGGTTAAGAACAAGTAATGAATTCGATTGTAATAATAATTCGGTTAATCTCTTCTTCATGTTGCTAGCCAAGAACATTAGCCTAGAAATTAAAACTCTCGTATTTAATTTTACTTAAGAATCATAAACCATTCGTCTACATTTCTGTGATCAAATGCAATTTATGACCTAGCAATACAACTCCGGTTCCTCAATTGACTAATACGGCTTTCAAGTATATTTCTATCAGGAAAGCACATCAAAACCCAATTTTCCCAAATCAAGTTAAGAACAATACCCTATTAATTCACAACTTTCCAATTTCTTGCTCTCTCGAGTGAAATTGGACTTTTTAGATGTACATTAATGTTGGCCAAGCACTAATGCAGTAAGAACAAGAATTAATAGAACAACATGAAAGAAGAAGAAGAAAACCATATCATTTACAATCAAAATTCACTACACATGTTCAAAACCTTAGCAAGGAAGAGAATTAGCCACTCATTTGTGGATTGATCATCCTAAAACAAGTGTAAATCATACATACAATTGATTGAAAGAAGAAAGGAAGAGAAGAAATCTCTTAGCTTTTTCGTCCCTCAACTATTGCTAACCCACGTCCTAGCTCCACCAAGTCTGAACTAAAACTGAACTAATTAAAATAAACCTAAGTGTGCTATTTATACTAGAGGGAAATTTTTCCCAGAATAACAAGCAACGTGTCACGGAGGTCAACGCGGAGCACTGCCTCCGTGACACGGCGTGGACGCGGACCTTCACTGGAAATCCAGGGTCCGGTAAATTAGCCTCAACGTGGCACGGAGGCCAACGCGGAGGCCTATCTCCGTGCCACGGAGCTGTCGCGAGGCCTCACTGGAATTTACCATTTAATTCCCTCTCCAGGCAGTGTGCCTCCGCGATGGTAGCGTGGCACGGCTCCATCGCGGAGCCCCTATAATTTGTGCATTCCAATGTCTTTTCAACGCTCGTATCCAAGTCCAACTCCGATATAGTTCCAACATGCATTTTAGCTCCTAAAAATCATATTTACCTGCAAAACAAATGCTAATCATGTTGGTTAGTATAAATTCACATTTTATTACCAATTACATGAGAATATATACACATTGCACACAAACAAGGCGAAAATAATACGTTTGAGTATCACTTGGGCATATAAATCTGCCCAAGATCACTGTGCGCATGTTGTTCTAACTCCTCGAAACTGAGGCCCTGCTTCTCTGACCGTCCTGTGGCCTAGATGGAGTACTGGCTGAAGATGGTGCTGGTGTAGTCGACCTGTGTTGGGACTGCTGGTACGATTCACCCTTGACTTAGGCTGGGAGAACCTGTGGCTATCAGTTTTGGCCCTCTTGGCCTCCCTCTGCCTCATGTGAGCTGCTTCCATCTGCTGAGCATAGAGGACTATCCGTGGGTAGTCCATATCCTGATGTATCATGGCTGTTCTACAGTGTTTGTCCAGATACTCCGCTACTCCTTGCATGAACCTGCTCACCCGCGCCCTTTGATCCATCACTAACTTCGGGGCATATTTTGACAGGCGAGTGAATTCAAGTGAATATTCTAGCACCGTCATCTTTCCTTGCTTAAGGTTGACAAATTCAGTTGCTTTCAGTTCCCTCATCTCCCAAGGGAAGAACCTGTTGAGAAAGGCTATGCGGAACTCATCCTAGCTGATAGGGACCGCTCCCTCAGCTCTGCTATCCCTCCACTGTTTGAACCAAATATAAGTGACCTCCTTCAGTTGATAAGAGGACAAATCAACACATTCCTCACTTGTCACTCCCATTACCTGAGTGACCTTCAAAATACCTTCGATAAACTCGTATGGATCCTCGTCCACCCTTGCCCCTATAAACTTGGGAGGGTTCATCCTCAAAAAGTCTCTGACCCGGCCGCCACTGCATTTTCGTTCTGAGGAACAGGCACAACAGCCTGCTGGTTGACCTGAGTGGTCAAGGCATGCGCCAGCATTTGAATAGCCGCCCGAAACTCGACATGGGCAGCTGGCTAGGGTGCCTGGGGCTCCTGAACAGGTGGGGCTTGCTGACGCCCATTATCATTGCCACCCCCATGGCCTTCATCATTTCTGTTCCTCCTTCTGATTATCCTTCTGGGAGCCATAAGTTTCTGCAATCGCGAAATGCACGAATTAGAAAGAGAGAGAGATTTTGACCGCACGACCTAGATCATGAAAGAAGGAAACATTTCCTAAAACGTTCAGTAGCCTCTTCGTCATAAGTGTGACGCGATTCATACCCATGAAAATACTATACCTAATGCGGCTTTCAGACTCCCTAGGACACATCTGAACCTATGAACCTATGGCTCTGATACCAAGTTTGTCACGATCCGAGAGTACACCCAGATCGTAGACATGGGACAAGGAGTCCCGAGAGACCCCAAGTCAACTCATGGCATGAGAATAACACTAATTCATTCATATACAGCGGAAAACTTAACTTATCAATCATAAACTAACTGAAAATCGTATAATGAATTTGTAGGAAACAACAAACCGAAATACCATCGTCATTGACAAAATACTACACATAAGTCTGAAAGCCTCTAATCATAAAAGACGGGTTGAAGGGACAAGACCCCAACTAACCCAAACAGTCTAAAAACATAAGATAAACAAGTTCTGAACATGAAGCCCTCGAATCATGAGGACTCACCTCTGGAGATTTAGCGAATCTGAGCACAAACTAGGGACGATGCTGAGCCTACGAACCAGATCCTGAAAATATATGGGTCAGTACTCGGAAAGTACTGAGTATGTAAGGTATGCAAAACAATTCTTGAAAACATAAAAGTTATCGGAGTGGGGACATCATGATCAAAAACTGAAATTGTAAGTATATCATAAGGCTCAATATTTCTAAAAAAAATATTCATAAACCCATCAAAGTCAAAACATGCGGGGACAAACATTTCATAAATCATAAATTGAGTCAAAATAACATAACCATGCATAATTCAAAACCATGAGGAACAATGGGAGATTTCTATAACCGACATACTTCACATGAGCACACATGAAGTCCGAGTTGTACCCCTAGTCAGGAGGCCGTTCATACCTTGCCAAGGGTATGAACCATGAAAGGCGTGATATCACTCATGAAAGCCCCGTAGGGCATAGGGGACAATCACTGAGGAGGTCCCAAACATAATCCTATGGTGGCACGTAGTTCTGAGATTCGGGACGTAACCTGGGCCCCGAACCTACTCGGTGTTAAGTACTACTCCCAAAAACATGCAATGTTCTCATACATTCATAACGTGACATGCATGGCTAGTGGAAACATGGAAATCATAACATACATGAGAGCTTGTATTTCTTGCCAGGAATTGGGCTCGTGAGTCGGCCAAAATCATAGTTATAATTCATAAGCGATATGTGGGCATTGCCCATAATTTCAAACATACTTGACATGCTTAAATTCATAAGAAAACGATCATGATAGCATGAGAAATCGAAACTTGAAGACATGCTTAAAAATTTAAGAGAAATTCGTTCATGCTTTTGGAATCATCTTGACCATGAAATTCACTAAAATTTTTCCCATAATTGGAAATCCATATTTTTAGAGATTTAAATCATGAAATATAAAATATATACAAGTAAATCAGTCCAAGCACTTCAAACCCGCATATTAAACATAATATCATGAGTTCATGTAGGCTTTTAAGGAATCATGCAAACAGGGTTAAGACCCACATGAATTTAGCAAATTAAACATAGGAAATGGGAAGAAATGGGCATGGGTAAGGACTAAACTACCCATTCGAACCCCACATACCTGGAAATTTCGTGATTTCCTATTCCCTTGAAGAACCCTAAATGAGAACTTGAATAAAATGGCTTGAAACCCTTCCTACTCCCTTCTCCAATACTTAAAATTGCTAAAATATACTTAACATGAGTTTTCATCCCTTAAACACCCTGTTTCGACCTCAAAACAGCGTGGTTTAGGGCTCAAAAGCGTATAAAAATCGAAATTGCCCTTACTGAAATTTCCCTGAAAAGCAGTTCTGGCCCCAACCATGAGTCGTGCCATAAGTCGTACCACCAAGTCATGAATCGTGGTTACCTCTCGTGGTCATTTCACCCTTTTTCCCAACTTTCTGAATTTGGCCACGACTGGTACACCACGACTCGTACCACCATCCTACGGGTCGTACTGTCAACCGTGGCACCATCCACCCAATCCACTATGACTTAACCATAACCCCTCACCATGACTCATTGCTACATCCTACGAGTCGTACCATGACCCGTGACGACTCACTCTTGGCACCACTGAGATATTCATCACAACTCCCATGAGTCGTACCTTCTCATCATGGTTCGTAGGACTACCCGTGACAAAACCTCAGGCTCCTAATTTCATCACGAATCGAGTCATAAGTCATAGGTCCACACCATGACTCGTACCTCGAGTCGTACTGGTGCAAGTTCCAGGTTTTTCTGCAGTTTTCAACTTCAACTCCCGAGTCTATTCGTAGGCCCTTCCGGAGTTTACACAGGAGCAGGAGTGCTTACCCGATGTAGTTATGGGTATGTTACAAGTATTTTATCTTGATGTGTATGAATTGTTAGATCTAAGGGCTACCTTATCTTTTGTGACCCCTTATATTGTTGTTAGATTCAGAGTCAGCCCCGAAATCTTGTCAGAACCCTTCTAAGTCTCTACCCTGTCACGATCCTTCAGAGAGTCAACTTAACTGACCTAGTAGAGTTAGACATGACCGACTTTGATGTTTCATTCAATATGGTTACATGCATGTTATTCCTCAGTCAATTGTAGAACCCGTTCGGTGGAGTTTTGATTTCCGGGTAAACTAGTCCTAAAGTGGAAGAGTATTCAACTATTCCTGTAGGTTATTTTATTTCCTATCTCAAGGATAAAAATATGATCTCTAAGGGTTGTGGGTGTATCATCTAGTTCGAATCAAGGATTCTACGTTCGAGACCCCGACTCTTCAGTCTGCTCCTGTTGTATGTGAGTACCGGGAGGTGTTTTCAGATGATCTATCAGGAGTCCCTCCTGAGAAGGAGATTGACTTTGGTATTGACCTTCTCCCTGATATGCAACTAATGTCCATTCCTCCTTACAGAATGGCTCCAGCCGAGCTAAAGAAGGTTAAAGAACAGTTGAAAGATCTCCTAGATAAGGTTTTCATCAGGCCTAGTAAATCCCCATAGGGTGCTCCAGTTCTCTTCATCCGAAAGAAGGATGGTTCCCTTAGAATGTGCATTGATTATTGACAGTTGAACAAGCTTACAATCAAGAATAATTATCCCCTCCCCAGGATTGATGACCCATTTGACCAACTTTAGGGTGCCAAGTGCTTTTCAAAGATAGACCTCAGATCCGGCTATCACCAGCTCAGAGTTTAGGAGAGTGACATTCTGAAGATAGCCTTAAAGACTCGGTATGGTATTATGAGTTTGTAGTTATGTATTTTGGACTAACAAATGCTCCTGCAGCTCTTATGGACTTGATGAACAAGGTGTTCAAGCATTATTTAGATATGTTCATGATTGTCTTTATAGATGATATTCTCATATACTCTCGGAGCGAGGAGGAGCATACTGCTCATTTCAGGATTGTGTTGCAGACTCTCAAGGATCGCCAGTTGTTTGCTAAATTCAGCAAGTATGAGTTTTGGCTAAACTTAGTAGCATTTTTGGTTCATGTGATGTCTAGTAAGGGTGTGCAGGTGGACTCTCAAAAGATATAAGCGGTGAAGAATTGGCCTAGACCCGTCAATTCTACAGATATTAGGAGCTTCTTGGGTTTAGCTGGCTACTACTAGAGGTTCGTAGAGGGATTTTCATCCATTGTAGCACCGTTGACTAAGTTGACCCAGGAAAAGGTCAAATTTCAATGGTTGGATGCTTGTGAGAAGATTTTTCAAGAGTTAAAGACTCGACTCACTTCAGCTTTAGTATTGACCCTACCGAAGGGCAACAGATGATTTTGTTGTGCATTATGATACCTTAGGGTTGGTCTTGCTTGTATGTTGATGCAACATGGTAAGGTTATTGCGTATGCCTCTAGACAGCTTAAGATTCATGAGAATAATTATCCGACACATGACCTAGAGTTGGCAGTTGTGCTATTTGCTTTGAAGATTTGTAGGCACTACTTGTGAAGGATGCATGTGGATGTGTTCACGGATCACAAGAGCCTTCAGTATATGTTCACTCAAAAGGACCTAAATTTGTAGCAAATGAGATGGCTAAAGCTTCTCAAGGACTATAACATGAGTGTCCTTTATCATTGGGACAAGGCCAATGAAGTGGCGGATGCTCTTAGTATCATGTTTATGTTCATGGCCGACTCACGAGCCTCTTTCATGGCTAGTTCATGTATTTTCAAGCACGTTCATGTATCTTATTATTTTAATTAGCCCATGTACTTCAAGTATGTTTCATGATTACAATATGAGCCATGTGCATGTTTTTGGGAGTAGTATCTAGCACAGAGTAGGTCAGGTGTTCCAGGAACCCAGGTCTCAAAACTACATGCCTTGGCAAGCTTAGGTCGGCTCCGCCCACTTGAGCGAGATAGTTGGGGTATCATGTAAGCTCTATCATGATGGTGTCGGTTATGATGTATCATCCCACTATTCCTTATAATTTTATGCATGTTCATGATTATGATAATTTGTCTCAAGTTATGTTTTACAAGGTTTCCCTTATGAATATATTTATGGCTAGTTTATGAACTGTTTTGAAAACCTTGAGGCCTTATTCCTAAATTATGAATATTACTTCAACTCTTTATGCATTTTATTAGCCTGTTTTACTTTCCCCGCATACTCAGTACATTCAAAGTACTGACCGCATACTCTATGCTATATCGTTTCATGATAAAGGTTCAGACGATTAGACTCAGCAGCACCGTTAGTCCTACACCCATATCAATGTAGCTCAATCCCTGTGTTGGTGAGTCCTCATCTACCAAGGACATTCTTCTAGTTATGTGTTTTCTTGTTTCAGTTTTATATTTAGTGGACTAGTTGGGGAGGTTGTCCCATTAGTCCATCTATGACTAGAGGCTTTTCAGACAGACATGTGGTGGCTGACTCAGCTGTCGGATTCGTCAATCTTGCTTTTATTTTATGCTATATACACTGCACGTATTGAACTTTAAGTTTTAAGTTTTCCTCTTTGATTTATTATCTTGAGTTGCTATGCACCTGCCATGGATTAGCTTGGAGCTACTTGTGGTTCTAGGTCTCATGTCTCGATCCGAGGTCCCAGCTCGGGCCATGACACAAAGGTGATCCTAATACTTGAGAACCCTGTTTATCCCATATTCAAATAAGACTTGTTTCTACTGGGGTATAGTATCTCTTAACAATACTATCTCTGGGTCACCATATTGCCTTTGTTTAACTTCTAATACTAAGGAGGATTGTGCAGTATTTTGAACAACAATGCCGCCATCTTCGGCATCTAACAACCGAATTTGTAAATTAGCTAACTGTTGTAAGAATTTCACCATTTCTATCTTGTCAACATCAAAATGGCTAATACTTCCCAATGACTTGTGACTCAACATCAGCGACAACATTTGTTTTACCTGGATGATACAGAATGCTCACATCATAATCCTTCAACAACTCTAACCACCTTCTCTACCTCAAATTCAACTCTTTTGCTGAAACAGGTATTGAAGTCTCTTATGATTTGTGAATATATCAACATGAACTCCATACAGGTAGTGACGCCAAATCTTTAATACAAAAACTACTGCTACTAACTCTAGATTATGAATAGGATAGTTCTTATCGTATTTCCTCGGCTGTCTCGAAGCATTAGAAATAACCTTTCCATGTTGCAGTAAAACACAACCCAAACCAACCTTGGATGCATCAATATAAATTGTGTAACCCTCCGTGCCTTCTGGAAAAGCTAGGACAAGTGTTGATGTTAGCCTATCCTTCAACTCCTGGAAGCTTTGCTCATATGCTTTTGTCCACTGAAACTTAGTTGTTTTATGAGTCAACTTCATCAATAGCACGGATATGGTGGAGAAACCTTCCACAAATCTACGGTAATACCCTGCTAATCCTAAAAAGCTATAAACCTTTATAGGATTCAAGGGTCTGGGCCAGTTCTTCACAACCTCTATCTTCTGACCATCGACCCTTATACCTTCATCTATAATTACATCCCAAGAAAGCTACCGATATTAGCCAAAACTCATATTTAGAAAATTTACCATATAACCTGTGGAGCTGAAGAGTATGTAGCACTATTCCCATATGATCTGCATGCTCAACTTCAATTCATGAATATACCAGAATGTCGTCAATAAAGACAATCACATGAATATGCCAGAATGTCGTTAATAAAGACAATCACATGAATATGACAAAATGTCGTCAATAAAGACAATCACGTGAATATACCAGAATGTCATCAATGAAGACAATCATAAACACATCAAGGAATGGCTTGAATACCCTAATCATCAAATCCATAAAGGAGTTGGGGCATTAGTAAGCCCAAACAATAGCAGCAAGTACTCATAGTGGTCATATATGGTCCTAAAAGATGTCTTAGGATTATCAGCTTCTGTAACTCATAATTAGTGGTATCCATACCTCAGGTAAATCTTGGAAAAACATCTAGCACTATGTAATTGATCAAACAAGTCATCAATTCTGGAGAGTGAATACTTGTTCTTAATCGTCGTTTGTTCAACTGTCTATAGTCGATACACATTCTTAATGATCCATCTTTCTTTCGCACAAACAATACTCGCGCACACCATGGTGACATACTGGGTCAGATGAAACCTTTCTCGAGCAAATATTTCAATTGCTCCTTCAACTTCCTTAGTTTTGCAAGGTCCATTATGTAGGGAGGTAGCGATATAGATTGAGTAACTGGAAGCAAGTCAATAACGAAATCGGTTTCCCTCTCTGGAGAGAGTCCGGGAAGGTCCTCTAGAAAAACTGTTGGAAACTCATTCACTACCAGTACTGACTGAAGAGTTGTAGGATCATTTTTCATGTCTCTGACTTGAACCAAATAAGAAATACAACCTTTGGATATCATCTTCTGGGCCTTAAGGTATGAAATAAACTTACCTTTAGGAATCACAACATTACCTTTCCATTCTTGAAATGGCTTGCCTGGAAAATGGAATCTGACAATTTTGGATCGACAATCAACATTAATGTAACTTGCTGCTAATCAATCCATACTCGTAATCACATCAAAATCAATCACTTCTCACTCCACTAGGTCAGCTAATGTGGGCCTATTATAATCCAATACTGTACAATTTCGATAAGCCCTTCTAGCTAGAATGGACTCACCAATTGGTATAGAAGCAACAGATAACTTAGATAATAATATAAGAACCATTTCAAACTGACTTTCAATCAATAGAGTAACATAGGAGGGGGTAGAACCAGGATCAAGCAAAGAATTTAAAACACAATAGAAAATAATCAATGTATCTGTAACCACATCTGGTGATGTCTCCTAGTTCAGGTGACCACCCAACACATAAAATTGGTTCTGCATAATCCCTAAACTAGAGGCTTCTCCCCCTTGCCTCTACATGGCCTGCAACAGATTGCAAATCGGGCCTAGGAGGGTGAACTGAAGATGACGAAGCATCTGATGATCCTGATGGCCGCATAGTATCTCTTCTAGTCCTTTCTGGACAAAAACTTATAGTATGTCCCAGGTGTCTGCAGGGATAGCATACATTCTAGCACTGACCTAAATGTGCCTTTCCATACTATGCACTAGGTGGCAAGGGTGGTCTCCTCTGCCCCATATACTTCTGTCGCTATGAACTAGACGGAGCTGAGCTCTAATCTCACCTCTAACCTGAGGCTGGGGTGGAGAACTCTCCGTCAGGCGGGCTGACTACCTAGAAGACTGAGCTGCAGGGTCTCCTCGAGGTTCTTTGTAGGAACCCAAAGTCCTAGCTCTCTTTCTCTGCTCCTGCTCTCTACGAATATCTCGAAAATGATAAATCAAATCCTCTGTCGCTTAAGCATAGGTCGGTATCTGTGTAGTATCCATACTTGCCTGGGTGGACACCCCTATACAATCTCATATCAAATGAGGTCCTAAATCTGTTATACCTAGATAATGCATTAAATATGAGGTTGTACTCACGAACGCTCATGTTGCTCTGCTCCAAATGTAAAAACTTATCAGCTCAGGCCTCTCAAAGCTCCTGTGGAAAATACTGGTCCAGGAAGGCCTATGAGAACTCCTCCCATTTAGCTAGAGGTGCATGAGCTTCCCTAGACCACTCCCAAGACTTATACCACAAAGTAGCTATGCCTGTAGCCTAAACACTACCAACTCCACTACTTCAGTAATCATAGCTCGCATTACCCACAATACTATGTATATCTAATCAATAAAGTCTTATAGGTCCTCATTCATAGATCAGACCCAGTGAAAATTGGAGGACTTAATGTCAATAACTCACAGGCTCTAGAACTGTCAGATGCCTCACCGCGAGGTCCTACTGCTGCCTCTAACTGTGGATCATAGTTAGCCACTATACGGGTTAGTAGTCGGAATGCCCTTCCATACCCTATCCCTCTGGTGCTGCTGATAAAGACGAACTCAGGATTTGAAGACGGCGGGGGCACTATTATTTTAATATAAATGCTAATAAAATATTAAATAATCTGGTCACTAATAGCATGAGCAGCAACCAAAATATAAGTATATAGGTCAAATATGATTTCTGTGGTAATACAACAATACAACAACATACCCAATATGATCCCACAAGTGGGGTTTGAGAAGGATGGGGAGTATGGAGTTCTTACCCCCAGGAGTGGAGCCTCTTCGGCGAAAAATTACACTGTTTATATATACATAGTTAAAATTAATTTGTAACTATATATAGTAGATGTTGAATCTCTTTTGATTTTTTTTGAGTGTTTACTTCTTCATATTTTTAACTCTCTTACTAAAAATTTTGGTTTTACCACTGCTTATCCCTACCTTTATAAGCTAGAAATATTATTTTTAATAGACCCTAAGTTTAAAAAAATAATCAGAAGCAAAAGTAAAAAAATTATAATAAAAATACTGAAAGACATAAAAGTACACGACCTACTAATTTCAAGAAGTATGATTTAGTATTTTTCTCCTATCACTGATATAGTAAAAAGCCAAACCAACATCTTAAACACCAAAGGGAATAAGATTCATTACTTGAAGGATTTTGTAAAACTTTAGAAGTAAAAATTCACAGTTCATATGTTCAAATGTAATCACTTTGACATTTTCCTGATAGTTATATTCATAAAATAAATTAAGGGCTTATTTGGATTGATTGTTACACCCCGTAAGTTCTTGACACTTAGTTGGCCTATTCACATGTTGGTTAAGAGTTTTAGAATGCCATACGTGCGAGAAAAGGGCCAGGGGAGAGACCAGACAAGCACCAAGTCGGAGTGTCGCAAGGCAAATGCGACTTAGAAATTGCATTCGACAAATGCGACTTAGAAATTGCATTCGACAAATGCGACTTATAAATCGCATTCGACAAATGCGACTTAAAGGCCAAAAGTATATAAGGCTCCCACTTCGTTTTAAATCATTTTCCCTTCATATAATTTCAAGTACACGAACAAAAACATAGGGGAACGAAGGGTTTGATTAAATTTTCTTCCGTTTACGCCGTCAAACGCAGTCCAAACTCGAATTAACTTCGGGTAGCGAAGTATAAAGTTATCGGGAGCGTTCCTGCGGAGTTAGTTTCACGAAATTCGGTCGGCAAATCGTCGTCACAACGAGCTAAGGTAAGTGGAATTGCTCCAAACTAGTGTTAATATACTCCCAGCATTAAAGTGAGTATTTCTCCCTTCTAGACCCCCGAGAAATAGCGAGTTTTTATCCGTTCTTCGATAAGTCAAAGAATAGGCGGTAGGTATAGCCATAATATGGTTTCTTTCCAAAATAATAGTAGAATTAATTCTATTCTTTCGTGAATATGAATACAGTTGGGAGAAATAGCTGAATACTAGCCGAGCTACGCCAGTTAATCAGAAAGTCGGTAGTTGAGGTATGTAAAGCCAGTTTCTTTCGGAAAGCTAGTAGTTACAATATAGCAAAATAGTAAAAATTCCATTAGAATGTTTCAGAAGCCGTATATTATATTCAGTATGAGTTCAGTAAGCATGTTAGAATTATTATATAGTGTTCAACATGAAACTCAGTAAAACAGTATAATTCCCAGCAGAATATTCCAGAAATATTATTTAAGACTCAGTATATCTCAGTATCAGATTCAGTATATTTCAGTATATTTCAGTATGAGATTCAGAATAGAATACCAGAATATAAATATTATTATCAAATTTAGTATATATATAATACATGCGGTTATTGCTATCCGTGGAGATATGATTGTTCTGTGTTGGGCACCCTTAGAGCTTCCTTGACCGCCCCAGGGTTAATAGTTGTATCGACTCGCCCGCTAGAGGGTGAGGATACATCGCTCTACGGAGTGGCATGCCATCCGCCAGCAGATGAAGATAGGATGCAGATTCCCCATAGCAGGATGATCAGCACTATACCACACCCCCTGTCGAGCGCTTGCGCTCGAGGTGTAGATTACAGTTTTTAAATTACAGATTTCAGATTTCAGATTTCAGGAGTCCTCCAGACTCAGATATAGCTATAGTTAGGGGCCCAGCGAACCCAAGTTGCATACCCAGGGGGCCGGTAAGATGCTCATAGTTACTAGGTGGATGGTATGACCCGGGTAGGGGTATATAGATTGTGTGCTGGTTATGGGGGCTGATAAGGTTCTTGTATGCTATGTTGTGTTAGTTATTAATAAATAGAAAGTAGACCGCCATGTTATCAGGTATGCCTCTTACTCTCTTTAGTAAAGTTACGCTCTTTTCAGTCAGTCTCAGCCCGTCTCCTATTACTTAAGTATCTACTAGTATTATTGTTTGCTTTTAGTTATTTTCAGTTATTGCTTTGCATACTCAGTACCAGTGGTACTGAAGCTCGTTTTGGGGTACTGCATTACTTGCCTGCAGGTACTCATAGACGAGGAGCAGATCCCTCGTAGTTCCAGCCAACGTACAAAGTATTCAGCTCTATCATCCGGAGCTTGACAACTAAAGGTTTACTTCCCTTTTTGTTTGTACAGTATGGGTAGGCCGGGGCCCTGTCCCGACCATCTTATTATTCTTAGAGGCTTACGGATTGTATATTCCATGTGGTTAGTTGTACCGGTCGTGTGAGGCCGTTTGTATGTTTCAGTTTGCATGTGATGGCCGTGTGGAGCCTTGTTCAGTTGTCAGTTGGTGAACTTGTCAGTCATAGATCAGTTAGCACTTGATTCTACTTTTCAGTGATAACTAGTCAGCATGGTGGCCTTGTCGGCCCACATAGGTTCCCTTATGTTCAGTTGTTCTGGGTAACTGTTATATTCCTACAGGTGGCTATAGGCCTTGTCGGCTGGAGGTTGTATTTACAGCTGTTATATAGCCCGTTGTTTTCATGAATCCAGAATTAGAGCCAGCCTGGCACCAGAAGTGCTTAGGCTCAGTAGTCCAGCAGTCCAGGTCCTAGTAGGGCACCAGGTGCCAGTCATGCCTCCCAAGGCAGGACGTGACAAACTTGGTATCAGAGCAGGTCGTATCCCAAGGAGTCTGCAAGTAGTGCTAAGTAAAGTCTTGTCTATGGATGTGTTGTGCACCACATACCATAGGCAAGAGGCTGCAAGGCATGATAGGATGGTTACTCTTTCTTCACATTCAGTTGTGCCATAGAGCAGTACAGTATAGGTTGAGTCCTTAAAGCTTACTATACTCTTTGTTTATAGATAAAATGTCAGATCAGCGACATCCTATCATAGGCCGAAGATTGGATACAACAGCAAGAGAGGGCACCAGCAGGATGCCCCAGTCTCGATTAAAATCAGACCGATCTGAGGGTGATACAGAGGCATCGTCCCGACCTTCTCAACAGTCTCCACACCATCAGGAGTCACTCGAGACGACACCACCTCTGATAGTTCCTATACCTACACCATCTGAACAGGAGGTCAGGAGTGCCGTAGTTATGTTATCGCAAATGATGGCTACTCAGCGCCAGTCAATGCCACCTACAGCTGCAGAGTCATCAGGTGGGCCTGATAGTTCGAGGGTCCGAGAATTCCTGGCACTAGGTCCCCCGCAGTTCATAGGGTCGGATTGGATAGAGGACCCCCGGACTTCCTGGATCAGATGCAAAGGGTTTTCCGGGTAATGCATGTTGCATCTACAGAGTCGGTCGAATTGGCGGTATTCCGACTACGAGATATTGCTGTGTTGTGGTATGAGAGTTGGGAAAGGTCTCGAGGGAGAGATGTTTCCCCTCCGACCTGGTTCAGCTTTTTAGAGGCTTTCTTGGACCGTTATCTACCACGAGAGATCCGACGGGCCCGGATGGACCAGTTTTTACACCTGGAGCAGGGGGCGATGAGTATTCGAGAATACACCGTGAAGTTCAATTCTTTGGCCCGATATACTCCAGCCTTTGTAGACACCATGCCATCCAGAGCCCACCAGTTTATTATGGGGCTAAACCCAGAGTATATTGAGGCCTGTATGACAACTACTTTGCAGGAAGATATGGATATTGCTCGAGTACAGGCTTTTGCTCAGACTATTGAGGGCCTCAGATAGCGGCAACAGGATAGCAGACGAACAAGTCAGGAACAGCGCCACAGGGACAGGTTAGATGAGTTACAGAGGGAGATTCGGAGAGGGCCTAGGCCACGGTTGTCAGATAGGCCACCTAGACCCCCGCCTCCATCACAGCGGCAGAGGGGTAGATTCAGTCGCCGAGGACAGTCAGAGTCCGGAGAAAGTTCTCGAATAGTAGATTTACCCCAGCAAAGGAGGGCAGAACAGAGCAGGTATACACCACCACTTTGCCCTATTTGCAGCCGACACCACTTTGGAGCTTACAGATATGGCTCAACAGGGTGTTATATATGCGGACAGGAGGGGCATGTGATAAGAGATTGTCCAGCCAGGGGTTAGGGTGACCGGGATAGACAAGATAGGGCATCAGCAGGGTCGCGAGCTCCAGCAGCCCCAGCAGGGCACAGGCCCTCAGTTTTAGCAGGCAGAGGCCAAGGCAGATCAGGGGCCTCTAGTTTAGGTGCGGGCCCAAGTCGTACCTATGCATTACCAGGGAGACAGGATTCAGAGGCATCTCCAGATGTTGTGACAAGTATGATGACTATTTTCTGTCACCCTGCTTATGTATTAATCGATCCGGGATCTACCTTGTCCTATGTTACCCCATTAGTGGCTCGAAAGTTCAGTATTGTACCAGAATTGCTTCGACAACCCTTTTCAGTATCCACACCCGTCGGTGACTCTATCATAGCCAGAAGGGTTTATCAAGGGTGTACAGTAGAGGTTGCTAACCGTCAGACCACAGCAGATTTGGTAGAGTTAGAAATGGTTGATTTTGACGCCATTATGGGTATGGATTGGTTAGCTCCATGCTATGCCAATGTAGAATGCTGGACCTAGACGGTCCGATTCCACTTTCTAGGGGAGGCAGCACGAGAGTGGAAGGGCGGTACAGCTACGCCAAAAGGTGGGTTTATTTCCTATATTCGGGCGAGAAAGATGATAGCCAAGGGGTGCATTTACCACATTGTCAAAGTTCAGGATGTTCAGGTAGAGCCTATGACTCTCCAGTCTATTCCAGTGGTGAATGAATTCCCCGATGTATTTCCAGATGAGTTACCTGGTATTCCCCCAGAAAGGAAAATAGACTTTGCAATTGATTTATTACCAGGCACCCAACCCATATCAATTCCCCCTTATTGCATGGCTCCTGCTGAACTCAGAGAACTAAAGGAGCAGTTGAAGGATTTGTTAGACAAGGGCTTTATCAGGCCGAGTACTTCACCTTGGGGTGCGCCAGTTTTGTTTGTGAGAAAGAAGGATGGTTCCCTCCGCATGTGTATAGACTATCGGCAACTGAATAAAGTCACAGTCAAGAATAAGTATCCGCTTCCCAGAATAGATGATTTGTTTGATCAATTACAGGAAGCCAGATATTTCTCCAAAATTGACTTAAGGTTCAGATATCATCAGGTTCGGGTTCATGAAAGGGACATTCCAAAGACTGCCTTCAGGACCAGATACGGTCATTTTGAATTCTTAGTCATGTCCTTTGGGTTGACGAATGTTCCAGCCGTGTTTATGGACCTGATGAACAGTATTTTCAGACCATACCTGGACTTGTTCGTGATAGTATTTATTGACGATATTCTGGTGTATTCTCACTCAGAGGCAGACCACCAGGATCATTTGTGGACAGTGCTCCAGATTCTCAGAGACCATCAGCTGTATGCCAAGTTCTCTAAATGTGAATTTTGGCTGAATTCAGTAGCCTTTTTGGGTCATATTGTGTCGCATGCAGGTATACAGGTAGATACACAGAACATAAAAGCAGTAAAATCATGGCCAGACCTACCACTCCAATCGAGGTACGCAGTTTTCTGGGGTTAGCAGGGTACTACAAGAGGTTTGTTCAAGGATTTTCCACCTTAGCATAACCTTTGACTAAACTGACATAGAAGGCAGCAAAATTTCAGTGGACTGAGGCATGTGAGCAGAGCTTCCAGGAGTTGAAAGACAGGTTAACATCAGCTCCAGTGTTAGTATTTCCAGAAGGTACAAAAGGTTATGCAGTTTATTGTAATGTTTCGGGTGTTGGGTTAGGATGTGTGTTGATGCAGCATGGTAAAGTAATTGCTTATGCTTCCAAACAGCTGAGGAAACATGAAAAGAACTATCCTACCCATGACCTGGAATTGGCCGTAGTGATTTACGCCTTAAAGATATGGAGACATTACTTGTATGACGTCCACGTGGATATTTTCACTGATCATAAGAGCCTACAGTATATCTTCACCTAGAAAGAGTTGAATTTGTGGCAGCATCGCTGGTTAGAGATATTGAAAGACTATGATGTGAATATTTTGTATCACCCAGGGAGAGCTAATGTGGTGGCAGATGCCCTTAGCCATAAATCTATGGGAAGTCGGGCACACTTACAGCCTGAGCAGCGGGAATTAGCCCGGGAATTGCATCAGTTAGCCAATTTAGCCATTCATGTAGCAGAAACAGAGGACAATAGAGCGGTAATCCAGAACACTGTAGTGTCATCTTTAGTCGTAGAAGTAAAGGAACGACAGTGTGAAGATCCTAGCCTGGTTTAGCTTAGAAACAGAGTTCGGCAAGGAGAGGTGACAGATTTTCAGACAACCGAGGATGGGATATTGCAATATAAAGATTGCCTTTGTGTTCCAGATGTTGTAGGGCTTCGCCAGCAAATTATGGGCGAGGTACATTATGCCCGTTATTCTCTCCACCCTGGTTCAATGAAAATGTACCACGATAGAAAAGAAATCTACTAGTGGCCAGGAATGAAGAAGGGGATAGCAGAATTCGTAGCTCAGTGTCCCAACTGCCAGCAGGTAAAAGCTGAACATCAGAAACCAGGCGGACTGACTCAGGATATAGTTGTGCCTCTATGGAAGTGGGAAGCAGTAAATATGGATTTTGTAGCAGGATTACCCCGTACCAGGCGTAGATATGATTCGATCTGGGTGATTGTTGAGAGACTAACAAAATCAGCTCATTTTCTGCCAGTAAGGGCTACCTTTTCCGCAGAGGATTATGCTGAGTTGTATATCAGAGAAATAGTCAGGTTGCATGGTGTTCCAGTGTCCATTATCTCCGACAGAGGGGCGCAGTTTACAGCTAAATTCTGGCAATCATTTTAAAGAGGCTTGGGGACGTAGGTTAACCTGAGCATAGCTTTTCATCCTCAGACAGATGGGCAGGCAGAACGCACCATTCAAACGCTCGAGGATATGTTGCGAGCATGTGTGTTGGATTTTGGAGGTAGCTGGGATGAACATTTACCACTCATTGAGTTCTCCTATAATAACAGTTACCATTCAGTTATTCAGATGGCACCTTATGAGGCATTATATGGGCGAAAGTGCAGATCACCACTGGTTGGTTTGAGGTAGGAGAATCAACATTGATTGGGCCAGATATCATTCATCAGTCAGAGGAAAAAGTAAAGCTTATCAGAGAACGTTTACTGACTGCTCAGAGCCGCCAGAAATCTTATGCTGACGTGCGGCGCAGAAACTTGGAATTTAATGTGGGTGATTGGGTGTTTCTGAAAGTTTCGCCAATGAAGGGTGTAATGAGATTTGGCAAGAAAGGAAAGCTCAGCCGAAGGTTTGTTGGGCCTTATCAGATTCGCCGAAGAATAGGCCAAGTGGCATATGAGTTAGACTTACCTCCAGAGTTAGAATCTGTCCACCCAGTTTTCCATGTATCAATGCTGAGAAAGTGCATAGGAGATCCCTCCAGAATTGTCCCAGTCCAAGATGTTCAGGTTATAGAGGAGTTGGCCTATGAAGAAGTTCCAGTAGCCATACTAGAATGACAGATCCGCAGATTAAGAACTAAAGATGTTGCTTCTGTCAAAGTATTATGGCATAACTAGAACTGAGAGAAATTACTTGGGAAGCAGAAGAAGATATGAATGCCAGATACCCTTAGTTATTTCAGACTTAGTTAGTCAGAGGTATGTTGATATTGTTATTTTATGAGTTGCTTTATATTCATGTGTATGAGTGAGACGTTGACTTCAGTTTATTATGTAATGGATGTTATAGTATTATATGGAGTACCTGTATTGGAATTTTCTGTGTTTCAGGATTTTTGAGATAGTGCATATTACAGGAGAAACTCTACCGAAATTTTTCCAGAAAAGGTAGAGCAAGTTAAATTTCTGTTAATGGAAGTTAACATTCGAGGACGAATGTTCTTAAGGGGGGAAGGATGTTACACCCCAAAAGTTCTTGACACTTAGTTGGCCTATTCGCATGTTGTTTAAGAGTTTTAGAATGTCATACGTGCGAGAAAAGGTCCCGGGGAGAGACCGGACAAGCGCCAAGCCGGAGTGTCGCAAGGCAAATGCGACTTATAAATCATATTCGACAAATGCGACTTATAAATCGCATTCGACAAATGCGACTTAAAGGCCAAAAGTATATAAGGCTCCCACTTCGTTTTAAATAATTTTCCCTTCATATAATTTCCAGTAAACGAACAGAAACAGAGGGGAACGAAGGGTTTGATTAAATTTCCTTCCATTTATGCCGTCAAACACAGTCCAAACTCGAATTAACTTTGGGTAGCGAAGTATAAAGCTGCCGGGAGCATTCCTAAGGAGTTAGTTTCGCGAAATTCGTCCGGCGAATTGTCGTCACGCCGAGCTAAGGTAAGTGGAATTGCTCCAAACTAGTGTTAATATACTCCCAGCATTAAAGTGAGTACTTCTCCCCTCTAGACCCCCGAGAAATAGCGAGTTTTCGGCCGTTCTTCGATAAGTCAAAGAATAGGCGGTAGGTATAGCCATAATATGGTTTCTTTCCAAAATAATAGTAGAATTAATTCTATTCTTTCGTGAATATGAATACAATTGGGAGAAATAGTTGAATACTAGCCGAGCTACGCCAGTAAATCAGAAAGTCGGCAGTTGAGGTATGTAAAGCCAGTTTCTTTCGGCAAGCTAGTAGTTCCAGTATAGCAAAATAGTACAAATTCCAGTAGAATATTTCAGAAGCCGTATATTATATTCAGTATGAGTTCAGTAAGCATGTTAGAATTATTATACAGTGTTCGGCATGAAACTCAGTAAAGTAGTATAATTCCCAGCAGAATATTCCAGAAATATTATTTAAGACCATAAAATTCCTACACTACCAAGAAAAAGTTAAACTTTGTACTAATATTAACTTTTAATAAAGTAGAAGCCATTGACACTGATAGCTCAGTGGTTAAAGTTGTGTCGACTATGTAATTTATTGCAGGTTCGATTTTGGGTTCTCTCAGTACAGCTTTACTATTTTTCTAAAAATAGGTGTTGTTTACCCAAAAAAATAAGAGAGATATTTGAGGTTCGATCTTGGGTCACAGGTAAGGAAGGTGACAACAACCAACACACCCCCACTCCACTTTGTATTTTAGGGTGCACATTTTTAATTATATTTTTTATTTGTCAAGGTGTATATATATATATATATTTTTTTTTTGGATTAACGGGTGCACGTGCACCCTACAGCTTCACGTGGGTCTGCTTCTAGCTGGTGGATATGCAACAGGTGCTGGAGGATCGATGACTCTATCTTCCCCTAGAACTAATGGAACTACTATGACGGGAGGGGATGGATTTCTCTCTAGATGGGGCTCCAATTGGAGCTGGAGGTATTATAGGATTCGGAGTAGGAGACTCGCCCTGAGCCTCCGATTTGTCTCCTTGATCGGCTAGGGGACGGCTAGTACCCTCTCTAACAGTAATGTCGATCAACTGTATAGCCATCTGTCTCATCACTGGCATATTCTGAAATAATAGCACGATTTAGATATCAAATAATCTTATAACTTAGCTTTGTAGCACAATCTATTAATGAATAGGGGAAACAACTCCTAAATGTCATGTAGCCTCCTAATTATAAGTATAATGCAAAATATACCCATAAGCGAGACTCTACTAGACACGACTTATGGACTCCCTAGGACTTGACTTCGCTTTGATATCAAATTTTTCACACTCTAAACTGGGGAGGGCGTGACTAGCTCCTGATAACTGACTGGCCGGGAAGCCAACTATATAATGTCTATAACCTAACACTTTGGCCAACAAGGCCACTTATCACAGTCAACTGTAACATAAAATAAGGATTGATGAGGACAGGACATAAAAAGAATAGAAAATATTATGCTGACAAGGCCAAAGAAAGACTGAAATAAACTGCAAAAATCCAACGAGGCCACAAACTAAACTGCATTGCACAACTACATCCACAAAGCCTCTAAAGAGTACACATAATGTTGAACGGCCGGGACAGGGCTTAACAGAATTCATGTGCAACAAAACTAAACTACAGCTCTAGAAAGAAAGAAACATACTAACTCTCAGCTGAAAGTGGAACTCCTACTACAAATGGTGGTCGGGGACTCTATTTGCACCTGTAGCATGAAAATAGGTCCCCAGGCGAACGGATGTCAATACGAATGAAATGTACTGGTATGTAAGGCTAAAAATTATAAACGTAAGTAATATCAGAAATGACTGAACCATAATAGGGTTAGAAACAACCTAGAGCCTTAGAAACTGAAACCCGACCACAATTTAGCTTTATAATGCAAATAACCAAATAAATACACAAAAGGACTGAACTATCCAGCTAGTAAGCTGTTTGCTAATAATATCTAATGCAAGTTCACCTAATTGATATAACCACACCAGTGGTAACATTTAAAAGGTATACGTCCAACCGATATAACCGCATCGGTGGTCGGTCTGTAAGGTATAAGTCCAACAAATATAACCGCATCGATGGTGGGTCTTTAAAAGGTATTCGTACAACTGATATAACTGCATCAGCGGTAGGTCTGTAAGTCACATACATAATCATACATGGAGCCGATAGGGCTCATACTAAGTTTGTCTATATCATACAATGCAAGTACGTGTTGACCCTGAGAACACGACATGTGAAGGCCTCATTCATGACTTATGAAACTCTAACTATGAACATATAACATATAAGACTTCCAAATAACATATAAACACATATACTCAATGGACTGAAAGACTCCCAGGATAATTAGATAACATAAGGATCCTACATACTATACAATTGATGCTTGAAAGTAACTTTTAGCGACACAAAAACGTATTGAATAGATGTTCCGTTGACATTACGGCTTCATACAACACATTTACCTACTTGCTTTTATATATGCTAGCGGGCTAATTGTTTTCTAGTTGTTCATTCAAATTGGCCCTTCAATTAGTAAAGTCGATCTTTAGACATTTTACTAAATCACATGGAAACATTGGAGTAGACAATTAAGTATCATGGGAACATAGAATTCACATAAGACATCATTCAAAAAGATAACATAAAAGACCAGCCTATAGTGACCACATCATGGGTCTGCAGACTTAATGTATATCTATGACAATATAGTACATTTAACATCGCAACCATAACTTCATTCCGATCCTTACAATCCTAATATTTTTGTTTTATACTTTACACCTTACAGGTAGCTCTAAATACCCCCTGATCACAAGCTAGGAACGTATGTACACCGATTCTAGCTACAACTTGCTTAAAGAAAAAAGGAGGGGCACTAATTAATCGATAATAATTAATTACAGGTAGCTCTAAATACCCCCTGATCATCGAGTTCAACTTAATCGATAATAACTTCAAGCGTAGACTTGTAATTCATTCAAGTATTAGCTCAAAACTCACAAAAGCTTAGCTATTCCATTCCAAAAATTTGGCCAACAACATCAATCATATGAATATAACAATAAGAAATTATAACAAGCTTAGTTTGATACCAACTCATGAATTCTTACAACTTGAAAGAGTAGAATTTCTTATTATTTCTTGTAGATGATTTTAATCAAGATAGAAGAAACGTTTCCCTATTTCTAATGAGCTAAGGCTCCGCCAATCCGAGCCAAAACAATAATACAACCCCGTAAACATACTCTTTCCAACCATACAAACCTACAATCAAGCATAATTAGTGATTGATAAAATTTTGATGCTTAGTCACTTTTTAATTTTCTTGAAACTCTAGAGAAAATTTGAGCTCTTCACAAGCAGTCCTCCTTATACGTGCATGGATAAACGATTTAACATTATGTAACTTATTATATATATATATATATATATATATATATATATATATATATATATATAAGTGAGAGGCAATGAGAAGAGGGCCGCGTCACGCAGGACAACATGGAGGGGCAGGCCCACGTCGCTCAGCCTCTTATGCTGCTTGGATGACACATCGCGTAGGCCCATGCTACCTGACCTCGCCTTGACTTGATGTCTTTTTGATAAGTCGACTTACGTGTTTAATCTCCAAAACTTTTATATTATACCATCCTTCTAATTTTAAATCATTTAACATACAAATACATATATTGTTTTAGCAATAAAATTTTTTGGGGTGTAACACTAATTTTCCTTTATGTAATTGAATACAAACATGAAAGAGAATGAGGTTGTTGATGCATTCTAAAGAAGGTATGTATTGGTCTCTACTCTTACTTCAAAATTATTAGGTTTTGACCAAATCAAGTTACACTATGCTAATGATTCTGATTTTGATAAGATTTTTGAAGAATGAAAGTTGATTTCTTTTGAGAAATTTAATCTTTAAGATGAATTTCTATTTAAGAAGAATAAGTAGTGTGTTCCTAACTGTTCTTTGCATGAACTATCTGTTAGAAAAACACATTATAAAGGGTTAATAGGACATTTTAGTGTATCCAAAATGCAGAAAATACTTTTTGAATATTTTTATTAGCCTGGCATAAGAAAGGATGTTGAAAGAGTATTTTCTTATTGTCTTGAATGTAAACAAGCCAAGTCTAGAACATTGCTGCATGATCTTTATACTTCTTTACCTGTTCCTACTTCCCCTTAGAATGATATTTCTGTGAGATTTATTTTGGGGTTACCAAGGACTAAATATTATAAGGATAGTATGTTTGTGGTAGTAGATATATTTTCTAAACCGACTCATTTTATTTCATGTGAAATGACTAATGATGCATCTCATGTGGCTGACTTGTTTGTAAATAAAATGGTTAAATTGCATAGCATACCTAAAACTTTTGTTAGTGACAAGGATGTCAAGTTCGTAAGGCACTTCTGAAGAATTCTTTGGAGAAAATTGGAAGCTAATAAATTGCTATTTTCCATATCCTGTCACCCATAAGCTGATGGGCTAACAAAACTGGTTAACAGAACTTTAGGGAATATGTTGAGGACTGTTTTGCCAAAAAAGTTGACATTTTATGAAAATTACTTACCTATAGTGGAATTTGCTTATAATAAAACTTTTCATTCTTCTACTTGTAAGACTCTTTTTAAAGATGTTTATGGATTCAACACCCTTTTTTCTACTAATGATTTTACTAATTTTGATGGTAAGTAGAAGGTTGAAATAACGAAAAAAATTCATGAACAAACAAGTCTTGCAATTGAAAAGAAAAATAAGAAAGTTGCCTTGCGAAGAAATAGGGGAAGAAAATCTATTGTTTTTAAGACCGGTGACTTGATTTGGGTACATATGAGAAAGAAAAAAAATTTCTTCTAAAAAAAAGACCAAGTTATATCCTAGAGGAAGTAGCCCATATAAGTTCCTTGAAAGGATTGGAGACAATGCTTATAAGCTTGATCTTCCTTGTGAGTTTCAAGTTAATGCTACATATAATATTTCTGATCTTTCCTTATTTGATGCAGATTTGAATCCGAGGAAATATTCTCTTCAAGAAGAGGGAAATGATAGCATCCATGGAAGTTCTATTTTATTGAAACACAAGGATGAAACTTTTGAAGCTCCAAAGAGGCTCATGACAAGATCTCAAACCAAGGAGTTCAATGAGAAGCTCAATGAGCTTTAATCTCATATCCAAAAATATCTTGTTGGGGAATAAGAGCTCAAGCCCAAGGGAGATGAATTGTATAATTGATACAACTATTTGGTGACCCAAGTTGAAGTCCAATAGGAGGAAAAAATTTAGTTTTAGAATATTATGTCTTAAGAAGTTTATATACTGCATTTATGCTTTAGCATAACTTGTGCCTTGAGCCATAAGTTCAGTAGCATGAACATGTGCCTTATAGGTCTAACTGTGCCTGGGGAATTTATTTTATTTTATTTTTATTATTAAAAGTAAAGATTTGTCTTGCGAATTAGAAAAAATCTAACTTATGCCTCAAGACAAACGTTCTCTAATAATTAGCAAAATTCAGTCATAATTAAGAATACTTTAGATAATAAATTTTCATAAAGTGAGCAGTAGGTGTAAAAATCAAAGACCACTAACTTGAGGAGAAAAAGATTAAAACTACTCCGTAATAGAGGCAGTCCGTGCAAAAATCAGAATATGTCGTGAATATTGAATAAAATTTAAATGGGATAATTATGGGTCTTAACTATTGGGTCATCTAGTTCACAAAATAAGTATAAAGTGTATAGATTATATTTATTTTATACTAGATATATATACACACTAATATATAATATACATATATTATATATAATATACAAATCTTGCAGCTCAACTATATTAATCTCCTCAAGCCATAAGGCATAGGGCCTTATATTCGAATAGAAACATCAATCTTTCATCTAAAGCTGCAACGCTGTCCTCGACTTCCTCCCCGGTAAGATGAAGAACAACCAGATACTGAAATTGGAGTAGAATCAATGGGGATAGTGTATTATGTATATTTTGACCATGTTGATAAACTAATTGACTGAATAATATATATCTATAACTTTTCCTGACTTAAATATCAACCCTATAAGTAGCTATATGTAAAATTTCCATCCAATAGAGTGATCTGATCATAAAATTGCACATTTGGCCATTCAAATGGGTTGACTTTTAATTTTTATCCTTTAAATGAGTTGATTTAAAAAACTGAAGTCAAACTCAGACATAACTTATGAAATATTATGAAACAAAAATATAAACATATATCTCATAAAAAATATTTATTATAAGAGACATAAATTAAAAATTATCACAAAATAGAAATAAAAGAGCAAATAACCCTGATTCGATGGACCAAACGAGTTGAGGACCCAACAATGATTGTAATATTGTTCATAAAATTGCAAACAAAATGGGATAGACTTTTAATTTTTATCCTACTAAAATTTATGCCTAATGAAGCATAAATTTTTTTAGAAACTGAAGTTATATTGGAATAATACTTATAAAATATTATAATATAACAACTATAAATTTATATGTTATGAAAAAATTATTTATTATAAAAAACATAAATTAAAAATCAGACATGAAATATGATCAGAAAGTGTAAATGACCAAAATTATTTCTTCACTAAATGGGTTAACCTTTTCGCAAAATGGGCTTATACCTTAAGAAACGAAAGATGGGTCTTCTAGTAGAATCTTCTAGGCTTCAATCCAGTAGTATTATTCTTTGAGCAACGAGCTCTCCTTTCTCCTTCGAATTTAGAGCATATAACTTTCAAGTTTCAATCAAGGATTCCAAATTCCAATTTTGTTGCCGTCCGATAAATTGGAATTCATATCGGTAACAATTCTCCGACGATATTTCCGGCGAATAACTTTACACAAAATTCGACTAAAGTAACTTCTTCAGTTACGCAGTTCTTTCCTTTTGTTAAGCCAATGCCTCGGTATGCACAATATTTCTTTGAGCTAATTTTTGGTTTTATGCTCGTTTTGTTGATTTCGGTTCTATCATTGATCATATATGGATTTTTCAGGTACTACTGTGACTACTGTGACACTTATTTGACACATGATTCGGTGAGTTCTGTGATTCTATTTTCAAGCGTCACTAGTGAATTTAGGTTGTGATATGTTCTACTGGACAGCATTGTGGATTTGTCTGCTGAAATCAGAAGACCACTTTTCTTCATATCAAAGTTATTTGATGAAGACATAAATTGATTAAAACTTTCAAACCGCTTATGCTCAGTAGTTTGATTTTTTTTGACGAGTATAACTAATGCATTTGATTAGAAAAGATATCAAAATCCTTCATTTTGGATTACCTATTGGCCCTATAATTAATTAATCTTTTTATCCCGATTAAAATGTTTGAGTCGGCATAATTTACCAAGTTGAGACTTGAGAGCTATACTAATGGATTGTGTTAAGCCCCTTCAAGGATACAAGAAATGATATACTCCCTCTATTTCAATTTATTTGTCTACTTTTGACTTGGCATAGAGTTTAAGAAAGTAAAGAAAACTTTTAAATCTTATGGTATTAAACTAAAGATAGGTAGAATGTACCAAAATATCATTTATACTTGTGGTATTAAAGATGCCATATGGAAAGTTGAAATTAAAGAGTTGCCAAAAATGAGACGAGATATTCTTTTATATGCGGACGAAAAAGGAAAGTAATACAAACAACTTGAAATGGCGGGAGTAGTTCTAATGAGAAATGTTGTATAGTAGGTTACAACTTTTTAGTTTGAGAAAAAGGGCATTACTGTAGAAAGATTATGGAAAGAATAGGTATCACTAACTCAATTTCCTAAGCATTGCATATTTATTACTTTGGATCTTTTACAAAATGTCAAGCACAACTGCGATTTGTTTTATTTGAAAGTAAATGAAATCTGTAGTTGTGCTTACCAACAATTACATCTTAGACTTTAGAGTCTGATTGGTCCCTTCAAAAAACCTATTCCTATGCCCACAAATAATGCTTCCTGTGTTGGCAAAGGAGTTACCACATTTGATGAAGTCTCACAAGGCTTTTGGTGTTACTCCACCACATATGGACTTTCGGGACATGTAGAAATGGAAAGAGAGTGGATTGCAACTAAAGGGGATGAATTTTGTCTAATTATCTAATATGATAAAGAACTGTAAATATCATATGAATATGGAATTATTTGGAATGCCTGTAAAAAAATGCTCTATAATTGATTTATATGCAAATAAGTTGTAAATCGTCTCCTCGAAGTCTGAGACCTTGTTTCCTTATAACCAATATGGTTCATACCGTTTGATTCCTAGTAGTTATTGGGTCTAAGCAATGATAGTTTTGATCTTCAATCTTGTGTCAATTTCAACAATATGATTAAATATTGACACTTAGATCTAACTCAACCCTAAAAGCTAGCTGACGAGCCGAGGATTCCCCAAGTCCATATAAGTAGATCACTAGGTCATTTCCCAATCTATGTACCCATTCTAACACTCCCTTCACGCCCAGACCCAACTGGAGCATGGATTGGGAGACCAAACAAGGATAGAGCTATCTCCAATACCATGTAGAAATATGACACTTGGGCTTAACTCAATCACAAAAGTTAGTTCATGAGGGGAGTGCCCAAGTCCATATAAGCTGCCACCGTCCATTCCCCAATCAATGTGGGATTCTAACCCATTCTAACACTTCCTTTCACACCTACACCAAACTGGAGTATGGACCGAAAGCTCAAACGGGGATGGACCTGCCTATGATATCATGTAAAGATGTGGCATTCAAACCTAACTCAATTTCAAAAGTTAGCTCAAGAGATGAGGATTGTCCAAGTTCATATAAGCAGATCACTAGTTCATTTCCCAACTAATGTAGGATCCTACCAACAACAACATACCTAGTATAATCCCACAAGTGAGGTTTGGGTAAGGTAGGATGTACGCAAACCTTACCCTACATTTGTGGGTAAAGAGAATGTTCTTGATAGACCCGCAACTCAAAAGAAGTGTAAATAAAATATGATAGTAAGAAAAATAACGATAACAAATAGCTGGATAAACAGGGCAAATGAAATGTGGGACTCTAACCCACTCTAAATATCATCTCAAAATCGGAGATGTGATAGTGGTTTACCTCCTTTACAATTGTGTGAGTTATCACAAAAAAAAGAAGATAAAATGAAGGAGGTCCTGGGTAAAGCCTGACCTCCTTATCCAGGGGCGGATCTACATGGAAGGTTGGGGGTGCCACGGCACCTGGATGCCTCGATTGAAACTCTATGTAGATATGTATATAATATATAAACTATGGACAAATATTAATAGTGGCACCCAGAGTAATAAGTGGCGCACAGTGCCAATGGTAAAGGGCAAGTTTGCTTCTTTTGGACGTGAGTTCGATTCCCTTCTTGTGTTCTTTTAAACAAAATTTTTTTAGTATATTGCACTTAGAATTACTCCGTGTGGACCCCGTTTCATAGTCCTCCCATCGGCCATCTCCTCACTCTCTCTATTTTATTTATTTTGGGAAATGTAACCTCTTTTGGAACCCACCACGTTAGAACACTCTCACCCCCTCTAATCTTTTTCCTTTTTTCAAGTTTTCCCATCTCCTATTTTCTATTGTGAATCATATTATCTATAAATTAACATCTTATTCTAGTCTCTGTCGGTCCATGTACGCAGAACTTTGTTTCTCCCCTATTTCTTTTACTCTTTTTTTTTTTTTTGGTTTTTAGTAACATCTAAAATATTTAAATTTCTTTTGGTAGAAATAAATGGACAAGTACTGAATATATAAAGCATTAGCCTTGTACTAAAGTTGCTAAAAGTTTGAAAAGTTATAATTGAAGAACTAGATAGTAATTATGTTGAGATAATGTTGTTTTGAAGCTGTTTTGTATCATGTATTAGCAGTTACAATAGTATTAAAAACGTACAAATCCTATTCGAAAACTTAGCATTTTATCAAAATAAAACAAGAGAATTATAATATTAGATACATAGATAAATATATTTTCGTTTTGACTTCAATGTTATTGGAATTTACTTCTTAAGGTGATGTTTAATAATTCCTATTTCTAACCAATTAATTATTAGTTATTACTACATATTGACCCTTCTTGTGAACCATCGGACCTTGTGGTGTTACATATGAAAACTTCTATAAGCACACTAATAAGGTGCCTCATGGGGAATCTTCGTAACTCAGTTGATTGACTATCTAAACTTTCACCTTATTAGTGAAGGTTCGATTTCCCACCTTGTAATCCCCTCCCCAATTTTCCCTTCCCCTACCCCATTTTCTTTATTAAAAAGGTGCCTCGTGGACTAATTAATAATTATTTAGTTTGTTAAATAGAACGTGAAAATATTTATGATTATAAGTAATTAAGTCATTATTGAGTGTTTTAAAAATATGAAAACTCTGTGATCGCAGTTACAGATGAATGATATGTATATTTGTGATATTAATAATATCTTTAGAGGTTTTTGGCTTTTGCGTCATGTTGTCTATATAAATCGAAAAGACAAAGACTTCAAACCTAAGCTCAAAATTGATCAAATCGACCAAACATTTACAATATGCGGACCATGTAAATTATAACATGTCTACATTCAAAGTAGTGTGGCACTCGGAGCCTCAAAATCCTGGATTCCTCCTCTGTTCTTATCTGTTGGAAAGGAGTTAGAAATTGTATAATACCATCAATTAGCAGTCTAGCACATGATGCAGTATCATTCTATATCATAATTCTTCTTATAGTTGCTGTCTATTTAGTTTATAATAAGGTGCTTCTTTAGTGGGCATTGATTCATAAAGTATTAAAATGACTTCTGGCCTATGCTGCAACTCTAATCTTCAACTTTTAGTATCACATATCAGTGCATCAATTCTGACTAAAAGCTAGCCCTAGAATCACAAGGATCAAAGAGTGGGTGATCTTCGAATATCATACCAATGCATATCTTGTCTGCAGTTAATTGGTTTTGACTCAAACCCCTATCTTATTGGTTCAACATTATATTGCGATATTGATATCAAAATCAGTTGCCTTCTATTATACATCATCTTTCTAAAGAAGAAAGAGTAACAACTTATTTACTTGACTTTGACTTGACAAAAGCTTCCAAAGAAACTTGGTGGATAAATCCTTTGACAATTTATCATTTGAGGTGCATAGCAAGAGAAATAGAATGGCTATATCAAGATTTAAGAGGTTGTTTTTAGTTCATCGTTAATTTAGGAGCTTTATACCCTTTCATATGCTATTTGTCACATTACTTCAGCCTAGTTGGTGTAAGATGCCCTTCTTTAGCATTTTTATTGAACTGAGTTAATGACATCTAGACAAGATTTAAAATATCACTTACTAAAGAAAAGCGACGTAAAGAATGTATGAGATTGAAGAACTAGAAGTTGGATGAGCTTACATTTCAAAGAGTTGAATAGATGAGATTTGAAGAACTAGAAGTTGGAAGATAGAACTTATATTTCAAGAGTTGAATAGATGAGATTGAAGAACTAATAGTTGACAGAGAAAGTATTTTTTATTAAATGGAATGGAAGAAAAATTTTCTAAATCAGTTGGAAAATAACATTGTACTTTTAATAAATCAGCCCTTAGCGCATTTTTATTTGCCTTAGTGATGGACAAACTGACGCGGCATATTCAATGGGATGTGCCATGGTGTACATTATTCGCAAATGACAAAGTATTGATTGGCGAGAAGCGCGGTGGAGTTAACAATAGGTTGGAAGTTTGGAGGACAAATCCTAGAATCTAAAGTTTCAGGTTAAGTCGGACTAAAACTAAGTACCTGGAGTGCAAGTTCAGTGATGATCGCATGAAGCAGAGGTGGAAATGAAGATCAATACACAAGTCATACCCAAAAAAGGTAGTCCCAAGTACCTTGGGTCAATAATTCAGGGAAACAGAGAGATTGACGATGATGTCGCTCATCATATTGGAACGAGGTAGGCGAAATAGAGGCTCGCATCTGCGGTACTGTGGGATAAGAATGTGTTACCAAGGCTCAAAGGTAAGTTCTACATAGTGGTGGTTAGACCTATGTTATATAACACCGCAGACTGCTGGCCCATGAAGAATGCACACGTTCAGAAGATAAAGATAACAAAGATAAGGATGCTCAAATGAATGTGCAGGCGTACCAGGAGAGACATGATTGATAATGAAGTTATACAGGACAAGGTGGAAGTGACCTCTGCAACAGACAAGATGAGGGAAGAAAGATTGAGATGATTTAGGCAAGTGCAGAGGACGTGTGCGGAGGCACTAGTAAGGAGGTGTGAGAATTTGGCTATAGCAGGTTTTAGGAGAGTTAAAGGTAGGCCAAAGAAGAATTGAGTGAGGTGCTTAAACAGGATATATAACATATCTTTGTCTTACTGAGGACATGATCTTAGATGGGAAGATTTAAAGGTCGAGAATTAGGGTAGAACGATAGTATGTAGTCGTGAGTTGTAGTACTTTTACAAGGTAGAAGTAGGGAGCTAATCTCCTCTTCTCATCCTATCTTTATATAGTAGTCTTACACATAGTATGTTATTCTTCATTTTTACTACTACCTGTTACTTCGATTGCTTTGTTTATCTTGCTATTTTATTGTCATTATTTTCCTTTCTTTCCTTCTTTGATTGCACGTTTTGAGGTAAGGGTCCATCAGAAACAACCTCTCTATGCCACAAAAATTGGGATTAAGACTTGCATACATCCTCCTCCCCACTTGTGGGATTAGACTGGTTATGCTGTTATTTGTTGTTATTTGAAGGCTGTAAACCACAGAGATAAACATATACAGAGTCACATAGAAAGGGGCCATTTAATAGTCATGCAAGACAATCAGTGATGTCGACTGCAATGAATCTGAGGCAATTCATATTTTCATGTAAGAAGAAAAGAAAAATTACAAGTTCGATAAAGCCAACATTAATTCATTTCTCCCCAAAAAATGTTGAGAAGACTGATAGCTGGTTTGTCTAAAAGTCTTTTGGGGAAATATAAAGATGGTGTCCACTATTAAAGTTATCTGTGTTTTGAAAAAGAAGATAACCCCTATTAGATTAGGAACCATGCACATTTTTGGAAAAAAAATTTGTAGAACTTGAGAATTCATACAGCCTAACCCAACTTAGCTTGCGATTGATGCTTAGGAGGTATTGTTGTAACAAAAGAGAAGTTGTTGAAGAACTCAATTGATGTGGACAAAATGTGTGTGTTCAGAGCCCACTCTCACATATTACGACTTTTTCCTTGGTCCAAAAATATAATATAAAAAGGACTCATTTGATATGGACTCTGCACCGGCTTAATACCATAGTTTGTTGACTGTAGGGGTGAAACTAGTGAGGTAGCAACCAGCATTTTGGAGCAGTTGTAGGAGTAAAGGATGAAAATATGTAGGGGAAAGTTAATCCAATAGAACCTATCAATTTTGAATCATTCAGCATCTTAAGCCATAAGTAATAACTTGCTCCATGACTGAGAATCTTGGCTTTACCTGAATGATGCTCTTATTTGTCAAAACCCAGTACATCAATCACCTTGATACTATGATGCATCTTCCAGACAGGGGAATGTAAACATCTGTGTTACTGCTTTCGTTTTTAATTTTATTGGTGATTTGAGATCAGTTGAACATGTGCTGATGCTAATATCTTTTTCTCTTTTTGATCAGTACACAAGAACGTCTTGATGCGAATATTCTTCATACTTTATAGTGGTACTTGTAATTCTACTGCACAAAGGTGTATCTTTATCTGCAACTCTTGGGAGTTGTGCATTCTATTATGTGAATGATCTAAAGTGGTTTTAGATTATTCTCTGCTTCTTGTTGCTTGAAGGTCTGATTTCCTTAATATTTTCTTTTAAATTCTCAGCCTTCTGTCAGAAAACAGCATAATGCGGGTTACAAACATAAGGTGTGTTCGTATTTTACAACTTTTCTGTCGATCCTCTCTCCTAGTGTGAGTGTCATGTTCTCTGTGATAGGTACTAATACTGGGAATTGTTTTCAGGCTAATGTACGGTTGTATTATCAGAAGTTTGAGGAGGAGCAAACACAGATTCTGATAGATCAGAAAATCAAGGAGCGCCTTGGGCAGGCAGCAGCCTACCAGCAAATCGGTGCAGCTTATAATCAACATCTTGCTGCCTTCCCTGGTCAACGACCCCGCCTACCTATGATACTGCCTCCTATGCTGCCTGTTCCAGGAGTTATGCCCCCACAATTGTTGGCAGGTGCCAGGCCTCCCATTTTGCCAACTCCAGTTCCTGGTGCTCCAGGTACCAATCCATGTAATTTGTTTGGTGATCCCTCAATATTTTCTGCCACTTGTTGGTTCTATGTTTATCAGAATGTCTCTGTTTTTTCGCTTTGTATATTGAGTGGGACAATATTCCTTCTGTAGATATTTTATGATGGATTTACCACTATGAAGCACGTCTTCGGTCTTCCCCAGTTTAGGTTGAGGCACTTTCTTCAGTGGCCGAAGTTAATGATTGGTATCAGTAAAAGTGCTATAGATAGTTTGTCACACTTGCTGCAGGTTATGGACGGAAGATGTACTCATTTGCATCTTGTCTAATTTGTTCTTTTCAGCGTGACAAATAAAAGTGTAATAATGATTGGTATCAGTAAAAGTGCTTTAGATAGTTTAACCCGTCGCAAAACGGACAAATAACTTTTGCTGAACAATTGAACGGAAACAGAATTATTCTGTATATATTAACTTCTTGATGTCCTTTTCAGGTTATTCAGTGGGTCCTCCAACTGCTCCAATTGCAGGACAGATGCCACCTGTTTCATCCTTGCCGATGCAACCCAATGCTCTTCCAGCTCCTCCTGCACTGAACCCCCTTGCAGGTGTTCCAGGCGGAGCAGCTCCACCTACTCTAGGCAGCGCCCCTGTTCCTGCTACACAATCAATGTACCAGCCAAATCCCAATGGAATTGCTGCCGCTTCTGTTAATGCTACAACAACCAGCTAAGTTTGTGCCAAGCCAGTAATATTTTGACTATCTTCTGTACTCTCGGTAGGATAATTATGGTTTTGGATGAAATGGCAAAAGCAAGAATGGCTTCTTAACGAGTACCAGTACTGAATATCAAGTTCTCCTGATAAATGTTGATTCTAGGAACAATATCAAGTAGTTGATCTGATCTAATGAGTATTTGCTGGTTCTTATGTGTTGTACTTTAATCTTATAAGAGGAACCATGGACTTCTTGTCAGTATTGTTCTACCAATTCCTCTTAACTGGACTGATCGTTTGAAATTGGGTCTTAAAGCTATTCCTTGTTCTATTGTCCATGTTTAGCGGGTTACAGGACCTATGCAACGATCCATTAGTTTAGGATTCGTCAAACTGTATAATTAACAAGTACAAAAGAGAAAAATAGTGGTTATGTTCATGCCTTTCTCTACTCGTTAATGACAGCACATAGCTAATCAATACCGGTGAACTTAAAGATAAAATCAGGACTTAAACTTAATGGATTTAGGTTCTGATATTCTTTTTGGAAATATGGGTTGTGAACGGTGTTTATAAAAGGGAAAATTTCATAAATAGCATTTATTTAAAAATTAATTAACATTAGTAGCTATAATTTGCATAATTACAATTTATAGTAACAATTTTTAGGGCAAAAAAAAAAACTCTCTCCTCTCTCCAGAATCTGTCTCGCCACCCTCCACCCCCTCTCTTGCTCTTTTTTTTCTTTTTCTCACTATTTTTTGTCTCTCTCTCTCTCTTTCACTCTCTTCCTCTTTCTCTCTCTCTCTTTCTCTTTCTCTATTTTTCTCTCTCCCTCTTTGTATAATATATTTTAATTGCATCTTTCTCTCTGTATTTTTTTATAATTTTTGGAGGGTATCAAACAACTGTATTCATAGGTGCATTAGTTGTATCAATGAATACTTGTTGTATCTAATTGAACATGTATTCTTATATCACTTGTATTCATTCGCTCTTGTATCACTTCTATTCACTCATTCTACTTATAATCATATGCGCATTTAGGTTGTATCAACGAATTCAATCTACATATATACACAAAGATACAAAAATCAGTGAATACTTATTGTATCGACAAGTACAGTTTACGTGTATATAAAGATACAAAACAATCAAAAGCTCAAACTGAGTTTGGATTCATTCACTCTTGTATCACTTGTATTTATTCACTCTTGTATCACCACTTGTATCTATTTTTTTATGCTTATCAGTATTTATCAATTTTTTTTATGTGTATCAAAGTTTTAGGCAGAGAGAGAAAGGAAAAGAAAAAGAAAAGAAGAGAGAGAGAGAGATAGAGATAGATAGATAGATAGATAGATAGATAGATAGATAGAGAGAGAGAGAGAGAGAAGGAAAGGAGAGAGGCGAGTGAGAGGGGGTGAAAGAGGAGGGAGGCGAGCGAGAGAGAGGGAGAAAGAGGAGGGAGGCGAGAGAGATTTAGGGTTAAGTGTTGAAAAGTGTTACAAATTATAATTATTTTTTATAAAATATAATTTTTTTCATTCTTTTTATATTAATAATAAATACATAGCATATGTTTGTTATGCCATGTAATTTTTCCTTTATAAAACTAGAAGAATAGGTTCTCATATATTTTTGGAAATGGGGGTTGTGAACTTAAATGTTTATAAAACTAGAAGAATTGTTCGCACATGAATCCAACAGATGATTGGTTTGTTGTAAAATAATAAATCAAGAAAAAGAGTACGGCAGAGAAAGGTAGAGAGGAGAGATCATTTTTTTTGTTTGAGGGATGATCATGGAATGAATATGAATTTCTCTATTTATAGGGAGAAAATTAATTTGATCTTAATTAATTGTAACTTTTCTCTAAGAAAATAAATAGACATTCACAATAAAATAAAAAATATATTTATGACATCATCTTAGATGTTTATTTAATAGATAAAGTGGCTTGTTAAAATCTTATTAAAAGAAATGCAGTGAAAATAATTACTAGTGAAAGGAAAGAATTTATATGTCTAAATAATACGTATTCTGGTTGCCTCATTAACCTTACGAGAAAAACTTAATGGAACAAAAATTTTGTAATGGAAAAAGAGTAAAACATGTATTAACTCTTCCTAATGAGAATATCAATTCAAAAACTTAAAACTTTTGCATCACAATTTTGTGCATCATCTTTTCAAAAGTTGCAGTTGGTAGAGACTTGGTGATAAATCAGTCATATTGTTACTCGAACGAATATGTTGCACATTGATATTACCATTTTTTTGATCATGTGTAAAGAAAAACTTTGATGAAATGTGTTCCATTCTATTTCCTTTTATGAATCTCTCTTTAATTGGACTATCCATGATGCATTATTTTCATAAAAGATCATGAGTATTTTATCACATTTCAAATCACATTGTCATTGGCCTAAGTCGCACACATTCTTGACTTGATTCATGAAAAGGTTATTATCTTAGTATGATTTGATGAAGTATCCACAATAGACTTTTTTGTAGATCACTAAAATATTTCAATATCCTATATATAAATATGTAGCCTATTTGAAATCGAACTTTATGAGGACAGATAATATCTTGCATCGGCATAACTAAACAAGATCGGAACTGCAATTATTAGAATAAAATAAACTCATATTGATAGTCCTTTTTAGATAATGCAATATGTGTTCGATTTTGTTTTAGTGTTTTCTGGTACGAGCAGAGTTATATCTTGCTAACAGATTAACTGAAAATGCTACGATAGGTCTTGTAGTATTAGTAAGTAAAATTAGTGCACTAATCACACTAACATATGATACTTCAAGACCAAGAATTTCCTCATTCTTTTCTTGAGGTTAGAACTAATCCTTATTCACTTTATTCTTATTTTGCTAATAATAAAAGAAAATAATTGTTACACCCCGTAAGTTTTTAATGTTTAGACGGCTTGTTCGTATGTTGGTTAAGAGTTTTAGAGTAAAATACGTACGAGAAAGGGCTCGGGAAAAGATCGAACGAGTACGGAATCGGGATTTCAAAGTAGTAGGCCGGACGAGCTGCCCAGAAGGGCAACGTGTCACGGACCATGCTCCTCTGCGATGGGCTCCGTGACACGGCCCTGAATTGGCGCGACAGGGTCCGTGACACGGACCCCTATCCACTGCCTCAAGTATATATATGTTTCACCCTTTGATTTCATTTCATTTTCCATATATAAACGACCAGAGAGGAGAGAACATGAGGAATTCAAGTAAATTTCCTCCGTTTACGCTTCAAACGCCGTCGAATTCAAATTAACTTTGAGTATTGAAGTTTAAGGCTGCAGGGAGCATTGTTATGGAGTTATTTTCACATAATTCGCCCGGCAAATCGTAACCCTGCCGAGCCAAAGTCGTTGGAATTTCTCCAAACTAATTTCTATACGATCACAGGCTTCAAGTAAGCATTTCTCCCTTCTGGACTTTCGAGAAATTATGAGTTTTTGACCGTGTTCCGGCAAGTTGAAATATAGTTAATATTTATATATAAAGTTATCGTTTTTTCCAAATTTAGTACTGAAACTAGTCATATTCTCCCAGTAATACGATTGCAGTTGAGAAAAGCAGTTGGATGCAAACTGAAACTTACCAGCTAGTCGGTAATCGGTGAACGAGGTATGTTAAGGCAGTTCCCTTCGGCAAGTTAGTTTTATTAGCATGATAACTCAGTTTGAATCCCAGTAAGAGTACCAGAAGCATGTCTATTGTGATTAGTTGTTGTTATTAGCTGAAACCCATATTTCATGTTTAGTTTGGGATGGATTATGCCTGTATAGCCTTCATGACCGACCCTAGGGTTATTAGCTGTGTCGACGCCCGCTAGGGGGGAGATGACGTCGCTCTACGGAGCGGTATGCCTTCCGCAAGGGACGAAGATGGGGTCCCAGGTCCTCATATGCCGTGGTTGGCTCTATTCTATACACGTTCATCGAGCCTGGTGTCTGGAGTGCAGATATCAAGAGTCCACTGGACTCAGACACAGCTACAGTCAGGGGCCAAGCGGGTTCAGTTGCAGACCCAGGGGACCGATAGGACGGTTATAGCTATTAGTTGACCTAGTGTGACCTTGATAGGGGTATGTAAACTGAAGTATACTCACCAGGGCTTATGGGGGGCCTAGGTGGGTTATTTTGTGTTGTTTGTATCTTCCGACTTATGAGGGCCAAGTAAGGTTTTCGTTTGCTTTAGTTATTTATAAATTAGATAGTAAGAAGTTCCATTACTCAGGTACGACCTCTATCCCTTCATTTCAGTTATACACAGTTCTACCTCTTTATTTAAGTCATTTAGAGTTATCGCGTTACATATTCAATACATATTGTACTGACGCCCTTTTTGGGGTACTGCATTACTTGCCTACAGGTAAGGATAGACGAGGAGCTGGTCCCGCTTAGCCTTCAGACAGGATTGTTAGAAAGGTCGGCTCCTTTCCTATGGAGCTTGTAGACATAAGGTTTACTCTTTTTTTGATTGTACAACTTTTGTGTAGGTCGGGGCCCTGTCCTGACCATCATATTATTCTTAGAGGCTTGTAGATTATTTTTATTTCCATGTGGTTAGCTTTTGATGGTCGTGTGAGGCCCATATATGTTTTAGTTTACGTGTTGGTCGTGTGAGGCCCATATATGTTTTAGTTTACGTGTTGGTCGTGTGAGGCCCATATATGTTTTAGTTTACGTGTTGGTCGTGTGAGGCCCATATATGTTTTAGTTTACGTGTTGGTCGTGTGAGGCCCATATATGTTTTAGTTTACGTGTTGGTCGTGTGAGGCCTTGTTTAGCTGTCAGTTAGCGGCCTTGTCGGCCATAGTTTAGCTTAGCACTGGGTTTACCTTACAGTCATGACTAGATATCATGGTGGTCTTGTCGGCCCGCATAGGATTCCCTGTTATTTTCTGTTTCTGGTGAGCTATTTTCCTTTACAGGTGGCTATAAGGCCTTATCGGCCGGAGGTTGTATTTATAGCCGAGATATAGCCCGTTGTTTCCTTGATTTACAGAGTAAGCTTGCACCAGGAATGCACGGACCTAGTTAAGTCAGATCAGATCCTAGTGGGGCACCATGTATCAGTCATGCCTCCCAAGGTGGGGCTTGACAAACTTGGTATCAGAGCAGGTCGTATCCCAGGGAGTCTGCAAGCTGTGCTAAGTAGAGTCTTGTCTATAGATGTGTTGTGCACCACATTCTATAGGCAGGAGGTTGCGAGGCATGATAGGGTGGTTACTCTTTCTTCTTATCCAGTCATGCTATAGAGCTGTACAGTATAGGATTGAGTCCCTAAGCTTACCATATTCTTTTGTCTACAGAGAAATGGCAGACCCACGACACACCACGACTAGTAGGAGATTGGATGTTGCAGCAGGGAAAGGCACTAGCAGGGTGCCTCAGTCGGAGTTAGCCCAATCTAAGGGTGACAGGTAGGCTTCAACTCGATATCCCCAACACTCTCCACCATGCCAGGAGTCGCTCGAAGAGGCAAATATGACGGCACCGCCTCCAACAATCTCTATACCAGTACCATCGGGTCAGGAGGTTAGAAGAGTTGTGGTTATGCTAGCTCAGATGATGGCTGTACAGCGTCAGCCAGTGGCACCCACAATCGTAGAGTCCTCAGGAGGACCTGGTAGTTCGAGGGTCCGGGAGTTTCTCGCACTGAGTCCCCCGCAGTTCACAGGGACGGATAGAGCGGAGGACCCTCAGGATTTCGTGGATCAGATGTAGCGGATTTTCAGGGTAATGCATGCCACACCGGTAGAGTCGATTGAGTTAGCGGTATTTCGGCTACGGGACATCGCAGTACGGTGGTACAAGAGTTGGGAGAGGTCCCGAGGGAGAGGTGTTTCCCCTCTGACTTGGCCCAGCTTTTCAGAGGCTTTTCTGGATCACTACTTGCGACTGGAAATTCGACAGGCCCGCGTTAATCATTTTCTATATTTAGAGCAGGGGTCGATGAGTGTCCGAGAGTACGCTATGAGGTTCGACTCCTTGGCCCAATATGTACCAGCTTTTGTAGATACCATGCCGGCTAGGGTGCACCGGTTTATTATAAGGCTGAATCTAGAATATGTGAAGACTTGTATTACGGCCACTCAGCGAGAGGACATGGATATTGCCCGCGTTCAGGATTTTGCTCAGAATATTGAAGGGATCAGAAAGCGACAATGGGAGATAAGAAGGGCAAATCAGGAGCAGTGTCGCTGGGCCAGACGTAGTGACATGCAGGTGGCGTCCCAGGATGGACCCAAGCCACGCTTTTCAGACAGACCACCTAGACCTCCACCCCCACAACAGCAGCAGAGGAGTTGATTTGTTTGTCGGGGGCAGTTAGGTCCCAGCGAGAGCTCACAATCAATAGGTTCACAGCAGCAGAGAGGAGCGGAGCAGAGTAGATTCACCGTGCCACTTTTCCTTGTTTGCAGTCAGCGTCACTCTGGGGCATACAGGTATGGTTCCACGACATGTTATACCTGTGGACATGAGGGTTATCAGATGAGAGATTGTCCAGCCAAGGGTTAGAGTGATCGGGACCGACATGATAGATCTTCAGTAGGGTCACGTGCCCCAGCACCTCCAGCAGGGCGTAGACCCTCAGCTCCAGCCAGTAGAGGCCGAGGCAGATCAGGGGCCTCTAGCTCAAGTACTGGTCCAGATCATACTTATGCTTTACCGGGACAACAGGAGTCAGAGTCGTCGCCGGATGTGGTGACAGGTATGCTGGACATTTTCTCTTATTCTGTTTATGTATTGATAGATCCAGGATCCACCTTGTCTTATGTTACACCATTAGTAGCTCGAAAGTTCGGTATTATGCCAGAATCGCTTCAGTGACCTTTTTCAGTGTTTACACCCATTGGTGACTCTATTATAGCTAAGAGGGTTTACCGAGAATGCACGGTAGAGGTTGCTAGTCGTCAGATTTTAGCAGATTTGATAGAACTAGAAATGATTGACTTTGATGCAATTATGGGTATGGATTGGCTAGCACCGTGTTATGCCAATGTAAAATGTTGGACCAAGATTGTCCGATTCCACTTTCTAGGGGAGGTTGTATGGGAGTGGAGAGGTAGTGCAGCCACACCAAAAGGTAGGTTTATATCCTATCTTCGAGCGAGAAAATTGATAGCGAAAGGATGTATTTATCATATTGTTAGGGTTCAAGATGTCCAAGAAGAATCCTCTTCAGTCTGTTCCAGTAGTCAATGAATTTTCAGATGTGTTTCCAGATGAACTTCCTGGGATTCCCCCAAAACGGGAAATCAACTTTGCAATTGATTTATTACCAGGTACTCAACCTATATCTATTCCTCCGTACCGAATGGCTCCTGCTGAGCTCAGAGAATTGAAGGAACAGTTGAAAGATCTGTTAGATAAGGGCTTCATCAGGCCGAGTACTTCACCGTGGGGTGCACCAATTCTATTTGTGAGAAAGAAGGATGGCTCCCTCCGTATGTGTAAAGATTACCGGCAGCTGAATAAAGTTACTATAAAGAACAAATACCCGCTTCCCAGAATAGATGACATGTTCGATCAGCTACAAGGGGCGAAGTATTTCTCAAAAATTGACTTAAGGTCTGGGTACCATCAGGTTCGGGTTCGAGAGAAAGATATTCCAAAGACCGCTTTCAGGACTAGGTATGGCCACTTTGAATTTTTAGTCATGTCCTTCGGGTTGACAAATGCTCCAACAGTGTTCATGGACTTGATGAACAGTATCTTCAGGACGTATCTGGACCTGTTTGTGATAGTATTTATCGATGATATCCTGGTGTATTCCCGCTCAGAGGCAGATCACCGGGATCACCTACGAACAGTGCTCCAAATTCTCAGGTATCGCCAGTTGTATGCGAAGTTTACTAAACATGATTTTTGGCTGAATTCAGTGGCCTTTTTGGGCTACATTGTGTCAGATGCTGGTATACAGGTAGATTCACAGAAGATCGAGGCTATAAAAACATGGCCTAGACCTACCACTCCGACCGAGGTACGCAGTTTTCTGGGGTTAGCCGAGTATTACAGAAGGTTCGTGGAAGGGATTTTCTACCTTAGCAGTGCCTTTGACCAAGTTAACTCAGAAAGCAGCTAAATTTCACTGGACCGAAGCATATGAACAGAGTTTTCTGGAGCTAAAAAATAGGCTGACCTCAGCACCAGTATTAGCCTTGCCAGAAGGATCAGAGGGTTATGCAGTATATTGTGATGCTTCAGGTGTCAGATTGGGATGTGTGCTGATGCAGCATGATAAGGTGATTGCTTACGCTTCCAGACAGCTGAGGAAGCATGAAAAGAACTACACCACCCATGACTTGGAATTAGCCGCCGTGAATATATGGAGGCACTATCTGTATGGCGTTCATGTAGATATTTTCACCGATCATAAGAGTCTCTAATACATTTTTACATAGAAAGAGTTGAATCTACAACAGCGTCGCTGGTTAGAGCTGTTAAAAGACTATGATGTGAATATATTGTACCATACAGGGAGAGACAATGTTGTAGCTGATGCCCTCAACCATAAATCCATGGGGATTTTAGTACACCTAAAGCCAGAACAACGAGAGCTGGCCGGAGAACTGCAGTTAGCCAGTTTGGCTATCCGTATAGTAGATTCGGGAGACAGTAGAGCAGAAATTCATACGGCGGTATCATCATTGGTTGTGGAAGTGAAAGAATGGCAGTACGAATACCCTAAGCTGGTTCAGTTCATATATAAGGCTCAGCGAGGAAAGGTAGCGGATTTCAAGGTAACTGAAGACGGAGTTTTGAGATATAGGGATCGCCTCTGTGTTTCGGACGCGGCAGGACTTCGCTAGAAAATTATGGGCGAGGTGCATTACTCCCGTTACTCTCTTCATCCGGGTTCAACAAAGATGTATCATGATATAAAAGAGAATTACTGGGGCCAGGAATGAAAAAGGAGATAGCAGAATTTGTAGTTCAATGTCCTAATTGCCAACAGGTGAAAGCCGAACATCAGAAATCCGACAGACTGACACAGGAGATAGCAGTGCCTATGTGGAAATAGGAGGCAATTAAGATGGACTTTGTAACCGAGTTACCTCGTACCAGGCATAAATTTGATTCTATCTGGGTAATTGTTGACAGGTTGACGAAATCAACTCATTTTCTGCCAGTAAGGGCTACCTTCTCAGCTGATGATTATGCTGAACTGTATATCAGAGAGATAGTCCGATTGCATGGTGTTTCGGTATCAATTATTTCTGATAGAGGGGCGCAATTTACAGCTAAATTTTGGTAATCCTTCCAGAAGGGTCTGGGGACACAAGTTAACCTGAGTACAACCTTCCATCCCCAAACAAATGGGCAGGCAGAACGTACAATTCAGACACTCGAGGATATGTTACGGGCGTGTGTGCTGGATTTTGGGGGCAGCTGGGATGAACAATTACCACTTATTGAGTTTGCCTACAATAACAATTATCACTTGGCAATCCAGATGGCACCTTATGAAGCCTTATATGGGCGGAAGTGCAGATCTCCAGTTGGTTGGTTCGAAGTTGGAAAATTAGAGTTAATTGGACTAGACATGATCCAGCAGTCAGAGGAGAAAGTAAAGCTCATCAGAGAATGCCTGTTGACAGCTCAAAACCGCCAGAAATCTTACGCTGATGTACGGCGTAGGAACTTGGACTTCAATGTGGGTGACTGGGTATTTTTGAAGGTTTCGCCTATGAAAAGTTTCCAGTAGCTATATTGGATCGACAAGTCCGTAGGTTAAGGACAAAGGATGTTGCCTCTGTTAAAGTACTGTGGAGAAACAAGAACAGAGAAGAGATGACCTGGAAAGCTGAGGACGACATGAAATCTAGATATGCAATTAAGGTACCTTTATTGATTCAGTTGCTGTTTTATGGTTTATGTCATATATATTTAGTGTAGTTGGCCCCAGCCTTGTTGTGAAATGGTTGCTATAATATTGTGTGAAGTACCTGTGTTGGACTTTTCTGCATTTCAGGATTTTTAGATAGTCCATATTACAGGGAGACTGCTAAAATTTTTTCCAGAATAAACGGTTAAAAAGAGTTAAGGTTCCTGAAAGCTGAAGTTAACATTCGAGGACGAATGTTCCTAAGGGGGGAGGATGTTACACCCCGTAAGTTTTTAATATTTAGATGACTTGTTTGTACGTTGGTTAAGAGTTTTAGAGTATAATGCGTATGAGAAAGGGCCGGGAAAGGTGGAACGAGTACGAAATCGAGATTTCAAAGTAGTAGGCCTGATGAGCTGCCTAGAAGGGCAACGTGTCACGAACCATGCTCCTCCGCGATGGGCTCCATGACACGGCCCTGAATTGGCGCGATAGAGTCCGTGCCATGGACCCCTGTCCACTGCCTTAAGTATATATATGTTCCACCCTTTGATTTCATTTCATTTTCCATATATAAACGACCAGAGAGGAGAGAACATGAGGAATTCAAGTAAATTTCCTCCATTTACGCTTCGAAATGCCGCCCGAATTCAAATTAACTTTGAGTATTGAAGTTTAAGGCTGCAGGGAGCATTGTTATGGAGTTATTTTCACAGAATTCGCCCAACAAATCGTAACCCCGCCGAGCCAAAGTCATTGAAATTTCTCCAAACTAATTTCTATACGATCACAGGCTTCAAGTAAGCATTTCTCCCTTCTGGACTTTTGAGAAATTATGAGTTTTTGACCATGATTCGGCAAGTTGAAATATAGTTAATATTTATATATAAAGTTATCGTTTTTTCCAAATTTAGTACTGAAACTAGTCATATTCCCCCAGTAATACGATTGCAATTGAGAAAAGCAATTCAATGCGAACTGAAACTTACCAGCTAGTCGGTAATCAGTGAACGAGATATGTTAAGGCAGTTCCCTTCGGCAAGTTAGTTTTCTTAGCATGATAACTCAGTTTGAATCCCAGTAAGAGTACCAGAAGCAAGTCTATTGTGATTAGTTGATGTTATTAGCTGAAACCCGAATTCCATGTTTAGTTTGGGATGGATTATGCCTGTATAGCCTCCATGACCAACCCTAGGGTTATTAGCTGTGTCGACGCCCCCCAGGGGAGAGATGACGTCGCTCTACAGAGTGGTATGTCATCTGCGAAGGACGAATATGGGGTCCCAGGTCCTCATATGCCGTGGTTGGTTCTATTCTATACACCCCCGTCGAGCTTGGTGCCCGAGGTGCAGATATCAAGAGTCCACTAGACTCAGACACAGCTACAGTCAGGGGACGAGTAGGCTCAGTTGCAGACCCAGGGGACCGACAGGACGGTTATAGCTATTAGTTTACCCAGTGTGACTTTGATAGGGGTATATAGACTGAAGTGTTCTCACCAGGGCCTATGGGGGCCCCAGGTAGGTTATTCTGTGCTGGTTGTACCTTTCGGTTTATGGGGGCCAGGTAAGGTTTTCATTTGCTTTAATTATTTATAAATTAGATAGTAAGAAGTTCCATTACTCAGGTATGACCTCTATCCCTTCATTTCAGTTATGCTCAGTTCTATCTCTTTATTTCAGTCATTTACAGTTATCGCCTTACATATTCAATACATATTGTACTGACACCCTTTCTGGGGCGCTGCATTACTTGCCTGCAGGTGCGGATAGACGAGGAGCTGGTCCCACTTAACTTTCAGACAGGATTGTTAGAAAGGTCGGCGTCTTTCCTCCGAAGCTTGTAGACAGAAGGTTTACTTTTTTTTTATTGTACAACTTTTGGGTAGGCCGGGGCCCTGTCCCGACCATCATATTATTCTTAGAGGCTTGCAGATTATTTTTATTTCCTTGTAGTTAGTTGTTTATGACCATGTGGAACCCATATGTGTTTTAGTTTACGTGTTCGCCGTGTGAGGCCTTGTTTAGCTGTCAGTTAGCGGCCTTATCAGCCATAGTTTAGCTTAGCACTGGGTTTACCTTACAGTCATGACTAGATATCATGGTGGTCTTGTCGGCCCACATAGGATTCCCTGTTATTGCCTGTTTCTGGTTAGCGGTTTTCCTTTACAAATGGATATAAGGCCTTGTCGGCCGGATGTTGTATTACAGTCGAGATATAGCCCGTTGTTTTCTTGATTTGGGGAGTAAGCTTGCACCAGGAGTGCACGGGCCTAGTTAAGTCAGATCAGATCCTAGTGGGGCACCATGTGTTAGTCATGCCTCCCAAGGTGGGGCGTGACAATAATATTATTAAAGGAATATCATTCCTATGGCTAAGTAATACATCTTTCAAAAGGAAATCTGGATAGTTTTATCTTAGATATTTTCAAATTAAGTGTTCAAGACAGAGACTCGCATTGATTATGTGTTATAAAATAATAAAGTAAGAAGAAGAATATTGTAGAGAAACATAGAGAAAAAAGAGATATTATTAATAGGGAAATGAATAAGAACTCTTTTATTAATAGGGAAAACACAAATTTGATTCCAAAATAACTAATTCTAACTTTTCTCTAAAGAAATAAATAGGCATTCACAATAATCAATCAATCTATATATCTATATAAATGAGAGACTTAGGCCCGCCTACGTGTCATACCTCACAGTCTAGGAATCTCATTTATCTTTTTTCCTGTATTTTCTCCCATTTTTTCAGTTTGTTCATTAAAATTAAAAAAAACTCAACAATCACGTTTATTCATCCTGATAATTGACGTCTCTTCCTCTAATAACTTCTGCCAAAAGTACTCATTTTCTGCCCCTCTTCCTTCTCCTCCCTCTCTGCATCTTCTTTTGTGCCTTTCCCTCTCTCATCTTAAAAAGAGTGAGAGATAAGTTGATCTATCAAATTGATCTATCAAATTCTTGGGAATTGTTGATCAAAATTTTTTTTCTACCAATCCCTTTTACATCAATGGAGGAATATTAGTGCAGTAGAAAAAAGTTGAAACAAACTTGGCTGTAACATTGAGTTTATTTTAGAGATTACTACCTCAACAGAGGATAAGGCACAAGGATTATTCTTCTCGATTAGGGATTCTGTCCAAATTTTCTCCTCGCCACCGACATAAATCTTCTCTTTTATCTTTTTGCGATTTTTAGCTTTTCTTACATGTTTAGTTGATGTTTCATGTATCTTCTTCCAATTTCTTTTATATCAATGGAGGAATATATAGTGCAGTACAAAGAAGTTGAAATGAAACTTGACTGTAATATTAAATTTATTTTAGGAATTACTCTTCAACAAAGGATAAGGGATTAAGATTATTCTTCTCAATTAGGGATTCTGCCCAAATTTACTCCTCGCCACCAAGGTAAATCTTTTCTTTTCTCTTTTTACAGTTTTTAGTTTTTTTTAAATGTTAGTTGACGTTCCACATATCTTTAAATTTATATTCTTGAATTCTTGGTTGATTTGGGTTTATGACATACTAAAATAATGCATCTTTTGGTTAATTTGTTGCTTATTTATGAGATTAATTTAATCTTTAAAAAAATATAAAAAAATTACATTCTTACACTTGAAGGATTTTAGTAACACCTCTTATGTTCGAATTTTAGGAAAATAAGACGCGAAGATTTGACATACAAAAGTTTAAGGTTCTTTCACCCTTCTGTTTCTGGTAGACTGCAACCACATAATGAGTTGGAGTCCTTTAGGAGTTTGGATAGTCCTAACAATAGTTATGTATTTAAGAATAAGAAGGAGTGTTTCTTTTTGAGTTTTTTCAAGGTACTTAGACTTAGAACAATTAGATACTTAAAACAGTTTCATAATAAGTTCTACACTTTTTTATAAGGATAAAAACATGAGTCTCTCCCTTGAAAATTAATGAGATATTATATACGGGTCAATACTTACCAACCACTTTCATAATAAATAATAATTATTTATTGGCTATCATCGCAAAGACAGTCAGACTTGATTATCAATCTTATTCCATGAAACAAAACCTGGCTATAACATTAAATTTATTTTAGGAATTATTACCTCAATAGAGAATAAGAGACAAGGATTATTCTTCTCGATTAGAGATTCTGCCTAAATTATTATTCTTCTCGATTAGGGATTCTGCCAAAATTTACTCCTGCCCACCAAGGTAAATCTTCTCTTTTCTCTTTTTGCGATTTTTAGTTTCTTTTGGTTAATTTGTTGTCAATTTATGAGATTAGTTTAATCATTAACAAAATATACAAAAATTACATTCTTACACTTGAAGAATTTTAGTAACACCTCTTCTGTTGAAATTTTAGGAAATAAGACACAAAGTTTTGACATACAAATATTTCAGGTTCTTCCAACCTTCTGTTTCTGCTAGACTGCAACCACACAATGAGTTGGTTTCCTTTAGGAGTTTGGACAGTCCTAACAATAAGTATGTATTTAAAAATAAGTAGTGTTTCTTTTGAGTTTTGTCAAGGTACTTAGAATTAGAATAATTAGATGCTTAAAACAGTTTCATGATAAGTTCTACACTTTTTAATAAGGATAAGAACATGAGTCTCTCCCTTAAAAATTAATAAGATATTGCATACTTCTCAATGCTTACCAACCACTTTCATAATAAATATAATAATTGTTTCATTGTCTATCATCGGAAAGACAGTCAGATTGATTATCAATCTTATTCTATGAAACAAAATTTGGCTATAACATTAAATTTAATTTAGGAATTATTACCTCAATAGAGGATAAGCTAACGGACAAGGATTATTCTTCTTGATTAGGGATTCTGCCCAAATTTACTCCTCGCAAAGGTAAATCTTCTCTTTTCTCTTTTTGCGATTTTTAGTTTTTTTAAAATATTTATTTAATGTTTCATGTATCTTTAAATTTATACTCTCGAATCCCTGCTACATTTAGGTTTATTACATAATTTTAAAAAATGCATCTTTTGATTAATTTTGCCTATTTATGAAATTCATTTAATCTTTCACGAAATATACAAAAATTAAATTCTTACACTTGAAGGATTTTAGTAACATATGTTTTGTTGGAATTTTAGGAAAATAAAATGTGAAATTTTTACATACAAAAGTTTTAGGTTCTTCCGCCCTTCTGTTTCTGCTAGACTACAACCACACAATGAATTAGAGCCCTTTAGGAGTTTGAACAGTCCTAACAATAATTATGTATTTAAGAATAAGAGGGAGTGTTTTTTTGAGTTTTGTCAACGTACTTAGAATTAGAATAATTAAATGCTTAAAACAGTTTCAGGATAAGTTCTACACTTTCATTTAAGGGTAAGAACATGAGTCTCTCCCCCGGAAACTAATGAGATGTTGCATACCTGCCACTACTTACCAGTCACTTTCATAATAAATATAATAATTATTTTTATTGTCTATTATTAAAACGATAGACAGACTTGGTTATCAATTTTATTTCATATAATATTTGTTGGTAATTATATAGCACGTGACCTTTGGTTTAACCTTGAAAAGAACAGGCCAGTGCATTGAGAACCCGCTATGAGTGTATTCGGGGGAAGGATCAGATCAAATTAGGTCTTATTTATGCAATATTACTTTACATTATTGCAAGAGGTTGTTTCGTAACTTGAACCTGTAACCTGGCCATACGACGACAACTTTTATAGTTACCCCAAGACTCATCCAATGTTGGCTTAAATTTGAAAACCAAAATAAAATTTTGAATTTTAAGAACACCAATAAATTATATATAAGCAAGTAAAGCTTTTGGTTACAACTTTGAACCTCCTTCATTCTTAAAAATGAATAAAAAAGAGTAAGAACGGAAAATTTTACGGTTTTATTCCATTTTGATACATTAATGGAATGATAAAAATTCATTACATTCTCTGCACTTGAATCTCCTTTTTTTCTTGATCAGTTGCACAAAATGGAATTAACTGTGAATTCAAATACTTATAATATTATATTGGACCGATCACTCATCATTGTACGAGAGAATTCTTTTACTGCTCTTATTAGAAAAGCAACAAAAATAAGCTAAGTCATTTTTTTTCCTGACTGTTCTATTTTTAAAAAATCAGAAACCACTTTTACTAATCCTAAAAATTGCATCTCTTCCTCTAATTTCGCGAAAACTTATTTATCTAAAAATACTAAATACTCTATGTAACTCTCTATGTGTTTGTATACTTGGTCTTCAATTGCACTTACCAAAGAAGGAAAAGAATAATAATTTTGTGTAAACTTTATCACCGCAGTTATTTTGATGTGAGATGTCATGTCCTTAAATTTTGATATTGAACAACACACACATACAAAAGAGAAGTTCTAATCTTGCTTTATAAAGGAGTCACGTGAATTATACGTGCTAATATTTTTATTGAAAATATTATCTGGAGTGAACTCTTGATATTTTCTTATATCATTGGTCACCAAGTTCCTCTTACACATTTGCATTAAATTCTTAGTAGCAGTTCAATTTTGATTTGCTTCTTGATGTGTGGATTCAAGATAACTTGATGCTGATATTTATGTTGGAAAAAAGATTTACATATATCAATAAGATGTTTTACCCTTGAAATGAACATGTCACCGAATTGTTATGTTGCTTCTCTTTTCAAGAGGTTCTGAATGACCAACCAAAATTAGTATTCCGCATTGAAGTTGTTCCCTTGAGTTATGTCTAATAGCACTTACCGATTCATTAGTTTAAACTTGAGTAAATATTGAATTTTCTATAGTTTTTTCAAATGGAGAAGTTATAAAGTTCTTCTTTTAATCTTCTAGCAAATTGAAAATTGCATGTGGCGTACTTTCTGTATTGTTTTTTATCCCTATAAGAAAATATATGTTGTTATAATAATTAAGTTCTTAGAGATGAGATCTCCGTTGTATTTCTATACTTCAACCTACTTGAGTTGTGTCAATGCTATATTTATATAACTTGCTGGTATTCTTAACATTTGTAGAGTAAAAATAAATTTTTTTAACCAAAAAATCAAGCATTTTTTGATTGAATTTTCATATTGTATTGAATTTTACAGAGGTTACCAGTGATCAAGTTACAACCAGTATTAATGAGGGTCATAGAGCTATTCAGCAAATTTTACATTTAAAAGTATAAGAGAATTCTTATTGTTTCATTATTTCACCAAGGTATTGAAATATGTTAATAACATGTATTGAAATTTGTTAATAATCTTTCTTCATTTTATTTAATCTTACTTTATACCTCTCATAAATTGAGTTAATTTGGTTTGTAAAAGCTAAAGCAAAAATTTCCAATCTAAGAATATAGAGCGCAAAAAGATTAGAAAAGATCTTATAAAGTACAAGAAAAAAGGAAGAAGAAGAAAGCTATGATGACTTTCAAATATTTTTATCGGGGTTCAATTCTCTTCTCCCTTTTGGCTTCTACAACCTATTAGTAAAAGTTCTATGTCCTTATCCATCTATTTTGGTGATTTTCTGAAAAATTATCTTTTTTTTTTTTGTATTGAGCTGATTTTTTGAACCTTCAGTTGTTGAGTTAGTGAGTTTGGTAAATTTCTTATTTTTTTAAATCTGACCTCTAGATATAGTTGTTTTTATTGCTTTTGTTGAGTTTTATTTTTTGAAGAGACTGATCTAATTTTGTTTAAAATTAGATATTTTTAATCATCTATATGACTTCGCTACTGCAGTTTGCAGGAGTCACATTTCTATTACTGTAGCTAGCAATTATTTACATTAGCTTTTGAACGATAAGAAGCCTGTTAAAGGTATAATAAGAGATTGTGTCTATTACTCAAACTTTTTTTACCCCGGACATGAATATAGAATCAAATATTCTTCATTAAATAGGATTACATAAAATATAGATAGCTAAGTTCCATCCAGAAAAATTACAATGAAATGATTTTTTCTTCTTATTTGGAATAGTGAACGTTCCTCCTCTAATTCTATATATACTTGTATTGTTGCATGCATTAGTGTACAGTTTCTTGGTTATCTAATTTTTTCTATAATGATTTATATTTTTTTGGGTGTAATGGTCGTAGGATACACATTGAAGGTCAATGTCATTTATTAGACCTATGAATTGATATCTGAAGTATATGCTAATTGAGCATTTGCGCTGAGTTTTCGCTACTGAAATTGCTGAAGGTACAATCAGAATTTTCTTTAAAGTTCTATACTGATATCTCTTGAAGATAAATTCGAATTTGGTATGCCTATGGTAAAAATGTAAAGACCTTAAAAACCTTTTCAACCTTTGATATGCTCAATGAACCATGACAAGAAGACAAGAAGTAATAAAATTTTGACATGGCTTCAAGGATATTGTGTCGGACGACCCATTTAGGAACATGACTGGAGTGAAACTTCTGTAGTCCCAAGACATATCAAGCCATAAAAATACAACATAATTGAATTCAGGTATAGTATATAGTAGACTCTAGCTATGCACGTAATCTAGAAAAGGGTAAACTATATTACGTCTTAGAGTAAAACATTCATTTCAAGTTGTTGAAATGAATACTCATATTGTAGTTCTTGTTTGTTGGTTAAGACATTTATGCATTTGAAATTTTCAACTTGTAAGTGTCATTTGACATGTCATAAACGGAACTTAATATGAATTAAGGGTTAGGTTGTTTCCCCATTTCATTTGTATGTAAATTTGATTTTGATTTACTATACAATAAATTATTTGCTCACATTCAAAAGAGAAGTGTGGATAGATTTTCAAGTTAAACTGCAAGTTGTAAATGCTTCTTAAAATAATAGATGTGTATTTCTAAACTAACATTGGAATAAAAATGTAGTTTTAAATTGAACCCTATCACTTTGGTATCCTGATTTATTATAAAACACCTAAGGAACTTATTAATTTATTGAAATATTATTTTTCCCTTCAAGTATATATAATTAGTAGATTTTTTGTGCAATCATGACATATACTCCCTTTTATTTTTTATTTTAATAATTTCTTTTGGGCCATTTAAATGGGGGAACATTTAAATAATATATGTAATGCAAAAGGGAGGGTGAACCTTCTACTAGGAAATATTAAGTTAAAACTAGAATATCTATTCACCTTTTTTTCCACCTTTCTATTGTTCTTTTTACCAATAATTATTTATTTATTAAAAAAATTTAATATTTCACGTTGACATTTATTTCATTCTTCTAAAATTTTAAATATTAACACTTTCAGAAAACAAAAAGGCTTAATAATAAAATAAAATCAAAGATGATTGATTCAAGGATGAATGATAATATGTTACTATCATTTTCTTTTTCTCAATTAACATTTGTTACTATGTAATTTCATATGTAAGGTATATATTATTGTAGTTCTAAATGCTGATAGATTTTCTTCATATTGTAGATACCGTATTTTTATGGATGGATACTATACAAAGAGAAAGTCTTAGTTCTAATTGAAAGAAATAAATTTATATTTATCATTTATTTAATTTATAAAGTTATTTTGCACGTATATTTATTGTTTAATCTATTTATTTGACTTTGATTAAATTTATAAAAGTATTATTTCGTAAAGTCAGTGGTTTCAAATGACCGTGAGAAGCGCGGATACTTTTACTAGTATATATATATAAAGGAGACTTAGAGGCATGCTGATGACATGCCTCTAAGGCCTCCATTCTTATTTTTCTTTTTTCTTGTTTTTTTGAAATTTTTTCTATTTTAAAAAATTATTTTTTTATTTCATTTATTTAATTAATGTCATTTAATATTATGTCATTAAACAAGCTCCACTAAATAAAATAAATAAATTAAATTAAAATATAATAAAAGTGAAATTTTCTAACTTCAAAGTTGCATTACCATTTTAGCCCTCCACTAAATAAAATAAATAAATAAAATAAAAATAAATATAATATGTAAAAATCATCATCATATCATATTATTATATAAGTGGGAAGCAAAAAAGTGAAAAGTTAGATTACCATTTTGCCCTTCACTAAATTAAAAATTTAATTAAATACATAATTAAATATTAATATTTTATCATATCCTATCATAATTATATATATTTATTACTATATAAATGAGAAGCCAAAAAGTGAAAAGTTAAAATAAATAAATAATAAAAATAAAAATAAGAATAAGAATAAATGTAAATTGATCTTGGGCAGAATTGCATGCCCAAGTGATACTCGAATGCTTCATTTCGACTTGTTTATCTATCGTTATGTGTACATTCTCATGTGATGTTTAGTTAAATGTGAATTTATACTAACCAACATGATTAGTGTTGTTTTTCAGGTAAAAGAAAATTTTGGAAGCTAATATACATGTTGGTGAAAATCGGGAATGGACTTGAAAACAAGGAGTGGAAAATGACAAGGAAGAGCAGCAAAAATAAGGGCTCTGTGATGGAGTCGTGTCACGCTGCCATCGCGGAGGCATTATGCCTCGGATGAAATAATTTTGGCAATTTCCAGTGGAGGTTCGCGTTACCTCCGTAACACGGAGGCAGTGCTCCGCGATGCACTCCGTGTCACGTTGAGTACAATTACCTGGAACATTGAGTTCCAGAGAAGGTGCGCGATAGCACCGTGGCATGGAGGGAGTGCTCCGCGATACACTCCGTGCCACGTTGCTTGTTATTTTGGGAAAAATTCTCAAGATTATAAATAGCACACTTAGGTTTTATTTTAAACATTCTGACTTGGTTGAGCAAGAACGTGGGTTACAGGCAGTTGAGAGGACGAAAATTCTAGGGTTCTTCTCTTTCTCTTTCTCTTTTATCTCAATTGTTTGTATGAATTCTACTTATTTGATGATGTTTAATCCAAAAATGAGTGGCTAATTCACTTCTTGCTGAGGTTAAGAACAATTGTAGTGGAATGTAATTGTTGTTCATTTCAGTTTTCATCTTTTCTTCAATGGTTGTTCTATCAATTCTTGTTTTTACTGCATTAATGTTTGGCCAATGTTAATGTATATCTAGAAATCCAATTTTGATTTTGAAAAGGAAAGAAATTGGAAAGATATGAATTGGTAGGATATGATCTCTTCTTAGTTTAGAAAATTGAGAATTGATTTACATTCAGAATAGAAATATATCTGAAAGTCTTATTAGTCAATTAAGGAATCGGTTATGTATGGCTAGAGCATGAAATTCTTTTATCACAGAAATGTAGATTAAGGTTCATGATTCTTAAATTGGATAGGAGTCGAAAGATCCAATCCATAGGCAATAGTTCTTGACTAACAACCGAAGAAAAGATTAGCTTAACTGAATCGATAAATTACTTCCCTGCATGTTTGTTTTAACCTCATCTTGCTCATTACTATTGTTCAGATTCAAGTTATAATTTTAACTTAGAATTTTATTACTTAGCAAACTTAACTCTCAAAATATTGTTCAATTGGTTGTCTGCATTCATAAAGACATAGTTCACTGACGCTTAAGTTAATTAGTACCATAGTTCAGTCCCTGTGGGATCGATACTTGGCTTTACATAAGCCACTTTACTACTTGTTCGACCACGTGCACTTGCGTGTAGTCAATACAGCACCGAACAAGTTTTTGGCGCCGTTGCCGGGGACTGGCAATTGGTAAAATTATTTTCTTAGTGTTAGTTTACAAATTCTATATAAGTGCTGACAACTTGATCTTAGCCTATCTCTTGCAGATATTGAATTCTTCTGAACGCTGGCAAGAGATAAGGAGTTGGTGGATTCATATATAGAGCCGGAAAGACAATTTCATCGTCAAAGAAGGGAAGCTCTAGAGAAGAAGCTGCATTTGCTAAGACAGGAAATTCTGGAGCAACAACAGAATCCCCCATTTGTGAGGGCAGTTTTAGTGCCCGAGGAAATAGCAGCAAGGCCGGTTTGCGAAGTGGCAATCCCACATGCTAACAACGTTACATCTAGTATTCGCAGACCAGAGCCAGGAGGGAGGTTTGAGCTGAAACAGAACATGGTGCAGTTGTTGCACACCAGCGGGCAATTCACAGGTCTCCCTCACGAAGATCCACAACATCTCCAAAACTTTTTGGAGATAAGTGACACTTACATTCACGCTGGAGTATCATCCGACTATGTGAGACTTACATTATTCCCATTTTCATTATTAGGGAAGAAAAAAGGTGGTTGAAAGCTGAAGCACCTAACTCTATCACCACGTGGGATGATCTTGCAAGAAAGTTTTTGATACGATTCTTTCCATTTGGGAAAGCAGCAATACTTAGAAGTCAGATTCTAAGTTTTAAACAAAGAGAGGGTGAGAATCTGTATCAAGATTGGGAAAGGTTCAAATCGATGTTAAGGGATTGTCCTCACCATCACCAGCCCAATGATGTGTTGGTGCATACTTTCATTGAGGGTTTGGAACCACATACAAAAATTTTGCTAGACTCAGCAGCTGGGGGACAGGCACTAGAAAAGACTTATGAGGAGCTTTATACTTTGTTAAATCGTATTTCACAGAAAAATCTAGAGTGGAATGCGGACTCATCACGAGGAGGAACAAGGAAAGCGACAGGAGTCTTTGAGGTGGATGGTTTTATAGCTATCGCTGCACAGAGAGCTGCGTTGCAAAATCAACTCAACACCCACTTCAGCAGTATGAGCTTGAATCAAGCACAAGCCCCAGTCAATATAGTGCAGCAGGTATGGTGTGAAGTATGTGGGAGTAATGAACACTCAGCTGAGTGTTGTGGTGCAAATTCAGATTCAGTAAACTTTGTTGGGAACGTCCAGAAAAATAATAACCAACAGTATGGAAACAATTACAACTCAAATTGGAGGAATCATCTGAATTTCTCTTGGGGTAGTAATAGCCATCAAGGGCAAAGTTTGAATCAGGGTGTGCAGAGAAATCAAGAGGGGCATCAGAATTATCAGTCTCAATACAGAGGAAACAATGCACCTCCTCCACCAACCAACAGCATTGAGGATATGTTTAAAACAATGACAGTTAACCAAGCACAAATGCAGGCTGACTATGTGAAATTAGCGACAGACATGAAAAATCAGCAGTTAGCTACAAAGGCGTTGGAGTACCAGTTGGGACAACTAGCTGGAGCTCAAAACACCAGGCCCAGAGGAGGACTACCGAGTGACACTAACCCAGATACCAAGCAGGTCAATGCAGTGACCACAAGGAGTGGACTACAAATCAAGAAGGTGGAACCAGAAAGACCACCTCAGCAATCAGGAGCAGTGGAAAACGATGGGGAACATGATGATGAGAGGGCGAAGGATAAGGCAGCCGAGGCAAAAAGACCACCACCCCCATTCCCTCAAAGATTAAAGAAGCACAAGGAGGAAGCTTGCTTTAAAAAGTTCATGGAGGTGCTGAAACAGGTACACATTAATTTACCTTTGGTTGATGTTTTGCAGGGAGTGTCAAAATATGCAAAGTATATCAAGGACATCGTAGAAAATAAAAGCAGATTGACGGAGTATGCTACGGTGGTGCTTACTGAGGAGTGCACTTCCCGGATACAGAACAGGTTGCCAACAAAGCTCAAGGACCCTAGGAGCTTTACCATTCAGATCACAATCGGGCAAAGTATTCGAGCTCGCGGACTATGTGATTTGGGAGCGAGCATAAACATGATGCCAACATCGGTGTTCAAGAAGTTGGGGCTGGGCAGTCCTAGACCAACTACAGTGATCTTGCAGTTAGCAGACCGTTCTTTGGCCAGACCAGATGGCATTGTGGAGGACGTGCTAGTGCAAGTGGACTCCCTCATTTTTCCGGTAGATTTTATTATATTGGATTTTGAGCTGGATGCGAAAATCCCATTTATTTTGGGACGTCCTTTCTTGGCAACCAGGAGACCGTTGATTGATGTAGCTGCGGGGCAGTTAACCATGCGAGCACATGATAAAGTGGAGGTGTTTGATGTGTATAAGGCCATGAAGCTTCCGGCCATCTATGAGGAGCTATCAGCAATCAATGTGCTAAACCAGGAAGCAATTCTTCAGATTGTTGATTCTCAAGATCCATTGGAGAGAGCTTTGATGAGCTCCGATCATTTCGGAGACAGGGATACTTATGAGATGGTGCAAATGTTGAACGAACCAAAATGGTTTCTCAGGAAGCAAGAATTTCAACCATTGATGAGGTCCTTGGAACCATTGCCAAAACCATCTATTGAGGAAGCACCAAAACTGGAGTTGAAGACATTGCCTCCACATTTGAAATATGTATTTTTGGGGGAAGATGACACCTTGCCAGTCATCATCTCCGCAGAACTGACAGAGGCACAGGTAAAGGATGCATTGGTGGTTCTCAAGAGGTGGATGAAAGCAATGGGCTGGCAAATGTCAGACATTAGGGGAATCAACCCAGCCTTTTGCACACACAGAATTTTTATGGAGGAAAGAGAAAAGCCAACTGTACAACATCAGCGGAGGTTGAATCCGGTGATGAAGGATGTGGTTACAAAGGAAGTGATCAAGTGACTTGATGCAGGTGTGGTCTATCCCATTTAAGACAGTGAATGGGTTAGTCCCGTTCAGTATGTCCTAAAGAAAGGAGGGATGACCGGGGTCACCAACGAGAAGAATGAGCTGATCCCTACATGCACAGTCACAGGCTGGCGAATTTGCATGGACTACAGAAAGCTCAATCAGGCCACGAGAAAAGATCATTATCCTATCCCATTTATTGATCAGATATTGGACAGGTTGGCAGGTCAAGAATACTATTGTTTCCTTGATAGATATTCTGGCTATAACCAGATAGCCATAGCACTGGAGGACCAGGAGAAGACCACTTTCACATGTCCTTATGGGACATATGCTTTCAGGCGGATGCCATTTGGTCTATGCAATGCACCCGCCACATTCCAGAGATGCATGATAGCGATCTTTCAAGATATGGTGGAAGATTTCATCGAGGTATTTATGGATGATTTTTCTGTTTTTGGTAATTCATTTGCTACATGTTTGCAGAATCTTGACAGGGTGCTAGCTCGATGTGAAGACTCCAACCTAGTACTCAACTGGGAGAAATGTCATTTTTTAGCCAAGGAGGGTATCGTCCTTGGCCATAAGGTGTCTTGCAAGGGGTTGGAAGTCGATCGTGCAAAGATCGAAGTGATTGAAAAGCTACCACCACCTGTGTCAGTGAAGGGTGTTCGTAGTTTTCTCGGACGCACAGGGTTCTACAGACGGTTCATCAAGAACTTCTCTAAAATTTCTAGACCAATATGCGGGTTGCTAGAAAAAGAGGTGAAGTTCAAGTTTGATGAGGATTGTGTTAAAGCATTCAAGGAGTTGAAACAGAAGTTGATAGAAGCACCTATTCTCATTTCTCCGGATTGGGAGCAACCGTTTGAACTAATGTGTGATGCAAGCGATGTGGCTGTAGGAGCTGTATTGGGGCAGCGGAGGAATAAAATTTTTCATTCCATTCATTATGCAAGCAAAACACTTGACGCAGCCCAAGCCAATTATACAGTCACTGAAAAAGAGATGCTAGCATTGGTGTTCGCGTTTGATAAATTCAGGTCCTACTTGGTGGGTTCTAGAGTAGTGGTGTATACCGATCATGCAGCGATTCAGTATCTGTTTAACAAGAAGGATGCAAAGTCCAGGCTGATTAGATGGATCTTGTTGTTACAAGAGTTTGACCTAGAGATTCGGGACAGAAAGGGGAGCGAGAATCAAGTGGCAGAACCTATCGCGACTGGAAAGCCGGTTGCATGTGAAGGAAGGTGACAGCATTAAAGAAGAGTTCCCGGATGAGCAGCTCTGGGAAATAAGGGAAGCTGAAATCCCTTGGAATGCAGACATTGTGAATTTGCTGGTAAGTGGAGTCTATCCACCGGAGGCTACAGCTCAGCAAAGAAAGAAGTTGAGACATGATTGCAGGTATTACATTTGGGATGAGCCATACTTGTTTAAGCAGGGACCGGATCAGGTGATGAGAAGATGCATTCCAGAGAGCCAGATTGGAGAAGTGTTGAGGAGTTGTCACTCATCATTGTATGGAGGGCACCACGGAGGCGAGCGGACAGCGCACAAGGTGCTATAGTCAGGTTTCTTTTGGCCTACACTGTTTAGAGACTCTATGGCATATGTAAAAATGTGTGATAGATGTCAAAGAACAAGCACAATTGGTAGAAGTTAGGAGATGCCACTGCAGCAGATATTAGAAGTGGAGATCTTTGATGTATGGGGAATAGATTTCACGGGCCTGTTCCCACCGTCATTTGGTAATCGTTACATTTTGGTAGCCATTGATTATGTATCCAAGTGGGTCGAAGAAACAGCTTGCCCCAGGAATGACAACAAGGTGGTAACAAAATTTGTGAAAAAGCATATTTTCACCAGGTTCGGAACGCTCTGAGCCATTATCAGTGATGGAGGGGCTCATTTTGTAAATGCAAGTTTCAAAAATTTGCTAGCTAAGTATGGGGTGCTCCACAAGGTAGCAACTGCATGTCATCCCCAAACTAGTGGCAAGTGGAGGTGTCGAACAGAGAAATCAAGCAGATTCTACAGAAGACAGTGAATGCACAACGAATTGATTGGTCAAGCAAACTCGACGATGCGTTGTGAGCTTATAGAACTGCATACAAGACACCCATTGGGACTTCTCCGTACATATTGGTCTATGGAAAGGCGTGTCATCTGCCTGTGGAGCTAGAACATCGAGCTTTTTGGGCCGTGAGAAAATTGAACATGGATCCGGAGCTAGCAGGGAAGAAGAGGCTGATGCAACTCAGCGAACTTGATGAGTTTCGTTGGCATGCTTATGAAAGTGCCAAATGCTACAAGGAGAAAACGAAGAAGTGGCACGATAGGCATATAGTGCATCGGATCTTTGAGCCGGGGCAGAAGGTGTTGCTATTTAATTCGAGATTGAAGCTTTTTCCAGGCAAGTTGCGGTTCAAATGGTCAAGGCCGTTTGAAGTGGTGAGAATGACCCTGCACGGGGCAGTGGAGTTGTGGCAAGAAGATAGAAGTGCCACATTTTTGGTGAATGGGAAAAGATGTAAGCATTATTGGGGTGAGGACGTTATTCGAGAGAAGACGTCCATCACTCTAGAGGATGATTGAGCAATGAATGACGTCGAGCCGCGACGGTAAATCAAGCGCTGCGCGGGAGGAAACCCGTGAATGTGTTGTAATAGATGAGTAGAACTATTTGAATATATATATATATATATATATATATATATAAGAGGAAAACAAAGAAAAAAGAAAATAAAAATTCTTTTGTGTTGAAACCTATGAGGTCTAACCAATTTTGTTGTGGTGAAATGATTTTCAGGTGGAACGGAGGGCAAAAATACAAAGAAACGCAAAGGAAAAAAATTGAGGTGAGAAAATAAAAATTGGCACATTACAGTGAGCCTACGCGATGGCTCCATGTCATGGAGGAGGTGCTCCGCGTTACCCTCCGTGACATGTTGAGGCTTGTTCGGATTTTTTTTAAAATTCAGAACACTGGTGTGATTGCTCCGTGTCACGGAGGGGGTGCTCTGCGTTACCCTCGTGACACGTTGAGGGTTAATTCGCGTCGGGTCACACCGGGTAATCCGCGTGAAAAATCACTTTAAAACCCCAATTCCCCTCATTTTTTCCTATTTCTTCACTTCCTCTGCGCCCCACACCCAAAATCCCCTTCTCCCCCAACGTGACACGGACCTAGACATCAATTTTCTTCAAGTTTTCTTCAATTTCATCAAATTAAAGGTATGTTCTTGAACTCTACCTCATTTTTGTTCAAATTGTTGATTCTTGAATATGTTTGGTGATTAAACCTTGCCCTAAGTGATAATTAAGCTTGAATTCACTTGAGTTATGATGGAATGATATTCATATTATCGGTTTGAATATATGAACTCAATGATTGCATGTTTTATTCAATTCTTGCGAAATTGAGAGCTAGGGTTGAAGATTGAATAGGAAGAAGACTAAATTCTTTGAAATGATGAAAAACTTGGGTTGTGCATATTGGGTGAAGTGAAATATATTGTGATTGATGTTTCATATGCTAAAGTAGAAGGATTTTTGGGAAAATACAATTGGAGAATTACATAGGTTGTTGAAAAATTGCTAAGTGCTATGATGTTGAAATTGAATTGATGGAGAAATTTGTAGCTGTTGTACGAAATCTGAGTAGTACATAGTAATTGTTTCATCGACTCATATGAATGCACTAAGAATGTTGAATGTTAAGAATTGGAAAATCATGAATGTCTTGTCGAATTGTTTGGATTGCGGCTTAAGACTAAGTGTGGGGTGACCCAAGTAAACCCAACCTTAGTTGTAGCTAATTTTGACTTGAATAACATTGGGACTGTCTGTTTGAATGTACAGGAACAATGTCAGGCAGACAAGACAAGGGCAAGGGCGCATCCACATCAGGCGCCAGCAGAAAAAGGGTGAGAGTGGAAACAACAGTTCCAACAGCACCAGCGGTTCCGCGAGGCCAACGCCGACAATACGGAACCCGATGAGTGACTGATGAGGGGAAGAAGTGGTATGCTCAACACAAAGAAACCAAATACTTCCAGGAGGAGCAGATAGCATGGGAGCTGCTGGCATAAGAATTCCCGCGGATTGTACACCGGATTGGCACCGCTGGGCTGAACTTCATCTTCGAAGAGCCCAGGGAGTGCAATCTCCATCTTATCCGGGAGTTCTATGCCAACTGGAACCCGACCATATGCAGTCACACCGTCAAAATCAGAGGGCAGATTGTCACTTTTGAGCCCCATCATTTGAATGCACACAGACACTCATGTCCTTAGGCAGATGAACATCACTCCACCTTATGCAGACATCAGACGCAACCTATGTGGAGCTCGATCGACAGCAAGGTGGAGTAGGCACAAGGAGAGGGGCTACCATCAGACTTTGCCCTACTCTCAGATGAACCGGGAGTCCCCGATTTGGCTGAAGATTGTGTGTTCCTTCTTGATCCTGGGGGTGCACATGACAGATGTAACCCGGGATAGAGTGTGCTTGGTGTACGCCCTGATGAAGGGGCTGGCGATCAATGTTGGGGCGGTAATCATCTCCGCCATGAAGAGAGCTCGACTGCATCAGGGGCATAAATACGGGTTCGGTGGTTTGCTTACCACATTCATGAGGGGCCATGACATCGAGGAGGAGGCCCTGGATTACATCCCACAAATCAACAGGCGTGCCTTTGATGTCACCAAAACCAAGGCACCTGACACTACCTATGGGCCGGTGCTCACACTAGCCGAGCGACATGCTCTGGATGATCAGTATATGGCCCTCATGTACGGGATGCAGATGTTGCAGCTGCGCATAGGCGGGAGGCCGGCAACAAAGGATGAGCTTTGGCAGCTCGAGTTGGATTACCCTTTTGGCGAGAATGCCCGGGCTCTATGCAGAGTGGGGCCCGCATTTGTGAAGCCCGTAGATGATGATGTCCCCACCGATGAGGAGACACGCCAGGAGGACTCAGATGTTGAGTCAGACGAGGACGGCGGGGGCGATTCGGATATGGTAGACGAAACAACGGCACCTAATGAAGAAGTTGAATACTTCGATTGATCAGGGAGTTTCACCACCCAATTTGTGATATGTGAAATTATGTGAACACTGGGGACAGTGTTCGGTTTAAGTGTGGGGTGGGAGAAGTTAGGTGTCAGCTGCTTTGTTTATGTTTATGTTTTGTTTTATTTTGTTGTTGTTGTGCCTGTACAGAATGTGACCTTGTGACTCTGTGTTGTGTGTTCTGTAATTAAGTGGGTGTTGAAATGAATGTTGAGCTATTGTGTGTTGTGTCGAGCTACTGTTGTGTTGTGTGGTGTAAATATTGTTCAAATTAAAATTTTTATCTTTTTCTATTGAATTTTTTTGAATTTTTTATTTTGGGTTTCTCGACCTTTGTTTTCGGTGCTTTTACCGAGAATAGTCCCATTGAACCAAAGTCGTAGATAGTGACCATTCCCTATGATGGATGGATGACGACCGTCTTAAGGAAAACGTAGTCTATAGGAGTAGTTTTTTCTTTCTTTTTTTTTCTCTTTCTTTTGTTTCCCAAACGTGTCGTTACTTCATGGTTCAGAGTTCTTGCTACGTGTTGTACATGATATTAAGATGCAAAGGTGATTCGTATGAAACCATGCAAATGTGTAAAAAGGTTGATATACCTAGGCCATAGAGTTTGATTCGTTGTGATGGAGGCTTAATAGTGAATTCTTGTAATTAGCTGATTGAAGAGTCTGTGAATATGTCTTGAGTTAAGCATGTGCAATGAGTGTGAGGTGAGGTTTCGATTATTCCATGCTATTGTGAAGTGTCTAGAACTTGCCTGGTGTGTGTACTAAACGAAATGAAGGATGTGTATTGTAGGAAATGATGTAGGCATTTCTTTGAATAAACCGAAAGTTTCTCCATTATCATACCTACCTTGAATGCGCATCCTAGTCAGCCCCATTGAGCCTTTAGCCTATTTTTTTTCTTTCTTTGAAGAGGTACAACCCGAGCTTAATCCCCATTAGCCATGAATTTGATCCAAAACTCTTAAGTGCTCAAGAAAAATAATTTTTCCACAGTATAAAGGAGTGAGAATTGTGAAACGGAAGGAAAAGCAAAAGTTATGAAAGTTAAAGAAAGGTCAAAGGTGCACTTGCTGAAATTAAATAAATAAAGATGTATAACTAATCTTTGCTAGTAAGTCGAGTGTGCTTAAAGAAATGAGAACAAAAATAAAAAAAAATTCAAGAACGAGAGGATGAAGGAAGAAACAATGCACATAATGACGGTGGGATGTATTGAAAAGCGCTTAAGGAAATTGGTTGCTATTATTGATTAGCCCAGTATTTACTAGTTCCTTAGCTTCCATTACAACCCGTTAAGTCCTACATGATCTTACATCATGCGTCCTTATATTAGTGGAGTAATACACTAGAGGCAAGCCTATGGTTCATGACATGATGCATGTGAATTCTTTGGGAGAGAGAGCGAAATCGTATTCATATACCTCTACATGTAGTGCTTTGGAAATCATATGATGGCAAATGTGGTAATTCTCTTGTGTTGTGAGGGCACATGCTTGACAAGAGATTAAATTTCGTGTCGGATGTCTTGATCAGTTGATTTGCAAGAGTTTGCCAAGATCGAGAATTGATTCTTGAGCTTAGGAGATCTTAATGTGGTGTACTTCATTGTATTGATGAGACCATGCATGTTTTCTTGATGATTTGCTATATTAAATAATTGGTATAGCCGTAGCTTGAACTGTCGAGCCAAAGTAGTTATGCGTGGGTGTCACTTGCATAAGATGCGAGAGTATTGCTCGAGGATGAACAAGGTTTTAAGTGTGGGGTAAGTGATCTTGGGCAGAATTGCATGCCAAGTGATACTCAAATGCTTCATTTCGACTTGTTTATCTATCGTTATGTGTACATTCTCATGTGATTTTTAGTTAAATGTGAATTTATACTAACTAACATGATTAGTGTTGTTTTGCAGGTAAAAAGAATTTTTTTAATCTAATATACATGTTGGTGAAAATCGAGAATGGACTTGGAAACAAGGAGTGAAAAATGACAAGGGAGAGCAGCAAAAATAAGGGCTCCGCGATGGAGCTATGTCACGCTGCCATCGCGGAGGCATTCTGCCTCGGATGAAATAATTTTGGCAATTTCCAGTGGAGGTTCCCGTTACCTCCGTGACACGGAGGCAGTGCTCCGCGATGCACTCCGTGTCACGTTGAGTACAATTATCTGGAACATCGAGTTCCAGAGAAGGTGCGCGATAGCACCGTGGCACGGAGGGAGTGCTCCGCGATACACTCCGTGTCACGTTGCTTGTTATTCCGGAAAAAAATTCTCAAGAGTATAAATAGCACACTTAGGTTTTATTTTAAACATTCTGACTTGGTTAAGCAAGAACGTGGGTTACAGGCAGTTGAGAGGACGAAAATTCTAGGATTCTTCTCTTTCTCTTTCTCTTTTGTCTCAATTGTTTGTATGAATTCTACTTATTTGATGATGTTTAATCCACAAATGAGTGGCTAATTCACTTATTGCTGAGGTTAAGAACAATTGTAGTGGAATGTAATTGTTGTTCATTTCAGTTTTCATCTTTTCTTCAATGGTTGTTCTATCAATTCTTGTTTTTACTGCATTAATGTTTGGCCAATATTAATGTATATCGAGAAATCCAATTTTGATTTTGAAAAGGAAAGAAATTGGAAAGATGTGAATTGGTAGGATATGATCTCTTCTTAGTTTAGAAAATTGAGAATTGATTTACATTCAGAATAGAAATATATCTGAAAGTCTTATTAGTCAATTAAGGAATCGGTTATGTAAGGCTAGAGCATGAAATTCTTTTATCACAGAAATGTAGATTAAGGTTCATGATTCTTAAATTGGATAGGAGTCGAAAGATCCAATCCATAGGCAATAATTCTTGACTAACAATCGAAGAAAAGATTAGCTGAATTGAATCGATAAATTACTTCCCTGCATGTTTGTTTTAACCTCAGCTTGCTCATTACTATTGTTCAGATTCAAGTTATAATTTTAACTTAGATTTTTATTACTTAGCAAACTTAACTCTCAAAATATTGTTTAATTGGTTGTCTGCATTCATAAAGACATAGTTCACTGACGCTTAAGTTAATTAGTACCGTAGTTCAGTCCCTGTGGGATCAATACTTGGCTTTACATAAGCCACTTTACTACTTGTTCGACCACGTGCACTTGCGTGTAGTCAATACAGCACCGAACATAAATAATAAATAATAATAACTAACTAACTAACTAACTAAATAATAATAATAATAATAATAATAATAATAATAATAACAACAACAACAACAACAACAATAATAATATTACTATATAAGTGGGAACACAAAAAGTGAAAAGTTAAAATACTAAAATAACCTCTAAATATTGAGATACTAATATACCCTTCAAATATATTGAGATACTAATATATCTTTCAAATAATAAGTAGGTTTACTCCTTCATCATCATCTAAATAATTCATTATGAAATATTTAATGGTCTAAAAATATTTATTTTTATGCAATTTTAGTTTTTAGTATATATAATATTATATGAATAGTTTTAGATTGAAGGGTAAAATAGTCATTCAATATTCCTTGCTTATATATCATATATCTTTAATTTACTTTCATGGTAATTCAACTTTTCACGTTTTGGCTTTTCACTTATATAATAATATGATTATATTAAAAGTGGGAAACGCCTAAGCTAAAGTTAAAAGACCAAAATATCCATCAAAAATTGAACGACCATATTTACCATTTACTTCAAACCTATTTATCTACTAAAATGTAATTACCATTTTAAAAAATAATAAAGTGATAGTACATAATAAATGTAAAAGATGAATAATATGAAGATGATTCATGTTTCTAAAAATAATGTCATTTATTGTAATCAATTAAATTTAGAATTACTTTAATCTCCCCTATATATTACAAATGTCCGTTAATATCATTCTTTAATATGTCTATTCAATATTTAGTTCCTTCATCTTTTAACTTCCTGATAGAAAATATATTAATTCATTACTTAACGAAAAAGCTCAATAACATATTTTCGTGTTCAAAATGTGTCCCTGTTGGTGATGGTTAGTTTCTCTTTCGTTATTTTAATTGGTGACATTTTATTTAGATGATGCAATGGAGGTCTGTTGATGTTGTGATGTAATCAAGTCATTGATCCTGAGCCTGTGAAGTCTTCTAAGTTGTGTTTTAATTACTTTTTCTATTTAATTATTTCTCAATTGTCTTTATTTATTTGCTAAACAATGTATATTTCGCCCTGTTACACCATATTTATTTCATCGCGACTAAAACGATCACTTTTATCAAAAAATATTTATTTCATGATTAATATATTTTTATTAACTTATTATGTTCTCTAATTTGTATTTTAATGTATCCACATTCAGGGCACAAAGACAGAAAGCATATCAAGATAGAGCTAGCATAAGGAAGAAAGTCAATTGAATGAATGGCGGCGATACCAAAAATTAAAACTTTGAGATTTACAAACCGTACATTTTTTAGAATTATTTTTTGAGGAATTTAGTAAGGTCGACAACTTTTCATCTATTTCTTTTATAAATCTTATTTGCATTTATTCTATTCAAACACACGCGCGTACACACACACACACACACACACACACACACACACACACACACACACACACACACACACACACACACACACACACATATATATATATATTATTTTGCTTTTGCTAAATCAATGAACAACTCTATTTTTGGTCTTCAAACAAAAAAAATTAAATCGCCAACTCGAACACAAATTTAGTATTCATAATATTTATGTGATTTAACAAAATTTTATACTTATATTTGAAATGAAATACATGCGCAACGGGCGTACCCAAATACTAGTATATATATAAAAGAAACTTAGAGGCATAGTGATGTGGCATGCCTCTAAGAGCTCCATTCTTATTTTTTTTGAATATTTTTTTATTTTAAAATTTTTTTTTAACTCATTTATCATATTATTATTATTATTATTATTATTATTATTATTATTATTATTATTATTATTATTATTATTATTATTATTATTATTATAATAAGTGGAACGCCAAAAAGTGAAAAGTTAGATTACCATTTTTCCCCTCCACTAAATTAAAATTTAATTAAATACATAATTAAATATTAATATTTTATCTTGTCATATCATGTTTATATATTTGTTACTCTATAAGTGAAAAATAAATAAATATAAATAATAATAATAAATAAATAATAATATTAATAATAATAAATAATAATAATATAATATATAATAATATTTAAGTGGAAAGGCAAAAAGTGAAAAGTTAAAATACTAAATTAATCTCTAAATATTGAGAGACTAATATATCCTTCAAATAATAAATAAGTTTACTCCTTCATCATCATCTAAATAATTCATTGTGAAATATTTAATGGTCTAATAATATTTATTGCAATAATAATATTTATTTCTATGCAATTTTAGCTTTTAGTATATATAATATTATAGGAATAGTTTTAGATTGAAGGGTAAAATAGTTGTTCAACATTTCATGGACACTTACTTATACATATACATATATCTATATCTAGAGGCGGGTCTAGGATTTGAAGGTTCCGGGTGCCACATCGTTCAAATAGGATAAATAGATCGATTTTTTTTAATTTTGGAGTACGATTCAATATATTTATCTTTTTAAATTTTTATAGACAAATCGATGGAATATACATATTTAGTAATATTTTCTTTTAGATATTCTGAGATTAAAAACACCGAAGTAGTCAAAAAAATTTAATAGAAATAAAAGGTCTTATTCTTTAAAACTTTCAAAAAGAAAAAAAAATTTCACGTTAAAAATTTATACTTGTATAAACTATCTAATACCGTTACCTCAATATATCCATATTTCATTGTCTATATGTATTGATACACATATATATTTGAGAAATAATCTAGAATTATACCTTCAACTCATTTATCTTCACTTAATGTAAGTGTCGGTAAAAAATCAAAATAACCTTTAGATTTTAAATACTCTAACATAATAATATCCATTATTTTTAAACTTAAAACTTTTTCAGTACTCATTGATATAGAATATATATATATATATATATATATATATATATATATATGCACGAAATACTTGTAAAGGGATTGTTCCCTTCACTCCCTTTTATTTTTCACGCTTCACTTCACGAAAATTAATTTGACTAATTTTTAAAACTAAATTAAATTAGATTAACTTAATATTTTAAATTTAGATATTAAAAACTGTACGAAAAATACTATAAGTTGCAATATTTTTTTATATTAATATGATGAAAATGTTAACCCTACGATGTAGACTTAAATTCATGCAATTTAACTCTCAAAAAGTGAAATATGATAAATAAAAATAAATGTAGAAAATAATACTTATTGAAAGAGAAATTAAGAAAAGTTAAAATTAATTAAAGCAAAAAAGTGTCATTTTGAATTAATAAAGAGTAGAAGTAAATAAAATTAATGAGTTTTTCTTTTTTTTAAAAGACCAAAGAAGAAGTAAAGAAATTAATGAAAAAGGCAAAACATAAGACCTTCAGCAAGCAAATGAGAAAGCCAAAACTTTAATGTTACAAATCAGGTTCAAACCCTCGTTGCTTGTGTGGCATATTGCACCCTTTGCCACTGGCACCATTAGCTCTGTTATAATTTTGGGCGCCACGACTAATTTATATTATATTTCTTATACATATATGTATGTGTGTGTGTGTATATATATATATATATATAAGAAGTTCTGATCGAAGTGTTCGGGTGTCGTGGCACCCTCAACGTCATACATAGATCTGCTCCTGTCTATATCCATACTATTCTAAAAGTGGGAACAACCTAAGTTGAAAAGTTGAATTATCAAAATATCCATTAAATATTGAATGACCATTTTATCCTTCAAAAAATAAAATTAACTATTTTTCGTCAATGTACAAAAAAGTAACTTTAAATAATTTTTTTGGATTAAAAATAATGTACTAATGCTCAATTTGTTTAATCTAAAGACGGCTGAAGGCTTTTTTATTCCAAAAACTTTTCACATTATTATCAGGGATAACATTTAACGATTATTTTTGTTCCAAATTTATTCTTAAAATATGATCCAAGAAATTAATTATCTCATCAAGCTAATTTACTACGATTATAAATTATACATTCTGAATTTAAATTTTAACAATGTTATTTTTTTGTTCAATAATTTAAATTAGTATCAAATCTTGCATGATATTTCTGAAATTTATTGTTCAGTTGTTAAATAATATATCATTGAGTATTATGATTATCAAAATTATATATTTTTTTAAAAATTACCTGTCATCAATTTGCAAAAATTTAATTTCTTTTTAATAACTCTTCTCTCTATTAATTGTTGACGTTACAAAATTTTTCTAATAATTTATTACAAATCACCAACGTCTCTAGCAAAATATTCTTTTTAATATGTTATTATTCCAATTAAAATAAATTTAATGGTGAAATACATGTAGTTGTTCAATAAATCTATATATATATATATATATAAGGAGGTTAGAGACATGCTGATGTGACATGATTCTAAGGCCTCCATTCCTATTTTCTTTCTTTTTTAATTTTTTATTGACTATATTCTTCCTTTTAAAATTATTTTAATAAACTCATTTATTTAATTATTGTTGACTTGTTGTCATTTAATGTTATCTAATTAAATAATTTAATCCGATAAGAAACTATATTATATTATTATATAAGTGGGAAACCAAAAAGTGAAAAGTTAGATTACTATTTTACTCCTCTATTAAATTAAAATATAAATAAATATATAATTAAATATTAATATTTTATCATATCATATCATATTTATATATTTATCATCATATTATTATATAAGTGAGAAGTCAAAAAGTGAAAAGTTAGATTACCATTTTGCCCCTTCACTCAATTAAAATATAATAAAATATTAATATTAATATTATTAAAAGTGAAAAGCTCCTATCTTCAAAGTTGAATTACGATTTTACTCTTACAGTAAATTAAAATATAATTAAATATCAATATTAATATTAATATTATTAAAAGTAAGAAACTCCTATCTTCAAAGTTGAATTACGATTTTTCCCCTACAGTAAATCAAACTATTATAAAACATCAAATGAAATATTAATCAGTAATATCTTAATTACCTTTCAAATAATAATAAATTTGTATTAACAAGGTAAATGAGAAGAGAAACATAAATAAGCAGTTTACAATTATAAATGACTATTAAATTTCAATAAAGACTCTTAATTGCAATAACTAAGATTTTGCCGTTTTCTATCAAAATATGAATAATTTGAAAGGTTATTCAACGAATTGAAAGGTTTTTCATCAGAAAAACAAGAGTCAATTAGGAGTTCAAGATTTGTATAAGATCACAAGTTTTCTTTGTCTATTCAAATAATTCTCTATGCTTCAGCGCTCCTTACAACGTCAATTATCTTTAAAATTTCTCCTGAACTCATCTTTTCAATTCCCTATTTATATTAGTTTTTTAATTAAGTAGTAATACATTATTCGTTTTTATAATTTTTTTCAATGATTTATTATATATTATCTTTCTAACGGTTTAAATTTTCTTGCAGTGTGGTCCCAAACATAATTCATCAGAGCTGAAGAAGTATGATTTTGCAATGAAATTTTATTTTTAGGAAAAATAATTCAAAACAGGCTCTAACTTTGCTCGAAATTGTTGCTACACACTTTAACTTTGCGGGGTCCTATGACCCCCCTGAACTATTTTGAAGTGGAATATATTCACACTTTTAAAGTAACACCTAGATTTGTGTTAAATGATGAAGAACACGCGTTGACACGTGTCATTTTTTTAATTTTTTAATTTTGTTTTCTCCTATCTTCTTATTCTTTTTTTTTTTAACTCTCTTTTCTCCTTCTTTACTCCTACTTTTCATTCATGTTCTTTTCCTTTCTTTCATGGCTTCTTTTTCTTTCTCTCTCTTTTTTCTTCTATTTTATCTTTTTTTTTAATTCTTTCTTGTAAAGTCAAATAAGTAGAAATATTTTTTAGGTAATCAGGTAGAAAGAAAGAAGCACCAATGGTAACCGAATTTTTTTTCGATAAAAGCTTCAAGTTTTTATTGTAGTATCTATTTTTGACAATTGTTGTGGTTGGAGAAGTTATTTTTTTAATTGAGTTATTTACTTTACTAATTGGAGTATTTTTAGAAATTCTTTTTACTATTTAGATTATCTTTTGGTGATGAATCTTTGAAAATTCATGTCAGTCGTGACTTTAATGATGTAGGAGATGCTGAAGAACGGGCGAATTTCGTGGTAATGACTGATGAATTGGATAGTAATGTGCTAAAAAATAATGATTTTTGGTGGTGGTAGGAAGATGTTGGTGGCTCTAAATTGATGAGAGAGAGAGAGAGAAAGAGAGAGATAAAAGGCGAAAAAGAAAACAGAAAAAAGATATTTAAAAAAAAAAAGAAATATAACTCCTCACTCTCTCAAGCAAAGTGCATTACACTTTCTCTGCTACGTAAGCATATAAAGGTGCATATATTTTATTTTAAAATAGTCCCCTCAAAGTTAGAATGTGTAACAACAATTTTCTGCAGTTAAAATGTGTTTTGAACCATTTTCCCTTATTTTTATGTAAATAGTTACATATTTATACTCTTCAATCCAATGTGAAGTAAATATATATATAAGCAAGTGCTGAACAATTACACAGAGGCGATACAACTTTTTAATATCGGGTTCATCTGAACGTTCATATTTATATATCAAAATTCGTTAAAATTATAATAAATAGTATATATAAATTCATAATTTTAAAGATATAATGGTTCAATGCTAAAATCTTAAATGTTAAACCCATAAAACATAAATTTTAATATAATATGATTATTCTAAAAGTGAGAAGAAAAAAGTTAAAAGTTTGAATTATCAAGATGTCCATCAAATATTGAATGGCTCTTTTACCCTTCACATAAAAAATTCTATTAATAAATTATTTTCAGCTATATATTCTTAATTTTTATTTATGAGGAGGGAGAGAGGGTTGGTTTTTTTCAAAAGGTTAATTTTAGAAATGACACTAATTGATTCATTATTTATAGAATATTACGATGTTTGTAATTTTTTTAGATGAACCGAGAATATATGTTATTCAATATATAATTATTTATCTCCAAAAAGTGATGTTAGGGATGTAAAATAATATGTTGAATTTAGTTACTTTCATTTAGTTGTTGAAATTTCATCCCTTATAATTATTATTAAGAGTTAATACATTTTTAATAGGAAATAAATAAAATTTTTAATTAGATAATATTAATGATGAAACTTTTGAAATAAAAATATTATGATACAATTAGAAAGTAAAATGTATATTTATAAAAAAAATCACTTTTTGTTGGGCTTGTGGAGGCCTGATTAATTAGGCCCGTTAGAAACCCTAATAACCCTAATCTATTTCTATAAATAGATAGCTTGTACTTGTAATCTATACATCACAAGAGAGAGAGTAATAAAATTCCTCCTAGTTGCAGTTGTGGACTAGGTCGTGAGACCGAACCACGTAAATTCTTGTGTGTCGTTTGTGTTCCGTTTTTCTCTATTTTCTCGCAGTTAATTTGTGTGTGTATGTTTATTGTTGTTATTCCGTTGTCCCAACAATTGGTATCAGAGCGAGGTTATACACACGAAAAAAATTAGCGAGAAGACCCAAAAAAAAAAAATTTTGGAGAAAGGGAGAGAGCAGTAGCAGCGCAACCCAGATCAAGCAGTCGTCGCTGCTGCCAGTTGCGAACCAGTCCGACCGAAAGAAAAAAAAACCAGTTTTTTTTTCAGATCGAGCAAGAAAAAAAAATAGAAACCAGTCGTGCAGGTCTCCGTTCAGCCGTTCAGTCGCACCGTCGCCGTCACGAGCAGCAGATCTGAACAGCCTCGAGCGCGCAGCACCGGAGAAAGAGAAACTCGCAGTCGCCGGCAGGTACTGTTCACCGGCAGAAAGTTTTTCAATTGGTTTTTTTTTTGTTGTTGGTCCGAGTTGCTTTGTTGGTGCGTATTGGTTTTGTCATTGAATTTCTGACGAAGTTACCAAGATCTGAGATCAGTTGTACCGGGTACCTCATCTAGTCGTTTGAGATGGCAGAAGATGGGAAGTATCGAGTTGAAAAGTTTGATGGTGCAGATTTCAGTTGGTGGAAAATGCAAATTGAGGATTTGCTGGTTCAGAAGGAGTTAGACATGGTATTGGGTGACAAGCCAGAAAAGATGTCTGATGCAGAGTGGGCAGGTTTGGATCGGAAAGCCATGGCGGTTATCCGACTCTCGTTGACCAAGAATGTTGCGTTTAACATTCTGAAGGAGAAGACAGCGAAAGGTGTCATGGAAGCGCTGTCTAACATGTACAAGAAGCCATCTGCAGCAAACAAGGTCTTTCTGATTAGAGAATTGGTGAACACAAAAATGAAGGAAGGCAGTTTAGTTACCGAGCACATAAATACAATGAATTCAATCTTAGCCAGACTTACGTCAGTGGGCATTAAGTTCGATGATGAAGTTCAAGCCTTACTACTGCTATCGTCATTACCTGACAGTTGGTCCGGAATGGTTACAGCAGTTACCAGTACAGCGGGACCTAATGGATTCACTTTTGAGAAGATTCGTGATCTCATTCTAGGCGAGGATGTCAGAAGAAGGAGTTCTGGGGAATCATCGAGTGAATTGCTAAATGTCAGCAGAGGAAGGAGAAATAGCAGAGGTAGTGGGAGCAGGAACAGAAGAAGGAGTCAGTCAAAGACTCAGGATCGCTTAGATGTAACGTGTTGGACGTGCAAGGAGGTGGGGCATTTCAGGAATCAATGCCCGAATAATAAACAAGTTAACATTGCATGAGACTATGCTCATAATGATCTCTTGATATGTAGCGTGGAGAGCAGTGTGGATTCTTGGGTCATGAATTCTGGTGCTTCATTTCATGCTACCCACAACAGTGAAGCATTGCAGAATCTGAAAGAAGGGGATTTTGGAAAGGTAAGACTAGCAAACAATAAAGTTCTTGATGTAACGGGCATGGGTGACATGATTCTGAAAACTTCAGTCGGTTCGTGGACTTTAAAGGATGTCCGAGTGATTCCAAGCTTGAAGAAACGGTTGATTTCTGTTGGGCAGTTGGATGATGAGGGACACGATGTTAAGTTCGGAAATGGGCAGTGGAAGGTGATGAAGGGGAACTTGGTCATAGCTCGAGGAAAGAAACGGAGTTCGCTGTATATGGTCTATTTACCATCTGAGGGAGTGACTGTCCCAGATCAGAAGAGAAACAAAATCCGGTTCACAGAGTCTCGTGGGCATAAGAAGGTTCATTTTGCAGGAGATAAACCCAGAGCCACAGGTCAGATTTAGGTTGAACATGCTTGGAAAGGTTCAGGTAAACCAGTCAGGGGTTCTCGTGGCAGTGGGAGCATCGGCAGTCAGCCAGTTAAAACTTCAGCCAGAGTTACCAGACAGTGGGTTAAGAGAACCAGTGTTCCAGCTGTCAAAGTCTCTCCGGATGATTACCTGCTAACTATGGAGAGTGTTGTTTGTTCTCAGAGTATCCCAGGATTCGGCAGTTCGTGCAAGTGGGAGTCGGTAGGGACAGAGGACGAGTCAGGGGCAGTTTTAGCCGTGACTGATGTTGGAGCTTGGGGAAGCTTCAACGGGCCTTCAGGTTAACTGATGAAAAGGCCGCTGCAACCAGGAAGATGAGGAGGAGATTACTAGACGTACAAGTGCTCACAGTGGATGGCAGTTGAAGATTATCATGCCTCCAAGTGGGAGATTGTTGGGCTTGTGGAGGCCTGATTAATTAGGCCCGTTAGAAACCCTAATAACCCTAATCTATTTCTATAAATAGATAGCTTGTACTTGTAATCTATACATCACAAGAGAGAGAGAGTAATAAAATTCCTCCTAGTTGCAGTTGTGGACTAGGTCGTGAGACCGAACCACGTAAATTCTTGTGTGTCGTTTGTGTTCCGTTTTTCTCTATTTTCTCGTAGTTAATTTGTGTGTGTGTGTTTATTGTTGCTATTCCATTGTCCCAACACTTTTTACATAATGAAAAATACAATTCAATTAATCTTATCCTTTTAAACTTTTTTACCTGTTATTTTATTATTCACAAAAATAAAATAAAAACTTTACTTTAAAATGTGCAGACTTATATAAACAATATGCAAATATCGATTCACATAATTGTTTAGTTTAAACTCATTGCATTCTCCAACATGATAAACGTACAACTTATAAGACAAATAAAATAAATCACTTAATTTTTGGTTTAAAAAAAAATACAAACAAGATGACAAAATCATGTAACATTACGCATTAGTGATCTTCCATTTACTCTACTCACGCAACAAATCAATAGCGGATCTTACATAATAAATAAATAACAATACAAATCCTAACCTTCCTTCTATTCTTTTTCAAAATCTCCACACTTCTCTTCCATAAATATTTAACCAATCCAAAAATTAACTCATTATTTATAAGAATTAAATAGAGAGCCAACCAAGGAAGGGGCAAAGTTGTATAAATACTACATACAAAAACACATTAACTAGATACATCATTTATCTCCATACTCATCATCTTCACATAGTGTTTGATTCAGGTTAGTGTTTCTAATATTCAATACTATTGGATTTGAATAGTACTTTATTGCTCAACTATCTCTTTATTTTGAATTTGACAAATACTTATACAGGATACTATAATGGATAAAAATAATATGGATCAAGCACAACAAATTAATTTAAAAATTTGTAAAGCTAAATTATAAATGGTAACTTTATTAAATATATTACTTTGTTCTTTTGTACAATTATAAAGAATACAAATGCAACTGAAGAACCTAACATACCAATGGATGTGATGTATGCAAAAATCATACAAATGCGCATTGCATATTTGAAAAAGGAGCAAGAGCGGTTGAAAAATGAAATATACAAAGGAGCTCCACTAGATAACTTGACAAAAAATGACGGGACGTGCTGATGTATTTGTTTATTATTTTACAATCATTTCATACTGCAAAATATTTGTTACAATTCTATGGGAAAAAGTACACCAGAATATATATTATAATTTAAAGGTTCAACCTTCATTTGCACACCAATAAAAAGCACACGTGCCCATCAAATTCTATTGTTAAATACCCATTTAGTATAATAGAAATGAAATAAAATTATTATTAAAGAATATTTTTCTGACTTATTTATTAAGAATATACTATCCATTATTTAATAGAAGCTAAACTTGATAACCTTCTTTATTTTTCATCATTGTAATCTTCTTAATAAAATGAAAACAAGAGATAATGATATGGTCGGGTAGTATACCAAATGCATAATTAATCGGAAAGAAAATTGATTCAAAGACATATACTTAAATGCTTGCTCGAAACGCGGCCACATTTTCTAGTAATATATAAAAGAGAAAATAGTTAAAAACACACATGAAGTATCACTTTTTTGCTATGCTCATACCTGAACTATCACGTGTTTGCTTTTTCTACCTAAACTGTCATCGACTATTTATCAAAATACTCCTGGAAGCTGGCTAGACCATATGTTTGGATACAATTGTAAAAGGCGCATAACAACTTAATTTGCTCATAAATTTTGTTCACATGACATTTGACTTATTAATTTCAAGGCATATTTTGATAAATAGTTGGTGATAGTTCATAGGAAACTCGCAAAAATAATGATACTTCATGAGTGTTTTCGACTATTATCTCCTAACTTTTTTAATGTTTCAATTAATTCCTTTAATCATCCACATGAAGTGTCATTTGACATCATTTTTAAACAAAAAAAGAAAGTGTACACCATGCACCATCAGATAGTAGTCGAGATATGTTTTAATAAATAATTGGTAATAGTTCAAATAAAAATACAAACACCTATAGTTTAGGTAGAAAACTAAGAAAAAGAGATAAATGTGCACTATTTGTTAGACGACGAAAATATATATATGTATCATCTTTTTAACGCAAATATATCCCCTCTAAATCGCAAATTTAAAAGATATATTTACGCCTTTTCCCTTATCTTTATATAAATATATTTATACCATGGTTCAATTTATTAATACCTGACACTCTAGGAAATTCTTAAAACACTATGGACTGAGGAGAGCCATTTCAGCAAGTTACCTCTACTATTGACAACATCCTGAGACCATTTAAAACAGCCTCAGCTGGGCGGGACATAAATATGGAAAAATCAAAAAATCAGACTGAATCAAACTAGTTCAATTTTTCAGTTTGATTTCGGTTCTATTTTTTCTAAAATTTGATATTCAACTCAATTTTTGATTTTTTGGTTTAACCAAAATTTATTTTAAAAAATTAAAAAAATAAAATTATAACTTAATTTCAAAAAAATAAAAATACTACCCCCAACCCAATCTCAAAACCCATTTTGAGAATTATTTTATATAATTCTCACAATTGTTTGAGTTTTTCATAATAACAAAATTTATAACAATTTTAGCGTGTTAAGAAATTTCTACGATTACTTATACATTTTAAAAGAGAGATAAAATATGTAATATTTATTTAACAAGAAATCAGGAACCATAAATTATTGAAATATTTTAAAGACCCTTAAGAAAATTTATTATGAGATGCTATATACCTGCTACTAAATTTAAATCAACTAATCTCACTAAGAATTTGTAAATAAAAATTTAAAATATTGTCTAGTTATATTTTTTTACTTAAAATTAGCTTAGTTTGAATTAAATTTTAGAACACAAAATTTAAAATAATTTATTTTGAATTAAAAAATTAAAATAACTCATATTTAATTAAAAAAGTAGCTCATTTTACAAGCTGCAAAATATCCCATTAATTAGGCTCAAACCAAAAAAATCAAATCAGAAAAATTGATCCAAACTTGAAGAAAACCAAAATGCTAGTTCAGTTTGGTGTTAATACATACTAACAAAGAATCGAAAATCGAAAAATGCCCACCTCTAGCCTCAACCACTGGGAAAAAGCTTGACCGTAAAGGAAAAAAGCCTTATTCACTAGTGAACTAACAAACTTTTGTGCCGATTGCCCTATTTTTGGGTGGTCTTTGATTTTTGCCTTCTAATGTTTTAAAAGTAATAAAAAGCGGATAAAAATACCCTTAATTTTTTTTTAAAAAAATCGCATGACATAAGTTAGTCCTAAAAAACATAAGTTCAGTACGCAGAAGTTCAATTCCATGAAATTTTGCTTATAGGCACAAGTTCCCTAATGAACTTATGTCTGGTGGACATAATTTCATGTTATTGAACTTGTCTGTATGAGGTAGAATTTCATGTCATTTAGGCACAATTTCAATTGCATGAACATCTACTTTTTAGGCACAAGTACTTGTTACTTAATTGACAAATTTACATAAATGATTATAGTTTGACCGAAAATAGGCTTATATAACAACATTATCATTATTTATAATTTATGGCAATATTCAATGTGTCATCTGTTGTATTTTTATTATTTAAAAATTATCAAATACAAATACAACATTTATTCTATTGAGAGATTTTTAGGAATTTTATTTTTTTAAAAAGACAATTACCATGCATCACACTATTCTTAAAATATAAAGATTTCATATTGATATGGACTCTGAAAATAGTTGAAATTAATATTTATAATTGTATTTATCCTTAAATTAAGCTGTCATTAATTAACAATATTTCATATATAATTGGACTCTAAAAGATATGAACTCTGAAAATAGCTAGAATTAATATCTATATTTGTACTTATCCTTAAATCAAGTTGTCATTAATTATCAATTCATATATAATTGAACTCTGGAAAATAGTTCTGATTCATATTTATATTTGTATTTTCGTACTAGCATGTATAATTTTTTTTTAAAAACTATTTATGAATATTTTTTTACTGAAACTAAAATTTAATACATTTTATACATTGAGTCAATATATATAATGATACACATTAATTGTATTGGTATCAGTCATTTTATGACATGTTATTTTGATTGTATCAATGTTATTAATATATATACATACATACACCTATATATACATACATACATATACATATATATATATATATGTGTATGTGTGTGTGTGTTTGCATGTATATACATGCATTTATGTTGTATCTATTCCTTCTAATTTAGCCTGTACTCATTTGTTCTTGTATCAAGTATACTTATTCGCTCTTACATCGAATGTATCATTTGTATTTGTGATACAGAAAATATAAAAAATAACACAAAAAATAGAGAAGAGAGAGAAAGAAAAAATGGTGTCTGATCTGACATAAAAGAATACACTGTATTTATTGTATCACTATATATGCAATTTAACTGCTGACTATAGAAAAAGAAAAAGAAAAAAAAAACAGAGAGGTTACAGAGAAGAGAGGGAGGATCGGCCATGGCGGTTGCTATGGAGACAGAAGAAGAGATGATAAAACTTGAGAATTTATCAAATGATGTGGTGGAATCAATTTTCTAAATTTCCTTGAAATTCCTTATCCGATGGAAGGTTGTCTCCAAAACATGGCGAAATGCAATCAACAACATCCGCCATTGTTACCTTCCCACAACTTCTATTGGTCTCGTCCTCTTCTTCAAGCACAAAACTTGTCAAGAATCGATTTTTATAAAGTTACACGACCAAACCCAGATTTGATTTTATTTTTGAAACCTCTTGAATCGGGTCGAATGTAGATTGAAGATGGTTTCCACAAGATCTGGATAATTTGAGAGAGAGGATTGATTGATTGATGGCATATAATATGACGTATTTAAGGTGGGTAATTATAAAAAGATCAAATACACAATTAAAGTAGATAAAATAGCCAATAAATCAAAATATAGCTAGATATTATAATTATTTAAAATTATGACCATAATTTATAAATATTATCTTAATTGTGCTATATTATATATTTTTTTCTACTTAGTTTATGCTTGGTAGGCATAATATCATACTATTAAACTTGTGCCTATCGGGCGAATTTCATGCAATTGAAATATGGCCTTTAGGCATAATTTCAATTGCATGAACTTCTGCCCTTTAGACACAAATCCATATTACTTAACTTATGTCTGGTAGACTTAATTTCATGTTATTGAACTTGTGACTATGGATAGAAGCAGTCACAAATTTAATAACATGAATTTATGTCTATAAGTCATAAGTCATGTTACTTACTTATGCCTACAGGCATAAGGCATAATCTGCGTGAATTTTATGTCTTGCGAATTTTGTTTATGCTTTGTAATTTTTTTTTTAATGTTAAAAATATTTTTAATCACTTTTTTATTACTTAAAGTGTCAAAGGCATTATCCCTCGTGAAATTGAGAGTTTTTTCTATCCACGTGAGAGTTTATTTCTCCTCATAGTGGGGGTATAGGATATGAAGAAAACTTCCAAACATAAAAATAACTGTCCATGTTGCCCATAATTCTACCCACGTTCTTATGATATCTAGCACAAAATATTAACTTAATATCTGTTCATCTTTCTGGAACTATATTCCAGTAGCTTTGCCAGTTTAAATCACCTAGTTCATACGAAATAAAAATCTACCATAACTCTAAACATAAAAGAATTCCAACCTACCTATAAGTCCTTAAGATTACATACCAGTTTAAAATCAACTTCAAAAGTTTAAACTCATGGAAGAGGAGAAAGATTCAATCAAGATTGGTGTTCAAGATATAATGTCTAGTATGAAATATTGTGAGCTAAGTCTTATCGAAAAGGTGATATCGAACAAACAGATAAGTGTGGTAGGGGTGAGAAACATAATGAATCTGGTTGGGAGGGGGGCGGTTCCAATTGGGCTGAAAGTCTTGTTGGTAGGTAAAAATTTATTTTAAATTATTTTCGGAAATAGAGATGATATGAAGAAGGTTTATATGGGACGCCGTCTCTACACACATCCATAGAAATCAGAACTTAATGCTAGCTCTTATATCTTCAATGTATGTGAGATATGCAATCAGGTTTGGAACATAATGAAGTAGGCAGTAAGATTGGACATGCTTTAGAAGGGACATATGATGTTGCTATATCGGAAAATGGAAGCAAGAATGGTCGACACATACGCTTAAAGGTTTTAATGAATATAAACAAATCTCTACCTCGTGAAAAATTAATTAAAATGGGTTCAGAGAAAAAATGGGTAGAATTTCATTATGAAATTCTTCCATATGTTTGCTACTACTGTGGGATACTTGGCCATACGGAAAGATCATGTGTTCTCCGAGAGGAAGATGTCCGAAGTTGTGATATTAAAATAGATCAATTCGGCACTTGGATGAGGGCTGAAAATCATGATTTTGCTAGTATAATCTCAAGGCGACAAGGTAATCATAGTGTGCGACCTCCTATTTTCAAGAAGGGTAAAGGGAAGAAGATCATAGATAGAGCAGAGGGTACAGGATCAAATGAATTCTTATATAATGACGATAGTTTGGAGATGCACTGAAAAAATGCAAGCAACGAGAATTCTCCTTCCTTTACACCTCATGAGTTTTTCACGAAAGTAAAGAAAAGAGATCACATTGAAGGTGATAACTCGGGTGAATAAAATTATACTACTACTATTCAAGGGAATGTTCATATGATCAGGAAAGATACTGTGATTAGGAAAGATACAAAACATGCCAATGAAGCTGAAGCCCTGAATTACGAAGGTCGGTAGGAAGTCCAGAAAGGTAAAGATACGAAAGTAAAGCAAAATGTTGATAACATGGTGGTAGACAAACCATCTCCAGTGACTGGTGTAAATTCGAAAAAATCACGGCAGCTTGTTACAGCAGATGAACCCATATTCGCGGATACAACAGGAGGTAGGAAAGCAAGAAAATATTAGTTGCTATTGAAGATGGGCCTAGGTGACACTTTTGATCAAGAGGATATTGATAGATATTATGCCAAAAACATGGTGACAGACTCGCGCTAATCACCACCAACTGCTACAATTCAAACAGAGTTTAACCAGATGAAGAACATAGACATCGCAAACCATCAAGTATATTCTAATCCTAATATAATATGTAAGGATACATCTCCTTTAACAAGGAATAAATAAGTACTAGTTGATAAGAAATTGGAAGAGAAGAGCAGTGATCACCGTCGGTTTAAAAACCAAGTTGATGGATACAAAAAGAAATGGAAACGTCTCTCTAAATCAAAGTGTATGAATGAGAATACTTCAGTTATGGAATTGGCAAAGAATGATGACAATTTGGTTGATGTTTTGATTACTAATGGGTGCACTCAGTCTGTGGGGGGGAAACAGAAAAATATTGTTATTATTCCGGCAAATAACATAGATAGTAAAAAACAAAAAAATGTGGTAAATCGAGAGGCGAGACCTAAATGGCATCCCTCTTTTAAATGAAGACTTTGGTATGGAATTGCCGAGGCCTAGGGGTCCTTGACAGTTTTTTTTTTGAAGGAGACAACACGTCTTCACTCCCCGAGTATGATATTTTTAAGTGAAATGAAGAATAGGGAGAGAATGATTTTGAGAGTCCAGAGACAACTGAGTGTGGCGCATGTTATTACTATGGATCCGGTAGGATTATGATTATTTTGGACGACGATGTTCAGGTATCTCAATATAATTTATTCTCTTTTTATATAAAATCTTATGTACATGATATTGTAGCTGATTGTAAATATTGATATGTATACATATATTTAAGTATTGATAAAGCTACTCGTAGAATTCAATTGCAAGATCTTGTTGTTAAATCGAATAGTTGGGGTTCACTTTGGATAATGGCGGGAGATTATAATGATAACATTGATAATTTCAGTAAAGTCAGGGGGTAGGATTAGAGAGACATCTTCTCTTAGAGACTTTAGAGATTTTTTATGGGATGTTGGAGCTATAGATCTAGGCGTTAATGGAAAACTGTGAACTTGGTGGTGCTTTCGAGAAAATAATGGAATTATTCAAGAAAGACTTGATAGAGTCATAAGTTCCCAGGAATGGAGATTAGAGTTTAGTCTAGTAAATGTTCTTCATTTAGAAACAGAGGCTTCTGATCTCACAGTTTTACTAATGAACACGGAACCTAGTCTTATAAGAAAGAAGTAGAGGTTTTATTTTGATAAAAGATGAAGTGAAAAGGAAGAAATGAATGTGATAATAGTGAGAACATGGAATAGACAAATGCGAGGGTTTAAACAATCTAAATTTTTGTTAAATTAAAGAAGTATCATTTCTCTTTACTAACCTGACTTAGAAGGGGAAAAGGAAATTCTAAGAAAAAGATTCAGGGGATTGAGGATGAAATTCCTGAACTTAAAAATGATCCAACAAGTTTTGACATAACTAAGTTGAAGTTACTTAGGAAAGAGTTAGGGCAGACATATAAAGATAAAGAAGCCTATTGGAAACAAAAAATCTAGAGTGTTATGGCTTCAGGAAGAAGATAAAAATATTTCTTTTTTCATATGAAAATCAAGGCGCAAGTATAATAATATTAAAGGGCTTCAATTAGTCGATGACCATTGGATCTCCGAGCATAGTAACATTATGAAGGAAGTGGAGAGATTCTATAAAAATTTATTCACTTCTTCTCAATCTAATAACTTTGATCCTATCTTGAATTTAATTCCCCCTTTAATAGATAACTATGTAAATGATGAGCTCATTAGAGAAGTTACGAATGATAAAATTAGAAAAGTTATGTTTGATATGTATCCCCTAAAAGCTCTAGGAGTGGACGGTATGACTCCTTTTTTTTTCAAAACTATTGGAATATTTTATCTAATGATATCTGTGATGTTGTGAAAAGTTTCTTTAATTTAGGTTATTTGCTATCTTCTTGGAATCAAACTCTTATAACTTTGATACTTGAAGTGAAAAATCCTAGTAACATTAGTCAATTTAGACCTATAAACTTATATTCTACGATTTATAAAATTATTGCTAAGGTTATTGCTACAAGACTCAAACCACATATGACAAATATTATTTCTCCAAATCAATCTGCTTTTATTGGAAAAAAGATAAAATTGTGGATAATGTGCTCATAACTCATGAATTTATTCATCTTTTAAAAAATAAAAGACGTGAGAAGCAAAAATATATGGCTTTAAAATTAGATAGGTCAAAGCATATGACTGAATTTAGTGATTTTATATCCAAAAGCTACTCCTTGAAATGGGTTTTCATGAGAAGTTAGTCATGTGGATTGTTCAATGTATTACTACTCTGACTTATAGGTTTAATATTAATGGGGATATAGGAGGGGAAGTGAAACCTACTAGAGGATTAAGGCAAGGAGATCCTCTGTCTCCATATTTATTTTTACTATGTGCTGAAGGTCTTTCGCGACTTCTTAATCAAGTTGAATCTCAATGGGATATACAAGGTTTAAGTTTGGTCAGAGGTGGTCCCACAGTAAATAATTTATTTTTTTACTGATAATTCCTTTATTTTTTGTATTGTTACTGTCCAAAACGCCGCTAAAATATCGAAACGATTAAGCATTTATAAAGTGTACTTAATCCAAAAAGTGAATTATACAAAATCTGCTATATTCTTTAGTAAAAAATACTTTTGAAGTAGATGAGGATGGTACCACTGCAGAGTTAGGACAATTACAAAGGAATAATCTAAGATTATATCTAAATTTACCTACGGTAGTGAGAAGGCTGAAGAAAAAAATATTAGAATTTATTAAAGATGGAGAGAAGGCTAAAATTGAAGGATGAAAAAATAATTTTTTAAGTCCGACAGAAAAAGAGATGATGCTTAAATCTGTCTTATCTGCTATTCCTTCTTATGCTTTATAATGTTTTTAGTTTCCAGATAATTTGTGTAAATAGATCACGACTATATTCTCAAATTTCTGGTGTGGCTAGGATGAGAATAGAAGAAAAATACAGTTTGAAAAATGGGAAAACCTTTGTGTAGCAAAATCTAAAAGGGGCATAGGTTTTAAGAGCTAAAATTGTTTAATCAAGCTTTATTGGCTAAACTCGCTTGGCGAATTTTGATTTGAGAAGATTCTTTCCTTTTTAGAATTCTCAAAAGTAAATATTTTCCTCACATGTTCTTTCTTAAAGCAACGTGTTCTTTTGCTAGCTCTTGGATACGGAAGAATATCATTTGGGGTAGAAATCTTTTACAAAAAGGTATTAGATGGAGGATAGGAACTGGAAAAAATATTAAAGTTTGAACAAATTCTTGGATTCCTAACTTTAGTGGTTTCAGACCTAGTTATTATCATGCCCAAATGGATGTAGAATTAAAGTGAGTGGTCTTATAAATAATAACACCCACACTTGGAAGATACAAAAACTTCATAAATGATTTAGAATGGACGATATCCGGGAAATAATGTCTATTCCGATATCTATTACTGGGTTGTCCGATAAAATTATTTGGCACCATACTAAGTCTGGTAAGTTTGAGGTAAAATCGGAATACCATTTAGCTAGAGAAACTGCACGATATCGAGACTTTAGTAATTAGAGATCTCATTCTAGTTATCAAGCTTTCTCAAAAATTTTTTGAAATTTCTTATGGTTTATGAAGATTTAGAACAAATATAAATATTTTATTCGAAAATGTATGTACTCCCTGTAAACCATGTTGTCACAAAGAGATTAAGAAATAATTGTGATGTGTATAAGGTGTGTGGAATAGAAAGTGAAACAATTGATCATATGTTGTTTAGATACCATAAAGCACAAATGGTTTGGAAAATATGTCCTATTAATTGGCCTAATATAGAAAATACAATGGATTTTACTAGATGGTGGAATGATATTTTTATTAATGCAAATCAATATTCTGACTTTATTGATCTTGCTAAGCTTAGTGTCTCTATCATGTGGAAAATTTGGAAGGCAAGAAACTCTATGATATTTATTGAAAAAATTTGCGAACCCAATGAAATCATTAGTAGGACACGTTTTGACTTTCATGAGTATGAAGATACTTTATCTGCTACTTTTTCTTCTACACGTGTACCTAACTGTACTAATGATAGAAATATTATTGTGAAACAAGATGGTATTGTTATGTTTGTAGATGCTAGCTTACAAAAGAAGGAAAAGATGACAAGTATTGGAGTGGCGGCTATGGATAGCTGCAGTAACTTGTTTCAAGCCTTTGGTAACCCAATCCAATTTGTTAGGAAAGCCATTACTGCTGAAGCACTAGCAATTCATGAAGCTTTTAGAAAACGCTAAGAGAAATGGATGGTCAGAGGTGCAAATATGTCTGATGCTAAAAGTATGGTGGATATGATACTGAAGAAAATGAAGTTTCATGAGAGATAGAAACTACTTGTGAAGATATTTTGACGAAGTTTGTGAGATCCTTTGATGAAGTTTGTGTTGTACATATTCCAAGATCTTGAAATATGTTAGCATACAATTTAGCTAAATTTTCTATTTCACTATTGCATAAGATTGTTTGATTTTCTAATTTTCCTAGTTGGATAGTAAATGATGTTGTTGCATCATTTAACTCTTTGCGACGGTTTATGCATTAATATAGTAAGGTTGTTTTTATGTTTAAAAAAAAAAAAGTGCCGAAGGCATTTGTGCAAATGACCCACGAACTAATTATTTCACCAAATTCATAAAAAATCAGAGCAACGAAGGTGCATTATTCAATTAATCCAAAGTATTCAAAAGGAGAGGGTAAGTTCTCAAACTCTAATGTCATAAAGGCTATTGCTATAGAATCAATCTTCATCTAATAAGGTGGGTTGATGGAGGTGAACGTCCAAAAAGTCTTGGATCCTGATGCCGCCACCCCGTAGGATATTCTTGAGCTCCTGCATAAAATGAGGAAGACCGCAAGCAGTCTTCCATGGTTCGACGTTTTAAGCAAATAATATGGGAGGGGCAAAGGTATAAATCAAACTCCACCTCACCATACCCAGACTTACCCTCTCCCAGATACAAATGGGAAAAAAGAAAAAGTAAACATTAGTGGAATAAATACATATTGTCAAATGGCTACCTAGTCCACTTTTCTCAGAGGTGCCACTGATTGTTTCTCTTAAGCATGCAGATCCAAGATACCAAAGTATTAAATGTATAGAGAGAAGAAAAACAACAAGCAGGGTTCCACAAGTTTTACATTTTGATAAATGCCCAATTGCCTTCATAGAACTTATTCATCAGATGCTAAGTTAAGTGACCACCAAGCTAGTGAAGCAATCAGTTATGACACGCTCTTCAACGAAGTCCATGAGAAATATGAATAGGAGCATGCTTGAAAAAGCACTTCACCAGGGCAATTTTCCTTCAAAGCCAATTCCCTGAGTTGCTGTAGAGAGACATAATTTCATGAATATAACATCTCGAATAGTCCCACGGTGTGAAATAATCTTTACACAGGTCAAATGTATGCTAAGCAATCTATTCCTTCTCATCATTGCCAATAGATAAGTTTTTTCGCTAACTGCTACACAGTTGCTTGACCTTTTGATTACAGCAACTCTAACATACCACCTATGGTTATTATTTAGGCGAATTTCAATATTTAAGAAACAAGGCAAAAACCAATAAAGAAGTACATATCCAAGAATCCTGTTATTTTGGTTGTGAGACCAACCGAATGTGGTGGACTGAGTTTATTTGACTAAATCATTGTGATGTTGTAAATCAGGTCTACAGACTGCATTCCTGTTTTACACTTTTACCTGAAAATTTTCCAGTCTTCTATGGTGGATCTCATTGTTTTGCAATCAGGACTTGCCTTGGAATTCAGTAATAGAAATTAGAATGGACTTTCTCAGCAGAGTTTAGCAAGTAGAAATTACCTTATAATTCTCTAATAGAAATGACAGAGCTAAGAATCCTTTCTTGCTTCGGCATCATGGTGTCTCCATGGATTAAGAGCTTCTCTGATAGCCTTGGCTTCAGGAGAATTCTCCCAGGCTCTCTTTTCTGCCTCTAGAACAGTCACCTTATCATCTGATACAAGTAGTTATTAAGATAAGCAGCATACTTTTTTCTTCAGAGGATAAAAACTGGTGACACTTAAGCAACACTCTAAAAAGCTGATATAGCAAGATTAAACCATTTTCATTAGCACGGAAACAAAGAAGGGGAGAAAGTATGAGCAATATTAATGTAAGTCAGATCTAAAGTCCAGTGGCAGTGATCTCTAAAACGTAGGGGATGATTACGAGCAATCTCTTGTAGTATAAATTATGATATCAATCAATAACTAGACCTCAATCACATATTAGTTGGGATGAGCTATATGAATCATTTGTATCCGTTCAACTGAATTCAGGTCCATTTCATTCCAATCCCAAGTAGTCCAGAACACAATATTATGATGAAAAATCTAAAATATTTCCAAAATGACTGACAGTGCAAATTCAAAGCTCTAATCTTTGTCTCATTTTTCTTTTCCTTTTTGGAACGAAATAAGCTTCAATCTTCCTTTAATTTTTCAGAAATCAATAATGTGTAAGGCATACATCAGAACACAACGAACTGGAATAGTAGAGGCGAGAGGGAAAAGGATGGTTTTCATACAAAAGCCAGTCTTAATCATGAATAACTCCATAGAACCTCCAATCATGGCCGAAACAACTGCAATTTTCAGATACCAATCCCAGAATTTCATTTCACCTCTCTAAGATGCTTCAATCCCTGCAATTCAAAGAGAATTTTCAAGAACACAGGAAAAGTCGGTCTTGAAGCTAACATATGTAAATCAACTCGAAATAAAAAGAACCAAAAAGTAAAATGGTTGACCCAATTGGTTTCCCCTCCTCCATTAGCTCTATCAGTTAATCAATCAACTATTCTTAATCTCAAATTAGTTAGGATAAAATTAGGTAAGTCCTTATTATTCATTCAGCTAATTCGTATTTAACTGATTCATCAATCATCATGGTTAGATTAATTTTACCTAGCCGACAAGCAGAACTGACTCTTCTGCTTCCTCCTCTGATAACCAACTCTGCTTCTGCTTCTCGACTTCTTCAGTTCAATTAATCGATATGTTTGTTGTTTGGTGCCCCCAGTTCACATGGCGTAAGACTGTCAATGGGGCGGGTTGTGACCAATTACGGCCCAATACCTAAAAAACGTATATGATTCACACAAATAGAATCATTTCTCCCGTTGTTTAACTTTGAGCAAGTTAATAAATACAAGAAAATAAATTTAAGCTTTTATAATATACAAACATTAATTAAATTATATAATATATAATATATATTTTATAAATAAGTAAAGAATAGATACTTTAAATATCGTATTATTTTTATAAATGAGATAACTAATTTTTTTCATAATTTAAGTCGACTAAATATTAAATATTTACTAAAATAGTAAAATATGACATCAATGTATTGTAATTTAAAAAATGCAATTAGTTTTAATACATTATATAGTATATTACAAACATATATATATATATAGATTTACCGCTATGTAAGTAAGTAGTCAACTTCTTATAATCATTCCATGCTTTGCGCTAAATTTAATATGGTGATACACATTTTTGAAAGAATAAGAAACAATAGCTCTTATTATACTTATATATTTGTAATCTGAACAAATTATAATACTGTGAATAATGAAATATTATTAAATTCAAGAAATTTGAATTGTATTAAATTTAAGATATATTAGTCCAAATAAATATTACGAATTAATATAATTAGATTAATCATCTGACTCCACGAAATATAGATTTGAGTAATGGTCTAATTTCTTAGGGTTAGCCCATCAAATTGGCTACAAAAGATAAGCGCACTTTAATGAGCCCAATAGGTCATCTTCCTATAGGCCCAAATAGATGTCACGTGTCAAATGATGTGTCACTCCAAGTCAAATAAAAGAGCCAACGAGATCATGCCATATGTCAAAATAATATAGCATGCCTAGTCAAATCAAAGGTTAGTGAAAATGTGCCATGTGTATAAGTGATATGTTCCGACCAATCAAATATCACCATGCCAACTTAAATCTGATTGGTTGAAAGAAGTCCGTCCTTATCGCAACTCTTCCATCCTATAACTATAAATAGGGGTCTCATAATTCAGAAAAGGGACCTAAATTCTAACAACAAGCCAGAGAGAGCTCGTGGATCAAACACTGCAGTTTTCTCTACAAGCTACAAGCATTCAAGCACTTCAGTATTTCTCTACAAGTTTCCAAGATCAAGACCACCAGATTTAAGATCAAGCTCAAAAGTCCATGAATTCAAGTACAAGTCAAGATCAAATCCATCAGATTCAAGATCAAACTCAAAGCCCTTGAATTTATATTTGAAAGGAAGAATCAAAGGATTAATAGAGATTGTAACACTCATATTTGAAATCAAATACTACGATTGTTGCAATATTTTTTCATCCTGATTATTATTTTACACTCATATTTGAAATCAAATACTACGATTGTTGCGATATTTTTTCGTCCTGATTATTATTTTCTTCGTGTGAGATTTTATCATCTACAAATTCTGGCACGCCCAGTGGGATAATTTCTACCTCTCATCTCATCTTTTCAATCTTTAAAGATCAAGAACATCAAAATGGCTTCTAAGAAGATCAACTCCAATTCAACTTCCCCCAAGATTGCTGACTCCAAGTTCTCTGCTGAGGTGGAAAGCATCCTCGGTGTTACTTTTGAAAGTTTTGGACCAGTCATGAGAAGCAAAGCAAACATACTAGGATAACAAGCACTCCAAGTGCCGTCTGCATCAACTCCAGTCTTTGGATCTTCATCCCCAAAAGGAGCAAGATCCTATACCAATACATCAAAAAAAGAAGGCAATGTTACTGAGAGAATCAAGAAGACCCTGACTCTACTTAACCTCTCTGGATTTAAGAACTCTGCTACGAAGGGAGATGATAATACTTCGAGTGGTGGGTCTTCTCCACTCACACCACATAAGGTGAGCCCGTTAAAGATCAATTTATGTGATAATCCATGCTATTCTCCAACATCCCCAACAATCATGCAAGCGATGGTAACTGAGCTTCATCTATGGGGGAGCAACTAGCAAACTTGACGAAGATAATTGAAGGCCTGACCAAGTATGTGCAAAATCAAAATATTCGGATTGAGAAATTGCTGAACAAGGTGGACGACCTAGTGGAAGGAGAGTCTAGTTATGCACTTGGAAAGGCTCCAGAAGTTCAGGAAATAGAAGCTCCCACAAAATATGCATCGGCTGCCAAGGAAATTCCAGTTTCTTCTAAAGGGATGATTCCACTTGACCAGCTGAAGGAGTTCATTGATTGGACTATCAGGAACAAGTATGAAGTTGCTTTCAAGTCCTCTTTCACATATGCAAAGCCTTACACCATAAGAATCGATATCCTCAAGATGCCCGCCGATTATCAGCCACCTAAATTTCAGTAGTTTGAGGGCAAGGGAAACCCAAAGAAACATGTTACACATTTTATCTAAACATGTAACAATGCGGGGACTTAAAGAGACTATCTTTTCAAGCAGTCTGTCCGCTCCCTTAAAGGGAAGCCTTTGATTGGTACATAGATCTTGAGCCTAATTCTATCCATAGTTGGGGGCAACCGGAGCAGGAATTACTCAATCGCTTCTATAGAAGAAGGCATACTATGAGCATGGTGGAACTCACAAATACTCGCCAGAGGAAAGATGAACCGGTCATCAATTCATCAATCATTGGAGAAATGCAAGCCTAAACTGCAAAGATAGACTTAGTGAAGCTTCTATAATAGAGATGTATATCCAAGAAATGCATTGGGGACTTCTCTACATCTTACAGGGAATTAAACCAAGGTCTTTTGAAAAGCTATCTATTTGTGCTCATGACATGGAGTTGAGCATGTCTTCTGCTGGAAATAGAGTGTTGCCTGTTTTGGACCCTCGTAAAGGGAAGGAAAAGCAAGAACCCAAAAGATGGAGCAAGTTTGTACCCAAGAGTGACAACAAAGAATCCATGAATGCTGATGTATCACCATTGAAGTTTACTACAAAGGTGAGCAAGAAGCAGAGTGTGAAAACATCTTCCTCTCGAGGTAATCAAAATCAAAAATTAACCTTGAAAGAAATGCAAGAAAGGGAATACCCCTTCCTCAATTCTGATGTCCCTGAAATTTTTGATGAACTACTTGAGTTAAAAATCATTGAATTGCCAGAGATGAAGCGACCTAATGAAGCTCGAAGAACAAATGATCCAAATTATTGCAAGTATCATCGGCTTGTGGGCTACCCTCTTGAGAAGCGTTTTGTGTTCAAGGACAAAATTATGTAGCTGGCTAATAAGAAGAAGATTGTGCTTGAGGATGATAAGGCAAGTTCTAATCAAATATCTATCACCTTTAGCTCTCTTGATCCGATCTAAATATGCAATTATGAAGAGTGTGAAGAAGAAGGACCATTAAAGTAAGGTAAAACCCAAGTTGATGAAGATGATAATGAGGGTTGGATTCTGGTGACTAGATGGAGATGCTCCAAAGCACGTCCATAGAAGGAATCATCTGAACAACCAACAAGAAAGAACATAGTGAGAAGTCCAAGGAATAAAAAACATGTTGAGCAGTCAAAGAAGCCAAAAGAAGAGGTGCAGTACCACCAGAAACCACGATGTCCTATGACTTTGGAGGAATTCCTACCAAGTGGGTTCGACATGAAGATTGCTCAAAACAATATCAAGGTATCATGATTCAATACGTATGAAGAAGTAAAGAATGAAAGCCTATCAATATTTTCTTCGTCATCGTTGGAAAAGCTTTCTGAACCCTCTCTTCAAGAAGTTCATACATGTGATAAAATAATTGTCCTTTATGTATGGTGGGTCATACGCTTAAGAAGAGGATAAATAGAATCTTGATAGATGATGGATCTGGAGTTAACATTCTTCCTATTCGTACCATGAAGTAACTCGGCATCTCACCCAAGGAGCTTTCTGAGAGTCGCTTGATAATTTAAGGATTCAATCAAGGGGCGCAAAGGGCCATAGGTTCTATCAAGCTAGAAATTAACATTAAAGATTTGTGATCAAGCACATGGGTGCATGTAATCGACGCAAATACTTCATATAATATGTTACTTGGAAGGCCTTGGATACACGAGAATGAAATAGTTTCGTTCTCCTACTATCAATGTTTGAAGTATCTCGAAGGTGGAGTGAGAAAAAGATAGTTGCTGATGATAAGCCATTTGCAGAAGCTGAATCACACTTCGTCGATGCAAAGTTCTAATTAAAAAACTACATTGTGAAAGAAGTGAAAGTCGAAAATGTCACAATTAAAAGAGCTGATGCAACTGCCAAAAAAGTTAAAGTTGGCAATGAGGAGCCGCACTCCCTTTAAAATAAAGGGAACATTGTGCCTTTGAAAAAGAAGATAACACATGTGGTGCTCCCTAAAAAACACAAAAATGAAGGTTTTGATCCAAATGCCTACAAGTTATTTGCAAAGGCCGGGTACAACCCCAATAAACCATCGAAGTAAGGGAAACTCCCATCAGCCAATCACGTGAGGGTTTGGGGTATAAGCAACCACCGCCAATTCGCATCTCTATAAGAAGAGCAACTACCAATTACATCACTATCGAAGATGAGTCTAGTGTGCCTGACAAAAGACTTTCTATCTTTAACCGATTAGGGAAATCAACTGTGAGAACTTCTGTGTTTGAAAGGTTAGGCCCATTGAAGAAGAAGACCAAGTTTCAGAGAAACTGTCAGAGTGTAAGAATTCCCACTTTGTTTAAAAACCAGAAAGATTTTCAAAGTTTGATTCCTTCTAAAATAACGTGACAAATGAAACTTGTTGATTCATGTGGGGAGGTGCTGAAGGCAAAGAATCACACTGTGGTTTATACCAAGGATTGTGACGAAGATGAAGAATGTGTAGGCTCATCATGTACACAAAGTGAGCATGATACCTCATCGCAAATGGAGGTTGACGAGAAGCTAGAGGATGTCATTTGGTGTTATCACATAGCGGTCAATGATAGTGATCCTCAGGAGGATGAAGATGCTGGAGATCCTCCTCCAGAACCTGAAGAAGGAGTGAAGTCCACAATGGACTCTCTGAAGGAAGTTGATCTTGACACTGATAAAGATCCAAGGCCAACCTATCTAAATGCTTCCCTCGTAACTGAAGAAGAAATCGCTTACATATATATACTCAGAGAATATAAGGATGTGTTTGCTTGGAGTTATACGGAGATTCCTGGATTGAATCCCAAAGTAGCGGTCCATCAACTTAGAGTCAAGAATGATGCTCCGCCTGTTAAGCAGGCTCAAAGACATTTTGGACCAGATTTGGTTCCATTAATTGAAAATAAAGTTAACAAACTCATTGAAGTTGGCCTTGTTCGCGAAGTTAAGTACCCCACATGGATTTCAAGTATCGTTCCCGTGAGAAAGAAGAATGGCTAAATTTGAATCTGCATTAACTTTAGGGATCTCAATAACGCATGTCCTAAGGATGAGTTTTCGATCCCCATCCCAGAGTTGATGATTGATGCTACCAATGGTTACGAGGCGATGTCTTTCATTGATGGTTCATCGGGCTATAACCAAATCTGCATGGCACCAAAGGATGAAGAACACAATGCATTTCGTACACCCAACGACATTTATTGCTACAAGTAATGCCTTTTGATTTGAAGAATGTTGGTTCCACATATCAAAGGGCTATGCAGAATATCTTTGATGACTTTCTCCACAAAAATGTTGAATGTTATGTTGATGACTTGATAGTGAAGTCAAGAAAGCGAAATGACCACTTGCAAGACTTGAGAATGGTGTTCGAGTTTCTTCGAAGATATCAACTTAGAATGAACCCATTGAAATGTGCCTTTGGGGTTAGCTTCTGGACTTCATTATCCGACATAAAGGAATCGAAATTGATCAAGCCAAGGTTGAAGAAATTTTGAAGATACTTGAGCCTCGAAATATTCATGAATTAAAAAGCCTTCAACGAAAGGTAACATATCTTAGGAGATTTATCTAGAACCTAGTTGGGAGGTGCCAATCATTTAGCCATCTCATGAAGAAGGGTGCTATAATCAAGTGGGATCAAGCTTGTGCAAGCGCCTTTGAGAGAATCAAATAATATTTAATGAAACCTCCAATTCTAAAGGCCCTATACCTGGAAAGTTGTTAATATTATACATTTCAGCACAAGAAAAGGTCTATTGGAGCGCTACTGGCCCAAGAGAATGATGAAGGGAAGGAAAACTCCCTTTATTACTTAAGCAAAATGATGACACCAAATGAGTTGAATTATTCGCCAATTGAAAAGTTGTGTTTGGAGTTAGTCTTCTCAATCCAAAAATAGAAGCACTACTTTCAAGCTCACATTGTTCATCTCATTTCTAGAGCAAATCCCATCAAATTTGTGATGTCAAAACCAGTCTTCAGTGATGATTAGCAAGGTGATACCTCCAGTTTCAACAATTTGAGATTGTGTACATCCCTCAAAAAGCTGTAAAGGGATAAGCGTTAGCAGATTTCTTGGCAGATCACCAAATACCTGATGGTTGGAAGCTAACCGATGAACTGCCTGATGAAGATACAATGGTCATTGAAGTTCAACCTCTATGGAAGATATACTTTGATGGTGCTACACATCATGCTGGAGCTGGGGCTGGCGTAGTATTTGTCACATCACAAGAAGAGGTTCTACCATACTCATTCACTTTGACGCAATGTTTCTCCAACAATGTCGTTAAATATCAAGCATTAATACTTGGGTTGGAAATGGTCGCCGACATGAAGCAATTGCAATTGCATGTCTTTGGTGACTCTCAGCTGGTGATCAATCAACTCTTAGGAAGCTATGAGGTCAAGAAAATCGAACTACACCCCTATCATGGTTATGCTCAGAAGTTGATAGGATGACTTGGAGATGTGACCCTCCAACTTGTACCATGAAAGGAAAATAAGAAAGCTGATGCATTGGCTGCTTTAGCTTCAGCACTGACTCTGCAGAATCAATCACAAATCACTATCTACCAAAAATGGGTAGTACTGTCGCTGAGTGAGGATGAATCTGCAGAAAATAAGCTTGAGCATCTCGTCGTTATTTCCGAAGTTGTGAAGGAGGACTGGCGGCATTATTAACTACTTGAGTTATGGGATTCTGCTAGAAAATCCAAGAAGAAGGACTGAAATTCGCCGTCGTGCACCCCGCTTCCTTTACTACAAATATACATTATATAGAAGACATTTGAGGGAGTACTCTTGTGATGTTTGGGGGAGGAAGAAGCATCCCAAGATTTACAAGAAGCACATTCAAGAGTATGTGGGTCACATCAATCTGGACCGGAGCTTCACTTCCACATAAAAAGGATGGGATATTACTGGCCAACAACGGTCGAAAGATTACTTGGACTACGCCCGGAGGTGCAAGGCTTTCCAGTTTCATGCAAATTACATCAGCTGCTTGAAGTATTGCACCCAACTATTGCATCTTGTCCATTTGATGCATGGGGATTAGATATCATTGGTCCGTTACCAAAATCTTCAAGTGGACACTTGAACATCTTGGCTACAATAGATTACTTCTCCAAATGGGCTGAAGTTGTTGCTCTTAAAGAGGTAAAGGAAGAGAATATTGCAAATTTCATATGAGTCAATATCATCTACCATTTTGGCATTCCTCATTATATAATAACATAAAATGGCAAGCCATTTGATAACAAGTTGATGAATAAAATTTGTCAGCTTTTTGGTTTCAAGCAGCGTAAATCTTCTATGTATCATGTTGCCATCAATGGTCTAGCTAAAGCATTCAATAAGACTTTGTGCAACTTGTTGAAAAAAGTCGTTTCCAAGTCCAATCTGGATTGGCATGAACGAATGGAAGAAGATTTTTGGGCATATAGGATGACTCACCGGACACTAACATAAGCGATGCCACACTCGCTTGCTTATGGAGTTGAAACGGTCTGATGTGCTGTGAATTTACAACACTATTGATGCTCAAAACTAAGAAAATAGCATGGACTTAGGTGTATTTATGTGGATATGAGGCACTTTTCCTTTGATTTCAGGATAAATGAGTATTGAAACAATAAATTGCAAAAGGAAGTTAAAAGTGTATAAAAAAGGGAAAAAATGTAGGCCACAGTACGATCCATAGGATGGCCTACGAGTCGTACTGAGGGCTTTGATCAAAAGCTGAAAGTTTAACCTGAAAGACTGAACTTATGAGACTTGTCATGGTGGTACGAGTCGTGGTAAGCCAGTTGTGATGAAATCCATAAGAATTTCATAGAAGGCTGATTCTCAATATGAGAGCACCCTATGACCCGTGAGATGAAGGTATAGGTCGTATCATACCGATCGTGGTGAAGTTCAGAAAAAATTAAAAATATCAATATCAAGCCACGGGTGTCAATGTACGAGTCGTAGCATGTTGGTACGAGTCGTACCTTGGCCCAACACTTAGCCAAAATTCAGCCAACACTCCAAGCCACAAGTGGATGTCACGATCTGTGAGAAGCCCCTACGAGCCGTAGGTGGACCCATGACGAGGCCGGCAACAGATATGGAAAGCGGTCCTGTTAGTTTAGGAAAAGGATTTTTTGTGTCTCTATAATACTTTTTATGTTTTATTTTTGATAGAGAACGATGATTAGACTTAATTCTAGTAGGAAAACATTGTAGTAAGAAATTTTACATCGTTGGAAGAGAGAATTGAGTTGGTTCAACCTTGTGATCAGCCTTTTCTTGAGTTCATCTTGTTCTTGCTACTTGTTAGTCAAGATTTCATGGTTTAATTGAGGGAATTATTTTTCTCAATCATCTTTGTAAGTATTGTTATATGTTTTCAATAATGAACACAAATCACAACCTTGCAACTATGATAGGCTAAAACCTCCATAGCTAGGGTTGTGGGAACCATGGTGGATTAACTAGTTAGGGTTACACAAAGTGAGTCTAAAACCAATATTAAATACTTATATTGTATTCTCTTCATCTTTAAGATTCTTAACGGTGTACAACATTAGGAAGTGCCTGAATTCTTTACTTTCTTTGGTCGAATAGGTAGAGATTAGGAAAAGAGAATTACAACGGAGCCTTGATCTTGATGATCATTCTATTAACATGAGTTGTGGTCGCAGGATAGTTATATCTAGAACTTAGTGATAACAGTTAGTTTGCAAAACACATGAGACTTGGTCGAGTAATTGAGGATAGTCATTCAATAAGGGTTGGTTGATCGTTTGAATGAATCTAAGTTATCAGTTCTGTAAGTAAGTATTGGTAAAGATCACGAGTGTATACCCAAAGCTATTATGAACCCATGGGGAGCACCAACCCTAGTTATCCTTTAATTATTGATTCACAAATATAATCTTGACTGTTGTTTATTTGTATTATTGCTTTTTATTAGAATCCCCCCATTGTGAAGTAATTACCATACAAGTTCATCTACCGGTTGTAATCTAGATCTTCCATATTCCTTGTGGGATCGACCCCAGCCTCTTAGTTGGGTTCTTTATTGACAACGTCCGCTTCATACTTCAATTGGAAGTGTGGTTTGAGAGTTATCAAAAAGTGGCACCGTTGCCGGGGAATACGGCTAAGACTAGGTTATTTGCTTGTATTTGACTTTTTGGTAATTATTTCCTTAATTACATTTATTTTTGTGTTTTTCTTTGATACCTACGGGTTGTCCTCTGGTGAATGCCAAGCACTCGGAGTAGGGGAGACCCCCTTGTTCCACTAAATCCCGAAATCGAATGAGCACTGAATAGGATGGAAAACCCTGAGCAGAGAGAAGCCCTCTTAGCTGAAGAAGCAAGGCAAGCCGAGCTAGCTCGGTTAGCTGCACTTCAGCAAGCTAGTGATGATAGATATGAGGTGGTAAACGCTGGCCGACATGGGAGGGGCAATTGAGCTCAGAGATTTGCCCCTCAGCTCTTCGATGATGATAACCCAAATATTGATGAGGTTGGGTTAACTGGAGCAATTGTGCCACCACCACTACCCGCTGGGGCCAAATTCGACATTACAAGCACCATGATTCAACTGTTAAACATGAAGGGGGTGTTCAGTGGCCAGGCAGCGGATGACGCCAACTTGCACTTTATGAATTTTGTAGGAATATGCAAGGCATACAGGTTGCCCGAAGTAAGCCAAGATGCAATAAGACTCCAACTCTTCCCTTTCTCTCTATTAGGGAAAGCTACTTTGTGGTTATCGGAGTTGTCCAACGACTCCATAACCAATTGGAGGGAGCTTAAACAAGCCTTCTTGGATAGATTCTTTCCCCATCAAGGATGTTACAGTTAAAAGATGAGATCTATAACTTCCGACAAATTAAGATGGAGGCACTTCATGAAACCTGGTTGAGGTTTAAAAAGAAGCTGACTAAGTGCCAGAACCATAAAATTCCAGATGACAGTTTGTTGGAAATCTTTTACAGGTCTCTTAATAATAGCACCAAACTTGTAGCAGACGCAGTGGCGGGTGGAGCATTGATGAGTCACACCTAGGAGGAAGTAGCCACTATCCTTGACAGGGTGACAAAGACAAATAGGGCCTGGCATACGAGGGAGGCTGATGCAGTGGCAGGTACATATGTTGTTGGTTTGACTGCAGACCAACGAAGGAAAGAGGAAGAACGCGATTAGGAGTTGGCTCACATGCGCACATCATTGGATTTGCTGACAAAGTATATCATGGGAGCAGGAGTCAAAAAGGTAAATGCAGTGGGAACACAAGGAAGGGTGTAAGGAGCAGATCACTCTGATTCGGAAGAGGAGGCAAACTTCCTAGATAGCCAAGTGGCGGGTTTCCGAGCCAACGCCCAAGCATCTAGACAAGACAATTGGCGCCAAGGTTTTGGAAATCAAGGTCGAAACCAATACAGAGACAGCTACAACAGGAACGGGTTTAGAGATAGGAGTCGTGGTCGTGAGCAAGAGGGGGAATGAAGAAGGAATGACGGATATCACAACAACCGGGCTGGAGTCTATGTGCCTCCTAACGCACGAGAAGGGGAGGCCGGACAATCAAAGTTGGAGAGTATGATGGCCAAAATGCTGACAAAGGTGAGGTCCATGGATGATCAGTTAAAAGAAATTCGAAGTGACTTATATAGCATGGGTCAGAAAGTGGAATCTCATGCCACCACCACCAAGCAGATAGAACACCAACTTGGGCAACTGTCAGCATCAATGAACCCTAAACAAAAGGGTACACTTACTAGAAACACCGTCCAGAATCCAAAAAATGATGCTCATTGCATGGCAGTGATGACTAGGAGTGGTAAAACGACAGTTGAATCCCCGTTCCTTGTTGAAGTTGAAAGGAGGAAAGAGAGCGTGATGGAGGAAGAAGAGATAGGTGATGAGACACAACATGATGGGTTGCAAAAGGCCCCTAGGAGTGAGAAGGAACGTGACATGGATCAAGGGGCAACTCTAGTGCAAAAGGCTATCCCGAGACCACCGCCACCATTCCCACAAAGGATGAAGAAAAATGCGGACAACGGTATGTTCCAAAAATTTCTCTCAATGCTTAAACAACTTTCTGTGAATATACCGTTGGTCGAAGCACTAGAGTTTGCACCAGGTGCCTTCACGATACCTTGTACCATTGGTAATGTCGAGTTTGCAAAGGCGCTCTGTGATCTGGGAGCTAGCATAAATCTAATGCCCTTGGTGGTCTTCAAAAAGTTAGGATTGGGAGCCTTACACCAACCAACATGCGGCTACTGATGGCCGACAGAACAGTGAAGAGACCAGTGGGCATCCTAGTTGATGTACTCGTCAAGGTTGATAAGTTTATATTTCCATCAGACTTCGTGATCTTGGATTGAGAGGTTGATTAGTAGGTCCCCATTATTCTGGGGCGACCATTCCTCGCCACTGGGAGAGCTCTAGTATATGTGGAAGCTAGCTTGTTAAAGTTCAGGCTAAACAAAGAAGAGGTCACTTTCAACATTTGTCGGACTATGAAGCAACCAAAGGAATTTAGGGTGATATCAGCACTTGAGGATGAGTATGAGTCACTTGACAAATTCTGAGTAGTCAAGAGGCTTGCTTCATGCCGCGACGTTAAATCAAGCGCTTATTGGGAGGAAACCCAAGTTATTGATCTAATGTGTGCTCAGTGTGCAGGGAAACAAAAACAGGTGGCTGAAAAATCTGCTGCTACAGGATCTCAATACGACTCGTGGTAGCAATGGTGGTGAAAAGAAGAGAAAATTCTAATCAAAGTCTGACCTACGAGTCATCCTATGATTCGTACCTTTGGTGGTACGAGTCGTAGGATGCTCTCATAGGTCACCAGGTACAATGACATACAAACGCAGGGCAGACAAAACACAAGCCCACAGGCAATTGATAGATGAAACAACGGACTCAGAGTCTGAGCAAGCTGGAGATTCACCTAGTGGTTCACTTGAGGATTATCAAGTAGACACCTCAGACACAGATGGAACAAGAACCACTAGGGAAAGAGCAAAGGCCCAAGCCGAAGCAACCACGACCACATCCGCTCAAGTTCCTCAGTCTGAAGAGGGGTTAGGGAGGAACAACAAAGGCCGGGAACCAACTCCAACACTAAGGAAGGGTTAGAAGGGACCCAAAAAATGATGCAGGAGGAAGAAATGGAGGAGGAAACCCCTGCCAGAGAGAAAAGAACAATGCGGTGGAGAGTGTCGGGTGCTAAAGAGATATATGAACAAGGCTTAGCTCTCACTGGCAACAACAAACCAAAGAGAAGCATCCAAGAAGAACCGCGGATCCTCACTAATTCCTTGAATGAGTTGAGGAGATGAAGCGTATTTTTAGCTTCTATGGGTTAGATTGGATGGCCAAGACCCCTTCACAATACACAGAGGAGATCATCAAGGAGTTCTACACCAACTACCTGGCCACAATGGAGGAGAAAGCAAAGGAGGGGCAAAAGATAAAGGATCAGCCTTGCTTGGAGAGTATTCTAGTCCGAGGGCGAGTAGTTGATGTATCCGACTAGACTATTGCATGGATGTTATATGGACCTCAGTTCAGACCAATAAGGTTAACACCCGAGTATGATTACAGGGTGGAGGCAATGAAGCAGATTAGGAGTCTGAGCAGGGGTGAGCGACAGAGGCAACTGCAATGGCTAGCTGAGGTGATAGCTGAGAATAAGGACGAGGCTAAGTGGGTTGTAGGTGGCAAGAAGGTGACAAAGAATTCATTTAACTTCATCGCAAAGGCCTGTTAGACATTGGTGAGACATCGATTAGCGCCCACAGTTAATGATAACACGTTGAGTGCTGATAGAGAGACATTGGTGGCATGCCTCATATCCCGCTACCCTCTTAACATCTTGAGTATTATATCTACCGAGATACGGGATAGGGCAGTGGAAGTAAGCAGTACTTCCATTCCCGAGCCTTGTATACAGTTTGTGCAGGGAGGCGAGATACAGCGGGGTGATGAGAGATTGATCAGAGACCAAAGAATTGCAAACATAGGCCTTATCTGGGATGAGATGAACCTGGTAAGCAGATCCAGAATGCCCACAGCCATCCCAGCAGCTCAGCCAGCAGGGGACGTACAGGTGAATGTCCCCAATACTCAGGAGCAGAGCAAACACCGACTATAGATGTCGGTCATTCAGAGTCAGCTCCCAGCACCTCAGCTACACCGCTGCCTAGTGTACAAACTCAGACTCCAGTAGGGTACATCTTGGTACCGTAGGATTTCCTCCAGAAGCTGGCAAAGAGATTGACCATGGCCGAGCGCAAAATTCAGGCAAAGATGGAGAATGTAAAGCCATGGGTCAAATCCGAGATAGATGCAATAGCTCAGGCCCTTCATGCCCGCCTGGATAGTTTTGAGAGCAGATTTAACTTGAGGATGGCAAAGCAGTCAGACACCGGCATTCTCCGTGCGGAGTTGGGGGATCTTCGGAGCCAAGTGGTTAAGTTGTCTTTACGGCAACCAATTGTTATAGCAATCCCCACTCTTCCGAACTTGGATGCAGAGCTTGAGGAGGATATTGACTTGGCAGCATACTGGGGGCCAATTGCAGCTGGTGATAAAGGCAAGAAGAGAGCTATTGAAGATGCTGGTGAGGAGAGTGTGAAAAAGAAGAGAAAGAAGGAGAAAAAAAAGCGCAAGCGGGCTAGAGCGGAGAGCATGCGAGCTCATGAGGAGCATACGACTGAGCTTCATGAGAGAGTTATAGGAGCGGAAGCTCCACCACAGCTCAGCCCAAGCTTGCCAGTGGCCATGACCCTTTGAGTGAGCCACATTCAGCTCCGATTTTCACAGAGGACGTTCAAATGGCTACAGTCACTTAGGGGGGTACCACTACCCCCATTGTTACACCATTGAGTGCACCGGCCACTACTAGCGCCACTACTACCACGGAGGTATCACCTTTGCGAGATGACAGAGGCGAAGTCTGAGTAGCCACAGGTATGTCCCTTTTTCCCTTCATGCTTATACTTTGTGCTTCGAGGACAAAGCTCATTCTTTTAAAAAGAGGGGGGGTGTACTTGTATTTTTGGGATATTTTTAGTCGCCTAAGGATTTTTTTTCCATGTTTCTTTTCCCTCAGACATGCGATCTAGTAGAACCGACATGTGTTAGGATTTTTGTTTTTAGTTGTGATTTTTGTTTGATTAGAAAATAACTTAGGAATACTCAGCCATTGGATATGTACTAGTTTTTGTTGTTTTTAAAAAACTTGACCCTGTTTAAAAAATTTTGCTATGTATTTGTGACAACAATGCATGATTTCTATGGATCATTTTATGTCATATAGTTATTAATAGTGCTAGTCTTGTTAAGCCATGTATGAACCAGATAGGTAAAGTGAAAGTAGTTCATGTACCATGTGTGAGTGAGGTCTTAGTATTTGTTGTGGTATGTTGTTAAAGATCTAGAACTTGCCTGGTTGGTCTCTGCATAGGTTGAGGATGGTTGGTTAGGAGATGATCATAGACCATTGTTGTGTATCTTACTTTTTGCCTATATTTGCCTACCAAAGTGTCATGAATCCTTTGATCCCAAGTTTGAGCCTTAATTGACCATATTTATTTGATTTACTTGCTAACCGTACCCATTTGTTTATAATGAACCTGTTTGTCCCTAGTCCTTCCTTGGATATTGTGAACCTCAACATAAGCAAAATGCGTAAGTTGAGGGTGGCTAAAGTAGGGGTGCATAAATGGTGGAAACGGGAGAAAAGGAAAGAAAAGAAAAAGAAGAGAAAAAAATTGGTGAAAAATAAGGTGTTAGTGAGGTGAAAAAGTAAAAGTTGAAAATTTGAAAATATTGAAAAAAAAGAGAAATTCAAAATAGCTTGAAAGTATTGAAAAATGTGAAAAAATCACCTCACCCATGCAAATGTTCATAAAATGGAAAAAAGGGAAGAAAACAAGATAAAGAATGAATGGTGAAATAGGAGAATAGTACAGCCAATGAATTTAGTGTCAAGGAAAGGATAGTCACTAATAAAATCTTTCATCTTTATCATGTCCAGTCCTAAACCTACATTACAAGCCATATAAAGTCCTATAGTGATCTTAGTTTGACCATCTAACAAACTGAAGCAGGGAAAATAAGGCCAAGCCTATGGTATCCGATGCATAATACTTGCAGTTCTTTGAGAGAGTGAGTGCTTCATTTGCCTAGTCCCGTGTTTCAGTTGATACTTCATACTAGAGTGGGGACTTCATTTTTGTGAGGGTACATGGATTATGTTTGTTTTTACCTTTGGTCTGTGTGGAACACATAGGCGGTGACTTGATTTCTTGTTGATAGTTAGATGACATGTCTTGATCCCTGAATATGATGTTTTAAGGTTGCTTGTAATACATTAGCTGATGATGTTTCAAGAGGAACGGTCAATAGAATTTGTATATAGAGTGCACAAATTTGTTTGAGTTTTGGCTGTAGTATCTTAAGTTTATTTTCTACTTGAGCGTCATGTTTAGTTTTTCTTTTTCTTTGCCTGAGGACATGCAAAAGTCTTAAATTGAGGGTGTTGATGTGTTGTGAATTTACAGCACTATTGATGTTCAAAACTAAGAAAATAGCATAGACTTAGGTGTATTTATGTGGATATGAGGCACTTTTTCTTTGATTTCAGGATAAATGAGTGTTGGAACAATAAATTGCAAAAGGAAGCTAAAAGTGTGCAAAAAAGGTCAAAAAGTGCAGGCCACAATACGATCCGTAGGATGGACCTACGAGTCGTACGGAGGGCTTTGATCAATAGCTGAAAGTTTAACCTAGAAGACTGAACTTATGAGACTTGTCACGGATCATACCATGGTGGTACGAGTCGTGGTAAACCACTTGTGATGAAATCTAGAAGAATTGCATAGAAGGCTGATTCTCAATACGAGAACACCCTACGACCCGTGAGATGAAGGTACGAGTCGTATCATACTAGTCGTGGTGAATTTCAGAAAAAGTTCAAAAGATCAGGATCAAGCCACGAGTGTCAATGTACGAGTCATAGCATGTTGGTACGAATCATACCTTGGCCCAACACTTAGCCAAAATTCAGCCAACTCTCCAAGTCACGAGTGGATGTCACGACCCGTGAGAAGCCCCTACGAGTCGTAGGTGGACCCATGACGAGGTCGGCAACAGATATGGAAAGCAGTCCTGTTAGTTTAGGAAAAGGATTCTTGTGTCTCTATAAATACATTTTATGTTTTATTTTTAATAAAAGACAACGAATTGACTTAATTCTAGTAGGAAAACATTGTAGTAAGCAATTTTACATCGTTGGAAGAGAGAATTTAGTTGGTTCAACCTTGTGATCTACTTTTTCTTGAGTTCATCTTGTTATTAGTACTTGTTATTCAAGATTTCATGGTTTAATTAAAGGAATTATTTTTCTCAATCATCTTTGTAAGTATTATTTATGTTTGCAATAATGAACACAAATCACAACCTTGCAACTATGAGAGGCTAAAACCTTCAGTGGGACCAAGGTGGATTAACTAGTTAGGGTTGTATAAAGTGAGTCTAAAACCAATACTATATACTTATATTGTAATCTCTTCATCTTTAACGATTCTTAACAGTGTACAACATTAGGAAGTGCCTGAATTCTTTACTTTCTTTGGTCGAAGAGGTAGAGATTAGAAAAAGAGAATTACAACCGAGCCTTGAACTTGATGATCATTGTATTAATTGAGTTGTGGTCGTAGGATAGTTATATCTGGAACTTAGTGATAACGGTTAGTTTGAAAAACTCATGAGACTTGGTTGAGTAATTGAGGATAGTCATTCAATAGGGATTGGTTGATCGTTTGAATGAATCTAAGTTATCAGTTCTGTAAGTAAGTATTGGTAAAGATCACGAGTATATATCCAAAGCTGTTATGAACCCATGCGAAGCACCAACCCTAGTTATCCTTTAATTATTGATTCACAAATATAATCTTGACTGCTGCTTATTTTTATTATTGCTTTTTATTAGAATCCCCCCATTTTTAAGTAATTACCATACAAGTTAATCTACCGACTGTAATCTAGATCTTCCATATTCCCTATGGGATCGACCCCAACCTCTTAGTTTGGTTCTTTATTGACAACGTCCGTTCATACTTCAGTTGGAAGTGTGCTTTTAGCATTATCACGGTCCTACCACTTGAGCGCCAAATACCTTCTTTAAGGATTCATATTCAAGAAGGGCTCAACGAAGAAGAAAATGCTCGATTACAGCTTGCAAAGTTAGAAACACTTGATAATAAGAGACTGGAGGCTCAATAAAATTTGAAATGCTATCAAGCTCGTCTATCTCGTGCTTTCAACAAAAAGGTTCGCTTGAGATGCTTTCAAGTAGGTGATCAAGTCCTGGCAGTAAGAAGGCCTATCATTACTTCTCATAAGTCTAGAGGCAAATTCACCTCAAAGTGGGATGTACCGTGTGTCATACAAGAAGCATAATCAAGTGGCGCTTACAAGCTTGTTGACACAGATGGCATGACGATTGGTCCTATTAATGCAAAGTTCTTGAAAAGGTATTATCCGTGAAGTGAGATGACGCACCTTAAAGTACGAGCATAAACAGCATGTCACTCCTGGCCTGCAAGAGTATAAACTATGCACGGCTTTAAAAAAACTCACTCTTTATGAATTATGGAATGACTTGATCCTCTTCACCGAGGTACGTAGGCAGCTTAGAATTTTATTCTAAGTTTAGTCTCATGAGTTTAAAAATATATATCACTCTAAGTGATGTTCAATAGAAAGGTGATGAGATAAAATTCACCTAACCAACACATGAAGATCAATTCAAAGGGGTTCTTTCTTTTCAACATTGAACCTTCATCAAACCTTGATGGTTAAATATAAAAGGGGGAAAACCTCCATGAGAAATCAGTTTCCCTAAACAAGATGGCTACATTTTTAGCAAGTCATCAAATCCGCAAGTCGTAGTCTTCAGGTTTGCAAAGCCTTTGAGTTGGAGATTTAAAACCACTATGTCGGTAAATCTGGAGTTGTCAGCTTGCCAGCATTCAAAGACGATTATATATATATATATATATATATATATATAATTTGGGACTTTCTCAATGGTTTTAAAAAATATGAATTTCAAATATGTCCTAGATTGAGAAGTTGAGTTTCTGAGACATCGAGCAGATTGTGATTCCGGCATTGACGCATCAAGATATAGTTTTCTTTAATTTGGTGTGCACGCACAGATTTGAAGTTGTTAGTGGATCAACATTCAAATTTTATTTCAAAAAATAAAAATAATTATTTGAAGCAAAAAATGAAATAGACTTTATTCTTAATAAGAGTATCCACTGATGAATTGATTTTTTTTTAAAAAGAGCTAGCAAAATTTTGAGATTAATCTAAACATAGTTTGTAATTGATTAAGTCTTGGCGCATAGCTTCCAGGCGCTCCTTCTTCTGCTCTAATCGGTCAAGTCATCAAAATTCAACAAATTTGCATAATTACATGCATCAAAATCCTTTTCAGCAGTTGAGACCCCTAATTTGGTTTCTTCAACTTCTTTCTCTGTAGCTTTTAAGATGACTTCTAGATCCTTCTCTTTTCTGCGCAGCTTTTGTATCTTCTTTTTCACCTCACTTAGAGATTGACGAATGGAGGAAAATTTATCAATCTTCTCGTGTTCTTCAAGCATGGCATTTGAAAGACGTTCCCCAGCTATTATGGACAACTCTTTTCTTGCAGCTTCCATATTGTTATCATGTAAAGCCGATCGAGCCTGGTCATGTATAGCAGCAAGCTCAAAAAAGGACTTCAATAATTTCATCAAAAGGGAAACATCCACATCCTTGTCATCCATCTTGTCAATAATCACTTGGACTTCTTCTTTAAGAGAGGAAGCACAATCTACATTGCTTCCAGAAAGCTTACCCTGAATCACAGTACAAAGTTCAGAAATAAACATCTTTAGATAGCTTAAGACAACCTTCTTTCCATCAAACACGAACACTACAACTGTTGGATGCTTTTGCAAATTAGAACTCAGTCTCACTCTCACTCTATTGCGAGGAACAGAAGTTGCCTCTTTAATAAGAATGTTCAAAGTCCTCGAAGGACTATCAACACTGTCATGAATCTCAACCACTAGTAAATCTGCATCCCCTGATTTGTCTTAATGCAGTCTTACCTTCTTCCAACAACGATCCTCATAACTATTATTACTTTCACCTTAAGACGATCTCTTTTTAGAAACATGAGCAGCTACCCTGATAATCTTGATCATACACCTGTTCAGTTGGAGCTTTTATAAGTAACTAGGTCCTTTTCCTTTGCATTTCTCCGATAACATAATTATTGGAGTAGAGGGATTTCTAGTCTATGGGACTACATTACTACATTCTTGATATGCAACCTCTAAAATCTTGGTAGAAATTGGCCCAGGTGCATCCACCAAAGTTTGTAAGTAGCCATCAAAACAAATTCCCATGTGTTTTCAACCACCAAGTCTTATAGTCATCTGCGAAGAGTTTCTTCACGTTAGGAGTAACAAGGGGAAAAGTTGCACGTGACAACGATTTATCTAACACACAAATCGGTCAATATCTAAGTCTTCATCCGATGAAGCACTACAATTATCATTTGTTAAAGTGCCTGGGATTCTTTGGTAAAATCCAAATTGACGTCTAAGTCGATGTGGACTATATGTATTGATAATGGTTGAGTTTCCATTTCTTAAGGAGAGATATCCAAAACAGATGCTCATGAAATAATTTGATTGTAATGCTTGTGCCTCTTCATTGTCAATATAGTTATAAGGCTTGAAATTATTTAACATAGTAGAAGTTCAAGCTATGTTATCTCCTTGATGGATGCGTTTCCTCGCTTCCTTTTTGTCAAAGTATCGTGTAATGCCCTCTCCAAACACCATAAGTGGATTTGATGGTACATTTGCAAGCGCATAATGGGTATTTAAATAGTGAGCAAGCCAACCATAAACATAATGAATCAGGAAGTGAATCTTGATTAGATCAAGTTATTGAAAACTAGAAATCTTATTAAGACCATTATAGATACTTTCCAAAATGAGCATCGCAAGACTGATCTTCCATTTGATAACCATCATAGTCGCTATCTTAAAAGTCCCTGTTCAGATAAAGTCACCATTTCCAGAAGGAAGCACGAAAGTGCATAACCAACACAATAAAAATGCTACAAGGTATATTTCATCTTTCTTTACAAGCCTCACCCCAAGCTTATGAAATACACCTTCCTCATCTCTTGACCATTGAGATGTCGTAGGTATGACCCCGGTAGGGTTATATATAGATTTTAAATGTGCAGTATTCTTCTCCCTCCTCGGTAGAGCAGGCTCATACTTTAGAGGTTTCTTATACCAAAATCCTATCCACTTGCTCAAAGAGACTCTTGAGTTGTCGCTATGTCTCTGTTCTAAATAATAGAAAGTTGCGAACAAGTACTCACAAACTCGAGGAGTGTATCTTTGATCTTTTGCATAAGTACCTGTGAGTTCCGTAGTCTCGGGGATAACCTCCTCATATAAGGAGCCTCCGATTGGCAAGCCTCCAAGGATATATAAGTCCCATAAAGAAATAGATAGTTCACCAACGGATGTAAGAACTGTATTCATATTCAGGCACCACATCTCACAAAATGCCTATAATATATCTGAATTTCAATCATAGGTTAAAAGCGAGGCTTAAACGGCATTATAAATGTCTGCAGTAATTAAAACTTCTTGAATTCTAGTGAGTTTATCCTCAGCCGACTCCCAAAATCCTGGGATATGAAAATATTCACCCTCGAACACTATTATCTCGCCCCAGCATATTTCTTCTCGAACTATGCAACGAGCCAGGCTAGGAAGAGCACTTGCTATATTTGTATAATGATGGAGCGGCGCCTGAAGAGACCACATCTGAGAAGATCGATTTGAAGTAAATTTGCATTCAAAAGTCCAATTTTTCATATAGAGTGAGTTCCTGAAGAGACCACATCTGAGAAGATCGAGTTGAAGTAAATTTGCATTCAGAAGTCTAATTTTTCATATAGAGTGAGTTCTTGAGAAGTGGCCAAGGACCTGCATACCATCTAGTTAAGGGAGTTTGAACCAACAATCTTGTCTTCACGGCATGGCGTTCATTACTCTCGATATTAAGGTACTTGAGTTTGGACGAAGCAGAGGTATAGTCTTTAAAATTCACCATCTGGTTAAGCTACAATAACAAAAAATCACCATCCAGTTCAAAGGCACAAGGATGAATATAGAGATCATGACAGATAAGAATAATCAAAATCCTAAAACACGGATGAAATCCATCCTGTACTACGCCTTAGGCCGGTTTCTTCAAAAACAATAACCAAATTCCTAAAGCACAGATTAAATCCATCTTGTACTATGCCTTAGGCCAGTTTTTTCAAAAGAATAACCAAAATCCTAAAGCGTGAAAGAAATTCATCATATACTACACCTTAGGCCAGTTTCTTCAAAAGAATAACCAAGATCTTAAAGCGCGGATGAAATTCATCCTGTACTACGCCTTAAGTCTGGTCTCTTTAAAGGAAAAGTATGAAAATCATTATCAATAGTGGATGTTCCATCAATATTAATCCGCATCGAACTAGAACATGTCCTTCTAATCTGTAAACAAAGAAAAAAAGGGGGAAGGAAAAGCAAGAAAAAGAAGAGAACGCATGAACAAAAAATATACCTATTCTTGATGCTTGCAAAACAAACTCGAATATTTCGAAAAAAATATTCAACCAACCCCAATCCTTTTACCCATTAACATTTGCTACGAAGTGGAGAAGAAAATATCTATATATAGGCCTCAAAAGGCATCTGCCAAAATAGATATCCTGTATGGACTTGGTTAATTGCGGCGGTGACACTAAAATAATGTTATACCCCGTGTGTTCCTATCATTTAACCGATGCGTGCATATGTATATGGAGAGTTTTGGGGTACAACGCATATGAAAAAGGACTCAAGAGATGAGTATACGAGCACGGTATCGAGCGGGCAGGAGGCCAGGGCCAGAGGCTAGGCTCACTGGGCGCCGCAACGTGCTGCCAGCCCGGCGCGATGGGCGGCATGCTGCGCCCCCTTGCCACCGCCTTATATTTGAAAATGAATTGAACCTTTACTTAATATATATATATATATATATATATATATATATATATATATATATATATATATATATATATATATATATACGTGTATATATATATGTGTGTATATATGTGTGTGTGTGTGTGTGTGTATGTATATGTTTTAAGTGAAGGTTCAGTTCATTTTCAAAAATTTCCCAAATCAGACTCGCGACCATACGAAGCATACTCTCCATTTTCACCCCCTTTTCACTGATTTATGCCGCTAAACTCAGTTCATATGCAAATTCTTCTTGGATAACGAGTTCTAGGCCTACGAGGAACATCTCTATGGAGTCATTTCTCGAAAATTTGCTTGAAGTACCGAAACTCCGCTGAGTAAAATTTGTAGAAATCGCTTCTAATTGAGTCTTAAGCGGCTACAAGTGATAGGTGAGAATTTCTACCTTCTAAACTCTCAAGAATTTATGAGTTTTTAGCCGAATTGAATGAAGTTGAGTTGTAGTCAATGTTTTTGAAAGATATTGTTATTTGTCAATTCCTAGTATTGAAAATAGCCTTTTTATCTCAGCATAAGGGCTGCAATTTGGTGGAATTACCAACTACAGGTTGAAACTATTTGGGTGAAAGAGAATCGGCATTCGAGGTATGTTAAGGCTAACCTCTTCGACGAGTTATTATTGTCGTATAGTAATACGACCTGTCCTTGTAAGCAAGTCGTAAGCATGTATATTGTGATTAGCTGCTGCAGATAGTTTTGAGATTAAAGTTGACTATTTCAGTTGGGACTGACCCCACCTAATATAGCAATCCATTGAAGAACCCTAGGGTTGCTAGTTGTGTCATTGCCTACGGGTCTATAGATCGCTCAAAGGAGTTATATGATGTCTGACATAACTATATTCAGGCCTATAAGATCATTTTATAGTCCATCCACGAATGGACTTCTTTTTATGCCATATTGACATCACTAACCCACCGTCAAGCCTTGTGTGTCCAGGGTGCAGTCACAGGAGCCCAGAGGGTTCAGACACAGCTACAGGAGCCTAGCGGGCTCAATTGAAAACCCAGAGGCCAGGTAGGTTATCTATAGTTACCTACTGCATCATATTGACCGGTTAGGGGTATATAGATTGAAAAGTACTTGTCGGGGCTTATGGGGGCCCGGGTAGGTTATTCTGTGTTGATTCTACCTTCCAGGTATGACCCTTCTTATTGATTACTCTCAATTCTGTTATCAGCTTTATTCAGTCATTTTCATTACTACCTTAGATACGCGGTACATATTGCACTGACGCTCATCTATGGGGCACTGCACACTTGCCTGTAGGTGCGCATAGACGTGGTTCAGGACCTTCTTAGCCATCAGCTAGGGTTAGCAGTTCAATTAGCTCCTTTTCTCTGGAGTTGTTAGTTAGAAAGGTTTTCTCTTTTGTTTTCTAGCTTTTGGGTAGGTTGGGGCCTTATCCCGACCACTATTCCACTCTTAGAGGCTTGCAGACTATAGTTTTCAGTTGTTGGTTGTTGTTAGCCATGTGAGGCCTATGTATGTTATAGTTTGTGTGTTGGCGATGTGGGGCTTAATTTAGCTAGTTAGTTAGCAGCCTTGTCGGCTATAGTTTATATATGATTGCCTGTTTTCCTATTGTTATGACTAGACAGAATGATGGTCTTGTCGGCCCCCATAGGATCCCTTTATTATTATATTTGTGGGTTAGCTATTTTCTTTTACAGGTTTTCTATGTGGCCTTGTCGACCCGAGGCTATGTCTACAGCGAGATATAGTTGTTTGTTTTCTTGATTTGAGTTGCTGGCAGGCACCAGAGGTGCATATGCCCAGCCAGGTCAGTTCAGGTCGCAGTGGGCATTAGGTGCCAATCATGTCTCCCAAGGTGGGGCATGAGAAACTTGGTATCAGAGCAACATCGTATCCTAGGAAGTCTGCAAGTCGAGTTTAGTAGAGTCTTATAAATGGTGTGCTGTGAACTAGATTCTATAGCCAGGAGGCTATGAGGCATGATAGCATGGTTATCCTTCTTTCTTATCCAATTGTGCTATAGAGATATGTTGTATAGTGTTGAGTCACTAAGCTTACGTTATTCTGCTTATCTACGGAGAAAATGTCTGATACATGACAGACTAAGACTGGTTGGGAGTTGAACACTGCGGCAGGAAAGGGCACTAGCAGGGTGCCACTGTCAGAGTCGGCCTGACCTAAGGGCGATAGAGAGACATAAACCTAGGTCTCCCTAGCACTCTCTGCCACATCAGGAGCCCCCTAAGGCAACAGATATGTCAGCACCACCCCTAGTAATCCCTATACCATTGGATCAGGAGGTTAGGGGCGTAGTTTATATGTTGGATCAGATGATGGTCGCTCAGTGCTATCCTATGGTACCAGTTGTGGTCGAATCTATGGGAGGACTCAAACGTTCGAGGGTCCAAGAATTTCTTGCCCTGATTCCTCCACAATTCATGGGGATAGACCACGAAGAGGACACTCAATACTTTTTGGATCAGTTGTATAGGGTATTTAGGGTGATGCACGCTACACCCACAGAGTCAGTTAAGTTGGCAGTATTCCAGCTATGACACATAGCGGTGTGGTGATACGAGAGTTGGGAAAGGTCCCGAGGTAGAGAGGTACCCCTTTCGACTTGGTCCAATTTTTCAAGGCCTTCATAGATCACTATTTTCCTTGAGAGATTCAACAGTCCTGGGTGGATCAGTTCCTGCACTTGGAGCAAGATACGATGAGAGTTTGAGAGTATGCAATGAGGTTTGACTCTTTAGCAAGATATGCGCCAGCATTTGTGGATACCAAGGCAGCCAGTGTACACCGATTCATCATGGAGGCTTCTTCAAGAATATGTGGAAACCTGTGTTATAGATACCTTACTGGAGGATATGGACATTGCGTGCATTCAGGCTTTTGCTCAAAACATTAAAGGATTAGGTGTCATCAGCATGAGGTAGAAAGAGCGAATCAGGAGCAGTGCCAGAGGGCCAAACCCACTGATGTGCAGATAGAATTCTAGGGCGGACCCAGGCCACAAATATCAGGTAGGCTACCCAAACCTTCACCTTAGCAGCAGTAGAGCGATAGATCATATTGTCATGGACAGTCAGTGTCACTACCCACTTTGGGGGGTATGACTGGCACCTGGTGCCCTACTAGGACCTAAACTGTTAGACTACTGAGCCTAAGCACATCTGGTGCCTGGCTGGCTCTAACTCAGATTCAGGGAAACAATGGGCTATATAACGGCTGTAAATACAGCCTCCGGCCGACTAGGCCTATAGCCACCTGTACCTGTACTAACAGCTAACCAGAAACATATCAATATAGGGGAGCCTATGCGGCCGACAAGGCCACCATGCTGTCTAGTTATCTGTAACTCAACAATGAAGTACTGGAAAGCTACGTGACCGGCGAGGTCACCACTACTGTCAACAGAGGCCTCACACGGCCAACAAAAACAAAGAATGCTGAACAACTACAACAAACTGCACGACCTCACACGACCAGCTCAGCTGACCACAGGGAAATACATACAGACTGCAAGCCTCTAAGAATACTGATAAGATGGTCGGGACAGGGCCCCAGCCTACCCATGCTGTACAACAAAAGAAAAGGGATAAACCTCTAACTATCTAGCTCCGGATGACTGGAGCTGATGACTCTGTGAGCTGGCTGGAATCACGAGGTATCGGCCCCTCATCTATGAGTACCTGCAGGCAAGTAATGCAGTGCCCCACAGGGCGTCAGTACCACTGGTACTGAGTATGTAAAACAACAACTGAAAGATATCTGAAAACAACAATACAATTGATGGAACTGAAATAGAGAGGAATAGACTAAACTTGTCTGAAAATGTAAAGTTATGCCTACTCTTAACTATACTGGAAGGAGTAGGAGTCATACCTGGAGATGTATCGTTCTACTGTCAATCTACTTGTATCTAGTGTAACATAGCATAACATAACATAACATAGCATAGCACACACAAACCTTACCCGGCCCCCATAAGCCGGGAGGTACAATCAACACACAATCTATACCCCTACCCCGGTCATCCCATCTCCTATAATAACTATAAGCATCCTGTCAATTCTCTGGGTATGCACTTGGGCTCGCTGAGCCCCTGACTATAACTGTACCTGAGTCCAGAGGACTCCTGAATCAACACCCCGGGCGTACCCGCTCGATGGGTGTGTATAAGGGTCGACCAAGGCACAATATAGGGAAACTGGCATCCCATCTTCGTCCCCTGTGGGACAGCATGCCACTCCGTGGAGTGAAGTATCCTCGCCCTCTGGCAGATGAGTCGATACAGCTATTAACCCTGGGGCGGTCATGAATGCTAGGTGATCCAACCCCAAGACAATACAGTGGTCTCAACTAGTAATACTATCTGCATATACCACATACTGAAGCTAATGATGATAATGTATCTGTACATACTGTATGCTGAACTAGTGATAGTGATATGTATGTATTTAATACATGCTGAGACTGATAATGGTATATATATATATAAATGTAATCTTCTACCATACTGTACTGAGTCTAATGTTGAACAAGATATCGTTTTTTTCTGCTGGAAACCATGCTGTATAACTGAGTTTCTATAGTAACATGATTTACTATTTCTAACATGCTTTCTAAACTTCATTTTAATCTATCATTCTACTTCTGAGATACCTTACAGATACTTACATTTCTTTACTAAGTTTCAACTGAATACGATAATATCCTAACATACTTTACTAAATCACATACTGGGCATGTTGTACAGTTCCTAGCACTTTGTATTAGAATCTATATCGTGCTAGCAAGTTTCACGCTATACATAACATGATACTTCCAATATCATACCAACATTTATAATAAACATAACACACGACTTCTGAACATTCTATTGGTCTTTAAACTATTTTACTATACCGAGACTACTAACTTGCCGAGGAAACTAGCTTTACATACCTTCGCTACTGATTTCCCGACTAACTGGCGTAGCTTGGTCAGTATTCCAGCTATTTCTCCCAACTGCATTCATATATATGTCAATCAATATTAAATACAACTTTATTCTGAAGGACGACATCACTTTCGATATAATTATAGCCTAAACTTAGGCTTATCGAAAGACGGTCGAAAACTCGCTATTTTCCAGAAGTCCAGAAGGGAGAAGTATTCACTTCACAGCTAGGAACACATAGACACTAGTTTGGAGCAATTCTACTTACCTTAGTCCGGTAGCTCGACGATTCGTCGGTCGTATTTCGCGAAACAAAATCCGTAAGAATGCTCCCTGCTGCTATATACCTCGGTATCTGGAGTTAATTTAGATTTGGACTACGTTTGGTGGCGTAATCGGATGATAATATATAACCCTCTTCGTCTCTCCCACTGTTTTCTACGAGTTCTCTGGAAATTATAATGGGTTTAATGAAAATAAACTGAAGTGGGGCTTTATATACTTGGGCCTGGATAGGCCCAACGTGTCATGGAGCCAACGCGGAGGCCTCACCTCCGTGACACGTTGCCATCGCGGAGGGGCTCTACCCCGGCTCCTTCCGCGATGGTTCGACAGGTTACTTCGTCCGATCTTTTTCTGGGCCTTTCTTTAGCATGTATGGCTTTCAAATATGCTTAACCAATGTGCGAATAGGCCATCTAGGTGTCGGGAATCTTATGTGGTATAACAGTCAGGTCCCGACGAGAGCTCGTGAGCGTCAGGTTCCCAGTAGCAGAGGGAATAAGATCAGAGCAGGCTTGCTATACCGCATTGTAGCATTTGCAGTCAACAGTACTTTGGGAGATGGAGATACGACTCTACTGCTTGTTATTCTTTTGGGAAAGAGGGTCATATGATGAGGGATTGTCCGGCCAGAGATCAGGGTCATCGGGACCAGCAAAATAGGTCCTCAACAGGATCACATATTCCAGCACCTTCAGCAGGGTGCAGATAGAGGCAAAGGTAGAGGTAGATTAGGGAAATTTAGTTCTGGTAGTGGTTCGGATCGTACTTACACCCTACCAAGGTGACAGGGGTCAGAGCCATCATCGGATGTTGTGACAGGTATGTTGGATGTTTGCTCCACCCAGTTTATGCTTTAATAGATCCAGGTTCTACTTTGTCTTACTTTACTCCATTACAGAAGTTTGGTATAACACCAGAATTCCTTCAGCAACCATTCGGTGTCTACACCCATCAGTGACTCTATCATTGCTAAGAGAATCTACCAGGGTTGTATAGTAGAGATTGTCGGTTGCAAGACCTTAGCTGATCTAATGGAGCTAGAAATGATTGACTTTGATGTAATTATGGTATGAACTGGCTAGTGCCATGGTATGCCAATGTGGAGTGTTGGACCAGGATTGTCCGATTTCACTTTCCAAGAGAGGTAGTGCGAGAATGGAAAGGCAGTGTAGCTACACCAAAAGGTAGGTTCATATCCTATCTTCGGGCGAGGAAGTTGATAACGAAGTGCTGCATCTACCATATTGTTAGGGTTCGGGATATGCAGGCAGAATCCCCGACTCTATTGTCCATTCCTGTGGTAAGTGAATTTCTAGATGTGTTTCCAGATAAGCTTCCTGGCATTTCCCCAAAGCATGAGATCAATTTTTCTATCGACCTGCCACCAGGTACGCAACCTATACCCATCCCTCTGTACTGAATGGCTCCTGCCAAGCTGAAGTAATTGAAAGAATAGTTGAAAGATTTTCTAGATAAGGGCTTTATCAGGCCTAGTGCTTCGCCATGAGGTGCATTAGTTCTGTTTGTAAGAAAGAAAGACGGCTCCCTACGAATGTGTATAGATTATCGACAGTTGAATAAAGTTACTATTAAGAATAAGTATCCCCTTCCAAGGATAGATGATTTGTTCAATCAGCTACAGGGGGCAAAATATCTCTCCAAAATCGACTTAAGGTAAGGGTATCATCAGGTACGAGTCCTATAGAAAGATATTCTACGGACAGCTTTCAGGACCAGGTATGGTCATTTTGAATTCTTATTCATATCCTTCTAATTGATGAATGCCCCAGTAGTGTTTATGGATTTGATGCACAGCATCTTCAGGTCGTATTTAGATCTGTTTGTGATAGTGTTTATTGATGATATTCTGGTATACTCCTGCTCAGAAGCTGAACACGGAGATCATTTGCGAATGGTACTCCAGATCCTCAGAGATCGCCAGTTATATGTGAATTTTTTGAAATGTGAGTTCTGGCTAAATTTTATAGCTTTCTTGGGTCATATTGTGTCTGCAGGTATCCAGGTTGATTCACAGAAAATCGAGGTAGTAAATACATGGCCCATACCCACGAATCCCACCGATGTTCGTAGCTTCCTGGGTTAGCTGGGTATTATAGAAGGTTTGTGGAAGGATTTTCTACCTTATCAGAACCATTCACAAGATTGACGCAGAAGGAAGCTAAATTCTAGTGGACCGAGGCTTATGAGCAGAGTTTCCAGGAGCTGAAAAATAGATTGACATCTGCCCCAGTATTGGATTTACCGAAAGGCTCAAAGGGCTATGTTTTGTATTGTGATGCTTCAGGCATTGGTTAGGGTGTGTTCTAATGCAACATGGTAAGGTGATTGCCTATGCTTCGGGCAGCTAGGGAAACACGAAAAGAACTACCCCACCCATGATTTAAAGTTAGCTGCAGTGGTTCATGCTTTGAAATATGGAGGCATTACTTGTATGGTGTTCATGTAGATATCTTTACTGATCATAAAAGCCTCCAGTATATCTTCACGCAGAAATAGTTAAATTTACTACAGCGTCGTTGGCTAGAATTACTAAAAGATTATGACGTGAACATCATATATCACCCAGGGAAAGTTAATATTTTAGTTGATGTCCTCAACCGCGAATCCATAGGCAGTCTAGCATATTTGAGGCCCGAACAGCAGGAAATGGCTTGAGAGCTACACCAGTTAGCTAATTAGCAGTCCGGGAAGCAGATTCAGAAGATAATGGGGTCGTGATCCAGAATATAGTAGTGTCATCCCTAGTTGTAGAGGTGAAGGAGCGGCAGTACGAGGACCCTAGTCTAATACAGCTCAGAGAAAAGGTTCAGCAGGGTGAACTATCAGCCTTTAAGTTAACAGGAGACGGTGTCTTAAGGTTCAGAGGTCGACTCTGCATTCCAGATGTAGTAGGCTTCGCCAGTAGATTATGGCAGAGGTACATTATTCTCGTTACTCTCTTCGTCCAGGTTCGATGAAGATATACCATGATATAAAGGAAATATACTATTGGCCTATAATGAAGAAAGGTGTAGCAGACTTTGTAGCACAGTGTCCTAATTGCCAGCAGATAAAGGCAGAACATCAGAAACCTGGCGGAATGACGTAGGAAATAGTTGTACCTATGTGGAAATGGGAAGCAATCAATATGGATTTTTTTATAAGGTTACCTCACACTAGATGTAAATTTGACTCTGTATGGGTCATTGTTGACTGGCTGACAAAATCAGCTCATTTCTTGCCAGTCAGGATTACATTTTCAGCTAAAGATTAATGCTGAATTGTATATGAAAGAGATAGTCTGACTGCACGGTATTCCAGTGTCTATCATTTCTAACAAAGGGGCCCAGTTTACAGCTAGGTTTTGGAAGTTATTTCAGAAAGGTTTAGGGATGCAAGTTAACTTAAGTACAGCTTTTCATTCCCAAATAGATGGCCAAGCAGAATGCACCATTCAAATGCTCGAGGACATGCTACGGGCGTGTGTGCTAGACTTTGGAGGGAGTTGGGACGAGCATCTACCCTTAATTGAATTTGCGTACAACAACAGTTATCATTCCTCTATTCTGATGGCACCTTATGAGGCTTTATACTGGTGTAAATATAGGTCCCTCGTAGGATGGTTTGCAGTAGGGGAAGCAAGGTTGATCAAACCTGATATGATCCATTAGTCAGAAGAAAAGGTGAAACTTATTAGAGACGTTTGCTAACAACCTAGAGTCGTTAGAAATCCTATTTCGATGTTCGGCGTAGTGACATGGAGTTTAATATTGATATTGGGTATTTATTAAGGTTTCTCTTATGAAGGGCGTGATGAGATTTGGCAGGAAGGAAAAGCTTAGCCCTAGGTTCATTGGCCCGTATCAAATCCTTCGAAGGATAGGCCGAGTGGAATATGAGTTAGAACTGCCTCAGGGCTAGAATCCGTTCATCCAATTTTCCATGTGTCAATGCTACAAAAGCGCATAGGAGACCCATCTCAGTTTGTTCCAGTTAAGGATGTTCAAGTTACTGAAGATTTGTCCCACAAAGAGACCCCAGTTGCTATACTAGATCAGACGGTTCGTATATTGAGAACTAAAACTAAAGATGTAGCCTCCATTAAAGACCTGTGGAGGAACAGAAATATAGAAGAGATAACCTGGGAAGCTGAGGATGACATGAGGTTTAAATATTCTCACTTATTTCAGGCTTGACCGAGATTGTGTAGTTGAGGTGAGATAGTTGCCCAGTTATTGTTTTGTTGTTCATATTATTAGTACTGTTTAGTTGTTCGCTTTTATGTTATGGAGCTATGTTGTATCATTGCTTGTAGCGTCTTGTGAGATGTCTATATTAGACTTTTCTGCATTTTACTTTTCTGGATAGTCCATATTATAGAGGAGACTCGGCCGAAATTTTTCTGGCAATATTAAAGGAGTTGAGTCTCTTAAGCTTAAGACCACATTCGAGGATGAATGTTCCTGGGGGGGATGATGTTACACCCCGTAAGTTCCTATCGTTTAACTGATGCATGCGTATGTATGTGGAGAGTTTTAGGGTACGACGCATACAAAAAAAGGCTTGGGGGATGAGTATACAAGCACGGTATCGAGTGGGTAGGAGGCCAGAGCCGGAGGCTAAGCCCAGGCGATGCACTACGTTGCCAGTCGGGAGCCATGTCCAGCGCTTCGCACCCCTAGCCTGGCGCGATAGGCAGTGTGCTGCGCACCCTTTCCAACCCCATATATATATATATATATATATATATATATATATATATATATATATATATATATATATATTAAGTGAAGGTTCAATTCATTTTCAAATACTTCTCAAATCAGACCCTTGACCATACGAAGCTTTCTCTCCATTTTCACCCATTTTTCGTCGATTTACGCCGCTAAACTCCATTCAAACACAAATTCATCTTGGATAATGAGTTTCAGTGTCATGCGCTGAGTTTACACCGTGTACGGGATATGGTACTTGAAGTCACAAGTGACCCCAAGTCAACCCCTGGTCTATCATTCACTGGTATTCTGAGTTAAATAAATATAGCGGAAGCTTTGAAATAATAGAATAAAAGCATTTATGAAAATAAAATTGAAATCATAAAGTTTAAGAACATCATAAATCTGAAATTAATTCTGTTTCTGAAATCCCTCTAACTGATGAGTTGCAGGGACAAGCCCCCGACTAACTCTAAGTCTAGCTAAAAATAATGAACTAACTGAAAGAAATGAAATAAGGCCCTCGAATGATTAGGACTCGCACTTCAACTGTTGAGGTGGAGGATCCGAACTGTGGTGACTGACGGTGCTGAGACTAAGAACCTACAACTATATCATGAAACAATACAGCATAAAAGTATGCATCAGTACTTTGAATGTAAGAGTAGGTGAGAGAAGACAACTGAATATAAATAACTAAACTGAAATGACATGCAATGACCAACTAATATACTGGACTGAACCACTAAAATAAATTTGAAATGGTTAAGATGACCCTGTGTGATGGTCATGGGCATGCCCTAAGTCTAACAGTTCTGAGTCTGACATACTGTACTGAACTGAGATGCTTATTCTGAAATTGGACTGGACTGACTAGTGGGAGAGTGTATAACCAACATATAACCACGTGAGCTAGACGTGGAGTCCAATGTATACACCCCATCGGTAGGACCCAATATACTTTGTCAGGGTATAAAGGCATGAACTGGGTAATCACAAGAGTCTGGGCCAATCAGGCCAAGTAAAATTATAACCTTCGCTGGCAACGTAGTCGTGAGAACCTGGGTACGCTGGAACCCTGGCCCGCTCACGCTCATTGCTAAGTCCTACTCCTACTGGAAAACCTATACTGAATTACTAGGCTGATAGCTCAAAACTAGGGTCCAAGACTAGTCAGGGACATATAACTAAAAGTGCCCTGAGAGTCTTGTCGGACTAGATTCTGAAACTAGATTCTAGACTATTCAGAGCTGCTTATCTGGAAGCATCATAACCGTTTCAGAACAAACTGTAAAATGAACTGGGGTCCTGAGGCTAGTCAGAGTTATATATCTAAAATGTCATGACCGCCTAATGGACCAATAAACTAGATTCTGAGTCTGATTCTGATTACTTGGAGGCACCACTGACACCTCAGGAAAAGACTGAAGTCAAACTGATCAGTTGACAATTTCTGAATAGTTTTGAACAGGTTCTATGTTCTAACTGAACTGAACCACTAAGCAGCTAATAGAGAAACAACTCATTCCAATAACACGGGAATTCCATAATATGGAAAATTTTCAAAAATTAAAGAAATCTTATCCGACAAGGCTAAAATCATTCTTATCAATGGAGTATTTACTCAACATATAAACAATAAGAAATACTAGAAAATTCAGCCCAAATCACACTTCACAAACTAGACGGAATTTTATACACAAATAGTCTTTACTCGAAAATTTAGGGCTTAAATTCACTTTGGCAAGAACATCAATAATTCAGGTAAGAATTGATGGAGATCATATCAATAATAAGTAAGGATATCATTCTATGTGAAACAAATAATAACATATAATTTCTTCGTATTCGAAAACTCAGGGCTAAAACTGATAGAGAAACTATGGGAGGGGTTTTGGGGGACACAAGGGAAGAACAATTTCCCTTGTTGAATTCCCACATACCTGAGTTGAAGTTTCTTGAAGGAGAAAGCTTGGACTGCCGCAATTGAGGCTTGCTTGAAGGTTTCTTGAGAGGAGAGCTTACGATGACTTTTCTGAAAACTTAGAGTGGGAATGAGGAATGAACCGTTTTTCCCCACTAATAGGTTTAAAATTATGAATAAAACAATGTAGTTTGAAGTTTAGGAAAGTAGGAAATTACTAAGTAGCCCTTAGAAAATCGTTGAGAAACTGACAGGTGACCCTAACGGGTGACCTAACGGGTCGTGGTGACTGACCATGACTCATGGTCAAACCCATTGAGTATACTACCCGGATTCCCCTGTAGGTCACCACGAAGGACCTAGCAAGTCGTTACAAGTAACCACAACTCGTGGTCACCATCCGTCAAGTACACTGCCCAACTCCTAAAATTCTTGACCCCGGTATGACCACGAGCCTCACAAGTCGTGGGACCTGACAATGACTCATGAAGTCTTACGTTGGGTACACTGCCTCTCCCTTATTATTTCTCAGACCTCCTTCTTACGATTGACCTAACGAGTCATAAGGTCTCTCAATGACCCATTCGGTGAGTCGTTCTGTGACAATTGCAGCAAATTTCCAAATTTTCTGATTTAAGTCCCGAATCTAGTCTTTGAGTTTTCGGGACATTACAATATCTCTCCCTTGAAAACATTCATCCTCGAATGGTAGAAAACACACAGGAAAGTAGAGAATAACAATCAAAAATTCCAGATATTGTTCATTTAACTCCAAAACTATTGGAATGACTATCTCCGTTTCAAATTACATAGTGAACTGAATTCACTTTTCATACATACATCCAAAGTCGTAAAAGAGACTTATACACATGATTTGAGTCCAACAACTAGATCAGTTTCTATGACAAAACTAACATTTTAAGTTGTAACAGAGTCGGTAGAGAACAAGTGTCGGTATTTGGCCATCATATCTGCTTCGGCCTCCCACGTAGCTCCCTCAACCTGCTGATTTCTCCATAAGACTTTGGATAAAGCTATTTCATTGTTCCTTAGCTTACAAACCTGACGGTCAAAGATCTGTACTGGTACTTCCTCATATGAGACACTATCTTTTATTCCTATACTGTCCAATGGCACAACTTAGGTTGGATCTCCGATGCACTTCTTCAAAAGTGACACATGGAAAACTAGGTGTACAGCTACTAGTTCTAAAGGTAATTCTAGCTCATAGGGTACAATGCCGATACGCCTCAAAATTCTATAAGGTCCCACGTACCTCGGACTAAGCTTCCCCTTCTTGCCAAACCTCATCACCCCTTTCATGGGCGAAATTTTTAGATAAACCTAGTCATCAACTGCACACTCCAACTCTCTTCTACGCACATGGGCATAAGATTTCTGACGGCTCTGAGATGTTTTCAACCTTTCTCGGGTGATCTAAACTTTCTGTATTGCCTCGTGAACTGAGTCTAGCCCTATCAAGGTAGCTTCACCAACCTCAAACCACCCTTTAGGAGATCTACACCTTCTCCCATATAATGCTTCAAATGGGGCCATCTGAATGCTAGAGTGGCAGTTGTTGTTGTACGCAAATTCGATAAGAGGCAAATGGTTATCCCAATTACCCTTGAAATCGATCATGTACGCTCTTAGCATATCTTTTGGGGTCTGAATAGTCCGCTTAGCTTGGCCATTGGTCCGCGGGTTAAAGGTTGTGCTGAGCTTGACCTGAGTGCCTAGTCCCTTTTGAAAGGATTTCCAGAAGTGTGAGGTGAACTGAGTCCCTTTATCTGAAATGATAGATAAAGGCACCCCATGGAGTCTGACTAACTCGCGGATGTATAGTCTGGCATAATCCTTAGCTGAGTCTGTGATTTTCACTGGGAGGAAGTGTATTGACTTAGTCATCCGGTCTACTACCACCCAGATTGAGACATGCTGTCGAAGAGTCCGAGGTAGACCCATAATGAAATCCATATTTACTTCTTCCCACTTCTATGTGGGTATACTGATATCTTGAGTCATGCCTCCTGGTCTTTGATGTTCCACCTTGACTTGCTGGCAGTTTGGGCACTTGGCTACGAATTTAGCAATGTCTCTCTTCATGCCGCTCCGCTAGTAAATATCCCGCAGATCGCGGTACATTTTAGTAGCACTAGGGTGAATGGAGTATCTCAAGTTGTGTGCCTCAACCAGTATCTGCTATCTCAACTCACCAACATCCGGTATACACAACCTGCCCTAGTAGTGGAGAATCCCATCTCCCCCTTGGGAGAAAGCTTCTATTTCTTTTCTGAGAACTACTCACTTAAGTTTAAGTAAGATGGGATCCTCATCCTGTCTGGACTTGACTTCAACTACCAAGGATGAATCCGATCTGCTTTGCATTACCACACCACCTTCGACTTAATCCACCAACTGCACCCCAAACCGGGCTAGTCTGTGAACATCCTTCGCTAACTCCTTCTTGCCTTCCTCAATGTGAGCCACACTCCCCATAGACCGTCTGCTTAGGGAGTCAGTCACCACATTGACTTTACCCGGGTGATACAGCACACTCATGCATATTCCTTTAGCAACTCCAACCACCTTCTCTGACGCAGATTTAGATCCTTCTAACTTAACACGTACTGAAGACTCTTATGATATGCAAACACATCTATATGAGTTCCATATAAGTAATGCCTCCATATTTTTAGCGCGAATACCACCGCTGCCAACTCCAAGTCCTGAGTTGGATAATCCTTCTTATGGACTTTGAGCTGTCTGGAGGCGTAGGCTATCACTTTGCCCGGCTGCATCAGAAGGCAACTGAGTCCAACTCTGGAAGCATCACAATAAACAACCAATCCATTCGTTCCTTCTGGCAAGGTCAGTACAGGAGCAGTAGTGAGTCTAGTCTTCAACTCTTGGAAACTCTTCTCACACTCATCCGATCACTGAAATTTCACCTTTTTCTGAGTTAACTTAGTCAGAGGAGATGCTATAGAGGAAAAGCCTTCCACAAACCGTCGGTAATATCCAGCTAAGCCCAGGAAACTCCTAATTTCAGTAGGAGAGTTAGGTCAAAGCCAATCTTTCACTACTTCTATCTTGTGAGGGTCTACTTGTATCCCTTCACCTGAGTCCACATGACCTAAGAAATTCACAGACTTTAACCAGAATTCGCACTTGCTGAACTTGGAGAACAACTAGCGGTCCCTAAGTGTCTGTAATGCTAATCATAGATGATTTGCATGCTCTTCCTCATTTTTGGAGTATACTAGAATGTCGTCGATAAATATAATGACGAACATATCCAGATACTACTTGAAAACCCTGTTCATCAAATCTATGAAGGTTGTTGGGGCATTTGTTACCCCAAAGGACATCACCAAAAACTCGTAGTGACCATACTGAGTTCTGAATGTTGTTTTTAGTATGTCACACTCTCTAACCCTTAGTTGATGATACCCTAGCCTAAGATCGATTTTTTAGAAACAGTTGGCACCCTGAAGTTGGTCAAACGGGTCATCAATTCTGGGTAGGGGATACTTGTTCTTGACTATGACTTTGTTCAGCTGACGGTAATCTATGCACATTCTAAGGGTATCGTCTTTCTTACGTACGAATAGCACTAGAGAACCCTAGTGAGAGACGTTGGGTCTGATAAAACCCTTGTTAAGAAGATCTCTTAACTGCTCCTTCAACTCCTTAAGCTCAGTTGGAGCCATTCTGTAAGGAGGGATTGAGATGGACTGAGTGTATGGGAGGAGATCTATTCCAAAATCTATTTCCCGTTTAGGGGGAACTCCGGGAAGATCTTCAGAAAAAACATCTGGGAACTCGCTGACCAATGGAACTGACTGAATAGTTGGGGTCTTAGAGTTGGAATCCTTGACCCGAACTAGATGATAAATACATCCCTTGGAGATGAGTTTCTGGGCCTTAAGGTAGGAAATAAACCTACCTTTAGGCGCTGAACTATTGTCCGTCCATTCTAACACTGGTTCATTTGGAAATTGGAACATGACAACTTCAGTTCTACAGTTAACTGAGGCATAGCAGGAGTGTAACCAATCCATGCCAAGGATAAGGTCAAAATCAACCATGTCTAATTCTATGAGGTCAGCTGGGATGACTTTATTCAGAACAGAGACTAGGCAGTTTCTATACACCCGGCTGGCTCTAACTGACTCGCCAACTGGGGTGGAGAATGAGAATGGTTCTAAGAGGACCTCCGGACTGATATTGAACTAGATTGCTATGTAGGGAGTCACAAATAAAAGAGTGGCTCCTGGATCTATAAGGGCATATACGTCCAGATGAAAGAGACGTAACATAACCATAACTACGTCAGGTGAGCTCTCCTGGTCCTGACGGGAAGACAGAGCATAGAAACAGTTTTGACGCCAATCGTCATTCGTACCTGATGTGTTAGCCTACTGGGCTAGTCGACCTACTAGAGTTGATGATGTGATGGATTGTGATCTCCCTCGCCCGGCTGATGGGCACTCCCTAAGCCGATGTTCGAGTTATCTGATCTTGGGCAGATTTATATGCCCAAGTGATACTCAAACTTATCATTTTCACCTTGTTTATTGTGCAATGTGTATACATTTTCATGTAATTGGTAATAAAAAGTGAATTTATACTAACCAACATGATTAGCATTGTTTTGTAGGTAAAACATGATTTTGAGGAGCTAAAATGCATGTTGGAACAATATCGGAGTTGGACTTGGATGCGAGCACGGAAAAGATATTGGAATGCACAATGTAAACGGGCTCCGCGATGGAGTCGTGCCACGCTATCATCGCGGAGGCACACTGCATGGAGGATGAATTAATTTGGCAATTTCCAGTGAAGCCTCGCGACAGCTCCGTGGCACGGAGGCAAGCCTCCGCGTTGCATGCCGTGCCACGTTGAGGCTATATTCCCGGACCCTGGATTTCTAGTGAGGGTCCGCGTCCACGCCGTGTCACGGAGGCAGTGCTCCGCGTTACCCTCCGTGACACGTTGCTTGTTATTCCGGGAAAAATTCCCACTAGTATAAATAGAACACTTAGGTTTATTTTTTAATTAATTCAGACTTGGTGGAGCAAGGACGTGGGTTACAGGCAGTTGAGGGACGAAAATGCTAAGGGTTTTTCTCTCTTTCTTTCTTCTTTCAATCAATTGTTTGTATGATTAACACTTGTTTTAGGATGATTAATCCACAAATGAGTGGCTAATTCTCTTCCTTGCTGAGGTTGTGAACAATGGTGATGAATTCTGGTTATTGAATTGTATGGTTTTTCATCTTCTTCTTCTATGTTGTTCTATTAATTCTTGTTTCTACTGCATTAGTGTGTGGCCGACATTAATGTACATCTAAAAAGTCCAATTTCACTCGAGAGAGCACGAAATTGGAAAGTTGTGAATTAATAGGGTATTGTTCTTAACTTGATTTGGGAAAATTGGGTTTTGATGTGCTTTCCTGATAGAAATATACTTGAAAGCCGTATTAGTCAGTTTAGGAACCGGAATTGTATTGCTAGGTCATAGATTGCATTTGATCACAGAAATGTAGACGGATGGTTTATGATTCTTAAGTGAGGTTAAATACGAGAGTTTTAATCTCTAGGCTAATGTTCTTGGCTAGCAACTAGAAGAGAAGAATAACCAAATTATGATTATAATCAAGTTCATTACTTGTTCTTAACCTTGGCATGCTCATATCCATAGTTTCAATTCAAAGTAAATATTTGTTAATAGTTTTAGTATATAATTTATAAACAAAAATTATTTAACTTTTGGTTATGTTGTTGTCAGCATAATTAGAAGTAAGCTAGAATATAGTATACTTGAGCAATTTTACTTATCCAGAGTCTCCTTGGTTCGATACTTGGCTTACTTAGCCACTTTATTACTTGTTTGACTACGTGCACTTGCGTGTCGGTTTTAAACCCATATAGCAAACAGCCGAACAAGTTTTTGGCGTCGTTGTCGGGGAGACTAGGCAATTGGTGAAATTGTGTTAAGTGTAAATTTACTGTATTTTTGTTTTATTTTCTTAAGTGTTGACAACTTGGTCTTAGACTGTATTTTGCAGACTTGATTTCTGTGAACACTGGCAAAGGACAAGGAGCTGGTGGAATCTTATACAGAGCCTGAACGTGAATTTCATAGTAAACGTAGAGAAGCTCTACAAAAGAAGCTGCAGTTGCTCAGACAGTCTATAATGGAGCAACAAAATCCACCGGTTGTGAGGGCACTGTTAGTGCCCGACGAAGCAGCAGCAAGGCCGGTTCGCGAGGTGGCAATCCCACATGCCAATAATGTACATTCAAGTATCCGCAAACCAGAGCCTGGAGGGAGATTTGAATTAAAGCAGAATATGGTGCAACTTTTGCACACAAGCGGGCAATTTACCGGTCTCCCTCATGAAGACCCACAACAACATCTCTAGAATTTTTTGGAGATAAGTGACACTTATATACCCGCTGGAGTGTCACCTGATTATGTTCGGCTCACCCTATTTCCGTTTTCCTTACTTGGTGAAGCCAAGAGGTGGTTAAAAGCTGAACCACCAAATTCTATATCAACGTGGGATGATCTAGCACAAAAGTTCTTGATAAGATTTTTTCCCTCTGGTAAAACAGCCAGACTTAGAAGTCAAATTCTAAGTTTCAAACAGAGGGAGAGAGAGAATTTATATCAAGCCTGGGAAAGATTTAAATCCATGTTGCGGGACTGTCCTCATCATCATCAGTCCAATGAGGTGTTGGTACACACATTCATTGAGGGTTTGGAACCCCATACTAAAATTTTGTTAGACTCAGCAGCTGGAGGGCAAGCGCTGAAAAAGACTTATGAGGAGCTGTACACTTTGCTCAACCGAATTTCACAGGGCAATCTAGAATGGAATGCAGATTCATCTCGAGGTGGAGCAAGGAAAGCAGCAAGAGTGCTTGAAGTGGATGGATTTACAGCTATCGCTGCACAGATAGCTGCCTTGCAGAATCAGTTGAACAACCACTTCAGCAATATGAATTTGAACCAGCCTTCAGCTTCAGTCAATGCGGTCCAGCAAATGTGGTGTGAAGTGTGTGGAAGCAGTGAGCACTCAGCTGAGTGTTGTGGAGCAAACCCAGATTCGGTTAACTTTATGGGCAATGCACAGAGAAATCAGCAGCAGTTTGGTAACGGCTACAACTCAAATTGGAGGAACCATCCAAATTTTTCGTGGGGTAGCAACAACCAACAAGGCCAAAGTTCGGGTCAGGGTATGCACAGGAATCAAGGAGGGCAACAGAACTACCAATCTCAATTCAGAAATCACAATGCCCCTCCTCCACCACCATCACCGAGCATTGAGGAGATGTTCAAGACCATGATCGCTAATCAGGCGCAATTGCAGGCTGACTATGTTAAATTGGCAGCCGAAGTGAAGAATAATCAATTAGCGACCAAGGCTCTTGAGTATCAATTTGGGCAATTTGCTAGTGCCCAAAACACAAGGCCCAGAGGAGGACTGCCTAGCGACACGGATCCTAATCTGAAGCAGGTAAATGCAGTGACCACGAGGAGTGGTTTGCAGTTGAAGGAGGTGGAACCGGAAAGACCGCCTCAAAAGTCAGGAGCAGCAGATGTTGAGGGAGAGCAACTTGCGGATAAAGGGAAGACCAAAGAAGCTGAATCAGAAAGGCCTCCACCCCCGTTCCCTCAAGGACTCAAGAAACACAAGGAGGAGGCGTGTTTCAAGAAATTTATGGAGGTGCTTAAACAGGTACATGTTAATTTACCTCTTGTTGATGTCTTGCAGGGAGTGCCAAAATATGCGAAATATATTAAAGACATCGTGGCCAACAAAAGTCGTCTGACTGAGTATGCCACGGTAGCTTTGATGGAGGAATGCACTTCCCGGATCCAAAATAGACTGCCCACGAAGCTGAAAGACCCTGGAAGCTTTACTATCCAGCTTACTATTGGGCAGAGTATCCGAGCTCGTGGATTATGTGACTTGGGGGCGAGCATAAATCTGATGCCATCTTCGGTATTCAGAAAGTTAGGTCTAGGGAGTCCTAGACCTACAACCGTAATCTTGCAGTTAGCAGACAGATCCTTAGCTAGGACGGATGGCATTGTTGAGGATGTGCTTGTGCAAGTGGGCTCCCTCATTTTTCCGGTCGATTTTATTGTTCTGGATTTTGAACCAGACGCTGAAGTCCCATTTATTTTGGGACGACCCTTCTTGGCAACCGGAAAAGCATTAATCGACGTGGCTGCGGGTCAACTTACAATGCGAGCACATGACAAGGTAGAAGTGTTCGATGTGTACAAAGCACCCAAGCTCCCGATTGTAAATGAGTAACTCTCGGTGATCAATGTGATTGATCATGGGAATGCTAAGTACATGAATGATTCCCGGGAGTTGATAAGAAGACCACCAGACAAAGGTGAGCACTACTGGGGGGAGGACAAGGATCGTGAAAAATCGTCCATCACCCTAGTGGATAATTGAGCATAAAGGACGTCGAGCCGCGACGGTAAACCAGGCGCTGCACGGGAGGCAACCCGTGAAAAATATTTTTTTCTTTTGTTTAGTAAAGTGTAAATAGTTTTTATTTTATTTTCCTTTTTCTTGAGTTAGTACAAATTTTTCGTTTTAGTTAATATTTTTTATTTTAGTTAGGGAAATCTATTAATCTAACCAATTTTGTTTAGTAAGGTGATTTTCAGGTCAACCGGAGAAAAATGTGCATGGAATCGGGAAGGTAAAGGCAAGGTATGAAAAATGAATAAAATGAAGAGACAGAGCACTGGGGCGATGGCTCCGTGTCACGGAGGAAGGGCTCCGCGTTACCCTCCGTGACATGTTTAGGTTAAATCTGGATTTTTTTTAAAATTCCAGAGGACCATCGCGTTAGCTCCGTGTCACGGAGGAGGGGCTCCGCGTTACCCTCCGTGACACGTTGCTCTATATTTTGTGACGGGTCACACTGGGTTGCCGGGTGACCCGCGTATTTCTTTCATTTTAAACCCCGAATTTTTGCCCTTTTTCCCCATTTCCTCTCTACTCCGCGACCAAACACCTAAGTTCCCTCTCCCAACCAACGTGCCACGCTACTAAGCAAACAATTTGTCAAGTTTCTTCGGTTATTCAACGTAAAGGTATGTTTTCCTCTACTCTTCCAAGTTTTTGTCGATTTTAGTCGAATTTGAGCATGGGAGGTGAGATAAATCACCCTAATTAGCAATTTAGCATGAAATTGAATTATTCTTTGATTGATAAATGTTCGGAATGTTGTAATTAGCGTTTGAACTTGTCGATTGCGTGAATGATTCAAATTTGATTGTAAAATTGATTTCTAGGGCTGGGGTTGTTAAAATCGAATTGGGTAACTTGATAAATTGGTGAATTATATGTCGGGGTGTGTTTGTGAATTGAGATAGTCATTGTAAATATTGTTTGAAGGTAATAGACGACGAATTCTCGGGTTTTGGGAAAATGTAAAAATTGTTCAAATTGGTTTGGTTATTTGGATTCGTATGTAGATAGAATTTTTGTAGTTGTTTTTGTTTGTTGTTTTCGTTGCTAAGTGCAATGGTTGAATTGCTAGCGATGGTAGGATTGAGATTAGCTGTATGAAGTCTGAGTAGTACGCTAAAAGTTATACTGTCGAAATTTTTTTGTGAACGCACTAAGCATAAATTGTATAATTGTTTGTGTTTGGGTTGTAAATAAAGTAATCCTTGCCGTAGTATCGTAAAAGTAGCTAAGGACTAAGTGTGGGGTAAACTTAGTTTAACCCGACCTTAGCCAAAGCTAATATGCATTTAGCTTGACATTGTGCTTGTTTATTTATGTTGACAGGTACAATGGCGAGTAGGCAGGATAAGGGTAAAGGTGCTTCTACTTCAGGCACCGGGAGAAAACGCATGAGATTGGGCACAGCAGTCCCAGCTGCACCAGCTGTTCCGCGCGGCCAACGCCGCCAGTACGGAACGAGGTGGGTGACCGATGAAGGGAAGAAGTGGTACGCTAAACATAAGGAGAATAAGTACTTCCCTGAGGAACATATTGCACGGGAACCACTAGCACAGGAGTTTCCCCGTATTGTGCAGAGAATCGAGGCAGCTGGGCTCAGCTTCATATTTCAGGAGCCCAAGGAGTGCAACCTACATTTAGTCCGGGAGTTCTATGCAAATTGGAACCCAGCCATCAGAAGCCACACAATAAAAATCAGAGGGCAGATTGTCACTCTGGAACCCCAGAAATTAAATGCCATTATTGGAGTGCGGGACACAGACGCCCACGTTCTCCGCCAGCTGAACATCACCCCACCATACGCTGATATCAGATGCACTTTGTGTGGGGCTCGATCCACAGCCAGATGGAGCAGACATAAGGAGAGGGGTTACCACCAGACTCTGCCGTATTCTCAAATGAACAGGGAGGCAAGAATTTGGCTGAAAATAGTTTGTTCGTGCTTAATCCCGGGGGTGCACATGACGGATGTGACCCGGGACCGTGTGTGCCTGGTGTATGCCCTGATGAAAGGGCTAGAGATTAATGTTGGGGCGGTCATCATATCCGCCATGAAAAGAGCCCGACTACACCAGGGCCACAGGTATGGGTTCGGCGGACTTATCACCACCTTTCTCTGGGGCCTCGACATCGAGCAAGAGGCTTTGGACTACATCCTGCAGTTGGAGCGGAGGGCCCTTGATGTGACCAAAACCAAGGCCCCCGACACCACACACGGGCCAGTGCTGACACTGGGCGAGCGACATGCTCGTGACGATCAGTACATGGCACGGATGTTTGGTATGCAAATGCTTCAGCTCCAGATTGGTGGGAGACCAGCCACGGAGGATGAGTTATGGAAGCTGGAGCTGGATTACCCATTTGGCGAGAACGCCAGAGCTTTGTGCCGAGTGGGGCCGGCCTTCGTTGAGCCCACTGACGATGATGTCCCCACGGACGAGGAGACACATCAGGAGGACTCTGATGTGGAGTCCGATGACGACGATGGAGGTGACTCGGATATGGGCGATGAGGCAGCAGCACCGGATGAAGAAGTCGAATATTTCGACTGATCATGGAGTTCCACCACCCGAAATTTTTGTGATTTTTAATTTTTGTGAACACTGGGGACAGTGTTCGATTTAAGTGTGGGGTGGGGAGTAGCTAGGTGCTGGGGCTGGGCTGATTTGCTGTATGTTCTTCCTTTGTTTTGTTTGTATGTTTATGTTTCCCTGTGGTTGTGAGTGCAAACTGATTTGTATTTGTATCTGTACATATTTTTGTGGTAGTTGATGTGTGTTGTGAAAGGTTGTGGTTGCCAGTGTAAATATTTTGTAAATTTTGTAAATATTTTTTTCTATCAAAATGATCGATATTTTTAAAATTTTTGCGAAAATATTTTGTACATATTAAAATATTTTGTAAATATTTTTCCATCGAAATGATCGATGTTTTGCAAAAATTTTACAATTTTTATTTTTGGGTTTCTCAGAGTTTGTTTTCGGTTCCTTTACCGAGAATAGTCCCATTGAACCGATGTCATAGTTAGTGACCGTTCCCTATGATGGATGGATGACGACCGTCTTAAGGGAAATGTAGTCGGTAGGAGTAGTGATTTTAATTAGTTTTCAGTTTTTTCTTTGGTGGATTGCATCACTGAACCTGTAGTTACTATATGGTTGTGAAATTTTGGTTGCGTGTTGTAACTGATATTCAAAATGTAAAAGTGATTCGTTTGAGAGCATGCAATTTTGTAAATATGTTGAGTTACCTTGGCTGTAGAATTCGATTCGGTATGATTGAGGCTTAATTCTGAATTCATGTAGTTGGCTAATTAAAGAGTCTGTGAATGCATCCTGAATTGAGCATGTGCATAAAGTGTGAAGTGAGGTGTTGTTATTCCATGCTATTGTGAAGTGTCTAGAACTTGCCTGGTGTGTACAAAATGAAATGAAGGAGGTGTAGTGTTAGAAAGGATGTAGGCATTTCTTTGTCTTAACCGAGAGTTTCTATATTTTTTTCTTGTCGTACTCTCATTTTTATGTGACTGTATACCCTAGTCAGCCCGTTGAGCCTTTAGCCGATTCTTTCTTTCTTTTGTCCAAAATTGTATAAACTAAGCTTTATTCCTTCTTTTCATTAGCCGTAAAGTCTATACAAAACTCTTAAGCGCTTAAGAAGAACAGAAAAATTTTCCCAAAGTGTCAAAGAGTGAGAATAGTGGAAAGAAAAAGAAAAGCAGAGTGAGGAAAGAAAAGAAAAGGTTGAAGAGGCACTTGTTATAATGAAATGATAATGAAGGTGCATGAAAAACCTTTGTGTCATGTCAAGTGTGTTTGGTGAAATGGGCCATAGGAAAGTAAACCAGCATGAATGGGATGATGAAAAAAGAAAAGAGAGAAACAATGTTCATGAGTTGATGGGAATGTGTTGAAAAGGCGCTTAAGGATGCTAGTGACTATTATTGGCTAATCCAATATATACTAGTTCCATAGCTTCCATTACAACCCATTAAAGTCCTACGTGATCTTACATTGCATTTTTTTATATTAGTGGAGTAATACACTAAGGGCAAGCCTATGGGTCATGACATGATGCATGTGAATTCTTTTGGGAGAGAGAGCGAAATTAATTTCTACATGCCCTTACTTGAATGTTTGTGTGTTGCATAAACATAAAGGGGAAGATTCTCTTGAGTTGTGAGGGCACATGCTTGATGAAAGATTGATTTTCGTGTCGAATATCTTGATTAGCTGATTTGCATGAGTTTGCTGATATCGAGGGTCGATTTTTAAAGTCTAGGAAGTCTTAATGTATTAAAGGTCATTGCATTGTTAAGACCATGCATGTTTTCTTGATGATTTACAAGGTTGAATGATCGGTATGACCGTAGCTCAAATTGTCGCACCATAGTGGCGAAGGTTGGGATGTAATTTGCATGAGTTATGTATGTGTTGTTCGAGGACGAACAAGGATTTAAGTGTGGGGTAAGTGATCTTCGGCAGATTTATATGCCCAAGTGATACTCAAACTTATCATTTTCACCTTGTTTATTGTGCAATGTGTATACATTTTCATGTAATTGGTAATAAAATGTGAATTTATACTAACCAACATGATTAGCATCGTTTTGTAGGTAAAACATGATTTTGAGGAGCTAAAATGCATGTTGGAACAATATCGGAGTTGGACTTGGATGCGAGCACGGAAAAGACATTGGAATGCACAATGTAAAGGGGCTCCACGATGGAGCCGTGACACGCTACCATCGCGGAGGCACACTGCATGGAGGATGAATTAATTTGGCAATTTCCAGTGAAGCCTCGTGACAGCTCCGTGGCACGGAGGCAAGCCTCCGCGTTGCATGTCGTGCCACGTTGAGGCTATATTCCTGGACCCTGGATTTCCAGTGAGGGTCCGCGTCCACGCCGTGTCACGGAGGCAGTGCTCCGCGTTACCCTCCGTGACACGTTGCTTGTTATTTCGGGAAAAATTCCCACTAGTATAAATAGAACACTTAGGTTTATTTTTTAATTAATTCAGACTTGGTGGAGCAAGGACGTGGGTTACAGGCAGTTGAGGGACGAAAAAGCTGAGGGTTTTTCTCTCTTTCTTTCTTCTTTCAATCAATTGTTTGTATGATTAACACTTGTTTTAGGATGATTAATCCACAAATGAGTGGCTAATTCTCTTCCTTGCTGAGGTTGTGAACAATGGTGATGAATTCTGATTATTGAATTGTATGGTTTTTCATCTTCTTCTTCTATGTTGTTCTATTAATTCTTGTTTCTACTGCATTAGTGTGTGGCCGACATTAATGTACATCTAAAAAGTCCAATTTCACTCGAGAGAGCACGAAATTGGAAAGTTGTGAATTAATAGGGTATTGTTCTTAACTTGATTTGGGAAAATTGGGTTTTGATGTGCTTTCCTGATAGAAATATACTTGAAAGCCGTATTAGTCAGTTTAGGAACCGGAATTGTATTGCTAGGTCATAGATTGCATTTGATCATAGAAATGTAGACGGATGGTTTATGATTCTTAAGTGAGGTTAAATACGAGAGTTTTAATCTCTAGGCTAATGTTCTTGGCTAGCAACTAGAAGAGAAGAATAACCAAATTATGATTATAATCAAGTTCATTACTTGTTCTTAACCTTGGCATGCTCATATCCATAGTTTCAATTCAAAGTAAATATTTGTTAATAGTTTTAGTATATAATTTATAAACAAAAATTATTTAACTTTTGGTTATGTTGTTGTCAGCATAATTAGAAGTAAGCTAGAATATAGTATACTTGAGCAATTTTACTTATCCAGAGTCTCCTTGGTTCGATACTTGGCTTACTTAGCCACTTTATTACTTGTTTGACCACGTGCACTTGCGTGTCGGTTTTAAACCCATATAGCAAACAGCCGAACATTATCCACAACCAAAATAGCCCTCTAGACCCTGAAGGCACTCTCCCGGGTGATTCTTGCCACACTTGGGACAAGTTGGATACCTGTTCCCCGTACTGTGAATCTGAGACTGAGTGCCAGATGACCCACCCCTCTAATCCTGGCGGGACCAAAAGGTTGGGGCGCTGGCTGAACTAGGTGTTGGGGATCTCTACTGTTGTTGCTGCTAGTACTGTCGTAGGTGGATACTACCGCTAGACCTCTAATGGCTGTAATCTAACTGGGTAGTCCTTGCCCATTTGTTCTTTCGCTCCATATCCTTCAGCTTTTCGACCTCAATCTGTTGGGCATAGACAATCAAGCTGGAGAGGTCCATATCTTTAATCAACATCGTTGTTCTGCACTCCTTAAGGACCAATTTCGACACCTCGTTCATAAATTTCAAAATGCGAGCCCTTGGCTCGGCTACCATCTCTGGGCGTACTTAGATAGCCTGGTAAACTCCAGAGCATACTCCTCCACTGTTCTGTTAACTTTTCTCAAATTCATAAACTCTGCCCTCTTTGCCTCCCTTAGCTCCCGGGGGAAAAATCTGTCCAAGAAAGTTGTGTGGAACTCTTCCCACTCCACTAGTCCTGCTCCCATTGGCCGCCCCTCTTTCCACTAGTCATGCCAGACCTGATCTACCCCTTTTATCTGAAGGCAGCCAGGTCAGCACTTTCAGAGGAGCTAACACCCATAATGTGGGTAATCTTCTTGACCTTGATCTTGGGCAAATTTATATGCTCAAGTGATACTCAAAAGTACCATTTTAGCCTTGTTTATCTATCAATGTGTATACATTCTCATGTAATTGGTAATAAAATGTGAATTTATACTAACCAACATGATTAGCATTATTTTGCAGGTAAAATGTAATTTCGGGAAGCTAAGATGCATGTTGGAGGATATCGGGGTTGGACTTGGATGCGAGCAAGGGACAAGACATTGGACAGCATGAAATAAAGGGGCTCCGCGATGGAGCTGTGTCACGCTGCCATCGCGTAGGCCTTCTGCCTGTATAGGGAAATTTCGACCAAATTCCAGAGAGGGTACGCGATAGGTCCGTGGCACGGTGGCTTGGCTCCGCATTGCACGCCGTGCCACGTTGGGATTTATTTCCTGGACCCCCAGTTCCAGTGAAGGTCCGCGTCTGTAGCGTGTCATGGAGGCAGTGCTCCGCGATGCACTCCGTGACACGTTGCTTGTTATTCCGGGAAAAATTCCCACCAGTATAAATAGAACACTTAGGTTCATTTTTCAATATTCTGACTTGGTGGAGCAAGAACGTGGGTTACAGGCAGTTGAGGGGATGAAAATATCAGGGTTTTTCTCTCTTTCCTTCTCCTTGTATTCAATTGCTTGTATGTTTAACACTCATTTAATGATGTTTAATCGACAAATGATTGGCTAATTCATCTTCTTGCTGAGGTTATGAACAATTGTAATGAAATGTGATCATTGATTCTTTGGTTTTTCATCTTTTCTTCCATGTTGTTCTATTAATTCTTGTTCTTACTGCATTAATGTGTGGCCTACGTTAATGTATATCTAAAAAGTCCGGTTTAACTCGAGAGAGCAAGAAATTGGAAAGTTATGAATTAATAGGATATGATCTTTTCTTGGTTTGGGAAAATTGGGAATTGATTTACTTTCAGGATAGAAATATACCTAAAAGTCGTATTAGTCAATTTAGGAACCGGGTTTGTATGGCTAGAACATGAATTGCATTTAATCACAGAAATGTAGGTGGTGGTTCATGATTCTTAAGTGAGGTTAAATACGAGAGTTTTAATCTCTTGGCAATAGTTCTTGGCTAGCAACTGGAGGAAAAGACTAACCAAATTATATCGATTATTAATTTCATTACATGTTCGTTTAACCTCAGCATGCTCTCATTCATAGTTCAGACTCACATTAGATAGTTATTTTAGATTTAGCATAAAAATTATAAAAATAAATATCAAACTTTTGGTTACACTGTTGTCTGCATTTTTAGAATCAAAATATAGTACACTTGAGCAAATTGCACTTCATCCCAGTCCCTGTGGGATCGATACTTGGCTTACTAAAGCCACTTTACTACTTGTTCAACCACGTGCACTTGCGTGTAGCTTTATACCCATAGCAAAAGCACCGAACAGACCTCATCCACGAACTCTTGGGGATCCTCCCTTACTTTGGATCCCTAAAAAGATGGAGGGTTCATACGGGTGAAGTCCCGCACCCTTGCAGCTGCTGCAGACCCATTGGTGTTCATTGACACCACCTGTTGGTTCACCTGGTTGGTGACTGTTTAGGCCAGCAGTTGAATGGCCTCCCTAAATTCGGCGTTAGATACCAAATCATCTTGAGGGGTTGTCGGGGTTGGTGGGGCAGGTCTATTGGCGTTACCAGCCTTCTTCCATTCCCATGTCTGGGAGGCATGGTTCACTAAAATAAAACAGAGCACAAGTTAGAAGGGCATTTTCGGTATTGAACTTTAACACACGATAAAGAGTATGAACAAAAGAGAGGTTTTTCCTAATAACATCTCTTAGCCTCCTCGTCATAAGTGTGGCACGTTTTATACCCATGAAAAGGGCTCTACTCGATGCGGCTTTCAGACATTCCGAGGATACTCTAAACCTAGTGCTCTGATACCAAGTTTGTCACGCCCTGAGTCTACACCCTGGACGGGACACAGTACTTGAAGTCACAAGTGACCCCAAGTCAACCCCTGGTCTATCATACACTGGTATTCTGAGTTAACTAAATATAGCGGAAGCTTTGAAATAATAGCATAAAAGAATTTACGAAAATAAAACTAAAATCATAAAGTTTAAGAACATCAGGAGTTTGAAATTCATTCTGTGTCTGAAAGCCCACTAACTAATGAGTTGCTGGGATAAGCCCCCAACTAACTCCAAGTCTAGCTAAAAATAATGAACTAACTAAAAGAAATGAAATAAGGCCCTCGAATGATGAGGACACATACTTCAACTACTGAGGTGGAGGATCTGAACCGCGATGACTAACAGTGCTGAGTCTGAGAACCTGCAACTTTATCATGCAACGATACAGCATGAAAGTATGCATCAGTACGTTGAATGTACTGAGTAGGTGAGAGAATACATAGTTGAATATAAATAACTAAACTGAAATGACATGCAATGACCAACAAATATACTGGATTGAACCACTAAAATAAACTAAAATGGTCAAGATGACCCTGTCTGATGGTCATGGGCATGCCCTAAGTCTGAAAATTTTGAGTCTGATGTATTGTACTAAACTAAGTTGCTTATTCTGAAACTGGACTAGACGGACTAGTGGGAGAGACTATAATCGACATATAACCACGTGAGGTAGACGTAGAGTCCGATGTATACATCCCATCGGTAGGACCCAATATACCTTGTCAGGGTATAAAGGCATGAACTGGGTGATCACAAGAGTCTGGGGCCAATCAAGCCAAGTAATATTGTAACCTAAGTTGGCAACGTAGTTATGGGAACCTAGGTGCGCTGGAACCCCGCCCGCTCGGTGCTAAGTTCTACTCCCACTGGAAAATCTATACTGAACTACTAGGCTGATAGCTTGAAACTAGGGTCCAAAGATTAGTCAAGGACATATAATTGAAAGTATCCTGAGAGTCTTGTTGGACCAGATTCTGAAACTGGGTTCTAGACTGGTCAGAGCTGCTTATCTGGAAGCATCATAACCGTCTGAGAACAAACTGTAAAATGAACTGGGGTCCTAAGGCTAGTCAGAGCTATATATCTAAAATGTCATGACCACCTAATAGACCAATAAACTAGATTGTCTGATTCTGATAATTGGGAGGCACCACTGACACCTCAGGAAAAGACTAAAATAAAACTGATCAGTTGATAATTTCTGAATAGTTATGAACAGGTTCTACGTTCTAACTAAACTTAACTACTAAGCAGCTAATAGAGAACCCAACTCATTCCAACAACACGGAAATAATATGGTAAAATTTCAAGAATTAAAGAAATCTTATCCGGCAAGGATAAAATCATTCTTATCAATGGAGTATTTACTCAACATATAAACAATAAGAAATACTAGAAAATTCAGCCCAAATCACACTTCACAAACTAGACGGAATTTAATACACAAATAGTCTTTACTAGAAAATTTAGGGCTTAAATTCACTTTCGTAAGAACATCAACAATGAAGGTAAGAATTGATGGAGATCATATCAATAATAAGCAAGAATATCATTCTATGTGAAATTAAAAAATAATAACATATAACTTCTTCGTATTCGAAAATGCAGGGCTAAACTGATAAAGAAACTATAGGAGGGGTTTTGGGGGACACAAGGGAAGAACAATTTCCCTTGTTGAATTCCCACATACCTAAGTTGAAGTTTCTTGAAGGAGAAAGCTTGGACTTCTGCAATGGAGGAAAACCCTAGGCTTGCTTGAAGGGTTCTTGAGAGGAGAGCTTACGATGACTTTTCTGAAAACTTAAAGTGGAAATGAGGAATGAACCATTTTTCCCCCCTAATAGGTCTAAAATTATGACTAACATGACGTAGTTTGAAGTTTAGGAGAGTAGGAACTTACTAAGTAGCCCTTAGAAAATTACTAGAAAAACTGGCAGGTGACTCTAATAGGTGACCTAACGAGTCGTGGTGACTGACCACGACTCGTGGTCAAACCCGTTGAGTACACTACCCGGATTCCTCTATAGGTCACCACGAGGGACCTAACGAGTCATTACAGGTGACCACGACTCGTGATCACCATCCATCAAGTACACTACCCAACTCCTAAAATTCTTGACCTCGACCTGTCCACTAGTGACATCACGAGTCATGGGACCTGAAAAAGACTCGTGAACTCTTCTGTTGGGTACACTGCCTCTCCCTTATCATTTCTCAGACCTCCTTCCCACGACTAACCTAACGAGTCGTTAGGTCTCTCAACAACCCGTTAGGTGAGTCGTTATCTGACAATTGCAGCAAATTTCCAAATTTTCTAATTTAAGTCTCGGATCTAGTCTTTGAGTTTCTGGGCATTACATTCAGGCTTACGAGGAACGTTCCTGTGGTGTTATTTCTCAAAAATTCACTTGGAGTACCGAAACCCCGCCAAGTAAAAATTATAGAAATCGCATCTAATTGAATCTTAAGTGGATACAAGTGATAGGTGAGCATTTCTACCTTCTAAACTCTCGGAAATTTGTGAGTTTTTGGTCGAATTGAATGAAGTTAAGTTGTATTCAATGTTTTTAAAAGATATTGTTATTTGCGATTCCTAGTATTGAAAATAGCCTTGTTCTCTCAGCATAAGGGCTGCAATTTGGTGGAATTACCAACTATAGGTTGGAACTATTTGGGTGAAAGAGAATCGGCATTTCGAGGTATGTTAAGGCTAACCTCTTCAGCGAGTTATTACTGTGGTATAGTAATACGACCTATGTCCTTGTAAGCAAGTCGTAAGCATGTATATTGTGATTAGCTGCTGCAGATATTTTGAGATTAAAGTTGACTATTTCGGTTGGGACTGACCCTACCTAATATAGCATTCCATCAAAGAACCCCAGGGTTGCTCGTTGTGTCATTGCCTACGGGTCTATAGATCGCTCAAAGGAGTTATATGATGTCTGACATAACTATATTCAGGCCTATAATACCATACTAAAGTCCATCCATGAATGGACTTCTTCTTATGCTGTATCAGCATCATTGGCCCTCCGTCTAGCCTTGAGTGCCCAGGGTGCAGCCACAGGAGCCCAAAGGGCTCAGACACAACAACAGGAGCCCAGCTGCTCAGTTGCAGACCCAGAGGCCAGGTAGGTTAGCTATAGTTACCTATTGCATCATATTGATCGGTTAGGGGTATATAGATTAAACTGTACTTGCCAGGGCTTATGGGGGCTCGGGTAGGTTATTCTATGTTGATTGTACCTTCCAAGCTTATGGGGGTCAAGTAAGGTTCTTGCTTGTATACTTACTTGTTAGTTATACTTCAGGTTATGAGGCTATTCAGGTGATAATTCTTACCCTTCTTGTTGATTACTCTTAGTTCTTTTATCAGCTTTATTCATTCATTTTCATTACTGCCTTAAATATTCGGTACATATTGTACTGACGCCCATCTATGGGGTGCTGCATAGTTTCCTGAAGGTGCGGATAGACATGGTTCAGGACCTACTTAGCCATCAGTCAGGGTTAGCAGTTTAGTGTTCTCCTTTTCTCCAGAGTTGTGAATTAGAAAGGTTTGCTCTTTATTTTTTACATCTTTGGGTAGGTCAAGGCCTTTTCCTGACCACTATTCCACTCTTAGATGCTTGCAGACTAAAGTTTTCAGTTGTCGGTCGTGTGAGGCCTATGTATGTAATATTTTGCATGTTGGCAGTGTGGGGAATAATTTATCTAGTTAGTTAGCACCTCGTCGGGTATAATTTATATATGACTGTAGTTAGTTATGTATATATATATTTTAAGTGAAGGTTTAATTCATTTTCAAATATTTCCCAAATCAGACCCGCGACCGTACGAAGCATCCTCTCCGATTTCACTCGTTTTTCATCGATCTACATCGCTAAACTCTATTCAGATACAAATTCATCTTGGATAACGAGTTCTAGGCCTACGAGAAACGTTCCTATGGAGTTATTTCTCAGAAATTCGCTCAGAGTACCGGAATCCCGCAGAGTAAAAGTTGTAGAAATAGCTTCTAATTGAGTCTTAAGCGGCTACAAGTTATAACTGAGAATTTATACTTTCTAAACTCTCGGGAATTTGTGAGTTTTTGGCTAAATTGAATGAAGTTGAGTTGTAGTCAATGTTTTTGAAAGATATCGTTATTTGTCGATTCCTAGTATTGAAAATAGCTTTGTTTTCTCAGCATTAGGGCTGCAATTTGGTGGAATTACCGGCTACAGGTTGGAACTATTTGAGTGAAAGAGAATCGGCAGTCGAGGTATGTTAAGGCTAACCTCTTCGTCAAGTTATTACTGTCATATAGTAATACGACCTATGTCCCTGTAAGCAATTCGTAAGCATGTATATTGTGATTAGCTTCTACAGATAGTTTTTAGATGAAAGTTGACTATTTCGATTGGGATTGACCCCACCTAATATAGCATTCCATCGACGAACCTCGGGGTTACTAGTTGTGACATTGCCTACAGGGCTATAGGTCGCTCAAAGGAGTTATATTATGTCTGACAGGACTATATTCAAGCCTATAAGGTCATATTATAGTCCATCCATGAATGGACTTCTTCTTATGTCTTATTGACATCACTAACCCTCCATTGAGACTTGTGTGCCCAGGGTGCAGCCACAGGAGCCCAGAGGGCTCAGAAACGGCTACAGGAGCCCAGCAGGGCTCAGTTGCAGACCAGAGGCCAGGTAGGTTATCTATAGTTACCTATTGCATCATATTGACCAGTTAGGGGTATATAGATTAAACAGTACTTGTCAGGGCTTATAGGGACCCGGGTAGGTTATTCTGTTCTGATTGTACCTTCCAGGCTTATGGGGGCCAGGTAAGGTTCTTGCTTGTATACTTACTTGTTAGTTATACTTCAAGTTATGACCCTTCTTGTTGATTACTCTCAATTCTTTTATCAGCTTTATTCAGTCATCTTCATTACTGCCTTAGCTATTCGGTACATATTATACTGATGCCCATCTATGGGGTGTTGCACACTTGCCTGCAAGTGCGGATAGACGTGGTTCAGGACCTTCTTAGCCATCAACTAGGGTTAGCAGTTCAGTCAGCTCCTTTTCTCCGGAGTTGTTAGTTAGAAAGGTTTGCTCTTTTGTTTTACAGCTTTTAGGTAGGTTGGGGCCCTGTCTCGACCACTATTCCACTCTTAGAGTCTTGCAAACTACAGTTTTTAGTTGTTGGTCATGTGAGGCCTATGTATGTTATATTTTGTGTGTTGGCAATGTGCAGCTTAGTTTAGCTAGTTAGTTAGCAGCCTTGTCGGGTATAGTTTATATAAGATTGCCTGTTTTCCTGCTGTTATGACTAGACAACATGATGGTCTTGTCGGCTCGCATAGGATCCCTTTATTGTTACGTTGGCTAGGTTAGTTGTTTTCTTTTATAGGTTTGCTCTGTTGCCTTGTCGGCCCGAGGCTGTGTCTACAACCGAGATATAGTTATTTATTTCTTAATTTTGAGTTGCTGGCAGCCACCAAAGATGCATATGCCCAGCCAGGTCAGTCCAGGTCCCAGTGTGGTATTAGGTGTCAGACATGCCTCCCAAGGTGGGGTGTGACGCATAATAGAATTCAATTAGAACTATCTCACGCCACACCAAATTATAAAGGAAATAGGATTGTCGCAGACTTGAATTCAATATTACTTGGGATGCAGTTATATGTAATCATTACATATGATTAAATTTCTCTCCTAATAAAATGAGGATATGTATTCCTCTGCCAAGGCTACGGGCAATTGGTCGTCATAAGCAATAAGTAAGTTTCATGATTAATTTTTAATTTTTAATTTGATCTGGTTTCAATTTAATAATTCACTAATACCTCAAGACTAGTCTTTAATTTTAATAAATCTATACATCGACAAGTCTTGAAGTAGGGGGCATTTTGTGGATAATAAAATATTATTATGAATTTTAATATAATTGAATTAATCATTTGAGTCTACTAAATATGAATTTGAGTAATGGTCCAATTTCTTTGGGTTAGTCCATCAAATTGGGCTATAAAAGATAAGTCCATTTTAATGAGCCCAATAGATCATTTTCCTAAATTCTCAAATAGGTGTCACGTGTCAAATGACGTATCACACCAAGTCAACTAAAAGAGCCAATTGGATCATGCAACATGTCAAAATGGCACAGCATGCCTAGTCAAATCAAAGGCCAATGAAAATGTACCACGTGTATAAGTGATATGTTCCGACCAATCAAATATCTCCATGTCAACTTAAATCTGATTGGTTGAAAGAAGTTCGTCGTTATCGCAGCTCTTCCATCCTACAACTATAAATAAGGGTCTCATAATTTAGAAAAGGGACCTGAATTCTAACAACAAGCCAGAGATAGCTCATGGATCAAACGTTGCAGTTTTCTCTACAAGCTACAAGCATTCAAGCGCTCCAATATTTCTTTACAAGTTTCCAAGATCAAAACCACCATATTCAAGATCAAGCTCAAAAGCCCTTGAATTCAAGATCAAATCTATCATATTTAAGATCAAGCTCAAAGCCCTTGAATTTATACTTGAAACAAAGAATTCAAGAATTAATAGAGATTGTAACACTCATATTTGAAATCAAATACTACAATTGTTGCGATATTTTTTCGTCCTGATTATTATTTTCCTAGCGCAAGATTTTATTGTCTACAAATACTTAGAAACTTTATTAATTTGAAAAAGGCATTAAATAGTTTATGAATAATATATATCTATAATCTCCTATGTCACTCGGCATACACATTACAAAAGGTTTCACCACTGTACTTTAGAGGGAAAAAATTATGAATTCTCCTTAATTTGAAAGAACAAATATGCAGAGGATTTTTGAAATTTTTGAAACAATAAAATGGAGAAGAGCATGTCTTTTGAAATTTTGTGTATTTGAACATTTATATCAGGCATATAATTTGCTTTTAATATTTAATTAGAATAGATATTTTAAAAATAATAAAAATTATACACAATATAATTAAAAAGATAAAATTTAAATAGTTTATGTAATTAGAAGTTTTGTAGTAATTTTATTAAATAATTATAAGTTTTGTAGTTATCATTTTAAAAGATGATTTGTATAAGAATTTCTTTAACTTTTGACCTGATTTAAATTACTTGTATAAGAATAGTATTGGTGTCAAATGAAGAAGTTCAATTCTTGACCGGCCACCGAAAGACTTGTCTTGCCAAGATACATGGCGGATCAACAGAAGTTCTAATAGATGAATCTTTCACAAGTTTTCGTGTAATCAAGACCTTAATATAAATAATAAATAATTTTATTATAAATTATAAATTCTGATGAATCATCAGGAGTATTTGATGAATGGACATGTCACAAGTCTCGAGGTTAGTATAACGATCCAGAAGTCGTTACGGGATGGTCAAGGGCATAGAACACATAAATCTGGCTAAGGATGAGATAGGGGGTTGTGAAATAAACTAAGTATAAAACTGTGCATTGTGGGGAGCTACTGGTCCGGGGGACCGTTGCAATGGTCGGAGTCGCGCTATGGTGGAAATTAAGGAGTAACCATTTGGACCACTGCACCAGTCCTATGACTATTGTAGCGGGTCTGCTGTAGAGGAATATGAAAATTAGAAAGTGGGTTTAAGTGGGAATTACGGGATTTTCACCCTACTATTTTCCAAAATGCAATCAGGAGGTTTAGAGGACGGAAAAACCTTCCAGAACAGTAATCTCTTCACTCAAGGTAAGATTTTTGATTCTCTATCTCTAAAGTGATGATTTTGATCCTAGAAGCTTTGTAGATCTCTAATGGTGGGAATTCTGTAGAGGAAGAACCCTAGGCTGTTAACTAGGGCTAAATTATGGGGTGATTAGGGGGTCAGTTGGCTTGGTGATGATGGGTTTTTATCTTCCCCCCCCCCCCCCCAGAATCATGTGTTGGGAACAAGGGTTACGCAAGGATTACATGTCTAGAACCTAGAAGAATTGGGGTTTATACTTTCGAAAAACACCTCGAATAGGAGGGTTTGATCTTTTAGGCTCTAGATTGAAGGGTAATTAATGAATTACTCTTGTGTTGTAGATTTCACGCACTCCAAAGCTTTGAGTAAAGGCAAGGTCTCGTGGAGTAGTTGAATTTTTACCTTCCAAATTGAGGTAAATTATAGTTTATAGGGATAGACCTATATAATGGCATGTATAGTGTGCAATGCTGGTAATTAGTCTTCGGACATTTATGTAATATGTGAGTTTATTGTTGTTAATCTATCTTAAGAATGTGACTAAGATGTGATATTGAATTGTAACGACTTGTTAAATGATTGCGTAAATATGCTAATGTAATTACCTGTGATGAATGGTTAGTAAAATGATCATACTCAGTTAATGAGAGGATGGTTAATTAATGATGGATTATTTGAGAAGCAGATTGTAAGTTTCTGTATGATGCAAATGATGCACTTGACATGCCTTTTATGAGAATGATGAATGAAAAGATTTTAACATCCTAAAATAAGAGGCTTGAGCCCGAGGGGAGTATTCGGGCGAGCGAATAATAATATTTGAGTGGCTCGTATCCGAGGGGAGCATCCGAATGAGCATATGAGTGAGAGCGGGTGCCACGCCGGCACAGTATATGGATTTCAAGAGTTTCCTGCAGGTCATGACTAGTTAGCCATAAATAAGACCCACTGTCATGTGTGTAGATGATTCATATGATTGAGTGTTAAGGTGAGATGGCGGAGGCTTGTGCCCATCGTGTTACCTTTGGTTGTGTTATTCGCTTATTGTTTGTGATTTCATTTATGTTTATGAGGTAGATGTGAAATGTATTGCGAGAATGTGCTAATTTATTGTGGATATGATGCAAATTGATAACAATAAACATGGAGTTAATGCTATGTGCTACTTTGTCACCATGTTTAGATATTGAGTAGTTGTCGCTAAGAATAACTGAGGATTTGTAACTCTTAATAGCTATTGTGATTTTTGTTCATTATGGTCATTTGATGGATTCGTGGAGTATGTGAAATGTAATTATTGATTTATTGAACTGTGGGATGGATGAACTGAGAAGGGAGCAGCATGTCGAGCTACTACCCTAAGCAGTGTCGCTGCAGCGGAACCATTTCTGCTGCAACGAGACCACTGCCGCGGACAAGTGACCACTGCGGAAGACAAGTCTTAATCCAGTGAGCAAGCAAGTTAATTCCTGAGTGGAGCTAGTATTCATAAAATCGCTTGTAATTCTTCTTAAAGTTGAGGACCCTTTTTAAATCCCTATTGCTGTACTTATTTGTTATTATGTAAGGTCGGCCAATAATGCCTACCAGTACTGTCATGTACTGACCCTACCCCTGCATTTTTTTCTAAGTGCAGAGTTCGAGCCCGGCAGTTGTTTGCGCCCTCATCTGTGAACCGGCAGCTTTTGTGGATTGAGAAGGTGAGCAGATGAGGATGCAGATCACTCTTTTTTTGCAGATGTCCTTTTTTCAGACATTCAAACACTTTATTTCATTTTTAGTTTTAGTTCCTTAGCTTGCAAAAATAAATGTCTGGTGCAATAACAATCACATTTTAGAAAATTGGTTATTTGGCTTTGGTATGCGCAGTGTAATGATCTGAAATTATTTTTTTCATAATAGTTGTTTTTTTTCATGAATGTTTTGATTATGGGGGTAGTATTGGGATTTGTTGGTTCGTCCACCGAAGGGTTAGTGTGGGTTCCAATCACGACCATTTAGATCGTGGCAAAGTTGGTATCAGAGCTCTAGGTTCATTGACCTCATTGCACTAAGATGGGTCTAATAAAGTCTCGCGGATCAGTGCGGAGACGTCCGTAACTTATCTTTGAGAGGCTACAAGACTTCATGCGGTTACTTGATTCCAATTGGTATCTGGTGATCCAAATTGGTATCTAACAACTTTTCTTCTTTCCTTCTCAGATGGTGAGAACACGTGCAAATGGTAACAGAGACGCAGCACCTGGGCCAACAGTGGCTGCCCCAGTTCGCAGTAGAGGAAGGGGCAGAGGTCGTGGTCAAAGACCCCCTGTGGCCATAGGAGGGCCCGTGCTCCTGCTCCAGTCAGGGAGAGGTCTGCATCTATAGTGCCACTAGCAGTACAGGAGCAGGTGGAAATTATGGTCGAGGTGTCGACGCAGGGAGAAGCTTCAGCCGCACCAGTGTCCTCAGAGGTCCTAGCTCAGCTCCTCAACCTTCTGAGCGTCCTTGTGGGCATTGGGGCAGCACCAGCAACTCCAAAGGGAAAGAAATCATGAATTCAGCATGCAACTATTGTGGCCCTGCGGATTGATGACATATTGGAGGATGTGATGTTTTTGAGGCCGGTGGCAGGACCAGTGATGACAGAGGAAGAGCACGATTTATTTCAGAGGTTCGCTAAGATGAAGTCTCCCACCTTATACGACACAGAGGCAGAGGACGCCTTTGAATTCATCATAGATTGTCACAAAAGGCTCCATAAGATGGAAGCAGTGAAGAAGTATGGTGTTGAGTTCATTACCTTCCAGCTGATGGGTGATGCAAAGCTCTGGTGGAGAGCTTTCGTGAAGTGCAGACCAGCAAGGTTACAGCGGTTGTCATGGACCTAGTTCTACTCCATATTCCTAGAGAAATATGTTCCCCGCACTCTGAGGGATAGGAGGCGGGCTAAGTTCACCACCACTGAGAAAGGAAGCTCATCAGTTGCTGCATACAAGGCCCAGTTTCACTCTTTGTCTAGATATGCTCTACCCTTACTACCCACCAAAGAGGAGAGAATCGGGCGGTTTGTTAAAGGCCTGAATGTGGGTCTCTAGGTACCAACTCTGTAGATAGTCTCTTCGAGTAAGACTTTGTAAGAGGTGGTAGAGTACGTGAAGTGGGTTGAAGGGGTGAGGCAGGAGGGTTATGCTAGAAATACTGAAAAGAAGGCTCAAAGAGTTGTCTCTTTTGATGGTTCTTATGTGAAGGCTCCAGCACCACAGGGTTTCTCTGGGCGCCCTATTCAGTCTACCATGCAAGTGTCAGTCGGAGGTCCACCAGGGGAAGCTCCACAATAGTCAGGTGTAGTTGGGTGTACTCAGATAGTTCATTCTGATCTTAGGGCTCGTCCTATTTCTTCTGTTCCAGCTCAGAGATCGGTTATTAAGAAGGTTTGCCATGAGTGTGGTGAGTATGGCCACATTCACAGGTGGTGCCCCAGGTTCGGACAGGGCGGATAGATTATTCCTCACCCATCTCCTAGAGCTCCGGCCCTAGCTAGGAGGGATAGTAGTGTATTCAGTCCAAATCATCCATAGCTAGGGCGAGGTGGTCAGCCAGCTGCTAAAGGTGGTGTTCAGTAGGGTAGGGGACATGCTTAGGTAGGTAGGGGTGGCACCCAGGAAAGTAGAGGGATGGCACAGCCCAACGAGAGCGATTCTTAGGCTAGTAATTGGGCTCATTTCTACGATTTTCCTGGTAGGCCGGAGGCAGAGGCTTTAGATACCGTTATCACAGGTATGATCTTCATGGATGATAGAATGGCTATTGTGTTATTTGATCCGCGCTCTACATTTTCTTATGTGTCTACTTATTTTGCTTTTGGTTGTGACCTTGTATGTGATGTGCTTAATACTCCTATCTGTGTGTATACTCCTGTTGGGGATTCTGTGTTAGTGGATAGGGTTGTTCGGGACTGCATTATTGAATTCATAGGATTTGACACTCTGGTAGACCTAGTGATCTAAGATATGGTTGATTTTGATATAATCTTGGGAATGAGTTGGTTATCTCCTTACCACGCCATTCTGGATTGCTGTGCTAAGACTATCACTATATCGGGTCCACGGTTGTCTAGGTTGGAATTGAAAGGGAATTGTAGTCCTACTCCTAAGAAACCTATTTCTTATATTCATGCTCATAAGTTTATAGAGCGGGGTTTGGCGCATGTTCGGGACACTATTTCAGATGGTCCTTCCGTAGAGTCGGTTCCGGTTATTTGTAAGTTCTTAGAGGTGTTCCCTGTAGATCTTCCCGGCGTGCTACCGGACCGTGACATAGATTTTTGTATAGACTTGGAACCAGGAACACATCCCATTTCTTCCTCCATATCGAATGGTACCTGCTGAGTTGAGAGAACTCAAGGAACAGTTGCAGGAGTTGCTCAGTAAAGGATTTATTAGACCAAGTATGCCACCATTGGGTGCCACGGTTCTATTTGTAAAGAATAAGGATGGTAGTATGCGGATGTGCATCGACTACCGCCAGTTGAACAAGGTAACTATTCGAAATAAGTACCCTCTCCCTCGGATAGATGACCTGTTGGACTAGTTATTGGGAGCGGCTATCTTTTCAATGATTGATTTGAGGTTAGGTTATCACCAGTTGAAAATTCAGGCTGAAGATATTCCCAAGACAGCCTTTCGGACCAAGTATGGGTATTATGAGTTCATGGTCATGTCATTCGAACTCACTAATGCTTCGACCGCGTTCATGAGCCTGATGAACGGTATTTTAAAAACCTACCTGGATTCCTTTCTTATTGTGTTTATTGATGATATCTTGGTGTATTCTAAGACCAAGCAGGAGCACAAAAATCATTTAAGGATTGTGCTGGGATTGTTGAAGGAGAAGCAGTTGTATGTCAAATTCACCAAGTGCGAGTTTTGGTTGGAATCAGTGTCCTTTTGGGGGCATATGGTTTCCAAGGAGGAAATTCGAGTTGATCCACAGAAGGTGGAAGCGGTCAGGAATTGGGCAAGGCCAACTAATGTGACAGAAATCCGGAGTTTTGTGGGGCTGGCCAGTTACTACCGTCGGTTCATGAAGGGATTCGCCTCCATCACTCGTTGACACAAAAGGATGTTCCTTTCTAGTGGTCAAAGGAATGTGAAGCGAGCTTTTAGAAACTCAAAACTCTGCTGACCACAGCACCTATTCTGGTGTTACCCATGGAAGGTAAAGATTTTGTTGTATATTGTGATGCCTCACGGTCTGGGTTGGGTGTTTTGTTGATGTAGGAAGGATAGGTTGTTGCGTATGCCTCGAGACATATGAAGGTGAACGAAAAGAACTACCTCACGCATGACCTGGAGTTAGTACTGGTGGTGTTCGCACTGAAAACTTGGAGGCACTATCTGTATGGAGCTCGATGCGAGGTGTTCATGGATCGTCACAGCTTACAGTATGTATTCTCCCAGAAAGACCTCAATTTGAGGCAGAGGAGATGGTTTGGAGTTTCTCAAGGATTACAACATCACCATCTTGTACCACCCAAAAAAGGCCAATGTGGTGGTAGACGCATTGAGCAGAAAAATGGTGAGCACGGGCAGTCTGGCTTGCTTGGAGGCTACTCAATGACCAATGGTCAAAGAAGTCCAGACCTTGGCAAACAACTTAGTTAGATTGTTGCTGACCAAAACTGGTGGAGTGTTAGCCAACCTGGAGGCAAAATCCTTGATGTTGGAGGAAATCAAAATCAGACAGTTTGAAGATGAAAACAAGGGTAAAATCAGAGATAAAGTCCTACAGGGAGAGGCCAAGGAAGCAGTGTTAGATGATGAAGGAGTCTTGAGAATAAAGGGGTGGATGTGTGTTCCTCGAGTTGGTAAGCTAATTAAAACTCTCTTGGCGGAAGCTCACAACTCGAGGTACTCCATTCATCCCGGAGTTACGAAGATGTACCACGATCTAAAACAATATTATTGGTGGGGTAGAATGAAGTGAGACATTGTGGACTACGTGGCTCAATGATTAAATTGTCAACAGGTGAAGTACAAGCACCAAAAACCTAGAGGAATACTTCAGCCAATGCCTATCCCCGAGTGGAAATGAGAAAGGATAGCTATGGACTTTATGGTCGGTCCTTACAAGACTTTAGGGAAGTTTGGCTCAATTTGGGTCATAGTGGAAAGGTTGACCAAGTCTTTTCATTTCTTGCCGGTCCAGGTGACTTATAATATGGAGAAATTAGCCAAGCTATATGTAAAGGAGGTTATTCGATTACATGGGGTGCCTGTTTTCATTGTAGCGGACAGGGGCACTCAATTTACTTTCCATTTTTGGAGGACTTTGCAAGCCGAGTTGGGTACGAGGTTGGACTTGAGCACAGCCCTTCATCCTTAGACAGACGAACAACCGGAACGAACTATTCAAGCATTGGAGGACATATTATGGGTGTGTGTGATAGACTTCTGGGGTTATTGGGACAAGTTCTTACCCTTGGCAGAGTTCTCCTATAACAATAGCTACCACTCGAGCATTGGTATGACACCTTTCGAAGCCTTGTATGGGAGGAAGTGCAGGTTTTCAATTGGGTGGTTTGATGCGTTTGAGGTGAGGCCTTGGGGAACAGATTTGTTAAAGAAGTCCTTAGAAAAGGTTCGAATAATTTAGGACTGTTTGGTGGCTTCTCAGAGTAGGCAAAAACAATACGCAGACAAGAAAGTCAGGGACATGGAGTCATGGAAGGGAAACAACTGCTGCTTAAGGTGTCCCTCGTGAAGGGGGTGATGAGGTTTGAAAAGCGTGGCAAGCTCAGCCCGAAGTATATTGGGCCATTTGAAATACTCCGACATGTGGGGAAAGTGGCTTATGAGCTGGCATTACCACTAGGGTTGTCTGGAGTGCATCCGACATTTTATGTGTCCATGCTGAAAAAGTACCATGGAGGATGAAACATATATCATCAAGTGGGACTCTGTGCTGCTGGATGAGAATCTGTCATATGAGGAGGAACCTGTAGTGATATTGGCCAGAGAGGTTCGAAAGCTAAGGTCCAAGGAGATTCTGACAGTAAAAGTCTAGCGGAAGAACCGTTCAGTAGAAAAAGCCACTTGGGAGACCGAGGATGATATTCAGGTCAAATATCCCCAGTTGTTCACAGAATTTGGTACGTATTCTTTTAACTTTTGTATAGACCATTTGGGGACGAACGGTATTTTAATTGGTATCTGATGTAACGACTCGAACGTCGTTACGGGATAGTTAAGAGCATAGAACATAGAAATCAGGCTTAGGATGAGATAGGGAGGTTGTGACATAAACTAAGTATAGAACCATGCATCTTAGGGAGCTACTGGTCCGGGACACCGCTACAACGGTGGGATTCCCGCTGCAGCAAGACTGCTGTAGTGGTCAGAGTCCCTCCATGGTGGAAATTGAGGAGTAACCATTTGGGCCACCGCAGCAGCCCCATGACCACTGTAACGGGGTCTGCTGCAGCGAACGACGGAAATCAGAAAATGAGTTTAAGTGAAAATTACGGGGTTTTACCCTATTATTTCTCAAAATTCGATCAAGAGGTTTAGAGGACGGAAAAATCTTCTAGAGCAGTAATCTCTTCATCCAAGGTAAGATTTTCGATTCTCTATATCTAAAGTGAGTGATTTTGATCCTAGAAACTTTTTAGACCTATAATGGTGGGAATTCTGTAGAGGAAGAACCCTAGGTTGTTAACTAGGGCTAAATTGTAGCGTGATTAGGGGGTGAGTTAGGTTGGTGTTGATGGGTTTTGATCTCCCCCTAGAATCACATGTTGGGAACAAGGGTTATGCAGGGATTATAGATCTAGAACCTAGAAGAATTGGGGTTTTACTTTTGAAAAATAACCCGAATGGGAGAATTTGATCTGTTAGGATCTAAATTCAAGGGTAATTAACGAATTACTCTTGTGTTGTAGATTTCATGCATTCCGAAGCTTTGAGGAAAGGCGAGGCTCCTACGGAGTAGTTGAATTGTTACCTTCCAACTCGAGGTAGGTTATGATTTATAGGGATAGACCTATATAATGGCATGTATGGTGTGCAATGTTGATATATGATTGGTCTTCGAATGTTTATGTGATATATGAGTTTATTGTTGTTAACCTATATTAAGAATGTGACTAAGATGTGATATTGAATTGTGGAAACTTGTTAAATGATTGTGTAAATATGTTAATGTAATTACCTGTGATGAATGGTTAGTAAAGTCATCATACTCCGTTAATGAGAGGATAGTTAATTGATGATGGCTTATTTGAGAAGCAGATTGTAAGTTTCTGTATGATGCAATGATGCACTTGACATGCCTTTTATAAGAATAATGAATGAAAAGATTTTAACATCCTAAAATGAGAGGCTCGAGCCCAAGGGGAGTATCTGGGAGAGCAAATAATAATATTTGAGTGGCTCGCCTTTTAGGGGAGCATCCGGACGAGCATATAAGTGGGAGCGGGTGTCACGCCAGCACAATACATAGATTTCTAGAGTCCCTTGCAGGTCATGACTAGTTGGGAATAAGATCCACTAGCATGTATGTACATGATTCGTATGGTTGAGTGTTAAGGTGAGATGGCGGAGGCGCGTGCCCGTCATGTTACCCTTGGTTATGTTATTCACTTATTGTTTGTGATTTTATTTAGTTCATGAGGTGGATGTGGAACGTATTACAATAATGTGCTAACTTATTATTGATATGATGCAAATTGATAACAATGAACATGGTGTTAATGCTAATTGTGACTTTATCAACATGTGTTGTTGAGTAGTTGTTGTTGGGAATAACTGAGAATTTGTAAATCTTAGTAGTTATTGTGATTATTGTTCACTATGGTCATTTGATGGATTCATAGAGTATGTGAAATGTAACTATTGATTTATTGAACTATGGGATGGATGAACTGATAAGGGAGCAGCATGTCGAGCTAATGCCTAAGCAATACCGCTGCAGCGAGAGGCTTAATCCAGTGAGCAAGCCAGCTAATTCCTGAGTGGAGCTAATGTTCATAAAATGGCTTGTAATACTGCTTAAAGTAGAGGACCCTTTTTATATCTCAATTGTTATGCTTATTTGTTATTATGTAAGTTCGGCCGATGATGCCTACCAGTACCGTGTCATGTACTGACCCTACCCTTTCATTCTTTTCTGAGTGCAAAGTTCGAGCCCGGCAGTTCTTCGCGCCCTCACCTGTGAACCAGCAGCTTTTGTGGATCGAGAAGGTGAGCAGATGAGGACGCAGATCACTCCTTCCTTGCAGATGTCCTTCTTTCAGACATTTGAACACTTTATTCCTTTTTTAGTTTTAGTTCCTTAGCTTGTAAAAATAGACGTTTGGTGCAATGACAATCAGGTTCTGGAAAATTGGTTATTTGATTTTGGTACACACAGTGTAACGATCTGAAATTATGTTTTTCATAATAGTTGATTTCTTTTTCATGAATGTTTTGATTATTGGGGTTGTATCAGAATTCATTGATTCGCCCACCGGAGGGTTAGTGTGGGTGTCAATCATGGGCCGTGACAGTTAGTCACAAATCCAGACAAATTATCAGAGTTGTAGTACAAAGTGTGTTATAACTTGAATTTTCTAAAAGAAAATCACAATACATTTTTGCTTCAAAATTAATCAACTTTAAATTACTCAGAATTTAATATCCAGCATGCTAATACTAATTTTAACTGTTAGATTCAATGTAAAATTTTAAAAACTAATAGAATCACTTTACTTTTTTTAATAATCAAGCTCAACAAAACTTATCATGGTGTTTTTAAGTTTCTGTAAACATATATGAAAAAAGAAGATAAGGAAGAAGGAGGTGAAGAAAGAAGAAGAAAATGAACGAGGATGAACACAAATTCTAAGAAATGTTTGGTACGACCAAACTCATTTGTGTGAAAAAAAAAAAAAGTAACTTTCTCATAGAAATGTTTTTAATGGAATAGATTTTTTCAGAAAAATAATTTTTAATATTTATTTGGTGAGTAAGAATATCTTTTAAAAATGATATATAAACATGAATAATAATAATATCAGCAAATTGGAGAATGCATTGATAAAATTTTTGAGCAATAGTGATAAACAATAATATATATTCTAAACTTAAGTTAAAGTAAGTTCATAATATGAAGTTAAAAGTAAAAATAATTATGAGTAAAATGACATCTGTATATATGTGACTATGTGAGTGAAGTTATTTTCAGAATTTTGAGAAAAATATCTTCCAACAAGCCAAATACTAAAATATAACTTACCTCGTAAAAATATTTTTTTCTTCATATAAATCACAAAAGTAACTGGTGTTGGTGAAAGCTGTCAGCCATTTATAAGGTTATAAAACCTTCTTATACTATCAGCTGCATAATATATATCAATATTCTATATCTATTTATAAGAAGTTTGCAACTCTTTAGACATTGGAATCCTATGAAATAATGGGACATATGTGGAGTCCATTGAATTAATTTATGGGTGCATTATTGCACTCCAATTTCGCGTATATATATATACGCATATTATTATAAAAGTGAGAAGTTCCTAAATTGAAAGTTAGATTATTATTTTACCCCTTCATTAAGTTAAAATTTAATTAATACATAATTAAATATTAATACTTTATCATATTATATCATATTTATATATTTATTACTATATAAGTGGGAAGTCAAAAAGTGAAAAGTTAAAATAAATAACTAATAATGACAATTAATATAAATAATAATAATAATAATTATTATTATTATTATTATTATTATTATTATTATTATTATTATTATTATTATTACAAAAGTGAAAACCCTTATCTTAAAAGTTAGATTACCATTTTGCCCCTCTGTGTGTGTGTGTGTGTGTGTGTGTGTGTGTGTGTAATAAAAAAAATGAATAAAGTCATTCATTGAACTAAGTAAATAAGGAGAATTATTTCACCTGCCAATAATTATTGTAGGTTACTTTTATATTTTTTTAATTATTATTTCATATACTATATTTTCATCTTCTAAGCTTCTACAGGTAACAATAATATTTATACACAATCCTCTAATGAAGATCTATACCATTAAGCATATCTAATATGAAAAATATGTCTTTCTATTATGATTATACTCTACACCTTTGAATAGGTAATATGAAGTTGTTGCATTTTTTTATTTTTCTTTTATTATAGTTTTTTAAATATTTTCTGATTTACCTTCTTGTTTTGTTGTTGTTGGCATTTTGGGTTTGTATGAAATTTTCATCAACTTGATAAAAGCATCCTCAAACTTGCAGATTAAATTTACTCTTGGCACGTGGCTTATATCTATGCCCATCATGGTAACTTGTATTTTATGTAATTCTTGCATTTTTTTGCATAACTGTTGAAAAAAAATTAATTTTACATTTTATTTAGATGATCTTGCCGCGCTTTATACTTAATTGTCATCAAAGCATGATTTGTAAACTAAGGTAACCAAAACGTCAGTTCAATCATTTTGAATTTACACTTATCACAACTCTATATTTAATTTTTTAATGTGAATATACACGTGCAAAGTACGTCTCCAGAAACTAGTATATATATATAACGAATATACTGTAAAGATCCTCATGATCGTTTTAGACCTTATACATGATTTTTCTGTTTTAGTTTTTTTCATAGCTTATGTATGTTATTTGCGATCTATGTGGATAGGTGATACGATTTTCGAGGTGATCGAACGAGTATTAGGTGAGTTTTTCAGTAGTAAAGGTTGAAAAGTTGAGAAGTATGGCCAAAGTCAACTTTTCAGGTTAACAAACTCGGATTTGAATTCTTACAGCTCCGTTAGATTAGGAAGGTAATTTTTTCCTTAGTTGGATAGTTAATATGAATCTCGAGGTGTTCAGGAGGATTTTAGGTCCTTGGTTAGATTTTTGAAGTTTAAGAAATTTAAGTGGCATCAAGTTGATACGTGCTCCGTTGTGACACAGATCTCTAGCAAATTTATTGAAGGCCAATAGTGCATGAAATCGTGAATGCCCCAAGATCACCCTTCTTCTCCAACATGGTACCTGAAATAATAGTACTCGCCCTGTGAGTGACAATGAACCCTTCATCTTTGATTGATCTCTTCTTTGTAACCAAGTCCTTGACATATTTGGCAAAATCAGACATCTCTTGAAATGCATCAATAAACGGAATGCTCAATGACAACTGCTTCAAAATATTTAGATACTTCTCAAACTTGGCATCCTTGTCTAACTTCATTAATCTACGTAGGAATGGTGTGAAGACTTTAGAATCGATGTTAGTATCTTAGAAACCTCCACTACTTTATCCTCTACCTTGTCCTTATTGATTTTTGTTGGGCTCACATTTGTCTCATTAATATCGAGAATGTTAACATAAGCTTCCTCTTCTTCCTCAGAGACCTTTTTCCCAATGTACTGGCCAGCTCCAGAATTTAGCACTTCACTACTCCAAATCGTGATTGCCATGAAATATACGTCTTGACCCCCTCCGCTACCTTTAAGATTTGCAACTGTATCACTCGGTAGATGCACTTTCTGCTTCGAATTTTGCTCCCTCTCGTCTATTGCTCTAATTTCTGAATCGAAGCTACGAGGGAGCTCACTATTCTGTCAAGCTCTTCAAAGTTGAGTTTGACTTCTCCTGATTCTATAATACCCGTTTTAGTATGCTTTCAAGTTTAGAATGTTCATGTTCATGATTCAGCCATTCTCTCCACCGCTGCTAGTTAGATGATTGGCCCCTTTGAGGGACATATGGCTTTGATCTCTTGTTCCCGAAGTTTTTATTTTTTTAATTATTCTGATTCTAATTTTCTTGACCTTGTGGTTGCAGTCTCCACTGATTTTGATAGTTAGATGGTTGTTAATTTTGATTCTGATTCTAAAAATTCTGCCTAATAGCAGCCTTATGCATTATTAATATTGTTAGCATCTTCAAATTGCACTGAAGGTGGTTCTGTATATTGTTGATTTTGCATTCAAGGAGGACAACCCTACATATCATCAACAATATTTACCTTCCTCAGTTTATTCTCAGTAAATCTCTTAGTGGTTAAGGCGATATTAGTTGTCATGTTGTCCATCAGTTGATCTCTCCTAATTCTCTTTGATAATATGACTCATTGACAGAGCACCAGTGATATCCCCACCATTATCACCAACATGCTACGCCTGATTGTGCTTGGTTATTTTATCGAGAATGGTGGTGATACGATAAAAGTTTTTTCATAAAACAATCTCCGACCGCATTGTTGGCCACATATTGAGTAAGAGGAACAACTTGGTGTAGAATTTCTCCAGAAGAATGTTATTTGGGAACTCATTAGTAGGAGCTCTGAGGATATATTGTTTGAACCTCTCTCAAGATTCAAATAGCTACTCACCTAGTACCTGCCTGAAGTGAAAGATCTTGTCTCGTTGTTCAACCTTCTTGTTAGGAGGAAACTATTTTTTTCATAAATACATTCACCAACTTTGACCAGGTTTGAATAGAGTTCGATGGAAATTGGTGGAGCCACATTCTAGTTTTTCCAAAAAGAGAGTATTTGAAGACCTTCAAATGAATAGCATCATTTGACGCATTTTTCTTCTTGTGCATATTACACATCTCAAGAAAAATTTTCAAGTGTTGGTATGGTTCTTGATCAGTAAAGTTATGAAATTGACCCTCAGCCTTCAACATTGTATATATGTTTGCATCTATCTTACAGGTAGCAACATTTATGTGTGGAGGCACAATGGCGCTAGCATAGTCAATATCATCCTCTACTTCAGCAAGTATGTTCCCTGCTTTAATATTAAGCAGTGTTTCTATGGTCACCTAATTCAAAATAAAGCAAAAAAGGTGTGATGGAATAGATCAAGATTCAAATCAAACTATTTCACAATCAATAATATCAAAACCTATTCCCTAGAAATGGTGTCAAAATCTGATACGCTCAAATTTCAACCTAATACATGATGTAAAATATTCGTATACAAATATATTAATTCAAATAAATTGGGATCAAATCCCACAGAGTATAGTCGTGAAAAGATTACTGATGTGAATAAATACTTAATTTTTTGTCTTAAGATTCTATTCCATTAAGGTTAAAAATTTTGGAATTTATAAACTAAATAATATTCTAAAAATAAGTTGTTGGTAATCAATATATTAAAAAATCGAGCTTAAAAATAATATTCTAAAAATAAGTTGTTGGTAATCAATATATTAAAAAACCGAGGTTATGTTTTCATTACAGGGAAGTCTCTCAATCAAGATACTAATAGCGACTTTGTATTCATATGCAGATAATCTCTAAATGATCACTCACTGATTTCCAACATATAAGTGATATTTCTCTTAGTTGATTCTTTTGAATAAACCAGAGCTAAATTTAAAATAATTATTTTCTGCCATATAAATTCAACTTATTCCTAAGTAAATTATCAAATGAGGGTTAACACCTCGAGTTCTTGTTAATTAATCTTTTCAAGTCCTAATTAACTTTTTCAAGTGTTATTAGAGTTATATGATGTAAATTAATGTTTGCAACCATCAACTGTTAATGAAAAACGGGGGCAAATTAAATTCACTATCAGCAATTAAGATGAGATTTCTCGATTCTCAACTCTATTAGATTCACGACCAAAATAATTAGATGATCATGATGGAATAAAAGTAGCAGAAACTTGATTAAACCATAATTTATTTAAAAATAATTTTGACAATTATTAAAATCAAGAATACAAATTTGGCAATGAATAATCTCAAGAAAAATGTATCGAAAACTCCGTGATTTGTTCTTGTAATGTAACACGCAAGAAGTATTCGGAAAAGACCTAGAAAAATTATTTATGTTGGTCTAGAAATTTAAATTCTAATCCTTCTTGAAATTGCATAGATGTAACTCACAGGCCATAGAATTGACTTACGGCACATAGATGAATCATGAATTGGCCGCAAAAATTGTCCTCTTTAATCATTGTCAGCGGTCGTAAGTGACTTGTGGACGATAAAATCCAGATACGGTCCACAGAAGTCCTCTGTAACTTGCTTCTAACTCAGACAACCTCCATCGTATTTTGATCTGCGACCTCATGCTTTTGATCTGCGGCTCATGGATTCTGGTCTTCAGACTTCCATTGGTTAGACTTACGGACCGCAAAATCCACTTGCGGTCTGTACCTGGGCTCCCTAGTCGATCCTCTTTTTTCATTTATCTCTATTAAGACTTAGGGTATCATATACAGTTTGTAGGTTGAAACTACGTCTGTAACTGGCACCGTACATTTTTCTATACTTAGCCCAATTTTCTTTCTTTCAAGTCCTCCGAAGTCTATCTATGGTGAGACAGACAAACATCAGAATCCATATGTGGTTCATATGTGACCTAATTTGTGTAATTTTGTCTGATTTTGTGTAATTTCCTCATTTTGTCCAAATACCTATAACATAACATTTTATCATTAGAATTAACTTATAAAAGCGCTAAAAGGCAGTCAAAATTCATACAAAAGGTATGCAAATATATTGTAAAATTTTGATACATCATATTTTATATACCATTGACTTTTCATGAATTTTCTTCTGATATATTATGTGTGCATATTTGATGCACATTATAAACTCAAAATTTTTTATTTCACAAGTGATGAAATTTTCCATAATTTTAAATTTTTTTAATAAAAAGTTTATTGATGTTGATCAAATAAAAAATTTTTTGAGTTTATAACTCCTGAAAATATGTCAATTATTTTTCTTAAATAAATAGTATGAAGTTCATGACTATAGTTTATGCTGATTTTTTTTTTTTGTGGTAGAAGTTTTAGGTTTGTAAAAAAAATTAACCATTTAGAACTATTATATTTAACTTGCATGTAATTCATGTAAAGAAATATTTATATGCTCAAGATTAATGTGATGGATGTAAGATAAATAAATTTTTGAATGTGACCTATTATGCATCAATATTAATTTAAATGTAGTTTTGTTGAAAATGTGAATATTTTATTTGTGTTTATACATGTTATGTCTTTTATGTGCGTAGATAAGTTTATAAATTTTTGAACACTATCATTGCTAAATTAAATAAGGGTGAAAAGCTGAATAGTGATAATTATGATATTTGACATAGTAAGACTTATTACATCCTTGAGGAATAAGAGGTTTGGGAGCACGTAAATCATGTGATGTTTTGCCGAGAGTTGAAGACACCCAACAATATGAGAGAAGTCTTGAGGTTTTTCAAGCATGGAAGAAACTAATAGTATTGTTCACATAATGTTGTTGAGAAATATGACTAATGATCTCATGTGTGAATTTGAATGTTATTCAATGGTTCAAGTCATGTGGATTGTACTGGAAAAGATAAGTTTGGCGGCACTTCTATAAGAAAATTCAATTTAAGAAGTTGACCATCAAGTTTGACACTTATAAATTTCTTTCAAACACACCGATGAGACAACATTTAAGAGAGATGTCAATTATGATACGAGAATTGAAATAAGTTGGTCATAATCTTTCTAATGAAGAACAAGTTCAAGCAATAAGATCTTTCATGTTAACTTGGAGTACATCAAGGGCAATATGACCTACAACAAGAGTATTAAGTCTTTTGAAAATGTTGAGCACCATCTTATTCTTAAAGATGAGCATTGTGAGGCAACTAAACATTTTAGCAAACTTTTTTAGTTGAATCTGTTGATACTTCTAATCCTAATCAAAAAATAAAAAATAAAAAGAGGACTTGAAACAAAAGGGATCTGATAAGCTCGATCAGAAGTGTAAATCTCAATTTAAAAAAGAGAAAAAAGCATGGCCGTAAAAAGTTTGATATGGTCTAGGTGGTGTGATTTCTGTCACTATATGGGTTATTTTACTCAGGATAATTGAAGAAGAATAAGGTAACACCATGTACTCATAATCTTCATTTTGCTTATGTCTCTATTACTACATTAATGAAAAACGCTAATACTTTATGGACTGTAGATTCTGGCACCATGGATCACATAACTAGAGAGACAAAGGATCATTTGTTGCCATCTGCTTTTTAGAAGTAGATGACCTTATATAGGAAATAATGCATCAATTTAAGTGAAGAAAATCAAAACGTGTGAACTAGATTTGCTTGGTGGCGAGTTCTTCTCTTACATAATAATTTGTATGTTTTAAAAATTTGACAAAATTTAAATTCGGTTATTTATCTTCTTAATTTAAATTTCAGTGTGAATTTTTATAATATTTTTGTTGAAATCGTTCATGACACTGAGAATTATAGTTTGAAATAATTACCTCACTGAACTGGTACATTATTTTTAATAAGACACTTTAACTTTGTGGGGGTTCTATTAGCCCCCAAACTAATTTAATATAAAATTAATAATCCCTTTTAACCTACTTGGCATGGAATTTGTGATTCACTCTCTTAAAAGAAAGTCAGCAACAGAAAAAGTTCTAAAAGTTTTATTTTTATAATATTTTCTTTTTAATTGTATTTTCTTTTTTTTTTCTTTTTCCTTTCCTATTTTCTCTTCATATTTTGTTCTTTTTCTTCTTCTTATTCGTAGAACCTAAATATTTATTGTTATCTAAAAGCTTTTGTGTTATAGATTTGGAGATCCACTTTTCATTTCTTCTTTACGTACTATATCTTGACATTTTCTTACCTATTACTATACAAAAAAATATCAAGTTTTGCCTAGAAAATTTTTCTGTTATTCTTTACCAGCGAAGGAAAAAAATCCGATAGAGGAAGTTCTTTTCAGTCTCTTTTATTAGAGATTGAATTTGAGTTTATAAAAAAAATATTCGAGAAAGTATTTAGATATTAGTGTGTCAAAAGAAAAACATACTCACTTTGCTTAAAAAAATAGTTGACGCCGGTGAAATTTTTTCCGTCCAAATAAAAAAATTCAGATCCTACTCATTTCTCTCCTTTATTTATCAAATTTAACTATTAAAAAAAATAGAAGAAAAGAAAGAGAGAATGATGTGGGAGAAGTGGGAAATAATGTTCCTAGACTTCTCAAGAGACGGGGATAAAGGGAAAAGAGAAAAAAATTTAAAAAAAAAGGAAAAAAAGCGAGAAAAATGAAAAGGAAACAATAAAAAATGTAAAAATAATTTAAAATAAAAAATGACGTGTCAAAATATGTATGATTGATGTATGATGTACACATTTTTCTTTGAGATTGATATTGAGTTGAAAAGATTGAAGTAGTTCCACTTTGAGTTATTCATAGGGGTCAAATATCATTTAAAAATAAGTTGCTAGTTCGGGAAACTTTATGTACTCCCTCATTTTGATTATTCATTTGATAATTTTATTGTGTTAGACATAATTTGTGATTTTAATTATATTTTTAATAATTATGATTCTGTTGTTTTAAACACATTCCCTATTTTAAATGCAAATACTTGACATACTAAATCAAGATACATCGGTCTTAAAAGAATAAACAAATTAACAATATTTGCGGTTGATAAAAATCTATTGGCAGGATATAATAGCCTTTTAAATTTATCAATAAATTTTATTTACACGCTCAAATTATAACATATTTCAATTAAGCAATTGAACACATGATAAAATGTTTATATTAGACACTTGTGACTTAATTTTGGAAAAATTTCTAGACATGTTCTTAAGCGCTCATTATATGTATAAGCTAAACACTTAAAATATGTCATATTTTTTTAGCTATAAGTATTAGCCGCAAATCTCAATAAGTCCTTAAATCTTATGTTTTCTAATTGACATTAATGTGTCTAATTAAAGAATATGACATATTTTGTATAATTAGTCTTGGACACGTGCGTTGCACATGTCTTTAATGTAAGCTTGTGCAGATTCGTTAGATGATATATGTAGAACGATATAGTGTTGCTGATAGACGAAAAATGTAATTTATAATCAAACAAAATTGACAGAAATTCAAGGTATTACTTTCTGATATGCACCCAAACAAATTATATTAGTTGCTTATATATTATTCATTTATCTGAAAATATTTTATCATATGATCATAATATAAATTTATTATAGAAATGAGAAAAATAATATTCTCTTTAATTCTTGATGAAGTTATATAATTATTAGATATATAACTGAACGATATTAAAATATCTAATTAAATAATAATATTTTACCATTCATTGAATCAAAATCAAATTAAATATCTTATAACATAATAATATTTTATCATTTATTGAATCAAAACTAAATTAAATATCTATTAATATAGTAATATTTAAATCATATTTAAATATTTAATTAAATAATAACATTTTATTATTTATTGAATCAAAACTAAATTAAATAATAACATTTGAATCATATCATATCATATTATGCTAAAAGTGGGAAGTCCCACATACCAGTTCATCAAATATTGAACGATTATTTTGTCCTACATTCAAACAATACTCTTATAATATTTTTTATACCAAAAAGTAAACAAATCTCATTATACATACATATATATATATGTATGTATGTATGTATATATATGTGTATGTATGTATGTATATATATTTCTTTATTTATTTAAAAGTGAATAATAACTCACTAAACTAAAAGATATTTGACTTTTTTTATTAAAAATGAGAGAGAGAGAGAAGTTAAATAATGAATTATAATATTCATATTTCAATTATTAAATTATAAAAATAGAAAGTCATGAAATAAAAAAATAAATGACTAAAATATCTATCCCTTCAACCAAATAGTATTTCAAAATATTTTATTAGAAAATAAAGATAATTTTTTTAAAAAATAACAAAAAAAGTATTAAATGAAAGGGAAAATGTATAAAATCCTCCTTAAACTTATCCACATAACTTAGTTTAGTACTTTAACTTTACGGGCGTTTATTTACCCCTCTAATTTAATCGAAAGTGAATTAATACCACCTTCCTAAGACAATTCCAGATTCATGCATAAAAGTGTTATACACGTGTCTGACACGTGTATACACTATTATTTTTAATTTTATTTTTATTTTTATCATTTTTTTTTAGTTTTTCCTTTCTTCTTCTTTTTTCCCACTTTTTTTCTTTCCATATTCATGGCAGATATTCATGGCAACATTTCAGATATACAACACACACTCATACCTTGTTTATAATTCAAAGACTTCTTAATAAGATAATTTATAGATGAGATAAACAATCTAATTGAAGAAAGAAAAGTCGCTGGAATTCAATTTTTTCGAAACAAGTGCGACGATTGCAATTTCAATTTTGGATCTTGAATTTCGATTAAGAAAAGGGAAAGATCTAAAGAAAGTGTTTTAATCAGTATGTTAAAAAGAAAACATATATGGGTCAACTTCATCGAGAAAAATAGCATCAAAAAATAACTTTTTCGATCAACTAAACCCACATATAATCTGCCTATAAAATAACCTTTTTTTTATTATTATGTTACAATATTAAACTCATCAAGTAATTTAATCTTTAAAGAAATAAAAAAAAAGAATGACATAAAAGATGAGAAAAGATAGTGAGAAATTTGATTGGTGTTGAAGAGAAGAAGCTGGAAAGAAGAAGAAGCAAAGGGATAGAAAAGAAGAAGAAAGAGAAAGAGTAAAAAAGAAAAAAGAAAATGTAAAATGAAAATAAAAAATAAAGAAAAATATAATTAAATATAACTAATAGCATCATCCAATTAGAAGATGATACATGAGTAGTTTTAGACCATATCTAATATTTTTTCTTATAATACGCTTTTCAAAAATTAAAAATATTTTTTTGCCACATCACTTATTAAGGTGGTATTAATTCACTTTCGATTAAATTAAGGGGGTAAATAAACGTTCGTAAAGTTAAAGTACTAAACTAAGTTATGTGGACAAGTTTGAGGGAGATTTTATGCATTTTTCCTAAACGAAAGGAACAACCATGATACTATGGCTTTGAGTTTTTTTTACATTCTGATGAAGATATCGATAAATAATTATAATTAAATTTGAATGGAGTAAATTAACGTAAATTAGAAAATATTAATTCTCTATTATAACAATTATAGACTTTTTATTTAATTTAATAGTCTAATAATATTTATTGTAATGTATATTCACTTTTTAATATATAAAATATTATTAAAATAATTTTAAATTAAAGGGTAAAATAGTAATCCAACTTTTAAATTGATAGCTTCCCGCTTATATATATATATATATATATATAGTAGTATGATATGATGATTAACATATCTATGTAGGAGATGTTTGAGAACACCTGTATAAAATATTTAAGTTAAAAATATCTAATAAAAATATTTCATTATATATTTAGATACTTAAAGTAAAATAAATTATAATTTAAATTTAGTGAAAATTTAATGGACAGATATTTATTCCGCAAATTCTATTACTAGAGAAGAAGATGATCTAATACAAACAAGATTCTCATGACGAAAATTTTGTTGATATATGCAGTATACATACATTACATGGAATAGTGGTGGGCCAGTCACAACAATCATGTAACTTCGCTTCTGGTTTCATTCCACAGACCACTGTCTCAGGTCTCAACCCAATTCTCCTCATTTGGGGTTTTTCCAAAGGAAAATCTAATTAATCCTTAATCCTGTATGTGAAGTAAGTTTATGGCATCATGATTCTTGAATTTTTGTACTAATTGGCTATTTGTTTGATTTCTTTTTTGTGCTTTTAAGGTAATAATAATGGAGGCACCTGGAGGAACAGAAGCAGCACCCATTCCATTTTCAGATAATCTTCCTTCTCCTGCTTCTCCTAGGACATCACAGGTTAGTGTACTGCTCATTCCTTCTGGATTCATTTTGTTTTTTACTCCCCTCTCTCCCAAATTGTTTTGTACAAGCAAAACCCTCTTCTCTTTGACTATCATTTTTAATAAAATTTGTGATTTGCAGTTCCTAAATATGTTATTTTTTAAATTGAATATATTGAGAGATAGATATCCCAATTTTGACTCTTCCTATCCCAAAATATTATGCTGAATTTTAGGCTGCTTGTCTAAAGCATCTGAAAATGCACTTCTTTTTGTGAGGTGGTGCTTTTCTCATTTTATTTGAGGTGTCTTCTAGTGTATGAAATATGTCCAATTTTAGTTGTTTTTGGGATGATAATTTAATTCTGAAAAATGTTAAGAGTTCTTCTTTATGGTAATGGGGATTGTCAATGCATAGTCTACTATGCTTTTCTTTTAGTGATTTTAAGTAACCTGATGTCATTTTTTTATTGGATGATCCCCAAGAGACTAACCTGATGGCATTTGATATATAATTTTTGCTAGAGAAATCTTTAGTGACATCAGAGAGATTGTAAAATGTAAGACCTTTAAAAGGAGTTCTTCATGCTAGAAGATAAATTCTGTGTCTCCATACTTCATTCTTCTTTCAAGTACAATTGGGTAAGAATGTCTCGTATTCATTTGTATTTTCCGTTATATGATATTTAGATGAAGGATAGTTCTGGTCTAATGGTCCATGATAAGAGACCTTTACTTTGTAGTAAGTTGCTTTCAAGCATTCTAAAGTTTCCTGCAAATTTCCAAATATGAAAAGAAATGGCAAAGTATTTTCTCCGTGTTCTTATTTGGTCTTGCTGTCCCGAGGCTGTTTTGCTTTCCCCTAAAGCCAGAAAACTTTCCTGTCTGTGATACCAGAGCAGCCATAAGTTTTGGGTACCGTGAAGGATATTTTCAGGTGTTATCTTTTCAAAAATTGTTTGAAAATATTTGCCCAAGGATAATGTTTATACATCACATGAGGAAGGTAGGATGTTAGTCTCTTATAAAATGCTTCATAAAACTTGCTTCTACCACTAACAACTATCACCAAGCATCAGAAAACTTCTACCAATACTGCATGATGCCTAGCATTACGCTAAACTAATTCTTAAAATGGTTTTAAGAAGATTTTTTGGGGAAAATAATAATGCTTTACATTTAACCAACTGAAGCCTCTTATCATGAGGATAATGACGTTAGGTACTTTTTCTCCCCACTTGTCTTTCCGAAGGTTATCATAAGCAATGTTAGTCAAATGGTAGAAAAATTAACAAGTGTGCAATTACGTGAAAGTTAGAAGATCTGGGGTAATATTACCACAGGTAACAAGAAATTCGTATCTTTTGGGTACATGCAGGCTGATTTTCAGAAAAGGGAATCCTCGAATATGGTCTCCGGTTTGGGTGCAAGCATGAAACGAGCAGATCTTTCTCTTCAAATACCTCCAAGACATGCAGGCTTTGGGACTGGCAGAAAGTACTCACCCAGTTCACCAGGTCCAACAGGAGGTTTTCTTCGGGCTTTAAGCTTTAAGAAGAAAGCTGCTTCATCTGATGGTGAGAGAAGTTCTCTCCTCAGTTCAGATCGTAAGGTAGTTCCAGGAAGCCCTCTTTCAGCAAACTTTTTCTCCTCCAATTGGCAAAAATGTACTTCTCTACCTGTGACCCCTGCTTCAAATCCATCTCCATCAGTTTCCACACCTATTTCTGCTAGGACACATGGCGAACAACAAAGGTCACATGTGAGTTCCTTTTGTTCCATTAACAATTATGTGCTTTCAATAGTTTCTGAGAAGTTCTCTTCAAACAACTCAGAAAGTGATATGTGTAGACGCAGAAATAATACTCCCTCTATTTCATTTATGTGAACTTGTTTGTCCGTGCACGGAGTCTAAGAAGGAGAAACTTTTCCAACTTATGGTCTTAAACAACCATGACGCTTTTGTGGCTATAAAAATCATGTCAATAAGGAGTATGAAGAGAAGTTTAAAGTTAAATTATTTTTTATTATAAAAATGGGTCATTGTTTTAAACAGTCTAAAAAGAAAGAGTGTCAAATAAAGTGGAACCAGAGAGGGCTAACAATTTATACCGTACTAATTATACAATGAAACAATTTTAGACTATATCCTCAGTGTTCTTGAATTTGATTTCACTAATCGATCTCCTCTTCCCACAAGTGAGGAAAGAATCAAACCTAACTTGAATTATGATGTAATAAATTTTTTGATAAATATCTGGTTCGACAAACTTCAACAGGTAATCCAATATTTTATGTACTACATGCCAGTCAAGTTAATCTGTCAATCCTTGTGTTAGTCATACTTTTTCATAAACAATTAGAGAGGAATTTATGCCATAGAAAAGCAATAAAATTTGGAAGCCTACCTCATCCTGCTGTATGTTCAATTATCTAATGGCCATGGAGATCTCCTGTCATTTTAAATGTCTAGGAATTCATCTAAAAGGAATTGTAATGTAGAGATTATCCTCTTTCCTTCAACTCACTGGCACCTGCTGCCAGTTATGGGGCCGTTAACATATAAGAGGATTCATAAGTAGCTTTTCCATCTAATGGCTTCTCTACTTTCCGTGTAAAACTAACACATTTCCATAACGTGTAATTCTGCTTGCAGTCATCACGGATTGGGGCATCTCAAGCTATTATTTCGAGGTCACTTTCTGTGCCTGGGAGAAATTTTGTCATTGTTAGGTCAATGTCCTTTGCGACCCAAGAAGAGCATGTTCCAGATACTGGAGATGGTAAGTCAGCTGTGTGCCTGAGTCATGAAAAGAGTGTACCATGTTTGATGAAGTCAAACTAATTATGAAGCTATATGATATCAAACTTATCCATATTCTACTGGATTGGTCAAAACTCACAAATGCTTAGCAAAGCCTTCCGAGTAGATAAGTAATTGCCAATATACCAGTGGCAGTTAAGAATTTAATAATGTAAAGTAAGTCTTTCTTTACATACATGTTACACTTTAATCCAACTCTGGTCTTTTCTGTTTTATAAAAGGATTTCTTTTGTAAGCTGATTAATGAATCCAACACACCTGAATCCTCATTCTTCTACTGTCTCAACTTAAAAAGTGTTTCAAAGTTTTTACTGACTTGTACTTCCTTGTATTAAAAAAAAATTTAATCAGAAGCTGCTGAAAGTGTTATGATTAATATTTGACTTTTCCTCTGCTCCAACCCCTCAAAAATTGATTTTAAAAAACAAAAGAAATTACTCCTGCTCCTGAGAATGAGGATCGCGAAATCCCTGAAGAGGAAGCAGTTTGTAGGATCTGTCTGGAGGCATGTGATGAAGGCAATACTTTCCAGATGGAGTGCAGCTGCAAAGGTGACCTAAGACTTGTTCATGAGGAATGTGCAATCAAGTGGTTTAGCATGAAAGGGAACAAAATTTGTGATGTTTGTCAACAGGAAGTTTCTAATTTACCTGTAACTTTGCTGCGGGTCCCCAGTACTAGTCAACATGATAACAGACTGGAGCACAACAATTCTCGAAGAATAAGGTGAACATCACATGTAAAACATTTCTTTCGCAGAGCAATTTAATGACATTCTAATTTTTTTTCTTAGTTTTTGCGTTGATTTACACATTCGCCTTGTGAGATTTGGAAAAGTTTCATCTCCAGTGTCCCTTTGATTTTTAGAGTTTGTGCTTCAAAAACTGTCTTAATTTGATAATGCAAAGTAAAGTGAATCCTTAGTTGTGAATACTGGGAAGAAGCTCTAGATGCTGGATGATGGAGCAGCATCCAGTACGATGTTGTTGAACTAATTTCTCAGTTACTGTGTTTTTGAGTCTAATCAAAATTGAAATTTCTTCATTGCAGTGCTTGGCAAGACTTTGTGGTGCTTGTTTTGATCAGCACAATATGCTATTTCTTCTTCCTTGAGCAGTTATTGGTGAGTTCTTTTAGCTTTTGGATAGAATTTTTAAAATAACATTGGCTTGAGATTTCATCCTTGAGAAGATGCTTACACTCATTTGTGAAAGCATAATCACAGTAAAATTACTCCCTTAATCCCAAAAAGAATGAAGAATTTCATGTATGAGAGTAACTGCATCTAATTTTTTCTAAGAATTCAAATATAAATTTTAAAATTTTCAAAAATAAATATTATATTTTCAAAAATATCTTTAGCACGTACGGCTGACATGGCTTCTCTTCTAGCATGGCCCCCATTTGAGAATCAATTTCTTTTTTCAATGAGCTACCTACTGAGTCTGGTTGGAAAAGATGAATGATGCAAACTTGTATTTCTATCTGACGCCCCTTTAAAACATAAGGCAACCCTGGTCTCTGCTTCATTTTGGTATTACACTATGTTGTTCTTTTCACGACTCAAGAGCTAAGATGCTAGGTTCTCTCTGCTGAGAAATAATTGAGCTCAGATTTTCGAATAGCTCGAAAATGAAAGACTACAGCAGAATACATTCCAGGAGAAAATCAGAATCTGCAACCAAATGGCCTTTTTTATTTTCCTAAAGATTCCCCTTGCTTAGGAAGCAAAACAAGGTCAAAAACTTTTTCCTGGGAAATGGTCAACTTTTATTGATGACTTATCCATTCTCAATTAAAAACATTTGAGTGTGCGTGCATGTTGTCAGCTGCATAGTGATGTCAGCACTAGTGGTGTTGAATGAACATCCATCATGTTTACATATTTTTCCAACTCTAAAGTAAAAAAGGTGGAATTTGACGACATCATCTACCTGGAATGTTATCTTTATATTTTATTATTTATAGAATAACATTTCATATTTCAAGTCTGTCTCGTGAAGGTTTTTTTGGATAATGTTAAGGTATTCTGTCTCTTGAAGGTTCATGACATGAAAACTCAGGCGCTTGTGATTGCTGCACCATTTGCGTTTACGCTCGGGCTTTTGGCATCCATGTTTGCTGTCATCCTAGGTATGCCTGAGCCCCTAAATTTTATTTAGTAAATACTAGCTGACTTGCGTCATAGTATTATCATTTGAAATGCAGCTATTAAAGAGTACATATGGACGTATGCCGCTTTAGAGTTTGCTCTTGTTGCTATTACTCTACATGTTTTCTACTCTATGGTAAGATGCACTCTCTATTATGCAGTTGATATTTGATAACTCTTGGATATTTTCTAGTTTGTCCATTGAAGATCCTGTATCTTCTTTAACCATCAAATGTTTCTAGAGAAAAAACTTAAAACCATTGAGATCTTGCAAGTACTGAAATCTTTTTGAAAGATGCACCAGATTCACAAACTCATGCACCCCACCCCAACCAAAACCAATGCAGAAAACAAAAGGTCTAAGAATGTGTGCACAGAGACTAGTTTTGGCAGATATGAGGGGAGGAGTAATTCCCAGAAATGTTGTCTTTTTGGCAGCTTCAATTGCAGGCAGTCTATTCAATAATGATAGCATCAGTTTTGGGATTTGGTGCTTCTATGAGTCTCAACGCAATGTACATCCGGTACTATTCTTGGCGAGTCCAAATATCCCAAAATTCTGACCCTGCATGACAGAGATATATAGGAGATATTAAAGGTGTATTTTTTCCATGTTCTTATGCGATGAGGTGGTTGATACCTCAAGAGATATGGCAGTCAAATGTGTATACCAACATAGTTGCAGTAGCTATCTGTTCTATGTCTACTGATAGAGAATAACAGCTTATTGTTTTGTTACATTTTGGATCTGTCTTATTCACCAAGTAGTTTTCTGGCTCTTAAAAGAGCACCTCTTTTTCTAAACAGAAAGTGGGAAAGAACTAGATGACACCAATGTAAATTTTCTTTGGAAGTATACCCACATTGTTTGGAAACGCAGAGCAGCTTCAACAACAATGGTGAAAGTGGGGAGGCAATGGTGGAGAAGAGAAAAAAAATGGAGGAAATAAAAATTTGAAAGACAAGAATAGGAAAAATCTGTTGAAACATTAATTTTTACAATTTTTTGGGGTCTTCACGCACGCCCATTTTCGGTATAACTCACCCTCACTCTACGTGTCATGTCAGTAGAAAAAGCCTAATTGGTATAATTTTTTATTAGTGTAAGCGGTCACTGGAAATAATTCTAAGTTTTAATGTCTAAATAAAAAATTGTGTCAACTTCAAGTATCTCATATTCCGCCATTTATAAAAGCGAACAAATGAAAAATCATTTGGGTTGGACAGACGAAACTGTCTTGCTATCTAGCACAAAAATCTACCCAGCCACTTTGATCTAAACAAATTCTATAGAAAGTATGACTCATCTGACTTATTTATCTGATTCATTTTAATTTATTCAATTAGTTCAACCCGTCCATTTTAATTTAATGCTGGTCACTATTAGAGCAAACTGAATGTCCCAAGCAACAAACCAGTTATCCAATGGCATTTCCAAAGTGGATGAGAAAACCTCAGCTTCTCACTAGAATTCTCTTTTCTTGGATGTTCCGTTATTAATCTGATTCTGAAGACAGTTCGAGATCCAACAGAAACAGGAAAAAAAAAAAAAAAAGGATCCCCTAGAAAAGACTTGATCACTATACATTAGAAACAAACTATATTTACAGATACCTACACTTATAATACACATGCCCCCTGAACAAATACAAGAGGCATCATTTGCATTTTGCAACAGCAAAGTATTGATTGTTATTTTTCCTCACCCATACTGTTGAACGAGTTCTCTTAACATGATCTGTGAAGAGACGATACCTGCAATAAAAATATGGCTGGTTACAAAAGGATATTAATCTTCATATCAACAACTAAAACTGCGCATAAACTGGGATCACATGTTGCATTATTTTGGCCGCACCACTTATTATCAACAAAAATCAGATTAGAATTTAGGAACCTCATTTTAATCTTATGCCAATGGTAACCAGATCTTAGAATGAACCATCCATACATTCACACCCCAAAACATACGGACTTCTCATTAGCATCATAAAAAGTCGATGCTGTTGAAATTAAAAAACCACCTGTCAAACTCTAGTCTCTGAGTGACTATCCCATTCAGCAGAAGTTCCGAACTATACACTGTTGCTCCTGAACATGTAACGAGGGATTTGCATGATTATCCAAATATAATACAACTTATTCGTCACTATACGAGGCAAAAGAATAGGAAATTCACCTTTCTCAAGAAAGGGGGCGCAAACTTCGTAGTCTTCTTCACAAGATAAAACTAGAAGATTGTCAGGAATAACATCCTCTTTCATAGCAGATCTACAAAGCCGCTCAACTGCCTAAAAAAGTCATTTCATACAGGTGTTAACAAGCAGGAAAAAACAATCTATCAAATAAATACATGTATGGAGAGAGGTCTGCCTGCAAAAATACAGATTGATTAAGGAATTCTTACATGGATGATGTGATAACAAGAAACAGAAGACATGCTAGTAACACTGACTTAAGTGTATAGGATGCCCAAGATATTTGGTGTACTTTTACAAATAACCATACAGTATGAGTTTCAAGAATTCAAATCCATCCAACTTTAGTTTGGATTATAATCCAATCCATTTGTTTTCCCTATCAAAGAAACTTTCCACAAAATTGGTCAGAGACATTTGCTTCAGCTATTGTAAGTCAAATTAATAATGTTAACATTGAAATAAAGTCCAACTAATGATCTTCAACACGTCAGCATTCATCACCTTACCATGGAAATCATCTTGAGCACACCCTCACATATATATGATATTCAACATATCTATTAAAGCTGGTCCTGATCTATCATAACTATACATGTTGCATTTTGAGCAGATTCCTAGTCTATACTGTCATATCCTCCTGACCATTCTAATACAGATTAGTTCTCTGTCAGGTATTCACAGGTACAAATGTACGAGAACATAGACTGAACATTTTAAATTGCTTGCTTTGGACTTGACACAGACCATTTTTCCTTTCAAAGAGGATCTCAGTATGCTGCCAAATTCCAGCATCAAATATGATTCAGGTTAGTGGATAGAGTATATAGAATGTCTTGTCTAGAATGGTTGAATCACATAGTGAAATGAATGAGTGGCAAAGAGTAGAGGTACTCACCAAACCATGAACTGCCTTCACCAAACTTGCCAATATTTCTTTACCAGGCTTTGTATTTGGGGTGATAAAAACTTTATATCCCTGAAAATAAATACTATGAGAAAAAGAGCATTACAGCTGCATCTAATACCCACCAAAGGCTGCATCTCTACCTGTAAAACAGGATGTTGGCATGCTCGTGCTAATGAAATTGGCATGCTGAAGCCAAACTCTTTTTCTTTTCTTGCATCTCTCAGTATATAATTTTTCTCATCAATAAGACAGCTCGCTTGTCCACAACTCTCAAGCCATAGATGTGTCACCACAGGTTTCCCAACAGCAATAGCTTCTAGCATGTTTCTAGTGCGAACAAATTCATCAGCCACAAAATGAGTGGCATCGGACATAGATGACGCACTTGAGGACCCTAATCGAGCTAAGATCTGGAGGAAGAGATAACAAGGTGATTCCAGTTTAAAACATAAAATTTTAGCACAAACAAGGTAAGATCATATCCAAATTACCTTTTTTTGCTGTTTGATTATATCTGCATCAAGGTGCTGACTGAACAAGACTCGAACATTAATCATTTCTCGCCTCTTCCTAGAATCTTTTAAGGTGGAGTCAACTTGCATTCCAGGAGTATGTAAGGAAATGATTTCTCTCAAAAGAGAGGACCTTGCCATATTCTTCCTGCACGATTGTTTTTGATACTCATCACCCATACATATAGGTGACACAGAATTCTTCGGGATTCGCGAATTGGTGGGAGTGGCACATGCTGAAGGTGGCGCTTTACACTGGTCTCCTGTTGAAGATTCTGTTCCATGTGCTTCATCAACAGATTGTGTTGTCTCTACATCAACTTTTCTATTAGAATCTTCTGGTGACTTATTTAGAAGTGCTTTTGTATTTCCATCAGCAAAAGCATCATTAATGTTGATACCCTCCGGATGTACTTTATCTATGGCTTCATTTAATAGCTTCCGAGACCCTCTTCCTGAGGATGCAACACCGGAGGGAGTGCATTCAGGTGAACACTTTCTCTTTTTTATGCTGACATCAGTTGAAGTACTTGTATGGTCAGCTCTTAATCTTTTTGACCTTCTACAAGATTGAGTAGTGGTCTCTTGCCCCATGGTAGGCATCTTTCGATGACTTCTTTTTCCTTTGGGATGCTCTACAACACAAAGGTCGCCCCACGATGATTTCATATTTCTGGGGTTGGCAGTTTGATTGGCAGCGAATGTACCTTGATCCATCAAAGTCTCACAAGCATCATTATTGGTCCCACTTCTATTAAAAGTGGCAGCAGCAGACAGACTACCTTTTGGTTGACTTTCTGCCCGGTTGTGCCTAGTTCGATGAGCTACAGGTGTAAATGAGTCGGGCTGCTGTTGCAAATGACAGTTCTTGACAGACACAGAACCTCTGCTTGCTTTTGGTGGTCTTTCTTGTTCTAACTCTTCTTCTTTTCCCCTTGAAGCATGGGGTTTCATCATACTTGGCTTGATCATTCTTAATCTGGTTCCTTGTTCTTCATTGCCTTTTTTCTTGCTACTTTTCTGTTGCTTCACTTTTTCTCTACAGTGCTCTTCAACCAATTTGGCATCCTTCTGCACTGACAGTCTTGTAGCAAGTCGAGTGTCAGAAGATCGTGCTTTTTTCTTGGAGGACATTTGCTTTGATAGACCCTCATTATCAACTCGACCTTCGCAGGAACTATCCCTCAATTTCTTATCACCTTTCTTCTCATTGCCACAATCATTTTCCAGCACAGGAACTCCAACGCATAATGTTTCCATAGCTTCGGCAGCCATTTGAGTATCTAAACCAACATTTAGCATGTCCAGAACATTGTCTCCATTACCATCATCAACTATTCCATCACCAGCCCCTACAGTGAATTGTTCATCAAGCTCCTCAACAAAGTTCTTTCTAGATCTGGACTTTGATAGCTCACCTTTCACTCTCCCTTTACTTGACATTAACCTTGAATCAGAACGTGGGGAATCCTTAAACTTCTTGCCGTTCAACGGGTGCTTTTCCTTTTCTCCACAATTTTTAACTCCCCCTCTTAATGGGTCAACTGAACCGCGATTCCGAGGTTCAGTAGCAGGTCTCCTGCCAAAAAGAAGTTCCTTTTTCTTCTGAAAAAACTCTCCGCCTCCTTCATCTTCACGATTGTCATCCCAATCAAAAATCCCACCTTCTGCATCAGCTATTCCAGCTGCTCTCCGAGCTAGATGTTTTGTCCCGTTTGTAACAGAGACATATTTTGATTTTCCAATAGAGGACTTCCCAAAGTCCATATGTTGATCAGAATCAAAAGGATTGAGCTTAAGAAACTTGTCAACAGCTTCTAATGCATTAGCCTGAGATTCCTCTCCAGGTTCTTGAGAATCTAGATAACTTAAACCTGCCAATACTTCCTCAGAGGCCAATTGAGGCAAGTCCACTTTCTTCTGAAAATCATTCTTTCCATCCTCTGGTCCTTTAGTTTCAACAAGTATCTCATCTCCAAAAAGTTTCCTCGCAGCTGAACTACCAACCTTGCACCGGTTTCCATTACCCACTTCCTTCAATTGTTCATCATACTCCTCACAAGCATTCATGTTAAGCTCCTTCCTGACTTCAGATTGAGGTCCAACCACAGATGTCCCATTTTGGCCTGTACCTTCCTGCTCCAGAGGATTGTCACTCTTAATAGACCATGTACTTCCTTTTGTTCCTTTATGGCTCATGTCATAAGCAGCCAAACCAGAAGCCCTGATAGATGCAGCACGGATTGAAGTAAACCCTCGTTGCAGAGATCCTGAAAAAATATATGAATATCAGAGCTCCAAACTTCTGAAGCAACTTTGTGATCGAATCTTCAAAGACATTCAGTCTTATAACGAATAAGGGTAGGATAAAAAAGTTGAAACAGAAAAGGAATCCATCAACCACCTAAAAGTACCAACAATTAAGAGTATATTAAGCACTTCCATATAGCAAATAAGAGAGGAGAAATCTAGATTCTACAACAGAAAGCAGAGAAAGTGAAGACCAAGCCTCTCTTTCAATAGCGAAACTTTTCCTGGATAAAGCAGAAATGACCAAATGTGGTCAGATAGAATAAAAACCAAAGTAGGCAATGTCATACTAACAATGATGTTAAAATGCAAGATAGTTGATACACTGGCAAAGGATATACAGATCCAGCAAAGTGAAGATGCCTATTTACTTGAATTCTAAAAACTGGATGATGCAAAATGTCTTGCCCAACTTTACACTCGTAGAAGAAGATTTGGGTGAATTGCTTAAAGGTATGGATAAAGAAAGGAGAACCTTTAGCTCAGGTATAGTTCCATTTAGATCCTGCATCCTTAAACAGGAAAAGAAATATGCTAATATGATAACTTTAGCCTAGCATGTATAGCATTGGAAATTAATCAAATCAATTATCTCATCATAGTGAAACCAATTCACCTGAATGATGCTTATCATTGCTCTGAACATCTGATTGTGCAATTGAACTCTTATCACTTGTGTTGGAGTTGCTCCTTTTAGGAAACTTCACCTGATCAATTGAGCTGAAGCTGTGTTCCATTGAATCATCATCTGATAACTCTTGAGTATCACACAAGACCTCAGTTCTATCACTTCCTTCAGTGTCACTATCCATGGCAACTGCGAAGTTGCAATTTCCAAAAGTCTGGATGCATTTATTTTGTAGACCATCAGTATCGTCAACAACTTGGGTTTCACCACCTAAATCCACCTGTTGGGTTTCACCACCAAAATCCACCAATTGTGTTTCACCACCGAAATCCACTACTTGTGTTTCACTGCAGAAATCCACTTCTTGGGTTTCCCCACCAATATCCAAGTTCTGGTTTTCACCACACAGATTTACTAATTGGGTCTCAAAGGCATCATTGAAGAAAAGGTGTTCATCAGCAGGAGCCATATTTTGGTCATTGTACAACTCATGATCCTCACCTTTAAATATAAAACAAATTGTATTGTTAGGGAGAGAAAATTCCAATTTCAAATTAGAGTTTCAAGTCTTTGAGAAAAGAAGTACACCCATACATTCAACTAACTTGGCATGTTTTTAATCTTCTGAAACCCCATCCCCCCTCCCTCCAAAAAAAGTACTTGTATAGTGGTCTTGCTTGAAAATTTCCACTTTGAGGAATGGCATCAGAGTGTTAACAGTACACTTAAAGAACATCAATAAAAGAAGTAACATCTCAAACTTTGCATTCAAAAGATACAACAGGATTACCGTATCACACATGTTAGGATCGAGAACTCGGTATTGCAGAGTTTAGCCAAACAACGTTATAATGACAATAACAAAGATAATAGTTAGTCGATAATAACAACAATTAAAGCAAATAAAGAAGATATAAATTTAACGTGGTTCAATCAGTGTGACCTAGTCCACAAGCAGAGAAGAGCAATTTCACTATACCAACAAGTGTACAAAAGAGAGTACAAAATTAGATTAAATGCTCCAATATCCCAAATATCCAAGAGGATAATCTCAAAAGATCACTCCAAAGAAAGGATTCACACAAGTGTTTTCCAACACTAACTTTCTTACAAAATACTCTAAAATAAAGAAGGAGAAAAAAGATAAGAGAATGAAACTCTTAGAATTGATGTTGGTATGTTTCAAATGAGAAGAAGTGGTCTCCGTTTATAGGAGCAAAACTTGAGCTCCAAGTTGGATAAAAATAAAAAGAGAAATGATTAATCTCCTCAACATGAGCCAAACTTTGGCACCAAGAAATTTTCTCTATCAAGAGTTTTCTATTAGGCACATGCCTATTACAAATTAAAATCTCCAAAATGCTTTCTAATGTCGCCAAAATATGGCCACATTACATCGCATCATCTGAATAAAAATCCAAACTTGAGCATAAGTCCTCTTTTATTCTTTAGCAGTACACTAAAAACTGGCCATAACAATGAAGGCAAGTGCGAGAGAGCAATTTAGACAGCTTATAAAATCAAAACGTTCCTTATAACAGTATGATATTTTCCATTAATAAAGATTCAAACTTTTCTTTTTCCTAACCAAGCAAGAATGTTAGCTTTAAAATGAAACTCATATACTACCATTTTACGGGTAGTACCCATCCCCTAGTTTCCTAGGACAAAGTTTACTACCCACATAATCCCCCAAAAGAAAACGATAACTTGCCTGGTAACGTCTCGGGTGAAATCTGTATGTCCACTGGCTGTGTATCGTCAACACTAGAACTACCTTTTTTCGGGTTACACTTGCTCGCGTTCTTTCTTCCACCGTCAACCATTTTAATTCATCTACAATAATATTACCCCAAAAAAAAAATAATAATAATAATAATAATCACACTAATATTACAATTAACACCAAAAGAAATCAAAAGCTGGCGATTTCCAATCTGAAAAGAAAAAAGATAATGCCTTTAAAGCACAACATCGCAATTGAATAAATAAGAACAATTTTTTCGAAGCAAATTGAAAAATGTAAAGAAACACTAACTGCATCAAATCGAATCGAATGGAAACGTCGGAGAAAGCCGTTGGCGAGGGTTCGGGCCGGGTCTGGGAGTTGAGATAGGGTTAGAGTTTAAAGAAGGGAAAGTAGGGAGAAGTGGGAAAAAATCCTTTTCGCCTTTTGATTTGGAGGGAAATTTTTTTCCCTAGCTTCTACTGCTACACACTTTCTCCAATGTAATATTAATCAAACAGGATTAAAATAATCTCGCTTGTTCTTTGTGCCACAAACGAAATGAGTTATTTTATTATTATAATTTAAATAGGGGGATAAGTAATTTTAGAATTAATTTATACTTATAATTAAATGCAAATGAGTATCAAACTACTCTTTAATACTTTTTTATTACTTTCTCTATCCAATTTGTATATCATAGTTTGAATTTCATGAGTTATTTGATTTTTGAAACATATAAATTTTATATGTATAAAAATAATGTAAGAAGTATTATAAGTAATAATAATTAATAATATATATATATATAAATAATAGTTAAAAAATTTTGCTTAACTTTTGATAATTCGAACACCGGAAATGAGTAACTTTTTCCCTGTTTCGTGTCCTTTATACTAATTTCTACAATTAACCTTCTTTGTAGAAATTGCAGTAATGTAATATTTACATATTAGAAAAAAGAGGTTGTATTTAAAACTTGCACATAATATGGAGGCTCGTTTTGCCGCCAATAAAGAGATAAAATATTGTTGGATTTTGCTTTTTATTAGAAATTCGTAAAATAGGAAAGTATATTTCTATTATATAGAAGTTCTATGAGCTAGAATGATTAACGGTAATTTTAAATTTTTATATTTATTTTATTTTATATTTAACTTATAAATGCTATAAAAAAAATTAAAGTATATATTCTTTTATATATAAAAATACAAGCACATTAGAATGTTCCATTACTCTTGATTATTTTTTCTCTTTCTCTATTGAATTTATTTATTGCTTCTTCATTTTTATTTTAATTTTGTTGTATATTTAATTCTCCATCCATCTTTCTTCCTTCATGAATAGTGTATAGATATTTTTTCATAATATCTCAAAAAATCATTCAATTTTAAAAATCTATATTGCAAAGTTCTTAAACTTTTTTTTGGTATTAATAACATCACTCAACTTAGAGTATTTCTCTTACAAAATCACTTAACTAAATTTATATACTTTCTTTTCTTTTCTTAAGTTAGTGTGATTTATTTTTATTTCGAACAAAAATATAAAAATAAATTAGTGTGGTAAAAAGAATAGTATATTAAATTGAGATCAAAGAATAAATAAAAATAATTTAATTAAATTATTTTTTTAATATTTTTTAAAGCGTAAAAAATAATATGATAAATAAAATAAACTGGATGTAATACTTAAAATTAAAATAAACTAGAAGTGTTCATTATGTTCTAAAATAATAGATTTTTGTGTAAATAGAGGTTCAAGTTTATATTTTGTTTCATTTTAAATATTTAAAATAATGCAAGTTTGATTTAGTTTTGAAGCTATCGAATTAAATTTTGATAAAAAGAATAAATATTTGTTAAGTCTGATTTACATATATTGACAATAGAATATCTTTATATTTATAAATTTATCAAATTAAATTTGAATTAATTAATTGTAATAGATTACTTACTTTATTTTTCAAGTTATCAATTAATATTTAATATTGCTATTCTTTTTATCTAAACAAGAATGGGAAAAGAATTCCTTTTGAAGCAAGTTATCTCTTTTTTAAAATATTAATAAATCTCATAAAAATATTATATTCGAGGAATTTGAGTTTTCACAACGTTTATATTTGTAGAAAAAATTAATAAAATAAAGTTTTGAATACAGAATACGAAATATCACATTGATTATATTTTTAACATATAACTTATTAGTAATTAGAGAAGTAGATGGATTTTGGTTTACTTGCAAATACTTATTTTCTTGGTACATAAAACTACTTAATTGCAAACCAAAAAAAAATAAGCAGTTTACTATTTTTAAAATATATATATATATGAAAAAACTAGCAAATGCATAATTATAATATGAAAAATTACATAGTCAATTAACGTTAATAAAAATAAATTTTAAAACAAGGACTCACGATTGTTATATAAATCAATTAAAACTAACAAATAAATTATGTTCGAATTCTAATGAACTTATTCCATTGTAATAATAAAATATAAATTAAATATTAGACCCTAAGTATTTTACAATTTAAAAAATTAATAATCCCGTAATTGATACCAACAACTCTTTAAAATATTTCTGAGTTAAATTATTTTATTCTAACATTTTATTTATGCTAAAATTTTACTCGAAATAAATAAAATTATCGATCAAATTACTCCAAAATATTTTTATATAAAATTTGTAATCAGTTATACGAGCCTTCATAATTTAGTGTTAATATGTAAGGAAAAACATTTAATTGTACATTAAGATGAGGCGTCCAAAATCCTGCGAAGAAATCATAAGTGCGACAAAAAGTGGGGCATTCCGAGAATCGAACTCGGGACCTCTCGCACCCAAAGCGAGAATCATACCACTAGACCAAATGCCCAGTTCAATTAATGGAATTACTTTTATCTTTTTTTATTATCAAATTTAGTAAAAAATAAGTTTTATTTAACTAATAAAATTTTCTCACTTTTTTTGTTCATCCACCACTTCGTATATTATACGTGAGGAAGATGTATTTGAACTTCTCACTTGTTTGAGGTGGTGATAGTACTGTTATCTTCTACACAGAGACTTTCTAGTAAAGCTTGTGTTAGACTTTAACGGGTCATTTGGTAGGCCGTCGTAATTAGAATAATTTTTGGATTATTAGTTTAATCTAATATATTATTTGATTACTCAATTTAATTTGATCATACCTAATTACGGATTACTTATACATCATAGGGTGTATTATTTTATACCAAAAAAATAAAAGGATTACTAATCATTGTATTAACAATATAAGAATAAGACCCCTAAAAAACTAGACTACCCCTCAATTACTTTTCTTAAATTTTTTTATAAAAAAATTCAAGGGTATAATTGTAAAGAAAATTTTTGTAAAGTTTTAAACCAAACATATATATAGTTTTTAACACAATTAATCAAACACTTGATAAAGAATAATCTCAATATTATAATCCTTGTATTAACAATTCCAGCATTACTAATCAATGTATTACTAATCGTTGGATTACTTGTCTTCGTACCAAATCACCCACCGGGTAAAGATAAGCAGATTTGTTTTTATGATGTTGTTTGGCACACTAGTTTTTATCTAGCTTCTTTATATATATATATATATACACACACACATACATACTAGTCCTGCACCACGTGCGTTGCACGTGTACCCTAATATAAAAGTGAAAAATCTCAAATCACGCGTCAAATTACCCTCCATTATTCATGAACAATGAGAGTTCATACTATCAATCTCAACTTGTTTGTCATTGAGGTGTGATTTATATTGTATTAGTAAAATCTCTCTTAAATATATAATTCTTATAGGACATTGAACTTGTCAACAAAATTATGTTGGAGTTATAATATAGAGATTGTAACTCTAAAATGAATAATGCTCGAATTGCTATTGCATTAAACAAATTACATCAGGTATGATCTAAGTACGTGTTTAATTCTTCACTTCGAACCTTGAAGATCAAGAATTAGCCTCATAAACACCGCAACTAGCATCGGCTAGGAATAGCTACTGCAAGGCGACCCCATTGCATATTGCTAAATTTTCATATTTACAAATATCAGATATAAAAATTGAAACCACAATTCACATTCACAAATAAAAAATATGACGAAAAAAATAGAAAATCAGTAGCCACGAAAAAAATAGAAAATCAGTAGCCACAACTACAAGAACTAATTCATCAAAATTAGAATTGTGTATACAATTTGTATGCAATTTGATTAAAATTTAAAATGAAGATAATAAGGGCTTATATTAAAGGAAAAAACCGTTAAGAGTTTCTTATTTGTCAATTTTCTCCAAACCAACAGATTAAATTCAACATGAAATTAATTACTCGAAATTGATATAATTTATCTAATTAATGCTACACATTCTTAGGATTGTTAATTCATCATTAATAAATGACTATTCATATACAATTTGATGAATTTGATCTATATTAAATTATTTTTGCAACTCCTTGGCTTCTTCATATTCTTTGAACATAATAAAGTTCTTGAAATTTGAAAGAATTAATATAATATTTTAAGGGAATAAATGTCCATCGACATTTTAAGAATATTTTAGTCTATCAACAATTTAACTTGAGACGCTTAAAGGTAAAAAAGTCAATCTTTGATGGATATTTTGATAATTAAAATTTTAACTTTTTTGATAAAAAATTCGTTCAATATTATAAATAATATATAGATGTTGAATTCATTTGATTTTTTCGTATGTTTACTTCTTCATATTTTAAACCTCTCTCTTAATGAAAATTATGACCCAACCACTATCGGATTTATCCGTACGGATATGAAAGACTTTATTTTCTCTCTCTTTGATTCTGAGATATTTTCTACTTGTAACTTCCAGCATATAATATTACTAATTAATGACCATACCTTGTAGAAAGATTAGAACATAGTCTTACATTAGAATTTGGTGAGTACTTGAATTTGCAATACCAAAACAAAGGAAAAAGTAATGTTTCTCTAGCAAAATTACAACCAAGTTCTTGAAAGCAAAGCTTTGGCTTATATTTGACTCATCCAAATGAAAGTGGATCTCAATGTGTGTTGATGGTTTTAATGCACCCTTATAGAAAAATGTCTTCCAAAGAAGACAAAAGATAACAACATGATATGCTCTGTTTGATCTTTTTCCATCCGATATATTACTCTCGGCGTGTCAATTGAAACTTCTAGAGCTAAAGGCTTTAGGTTGAGCAGACCAAGATAGAGTATTTAGAGTGTAGATACACTGACGCGTTACTCGGGGAGGATGAGGTACTGATGTTGGGTACACAAGTCATCCTTAAACGAGAAAGTTTCAAATGCCTTGGGTCTATTATCCAAGGGAGTGGAGAGATCAACGGGGATGTTGCTTACCGTATAGGTGCAGGATGGATGAAATGGAGGCTCGCTTCTGGAGTTTTATGTGATAAGAAAGTGCCGACAAAACTTAAAGGCAAGTTTTACAGACTGGTGGTAAGACCGACTATGTTGTATGGAGCGGAGGCCTGTTAAGAACTCCCATGTACAGAAGATAAATGTTGCAGAAATGAGGATGTTAAGGTGGATATGCGGACATACTAGAAGTGATAGGATTAAAAATACCGATATCCAAGCCAAGGTGGGAGTGGATGGGGTGGAGGACAAGATGCATGAGGCAAGATTGAGGTGGTTCGGGCATGTAAAGAGGAGGTGTCCGAGTGCCCCAGTGCGGAGGTGCGAGCGATTATTGATGGATGATTTTAGGAGAGTATGGGTAGACCGAAGAAGCAGTGGGGTAAGATGATTAGAAAGGATATGACACAGCTGCAGCTTACCGAGGACTTGACCTTAGATAGGAAGGTATAGGGTACACGGATTAGGGTAGCAGGATAGTAGGGAGCTGCATGTAACACGATTTTCTCGTTCTCTGGGATAGGCCTAATTTTGCTTTTATAGTTCCTGTATTTCGTTGTTTGTTACTACCTGATGCTACTTGTTTACCGTTTAGTGTGTTGTTGTTGTTTTTTTGTGTGAGCACTAGCTGTTGTTGATATTATAGGTTGTCTCCTGTGTTGTTATTTTGTTGTTGGGTCTATTTCTCTTAAAATCGAGGGTCTACCAAAAACAGTCTCTCTAGCTCTAAAGTAGTGGCAAGGTTTGCGTACATTCTACCCGCCGATCCTTAGACCCCACTTGGTGGGATTATACTGGGTTGTTATTGTTGTTGCTGTTGTAAATTGAGAATATGAAAAGATTGTAACAATATCCCATTACTTTGGAAGATGGAAAGAGAAAAACTGATTTATGCTTCTAATATATAATTACAAAAACTTATAATTGACAATCAGTTTTTTTACGAGGGACAAAATGGTCACTCAACTTTTAAGGGGCATATTGATATTTTAACTTTTCACTTAGAATGTTCCCACTTATAATATAGTATGATTATAGAGCTAGGTCAAAAAAAAGTTATATGACTCCTTTTTGGCTAAGGATTCTATTTATTTATTTTATCTTCTTTTTTTTTTGATAATTTTCTCAATTTTTTCTATTTGTATGATACATTTAAAAAAACCTAAAATTCATTTCTTTATTATTCTATCTTTTTTCTCTTAAAAACTCAAAAGTCACCCCTATTAATTTAACAAATTAGTGATTATTTATACCATAAAATAAAACTGCATAAATCGTAGCAATGTGACTCTAATGTCTCATTTGTTTTCATTAAGATTAAGACGTCTGAATCTGAATACATCTCTAAATGATTAAGATGGTTTATTTTTCAATAACTGAATATGTATACTTTTTTTATTTCTAAATATATTAAATATATAATTCAAATAAAAAACAATTAAATATTAAAAAAAAATTATTATATGATAAAAAATAAAATATTTAGGTTCTCTAGTGATGATGGACATAATTTTAGTGGTGGTCATGATTATACTTGGTGGTGATAAATGCATAATGGTGGTGGTAATAATTATTATAATAGGGGTGGTTGGTGTTGTAGTGACTAACATTATATTGGCGATTGGTAGTGGTGATTGTGATGGTGAAATTGATTGATGTTAGGAATTGGCGATATTGATGGTGGTGGAATGTGTGGTGGTTGACGATGTATTGATAGTAGTTGGTGGCGGTACTAATTGTGATGGTGAATGTGATTGGTTGTTAGGATTGGTGGTAGTGGTGGTAATGAGTGATAGTGGTGATAGAGGTTGCAGTGGCAATGACAGTAGCGAATATAACTATAGTGATGGATATGATATGTGTAGTAATGACTAATACTAGTGGTTGACGGCAGTGGTGGTTTCTAATAATTTTTGTGATGTCAGGAGTGGTTGGCGATAATACTGTTGGTTGACAATAATGGTAGCGGTAGTAGGTGGTGTGTGGTGACTGGTGGTTGGCGATGGTAATAGCAATGATAGTTGTGATGATAGAGGTGGTTAATAGCGGTGACTGATAATTGTGAACAGAATGATGTTGAAAATTATCCACACAAAAATAACTCTTAATGGTATTAAAATTTTATTTCAGATCTTAATGATCAAAATCTATTCAGATCATATAAATATTTAAATCTTATGAAAATAAATGCACTTAATTATCTAAAATCTCAATCAATCGGATTCAAACCTTCATGTGAAAATAAATAAGGTCTTAAGAATATATAGTCATCTTAACACACAATCCGCTAAGAATCACCCTCTCTTCTCTTCATATATATATATATATATAAAAAGTTGTTTTAGCTTTTCTTTTGGTGCGTGATAATGGTGATTAAATTATTCATTCGTGTGAATAGTTCAAATTGAGAATAGAAAAGTTATTTAATTATAAATTGGCTGGTCTTATCTATATCTTCACATGAGTGGGTAAAAAGATACAATGACCACAATTGATATTATTGATTATGTTCAGGTTCTTCTACCTCATAATGCTTATTATATATTTTTTCAATGAAATACTGCATATGATATAAATTCGAAGTTGATCCTCATATGAGTTTTTGCATATTATATATTGAATAAACTTGTTTTACTCTATACCATGAGAAGTTAATTTCATATCAATTAAAATGTGATTTTGCTTTTATATTTTTTTAATCGCCATTTATTGTTATTTGGATTTGATTAAAGTTTCCGTTTGTAAGTTTATATATATATATTGTTGTTTTTTGGCTCAAAGTCCCACATTGGAAGATGAGTAGAAATAGGGAGGCAACCTTAGACTATAAAAGGAAGCCTCCCCCTTTTGGTTTTATCACACCAAACTTGAAGCCTTCTAACTCTCTTAGAGGCTTAGTTTATTTTCTCTCTTGTAATCTTCTTGGAGAAATATATTTGTAGTGGTGTCCGGGGACTTAGGCATAATTGGCCGAACCTCGTCAAATCTTGGTATTCTCTTTATTTTCTTTTCTGCTTCTTATTTATCATTGTTAGCCATTATTAGTTTTGGTATTGGTGGAAAATAGCTCGAATTTCCACAACAATTGGTATCAGAGCTTTTGGTTGCGATTTCTCTTGAAATTTTAGTATGCTCTGTGGTTGCGGTTTTAACTGATCCTCCACATCAGAAAAAATTTCTTGAGATTATTTTTTTTGTAAATTTGTGTTAAAATTGCTAAGTAATATATTGTCTAATTAAGTGCATGTCTAGGAAAGTTCTGTCTAAGGAAATTGGTTTTTAAGTGGGACCGTGTGACCCCTCCAGTTTTTCCTGGGAATTTTCCTGGTGCATTTTTTTTGGCTAAATTATTACTGGTAATTTTTCACTTTAGAGCAAAAATGGCTGATAATAATGAGCAGACTTCGAGAGCCACAGTTTCCACTACATCAACTTCGGCAGCATCTTCGTCGTCAATTTTGACGAGATTTGCGGTGCCAAATGCAAGAATCGCGGTGGAGATTTTTGACGGTACGGGTCATTTCGGGATGTGGCAAGGTGAAGTTCTAGACGCGCTTTTCCAGCAAGGTCTAGACATTGCTATTGAAGAAGAGAAACCAGAAGAAATTGAAGAAAAAGAATGGAAGACCATCAATCGGTTGGCGTGTGGTACTATTCGCTCATGCCTTTCCAGAGAGCAGAAATATTCATTCTCAAAGGAAACTTCTGCAAGTAAGCTATGGAAGGCATTGGAGGAGAAATTCTTGAAGAAGAGCGGTCACAATAAGCACTTCATGAAGAAGAAGTTATTCCGGTTTAGTTATCAACCGGGTACCACCATGAACGATCATATTACTGCTTTTAACAAGGCAGTAGCTGATTTGAGGAACCTTGATGAAACTTTCAAAGATGGAGATCTGGCATTGATGTTGCTGTTTTCACTTCCTGAAGAGTATGAATTTATAGAAGCTATGTTACTTCATGGGAAAGACCAAGTTTCCCTCAGTGAAGTATGTAGTACTCTATATAGTTATGAATTGAGGAAAAAAGACAGGGAGGAAAGCAAGCATGCAGAGGTGGTTGCAGAAGCACTGGTAGCTAGAGGCAGACCACAAAATCAGAAGAAAGGAAGAAGAGGGAAATCTCAGTCAAGAAGCAGACCGAGTAAAGATGAATGTGCCTTTTGTAGAGAGAAGGGGCACTGGAAGAAAGATTGCCCGAAATTGAAAAATAAGGGCAAAGTTGAAAAACGCAAAGCTGTTGCAGAGTCATGTGCTGCTGAATACAGTGATGAAGATTCAGATCTTTCACTGGTTGTTACAACCGCCACAAGGCAATCTGACAAGTGGTAGTTTGACTCAGCATGCAACCAACATATTTGTCATATCCGGGAGTGGTTCTTTGAGTTTAAAGAGATAGACGGTGGAGTTGTCTATATGGGCAACGACACATTTTGTGAAACAATAGGAATTGGTTCAGTCAACTTAAAGAATCATGATGGATCAACTAGAGTTTTGACAGAGGTCAGGTATGTACCTAACATGAAGAAGAATCTCATCTCTTTGGGAGTCCTAGAATCCAAAGGATTGACGGTGACAATGCGAGATGGAGTCTTGAAAATAGTCTCTGGAGCTCTGGTGATGCTTAAAGGCACCCGGAAGAATAATTTGTATTACTATGATGGTAATACAATTGTTGGGACAGCTGCAGTTGCAACTCTTGATGATGAAGGGTCAGATGCAACTAAGTTGTGGCATATGCGATTGGGGCATGCAAGTGAAAAATCCTTGCAACTTCTAGCAAAGCAAGGATTATTGAAAGATGCAAAAACTTGTAAGCTGAATTTCTGCGAGCATTGCGTGATGGGAAAGCAGAAGAGAGTGAAATTTGGCACTGCAATCCATGATACTAAAGGTATTCTGGATTATGTTCACTCTGATGTGTGGGGTCCTTCCAAGACAACTTCTTTGGGAGGAAAACACTATTATGTTACTTTTGTTGATGACTTCTCACGAAGAGTGTGGGTGTACACTATGAAGTCAAAGGATGAAGTGTTAAATTGTTTCCTTAAGTGGAAAAAGATGATTGAAACTCAGACTGGCAAAAGGATCAAACGCCTCAGAACAGACAACGGAGGTGAATATCGAAGTGATCCGTTTGACAAAGTTTGTCAAGATGAAGGTATAGTGAGACACTTCACAGTTAGACATACACCACAACAGAATGGGGTGGCCGAACGGATGAACCGAACATTGCTGGAGAAAGTTCGGTGTATGCTGTCTAATGCTAGGTTGGACAGACAATTTTGGGCTGAGGCTGTGAGATATGCAAGCCATCTTGTTAATCGTTTACCATCAACTGCTATTGGTGGTAAAACTCCTTTAGAGGTTTGGTCTGGAAAACCTGTTAATGATTATGATTTCTTACGTGTGTTTGGTTCCACTGCATACTATCATGTGAAGGGATCGAAGTTGGATCCGAGAGCCAAGAAAGCGCTCTTTATGGGGATCACTACTGGTGTTAAAGGATACCGCCTCTGGTGTCTTGAAACAAAGAAGATAATCCTTAGCAGAGATGTTACCTTTGATGAATCTTCCATGTTGAAGAAGGATGACATTCAACAGATCAATAGTGCTCCGCAACAGGTGGAGTTTGAAAGGAGAATCAATCCAGTTCTGTTCAAAGATGGAGAAACTCCTATGGCAGAAGAGGAGTCAAATGAAGAAGAGGTTCCAACCCAAGGACCTCACCAGCAAGAAGAACCTATTGCATTAAGGAAGCCACAACGGGTAAGACACAAACCTGCTCGATTTAGTGATATGGTGGCTCATGCATCTATAATAGTGAATGATGGTATTCCTACCACTTATCAAGAAGCAATTCAAAGTTCCGAAGATGAAGAGTGGAAGAATGCTATGAAGGAAGAGATGCAGTCTCTTCATAAGAATCAGACTTGGAAGCTAGCAAGTCTACCGAAGGGAAAGAAGGCTATTAGATGCAAATGGATATATGCAAAGAAAGAAGGATTTCCTGACAAGAAAAGCATTCGCTACAAGGCGAGATTGGTAGCTAAAGGCTATGCTCAGATGGAGGGAATTGACTATAATGAAGTTTTTTCTCCAGTAGTGAAACATTCCTCTATCAGAATCTTATTGGCCTTGGTAGCTCAGCTGGATTTGGAACTAGTTCAACTTGATGTAAAAACTGCATTTTTACATGGAGACTTGGAGGAGGAAATCTATATGACTCAGCCAGAAGGGTTCAAGGTTGCTGGGAAAGAAAATATGGTATGCAAACTTGAAAAATCATTGTACGGATTGAAGCAATCTCCAAGACAGTGGTACAAGCGATTTGACAAGTTTATGTTGGGGCAGATGTACACAAGAAGCAAATACGATCATTGTGTGTATTTGCGCAAGCTACAAGATGGATCTTTCATCTATCTTCTTCTTTATGTTGATGATATGTTGATAGCTTCAAGGAATTCTGGAGAAATTGACAAGCTGAAAGCTAAACTAAAGCAAGAATTTGAGATGAAAGATTTAGGGGAAGCTAAGAAGATTCTCGGCATGGAGATAAATAGAGACAGACAATTGGGGCAACTTCGTCTAACTCAGAAGCAATATCTGAGAAAGGTGCTGCAACGTTTTGGCATCAATGACAAGTCAAAATCTGTGAGTACCCCACTTGCTCCTCATATGAAACTTAGTGCTGATTTATCTCCGAAGAATGATGCTGAACGAGAATATATGGCAAAAATTCCTTATGCAAATGCTGTTGGTAGCTTGATGTATTCTATGGTGTGTACAAGACCTGACATTTCACAAGCAGTTGGGGTTGTGAGCAGGTATATGCATGATCCTGGTAAAGGACATTGGCAAGCTGTCAAATGGATTCTACGGTATATTCGGAACACCGTGGATGTTGGGTTATTATTTGAGCAGGATAAAAAGATTGGTCAATATGTAGTTGGATATTGTGATTCCGACTATGCCGGTGATTTGGACAAACGAAGATCAACTACCGGTTATGTGTTTACACTTACAAAGGCACCGGTTAGTTGGAAGTCTACTTTGCAGTCAACAGTCGCTTTGTCTACTACAGAGGCAGAGTATATGGCTGTTACCGAAGCTGTTAAGGAGGCTATTTGGCTTCAAGGGTTGCTGAAGGATTTGGGAGTTGGTCAAAAGCACGTCAAGGTGCATTGTGACAGTCAGAGTGCTATTTGTTTAGCAAAGAACCAAGTCTATCACGCACGAACGAAGCATATAGATGTTCGATATCACTTTGTAAGGGAGATTCTGGAAGAAGGTGAAATACTACTTCAGAAGATCCAGACAGCTGAAAATCCTGCAGATATGATGACCAAGATAGTGACATCGATCAAATTTCAACATTGTATGAATTTGATCAATATTGTGAAGATTGCACATGGGTAGCACCATAGGTGCATTTGAAGACACTACTAGAGATAGTTGTGAGAGAAGATTTTGTAACTTTTGGGACTTTTTGCCAAGGTGGAGATTTGTTGTTTTTTGGCTCAAAGTCCCACATTGGAAGATGAGTAGAAATAGGGAGGCAACCTTAGACTATAAAAGGAAGCCTCCCCCTTTTGGTTTTATCACACCAAACTTGAAGCCTTCTAACTCTCTTAGAGACTTAGTTTATTTTCTCTCTTGTAATCTTCTTGGAGAAATATATTTGTAGTGGTGTCCGGGGACTTAGGCATAATTGGCCGAACCTCGTCAAATCTTGGTATTCTCTTTATTTTCTTTTCTGCTTCTTATTTATCATTGTTAGCCATTATTAGTTTTGGTATTGGTGGAAAATAGCTCGAATTTCCACAACATATATATATATATATATATATATATATATATATATAATATATATATATATATATATATAAATTTTATGGATTATTGCTTCTTTCTTTCCCCTTCTCCTATTAAATTTTTAGTACGTATATGTTAATCGTCTATATTATATTAAAAGTGTGAAGGTTCTTTAAAATATTAATTAAATTTTTTGCTCTTCGCTAAAAGATATCTTAATTGATAAAATTATTATTTACTTTTTTTATTTAATTATTATTTTTAATTATTTTTACCATCTTATTTTATCATATTAAATTTTCTATTTATGGAATAACTTTATTTATGATGTAAACCTAAAAATAAGTAAAAAAAAAATTAGCCGGTTTGTTTTCCTTTATTATAGTCATGAACTTTTTTTAATTTTATTTTATTATATTAGATTTTCTATTTATGATATAACTCTATTTGTAATGTAAATTTTTTATAGAAAAAATACTTCCACGATATTTTTTTTTCCTTTTTGATACAAAAGTTGATCTTCTTTTTTCTTTCCGTTTTGATATTTTTTCCTTTTCCATTGTCAACGAAGAGTTTTTTTATTTTCTTTTTTGATAATTCTTTTCCCTTTTTAATAGTAATATCCTAATATTCTTATACTTTCAAATTCTTTTTTTACTTAAAATTTTTTTACTTTTATAAATGAATTTATAATTGCATTATATAAGTCATCCATTCTTCTACGTCAACATCTTTGATTCAATCTCTAACCTTGTATATTTTTGTGTTAATCTATCTTCTTTTTCTATTCATGTTATAATTTTTTTTTATATTGTGGATTTAAAAAAGACAATAGTAAATTACTATGTCAGCTCCAAGTTATTTATATTTACAATAATTTAACTTAGATTGTCTCCTTTAATTGAGTCTAATATTGATACTATGTTATCTCATTTAATTGAGTCTTATATTGATATTATATGATTTAAATTTTGTATTATTTATAGCTGACATTCTTTATCTACTCATACATTTACAAGTTTTATCTATTCGAGTAAAGTAATCTTTTCATATCTTAAAATAATTTTTTTTAAATAAAATTATAAATTATTATAAATATAACTCTTATGCATAATTTGTTTAGATAGTCTTACAATAGAATCTGAAAAGAATTTCATGAATGAAATTATGCCAATTAACAATATAAGGCGATATGATTCTCATTGGATAATAAAAGTTTTAGAAATTGGAGCTAGATTAGTAAAGATTATAAAAAGAAAATAAATAGTTATTTAATTTTTTCACTTAATAAAATGATTATTAATTATTTTTCTAATATTTAGGATTTTAGAATTAATTATATTTTATGTATTAAATTCTTTCTTATTTGAAATATATAAAAAAATAGTAATATTTGTATATACATATAATGCATGCATTTAAATGCTCATGTAAAAGTGAATGATTCTTTTTACCTTTCAATCAAACGTTTTTCCTATGACGTTTTTATTCATTTGAACAATTATTAGAACAAACTGAATAAAGAACTATTAGATTGGACCAAACTCTTAAACATAATCATTTATCAATCTGAAATTTATAATTTTTACTAAATTCTTATATTGTTACATAAACATAATTTTTAAATATTATTTGCGCCACTTTTATAAATTTGTTCTTATTAATATGAGGGACACACGCGAAACGCATAGATATAGACTAGTATTATACTAAAACTGAGAAGTCTCATAGTGTAAAGTTGAATTATCAAAATATTCATTAAAAGTGGAATGACAATTTGACCCCTTATCTAAATATTACATTACAACACCTTTATACTCTTTCTGTTTCAAAATAAGTGATGTTTTGGTCTTTTGATTTTGTTTCAAAATAAGTGGTGTTTTTATATAATCAAGAAGACATTAATGATATTCTTCTAATTTTACCCTTATTTAAATGGAGAGAGTTTTACATATCAAGAAAATATTAAAAAGTTATATTTTTTTAAGGTATTTATTAAGGATAAATTGGTAAAAATATATTTTACTTTCTAGTATTAAGTAGTTTTCTTAAGGGGTATGCCCAAACTAAAAACATCACTTATTTTAAAATAAAAGAGAGTACTTGCTAGTAGATTTATCTTTAAATAAATGATAACTAAAATAATTAAATGAGAAGTTATTAGAATGAAGTTCTTTTAGCTTCCAAGCATTTACTGCAACATAATTATAGTGTAATTTATTCACTTTCTTGAATTTACTTTTATTCTTTCTATAGTTATTAAAAATATATAATTTATATTTATTCATTGTCATTTAATTGCTACTCCCTTTGATTTATTTTAGTTGCTTAAAAATAGTTGTTTTAAAATATTTGTTAGTTTTTAAATTTAAGAGATAATTGATCATATTTTTTCAATTGCACTCTTAGTACTTAAAGTTAAAAATGTGAAAAGAATTATTATTCTATGTTCCCAAAAAATTAATAGGGTTATATTAATCAAATTATAATCCCTATTAATTTTTTTTAATGGGTATATAAATTTCATCCTAACAGTTAAAATGAAACGGAGGAAATAACTTTTTGTTTTTTTCGTGCAATTTGTTTGATTTTATTTTATTTATTACCTTTTTATTTTATTTTATTTTGTAAATGCTAAGTATATAGTTGAAATAATTATACTATATTAAAAGTACAAATATTTTAAATCAAAATTTAATTTAGTTATCCACTCATTAAAAATTGAGTGATAACTTTTCTCTTTAATCAAATATTATTCTTTTATAATTTTTTTGGTATAAAAAAGCAAACTTACTTTTTAATAAATAACAAAATTATAAATTAGAGCAATAATGCATTCAGTCTTTCTAATAATGCATTAATTATAATAATATTCATATTTGTGTGTTAGGTTAAATAAGTTCAAAAGTTACCTTCTTTATGAATTATAATTTTTATTTTTAACTCAACTAATTTATATATGCTCTTTTATTAGATTGAAGATGCTAAACCTTTTTTTTTTTTCTTGATGACTCTCTGCCTAACAATAAAATAGAGGGACAGTTGTATTACCTTTTATGAGTTGTCATTCCACAGAATATTTATGGGATTAGTTTGGTACTTTCAAGGTGAAAAAAGTTGTTTTGTCTGTAACTGTATCATGAGTAATACCTTTCTGCCTTAAATTTACAAAGTTAGCAAATATTGTTGACAGTCATTTACCTTTGAGATTCATAGTATTTTAGTGAATGTTTGTGTGATAGTTATTTTAGTTCTGCATAAATTGTAAATCTGTTTTCATTTGGTAAAGTTTTGGAGTTTTCCCCTTAGAGTTAAAAGATATCCTCCTTTCTCGAGTTTATCTATATTTATTATCTGAAATATTTTTTTACTCAATTTTCTATAGGAACTTTTATAGTTAATGAAGTATATAGAATTGTGATCAATCAAATATTATAAAGTAGTGATACTAACTATTGATCAAATTTAGATCAAAATGAAATTTCAATCTGTACCGACACTGTAACATCAAATAGGGGAGAAAGATCTTATATATGATTTATTATACTCAATATTTTATTTATTTCTTATTTGACTTCATCTAAATTATTGACATTTTTAATTTGGACTTTTGTTCAACTTGAATTTTTTGTGTAGGCGTAACTAAGCAGCTGAAATTTAATTATTGATGATGCAATAAGTGAAGAAACTCAAAATAAATTGTTGATGATGTAGTAAGTGAAGCAACTCAAAATAAACTCATTCCACTGATATCATTTTTTCAGATAGTAAAATTATTATCTTAACATGTATGAGAGATTTTTATGTAAATTGATATTTTCTTAATTAATTTGTGATTTGTTTTGTAAATAAAATTCATTATGTAGAAATTGAGATGGTATAACTAACTGCGCACACACTATAAATAGTTTCTAATTTCAAATTATCTGCTCTAATTATTTTCTAAATTTTGTATATTTTGATTTCTATTTTATGGCTAAGAAGATTTTAAAATATGTGTATCGCTTAAAATTTAGCATGTTCCAACATAAATTTTTGCTAAATTTTTTGGGATAAATGTGCGATGCACGTTTGCAAAAATCACCACCACCACTACTACTACTAATAATAAACCCACTTCAATAAATTTAAACATTTTATGGCTAAACTGTCGGGATAAAGTTTGAATCTAGATGGTGGCAAAATTAGTCCAAACAATTCACCTAATCTTTTAAATCTTTGATGGATTTAGCTCAGAATAATTTTTATGTTTGGTTGATTTGGGATAATTTGAGTCGATTCATCATAAATTAATAATCCAAATAAATTCATCATAACGTCAAATCTTAATCAATAGAAATGCTTAATTTTAAATTCTAAGTTTCAACTCTAGATTAAGATTTTTGCATATAAATAATTATTAATTTTTCATTATAATCGATTGCTATAAATATTGATTATTATAATTATTATTAGTAGTAAAATATTACTGTTACTTACTTTTCTGTAAAGAAAAAGAATAGTAAAAAAATTGGTAGAAATTTAAAGAACGAGTAAGATACAAAGTTGCGTTGATGTAATTCATAACATAAAAATCATTTAATTATAGACATAAATTATTGATGTTGTATAGATAATCTAATAATGATAAATATTTCGTTCTTTTTTTTTTTCACACATGGAATAATATTTAATTAGATTTTTTTCATGTTCTTTCTAATTTTGGATAATCGATTGGGTTTTGAATTTGAATTTTGGATATGAAATAAAAGGATATTAACATTAAATCTTACGAGATGCAAATTCAAAAGTTGAAGTTTTAATGCAGATACATACGTCAGGTAAAAAATTAAAAAAAAGTGTGAATATTACTTTCAATTTAAAATATTGAAGCAACAATGGCAAATTTTACACAAGAAATTATTAAATTTGAATGATCACTTCTTATTTTATAATTTTTTTTTATTAGATGAAATCATTAAATGTAAGTTTAAAAATTATAAAAATTATGGATCAAGTTGACGGGACTAAACTATGACCAATTATTTACCCCATCTTAACCCAACTCATCTTAGCCCATCTCAACTTTGGACATAGTTAGGCAATGGGACATTTATTGTTTTAGCCCATCTTAATCCATCTAAATTCTATTCAAATGACCCATTTGCCACCCGTGGGTGCATATCCTAGATTAGAATGGGTATTAGAATTATGCTTTCCCATAAATTTATAACTTCAATCAAATAGAATATAAATTTGATTATAACATCAATTCTGAATATTTCACTTTTTTCCATCTAATTTGATAGTATTTTATTCTATCTCCAAAATAAATAAATTAATTTTAAACTATAATTCTGAAATAATTTTATTCGCGAATTAAACGAACCCTAAAGATTTGTCAGCCTTAAAAGTCCCACTCTTTTTTATGCACTTTGATCCCGTAAGTTAGTGAGTAGATTTTTGTTAGATTCTTATCTTTGCGTGAATATTTTTTTCATCTGATCTTTCACATGTATGTCCAGAAATTGATACTCAAATATGTGATGTTGGATGGTGATTATTTAATGTCTCTTTTGATTAATTCTTAAATGGCTCTTGCTTCAGAAATTTTTTGACCAAAATCCTCAAATAGTGTTTTGTCAGTATTCTCTTTTGGCACAAACTAATTACGTGTATTATTAGCCCATTTTACAGGAAGTCTGAAGTATAAAAAAATTTTGAATGTGTTAAATTCTGATATCTACGTGATACCTCAATTTCAAGGTTTGCAGGAAATTCACATCACTAGTTCAGCTATACTTTGAATTAAGAAAACTGATGTACCAAGTATGTTTAGTTATGTGTCTATCTAAATCAGTTGAATTTTTGTATTTTTCTCTTTTGACAGGGTAATCTCAATTTGGATTTATATATTTAAACATTCGCACTTTTTTTCTTCTTCTTCTGACAATGAGTTTTAAAAAAAAATATGAATTCAAGAATTGCATCTTGATACGCAACGAAGGATTGAAAGAGGTGAATACATACATTTATACTATTCTAAAAGTGAGAAGCTTTACTATTAAAAATTGAAAAACCAAAATAGCCTTCAAAAATTGAATGACTATTTTAGCAAGCCTTATTTCAAAAGCGATTAAGTGCAAAGATGTAAATGTACCTTCCGCAGAGGATTAAAAGAACTCATTAAATATACCAACAAGAAAATGTACAATTAGAAGAAAGAGAAATGTAATATTCATTCACATGATCATAAATATATAACACGTTCGGATGACTCCTAGCTTTTAATTGTGTTATTTTTTTTACGTTATTTTCACACCATTATAAATTAATAATTAAACAATCTTAATTCTTTGTCAATGAATTTGAAACGTTACTAGGAATGATTCAATAGAATAGTAACTGTCGACTACTATTTACTCCCTTCATTTCATTTTAATTGCTAGGTATACTAAAAATAGCTGTTTCAATACTTGCTAGTTTCAAATTTCAAGAGATAATTGACCATATTTTTTCAATTCTACCCTTAATACTTAATGTGAAAAGAATAATTATTGTATGTTTTCAAGAAATTAATAAGGTTATATTAGTCAAATTACCATTAATTTTTTCTTAATGAGTACGCAAATCTTATCCTAGCAATTATACTGAAACCGAGGGAGTAAGATATAAACCAGATTCAGAATTAAAAGTTGAATATGAAAAGTCATTCTCCACTATTACATAGGAATAAGTTTTAGAACTAAAATATGAATTTAAAAGATCATTCTTTACTGCTATTTAAGAACCAACTTACAAAGATAGATTCTGACCACAGGAGAATGAACGTGTCATGACACAAATAGGTGAGTTGTGCAGGCATCTATATCTATTCTAGCTCGATAGGAGAACCCTTCTCTTGACCAATAGATGAAATAAACTCAAGACTATTTAACTTGTATGGATACAAAATGATTTTAAAAATTAAAATAACACCTTCCGAACTATGAGCTCTCCAATATTTAGTCTAGATAGGTACAAGAGCTCTAACAGAATACTGACCAAATAAAATGATACAACTTCATTTGCGGAGCAAAAATACGAAAGCTGATGCTGAGTACTCCACACCATTTATGAAACTTTAATCTGCCACAACCTACACCAAAAAGGTGTAGCAAGGTACTATCAGTACATCACAGATACTGATAGGCATCATCGGCTGATTAAGACTAGTTCACGTAATAGCATATAATTTAACATGTAATCGAATTACTCAATTTTAACGACTCCAACTTATATGTATAACCCGAAAAGTTCATTAACCACTTCATTAATTCTTATCATTCATCAATATTCATGCATCTACCCTACAACTCTAGCCATTGATCCAAACTTTTATTCTGTTTCTCTCACCTCGGTGCGGCAGATGCTTTGACCAATACAACAGTATCACGACAGCGGCAACTGTGTCCCTCACATTATACCCGAATCATGTCGGTATATCTCGTATCACACTAGTATATTTGTACATCTTTGTCATCACAACTATTTGTATATCCTGCCGTACTTGCACAATCTCTGTCTCACAACTATACCATCGGTGATATGCTGGGCACACGCCTCCGTCACATCACTTTCGCACATGCCAGAGGGTCTTATGTTTGCCCTTCCAGTCATGACCTGTAGAGGACTCTAGAAATCCATGTACTGTATACCTATCAGTATGAACCTTTGGTCATACCTGTCTGTGTACTCATTCATACTGCTCGCCCGGATGCTCACCTCGAGCACGAGCCACTCATATCAAAGTATTCAGTCACAAGCCTGATCATACTAACCTGCTCATCCGTATGCTCACCTCGGACACGAGCTCCTCGTTCCCCACATGCAGACGCCTCACTTTTTCATTTCATATTCACCCCATTTCCTCACTTGGTTATCACGGATTCCACCCATAATTTCAAAAACTTGTAGATCACAGTTGAATTTATTAACAAAATCACATACCCAATAACAATCACGTATTACAAGCTATAACACAATCATGGCTCAAGGCCATTTCATAATCAGTTATTCATTACATCTCCTATGCCCTAAATTCAACAAATATGGTGCAAAATGGCCCGTTCACGAGATTAGGCTTTGCTGCAACGGCATTACTGCTGCCACCGCGGTCTCGCTATAGCGGTTCTACTGCCACTGCAGCGGTACTGCTCAGGCAGTACTCTGACACAACTTCCCAACTAGATTCCTCTCATAATGATAATCAATTCGACACGAACCATGAAATCATAGCACACAAACATATCAAAAGTGAATTTACTAGTCCCTTAACTTATTCGAATGCATGCACTGCGACACCCATACCCATGTCTATCCTCCGGTCCGTTGGGGCATACCTTAAGAGTATCCTTTTATGAATTTACACCTAAGACAAGACTCCAACAGTCTACACCCAAGACATCTTCGAACCACGAAATTTCATATTATGGTGATTGCATCACATATTTTGTATTTCCTCCTGATTATATTCGTCTCATAGATACTTACTGATTATAATCTACTTAACAATGATTAACATGAAATTTCTCCATACTCATCAATGGAACATCAAGCATACGCACATATACGATTTGCTAATCAAAGTTTAACATGTAAGTAAGCCATAGCCTACCTGGGCACCAAGCTATCATTGAGAAGTCTCCAACTGCGTACTTACCTCAAGTTTCGAGTCCTTGCAGTGAATTGTCGTGGCAAGGTGGGAAGTTTTTGCCTCCTCTAGTCTCCTTATTTTCTCTCCTTGTTACAATCCCTAATTTCTATTTCTGGGCATTTTTATTCACCAACCCTTATGGAATAGGGTTTTTAAATTCTAACTTGGACAAAATTACGGAGTTTTGATCCGCATCACTCGCTGCAGCGACGGAACTTTCACTGTAGTGATCTCATTATAGCGGGCACCATTCTCCGTGGCGGCCCTGCACCTGGGACCACCTGATTTAACTTAGCCTATTTGAAATTATCCATCACATAATCCTTGAAATCTGGGGACCTAACCCCGACTTTGTAAAAATTTTAAATTTACCCATGCTTAGGTTGTTAGAGTGCTATAATGATCAAAAAGGTTGTTACATCAGATACCAATTAAAAATCTATTCATCCCCGAATGCCCTGCAATATAGTTGAGGGTTTCCAGTTACCCTATGTTGACCCTAACACCTGTCATAGTTCCATTGCTTCTAGTCGGCACTGTGCTCTTACTGATATTATTTCTTGATCCTTGGACTGATCTTCACAGGACCTCCTTATTACATATGAACCTTAATTTCATTTAATATATACAAACTAATCCCTCAAGAATCAAGAAACCTCTATTTGCCTCAATCAAAATCCAAGCCTCATGAATTTGCCTTTCTGTAATGCTTTCGAATAATCCAAATCTGTTCTAGTATGTAATCTCCATGAGAATATGAATACCATGAAATCTATATTGCTATATTTATTTTTGGCTCAAAAAGTCGGGTCGGCAGAAGTCACCCCGAGCTCCGGAGCCAAATCCAAAATTTTCTTTCAAATAGCTCACCTATAATAAAACAAACTGAATCACATGGTGCATATCTCTTCATCCCATTTCCCAGATATTATTGCTGAAAGAAATATCAGCGCTTCGCCGCCCCCTATTTGCTAGCTTTGTGATGGCTTGACCTGACTGACCCTGTTTTTTTGAACCTCTCTCTTGGGACTTACGGTATTTACTCATGTCCCATGCATTCCTAGGCACCTCATTTTTCATATAATTTCATTTAGCAGTTACTCAAAATGTGGGGAAACGTCACTGACCGTATGCTGCAATGATTCATTTTCCGCTGCAGCAAAAATCGGTCCACTGCAAAAAAATAAGAGTCAGTTTAAAGGCCAGAACCGATAGTTTTGGTTAATTTTCCATCCTTTGCACTAAAAAATTCTTGGTAAATCCTCTCACTCCCGGCGATTCTCTCAACTTTTCTCAAGTATTTCGTGTTTTCCTTGCCTTGTAGTGTTGCTTATGCTTGTGGTTACTAAATCCATGATTATATGCTTTCTTAAGGTTTGTTTTTGAGTGGGTAGGACCAAATCTTCTTTTGTCAATAGGGGTGAATTTGTGAAGCATGCAACCAGTTCTTATGTTCTTAAGTGACTATAATCACTCTCTGTGTACTATAGACAATTTTCATGGGGATTTTTATATAGAAATGGTGGGGTTCGGGTAGGATGGTGGTTCAAAAATTTCAAGCCTTTTGGGTTTGAATTTGAACCCTATCGGGGTGGGAAATTATTGGTAGGACATGGGTAAGTCTTCCCCTTGCCCGATTTGTAGTTTAATTGAGAAAATGGAGGTTGAAATTTCAACCTCCATTGTTGGGGTCGAAGGTCTGTTGGGGAAGACGATGTTTTCTGCAGCCAGACTTGACTGCTATAGCAGCGGTCAACTCAGGCAGTGAGCTCCTCTCCGATTTCTGTCTTTCTTTTTCTAAAATTTTCCTTTTCTTATTTTCCAGATCACTTCCTCATGCTTCTTATGTCTTACAGGTTCATCAACATGTCTTCTTCTAGTAGTAGCATCCACATCAGTTACTACATCCGATTCGTGATTGATCAGTGCCAATTCCGACACAATGAGCAAGCTGCCAAGGGTCTGATCCACGAATGGGGCTTCGTGATGCAGGATATGGAGAAAAAAGCACCGAAGTTCTATGCTCACCTCTAGGAGTTGAGATGGGGTCCTTTGATGGAGGAACCTTGTGAGATGAACGAGGTGTGGGTGCGGGAGTTCTGTGCTAACCTCTCTATGGTGGTCTGAAACCACAGGGAGCCGGTTGCCTATATTAAGGGGAGACAGATTCTGTTGACTCCAGCTTCTATCTACGAGGCTTTGGATCTGCCAAACTCTATGAAGGATGAGCTAAAGGCCCGAGATATAGATGAGAATAGACGGTGGTTGGTGGACACTTTAGTGGTTGAGGAGCAGAGGGCCTCGATCAATTAGGGCATCACTTGGATAGGCATTCAGGGTACTCACTTCACGATGGAGGCTAGGAGGTGGCTAAATTTGGTGTCTTGGAGGATCCACCCATCCACCGATATCACCGATGTGATCTATGCCCCCCCACTGGTTGTGGCATGCATTCTAAGTGCGGTGCAGGTGAATATGGGGGCACAGATCTTGGAGGACTGGAGGTACTTTGCCTCCAAGACTATCACTGGCCTACCTTTTCCCTCTCTAATTACCCGTTGTGCAAGTGGGCCAGGATGCACCGGGAGGCCAGTGATGTCATGGTGCCTTATGATATGCCTTTCGATCTTTTGAGGGTGAAGGGAGTTTCGGGGAGGGGCAGGAAGAAGAGAAAGACTGTCTCTAGTGACGGGGATGGCAGGGCCAGCTCTTCCAGGCTTGTGGGCCCTCTGGAGTAGATAGAGACAAAGATGGCTGCTATGCGTGAGCTGTTGGGAGGGTTACCCAGACCTCTATCCAGCAGTGGTCCCTCTAGTACAACAGCTACGGACCCAGAGGGGATGCAGGGGATGATTGCTGCCTTAGCCTAGGCCCATGTGGAGCTCCGGGAGGACCTGGAGAAGGAGGAAAGAGAAGTGGCACTCTCGTGACAAGCTCCTGGTTGCATGTGGAAGGGGTCAAGGCGATCCTCAAGCACCTCTCTCCTGACACCAGGGCACCCCAGGCAACCAGGCGGGATCTGCTAGAGTTCTCCTTCCTCAGTGGGTTCGAGAAGGGACCGGATGATGATGCCGGCAACGGCAGTGATGAGGCCTCCAATTAGATAGGGCCATGGTGTTACCCTATCCCCTACTTCCCCCTCTTTTATAATCATGATTTGGTTAGCCCCCATTTGGGGCTTGTATGACAATATTACTTTTCTCCTCCTATTTTTGGATGTCCATACTTATTTTCTATTGGTGTACGAATGCCCGTTTGGCATTCTCATACATCGGCAGTGTTTTGGCCCCTTTTTATTTATATCATGTCATTGCTTTTCCTGGATATGTATTGCTTGTTTGTATCATAATCTACTTATCTATTGTTGCCTCCAAAGACAGGGGATTCTGAAATTTTGCGCAGCAACTGTCTGCTGCAGCAATCGTCCTACCACTGTAATAGACCCGCTACAGTGGTCCATTCCTTGTTGTAGTGAGTCCGCTGCAGCGGACACACCTCGCTGTAGCGAGACTGACTAAGCAGAATACCTGTAGGGGTTTGTGTCCCTCCGGTCAATTTAAGTCAATTTTGCCTGCTAGTTTATCTTGTATCCTCTATAGTTCACATTGTCAGATACCAATTGAGCTCGTCGAAATACCAATTGAGATCCTCCAGATGCCAATTGGACCCGACCTAGGTGATCGACACTCTTAGACGACACGATGGGAAGGAAATAAAGTGAAAACTTTCTAGATTCCTTATAGCTTCTCGAAGATTAGATGTGTACATTTACACACTAATCCGAAGGAGTCTACTTGATATTGCTCTTGTACTTATGAGATCGTTAACCTAGAAACTTTGATACCAACATGTAACAACCCAAATGGCCGAGTTTTGCTGACACCTACATCGATTCTAGCTTGATAGGAGAACCTTTCTCTTAACCAATAGATGAAATAAACTCAAGACTATTTAACTTGTATGAATACAAAATGATTTCAAAAATTAAAATAGCACCTTCCGAACTATGATCTCCCAAATATTTAATCTAGACAGGTATAAGTCTCTAATAGAATACTAAATAAATAAAATAACACAACTTCATCTGTGGAGCAAAAATGCAAAAGCTGATGCTGAGTACTCCACGCCATTCATGAAACTTCAACCTTCCACAACCTACACCAAAAAGGTGTAACAAGGTACTATTAGTACACCATACGTACCGGTAAGTATCATCGATCGATTAAGATTAGTTCACGTGATAGCGTATAATTTTACATGCAATCGAATTATTTACTTTTAACAACGACTCCAACTTACATTTATAACCCAACAAGTTCATTAACTATTTCATTAATTCTTATAACTCATCAATATTCATGCATCTACCCTACAACTCTAGCCATCAATCCAAACTTTTATTCTGAATCTCTCACCTCACTGCAGAGGATACTTTGACTGCTACAACGGTAATTTGCCCTTTGCAGCGTTACCCTACTTAGGCAGTAGCCCTATTTCAATGATCCTTTTCTCTTTCATCCAGCCATTTAAGCATTATTAACACGTCTACTTCATTTACTCTTCCATTATCACTAACCAACTCTGTTTCCATTATTTAATGACCTATTATTTGACCCACATGATTAACTCACCCTCTTTTATTCTGTTTCTACTCTTTTATCCACACGATGATAATAAAGTTGAATCAACAATATCCTAGTAATTCACTACCATTTTCAACTCAGTTATGTTACCTTCTATAGCCCACAGTGACCGCATAAACCAAGCATTCAACCACAACATTAATTAAGTAACTCAAGTACACACAAAGAAAACAACAAACCAGATCGATGGAGTTAAGTCCTCCACAATTAAAGTACATGTACATGCCTGTCTCTCCCGAATTTCACACTATGTTTCTACACCATGATCATGTCATGTAGTACCATACTCGTACCTTATCATCATATATTACCTCCCAACTGTGTCTCTCACATTATACCTGAATCATGTCGGTATATCTCATATCACACCGGTATATCTGTACATCTTTGTCATCGTAGTCGTATGTATATCCTACCATACTTGCAAAATCTCTCTCGTAACTATACCATCGGTGAAATGCCGAACACACGCCTCCTTCACATCACTGTACACACTGCTAGAGGGTCTTGTGTTTGCCCTTCTAGTCATGACCTGCAGGGGACTCTCGAAATCCATGTACTGTACACCCAACTGTATGAACCTTTGGTCATACCTATCTGTGTATCCATTCATACGGCTCCCCTAGATGCTCAGCTCAGGCACGAGCCACTCATATGCAAGTATTTAGTCACAAACCTGATCTTACTAACCTACTCGTCTGAATATTCACCCCGAACATGAGCCCCTCGTTTCTGACATACAAATACCAATCCTTATGGAAAAGGTTTTTAAATCCTAACTTTGACAGGATTGTGGAGTTTTGGTCCGCGTCGTCCGCTGTAGCAAGGGAACTTCCGCTGTAGTGGTCCTGTTATAGCGGACACTATTTGCTGCGGCGGCTCTACACCTGGACCCTCCTGATTTTAGCTGTTACACCCCGTAAAAGTTAATGATTAGTAAGTGTACACATGGATTTATGACGAGTAATAAGAGCTTGACGCTTATGGAAAAAGCCTCGGGAGCAGGGTCGGGCGAGACGAGGTCGTGAGGGCCAGCGCGACACACTAGCCAGCAGTGTACTGCCCAGCGCGGCGTGCCAGGCTTGCAGCCTCAATGGGAGGCGCGAGGCGCCAGGATGGCAGCTTCAATGGGAGTCGCGAGGCGCCAGGATGGCAACCTCAATGAGAGGCGTGGCACGCCAGGGTGGAAGCCTTAATGGGAGGCGTGAGGCACACCCCCTGCCGCCTCCCAACGTGTATATATAAATCCTCCTCACTTGATTAAATCATTTCCCCATCTTTGTTTTGACCAGAGAGAGGATTTTATGAAAATTTTAATTGATTTTCGTCCGGTTACGCTATCAGACGCCATCCAAATTCAAATTAACTTCAGGTATCGAAGTTTAAACCCGCAGGGAGCATTACTACGGAGATATTTTCATGAAATTTGCCTGGCGAATCATAATCCTGCCGAGCAAAAGTTGTCAAAATGTCTCCAAACTGATTTCTATACGATCACAGGTTTCAAGTAAGCATTTCTTCCTTTTGAACTCTCGAGAAATAATAAGTTTTTGGCTATATTTTACGTAGATGAATTATAGTTGCTATTAATATCAAAATTTATGCTTTTTCATCGTATTTGGTATTGAAATTCATCTCTTTCTCCCAGTATAATGGTTACAGCTGAAAAAAGCTGACGAATTCAAGTGAAACTCATCAGTTATTCGGGAAATGACAGCTAATGTATGTAAGGCTTAACCCTCGCCAAGTTATTCTCATCGTATTGCTATGACTTATGTTCTTAAGTAGAAATAACTGTCCCATATGCTGCAGATAGTCGCTACCAGTAGATTGTGATTAGACACGTTTAATTAATTGTCATAGGTATATAAAGATCAGATATGTTGTGATTAGCTGCTATTAGTAGAATACTGTTATATAAGTTTTGGTTAGCTGCTAGACAACGTATATAGATTATACCACAGTATCTCTCATCGAGAAAGAACTGTTAAGCGTGTCACACGCTAGGAGCGTCATAGAAATTCCTTTGTTCTTCAGTTCAGTATGTTAGTAGAATCTGACGTTATATTGTTAGGTCTTAGACCCTAGAAGCTCATAGATAGTTATTGGGCCTGAGTTAGTAAATTGAACAGCATAGGCACAACCCGATGATATAACAATCAGTTCAGTGCCTGTATTGTCAGTAGAGCTCGCCCAGAGACCGTTGGCGTATCTTGATGCCTCTAGGGCCAGGATTATGTGAGTATGGTCGCACCCCCGAGTCAGTGGCATTGGAGTTTCCTGGAGAGTTGAAGGTCAGTCCGCCACATAGTGGCTATTGCCAGTGACAGATAGCTTTAGTCGACGTGGTGTTTATGGCACAAATCACTCAGGGCACCACCTCAGTTGTATCAGCCTGATAGAATAGTAGATACCCTAAGGGGGGAAGTTTTATTAGTAGCTAGATACGTGGCTAACGCCCCAATCTACTCTTGTCAGATATCCAGGTACATGTTGCCGGGAATGAAGTCTATATAAACACACCTACGAGGTTAGGAATCGCCTAAAGAAGTTTTATAAAATTTGAACAGACTCAGTTAGCATCCAAGGACCAGGACCACAGTTTTACAGTATTACCCCTAGTCTAAGAGTTGTAATAAGCTACCTATGGGAGGTTAGGGCTGACTACTCAGGAGCATATCCGACTAGTAGCAGCCCCATAGTTGTTTCACGTAGAGGGAAAGCATCCTAGAGTAAACCTATCATGGTCAGCTATTATGAATAACATCGAGACGATAGTGACAACATAGTAACCCTCATCAGAATTACCCTAGCTAGGTTGGTTATTCCTTACGGCATCTGGGCGTTAGATGTTATTGCCTATAGGGTCGTGCTTGTAGGGGCAGTATGATGTCCGAAACAATTTATTGAGGCTGCAAGGGCCATATTAAGTTCCATTTGTTAAGGCTATAAGGGCCGTATTGAGTTCTATTTACTGAGGTTGTAAGGGCCGTATTGAGTTCCATTTACTGAGGCTATAAGGGCCGTATTGAGTTCCATTTACTGAGGTTGTAAGGGCCGTATTGATTTCCATTTACTGAGGCTGTAAGGGCCATATTGAGTTCCATTTACTGAGGCTGTAAGGGATGTATTGAGTTCCATTTACTGAGGCTGTAAGGGCCATATTGAGTTCCATTAACTGAGGCTGTAAGGGCCATATTGATTTTTATCAGATTGAGGTTGCGAGAGCCACCTCGAGTTATAGTTTACGCAAAAATCCTTAATAGTCAGATCGTAAAAGTGGACTTGTTTGTACTTGCCGGGGCTTATGGGGGCCCAGGTAGGTTCTTTTGTGTTGTTTGTACCTTCTAGGCTTTTGGGGGCCAGGTTAGATTCTTGTTTGTTTTCTTGCCTGCCAGTTATAATTTATGAATGTGTAATCATAGAGTCTTAGCTCACGTACATGTAGCGTTTCGTTAGATGCAGATTACGAATAAGCAAGCTTACATGTTAATCTTCCTGCCCTTCTCTTTCTATTTATTTCCAGTCTTTATTAGCTTATTTACTGCCTTACATATTCGGCATATATTGTACTGACGCCCTCCTCTGGGCGCTGCATTACTTGCTTGCAGGTTTAGACAGACAGAGTTCAGGGCCTTCAATAGTAGCCGTTCAGAGTTAGCAATTTGGCCATCTCCTTTCATTTGGGGTTGCCAGGTGATAGAGATTCAGTCCTTTACTTGTATAAGCATCCGGGTAGGCTGGGGCCCTGTCCCAAACACTATTTGTATTCTTAGAGGCTTGCAGACTACATTTGTCCATTAGTTAGCTATTGTTGGCCGTGTGGATCCCATATATATCTTATTTTACGTGTTGGCCGTGTGGGGCCTAGTACAATGTCTAATTTTCATTTTAGTTATAACTAGATATCATGGTGGTCTGGTCGGCCCGCATAGGATTCCTTGTTATTGTTGTTACTGGTTAGTTGGTTTCTTTTACAAATGGCTATGCGGCCTTGTCGGCCGGAGGCTGTGCTTACACCGAGATATAACCCATTGTTTTCTTGAATTGAGTTGCAGGCTTGCACCAGAAGTACATAAGCCTAGCCAGATCAGTCAGATTCCAGTGTGGCACTAGGTGCCAGTCATGCCTCCTAAGGTGGGGCGTGACAAACTTTGTATCAGAGCAGTTTGTATCCTAGGGAGTTTGCAAGCCGTGTCTAGTAGAATCTTGCTTATAAATGTGTTGTGCACCGCATTCTATAAGCAGGAGGCTACGAGGCGTGATAGTATGGTTACCCCTCCTTCTTCTCAAATCGTGCTATAGAGCAGAGTTGTATAGGGTTGAGTCCCTAAGCTTTAATTGTTATGACTGTTTAGAATAATGTTCGATATATGACAGACACCAACCAATTGCAAGATAACTACAGCAGCAAGAGGAGGTACCGGTCAAGTGCTTCAATTGGGAGGCGGTTAGCCCAAGGGCGGTAGACGTCTTTTACATTTCCCTATCACCCTCCTGAGGTACCATGAACCTCATAATGAGATAGATATGCCTGTGCCATCCCCAGTTCTCCCTACAACCTCATAATAGGGGCTTAGGTGTATAATATATATGTACATATGAGATGGTTTACCTACTAGATATTTAGAATTAGCCAGGGGCAATAGTTAATGTTGAATTACCTAAAAGGTGCAAAAGAAGGAGGAAATTGCAGGATTCCTACCTCCAACTTTTTGGATGTTGTAAGGTTCTATACCTTAGTCCTACTATAGTAAGATAAGGTAATTTTCCACCTTCTAATTTGTTCTTTCAATACAACAAAAAATGTAGGTATTGGAACCCTTAGTAAAAGAGGGCTAGAATTGTTGCCTACGAGAAGAATTAGAGAGTGGTTGGAACCCTTAGTATTTACAAGTTATCTAGACTCTTACAGTAGCAAGTCCGGAAGGGGGAGCAAGATTGCCACTAGCACTCAAGTGGGTATAAGAGAGTCCATCAGTAATAAACCCCCAGTAATAATAAAACTTAAGTCAAAAAAAGGCTGAATCCGCCGTAGCATGCTAATGACTGCAAGACATGCCTTTAAGATAATGGTTATGGCCTTAGTTTGTGTTATTGAAAGATAGGGAGATCATATGAAAAAAATAGGTCTGAGTGTGAGTCAAAATAAATATAGGTCAGTAGACCTGGTAAGTAACATCCTTGACAGTATGAGGTAGGAGGCACGAACCTCAGAGCCCAGTCCAAGGGAACAAGAGGAAAAGTGTAAAAATATCTAATGGAGGAAAACCAGAATCACCTCTAGGTTGATAGAGCATAGGATTACTGCCAAATATTGGGAACTAAGCATCGGGTTAATAGTTAAGAGATAGTAAGGTTGTAGCCTAGAGTGTTGCCGTATCCCCGCCAGAGGAGAAGGTAAGCGAGTGCCGATACAGAGACTTTAACCTAGGACAACCTGGAAGCAAGGCCCAGTAGAGAGTCATTGGCCCTCAGGATAATAAGAGGCTAAGTCATAAGACCCAGAGGTCGACTCTATATTCCAAGGGTGGCAGAAATTCGATTAGTAGACCATACTTCCAGAATTTAACGAAAACGCGACGGGTCAAAAGGAGATACCTATTGATGGCATGGAAAGATGGGAAATATCATTGAGTGATAGCAACAGAGCTCCAGCGACAGGACAGAAAAGACGCGATAACAGGAATTAGGCAGACCAATAAAGGAGGTGGCCATGCCTGCAAGGGGGTGGAGAGTAATTGACATGAATACAGTCACAAGGTTATCTTATACCGAGTGTATTTTGACTTCATTTGAACCACTATAGAGAGTCTAGTAAGATTCATTTGTGTCTCTCCAGATGAAATTATGTCACGGTTAAGACTTATGCCGAGTTAAATATCCCGGAAGTAGTTGGATTGTGTGGAGCTCTAGTGTTTGATAAATTCTGACAGAGAAGCGCAATTTGCAACTAAGTTCTAGAAAAGGCATCAGAACAGATTAAGACACATGCCAACTTAAGTATAACCTCTCGTATCCAAACAAATAGCTAAGTAGAGCACACAAGTCAGATGCCGGAGACCTGTAATGGATAGAAATGTAAGTCCCCTATATGATGACTTGACGCAGGTAAATTAAGGGTAGTTGGACCGGGGAATACGAGTTGGAATTGCCTCTAGAGCTAGAAAGGGCATGAACAAGTATTTACTTTTTTTCTCTTTTTTTTTCCCCATGAAACACATTTCTTGAAAGTTGAAGTATGTAATATCTTATTTTCACTTGGGGACTCTTTAAGTGATTGGGTTAAAATATATATACCTTTTCTTCAAAAATAATATAAATTGAATTTCTTTTACCTTAGTATATATTTTTTGAAAAATTAGTCTCACTATTATATGTCAAAATGATAGTAATAGTCTCTTATACATTTTTCTTAAATATTAAAAATGCTTTCTTGACTTATTTTTTCATACTTATTTCATTGATAAGGAACACACGCATATTTTTTCATACTTATTTCATTGATAAGGAACACACGCATGACGCATGTGTCCAAAGACTAAGAATCTTATAATGTGTAATTAGTTTATATTGGTTGGTTGCTTCTTTTCATATTCGAAACAATTTATTCTCTAATTAGTTTTTTTAGTTTTAGATTATATTTGTTTGAATTCTTTTATTATTCTAATTAAATTGGATAATTAATAAGGGGTTAGTTCAATATTTCTAATGTTTCTTCCTTTTTTATATCTTTTTGGACAATTCTCAACAATTGAACAATTTCAGATTTTTCATAAATCAATAGTTTCGTTACTAGTAACTTTTTTTTGTATTTAATAAAGAATTTATAGTAAAGAGATTGTTAACGAATATTAGCTCATTATACAACTGAAAAGTTATTTAGTATAGCCTTCTTTCCAGGATTTATTATCACGCCCAAAATTGGGGGGAGACATGACTGCCACTCGCTACTTTAAAGATCGAGCACCCGGGTATATAACATCTGTAACTGTAATATTTAGGCCAATATGTTCACGTGTCATAATTAACTATAGCTCAACATAAGGACCGATGAGGCCACAACTCAATAATAATAAGAAACAATAGGCCAACTAGGACACAACACAACTGAATAAACTGCGAAAGGCAGTCGAGGCCATAACTGAATTATACTGTTCAAACTAAATCCACGAAGCCTCTAAGGAGTGTGTAATACTGAATGGTTGGGATAAGACCCCGACCTACCCATAACTATATAACAAAACTCATGCATAATTAATATTAGACCTCAGCTCCAGATAGAAAATAACATATCGACTCTCTGCTCAACTCTGACTCCTACTGCACAGGAAGATCAGAGCCTCTATCTGTACCGCAACACGAATGCAGCATGCTCAGGCGAAGGGACGTCAGTACAAAAGATATGTACTGGTATATAAGGATTAAAAACAATAACTGTAAAGCAGTATCAACCAAGATAACTGTAATCAACTCAAGGATAGGGTAAGGAAGAGACAACCTATAACTCTCTTACTTGCAATCCTATATGAAAATATGTCTGCAAAACCTATATGGACCTTATGTAGGGCTTCTTCAATACTTGAACCGAAGACAGAAAGTATTATCCCATAGGCTATCTGATACTTGAATCAAGATTTGTAGATGTTGCCTGTAGGCCCTCAAATACTTAGATCAGAGATATTATATGCCAATACTTGGATAGAATAATATATGTGTGTTTTGATACTCGAATCGGATAAGTACATTATGATGCAAATAACATGAAAGATATGTCCAACCTATGGACTTACTAAATATAATATTCTTTAAACTTATGGAGAGACTATAACTCAATATAAGCTTAGGAACTTGGGTATTCAACTTTGGAGCTTTAGAACTTAGAAATTACTTGAAGCTTGGATACTTATTATTTATTTAATTCATAACTTATAGTTAGCTTATTAGAAGCTACTGAGAAACTTTAAAGATAAGCTTGATATGCCATGCTAGACATATGAATCCATAATTCATAGGAATATCTGACACAATGCTTTGAAGCTCAACTCGGAGCTTTGGAAACTTATATTATTTTGATTTAGGACTTTAAAGATCTCAATTCCAATTTTTAACTTAGAAACTTTAGGATCTTCTAATGACTTAACTTGAAATCTTGGAATCAACTTTAGAAGTTTTCGAGCTTAACTTAAGACTTGAAACTAGATAGCTTATCGCTTAAATGACTTGAAATCGAGTCATGAGATTCTCTTTGAAACTTAAAAGTATTGCCTTTATAGCGGCTTAACTAGATTGTCTAGCAGTTAAAGACCAACGCGCTCTTCAATGGGTCTTTCTAACATTCAAAAATAAAATATAGCGTTTTATCACATATTTCATCAACATTAGGAACCTTATATTTCATATTCTTAGCTTGACCTCGTTCCTAATTTTCAATATTCACATCATATTCTTCATTCTATACTTTTCCACAGGAATACATTTCTCAAGTTACACAATTCATCTTTTTTCATTTAATACTATTTCAACTATTAACATTTCAATTAATAGGGTTGTTCCTTTAAGGTTCTATTCAAATTTTATGAATTAGGCGATCTAGATATCTTAAGAACATGGAAAATCACATAAAGGTAACATTTTCATACATAACATAAAGGACTAGCTCACAGTGCCCATTCGCAGCTGTTCATACTCATTTAATAACTCATCAATAATAGTACATGTTATATCTTTTGTCTCATAATCATATGTTCATTTGGATTTCTTTAATCATAATCAGCCTCCACATATATTTCTTAACTTAAGGATAGCTCCATACATCACTTTATCATAACTTTGTATGCGCTCAACTAAATATTAACATTCAACTTGAATTCGTGCTAAAGAAGAAAAAAAGGTGTCTTTAAATAACTCGTAATTGGTTCGACAATGCTAACGATACTTCTTGCTATGGAGTGCTATCCTCTCCAATTTCCAGTCAACACTACTCAATTTACCACTCTTAATGTCACAATCTGAGTTTAACCCCAGCCGTAATACGAGACAAAGAACCCCGAAAGGCTCCAAGTCGACCTATGGCATACTCATAGAATAACACTTAACAATAGAAACAACTAACATAAATATAACTGAGCGGAAGCTAACTGTAAGGAATCAAATTTAAAACTTAAGGACATAATCTAACAAAACATAGTACATAAACTGAATCTGCTTACACATGTCTAAAAGCCTTGTAACACCCCAAAACTTTCCTATACCAAATTCAGACGTTGCATGAAAAACCCTGAAACTAGAAAATTTTCTGTCTCAGATGACCCCCACAACGGACTGTACGAGGAACCAACGGATCGTTTTAAGTAGTCGTGGTTAGAAGCAGCCTTTCTTCGAGGGAAAACAACGAGTCATAGGACGACCCATTGATTCTAACAACGGGCCGTCCTGTCATCCATTGAATCCCAACTCAGGGGTCTACCGGACCCTTACCTGAGACAATGGGAGGGAACAATGGCCCGTGGTAGCCTCCAACGAGCTGTTGTGACCACCATTTGTCTGCATCCAGGACCTAGAAGTGTAAACCACGAGGGATACAATGGCCCGTTGGTTCTACCAATGAATCTTATTACCCATAGCCCTCATGCCTTGTTTTCTTACCAATTCCAACGGGAGGTATCAACCGCCCGTTGTTTCTTACAACGGATCATTGTAACTAACCATGGCTCACCCTTGTGAACCTAGTTTCTGAACCCAGAAACCACGACCAGATTCAACGGGCCATCATTTCTTCAACGGGCCATCATTTCTACAATGACCCGTTTTGAGGCCCGTTGGTTCCTGTCAGCCAAATATCAGATTTAAATTCAGGGTTATTGGTTCCTGTCAGCCAAATATCAGATTTAAATTCAGGGTTATTTTTTGTAAAATTCCACCTACCTAGTCCCTAAACTACATTGTTTGGGGTTCATTAAAGGGTTTTAGAAGGGGTAACCAACGGTTTCTCCCCATATTCCTTCTCTCATTCTCAAGAACAAAGCATAGAATTCCTCTGGAAGCACAGAACTTAAGCTAGGGAAAACGACAATCCTCTCAGTTTTTCTCAGAGATTTTCACCAGAGTTTCTTCTATAGGCATGTGGGAATTCAACAAGAAGAATGTTATCTCCTTGTGTCCCCTAAAACTCTTTCCCTTTTCTCTATCAGTTCTAGCCTTGAGTTCTTCGAAAGTGAAGATATTGTTGTCATACTTGAATAATTCATGTGGAATCCTAATTTATGGTTATTGTAGCTAATTTCCTCCAGTTTGTGACTAATATGATTCCTATTCTAGTGAAGTAGAATTTTATCCTAACTTTGAAGAAGAAACTAGAATCCTGTATATTTACTGAATTATTGAATCATGCTTTAGTCCGTCAAAGTTAGGAAATTCCTATAGTATTTTTATGTATCAAAAACTTGGTTAAAGGTTTAATTAGTCAGTCTCATTCAGAAATTTATTTACTCAATATCGCTCAGGAATGTCAGTCTAGCCTCAGTCAGATCTTTAGCAACCTTCGGGTTGACCAGAATACTGTCAGCTGATCAGTTTAACGATGGTATTTTCCCGAGGTGGCAGTGTGCCTCTCAGTTATCAGAATTAGACTTAGATTACAGTTATTTGGTCCATTAGGCGGCCATGACATTTCAGTTATATAGCTCTGACCAGCCCCAGAACCCAAATTCAAATTTCAGTTTGTGCTTAGACAGTTACGAGGCTTTTAGATAAGCAGATTTGACCAGTCTAGAACCCATTTTCAAAATCTGGTTCGATAAGACTCTCAAGGTACTCTCATTTATATGTCCCTGACTAGTCTTGGACCCGAGTTTCGAGCTATAAACCTATTAGTTCAGTATAGGTTTCCAGTGGGAGTAGGACTTAGCACCAAGCGGACCGGGGTTCCAACGCACCCAGGTACCCAGAACTATGTTGCCAACATAGGTTACAGTTACATATTATTGTCCTAATTGGCACAAAACTTTTGTGATCACCCACTCATGCCTTTATACACTGAAAAGGTATATTGGGTCCTACCGGCGGGGTGTATACATTGGACCCGATGTTTAGCTCATGTGGTTATATGTCGGTTACAGACTCTCCCACTAGTCAATTTTCACGACCCAAATGTACACCCGAATCGTAGACACGGGACAAGGAGCCCCGAGAGACCCCAAGTCGACCCATGGCATGAGCAGACATCTAATTCAATCACATGAGCGGAAGACTTAGCATAGAGAACATAATCGTAACATAACATGAGAGAAAACAGTACAATACTTATACAAATACGTCAGAATACAACATTTTAGTCTGATAAGCCTCTAAACATGAAAGGCGGATTGATGGGACAACTCCCCAACTAATCCAACATCCAGAAACTGAAGGAATAAGATAGAGTGTGAAAATGTAGCCCTCGAAACATGAGGACTCACCAAATACGTAGAGAGCAAGTCCGAATCTATCTACGGGTGAGGATGCGCCTGAGAACTGGGGCCTGTATCATGAGACGATAAAACATAGAAAGTATGCGGTCAGTACGTGGAATATATTGAGTATGCAAGGTAAGGAAAATAGACAATTAAAACATGTATAAAACTCATAAATAATCATAAGAGTAGGACAACATGCTCATAACATAATTATCGTAATATAACGTAAGGCTCAAGGTTTTTGAAACACTCATAATAAAATCGTAATCAAAATCATAAGGGAAAAACTTCTATAGAACATAACTTGAGCCCATATACATAGTCATAAACATGCATAAATCATGAGGAACTGTGGGAGATTCTCTTAACCAATATACCCCATATGAGCACACATGAAGCCCGACTTGTAACCCTTGTCAAGAGGGTGTTCATACCTTGCCAAGGGTAGGAACTATGAAGGGCGTGATCACACATGAAAAAGGGTCATTTGGGCCAGGGACAAACATGAATGGGTCCCAACATACCTACGGTGGCACGTAGTTCATGAGACCCGGGGCTTAACCTGAGCCCCGAACCTACTCGGTGTTCGATACTACTCCGAAAATGTATATAGTGCTCATAATAATACATACATGAGTTTATGGGCTAGTTAAATCATGATAATCGTAAACTTGCTTGAACATACGTGAACTAGCCATAACTTGAGGCCCGTGAGTCAGCCAAAAACATAATTCATGCTTAATAAAATACATACATACTTGTAGATCATGCATATAGTTTACGTTTCCATAAGATCATAATAGATAACATAATATATTCATGATTTAATTCAATATACACGTTGGGCTTATCAAAACATTAATGGATCATAAATCAATTTATCATGGAACATGCATAATCAAGCTTAATTGATTAGAAATTCGAAATCAGCCATATTAAGATCAATTTAGAACTCAAAAGATGATCAAAATCAGTAGATAATGATAGGGTTTCAAAATCACAAGACCCATAATTAAATCATTAAATTTTAAACAAACCAAATATAAAACCTCATGAGTCTTTAAATAAAATTTGAGTAATTAATAGAGAAGGAGCATGGGTGTAGAAGGATCCACCCATTGAAGACCTTACATATCTGGGATTATCAACTCCTAACCCTCCTTGAAAGCCCAAGAATGAAATTAAAGGAATTGAGGTGAAAAGCTTGAAATTCCCCTTGAATTACCTCTCAAAGTTCTTGCATGAATGAATGAGAGTTTAGAATAGGTCATTCTCTTAAAAAACCAGCTTTCCCAAGCCAAAATGACGTAGTTTAGGGCCTTATATCGTGAAAAAGTCAAAAATACCCTTAATGAAACTGCCCTAAAAACTGGCCGGATGGAACCCACGAGTGGTACCAACGGGCCGTAGGAACCACCAACGACCCGTCATGTCCCTCATTGAATGGGCTGTTGAATGTCTTCTCTCGAAACTAACCAATGGACGGACAGGACGACTCATCCTCTGAAACCACGATCCGTTACACCGTCCGTTGTTTATTCATCATAAAATCTGAACCCACTTACCACGAGCCTCACCACGACTCGTGGTTCCTTCCAATGAGTTATGGTCTCAACCCATTACTTACGCTGGAAATTCTTAACCTCCAACAACGACCAGAACCAATGACTCATGGTTTCTCCTAACGGGTCATTGGGTCGCCCGTTGCATGCCTCTTGAAGAACCTAACCCCTTCCTCTGGCAGCTAACAACAACTCGTTGTTTCCCTTAACGAGTCGTCATGTCTCTCGTGGTTCACACAGCCGCCCAACCTGATCCTATTCACGATCGCATACAACGACTCGTGGTTTGATACACGAGTCATTCCATGGCCTGTCCTATAACATTTTTCCCAATTTCTACAGTTTTCAACTTTCAAGCTCCCGGGTCTATTCTTACGCACTTCCCGGGTGTTACAATATCTCCCCCTTTGGAGCATTCATCCTCGAATGTAGGAAACTAGCAGAAAACAGAAACATGCAATTATCATAGCCATATACTGATCATTTTAACTGAAATTTTCACGGAATGACTACCTCCGAACCAAACCACATAGTTGAACTGATCTCATGCTTCACATACACATTCATACACATAAAAGAAACTTGCACACATGAACTGAACATGAAAACTAAATGGGGCCGTAGAGTAGAACTGATATCTCAAGTCGGAACTGAGCCGGTAGAGAATAAATGTGGGTATCTAGCCATCATATCCGCTTCGGCTTCCCATGTAGCTCCCTTAACATGCTGATTTCTCTATAAAACCTTAACTGAAGCTACTTCTTTGTTTCTCAACTTCCGAACCTGACAGTCCAAGATTTCAACGAGAATTTCTTCATAACTGAGACTGTCTTTTACTCCAATGCTGTCTACTGGGACTACCAAGGCTGGATCACCCAAACACTTTCTCAAAAGCGACACATGGAAGAAGGGATGAACTGAAGATAACTCCGATGGTAAGTCCAACTCATACGCCACCCTTCCAACTTTTCTCACAACCCGGTAGGGACCAACATAGGGGGGACTGAGTTTCCCTTTCTTTCCGAGCCGCATGACTTCCTTCATGGGAGATACCTTTGGAAATACCCAGTTGTCCATTTCAAACTCCAAATCTCTTCTTCTCACATCAGCATACAATTTTTGACGACTCTGAGCGGTTTTTAACCGGTCCCTTACCAACTGGACCTTCACCATCGCCTCGTGAACCGCATCTGGCCTTATCATAGCTGCCTTACCAACCTCAAACCATCCGATGGGGGATCTACACCTACGCCCATAGAGGGCCTCGAACAGTGCCATCTGGATACTAGAGTGATAACTGTTATTATAAGCAAACTCGATCAAGGGCAAATGATCATCCCAACTACCTTTAAAATTCATAAGACATGCCCTCAACATATCCTCAAGAGTCTGGATTGTCCGTTCTGCCTGGCCATCTATTTGCGGATGAAATGCTATGCTGAGCTTAATCTGAGTCCCAAGTCCCTTCTGAAAGAACCGCCAGAACTGGGAGGTAAACTGAGTACCTCGGTCTGAAATAATAGACAAGGGCACGCCATGTAGTCGAACCAACTCCCGATTACAACTTGGCATAATCATCCGCTGAATCCATGGTCTTGACCGATAGGAAGTGTGTAGCCTTTGTTAACCTGTCTACCACTACCCAAATGGAATCATAGTGCCGACGAGTATGAGGTAGGCCTGTAATAAAATCTGTATTAACCACTTCCCACTTCCAAGCGGGAATGCTAATATCCTGAAGCACACCTCCTGGCCTTTGGTGCTCGGGCTTCACTTGATGACAATTTGGACACTTGGCTATGAACTCTGCGATATCCCTCTTCATACCATCCTACCAATAGACTTTCTGAAAGTCCCGATACATCTTCGTGGATCCCGGGTGGATGGAATACCTGGTACCATGTGCCTCATGCAATATCCGGACTCTCAAATTATCAACGTCCGGAACACATAGCCAGTCCTAGTATCGAAGGACACCATCTCCCCCTTGGGAGAAAACCTCCACCTTTTGACTCCGCACCGCTTCCTTCAGCTTTCTCAAAATCAGATCCTCATCTTGCTTAGTTTTGACATCGACTACCAAGGACGATTTTGACCCATTCTGCACAACAACGCCGCCATCGGTCGAGTCGATCAATCTAACCCTCAACCTTGCAAGTCGGTGGAAATCTCTCACTAACTCCTTCCTTCCCTCATCCATGTGGGACACACTCTCCATAGAGAGCCTACTAAATGCATCCGCAACCACATTAGCCTTGCCCGGGTGGTAAAGGATACTCATATCATAGTCCTTTAGCAACTCCAATCACCGCCTTTGTCGAAGATTGAGGTCTTTTTGCATGAACACATATTGCAAGCTCTTGTGATCCGTGAACACATCCATGTGAACCCGACACAAGTAATGCCGCCATATCTTCAGTGCAAACACCACCGCGGCCAACTCAAGATCATGGGTCGGATAATTCTTTTCGTGAACCTTTAACTGTCGAGAAGCGTATGCTATCACCTTCCCCCATTGCATCAAGACACATCCCGGTCTGACTCTCGAAGCATCACAATACACAACAAATCCATCAGTACCATCGGGTAAAGTCAATGCTGGTGCTGAAGTGAGTCGGGTCTTCAGTTCCTAGAAGCTTTTCTCACAATCCTCTGACCATTGGAACTTTATCTTCTTCTGAGTAAACTTGGTCAAAGGCGCCGCAATAGATGACAAACCCTTAAAAAACCTCTGGTAGTAGCCTGCTAGGCCAAAGAAACTCCGAATTTCTGAAGGATTCATCGGTCTAGGCCAATTCTTCACTGCTTCGATTTTTTGAGAATCCATCCTTATGCCCTCACTCGACACCACATGGCCTAGAAATGCCACCGAGTCCATCCAAAATTCACACTTGCTAAACTTTGCATTCAACTGACGATCCTTGAGGGTCTGAAGTACTATTCTCAAATGAGCGGCATGCTCCTCTTTGCTCCGGGAGTATATAAGGATGTCATCAATGAACACAATCACGAACATGTCCAAATAAGCATTGAATACCCTGTTCATTAGATCCATAAAAGCTGCAGGAGCATTGGTTAGTCCAAATGACATAACTACAAACTCATAATGGCCATACCGGGTCCTGAAAGCTGTCTTTGGGATATCACTCTCCCAGACTCTGAGTTGGTGATACCCAGACCTGAGATCTATCTTCAAGAAACACCTAACACACTGGAGCTGGTCAAATAAGTCATCAATCCTAGGCAAGGGGTACCTGTTCTTGACAGTGACCTTATTAAGTTGTCGATAATCAATACACATTCGAAGGGATCTATCCTTCTTCCGAACAAATAGAATCGGTGCGCCCCATGGAGACTTGCTCGGTCTAATGAAACCCTTATCCAACAAGTCTTTCAACTGTTCCTTTAACTTTTAACTCAGTTGGGGCCATCCTGTAAGGAGGGATAGAGATAGGTTGCGTATAGGGCAGTAGATCAATTCCAAAATCAATTTTCCTTTCCGGAGGGACACTTGGTAAATCATCGGGAAAAACCTCTGGATAGTCGCACACTACTGGAACTGACTGAATTGTCGGGGTCTTGGACTCTACATCCTTAACCCTAACAGTTGGTACATGCAACCCTTAAAGATCATTTTCCTAGCCTTCAGATATGAAATAAAATGACTGGCTGGCACAACTGAATTACCCTTCCATTCCAAAACCTACTCACTCGAAAATCGGAATTCCACTGCATGGGTCCGATAATTAATCGAAGCATAACATGAAAACAACCAATCCATGCCCAAAATGATGTCAAAGTCAGTCATGAACAATTCTATTAAGTCCGCGGAGGTAACCTCATGCAACACCGTAATGGGGCAACCTCTATATACCCACCTAGCTAGCACTGATTCACCGACTGGAGTAGATACGGAGAATGGTTCTGATAGAATTTCCGTACTAACTCCAAAACTACTAGCAATGTAAGGGGTCACGAAAGACAAGGTAGCTCCTGATTCTAACAAAGCATAAACATCAATATGGAAGACTTGCAACATACCCGTGACCACATCTGGCAAAGCCTCCTGCTCCTGGCGAGGCACTAGAGCATAAAACCTGTTCCGGCGTTGACCACCCACCGAACTAGTGGAGGCATGCTGCTGAGGGGTTCGTGCAGCTGGAGCGGTAGAACTGGATGCAGGGCAATCTCTGATTTTGTGCCCAGGTTTGCCACACCCAAAACAAGCATCCACACCAACCAGGCACCTCCGGGGATGATTTTTGCCACATCTCGCACAAGCTGGGAAAGTGCGCTCCACCTGCATGCTACTGATCTTGGGCATAATTACTTGCCCAAGTGATACTTTATAACTTAGTTTTGCCTTGTTTATGTATTTAATTATGTACCATTTCATGCCTTTTTATATAAATGAGAAGAAATATTAACCAACATGATTAGTCTTTGTTTTTGAAGGAAATAATGCATCGGAGGACCCAATCTATGATTTGGTGAAGTGGAGGAATGATATCGGGACCGAAACACCAAAGTTGGAATAAATTGGGCGATTTCCAGAGGGCTTCCACGATACCTCCGTGTCACGGAGGTAGTGCTCCGCGATACACTCCGTGTCACAGAGGCAGTGCTCCGCGATACACTCCGTGCCACGGAGCCATTCAACGACAGGCATAATTTTGCACAATTCTCATTTACTATAAATAGGTCCCTTAGCTCCTAACAACGGAAAGTCATGATTTATTTCTTAAAAACTGCCAAGGAGTGAGGGAGAAGTGGGAGAACTTACCTAGGGTTCATCAATTTCATCTTCTCTTCTACCAATTCTTGTAAGTAGGTTACTTTAATTATGTTTTCTTGTAATTATACGAATATGAGTGGCTAGAACCCTCCCTCTGGGGTTGAAGCCACAAGATATGATTGTGATTTTGCGATTTTGTTTTGGTTTTAAGTTATTAATTGTTGTTTTGTCTTGCATTCTGAATTATGGTTGTTTTTATGACTGATCACCATGAAAACAAGTGGGTTAAGCTTAGGTACATGCTTGAGAAAGATAACCTAGGCAAGAACAAGAGAATGTAGGGAGCAAGATTGTATCTCACAATATGATTTGTGTTAGGATAGAAATATACCTAATACCTTGCTTGGTTGATAAAATGGGATGAGCTAGACACCAACTTAGAATTATCACGTCACCACTCGAAGAAGTAGTTGTGAGGCTAAGTTCAGTTAAATGATTAGAGGTACGAAAGTCCCTAATCAAGAGCATAAACCCCATAAACCACATCCACGTAGTGAATTGCCCACGAACTAGAAATAACATCCTCGCTCAACAATGTAGTAGTGAGGCTAGTTTGTCGTGTTTAGAGGCTCGAAAGACCATGAACATGCAATTGTAATTATGTGAGACGACAATTGACAGTTTCATACTTAAACCATTGCAAATCGTAGTATCGCATGATTATCTGGCTTTAACTCTAGTTGCTCCTTGAATTAATTCAGAGTATTTCGTTGACTGTTCCTAGACTTAATTAACTCTATTGAAAACTTCTATAATCAACACTTGCGACATTTAATATCACACTTGAACTCGATAGTTAGCTGAATTGGTCCAGTCCTTGTGGGTTCGACATCCGGCTTTTAAAAAGGGACACTATATTACTTGTACGACCCGTACACTTACGGGACCACCAGCTACCATGAGCCCTTGAACCTGTAGCCCTACTCCTCTGGTCACCTCTGAACTTGTACGACGTGCTAGCCGATGATGGAGCTGGAGTAGTGGACTTGTGCTGGGACTACTGACGTGATCCACCTCCTAACCTAGCCTGAGAAACCCCGTAGCTGTCGGTCCTGGCCCTCTTGTCCTCTCTCTGCCTCCTATAGACCGAATCCATCAGCTGGGCATGCAATACAGTACGGGGAAAGTCAATGTACCGATGTAGCATGGCAATCCGGCAATCCTTATCCAAGTAATTTTCTACTCCATGCACAAAACAGCTCACCCGAGGCCGCTGATCCGCCACCAACTCCGGAACATATTTAGATAGACGAGTGAACTCCAAAGCATACTCCTGGACTGACATGTTGCCCTGCTTCATATTCACAAAATCAGCCGCCTTGAGCTCCCTCATCTCTCGAGGGAAGAACCGATCCATGAATGCAGTGTGGAACTCATCCCAACCTATCGGGCCTGCACCCGCTGTCCTAGCACCTTTCCATTGCTTGAACCATATATGTGCTACCCCTTTGACCTGATAGAAGGTCAAATTAATACATTCCCTATTATTCACCCCTATAACCTGGGTGATCTTCAGAATTTCCTCAATAAAGTCATGTGGGTCCTCGTCTAGCTTCGACCCTGTGAACTCTGGAGGGCTCATCCTCAAAAAGTCCCTCACCCTAGCAGCTGCCGCATACCAATTTTGCAGATAATGTGCCACAGTCTGATTCTGGACCTGAGTTATCATGGCCTGTGCCAACATCTGAATCGCCACCCTAAACTCAGCGTAGGCGGCTGGCTTTGGTACGTGCTCCTCATGAACGGGTGGAGCTGGCAGATGCTCTCCGTCATGGGCACCCTTATGATCATCACCATTACCGTTCCTCCTGGCATTTACTCAGCGTGGAGGCATGATTTTGTAAACGCTAATAGCATAAATTAGAGGAGTAAATGACGTTCATCGCGCAACATAGATTATGAAAGAAGGAAACATTTCCTAAACGTCTAGTAGCCTCTTCGTCATAAGTGTGGCGCACTTGACACCCATGAAAAAGACTATTTAACGTGGCTTTCAGACTCCCTAGGACATATAACTATGGCTCTAATACCAAGTTTGTCATGACCCAAACGTACACCGGGATCGTGGACACGGGACAAGGAGCCCCGAGAGACCCCAAGTCGATCCATGGCATGAGCATACATCTAATTCAATCACATGAGCGGAAGACTTAGCATAGAGAACGTAATCGTAACATAACATGAGAGAAAACAGTACAATACTCATACAAATACGGTGGAATACAACGTTTTAGTCTGATAAGCCTCTAAACATGAAAGGCGAATTGATGGGACAACTCCCCAACTAATCCAACATCCAGAAACTAAAGGATAACATAGAGTGTGAAAACGTATCCCTCAGAACATGAGGACTCACCAAATACGTAGAGAGCAAGTCCGAATCTATCTACGGGTGAGGATGCGCCTGAGAATTGGGGCTTGTATCATGAGACGATAAAACATAGAAAGTATGCGATCAGTACGTGGAATATATTGAGTATGCAAGGTAAGGAAAATAGACAATTAAAACACGTATAAAACTCATAAATAATCGTAAGAGTAGGACAACATGCTCATAACATAATTATCATAATATAACGTAAGGCTCAAGGTTTTTGAAACACTCATAATAAAATCGTAATCAAAATCATAAGGGAAAAACTTCTATAGAACATAACTTGAGCCCATATACATAGTCATAAACATGCATAAATCATGAGGAACTATGGGAGATTCTCTTAACCAATATACCCCATATGAGCACACATGAAGCCCGACTTGTAACCCTTGTCAAGAGGATGTTCGTACCTTGCAAAGGGTAGGAACTATGAAGGGCGTGATCACACATGAAAAAGGGCCATTTGGGCCAGGGAAAAACATGAATGGGTCCCAACATACCTACGGTGGCACGTAGTTCATGAGACCCGGGGCTTAACCTGAGCCCCGAACCTACTCGGTGTTCGATACTACTCCCAAAATGTATATAGTGCTCATAATAATACATACATGAGTTTATGGTCTAGTTAAATCATGATAATCGTAAACTTGCTTGAACATACGTGAAATAGCCATAACTTAATTCAATATACACGCTGGGCTTATCAAAACATCAATGGATTAATGGATCATAAATCGATTTATCATGGAACATGCATAATCAAGCTTAATTGATTAGAAATTCGAAATCAGCCATATTAAGATCAATTTAGAACTCAAAAGATGATCAAAATCAGTAGATAATGATAGGGTTTCAAAATCACAAGACCCATAATTAAATCATTAAATTTTAAACAAACCAAATATAAAACCTCATGAGTCTTTAAATAAAATTTGAGTAATTAATAGAGAAGGAGCATGGGTGTAGAAGGATCCACCCATTGAAGACCTTACATACCTGGGATTATCAACTCCTAACCCTCCTTGAAAGACCAAGAATGAAATTAAAGAAATTGAGGTGAAAAGCTTTAAATTCCCCTTGAATTACCTCTCAAAGTTCTTGCATGCATGAATGAGAGTTTAGAATAGGTCATTCTCTTAAAAACCCAGCTTTCCCAAGACAAAACGATGTAGTTTAGGGCCTTATATCGTGAAAAAGTCAAAAATACCCTTAATGAACCTGCCCTAAAAACTGGCCGGATGGAACCCACGAGTGGTACCAACGTGTCGTGGGAACCACCAACGACCCGTCATGTCCCTCATTGAATGGGCTGTTGAATGTCTTCTCTCGGAACTAACCAACGGACGGACAGGACGACTCATCCTCTGAAACCACGATCCGTTACACCGTCTGTTGTTTGTTCATCATAAAATCTAAACCCACTTACCACGAGCCTCACCACGACTCGTGGTTCCTTCCAATGAGTCATGGTCTCAACCCATTACCCACACTGGAAATTCTTAACCTCCAACAATGACCACAACCAACGACTCATGGTTTCTCCTAATGGGTCATTGGGTTGCCCATTGCATGCCTCCTGAAGAACCTAACCCCTTCCCACGATGGCTAACAATGACTCATTGTTTCACTCAATGAGTTGTCATGTCTCCCGTGGTTCACACAGCCACCCAGCCTGATTGTATCCACGACCGCATACAACGACTCGTGGTTTGATACCATGAGTCGTCCCATGGCCCCCTGCAGCCTTTTTCCCAATTTATGCAGTTTTTAACTTTCAACCTCTCGGGTCTATTCTTACGCACTTCCGGGGTGTTACATCAGTCCAATCCATTTCAGAATAGGCCCGTAATACATACTTTCAATTGATCAAACTCGTAAGTTCTTATCTCATTTCAACATCTCTATCAAAGCATATGTTCTAATTTTTTTATTCTTACGATCTTCACATATTTTAGACACGGATGCAAGTTCTTGATATAATCAAGTGAATAGTAACAAATCCCAATCAAAGTTTTAAGCTATCTCATGAGGAAAATTCAATAGTCATGCATTTTCACGAGGCATATAATTCGAGATATTAAAATAATACCATAAGCATAATTAACTTTTAATCCTAATGGGTTTAAAATTCATAGAAGACATAGAAGTAATCACCCATAAATCAAAACCCTAGGTCATGATTTTCTAGAGTAATGGAATTGGATTTTTGATAAAATATTTTAGGGCACAAGGATGGAAGGATATCCTTGTTGAAAAACCCACATACCTGATTCAAGAAGAAACCCCCACTTGAACTTGCAACTTGAAGCCTTGAGTCTACAAAGAGAGGAGAAAGAAGAGTTCGAGAGTATGTGTAGAATGAGGGTTTAGGCTAGTTATCCCTCAAAAAGACGTCCCATTAGATGCTCAAATACTACATAGTTTAGGAGTTAGAAGCATAGGATTTTATGAAAACACCCCCGAAAAAAATGCAGGAAAATCCACCTGCCAGTCCCCATGGGGCACTCCACGAGTTGTGGGGTTGACAACGACTGACCTGTCGTGGAGTACATTGGACGATTTCTCAAAATTCCCTCAAATCAGCCGATGACTCACTTCACGAGTCATTAGCTGACATGACGACTCATGACCACCTTCCATTGTCCCTATTGCCTGGAACCCCATCCTGGATCTCTAGCCTCCACCCGACGGCTGACTTAATGAGTCGTTGCCTGCCTCATGACTCATTGGGTCGCCCGTTACCACTGAAACCCATGATTTCCTGCTTCTCCTTCCCACGATTGCCCTGACGAGTCATTACCTGACACGATGACTTATCAGGTCGTCCGTGGTCACTGGACCTGCTACACTTTCCGACTGCTCCTCATGGGTTTGACCACGACCCGTTAGGTTGTCTAACGAGTCATTCCATTACTCATAGTGAGGCAAATCCTGCTGATTTTTCTGCTGAACTCCATCTAACTCTAGGGTCTAGTTTTAATAACTTCTGGGGTGTTACAATATCTCTCCCTTGGGAACATTCATCCTTGAATTTTGGCTATGGTCCTAAAGATCAGACCCCAGAGTTAGAAGAAGTGTAGCAGAAAAAGTCAGTATAAATTTGCTGTAGAACGAGTCAGGGAATGACTCGTTAGGTGACCCCACGAGTTGTGGTTTGACTCGTGGGGGAGCAGCCAAGGGAGGTGAGCCGGGCCAGTGGAGATGGATGACCTGACCAGTTATCTTGCCTGCAACGACTCATCAAGTCAGTCGTTAGGAGGGGAGAAGTTTTGGTTTTAAAGAAATTTCTAATGTACTTAATGAAAGACCAGGATGAATCGTTGGGTATGGTGATGAGTCGTTACATTGGACGTGGCCTGAAGGATCAATAATTTCTAGTATATCTGACAAATGGACCTAGCGAGTCATTGGGTGGGATAATGACTCGTCAGGTGAGTCGTGGCCTCAGTTCGAGCAATTTTTTAGATTTTTCTCAGGGGCAGTTTGGTAAAATCCCACGCTCCCAGATTTAAAGTGATGTCTTTTTGGGTATGTTTGGGGACGTTTTTAAGGGTTCTTCTAGACCTGAACCCTCATTCTCTCAATCTTCTTCTTCCTCCTCTCTTCTCAAATATCATAGGGGTTTCACCAAGGTGTTCTTCAAGCTTCAAGGAAGATAATTAAGAGGGATTTTCGTCTACCAGGTATGTGGGACTTCAACCAGGGTATTTTTCCATCCTTTTGCCCCAAAATATTTTCAATGAGAACCCAATTTAAATTTTTTTTAGAATATCATGATCTAGGGTTTGAATAATGGATAATTTCTTCCTCATTCTTTTCTTAAAAATCTAATAATTACTGCAATTATGAAATTCATTGCAAATGTTGATGTGATGGGTTATTTTGGATGGGGTTATATGTTGGGGATGTATGAGGGTGGCATGTCGTTCCTAAATTGGCTTGAGTAATGAATTGGTGTTTCTTATTGTTCGATTAAATTGCGTATTCATGTATGAAAATGATGAAATTGTAGAAGTATGGGTTGAATATGTATGGGTGTCATATGTTCATCCTAACTTGAATTAAGTGTTGAAAGAAAATTGTTCATTTCTCCTTAAACTACCATAGAAATCCTTGGTCATGATGAAAGTGTGGGAATATTGCTAAACTAACCCTAATAACTTGATTATGATGTTGATGACCATGTTGGACTGAGTAAGAGGTGTGGGTTTGAGTAATTGAAGTAAATTATGTGCCATCACCATGTTTTAGACTTGATTGATCGAGTGTGACAAGACTTCATCTCCATTGTTGAACTACTAAGCTCGGGCGATTCTATAATGTTTTTTCCTATTAAAATTGTTTTATTATAATCTCGGAATCTAAAACGCCTGTGGCTAAGGAATTCACAAAGGAGTGATAACGACATGTGTGTGGAATGAGTTGTAGACTTAAATAAATGGAGTCTTGCATTTTGATATAGTATGAGTTGGATTCTATAAACCATATATGATCTCATATTGCATGCTGCATGAAATGAATCCGAAAATCTGATTACCATGACAACATGTGCATAATGTAACCCTGTAGAATGCTCATTAGCAAGAGATGCTTGAGATAGCTATAAATTGGATTCTATGATGAGGTGAATAATGTTGATAATGCATGAGAATGATACTTATACTGTTAGGCTTGATATCATTATAAAGTAGCCCCCACCCGATTGATGAAAATGTTGTATGATGAAAAATCAAAAATCATCCTTGTCTCTGATTAGCTGTTGCAATTTAGATTAATGTTAGTCAGTCGGGATTTCTTGTTAGAAAGAGTATTTCCCTAGTCAGTCGGAATTTCTCATTAGCAAGAGTATTTCCCTAGTCGGTCGGGATTTCTTGTTAGCAAGAGTATTTTCCTTGTCAGTCGGGATTTCTCGTAAGCAAGAGTATTTCCCTAGCCAGTCGGGACCAACATCCCTAGCTGGTCAGTGACTTCTTACATTGGAGTTTTCTCTCCCTTTGACAGTCAGGGATTTTTGTTAGTGAGAATGTTTTCCTTGGACAGTCGGGGACCCTTTTGATATCAGTCATAACTTTGCATCCCTATGTCATTAAGATCAATACCTCTGTGCTCCAGTTGAACTTGTAACAATGCATGCCCTTATAATGTGATTATATTTATATTATGTGTTGATATCATACAGATTATTGTATCTCTTTTCGGTAAACGTTACTAACCTAGTGATTTACGGTACTCCCTATTTGTATATTGATGCTTATGAGTTATTGTTTACATTCCTGCATACTTAGTACGTTCCAAGTATTGACCGCACGCCTCTTGTGCTATATCGTTTTATGATATAGATCCAGGTCCCCAGGTCCAGCCGCGTATGCTTCTCTATCTTCCAGCTGCTAGCTGTGGGTTCTCATCATCCGAGGACGTGGTCTATATTATCGTTTTATCTTGTTTTAAGTTTTCAGACTTTTGGAGTTAGCTGGGAGCTTGTCCTAGCAACTCATCAGTTTATTAGAAGGCTTTCAGAATTGTTAGACAGAATCAGCGTTGTATGTAAATGTTATTAAGTTGCCATTTTTGATTTATATCAGTTTCTGGTCAATTCTTCCGCTTGTTCATGATGTTAGATGTTTCTCATGTTAGCTGTATGTGATGATTATTCCATGGGTCGACTTGAAGCCTCTCAGGGTTCCTTGTCTCGTGTCTACTATCCGGGTCTACTCTCAGATTGTGACAGGCTAAACATATAGAAAGGATAGGGATGAAACTGAAATCCCAAAACTGATCAACTACAGCTGAAAACAACAGACTATCTGACTCCGGATGATCTTACATATCTGAACTGAACATCCAAATCATACATGCATGCTAGGGCATAAGAGGGACTGAAAGACGTGAAACTAACATGGAACTAGATAGAACACTAGGAAGGATTCTTTCCCTTTAACTAGCATTGAACTGATACGGCTGAGCCTTCATTCTCAAATCGCTTTCTGTTACGGGGTTAGAATTCATGATATCTGGTCTAAATGAAAGTAAATGTCTCACGAGCACAAATCATTCATAACATCTATACCTGAGCACATACATGATTTAACCTTATCCTACTGAGCCACTAAAGCAACTTCTAAAGACTGAGTTTGAGCTGATCACACAGGAAGACATGAGTTGACACACATAGCTGATTCATAACATGAAGATGAGCCTTAAGGATTCATAGAGTAAGACTGGAATCGCTGTCTGAAGCGGTTACAACTTAGCTTTAACTGAAATACAAGAGAAGTTATTTGAATAAAAAAGGATCGACATACCGCAACTGCTAGGGCTGGAACTCCCCTATTAGCATTCTCAAGATCCGACTTGCCGTTCATACTCACCATCTCCCCCTTAGCTTAAAGCCGTTATTCAAAGGCTCCCAAATCTTTCTTAAGGTCGGGCTAAATCACTAACTTCTAGCTTCTCTTTCACCTCTAAACTTCACTGCAAGCCTTATACTAACAGCTATTCACATCACACATCGACAATCTCCTCTCAACAACCATCACAGAGCTTCTTATTCAATACCGGGTTCTGGGGCTAGCAACATGCAAAGAGTAACACAAAATTCACAACATACCTGTGCCACTACTGGCGACTTGCCCTTATCCTGGTGTGCTGCTACGACATAGGAGCGGTTTTGACGTTGTCTGCCACTCGGACTAAATGATGCACCCTGCTAAAATGGATGGGCTATTGGAGCTACTGAAGAGGTGGCCTAGGATCTACTCTCGCGTTGCTTAGCCGCTGGGCAATATCAGTGCTTATGGCCCAACTTGCCGCACCCAAAAAAACATCCGAGCCGTCCATGAATTCTCCAAAATGGTGGTTCCCACAGCTGGTGCACAACGGATATGTAATCTCCCTTACTCTGGGTTTTCACGGAGCACTGACTGTTGAAAGTGCTGAGGTTGATGATTTCTTCTGGGAGTGTGAGCGTTGTCCACCACTCGACCTTTACAAGGAAAACCCTGAATCTCCTATCCTGGCCCTCTTGGCCTCTCTCTCTTTTTTTCCATCACATGCTTCGCTTCCATTTGTTGAGCGATTATTACCAGACAGGAAAGATCTATATCCCTATGCAACATGGCAGTCCTGCACTCTTTAACCAAGGAGTCTGACACTCCGTTCATGAACCTGCTCACCCGAGCCTTCTGGTCGGCTACCATCTCCGGTGCATACTTGGATAACCGGGTAAATTCCAATGCGTACTCCTGGACCGTCATGTCTTTCTGTCTTAAGTTGATGAATTCTTCCGCCTTTTCCTCTCTCAACTCCCTAGGGAAAAACCTGTCTAGAAACGCAATCATAAATTCATCCCAAACTGCAAGGCCTGCTCCAATTCCCCGACTGTCTCTCCACCGGCAAAACCATATATATGTGACTCCTTCCAGCTGGTAGGAGTCTAAGTCTGCGCTCTCAGTTCCCTTCACACCCATGATTTGAGTAATTTTCTGAATCTCTTCCAAAAACTCATACGGGTCATCGTCTACATTTTGACCCCAAGAATTCAGGTGGGTTCATTCTTAGGAAGTCTCTTACCCTAGTCGCCGCTACATTCCCATTTTGGGGAACACGAACCATCACCTGTTGATTAATTTGGGCGGTCATGGCCTGCACCAACATATTAAGGGTTGCCCGGAACTCGGCTTGAGTAACATGGTGGTCCATCGGGTTCGCCGAGGCTGGTGGTGCCTGCTGCCGGCCATTACCATATCTTCTTCCATTCACACTTCTGGGAGGCATTATATATGAGCGCATAAAGCACGAGTTAGGGAGGAACTGGTAGAGCTTCATACTCTACGCACGATAAGAATAATGAAGAAAAGGGAAAATTCCTAAAATGTCTCATAGCCTCTTCGCCAAAAGTGTGGCACGCTTCAAACCCATGAAGAGGACTCTATTTAATGCAGCTTTGAGACACCCTAGGACACTCTAAACCTTTGCTCTAATACCAAGTTTTTCACGACCCAATTTAAACCCTAACAGTAACAGGGGCAAGGAACCCCAAAAGGCTCCAAGTCGACCCATGACATACTCATAGCATAACACTTAACAATAGAAACAGCTAACAGAAACATAACCGAGCGGAAGCTAACTATAAGGAATCAAATTTAAAACTTAAGGACATAATCTAACAAAGCATAGTACATAAACTGAATCTGCTTACACATGTATGAAATCCTCTACTAAATTGATGAGTTGCTGGGACAGGTCTCCAGCTAACTCCTAAAGTCTGAAAACTGAAATATAATAGAAAATAAGAAAAGATCTCATCCTCAAAAGATGAGGACTCACCCCAATCTGAAGAGATGGAAGAAAGAATGTGTCTACCCGTGAGGCTGAGTCTGGGTACCTGAATCTATATCATGAAATGATATAGCACATAAAGTATGCGGTCAGTACTTGAAATATACTGAGCATGTGGGGAAACATAAACAAACTAGACATAAAATTATACAAGAAGGAAATAATCTTAGTATATCAACATATATCTAGTTTAGAATGCAACAAGCCTTTTCTAAGTCACATACACATATCAACATTAAACTTGCATTTGGAACTCATATTCTGAAGCATCATAAAGCTCATATGTGAGGATCATGTACTGAACATATAATGAGAGCTGAAGTTGAAGCTAATGTCATACACTGTATTGAATATCTGCTAATAACTGAGTCTGCGTTGCATTATGTTATAACTGTTTTAAACATAAGTTTGAACTAAATGGAACTGAGCCATACTAATAACATAAACTAAGGGAGTCATTCTCTACTATGGAGAGTCCCAATTGAACTAGGTAAAACATTCTCAGCTATGGAGAGTCCCGACTGAACTAGGGGAAACATTCTCAACTATGGAGAGTCCTGACTGAACTAGGGAAAACATTCTCAACTATGGAGAGTCCAAACTGAACTAGGGGAAACATTCTCAACTATGGAGAATCCCGACTGAACTAGGAGAAACATTCTCAACTATGGAGAGTCCCGACTAAGTAAGGGAGTCATTCTCTGCTATGGAGAGTCCCTGACTGACCAAGGAAAACATGTTCAGCTATAGAGAGTCCCTGGCTGATTAGAACATGAGAAGTAATGATCTGACACTATTCATCTGGTCTATGCTACTACAGCTAATTAGAAACATGAGCATTTACTGATTTCGTCATACAACATTCGTTTAGAAAGGATTAGGGTTACTTTCTACTAACAACATGCCTAAAAGTATGAAGGATCATTCTCATGCTTTATCATCATAATTCATGTCATCATGGTACCAAATCATCATTTAAACCACATATCTTTCATTTACGAACATCTATAGATTCATATCATACTTTACACCTCCACAACATTTAAGCTCTGAGTTCATAACATAAGACGTATAACATAGAGTCATGTAGGATCCATAGGTCCCATTCACACTAACATATTTCCATTGATTCATATATTCTAAATTATGGAAAAGGACACGTAATTAACTTATACCTTAAACATGTGCAACAAGATCATAGCAGAAGCATATATATTCATTTCATGGAATGCATTTCGAAATTTACTCCAATTCATAACGAAGATACGATACTTATGCCATTATCATAGGTTTACCTCATACCCAAAATGTTTTCGCCGAAAACATAATGAAAACACATACATACTTTCAATTGATCAAATCCATAAGTTCTAATCTCATTTCAACATCTCTATCAAAGAATATATTCTATTTATTTTATTCTTACGATCTTCACATATTTTAGACACAGATGCAAGTTCTTGATATAATCGAGTGAACAATAACAAATCCCAATCAAAGTTTTAAGCTATCTCATGAGGAAATTCTATAATCATGCATTTTCACCATTTATCATATAACTCAAGATATTAAAATAATCCCATAAGCATAATTAACTTTTAATCCTAATGGGTCTTAAAATTTATAGAAGACATTGAAGTAATCACCTATAAATCGAAACCCTAGGTCATGCTTTTCTAGAGTAATGAAATCGATTTTTTGATAAAAAACATTTTGGGGCACAAGGATGGAAGGATATCCTTGTTGGAAAACCCACATACCTGATTCAAGAAGAAACCCCCAGTTGAACTTACACCTTGAAGCCTTGAGGAACCCTTGATGAATACTTGAGTCTAGAAAGAGAGGAGAAAGAAGTGTTTGAGAGTATTGGTGTAGAATGAGGGTTTAGGCTATTTATCCCCTCAAAAACGTCCCGTTAGATGCTCAAATATGGCATAGTTTAGGAGTTATAAGCATAGGATTTTATGAAAACACCCCCGAAAAAAATGAAGGAAAATCCACCTGCCAGTCCCCACGGGGCACTCCACGAGTTGTGGGGCCCTATCGTGGAATACACTGGTCGATTTCTCAAAATTCCCTCGAGTCAGCCAGCGACTCACTTCACGAGTCGTTAGCTGACATGGTGACTCGTGACCACCTTTTGTTATCCCAACTGCCTGGAACCCCATCTTGGATCTCTAGCCTCCACCCGACGGCCGACCCATCAAGTCATTGCCTGCCTCACGACTCGTTGGGTCGTTTGTTGCCACTAAAACCCATGATTTCTTGCTTCTTCTTCCCACAACTGCCCTGATGATTTGTTAGCTGACACGACGACTCGTTAGGTCGTCCGTGGTCACTGGACCTGCTGCACTTCCTAACTGCTCCTCACGGGTTTGACCATGACCCGTTAGGTTACCTAACGAGTCATGGAATGACTTGTTCTTAGGTAAATCCTGCTGGTTTTATTGCTGGACTCCATCTAACTCCGGGATCTGGTCTTATGAACTTCTGGGGTGTTACAATATCTCTCCCTTGGGAGCATTCATCCTCGAATGTTGGCTAAACATACAGAAAGGATAGGAATGGAATTGAAATCCCAAAACTAATCAACTACAGCTGAAAACAACGGAGTATCTAACTCCAGCTGACCTTATATATATGAACTGAACATCCAAATTATACATGCATGCTAGGGCATAAAAGGGACTAAAAGACATGAAACTAACATGGAACTAGATAGAACACTGAGAAGGATTCTTTCCCTTTAACTGGCACTAAACTGATATAGACTGAACCTTCATTCTCAAATCGCTTTCTGTTACGGGGTTAGAATTCATGATATCTGGTCTAAATGAAAGTATATGTCTCACGAGCACGAATCGTTCATAACATCTATAATTGAGCACATACATGAGTTAACCTTATCCTACTGAGCTACTAAAGAAACTTCTAAAGTCTGAGTTCGAGCTGATCACACGGGAAGACATGAGTTGACACACATAGCTGATTCATAACATGAAGATGTCCTTAAGGGTTCGTAGAGTAAGACTGGCATCACTGTCTGAAGATGTTACAACATACCTTCAATTGAAATACAAGAGAAGTTATCTGAATCTGAAGGGATCGACATACTGCAACTGCTAGGGCTGGAACTCACCTATTAGCATTCTCAATATTCGACTTGCCGCACATACTCACCATCTCCCCCTTAGCTTAAAGCCGTTATTTTAAGGCTCCTGAATCTTTCTTAAGATCAGGCTAAATCACTAACTTCTAGCTTCTCTTTCACCTCTAACCTTCACTGCAAGCCTTACACTAACAGCTATTCACATCACACATCGACAATCTCCTCTCAACAACCATCACAGAGCTTCTTATTCAATACTGGGGTTCTGGGGCTAGCAACATGCAAAGAGTAACACAAAATTCATGACATACCTATGGCCACTACTGGCGACTTGCCCTTATCCTGGTGTGTTGCTACGACATAGGAGCGGTTTTGACATCGTCTGCCACTTAGACTAGATGATGCACCCAGCTAAAATGAACGGGCTATCGGAGCTACTGAAGAGGTGGCTGAGGATCTACTCTCACCTTGCTTAGTCGTTGCGCAATCTTGGTGCTTATGGCCCAACTTGCCTCACCAAAAACAAACATCCGAGCCGGCCATGCATTCTCCCAAATGGTGCTTCCCATAGATGGTGCACAACGGATACGTAATCTCCGTTACTCTAGGTTTGCACGGAGCACTGACTGTCGAAAGTTCCAGGGTTGATGATTTCTGCTGGGAATGTGAGAGGTATCCACCACTCGTCCTTTGCGGGGAAAACGCTGAATCTCCTATCCTGGCCCTCTTGGCCTCTCTCTCTTTTTTTCCTTCACCCGCTCCACTTCCATTTGTTGAGAGAATATTACCAAACGAGAAAAATCTATATCCCTGTGCAACATGGCAGTCTTGCACTCTTTTACCAAGGAGTCTAACATTCCATTCATAAACCTGCTCACCCGAGCCCTCTAGTCGGCTACCATCTCCGGTGCATACTTGGACAACCGGGTAAATTCCAATGCGTACTCCTGGACCGTCATGTCGTTCTATCTCAAGTTGATGAATTCTGCCGCCTTTGCCTCTCTCAACTCCCTAGGGAAAAACCTTTCTAGGAACGCAGTCATAAATTTATCCCAACCTATGGGGCCTGCTCCAATTCCTCGACTGTCTCTCCACTGGCAAAACCATATATACACGACTCCTTTCAGCTGGTAGGAGGCTAAGTCTGCGCTCTCAGTTCCCGTTACCCCTATGATTTGGGTAATTTTCTATATCTCTTCAAAAAACTCATACGGGTCCTCGTCTACCTTTGACCCCAAGAATTTGGGTGGGTTCATTTTGAGGAAGTCTCTTACCCTTTCCACCGCTACATTCCCATTTTGGGGAAAACGAATTTTCAGCTTTTGATTAATCTGGGCGGTCATGGCCTGCGCTAACATATTAAGTGTTGCCCGAAACTTCAGCCTGAGTAACATGGTCGTCCATCAGGTTTGCCAGGGCTGGTGGTGCCTGCTAGCGGCCATTACATTTCTTCTTCCATTCACTCTTTTGGGAGGCATTATCTGCGAGCGCGAAATGCACGAGTCAGGGGAGGAACTGGTAGAGCTTCATACTATATGCACGATAAGAATCATGAAGAAAGGGAATCATTCCTAAAACGTCTCGTAGCCTCTTCATCATAAGTGTGACACGCTTCACACCCATGAAGAAGACTCTACTTAATGCGGCCTTTAGACATCCTAGGATACTCTAAACCTTTTCTCTGATACCAAGTTTGTCACGACCCGAGTTTACTCCCTAGCCGTAACACGGGACAAGGAACCCCGAAAGGCTCCAAGTCGACCCATGACATACTCATAACATAACACTTAACAATAGAAACAACTAACAGAAACATAACTGAGCAGAAGTTAACTGTAAGGAATCAAATTTAAAACATAAGGACATAATCTAACAAAACATAGTACATAAACTGAATCTGCTTACATATGTATGAAAGCCTCTGCTAAATTGATGAGTTGTTGAGACAGGTCCCCAACTAACTCCTAAAGTCTGAAAACTAAAAAATAATAGAAAATAAGAAAACATCGATCTTGTCCTCGAAAGATGAGGACTCACCCCAATCTGCTGAGATGGAAGAAAGAGCCATTCTACCCTCGAGGCTGAGTCTGGGTACCTGAATCTATATCATGAAATGATATAGCATATAAAGTATGCATTTGGTACTCTGAATGTATTGAGCATGCGGGGAAACATAAACAAACTAGACATACAATTATACAAGAAGGAAATAAGTTGAGTACATCGACATATAACTGATTTAGAATGCAACACGCCTTTTCTGAGTCACATACACATATCAACATGAAACTTGCATTTGGAACTCATATTATGAAGCATCATCAAACTCATATTTGAGGGTCATGCACTGAACATACAATGAAAGCTGAAGCTGAAGCTAATATCATATACTTTACTGAATATCTGTTGATAACTGAGTCTGCATTGCATTATGTTATATCTGTATTAACTGAAGTTTGAACTAAATGGAACTGAGCCATACTAGTAACATAAACTAAGAGAGTCATTCTCTACTATGGAGAGTCCCAACTGAAATAGGGGAAATATTCTTAGCTATGGAGAGTCCCAACTAAACTAGGGGAAACATTCTCAACTATGGAGAGTCCCGACTGAACTAGGGGAAACATTCTCAACTATGGAGAGTCTCGACTAAACTAGGGGAAACATTCTCAACTATGGAGAGTCCCCACTGGACTAGGGGAAACATTCTCAACTATGGAGAGTCGCGACTGAACTAGGGGGAAAATTATCAACTATGGAGAGTCCCTACTGACTAAGGGAGTCATTCTCTTCTATGGAGAGTCCTTGACTGACCAAGGAAAATATTCTATAGAGAGTCCCTGGATGACTAGAGCATGAGGAGTACTGATCTGACATTATACATCTGGTCTATGCTACCACAGCTAACCAGAAACATGAGCATTTATTGATTTCATCATACAACATTCGTTTAGAAAGGATTAGGGCTACTTTCTACTAACAACAAGCCCAAAATTCTGAAGGATCATTCTTATGCTGAATCATCATAATTCATGTCATCATAGTACCAAATCATCATTTAAACCATGAACATCTATTAAATTCATATCATACTTTACACCTGTCATGACCTGAACGGAGGCGCGTATCGCAACACGGGACAAGGAGCCCCAGAGACCCCATGTCGACCTATGGCATAAGCATACATCTAACTCGATCCGTAAAATTGAAGAATCGATATGATAATCATAGTGAAAGTCTAAATTAAACATAACATCAGAATACACAATCTGAAGCTGAATACATCCTTTGTCTGAAAAGCCTCTAAATATGATGAGTTGATGGGACAAGACCCCAACTAACTCCATAAACTAAAACTGAAAAGACATTAAGGAAATCCAAATAAGTCTAGTACTCGGTAGATGAGGACTCACCAACAATGAAGATGCTAATTTTGAATACTAACTGTGAACGGGGCTGAGCTTGAGAGGCGGGTCCTGTATCATGATATGATACAACATAGAGCATGCAGTCAGTACGTGAAATGTACCGTGTATGTAAGGTAAGTAAAACTGCTTAAGTAAGTAAAATCATTTAAAGACAATGCATAATGTAAAATAGGAACATTAAGAATCTGACAGTAGGGCTTGCATGCATTCTTTCTAAAATCATGATCTCATCATAACATAACATAACATCATAACTGAATCGATTGACTCAAAGCTAAAATATGATATTTATAAATAAAACTGAATATTGAGTCAAACCTCTTTAGAACATGTATAAACGTATAAATCTCAAGAATGATGAACATGCATAACTGAAATCATGAGGAACAATGGGAGACTCGTCTTTTAACCGACATACCACGATAGAACTTACGTGGTCTCAACTATCATACTCAAGTGGGAAGATCCGTCCAAAGCCTTACCAGGGATAAGGACGATACCATGATATCGATATCAAGCTCGTGGCCCAATGAGGTAGGGGATAGCTCACAAGGGAGGTCCCAAAGTAATATATATGAGTATAAACCTACGTTGGTGCATAGTTTTGAGGCATAGGGTGATCGGCCCTTAGCCTACTCGGTGCTAGACACTACTCCCAAGAACACGCATATACTTTACATCATTTTTCAATGAAGCTCAATATCGTCTATTGACGAAGCTCAATAATAAATACATCTTTAAAGCTGAAATTATGCATATGAGAAGCTTTAACTCAAACCATACAACAAGATGAAAAATAATTGAGAGTCTTCGCTCCAAACCTATGTGGTAAGCTTAATTTGTAAGATCATAAATCATACTTGAACATGTGGGCATTGCCCAATACTTTAACATGATTGAAAATGCTCAATTCACATCAAAAGCATGATTATAAACACGGGTAGCTTGAAAACATGCTTTTCATCACAATATCTCATCATCATCATATATTCATCACAAATCTCATCTTTCATGAACTTCTCATCAATGGGATTTTTAATTCATACAACTAGAAACATGATTTTAAGTGAAAATAATATAAAAAAGTTTCATAAATCATAATTCAATTGTAGAAACAAATTTAGATCATACCATGTAGAGAATTAGGAAATTTATGCATTGGGTTAAAACCCCCATAGATTAAGCATAGGAAATTCATGATTTAGAGAGGTATTGGGCATGGGTGTGAAAGGATTCATCCATTCATAACCCTATACACCTGATGGTAGCTAATTCTTACACTTCTTTGAATGCCCAACAGGAATTGATGAGAAATTGAAGAACATTGCGCTTGATCACCCTCTCTGACCTTCTATCTTGCATGCATGAATGAATATGGCCTAAATGAACTTAAACCTTTTAAAAGTCATCATTCATAACTCAAAACGATGCAGTTTAGACATTAGGATCTTAAAAATTACAAAAATGTCCTTACTAAATTCATAGAAAATAACTGCCAATGGTCCCCACGAGGGACCTAACAACTCGTCATCAAGGGCCACGACTCATGGCTTAATCCGTCAAGTACACTGCTTGTCAGGTATCCTAGGCTCGTCACAGGTGACATCACGATCCGTTACATGGTCACCACTCGTCATGTGCACTGCATCCATCTCAATGAGACTTTACCCTGCTTGGTCACGACTCATTCCATGAATCGTGGGGATAGACCATGACTCGTGGGGTCCTTCTTTTAGGTACATTGTCTTCCTTTTTCTTATTTTCTCAATCATCACTCCCCACGACTGACCTAACGAGTCGTGGGGCCTTACCATGACTCATGGTCATGTCCGTGGGGAGTCAACTTTCCAAATTTCAAACTCTTCACCTTGGCCTCACCATGAGTCACATCATGACTCGTGGGCTACACCAACAAGTCACCTCACGACCCGTTCTGCGACCTAATGCCAAATTTTTTTTTTTTCGTTTCAACTTCCGGGTCTGATCTTTGGGATTTCGGGATATAACAACACCTCCACCACATTTAAGCTCCGAGTTCATAACGTAAGATGTATAACATAGAGTCATGTAGGATCCATAGGTGCCATTCATAATTTAACATATATACATTGATTCATATATTCTAAATTATGGAAAAGGCCACGTAATTAACTCATACCATAAACATGTGCAACGAGATCATGGCAGAAGCATATATATTCATTTCATGGAACCCATTTCGAAATTTACTCCAATTCGTAAGGAAGATACGATGCTGTTATCATAGGTTTACCTCATAAACATAATGAAAACACATACATACTTTCAATTGATCAAGCCCGTAAGTTCTTATCTCATTTCAACATCTCTATCAAAACATATACTCTAGTTTTTTTATTCTTACCATCTTCACATATTTTAGACATAGAGGCAAGTTATTGATAATCTTCACATATTTTAGACATAGAGGCAAGTTCTTGATATAATTGAGTGAAAAATAACAAATCCCAATCAAAGTTTTAAGCTATCTCATGAGGGATATTCTATAATCATGCATTTACACCATTCAGCACATAATTCAAGATATTAAAATAATCCCATAAGCATAATTAAATTTTAATCATAATGGGTCTTAAAATTCATAGAAGACATAGAAGTAATCACCCATAAATCAAAATCCTAGGTCATGCTTTTCTAGAGTAATGGAATCGGGTTTTTGATAAAACATTTTGGGGCACAAGGATGGAAGGATATCCTTGTTGAAAACCCACATACCTGATTCAAAAAGAAACCCCCACTTGAACTTGCACCTTGAAGCCTCGAGGAACCCTTGATGAATTCTTGAGTCTAGAAAGAGAGGAGAAAGAAGAGTTTGAGAGTACTGGTGTAGGATGAGGGTTTAGGCTAGTTATCCCCTCAAAAATGTCCCATTAGCTGCTCAAAATGGCATAGTTTAGGAGTTAGAAGCATAGAATTTTATGAAAATACCCTAAAAAATGCAAAAAAATCCACCTGACAGTCCCCACGGGGCACTCCACGAGTCATAGGGTTGAAATAACTCGTGGGGCCCTATCGTGGAGTAAACTGGATGATTTCTCAAAATTCCCTCGAATCAGCCGATGAATCACTTCACGAGTCGTTAGCTAACATGATGACTCGTGACCACCTTTTGTTATCCCCACTGCTTGGAACCCTATCCTGGATGTCTAGCCTCCACCTAACGGCCAACCTAACGAGTCGTTGCCTGCCTCACATCTCGTTGGGTCATCCGTTGCCATTGAAACCTATGATTTCCTGCTTCTCCTTCCCACGAGTTCCTTGACGAGTCGCTACCTGACACGACGACTCATCAAGTCGTCCTTGGTCACTGGACCTGCTGCACTTCCCAACTGCTCCGCACGGGTTTGACCACGACCCGTTAGGTAACCTAACGAGTCATTCCATGACTCATTCTGAGGCAAATCTTGCTGGTTTTTCTGCTGAACTCCATCTAACTCCGGGGTCTGATCTTAGGAACTTCGTGGGTGTTACACTTAAACAGCCCCCAAACAGCCAAACCAAGAACACCGAACCTCAATGATTGATTACCGACAAGGGTGAAGAACTATGAATTATTCACAAAGAGAAAGATATTAATTCTTATCCTGATCCTTAGAAGTGAGAAATCTGGAAATTTATAAAATTGATGAAATAACTTTACTACAATGATCTTCACAATCCCACAAACTCAATTCTAGCTTGAGTTGTAATTTGAATGATCATTGATCTTGTTTCCGTTTAATCTTCGCCAAGAACTCTAACTTAGGGAGGGAGAGACTAGCTATTAGATACTGGAATTTATAATGAGCATAATATTAAGTTTGGGCAAAATTTTTTCCTAAAATAGGCTACCCGACCTGACCCACCTCGTGGCTGTGTGTTTTCTTTCATCACTGTCGTCTTCAAACTAGCATAACTTTTAATATAGAGCTTGGATTGGCAAGTGATTTGATGTTCTGGAAACTAGACTCAAAGACCTTTAATTTTATAGTATTAGGACCTCTATCTCTTTATTAAACGATAGATGTGATCGTCCCAAGTTAGATCACATATGAGATTATATTGAAATAGTTTTCCGTAATAAAACCGTGAACTAAAACTTTGTTATCAGGCTCCCTTTGGTCTAAAACTTTGGTTTAATTTATTTACCACATCATATATCCATTCCATGATATGAATTCCCATTTAAAAATTTATGTTCCCGACATTTCATAAAAAATATGATACAATCTGCAAGCCTCTAAGAATAATAAGATGGTCGGGACAGGGCCACGGCCTACCCATACTGCACAACCAAAAAGAAAGTACACCTCTGTTTTCCAGGCTCCGAATGAAAGGAGCTGAAGGCTCTATAACGCTGACTGGAACTACGAGGGATCTGCTCCTCGTCTATGTGTACCTGCAGGCAAGTAATGTAGCGCCCCAAAATGGGTGTCAGTACCACTGGTACTGAGTATGCAAAGCAACAACTGAAAATAACTGAAAGTAAATAATGAAACTGATAGTAACTGGAGCAATAAGAAAGACAGACTGAAACTGACTGGAATAGTGGGTTTAGGACTAACCTTAACTATTCTGAAAAGAGTAGGAGTCGTACCTGGTAATGTGGCGTCTTACTGTCTGTCTAACCATAACTAAAATAATATAACATAATATAACACAACATAAACCTTACCTGGCCCCCATAAGCCGGAAGGTACAATCATCACAATCTATTTACCCCTACCCAGGTCATACCACATCACCTAGTAACTATAAGCAACTTGCCGATCCCCTGGGTATGTAACTTGGGTCCGCTGGGCCCCTGAATATAACTGTACCTGAGTCCGGAGGACTCCTGAAATCAACACCCCGAGCGCAAGTGCTCGACGGGGGTGTATAAAAGCCGACCAAGGAAAAATATGGGGAAACTGGCATCCCATCTTCGTCCCTAGCGGACGGCATGCCACTCCGTAGAGCGACGTATCCTCGCCCTCTGGCGGACAAGTCGATACAACTATTAACCCTGGGGCGATCACAGAAGCTAGGTAATCCAGCCCAAAACAATACAATCAAGTCTCAACTGATAGCAGTGAATGCATCTAATACATACTGAATCTGCTATTAATAATATAATCTTTGACATGTTGTACTGAATCTCATACTAAAGCATGATATAACATTTCTGAAATAATCTGCTAAGACTTATGCTGTTTTACTAAGTTTCATGCGAAAGCACGATATAATATTTCTAACATTCTTAGTAAATTTCATACTGAGATGCTATACTGGTTCTGAAGTACGCTACTGGAATTTATACTGTTTTACTATACTGGGACAACTAACTTGCCGAAAGCAACTGGCTTTACATACCTCGACTACCGGCTTTCTGATTAACTGGCGTAGCTCGGATAATATTCAGCTATTCTCCCCAACTGTAATCATATTCACGAAGGAATAGAATTAACTTCATTATTATACTGGAGAAAAACAATACTATATATATAACTTACTGACTATTCTTCGACTTATTGAAGAACGGTCAAAAACTCGTAATTTCTCGGGAGTCTAGAAGGGAGAAGTACTTACTTTAAGCCTGGGATTGTATTAACACTACTTTGGATCAATTCCAATTACTTTGACTCGGCGGGACGATGATTCGCCGGGCGATTTTCGCGAAACTAACTCCGTAGAAATGCTCCCTGCAGCCTTATACTTTGGTATTCGAAGTTAATTTGAGTTTGGACTGCGTTTGACGGCGTAATCGGATGAATATTTATGTTAACCCTTCGTTCTCCTCTGTTTTCTGGTTGTTTTTGCTGGAAATAAAATGAAAAGTGACTTAAAAACGAAGTGGAAGGCCTTTATATACTGGTACCTGATGCTACACTGGACCCTAAGCTAACTTAGCTGGACATATACACCTCTAGTGCACATTAGCAGTACATAATTAAGAAAATAATCAAGTATATCTCGGCTTAAAGAAGCCCTTGGCTGACAACGCCGCAATATAAACACATGCGCAGATATTCAGCTGACCCAATAGTTCACAATAATAATAACATCTTATGTGAGCCGACAAGACCACCATATTATCTAAATCAAATAAAGCGGAGGGTATACATATATACAAGGGTCATTAAGGTTGCCAAACTGCTCAGCAAAAATAACAAAGCTTCCATGGACAATAGCATACTTCTATACAATCCCATTGCCTGTAAGCCTCTAAGGAGTAATTACTTGGCCGAGAAAGTACTCTGACCTACCCAAAAAGAACTATACAGCAAAAGACCAACAAACCTCTAAAGGATGCAACTTTAACAGAGAGGAGCTGACCAATGTGTTGAGCCTAAACTACTACTGAGGAGGTCTCTGAACCTGTCTGTAAAAACCTGCAGGCAAGAGAGCAACGCCCTCAGGTTCGAGCATCAGTACAATAATGCATTGAGTATGTAAGGCGATAAAAATAAGTTGGAACTAAACTAATAGTAAGAATGGAATGTAAATAGCTATAAGAATAAGAGAACAACCTGAAAGCTCTTATTAAGTTATATAGGAAACTAAACAAGCAACAGTCAAACAAGAACCAAACCTGGTTCCTATAAGCTTGGCAGGTACAAACAACAAATAATTACCTACCTGAGCCCTCATAAGCCCTGGTAGGTATGCCTCAATCTATAAATCCCTATTCATAACACTATAGCCCCGTAGGCAAGCTGTAACTGTATCTTGAGCACACTTGGCTCCTGTGTCTCTAACTATATCATGAACCTTCTAGGCTCCTATAGCTGTATTTGAGCCTTCTGGGCTCCTGTAACTGCACCTCGAGCACCCAGGGCCTACTGAGGGTCAGTAATACCAACTTAAAAAGAAAAAAAAGTCTATAAGTGAATAGGCGTCAATATGGTTCTGTATGCCTGAATGTAGTCTTTCTAGATATTTTATAGCTCTTATGACCAAAGTATATCCCTGTAGGCAGGGTATGCTTGATTATAGCCTTTTTCTAGGCAATCTTTACGTGGGCATCTGCATAAACAGCCTAAGGGTGTTGGCCTAAATACTTAACAAGTGACAAGGATAGATGATTAAGGCGTCATACATTCTATTAAACTATCAAAAAGTAAGATGGCCTTTTATGCGACCTATACAAAAACCTATACGTTGTATGCATCTATAAGATTGCTAACAATGGGTGCAACTCCTTGATACTTACCACTAATGTTCAATAGGCAGTCATGGTGCCACTACCCGAAGGTCAAACTACAATATTAAAATTCTAGCTCTATAGGTGTCAAGATATGCCAAAAGGCGAGCTTTATCGTATATAGGCATCATAAAAAAGTAATCTTATCGCCAAACTACTCGTTATGCTGCTAATTATGAACAAGGAGTGTTAAACAACTAACCACAAACCCTTACAGCATTGGTAAGGCAGCAAGATATCAAAAGCTAATCTAAGCGACAACAATTCATATAAACGACTCCTATATCACTTCTAATCGAAAGGCAAATAGCTAGACATGAAAAATCTTGGTAAAGGATCCTTATACCAAATTATTAGTTCAACTTCCAGCAACTAACCAACAATAAACAACATAGTCATGAACACTACTACGATCGACAACAAGTTGTATTAACGGTATGACGAAGGAAACATGCCGAAGAAATTTTAGCCTTAACATACTGCTTTTCGTAGGTTCGACTTTATCAGCAAGAACTCTAGCTCAAGCTTGCGATTGCTTTATCCTTTAGCCAATTATACCAGCACATATACTACACCTGAACTTTTTAAATAAACTTAACCTTGGAGGATCTCAATTTTCAGAAATTCTACCACCTTACCACATCCACATACGAGCCAATTTCGATGAAACTACTCAATCACGATGTTCTCCACAACTTCAATAATCTATATCCAAGTTGGATTGATGTTTGGATATGATTTGGCCCTTCAATTCTATTTAAATTCATGAAAAAACCTAGAGAAAATTCTAGGAGAATGAGCTGCTCAGCTCTTTGGAAATTATGGTGAGCAAATATGAATTTTGGGCCAAAAATCTCAATAAATAGGTGATCCAAAAGTCAACCCGACCCTACTGGCTTGTGACCCGCTTCTGCTCGGACAGTCTGTGGTAAACACTCATAACTCTTTGCTCCGATGTCGGACTGACGAGTAGTTTGATGTTCTAGAAATTAAACTCACAGATATTTAATTTGATATATTGTAGGCCTCCTAACTCTTTATAGATTAGGAGAAAATCTCCAAGACGTATGACCCAAATTTTAAAGGATTTCCAAAAGTAACTTGCAATAACTTTACTGATTTTTATTTTACAACTTGCTCGACCTCAAATCTTAAAATATGATAATTGAGTGATTTGAACACCTTATAGCATATCATCCTCATGGTATTAAACACTCTTGACCATAGCTCAAAAGTATGACTTTATCATTTAAATTATACGGGGTGTTACATCCTTGCTCCCTAGGAATATTCGTCCTCGAATGTAACTTAGATTCACTAATTTAAGCTTATAGGAGTTGTCGGAAAATTTTGGTAGAGTCTCCCCTAAAATATGGACTATCTAAAAACCTGAAATGCAGAAAATTCCAACCTAGAAGTCTCACTAGAATAGAACAAATAGATAAACAACATAGCCCCGCAACAATAATGCAGACAAAACACAACAACAATAATAATAAGCAAAAATATAAAGTTCGAATAGGTATCTCACCTCAATTATAGTAATATGAATTGATATGCCATCACCCTAGGGTTTGAAACAATTGCGGATATCTGGATCTCCTGTCATCCTCAGCTTCCCAGGTCACTTCTTCCACATTTCTATTTCTCTAGAGGAATTTAACGGAAGCCACATCTTTGGTCCTCAATCTACGGATCTTTCGATCTAATATGGCAACTGGAGTTTCCTTTTAAGACAAATCTTTTGTGATTGAACATCCTCTACTGGGACAACCTGAGAACGGTCTCCTATGTGCTTTCATAGCATCGATACATGGAAAACTAGAAGAACAAATTCTATCCCTGGAGGCAACTTTAGCTCGTAAGAAACTCAACCTATCTTTCTAAGGATTTGGTATGGCCAAATGAATCTCGGGCTAAGCTTGCCCTTCTTGCCAAATCACATAACACCCTTTATAGGAAAGACTTTCAGGAATACCCAGAATTCAACATAAAACTCTAATCTCTACGTCGTACATCAGAGTAAGATTCTTGACGACTTTGAGCTATCAAATATCACTCTCTAATGAGCTTAACTTTCTCTTCAGACTGATGTATCAAGTCGGTTCCAATCAACCCTGATTCTCCTACCTCACACCATCTAATGGGGGGTCTACATTTTCACCCATACAAGGAGTCATAAGGCGCCATATTAATTCTAGAATAGTAACTGTTATTATATACAAATTCAATAAGAGGTAGGTGATCATCCCAAATTTCCCTAAAGTCTAGCATGCACGCCAGTAACATATCCTCGAGTGTCTTAATTGTGCACTCAGCCTAGCCATCTATCTAGGTATGAAAAGTTATACTCAGATTAACTAATGTCCCGAACCTTTGCGGAATGAATTCCAAAAATTGGTCGTAAATTGTTCCTCTCTATCAGAAATAATAGATATTGGAACACCATGCAGTCTGACTATCTCTCTGATATATATAACTCAGCATAATCTTCAGTTGTAAATGCAGTCCTGATTGGCAATAAATGGGTTGATTTTGTCAGGCTATCCACAATGACCCAAATAGAGTCAAACTTAAGGCGGGTACGAGGTAAACCTGTAACAAAATCCATGTTGATTGCTTCTCATTTCCACATAGGCAAGTCTATAAGTGAATAGGCATCAATATGGCTCTGTAGGCCTCAATTTAGTCTTTCCAGACATTTTATAGCTCTTATAAGCAAAGTATAGCCCTGTAGGTAGGGTGCGCTTGATAATAGCCTTTTCTAGGCTAGGCAGTCATAGTGCCACTATCCAAAAATCGAATTACAATATTAATATTCTAGCTCTATAGGTGTCAGGATATGCCAAAAGGCGAGCTTTATCGTATATAGGCATTATAAATATGTAATCTTATCGCTAAACTACTCATTATGCTGCTAATCATGAACAAGGAGTGTTAAACAGCTAACCACGAGCCCTTATGGCATTGTTAAGCCAGCAAGACATCAATAGCTAATCTAAGCGACAACGATTCATATAAATGAATTTTATGCTGCTTCTAATCGAAAGGCAAATAGCTAGACAAGAAAAATCTCGGCAAAGGATCCTTATACCTAATTATTAGTTCAACTTCCAGTAGCTAACCAACAATACGCAACATAGTCATGAATACTACTACGATCGACAACAAGTTGTATTAACAATATGACGAAGGAAACTTGCCGAAGAGAGTGTAGCCTTAACATACCTCTTTTATTAGGTTCGACTTTATCGGCAAGAACTCTAGCTCAATCTTGTGATTCCTTTATCCTTTAGCCAATTACACGAACATGTATACTACACCCGAATTTTTTAAATAAACTTAACCTTGGAAGATCCCAATTTCTAGAGCTTCTACCACATTAGCACATCCACATTTGAGCTAATTTAGATGAAACAACTCCCTCATGATGTTCTTCATAGCCTCAATAATCTATATCCAAGTTGGATTAATATTGGAAGATGATTTGGGCCTTCAATTCTATTCAAATTCATGAAAAGCCTAAAGGAAATGCTGGGAGAATGAGCTGCTCAGCTCTCTGGAAATTATGGTGAGCAAATAATGAATTTGGGGCCAAAAATAAACTTAAATAGGTTAAATCTAAAATTCAACCCGACTTTTTTGGCTCGTGACCTACTTTGCCCAGACAGTCCATAGTAAAACACTCATAACTCTTTACTCTGATGTCGGATTGACGAGCGGTTTGATGTTCTGGAGGCTCAAAGATATTTAATTTGATATATTGTAGGCTTCCTAACTCTTTATAGATCAAGAGAAAAACTCCATGACATATGACCTAAATTTTAAATATTTTCAAAAGTTACTTGCGATAAATTTGACGATTTTTGGTTTACAACTTGCTCGATGTAATACCTTAAAAGTTTCTAAGATCAAACCCGAGAGTTCAAACGGAAAAAGTAGAAAAATGTTGCACCAGGTCATAAGACGACTTATCCAGTGACCCATGAAGTACTACACGAGTCATGAAGTGACTCGTGAAGTGGGTGGCAGGCTAGTGTCGTGTCGTGGTTACAAGGTGACCATGGATGGAGCCACGACTCGTGGTGTTACCTTACAACTTGTGAAGTAAGACATGGTTAGAGTTGTCAATTTAAGGTAGAAAATTCCAGTAGACTTCACAAGTGGATACCACGAGTCGTCCCCCACCTCACGACTCGTGAATTCCCTCGTGAGGACTGGCAGAGTCAATTTTTTAGCGATTTTAGTAAGGGTATTTTCATAATTTCTAAGCTCCTAAATCCTAAACTACGTCATTTTGGAGTTATTTTCAAGGGGATTAAAGGATTTAGTCGATCTTTCCCCTCACTTCTCTCATGATCACCTAGAAACAGTACGAAGAAGTCAGACAGTTCATCTCAGAGCTAAAGCTAGGGCTTGCAGATTTCTTTGCAAATTCTCAGGGTCCTTCCAAGTGTTTCTACTCCAAGTATGTGAAATTTCAATAAGGGAATTGCTCTTCCCTTGTGCCCCAAAAACCTTTCTAAAATCTTTATCAGTTCTAGCCCTTTTTGTATCAATGTTAAGGTTATCTATCAGTTAGAATACAAATTTCCTTCTTGTTATAATTTTCATGATTCTTGAATGTTGTATTTAGTTAAACTTTATGTTGATATCTCTTTCTATGAAGTATGTGTTTAGCCCTAGTCTGTATATGTAATATGAAGAGTCTTGCATAATTGTGCAGATACAAACCTTGCTTGATTCTGATACTTCTTGTAGTCAACAGAATAGTACAGTTAGATTATCCACAAAGTTGAACTATTGACTGTTCAGTCCCAGTTAGTACTTAGCCTTTTTAGTATCTTACAGAAATGTCAGTTGATCAGTTTGACTATACTCAGTCTCTTGAAGAGTTTAGTAAAACTTTGTAGTCTCAGTTATAAGTTATCAGGTTGCTCTTTAGATAGTTACGACACTTTTATCTAAAGAAGCTCTGACCAGTCTTAGAACCCTTAGTTTCAATTATCAGGTCGTTTAGACTCGCAGGTTACTTCCAGATAAGTATTCCTGACTTAAGTATTGGGATATCAGGTTTGAGCTATCAGCCTAGTAATCATAGTTAGAATTTCTAGTGGGAATAGGACTTAACACCGAGTGGGTCGGGGTTTAGCGCACCCAGGTTCCCAGAACTATGTTTCCACCATAGGTTATTAGCCCAAAGGGGCCTCAGACAGTGATGACACTAGCCATGATACCTTGGCAAGGTATATTGGGTCTTATCGATGGGTCGTATACATCGAACTCCACATTTATCTCATGTGGTTAAATGTCGGTTATAGGCTATCCCACTTATCAGTTCGGATCAGCTTAGTATGGCCTCAGTTTCAGTTTAGCTCAGTTGTTCATATTTCAATATATGGTTATGATCCTTAGGCAGTACCTGAGTTACGCTGTTACAGTTATATTCAGTGTTTATCAGTTCAATTGTGTATTTCTACTGTTCTTACTTACATCTTACATACTCAGTACATTCAAAGTACTGATGCATATTTTTCATGATATATCATATTATGATACAAGTGTAGGTTCTCGGTCACAACATCGTCAATAATTCCCTTCAGATGATTTCAGCAGCATTATATTTAGTGAGTCCTCATCTTTCAAGGACGATGATTTAGTTCTATTTCAGTTTCTTTCTTTCAGGTTTTAGAGTTAACTGGGGACTTGTCCTAGTAACTCATCAGTTCTTAGATGGCCTCAGATAGAGTATTGTTTCAGTATGTTTTGCAGTTGTTTCAGTACCTTTTCAGGCATTTCTTATTTTTGAGAAAGTTATTTAGTTATGATTTTTTAGCTTCCACTTCTATTTAATTTAGTATACCGTGTGATTTAAGCTATGAGTTAACTTGGTCACTTGTGGCACCAATTACCGTGTCGCGTCCAGGGTGTAGACTCAGTTCATGACAAACTCAATATCAAAGCCCTAGGTTTAGAGTATACTAGGATGTCTGAAAGCCGCATCGAGTAGAGTCCTTTTCATGGGTTTGAAGCACACAACACTTATGATGGGGAGGCTACAAGGCGTTATTAGGAAATTTCCGTTTTGTTCATGATCTTTGTCATATGTTGAGCTAATATCACAAATGTCCTCCTAATCCGTACTCTACTCTTTTCAGATAACGATGTCTCCAAAATGAGAAAATGGAAGAAGGACCAGGAATACTAACCGGCCAGTCCCATCGGCTCCAACAGCCCCTCAGGACGATCAGGTGTCCTCTGCTGAATTTAGGGCAGCGATTCAGATGCTGGCTCAGGCCGTGACCAACCAAGTGAACCAGCAAGTGGTGCCCATCAATACTAATGGGTCTGCAGCCGCGACCAAAGTCAGGGATTTTATACAAATGAATCCCCAATCCTTTCACGAATATAAGGTAGAGGAAGACCCACAAGATTTCATGGACAAGATCTAGAAAATTACCTAAATCATAGGTGTCACTACTATGAAGAGTGTTGAATTAGCTTCCTACCAGTTAAAAGGGGTGGCTCAGATTTTGTACTAGCAGTGGAAGGAAAGGAGACTGAACGGAGCAGCTCTTGTTGAGTGGACGAGTTTTTTATGGCATTTCTTGAAAAATTCTTTCTTCGGGAGTCGAGGAAAGATAAGGTTACCGAGTTCATGAACTTAAGGCAGAACAGCATGAAAATGGAGGAGTATGTATTGGAGTTCACTCGGTTGTCGAGGTATGCTCTGAAAATGGTCGCTGAGCTGAGGGCTCGCATGCTCAAATTCGTTAATGGAGTTTCGAATTTGGTGCTTAAGGAATGTAGAACTGCGATGCTTATTAAGGACATCGACCTCTCTAGCCTTATCATTCATGCACAACAGATAGAGGTGGAGAAGCTGAAGGAGATTGAGAGGGAGAACAAAAGGGAAAGAACAAGCCAGTTTGAGTATGACCAGTAAAGATCAGGTAGGACTAGTCGACCACAGCAGCAGCGGCAGAAACCTCTAGTACCCTCATCAGCCAGTGCCTCTTCTTTCCAATTTTGCAAGGACCGAAAGGGTGGAGCATTAGGCTCCCAGTCCCAGAGTCACATATCCAGCAGCCGCACATTTCCAGCCTACCCTAATGTAACAAGAATCTCCCTGGGGAGTGCCATTTAGGCAAGGAGGGTTGTTTCGATTGTGGCCAGTAGGGTCACAGATTGAGAGATTGTCCGTCAGCAAAACAAGAAAGACCCAATCTACTAGCTCAGCAGCCCCAGTAGGTCGTCCATCCCGGCAGGGCACTACTTTAGGTATGGGTGGCAAGCAGCGCCAAAACCATTTTTATGCCTTGTCTTCTTGTCAAGATCAGGAGAACTCACCTGATGTGGTTACAGATATGTTGCACCCTTTCCACATTGATGTATATGCCTTATTAGATTGCCACACTTTCTTTTTTGACTCCATATATTTCTATTCAATTTGATATTAGTCCAGAAGTCCTCTCAGAACCATTTTCAGCTTCTACTCCGGTTGGTGAGTCAGTTAGAGCCGGCTGGGTATATAGAAGTTGCCCAGTCTCAGTGTTGAGTAAAGTTGTCCTAGTTAATCTAGTAGAGCTAGAAATGGTCGACTTCGAACTCATTCTTGGCATGGATTGGTTACATTCCTGCTATGCCTCAGTCGACTGTAGAACTAGAGTCGTCAGGTTTTAGTTTCCTAACAAGCCAGTCTTAGAATGGAAGGGTAGTATTTCAGCGCCTAAGGATTGGTTTATTTCCTACCTTAAGGCCAGGAAAATGATTTCAAAGGGTTGCATTTATCACTTGGTTAGGGTCAGGGATTTCGGTTTCAAGACCCCGACTATTCAGGCAGTTCTAGTTGTTAGTGAATTTCCTGATGTCTTTCCCGAAGTCCCTCCCTAGCAGGAAATAGATTTTGGCATATACCTTCTTCTAGACACCCAGCCCATCTCTATTCGTCCTTACAAAATGGCTCTAGTTGAGCTTAAGGAGTTGAAGAAACAGCTGAAAGACCTTCTAGATAAGGGCTTCATGGACCCAACATCTCTCAATGGGGTGCTCCGGTCCTATTTGTGCAAAATAAAGACGGTACGCTCAGAATATGCATCAACTACCATCAATTGAACAAAGTTAAAGTCAAGAACAAGTATCTTCTGCCCTGAATTGATGACTTGTTTGATCAGCTTCAGGGAGCTAATTGTTTTTCCAAGATAAACCTTAGATTGGGATACCACCATCTCAGGGTCAAGGAATGTGACATTCCAAAAATAGCTTTCAGCACTCGGTATGGTCACTACGAATTCATGGTTATGTCTTTTGGACTAACCAATGCTCAGACAACATTTATGGATCTGATGAATAGGGTATTCAAGTTTTACCTAGACATGTTCATCATTGTATTCATAAATGACATCTTGGTATACTCCAGGGATGAAGAGGATCAAGCTAACCACCTGAGGATAGTATTGCAGACTCTCAGAGATCGTCAGTTGTTTGCTAAATATAATAAGTGTGAATTCTGGTTGAAGTCAGTGGCTCTCCTCGGTCATGTGGTCTCAAGCGAGGGTATTTAGGTGGATCCTCAAAAGATAGAAGCAGTAAAAGATTGTCCAAGGCCCACTTGCCCATCAGATATCAGGAGTTTCTTGGGTTTAGCTGATTATTACCAACGGTTTGTAGAAGGGTTTTCTTCCATTGCATCCCCTTTGACCAAACTTACTCAGAAAAAGGTGAAGTTTCAGTGGTCATACGCTTTTGAGAAGAGTTTCCAAGAGTTAAAGACTTGACTCACTACAACTCTAATTTTGACCTTGCCAGAAGGAACAGATGGGTTCGTAGTTTCTTGTGATGCTTCCCGAGTTGGCCTTGGTTGCATCCTAATGCAGCGGGGTAAGGTGATAGCTTATGCCTCCATACAACTCAAGGTTCATGAGAAAAACTATCTGACACATGATCTTGAACTGGTGGCAGTGATATTTTCTTTGAAGATATGGAGACATTACCTCTATGGAGTTCACGTGGATGTTTTCACTGACCACAAGAGCCTTCAATATGTGTTCAGTCTGAAGGATTTGAACCTTCATCAGAGAATGTGGCTGGAATTATTGAAAGATTATGACATGAGTGTGCTATACTACTCAGGCAAGGCCAATGCGATGGCTGATGCCTTAAGCAGGAAATCTATAAGAAGCATTGCTTATGTCGAAGAGGGTAGAAATGAACTGGCAAAATATATCCATAGGTTAGCTCTATTGGGAGCGCAGTTAGTTGATTCAGCTGAGGGTGGAGTTGTAATCCAGAGTGAGTTAGATCCCTTACTGGTGGTAGAATTTAAGTCAAAGTAAGATGAATACCCCATACTACTCAACCTGAAAAAAGCATTTCTAAGAAATGAGGTGGAGGCTTTCTCTAAAAGGGAGTGATGTGCTTTGTTACCAGGGCTGATTGTGAACCTCTTATCGTATATTCCCTTCCAGCTCAGCTTCACCACCAGGTATTAAATCCCCCCCTAGTACTTTATTCAATTCTGTACTAACTAGCTCTATTCATGTTTTTAATATGCACCCTAGTTGCATCAACTCAATTAGTATGCCCATATCAGTTCGGAGTCAGTCACTAATTCAGAAATCAGCTAAAAGTTTTCAGTTTGGTAATTAAGCTCATTTACCAGTTTTTCAATTTATCCAGCCTACATTAAAGGAAGAATGTTCCTAAGGAGGAAACATTGTAACACCCTAAAAGTTCCTAAGATCAAACCTAAGAGTTTAAACAGAGAAAGTAGGAAAATGTTGCACCAGGTCACAGGATGACTCGTCCAGTGACCCGTGAAGTACTCCACAAGTCGTGAAGTGACTCGTGAAGTGGGTGGTAGGCCAGTGTCGAGCCGTGGTCAGGGGGTGACCACAGATGGAGCAACGAGTCATAGTGTTACCTCATGACTCGTGAAGTGAGCCATGGTTAGAGTTGTCGATTTAAGGTGGACAAGTCCAGTAGACTTCACGAGTGGACACCACGAGTCATCCCCACCTCACGACTCGTGAAGTCCCTCGTGAGGACTGGCAGAGCCAATTTTTCAGTGATTTTAGTAAGGGTGTTTTCTTAATTCCTAATCTCCTAAATCCTAAACAATATTTGTTTTGGGGTTATTTTCAGGGGAGTAGGGGAGTTAGCCGATCTTTCTCCCTCACTTCTATCACGATCACCCAGAAATAGTACATAGAACTCAAATAGTTCATTCAGAGCTAAAGCTAGGGCTTGCAGATTTCTTTGCAGATTCTCAGGGTCCTTCCAAGAATTTCTACTCCAAGTATGTGGGATTTCAACAAGGGAATTGCTCTTCCCTTATGTCCCAAAAACCTTTCTACAATCTTTATTAGTTCTAGCCCTTTTTGTATCAATGTTAGGGTTATCTATCAGTTAGAATACGAATTTCCTTCTTGTTATAATTTTCATGATTCTTGAAGGTTTTAGTTAGTTATACTTTATGTTGATTTCTCTTTCCATGAAATATGTGTTTAGCCCTAGTCTGTAAATGTAATATGAAGAGTCTTGCATAATTGTCCAGATACAAACCTTGCTTGATTCTAATACTTCTTGTAATCAACAAAATAGTACAGTTAGATTATCCACAAAGTTGAATTATTGACTGTTTAGTCCCAGTTAGTACTTAGCCTTTTTAGTATCCTACAGAAATGTCAACTGATCAATTTGACTATAATGAGTCTCTTGAGGAGTTTAGTAAAACTCTATAGTCTCAATTATCAGTTGTTAGGTTTCTCTTTAGATGGTTATGACACTTTTAGCTAAAGCATCTCTGACCAGTCTTAAAACCCTTAATTTCAGTTATCAGGTCCTTCAGACTCACAGGTTACTTCCAGATAAGTATTCCTGAATTAAGTCTTGGGACATCAGGTTCCATCTATTAGCCTAGTAGTCACAGTTAGAATTTCAAGTGGGACTAGTACATAGCATCGAGCAGGTTGGGGTTCAGGGCACCCAGGCTCCCACAACTATATTGCCACCGTAGGTTATTAGCCCAAAAGGGCTTAAGACAATGTGACACTAGCCATGCCTTTATACCCTGGTAATAGCTAAACATCATAGCTTCGCAACAATAATGCACACAAAACACAACAACAATAATAATAAGCAACAATATAAAGTCTGAATGTGTATCTCACCTCAGTTGTAGTAATCTGAAATGATATGCCATCACCCTAGGGTTTGAAATAACTGCGAATATCTAGATCTCATGTCATCCTCAGCTTCCCAAGTCACTTATTCCATATTCCTGTTTCTCCAGAGGACTTTGATGGAAGCCACATCTTTGGTCCTCAATCTATGACCTGTCGATCTAATATGGTAATTGGAGTTTTCTTATATGACAACTCTTTTGTGATCTGAACATCCTCAACTAGGACAACTCGATAAGGGTCTCCTATTCACTTTCGTAGCATCGATACATGGAAAATAGGATGAACAGATTCTAGCCCTGGAAGCAACTCTAGATCATAAGTAACTCAGCCTATCTTCCTGAGGATTCAGTATGGCCCAATGAATTTTGGGCTAAGCTCGCGCTTCTTTCCAAATCTCATAACCTTTATTGGCGAGACTTTCAAGAATACCCAGTCATCAACATAGAACTCCAAATCTCTACGTCATACATCAGAATAAGATTTCTAATGACTTTGAGCTGTCAACAATTGCTCTCTAATGAGCTTAACTTTCTCTTCGGACAAATGTATCAAGTCAGGTCCAATCATCCCTGATTCACCTACCTCAAACCATCCAATGGGGGATTTGCGTTTTTGCCCATACAAGGCCTCATAAGGTGCCATCTTAATGCTAGAACGGTAACTGTTATTATATGCAAACTCATGAGAACTAGATGATCATCCTAAATTCCCTTGAAGTCTAGCACGCACATCCGTAACATATCCTCGAATGTCTGAATTTGGCGCTCAGCCTGGCCATCTGTCTAGGAATGAAAAGTTATACTCAGATTAACTTTTTTCCCCAAACCCTTCTGGAATGACATCCAAAAATTTATTGTAAATTGTGCCCCTCTATCAGAAATAATAGATATTGGGGCACCATGTAATCTAACTATCTCTCTGATATATAACTCAACATAATTTTCAGTTGTAAATGTAGTCCTGAATGGAAAGAAATGGGCTGTAAAATGTGCTCCTCTATTAGATATAATAGATATTAGGACACCATGCAGTCTGACTATCTCTCTGATTTATAACTTAGAATATTCTTCAGTTGTAAATGTAGTCTTGACTGGCAAAAAATGGGTTGATTTTGTCAGCCTATCCACAATGACCCATAGAGTCAAATTTACGCCTGTTACGGGGTAAACCTGTAACAAAATCCATGTTGATTGCTTTTCATTTCCATATAGGCACGTCTATCTCCTGTGTTAATCCGTCGGGCTTCTGATGTTCATCTTTTACCTACTGGCAATTAGGATATCGTGCTACGAACTCAGCAATATCTTTCTTCATCCCATGCCACCAATAGATTTCTTTTATATCGTGGTACACTTTTGTCAAACCCGGGTGAAGAGAATATCGGGAATAATGTACATCTGCCATGATCTGTTGGTAAAGCCCTGTAATGTTTGGAACACAGAGTCGACCTCTGAATCTTAAGACTCCATCTCCTGCTATCTCAAAGGCCAATGACCCATCCTGTTAAGCCCTGCCTCTAAGTTGTACTAATCTAGGATCCTTACACTGACGTTCTTTCACCTCCACAACTAGCGATGACATTGTAGTGTTATGAACCACAACCCCGCTACCATCTAAGTCTATCAACCAGACTCCTAAACTAGCCAACTAGTACAACTCTCGAGCTAATTCTCTTTTTTCTAGAATCAGATATGATAAGATGCCCATAGATCTGCGACTAAGGGCATCGGCTACAACATTATCCTTTCCTGGGTGATACAAGATATCTACGTTGTAGTCTTTCAGCAACTCAAGCCAACGACGATGCCGCAGGTTCAACTCTTTCTATTTGAAAACATACTAGAGACTCTTGTATTCTATAAAGATGTCAACATGAACACCATATAAATAATGTCTCCAGATCTTCAATACATGTACAACTGTAGCCAACTCTAAATCATTTGTTGGGTAATTCTTCTCATGCTTCCTCAATTGCCTCAAAGCACAGGCAATCACCTTATCGTGCTGCATCAAAACACGCCCTAACCTAATGCTTGAAGTATCACAATATACAGCATAGCCTTTTGAGCCTTCCGGTAAGGCTAATACTGGTGCAGAGGTTAGTTTGTCTTTCAATTCCAGTAAACTCTGCACAAGCCTCAGTCCACTGGAACTTAGCTGTCTTCTAAGTCAGCCTCATCAATGGTGTCGATAGGACAGAGAATCCTTCCATAGATCTTCTGTAGTACCCAGCTAAGCCTAGAAAGCTGTGAACTTTCTTGGGAGTTGTGGGTCTAGGACAAGTCTTTACAGCCTCTATTTTCTACAAGTCAACCTAGATGCCAACATCTGACAACAATGTGGCCCATGAAAGCCACATAATTCAACCAGAACTCGTATTTAGAGAACTTGGCGTATAACTCGTGATCTCTAAGTACCCGGAGTATTGCTCGCAGATGATCTCTATGCTCAGTCTCTGAACGTGAATATACAAGGATATCATCAATAAATACTATCACGAACAGATCTAAGAATGGCCTGAATATACTATTCATTAGGCCCTTAAGCACTACTAGGGAGTTCTTCAATCCGAAAGACATCACCACATACTCAAAGTGGCCATATCTGGTTCTAAAAGTTATTTTTGGAATACCTTTCTCCCGAACTCGTACCTGATGGTATCCTGATCTTAAATCAATTTTTGAAACATATTTGGCACCTTGCAGCTGATCAAATAAGTCATCTATCTTCGGGAGGGGATATTTATTTTTAATAGTGACTCTATTCAACTGTCGGTCATCTACACACATTCGTAGGGAGCTGTCTTTCTTTCTCACAAACAAGACTGTCCCACCCCAAAACGAAGTACTAGGCCTGATAAAGCCTTTATCAAGCAAGTCTTTCAGTTGATCCTTCAACTCCTTTAGCTTGGCAGGAGTCATTCTGTAAGTATAAATAGATATGGGCTATGTATCTGGTATAATATTAATGGTGCATTCGATTTTCCTTTCTGGGGAAATAATCGGGAGCTCATCTGGAAATACATCCAGGAATTTACTAACCACCAGAATAGACTGAAGAGTTGGGAATTCTTCCTGCACATCCCAAACTCTTACAATATGATAAATGCATCACTTTGCAATTAGCTTCCTTGCTCGGAGATAGGATATAAACATACCTTTAGGCGCAGCTGCAGTGCCCTTCCATTCCCGAACTGCTTCTCCACGGAAATGGAATGTAACAATATTTGTCTAGCACTCAACATTGGCATAACATGATGCTAGCCAATCCATGCCTATAATTACATCAAAATCAATGATCTCTAACTCTATCAAGTCTACAGAGGTCTGGCGGTCAACAATTTCCATCGTACAACCTAAATAAACTCTCCTGGCGATAATGGATTCACCAATAGGTGTACACATAGAAAATGGTTGCCGAAGAACTTCTGGTACTATATAAATTTTCCTGCTACCAGTGGAGTAACATAGGACAGAGTAGAACCTGGATCTATCAAAGCATATACCAAGTGGGAACAAACATTTAGTATACCTATCACAAAATCTGGCGAAGACTCCGAATCCTGTTGCCCAACTAGTGCATAAGTACGATTCTGACCACTACCAGAATTGGATGCTCCCATTTAGCCTCTACCTCTGCTTGCTGAAGTCTGGGCCCCAAACCCTGTAGAAGGTGTTGGCGATGTGACCCTGTTGATGATCCAATCTACTGACCCCTATCACCATGATCTCTAGTTGGGTTGTCCCTCATCATGTGACCATCCTGCCCACAAGAGTAGAAAGCGGTGGAACCATATATACATCTCCCAAAATGCCTCCTACCACAGGTAACGCAACGCTGCGGGGCTAGCCTCGTCTGATCTGAGCCTCTCTGCTGCTGTGAGCCTGATGCTCGTGAACTCTCACCTAGATCAGCCTATCCATGATGATCCGACCTGCTACCTTGCTGCTGTTGGGGTGAAGGCCTAGGTGCCCTACCTGAAAATCAGGGTCTGGGTCCACCCTGGGACTCTACATTCGCGAGATATCCATGTCTTCTCGCAATGTGGTTGTAATGCAGGACTCCACATACTCCGGAGCAAGTCCTACTATAAACCGGTGTACCCTAGCTAGCATAGTATCAAGACTTGTAACTACTATCATGCCTTGTAGCTTCCTTCTTATAAAATGTGGTGCACAACACATTTATAAACAAGACCCTACTAGACACGGGTTGCATACTCCCTAGGATACGATGATGCTCTGATACCAAGTTTGTCACGCCCACCCTGAGAGGCATTACTAGCACTTGATGCCACACTAGACGCTGAGCTGACTTAGCTGGACATATACACCTCTGGTGCACACCAGCAGCACATAATTAAGAAAACAATCAAGTATATCTCGGCTTAAAGAAGCCTTTAGCCGACAAGGCCGTAATATAAACACCTGTACAGATATTCAGTTGACCCAATAGTTCACAATAATAATAACATCTTATGCAGGCTGAAAAGACCACCATATTATCTAAATTAAATAAAACGAAGGGTAGACATATATACAAGGGTCATTAAGACTGCCAAACTGCTCAACCAAAATAATGAAGCTAGCATGGACAATAGCATACTTCTATATAATCCCACTGTCTATAAGCCTCTAAAGAGTAAATACTTCTCTGTACAAGGCCTCGACCTACCCAAAAAGAATTATACAGCAAAAGATTTGTAAACTTCTAAAGTATGGCAACTCTGGAAGAGAGGAGCTGACCAATGTGATGAGCCTGAACTGCTACTGAGGAGTCTCTAAACTTGTTTATCAGAACCTGCAGGTAAGAGTGTAGCGCCCCCAGTCTAGGTCATTAGTAAAATAATACACCGAGTATGTAAGGCGATAACAATAAGAAGGAACTAAACTGATAGTAAGAACGTAATGTAAACAGCTATAAGAATAAGAGAATAACCTAAAAGATCTTATTAAGTTATACAGGAAACAAAACAGGCAATAGTCAAACAAGAACCAAACTTCGCCCCCATAAACCTGGAAGATGCAAACAATAAACAATAACCTACCTGAGCCCCCATAAGCCCTGGTAGGTATACCTCAATCTACAAATCCCTATTCGTAACACTATAGCCCTGTAAGCAAGCTGTAACTATATCTTGAGCACACTTGGCTCCTGTGTCTCTAACTGTATCTTGAACCTTTTAGGCTCCTATAGCTGTATTTGGGCCTTCTTGGCTCCTATAACTGCACCCCGAGCACACAGGGTTCTACTGAGGGTCAGTAGTACCAACTTAGGCATAAAGGAAGTCTATAAGAGAATAGGCGTCAATATGGCTTTATAGGCCTCAATGTAGTCTTTTCAGACATTTTATAGCTTTTATAAGCAAAGTATAGCCTCATAGGCAGGGTACGCTTTATTATATCCTTTCTAGGCAATCTATACATGGACATCTGCATAAACAGCCTAAGGGTGTTGGCCTAAATTCTTAACAACTGATAAGATAGACGATTAAGGCATCATACAATCTATTAATCTATCGACAAGTAAGGTGGCGTTTTATGCCACCTGTACGACAACATGTACGTTGTATGTAGATATAACATCGCTAATAATGAGTACAACACCTTGATACTTACCACCAAAGCTCAATAGGCAATCATGGTTCCACTACTCGAAGGCCGAACTACAATATTAAAATACTAGCTCTATAGGTGTCAGTAGATGCTAAAAGGCAAGCTTTATCGTATAGGCATCATAAACATGTAGTTTATCGCCAAACTACTCGTTATACTGCTAATCATGAACAAGGAGTGTTAAACAGCTAACCACAAGCCCTTATGGCATTGGTAAGGCAGCAAGACATCAATAGCTAATCTAAGCGACAACTATTTATATAAACAACTCTTATGTCGCTTCTAATCGAAAGGCAAATAGCTAGACGTGGAAAATCTCGGCAAAGGATCCTTGTACCAAATTATTAGTTCAACTTCCAGCAGCTAACCAACAATAGGCAACATAGTCATGAACCCTAATACGATCAACAACAAGTTGTATTAATGGTATGATGACGGAAACTCGCCGAAGAGAGTTTAGCCTTAACATACCGATTTTCGTTGGTTCGACTTTATCAGCAATAACCCTAGCTTAAGCTTGCGATTCCTTTATCCTTTATCCAATTATACTAGCACATATACTACACCCGAACTTTTTTAATAAACTAAACCTTAGAGGATCATAATTTCCTGAATTCTACCACCTTAGCACGTCCACATCTTATCCAATTTCGATGAAACAACTCGTTCACGATGTTCTCCACAACCTCAATAATCTATATCAAGTTGGACTGATGTTTGGAGATGATTTGGCCCTTCAATTCTATTCAAATTCATGAAAAACCTAGAGGAAATGCTGGGAGAATGAGCTGCTTAGCTCTATGGAAATTATGGTGAGCAAATAATGAATTTTGGGCGAAAAATCACCTTAAATAGGTTATCCAAAAATCAACCCAACCCATCTAGCCCGTGATCCGCTTCTGCCCGGACAGTCCATAATAGAATACCCATAACTCTTTGCTCCGATTTCGGATTGCCGAGCAATTTGATATTTTGAAAGACTCAAACATCTTTAATTTGATATATTTTAGTCCTCCTAACTCTTAATATATCATGAGAAAACCTCCTAGACATATGACCTAAATTTTAAAGGATTTTCAAAAGTAACTTACGATAACTTTGCCGATTTTTGTTTTACAACTTGCTCGACCTTAAATCTTAACATTTTGATAATTGAGTAATTTGAACACCTTATAGCATATCCTCTTTATGTTATTAAACACTCTTGGCCATAGCTCGAAAGTATGAGTTTATCGGTTAAATTATATGGGGTGTTACATTTAATCACTCCAACTACCTTACTCTCTACACTTCTAACCACCTATCCTCCCCCCTTGTGGTGGAAACAATCTCTACAACCTTGTTTACCCTCAGTCTTTCATGGTTAGTATTCTTGATGACCTCCAAGTGAATAATCTCAAATTCTTTTAACTTAATAAATTTCTAGGCTCTGATGGTTCTACTCAAAGGTACTGAGATGTGGTTGGGGACAGGACTACTTACTTCTGTAAAGAGACTTTCAGGATATGCACTATATATCCTAACATGAACAAAACTCTATTGTGCTTGATATTTCAAATTGTACCAATGCTACCATTTTAAAAAATTTCAGACCTATTGGCTTGTGTAACACAGTCCATAAATTGATGACACATATCATTGTCAATAGAATCAAACCCTTTCTCCATGATAAAATTGAGTCCAACCAGGTCAACTCTTATTTAACGGGAAAGTCTCCAATAATGTCATTATTGTACAAGAGTACATCTCCTAAAATGAAAGTAAAGACTTCTAATATGATCTAAAAGATTGACCTTGAAAAAGACTTGAATGGTCTTTCATCAAAGATACTCTCATTCACTTCTAATTTTCTCCCAAAATCACTAGATTGATAATGTCTTGCACAAGTGTACTAGTTTCATTTTATTCTTGTCAATAATGGAAAGACTAGAAGTTTTTATCCCATCAGAGGCATAAGACAAGGGACCCTATCTCTCCCTATATCTTTATCATTTGCATGAAAAGGATGTCCAGAACTATTAACAAAGAGGTGAATTATGGGAACTGAAATCCCATCCAAATCAGCAAGTCTGATCCCATGCTTTCTCACGTCACTTTGTTTGTTGATGATGTGACTTCGTTTGCCAAATCTAACACCTAGAACAACAACGTCATTCTTAGAACTCTTAATATCTTCAATATTATTTTTGTCCAGAAAGTCAATCTCACCAAATTAAAAATCATCTTTTCAATTAACTACAGATTGATGAGGCTAATCTAATCTCCTTCCATCTTAACATAAGACCAACACTTCCTTTGAAAAATATCTGGGCATCCACATTTTTCATAAGAGACTAGTCAATGGTGATTTTTAATACATTCTTGATAACATGAACACCAAACTAGCTAATTGAAAAATCAACTTTCTCAACCTTCCTGATAGGACAGTCTTGGCCAAATTCACTCTCAGTAGCATCTCCAACCATGTGATGCAGTTCATAAAAATCTTTAACAAAATTAATGAGCTCATCAATCTAATTCAAAGGAATTCTTTTGGAGGGACTACTGCTGAAAAAAAGGAAATTGCACCTTATTAGCAGGAATATCATTTCTAAAACTAAAGAAAATGGGTGTAGCATACCGAAGTCTGAAATCAAGAATAAAGCTTCCATGCAAACTTGGCCTGGAGGTTCTACAACAAACCTTACACCCTTTAGGTCAAAATTATCACCAACAAATACTATGACATGAACAACTCAATTAGAAAACCTGTCTCCAAGACTTGACAATGCATTTTGAATGGTTGGGCCACCTGCATGAAGGGTTTCAGATGGACTGTGCACAAAAGGGATAGGTTGAATTTTATCATGGACAAATGAATTCCTAACTCTGACTCCATTGGAAGTATCTTTTAGGGTCCCCTCAAAGAAGGGAGGACCTCATGAAAGTCTCCTCTCTATTTAGAAATGACTTTTGGCATGTAGACTCCCTCTCTTTCAACATGCCTATGATCTGATCAATTCCATCACCAATTGTTTCATATCTCCCAATAGCAATTATAATTAGGAGGACAAACTCATTTTGGGGACTTACTAACAATGGCATATTCTCCACTAAGAGTGCCTACCACCTAATTGATAAGGAGTGTACCTACAATACCACCTCCCCTGTCAAGGATGTTAACTGGATTTGGAAGTTCCAGACTTCTTATAAGTTAAAAACTTTCATATGGATGCTCTACCATGACATATTACCTACCAACAAATCATTCATGAAATTGGTATTAACATTAAACGTTAATGCAAGATGTGCGGACTAGATCCTGAAGACATTCACCATATGTTTTTTAACTATGTCAATATCAAATATTTCTAGCAAGACATATTCACTAGAAACAACAGTAGGCTACTCCTTCATCCCAAGATGTCAACCACCAAAGTTGTTTGAGATCTGGTACAGAATCAATGGGAAGCAATAAAACAATCTAATCAGTTGGGACATTTTCATCCCCTACTATTTTTTAACCTTTTTAATGAAAAACATAATAATGTTTTTGTCATCAATACTATTGCTAGAGCTATTGAATTCCAACTCCGAGTGAAAAAGACAAATCATGGCAGGAAGACCATCACTCTCAACTTCAAATGGATCTCACCTCCTTCAAAAGCCTACAAATTTAGGTAATAGTGGTATTATATTGACTCATCAAAAATAGTAGTGGTGATTGGATCATTGGTTACATGAAAGATATTCCTCATACAACTAATACCTTTTCAGAACTCCAAGTCCTTCTCTAAGGGCTGCAGATTGTTGTTGAGCAAAACCTCCAACCTCTAGAACTTGCAACTGATTCCACTGAATAGATATGAACATATATGACCACTTATACTATGATAACTTTATCCTTGAATGCAAGTACTTGATGCAGTTGTTGGGAGATCCAACACCCAAACACACTTACTGGGAGAAGAATAAGGTAGTCGTTACTCAAAAAACTTTTTTCACAAGACTAGATTTTTGATAGTTCCTCCGGTGTTTGCCTCAAATACCATGAGGGTATACATTTTAAGAATCATGTTAACTAGAACTAAGAATGCATGTAATAGTAACTATGTAGGAAACATAATAGTGCAAGGTTCTATCTTATCTTGGAACAATGTATTTTGGTTACACTATTTATAATATGTATCCTGTTAACTAGAAAAAAAAATAGTCCTCGACTTATCCATTCATGAAAAGTAATAAAAGATAGGAAAGATATAGGTAGGTCGGTGATAAAATTAAAATGTGTCTGCTTCATTTCTTAAGGTTATCATGACCTCCTAATTCCCTATCTACTGCATTAACAACTCATTGTCATTAAAAAGAGAAATATAAGCATATACGAAATTTAATTTCAAGTTTAAACTTTCTCAATTGGCATCTCTTAAATCTCTTTTCATTTCGAATATTAGATTTGAATTTCAAATTTTTTTGAGGCATTTGCTAATCTTTCAAACCTTGTATCAAAAACTAATGATGATAATATTGTGGTTGAAATTTTTTTCATATCGACTTATACTCACACGCAACCCAACTTTCTTTACTATTAAAATAAATTGAGAATTGACTTTTGAAGAATAACAGATTTGAAGTTGAAGTATTATTCCGGAGCAGTAATTAATATTTTTATAAGATCATTTAATCTGTCTTCACACCCCAAATATGATATGAAAGCTATGAATATATCAAACTTCACACGATTATAGATCAAGTATTTTAGGCCTCGTGATTTTGAAGTGTGCAAAAATCATTTCAAAAGTCATATACCTTGTAGCATTCAGGGCATGATAGATATAACAGCATTACATTTTTCAAATTATCAATTTTCATGAGAAGTATCTACCTAATTTGCCATCCAACTACCATTAGAGGATTTGCGCTTAAAAGGAAACAAATTCATAGGTGAATTTTTCTTCAGTGAATTACTAAAAACTTTTTTTTTCAGTGAATTTTGCCAATATTTGATATTATCAAGAATAACTTTTTAGCATATTTTCAAAGTAGAATGATTAAATTATGGGATTGTCAAATCTTAGAATCAACTTCAAGGTCCTATTCACATAGAATTGTACAACTTTGATATTTATCGGGTTCTTACATTTGTAGAGAATTAACTTTTTAAAAAAAAATATTATAACAAAAATTATTTAACTGAACAAACTTAAACATATAAAATTCGTAAACCGCCCAAATCTGCTCACTTAGATCTCGATGATAATCATTTTATGGGAAGCATTATCCGATTGATAACTAGAGGTGTATAAAGAAAATTGAAAAATCGCACCAATCTGATAATTCGAGTTAAATTGAGAAGAAAAAAATATTTTAACTAGTGGTTTGATTCAAATTGATTTTGCGTTGGAAAAAATAATCCAATTATAATTGATTTGGTTTGATTTAAACTAAACAAATAAAAATCAACACTAACTAAATCAACCCGATATTATATGTATATAATTTTTATAAATATGTCATACTTTTTATAGTTTTTGTCTTTTAACATGTTATTTCAAATTTCGAATTAGAATTTTGAATGATCTAATAAGTTTTAATCGCATAGATGCATGTTGTTAACTCAAACAAAGCCCAAATCAAAATGAAAATCAATATTAATACTAACAAAAGAAATGATTTCAACACGAGGAATGACAATAATGCTAGATATCGATTCTTTAGTTTTCATTGGTTAATTTACACAATAAAAACACATAACTTTTTTTTTAATGTTTAGTTATGTAATTAATCTTGTTCGCCGTACTTAGTTTGGCATGACTTAGTACTTTTAGAGTATGATCATTTTCATTGTGACTTATTAATTAGCAATATTTATTTTATGCAATTTCTTTTTTTTTTTTTTGGTTCAATGTTTTAGTATAACGTCATCATTCATCTCATATTTTTTGTGTTATTTTCTTAATTAAGAAATACCTTAGATAGTTGTATGTTATTAGGATTAAAGAAATATTTCAAGTATTAGTTATATATTTTGTACGAAAACTTTACCCAAAAAAACTTAACTTTTATTAATTTGATTTAATTTATAAACTTAAAAACGCAATATAATTAATTTAATTTAATATTTACAAAATCCAAATTAACACAGACCATACACACCCCTATTGACAACCTTTTTGAGTTTGAATATCTTTTTCTTAAAAGTAATTAGTTATAGGTAACATTTCGAACTATTAATATCGTCTACATACGTTTGTAGTGGATAAAATTTATGATTTTTAGAAGGTAATAGTTTCATGAGCTAAATAATCATCTTTTCATTATATATATTGAAAAAAAAAAAGGTCTTTCAAATTAATTTTGTCTGGCCAAAATCACTAATTGGCTAAAGTTTTAAAGGATGAGGGGAGTGTACAACACTAGTTGCTGTAGGGTACAAGTAGATGAATTTATTCTAAGAACACAAGGATTTGAAGTTGCTCAAACTATTTAATTAGTAGATTTATAGTTTTGTATAAAAGAATTAGTACGTACATCAAATTCTTTTCCTTCACTTCTATTGCCGAGATATAATTAGACTCAACAAGTCTACAAAAATAAAAAAATATTTAACTTACAAAAGAGCAAAACTAATATATTACTATTTAAGGTTTCTAGTTATAAATATCGGTGTTGAATAAAATAGAAGGGATCTCGATCTCGAGTGGGCGTTGGATCCTAGGTCGGTATCGGGCCGGAGTTCAGAACATGAATTCGAGATTATAATATTTGTCTAAATTATACCTAAATGCCTTTGAAATAATATTTTTTCCTTACTAATCAAACATAAAAAAAAAACAAATAATAAGAAAACTAGTTATTTTCTAAAAAGATTATTTTTCTCTCATATCGATCACACCCACAAAGTTATTTCCCTTTTCCATTTTCGTATATGTTTCTTTCATATTTCAGAGAAGAAATAAGATTGCAAGCTTCCAACAAGTACGGCCAGTTATGAATAAGTTTCATATGAAAAAGTTGCACAGCCTATCTATTAAGATTAATGGTACACATGCAGGTCTCCAATTATCCTGCTAACTCTACTTGTAAAATTCTACTGTTTAGGTTAATTATCTAACTCTTGAGTCTTGATTGTTCATGTTAGAGAGATGTTCTTTTCAATTTCTTTAGTAACAAATTGATCAATTAACTATCATATATTCAAAAATTATAGTATACTAGATAATAAGCGTAACCTTAAAATTTAGTTTGGAAAAATTACTTTAATTATCATGTAAAACACGTGACAGTATGTCCTTCATTTTGCATTACAATGCAAATGCTGCTACTTTTTACCTTATTTCAATTCATTCTATTCTTTAAATTGTTCTAAAAATCACACCTGCATCATAAACATGACAAGTGGGCCGGGGGTCAGCTTGAAATTGGACCAGCCCAGCCCAGCCCAGCCCAGCCCAGAAAAGTCAAACTGGCAGTACATCAATCATGCATTGCTTGCAACTCAAACATGGAACTCAAGTCAAAATTGTCTTAGTATGATACAATAATGTAGCAACATTTAACAATAATGATGAAGCACTGCATACATCTTTGTTTAATCAAAGAACACAATTAAATGGAGGTACAAATGAATTTCCTCCCAAAAAACAGTAGTTTAAAAGAGTTCAACATAGCCAAAAAGATGGTGGATTTTCCTTCCATGGATCAACTGGTATGTCCGACTGCTGTTTCTGAAACATCCTGTGTTTCAGCATTTACCTGGACTGAATTCCTTCCTCCGAAGCACAAACGGTGGGAGGTGGGAGAGCCAACTCTAACAGCATTGCTATTACACTATCATGTAGGATTTAGGAGGAATAGTAATTAGCAGCCCCGGTTGAAAAGCCAAAGGGACCCTCCCTCTCAGTATGTAGCCATTATATTCTTGAAAAGTTCCTTAGGAGCTAGAATTCCACCACAGGAAAAGGATAATCAATGCCGGTTATGCCGTGATCACAAAATCGAGGAACAAACTTATCTTAAACTTACCTGGCAATCCTGTAAATCTTTCATATTGCTCATATGCCTGCCCGATAAACATTTCAACTCCTGTCACAATTTTTGCTCCACTCTCTTGAGCTTCCCGCAAGAGTCTGGTGATTTTGGGCGTATAAACAGCATCGAAAACAAGTGAGTAGTACCTCAATGCTTCCTGTAATTTGAAAGTAGGTCTGACAAGTTCAATACAGTGACACAAATTTAAAACAATGTTTTTTCAGTACAAATAGCATCAAGGGAAATGAAGCAAAATATAGAAATCAATTTGAATAACAGGTTTCAGGAAATTGTGATGTAAATGGACGTTAAACCTACCAGGTCATAGAGACGAAACAGACCCCACATATATAACAACATAGCTCAAAATTTTCATTTACACTGAGAAGGCAAATTTTGAAGTTCATTGCTGAAAGCAATTAAGCAACCAGAACGACACCGAAGAAAAAAACTCACGGGAAGCTAATTGGTATTGGAATGTTCAAGAGTGTACAGAGAATGCACACTCTTCGTTAAAAAATTATACTCTCTATATATATATATGTAAAATGTATAGATCAAAATTATTTTTTTATATTTATCTATATATTAAATCTTGAATGCCCTTAATGAAATTTCTGACTTCGTCACTATGTATTAACGTTCATCCTCCGAGTAGCTGTTAATAATAAGTTGAAATTACTAGAAAGATATCTTGCTCATGTTTAAATATATATTACTGATAACTGTTTCTCATTTGATTTGCTTCACTTTTCAAAATCATAAAATTGGGGTTATATCCAAACATGAGTGGCTAGTAAGGGGCTGGATGGGAGCTTTGCGTGAATAAAGATTGGTTAACAAGGTGTGTTTGAGTGTGTATTGATGAAATTGGATAATAGTATATTAGTTTTATGTTATTGGCTGCAACTCCCGAGCATAACATTAGATTTATGTTTTTAGCCACAGATTCTCTGCTCTATTATATGTTCTATCCATTTTATGGCTACTTTGCTGAAAATAATGCATCCAGCTTCCTCAAGACCAAAGCTAGTTCCTTCTGACTCACAGTAAGTGTCAAAATACTGATAATAATGCATTTTGTCTTGCCTTATAGCAATTAAATACATGAAACTATTTCCTGTGACAGCTGCTCTTGAAATGCCAATATCAGCCCAGATTTGTATCAAACCCTTCAACCACATCCTATTTTAACAGTGTCAGCAGCAGTATTACAAGCACTTAACAGTGGATATAGCTCAGATTGAAAGCAGCAGTCAATGATCTTATACTGGTTTCTTACCAGCAGTTCCACTTCTGACAGAACTGGTCTCACTCATCTCATCTGCTTTATTTCATTATTCTTGCAAGGGAACAAATCACCAAAGTTCTTTACTCATAGATCAGAACTTCATTTAAACTTTTTAAACCACTCAGAGAACTATAAGGATCTGATCCAGAAGGAATCTTGAAAACGAATGAAATGCCATTCCCAAGAGGCACAAGAACAAAGGTGGAAGTTTGAGATTGTGGGTCATGACAACAAAGGTATATAATTAGAGACTTCATTTGTCGACTAGGCGGGTTTGTAAGGTTATGAAAGGCCTAAATTCCAGTTCTTTAACATAAAGATGATTGATTTTAATATCTATCTATAAGGATTACACATGCATTCCGGATATGAATCTAATTGAGGGAAAATGTTTTTCCAAGCAAAAGAAAAAGAAACAATAAGAAAATAAGAGACTCCCCTATAAAATGAAATTTTAAAACTCCCCTCGGCTCAAATTAATAAGCTCTTCTCTTCAATCTTGGACCCTCTTAAAAACAGTGAAACTTCGAGAAGTAATTGCTGAATGCTGGGTACAAGCTAGCTGAGGGAAAAAAAGTTTTCCTAAGCAAAAGAAAAAGAAGAGAAAATAAAATAAAAGGATTCCATAATGAAATTGAAAAAAAAAAAAGAACCTCACTCCATTCAAATTTATATAGGGCCCATTTGGCCATGAAAATTGTGAAATTTGAAAAAAGTAGTTTTTGTTTTCAAAGTGAAAAATGGTATTTGAAAATTGGAGTTGTGTTTGACCATGAATACAAATTGGAGTTGTTTTTGAATTTTTGTGAGTGATTTGGAGTAAAAAAAGTGAAAATATTCAGGTGCTTCTCTCACCCAGCATTCTCATAGTTATAATAGCTAATCTCGCTCATATCCATTTTGTTCTAAAGACTCATTCTTTTGAAAAATTCGGATTCTCCACAGGTCCCTCAAGACAAGTGGCTCTGATACCAAATGTTGGAAATTCAGAAGGAGCAGCACTCTCAATCACTCAAATTCTATCTTGAAGACAAGTGAAGGAAATGAATATTCTTTACTTCACTCTACTTGCTTTCTCAATCAATAGTTCTCTTTGAAGACAAGTGGACTTCTACCAACTTGACTTACATTTTGCCTTATCGAAAATGACTATTATATCTAAGTATTTATAGGACTATCCTAGCATGTACCTAGTTTAGTACATGCATCATCATTTAATTCTATTCATTCCTCTTTTTCTCAAACACATGTATTCAGCCATACATGTATCCTTACGTTAATATCCTAAATACATGAACTAACTAAATTCATGTATCACACAAATCAAAAACTCTTTTCTTCCTCCAAGACAAAGTTCACATTTCAACACAATATTGAATCCTCTTTGTTTATCCATTGCACTTGCATGATATGACCTTGCAGCTGTTCAACTAAGAATATATGGATTCAATAACGAGTTTTTTCACCTAAGATGAATAGTGCAAAGAGGCAAACCTTAGAAATTGGTGTATCATCAACCTTTGGTTGCATGCCTATGGAGGTGGTATTTGCAAGAATCATATCATTCTCTGGATGGAAATTGCTAAGCTCGGCAAGAGACAAAGCCTGACCTCCAACTACATCAGCAAGTTCTCTCGCTCGTTCTTCAACAAATCAGACAGAACTTCAGTATGAAGTAACATAGTTGACAATCAATACTAAAGTAGAACTACTAGGCATGGTGTGAAGAACTTCATGGTCACGAGCTAGACAGAATTTCAAAAATGAACTGTGGAACTACCATAGGTACGATTAGCAATCACCACCCTAGCCCCCTTTTCCTTTGCGCCATAAGCAAGCGCCTTTCCGGCGCCACCAGCACCAATGACCACAAACAATCTACCAGCCAAGGGTGACCCAGATATACTAGGCTGTGAACCTGTAAAAAGGAAATAATGAAGCTCAATGCAGTTTTAATTCAGATAACGATGTTTGCAGCTGGGAAATGATTCTTTGACCTTGCAACGCTTCTTCAATGGCCGAGATTGCACCCACGTAGTCTGTATTGCAACCAAATAACTTCCCATCAGGTTGCCTTACAATGCAATTGACAGCCCCTATTGACTGCAGGATAATCAAGAAACCAAGAAATTGCATGTGATATGATAAATCATCCAAACAACTTGTAATACTGATCCCTGTAACACAAAGCAAATAGAAATGGCTGAAAAGTATTATAAGATCAAGATATAACTAATACCTTAGCAGTAGGATCAACTTCATCACAGCAGTCGAGAGCAGCTTCTTTGTGAGGAATTGTACAGCTACACAAACATAAAGTTGCATAATTAATTCTAAACATGCATATGAATTATACTTAAAATATCAAGCACATGATTTATACTTATAAAAATAACATGCATATGAATTATATTTACTAGGCATGACTGACACGTAAAAATTAGGAAGATGATCTCCAACCAAGAAAGAGAAAATCAGAAAGCAAAACATAAAAGAAAAACCCAGTAAATTCAAACACTGTGAGCATGCAGTATTTACATGTATAAGAAGATGATACTTTCAAGCTGTGAGAGAGAGGGAGAAGGAGGATGGTGGGCCAGAGAAATTTGGCATGACTGCCCTCATGAAACTAAAAGACATCTGATAAAATACCAGTTTCTGTTTAGAGAGAAAACCTGAAGCCAGCAAAATCTAAAGATGTGTAAGTCCGGAAAAAGTTTGCAACATCATCTACCAGCAAATGCAGAAAAACACCATTAAACCCAACTGATCTGAAAGCTTCATTATATAATACAGGTGATTTGCTATGGCTAACAGGCTTCCCGATAATGCCAAATATTCTAGTATCAGGTCCCAACTGTCTAAAATTGTATATTTTCAAAAGATCTTCGATTGTTGGTTGTCCAGGAGCCGAAACTTTTCCCACTTCTAGAGTGCCAAACGTGAGGTATCCACCAAATTTTGGACAAAGTATTCGAGACATCAAACCCTTCTCTCCCATTACCATGGCTATTATTGGTACCTATTTAACAAAGTGCAAGAAACGAATTAAAGTTTATCATGAGAAGCATCTCAGAATGCAAGCGAACTCATATTCGCGCAGGTAACTCAAAAGAAAGAAAAAGCAAGCCAGAGACTCAAGTGAGATGGAGGACAACTCTAAGCATACAATGTCCATAACAAAACCTAATAACAAATAACCTACTATGCACATGGATAATATTATAGGGGCAGCCGAAAAGGACAACGAACTTCAACCATGAAGACAACCAGCTTATGATTGGAGAAACTAATGCACACTGATTTCATTCATAAATTCCAAAATATGACGAAGGAGGACCACCTTGTAGTTTTAATTGTTGCATTCCATCAATCAATTAGGTTTCAGAGTCTTAAATTTATGATTTCTCCAGGTATTCAAGAAATAAATTAGATCAAAATGCAGTCAAATATCTCAAATCTAAGACTTTCAATCTAGTTAGATTCTATCTTATTTAGTTCTGAACTAGATCTCATTTTATCTTTTGGGGGTCAAATGAAGACTTGATTGCCACCACAATTCTTTTCAAATGGAAAACATTGCAAAGTATGATGATGTAGGGTGGGATGACTTCTGGATATTTGGTCATGCTATACAACCTACCAAAATAATTCCTTACACCAAAAGTGAATCACACTATAAAATGCCAAACAAAGATTTGAAGCTGGACTGTAATTGCACCCACTAAAATATTAACTGAAAATTTCAAAAATGAGATACATATACATATGATACTAATAATCATTTTAACCTAATCCAACATAAAATTAAAAAAATACTAACTTCATGTGTATATCTTTCTAGATCCAGGCTCGATATCTGGGAACTTCATAAAAGAATCATATAGTACTTTTTGGGGGGCAGTTAGGTTCCTGGAGGGCACATAGGAATTAAGATTAGAATTTGGGTAATTTTTTTCTGCACATATTGTAGGTGATACTAGTGGTTCCTGATTGGTGCTAGTTTGTCCCTCGTGGCTACCTACAGGATTACTTTTTGTCCTATACAACCCCTTGAATATAGCCTCTTGATAAGGTATAAATCCTTTGACCCTTTTTCTCTATCACCATTCTAACTGCTCCCCAAGGAGTGGTGGGACTCCTTTTACCCTTTCTCGCCAACCATGCAACCACCTAACGAGCCATACTAGGCTAAGTTTCTTATCGTCTGAGGTAGATACTTAAGTTAGACTATGTTACTTTAATTAATAGTTTAGAACAACATGTCAATATATTATTAGAAAGGTTGAACCAGGTGGGGTTCCGGCAGATTTGAGGAAGATGATTCCTGTACAATTGTTTATATGATGTATAGTATTATTCTTAGGATTCTAGAATATTTTCTTGTTTGAATATGAGTCTGAGTATTGAAGAATTCGGTGAATGGTTCTTAAGTATAGACCAGCCTGAAGGGATCGTAATTGCCGCTTAGCCGAAGGGAGGCGTTAGGCTTGATCCTTGGCCTCGTAGTGTCTATTCCCAAAGAACTATTGTAATATCCATATGAATTCTTCATGTTATATCTTAGACTTAGTCATAATCAAACATTTAAATATTTAAAAATCCAGAGAATTTTACTACTATTCATATAACTATTTGAACAGCGTCATCCAATCAAGTAGACTCGTCCGGATATCGATAACTAATCCTGGCCAATTATTTTAAATAATTGTTTGACTTGATTGTTCTGCCCTATTGATTATAAGTTATACATAGTATAAACTTAATTATCCTATCTCAAAGGCGATAGTTTGTATTTTCATGAACCAACATATTTATGACATGAATAGCATAAATGTTTCAATTTCTAAAATTGAAAATGATTTGCAAAATTGGTCGATTCCTAGAGAACCGATTGAAAAGGTTTACCAAACAGGAAACTTTTCATTTTTCAAAAAATATAACATTAAGACTTGTGAATCAACAGTCGCTATCAACAATTCTTTAGAATGCATTAAGCTTCTTATCTCTGCTGATATTCAGAAATTTAAGCATGACTTTAAATTCTTACATATCGGTTTAGTACAAATTGCTGTTAAACCTCTCTTTAGAAAAGGTTTAAATATTCCTATTTGTCTGCTTCTACGTGATGATAGACTATTAAATTTTGATGATTCTCTTTTAGGAGTCTTAGAAAGTAACCTCGCCAATGGCCCGGTATACTTTAATTGCTATCCTAACTTCTCGGTCGATATTCAGGACCCCAATATCCTGGATACCTTGACACTTAATGTCAAGACCAAGAATATGAATAGCAAAATTGACACCCGTGAAATAGCTATAATATACAGGGTATATTATAAGCTTATGAAGACCACGATAGCCCCAAAGGCTATTAGTGCTAGTGTCAAAGGGGTTACCATGCTCATGGAAGCAAACCAAGAGCACTGTACTACCTTTGTCCCTAGACTTCTCAGATGGACTGACATCCTATCTGATGAAGAATGGAAATTCGATTCCATTACCAACCCTACTCCTCTTCAACCCGAACGGTCTCAGATCGACAGGGTTATCCAATTTCCAGATGGATCCATAAATCTTAAATTTTTGAGATCCAACTCTTACAGCCAAGCGTCTTCAAGTAGAAGAATGTCTTCGGCCAGACCCTCTTCTTTTTGTCCCCGGGAGGATAATAGTAACTCTTCTTCTGATAATGGTGAAAAAGGGAAAATTCACGGGGTGGATTATTCTCACACCATTCCTAAAGTTTTCTATGAAGAACATGCAGGTGATATGCCTACTAGCCCTACTGCCAGTGAAATGAGACCTGAGCAGAGAAGAAAAGATTCTTTGGGTGTTCTCTCATCAGACGATGATTACGAGATCAACAAGAAGAAGATAACTGAATGGTGGAACCTTCCTAAACATAAGGTTAAAAAGGAATGGTATAAGGCAAATTATACCATAGAAGAAAGGACCATTTTCAGAGATAAATGGTACTCCGACATGAAAAAGTTCAAAACAGAGCTTGAATTCTTTAAGTGGTTTGAAGTCACTGGACAGCTTGGAGACAATAGCTCCTCGCTCAAAATGATTGTTAGACAATGGCACACAAAGGAGAAAACGGTGAACTCTGTCACTCCTCCACTCGAAGGTATCCTAATACCTTACAGAGATGAGACTATAAAAGCCTCTCCCTTCAAAAAACCCAGTAGCCAACCTACTGCTCCAGTCACTGCCGAAGATTTGAACAAAGTCTATGAGCAGAATAATTATACAAACCAAATTCTTCATGTTGTTTCCCAACAAATAGAAGAAACCAAAAATTCTCCCAGTACTTCAAGTACTAATCTTTTCAGCTCCAAAAAGAGCCCTTCCAAATCCGTTCACACCTCTATCAGTGAACCTCCTTTCAAGGTAAACGAATTCTCCAAAAAAGATTTTCCAAAATACCTTAAAGGCCAAAACCTTCTTGAGAAAATCAGTGAAGAACTGACCAAACTTAACCTCAACAAAGGAGAAAGCAATGGTCAAAAGATTGGTGCTATTGCAGAAAGCTCCAGCAAGAGGCATCATAACAGCAGGAACTTCTACAAAAGGCCTTCATTCCCAGACATGCAGTTTGAGGAAAACAACTTCTATCCACAGGGAACTGCTGACGGAACCAGCATCACCGAATGGAATATTGATGGCATGGCTGAAGGACAGATCTATGCCAAGCTACAAGAAATAGGCATGAATATAACTGCCTATAAAATGAAAAATTCTTCTGACAAGGAAGCTTGCGGTTTAATTATTGCAGGTTTTACTGGAATGTCGAAAAATTGGTGGGATAACTACCTTACTGAACAAAACAGACAAGAGATCCTTAGTGCCACAGCACTAAAGACGATTGTTAAAATTGAAGCAGGCCAGGAGCTTGTTAGCCATGAAACGCAAGAAGATGCTACGACAACATTACTGTACAGCATCGCCAAGCATTTTGTGGGTGAACCCAAATTGTTTCAGGACAGAAGCCTGGAGATTCTTAACAATCTGTACTGCAAGAAGCTCACGGACTTCAGGTGGTATAAAGATATGTTTCTTAACAAGGTACTCATCAGGACCGACTGTAACAATGAGTATTGGAAAGAAAGGTTCATCAGCGGCCTTCCTACCCATTTTGCAGAAAAGGTTAGATCCAAGATAAGGGATCGTTGTGACGGTAAGATCCCATATGCAGAACTTGCATATGGTGATATTATTAGTCTGATTAATATTGTTGCTCTTGAGCTTTGCACAGACTTAAAGCTCAAAGAACAAATCATTGCAAAGTATGATGATGTAGGGTGGGATGACTTCTGGATATTTGGTCATGCTATACAACCTACCAAAATAATTCCTTACACCAAAAGTGAATCACACTATAAAATGCCAAACAAAGATTTGAAGCTGGACTGTAATTGCACCCACTAAAATATTAACTGAAAATTTCAAAAATGAGATACATATACATATGATACTAATAATCATTTTAACCTAATCCAACATAAAATTAAAAAAATACTAACTTCATGTGTATATCTTTCTAGATCCAGGCTCGATATCTGGGAACTTCATAAAAGAATCATATAGTACTTTTTGGGGGGCAGTTAGGTTCCTGGAGGGCACATAGGAATTAAGATTAGAATTTGGGTAATTTTTTTCTGCACATATTGTAGGTGATACTAGTGGTTCCTGATTGGTGCTAGTTTGTCCCTCGTGGCTACCTACAGGATTACTTTTTGTCCTATACAACCCCTTGAATATAGCCTCTTGATAAGGTATAAATCCTTTGACCCTTTTTCTCTATCACCATTCTAACTGCTCCCCAAGGAGTGGTGGGACTCCTTTTACCCTTTCTCGCCAACCATGCAACCACCTAACCCCAAGTGCCCCAGCTAGTGACCCCTTCCTCCATTCCCTTTTATTCCCTGATGCCTAGTTTAATTTGCAATATAGACCATTTACCCACAATCGATGACCATCCGCCCTCTTATACATCACTTTCAACTTCCATGGTCAAAAAGTATATTAATGGAATATTATGACATCAAATATTATTTGTTGGAATTCTTTTTAACTAAAGGGATTACGCTGTATTTAAGAGAACATATAACTGTCTTATGAATTTTAGCTAATCATCATCTTATCACTACTTGCAAAATCATTTCAGCGAAAATCACTTTTGAATTAAAACATAATTGTTAACACATATAAGGTTAGGGGTGTTAATCTCACAAAATTAAGTCCCTACAGCAGTGCATCCTATTAGGTCTCACCAAATAAGAATCCACCAGCCTTCGCTAGACCAACAGTATATAACACAACCTCATCGCTTGATGTACTAAAAGCTTCCTTAATTGACAAGTGATATCAGGACGTCATTCACTTGATAAAATGTCAGGCATCAATTCTACTATCTACCTTTAACATTTTCTTGCAATGAGAAAAATCAACAGATAAATTAAGACAATTTAACAAAAAACCCCATTTTCATGGGGAGAGAAAGGGAGAGAGAGAGAGAGACGGAGAGAGTTAATTTGGAAGTTATTCTCAATTTCCTTTTTCACTCGCAAGAAGTTATTCTCGATGTCTTTGTTCCTCTCATTGCTCTTAATAAATATCTAGGTTATTATGTACACCCAGTCATAAGTTTATGTTGCTATAACTAACCTATTGGCATGTCAAGCTTAATAAAAGAAGCAAGAAGCAGCCAGCTTCTAGATTCCAGCTAAGTAGCTACTGTTACCATGCTCCAAATCCAGCTGAGGAAAAACCATGATGTATCACCATGCATATTTGAACGCAAGACAGAACTTGGCTATACAACTTACGCCTCTTACATGAAAGCATGATGTATCACCATGCATATTTGAACGCAACTTACACTTGCAGAACTTGGCTATACAACTTACGCCGCTTACTTGAGAATGTACAGTAATTTGGAAAACACGTGCTACATCAGTGATATCCTGTGCATTTGTTGCAAATTTCACAATGTCAGCTCCAGATGCCTGTATTCTTGCTACTAGATTGCCAAGATCCTCAGCTGACGGTGTGCTATCATAGTTGTGAGAAGAAACAATAAGTTTGCATTTTGTAGACTTATTTCCACGCAGAGCATTGTTGAACTTGTCAATAGCCTAAAGAAGAGGAGAAAAAAGAAACAAACAGCAGAAGAAAAGCAATGATTGTTGTTTATTCATGAAGCATCCATCAAAGCAAAAAGGAAGAACAAATGAAGACTCAAAGTATGAGAAACATTGATGTTAGAAGTTAGAAAGGTTTTATGTATCATTATTCCAACAGGAAGGGACTCTTAGTTGACAAAATTGGTCTGTGACTGAATATTTCTTCATGCAAGAAGCATCATAGGCCATACATCTCAAAATTCACGCTCAAAGTCTCAATACAAAACTGGCAAGTTAATACATCTATTAAGATGCTTTGGAATTTCTACTATTCAAGTTTCTGCAGATCTAAATGTCAGGCAACCAGATTGATTGGTCTTGTATTCTCCTTCTTATGTATTTACCTGAATTCCATTGAGGACCCTTAGCAGCAGTCACTCAGGGAAAGCTCTTCTTTTTCTTTTTTTCCTTTTTTTTTTTTGGTTGTGGTGGTGGTTTGGGGGGGGGGGGGGGGGGGGGGGGGTTGGTAAGGTGAGAAGGGCCATTTTTAGTGTGAAATTTACCTTTAGCTCAACATCAATGTAATCAGCTCCCAACTCCATTGCTAATCGAAGTGCATCCAATCGACTCATTTCCTCACCAGCATACTGACCACCTTCCCACGTGGGCCTAGCAAAGTAGGTAATATTCAGAAATTTTTATAATGCACTTTTCAATGTCTAGGAGTAAGAGAGGAACTATAACATCAGAAATTAGAGCTATATTTACATATATGTCGTAAAAGAAACTAATATTTGTTATCAGTTATCACAAGTTAACAGGAGCTGCAATAAATTCCATCATAAGGTTGAACTCAGGACTGGTCAGCCAAAGATGTCTTGCATGAAGATATAGAAGTTTCCTTGTTTTATAATGTCAAAAATGTATAACAGACATAACAGCAAAAACCAGCACATACTTATCCTGCTTGCATTGCTGAAGTGTGGTTCACAAAATTTCCATGAGAAAACATGCATCACAAAAATGAAGCTGTAATACCCCATACTTGAAAAAAGGGCATATGAGTCTTTATCTCAAAAATAAGTATACAGAAAGAAATAAAGAGAGTAAATGAACCAAGACCAGATAAAAAAGAGCAATTGTGTGGGCCGAGAGACCCACCAGAATATTTCCCAAAAATGGAGTCAGATGAAAAGGAGTAAGAGCCCTGATGGGAATAAGGAATAGAAATCATTGGTGTGAAAGAGTTCTGACAAGTTAGGGAAAACTTAGAAAAATGTAACTGAAACAAATTTGGACCAAGGGATCCCATATCTTCTTCATCAATGTTTTGGGGAAACCAAGAAACGTTGGTCATATTGATATTACTTCAAATTACATATCTTACTTGGATATCAACTTTATATCTGAGAGAGACTCACGGGTTACGCTAGTTGTGAGCAGTAGCAGAGGTATCTTGAAATCATATAAACAAACACATGAGAAACCATAAGCAACTATAAATATTTTGGGTATTTCTTGAACTCCAACTCTTGAGTTTTTCCTCTGATTCTTAAGTTTCGTTTTCCGTGATCCTGAGATTTCACTGCAGATTAGAAACTGAATACCTAAGAGTAGAATGATGAATAGTAAGGTTATTTTAGTTCATTTATAAGCATGATTTAAGTAATTTTGCATAGAACTGGATGAATAAATAGTATGAATAGGCCGAAATTGATAAATTATGGATTAATTGAGTTACTCATTGCACGGGTAAACGTAGATATAATTCGACGAATTGAGAGTCAAACATGAAACTCCAAGGAGTGTGTATTTTAAATTAGTTATTAATTAGTCTAAACAAATAAATTAACACGAGATCAATATGATGTGATCATAGATTGATCGAAGGAAGTCGTACGAATTGCTCGAGGCGACACTTTTGGTATTTCAACATGAGTGTTGTGAGTAGTGACCTTACCGCAATTTGTATTTTCACAATCTACGTGATTTATATAAGACTTTGAGAGTGATGTGTTACCGAATACTTTAAAATTACATGTTGGACAAGTCTTTTACTTGATATGATATCGAAATGATTATTCGAGATGTTCTAATCGTTACTAGACATGAGTATTGTTACTTGAGATATGATCACAGATACTTGATATGATTACCGTTACTGTAAGATTTTCTGCTTACTTGAGAAATAATTATCTTGACAAGTGCTTTGTTAGTTTGATATATATTATGATTTCATATGAACCAAAATGCCCTGTACCGTTTTGAAAATGTTTATTATAAGTAAATACTAGTTACAAAACAAGAAAGTTTGGGAGTAGGCCTTGATGGATCTCATAGCTAACAGCGGTTCATTAGACCTGATGCACCTTATTCATATTACCATTACGGCCCTCGCTAGCGGGAGGTAGAACTAGCATACAGTTACTGATCTCCCTTGAGTATAGATATACCATTATATGTGACTCCTATTGGTTGTCTCTTAAGGAGGGAGCCACACTGACAAGATTCATTCTTGGAGACCTCCCAAACATAAGATTTGATATGACAATGTCTACTATTTTTTACCCAATTGTTAATTGATTTCTATTTACATGAAACAACAGAACTGATCATTGTTACCATTTCTAAAAGGGCATTTACTTCTATGATATTTTTTACCTTCATACTAGCATGTTTTTGCACTTATGACTTATCCACTAATAAAAAAACGGTTGTGCTTAAGTGTTATTGCTCACTAAGCTAGCGACTCGCCGCTATTTTTTTTACAGAGACGGCAATGATGTTGGCGAGGATTTTATTAACTAGACCTAATGAATTGATAATTGCCAGTGAGCCCTGCATTGCTTCGCGTGGGCAAGAAGTTGTTTATTTGGTATTGTCATTCCTTAAAAACTCTTCAAGTCGCTTCGTTAGTCATCTCACTAGTGGCATGGGTATTCTTTAGTTATTATAGACTTGTGATTAGTATTACACTTCTTTTCGTTTTGGAGAAGGATTTAGTAATAGATTGTTGATGAATAATGTGGGCTTGTTTTGGCGATATTGGTTGGCTATGTTATCGATTTCTGAGACAGGAAAATTATTGAATAGGCCCAAAAATAGAAAAAACTCTGCCCAATTTTCTGTAAATTTCTATTAAAGCTTGCTTTGAGATTCTAAACCTTAGAGCGGTCCCTAAATCGGATCATGACAAAGCTGGTATCAGAGTTTATATTATTCCTGTGACGGATAAAGCACACGTCAGTAGTAGAATTGTTACACCCTGTAAATTCTCGACATGTAGATGGCCCATTCGCATGTTGGTTAAGAGTTTTTGAATGCCATACATGCTAGGAAAGGGCCCGGGGAAAGACCGGATAAGTGACACGTCGAACCATTGCAAGAGAAGGCTGGCAGACCCCCTCCGCGATGGCCAGAGTGTCACGGAGGCTCACCTCCGCGATACACAGCGTGTCACGGAGGCTAGGCTCCGCGATACACAGCGTGTCACGGAGGTGAGGTGCAGCCCCAAGTATAAAAACCTCCAAACTTCAGTTTTTGCTTTAATTAACTTATAATTTCCAGTAAGAACAGAGAGTAAACCAGAGAGGAGGAGGAACGAACAATCCTATCCATTTCTCATCCGATTACGCCGCCAAACGCGGTCCAAACTCAAATTAACTCCAGATAACGAGGTATTAAGCAGCAAGGAGCATTCCTACGGATTTAGTTTCGTGAAATTTGGCCGGCGAATCGTCGTGCTACCGAGCTAAGGTAAATGGAATTGCTTCAAATAAGTGTCAATATACTCCTAGCCCTAAAGTGAGTATTTCTCCCTTCTGGACTTCCGAGAAATAGCGAGTTTTCGACCGTCTTTCGATAAGCCAAAGTTTGGGATATATATATCAAAAGTGTCATCTTTTTCCAGGATATTAATGTATTTAGCCCTAATTGATAAATATATGAATACAGTTGGAAGGAATAGCTGAATATTGGTCGAGCTACGCCAGTTAACCGGAAGCCGACAACTGAGGTATGTAAAGCTAGTTTCCTAGGCAAGTTAGTAGTCTCGGTATAGTAAAATAGTTCAAAGGCCAGTAGATGTTTCAGAAGTCGTGTGTTATGTTTAGTATGAATATTAGTACGATATTGGAAGCATCATGTTATGTATAGCGTGAAACTTGCTAGCACGATATAAATTCTAATACAAAGTGTTAGGAACTGTACAGCATGCCCAGTATGTGATTTAGTAAAGTATGTTAGGATATTATCGTGTTCAGTTGAAACTTAGTAACGCAATATAAGTCTCTGTAAGGTATTTCAGAAATAGAATGGTAGACTAAAATGAAGTTTAGAAAGCATGTTAGAATAGTAAATCATGTTGCTATGAAACTCAGTTATACAGCATGATTCCCAGCAGAAAAACTATATCCTGTTCAACATTAGACTCAGCACAGTATGACAGAAGATTATATATATATATATATATATATACCATTATCAGTCTCAGCATGTATTAAACACATACATATCTCTATCACTAGTTCAACATATAGTATGTATAGATACATTATCATCACTAGCTTCAGCATGTGGTATACGGCAGTTAGTATTACTAGTTGAGACCACCGTATTATCTTGGGGTTGGATTACCTAGCATTCATGACCGCCCCAGGATTAATAGCGACTCGTCCGCCAGAGGGCGAGGATACGTCACTCTACGGAGTGGCATGCCGTCCCACAGGGGACGAAGATGGGATGCCGGTTTTCCCCATATTTTGCCTTGGTCGGCTTTTATACACCCCCGTCGAGCGGGTACGCCTGGGGTGTTGATTCAGGAGTCCTCCGGACTCAGGTACAGTTATAGTCAGGGGCTCAGCGAGCCCAAGTGCATACCCAGGGGATCGGCAGGATGCTTATAGTTACTATAGGAGATGGTACGACCGGAGTAGGGGTATAGATTGCGTGTTGATTGTACCTCCCGGCTTATGGGGGCCGGGTAAGGTTTATGTGTGCTATGCTATGTTATGTTATGTTATGTTATGCCATGTTACGCTAGATACGAGTAGATCGACAGTAGAGCGATACATTTCCAAGTATGACTCCTACTCCTGCCAGCATAGTTGAGAGTAGGCTTAGCTTTACATTTTCAGTTAGTTTAGTCTATTTCTTTCTATTTCAGTTCCATCAGTTGTGTTGTTGTTTTCAGATATTTTTCAATTGTTGCTTTACATACTCAGTACCAGCGGTACTGACGCCCGTTGGGGGCGCTGCATTACTTGCCTGCAGGTACTCATAGACGAGGAGCCGATACCTCGTGATTCCAGCCAGCTCACAGAGTCATCAGCTCCAGTCATCCGGAGCTAAATAGCTAGAGGTTTATCCCTTTTTTTTGTTATACAGTATGGGTAGGTCGGGGCCCTGTCCCGACCATCTTATCAGTATTCTTAGAGGCTTGCAGTCTGTATATATTTCCCTGTGGTTAGTTGTGCCGGTCGTGTGGGGCCGTGCGATTATTTAGTTGTTTATATTGGTCGTGTGGGGCCTTATTCAGTTGGTAGTGGTGACCTTGTCGGTCACGTAGCGGTTTAGCACCTGTTTTCTTGATTTAGAGACAACTAGTCGGCATGGTGGCCTTGCCGGCCCGCTTAGGTTCCCCTATATGTATGTGATTCTGGTTAGCTGATGTTGTAGTACAGGTAGCTATAGGCCTAGTCGGCCGGAGGCTGTATTTACAGCCGTTATATAGCCCGTCGTTTCCTTGAATCCAGAGTTAGAGCCAGCCAGGCACCAGAAGTGCTTAGGCTCAGCAGTCTAGCAGTTCAGGTCCCAGTAGGGCACCAGGTGCCAGTCATACCCCCCAAGGCGGGGCGTGACAAACTTGGTATCAGAGCAGGTCGAATCCCAGGGAGTCTGCAAGCCGTGCTAAGTAGAGTCTTGCCCATGGATGTGTTGTGCACCACATACTATGGGTAGGAGGCTGCAAGGCATGATAGGATGGTTGCCTTTTATTCTTATTCAGTCGTGCTGTAGAGCGTTACAGTATAGGGTTGAGTCCCTAGAGCTTATTGTATTCTTTGGTTACAGATAATGTCAGACCAGCGACATCCTATCACAGGTCGGAGCTTGGATATTGCAGCAGGGGAAGGCACCAGCAGGATGCCTCACCCTCGTTTAGAAACAGCCCGATCAGAGGGCAATACAGAGGCATCGTCCCAACCTTCTCAGCAGTCTCCACCACATCATGAGCCACTTGGGGCGACACCACCTCCAGCCGTCCCTATACCGATACCTTCCGACCAGGAGGTTAGGAGTGCGGTAGTCATGTTAGCACAGATGATGGCTACTCAGCGTCAGCCGATGCCGTCTACAGTTGCGGAGTCGTCAGGAGGGCCCGGTAGTTCGAGGGTCCGAGAGTTCTTGGCTCTGAATCCCCCACAGTTTACAGGTACGGACCGGACAAAGGACCCTCAGGATTTTCTAGATCAGATGCAGAAAATTTTCAGGGTTATGCATGCCACGCCTACAGAATCAGTTGAGTTGGCAGCATTCCGGTTACGGGACATCGCCGTGTTGTGGTATAAAAGTTGGGAAAGGTCCCGAGGGAGAGATGTTTCCCCTCCGACCTGGTCCAGCTTCTCAGGAGCTTTTCTGGATCACTATTTGCCATGGGAGATTCGACAGGCCCGGGTGGACCAGTTTTTACATTTAGAGAAGGGGGCCATGAGTGTTCGGAAATACGCCTTGCGATTTGATTCTTTGGCCCGGTACGCACCGGCCTTTGTTGATACCATGGCATCCAGAGTACACCGCTTCATCATGGGGTTGAATCCAGAATATGTTGAGACTTGTATTACGGCTACACTGCGAGAGGACATGGATATTGCCCGAGTTCAGGCATTTGCCCAGAATATCGAAGGCATCAGGCAGCGGCATCGGGAGATCAGGAGGACCAATCAGGAACAGCACCGCAGGGATAGGCCAGTTGAGTTACAGAGGGAGGCTCGGGGAGGACCTAGGCCACGATTGTTAGATAGGCCGCCCAGACCCCCGCCTCCACCACAGCCGCAGAGGGGCAGGTTTAGCCGCAGGGGGCAGTCAGAGACCGGCAGAGGCTCGCAGATTGCAGATTCACCATTACAGAGGAGGGCGGAGCAGAGTAGGTATACCCTACCACTTTGCCCTATATGCAGCCGACGCCATTCTGGAGCATGCAGGTATGGCTCCACCGGATGTTATATTTGTGGCCAAGAGGGCCATCTGATGAGAGATTGTCCAGTCAGAGGACAGGAGGACCGAGATAGACAGGACAGGGCATCCACAGGGTCACGAGCTTCAGTATCCTCGGTAGGGCACAGGCCCTCAGTTTCAGCAGGCAGGGGCCGGGGCAGATCAGGGGCCTCCAGTGTAGGTGCGGGCCCAAGCCGCACATATGCCTTACCAGGGAGGCAGGATTTAGAAGTGTCACCTGATGTTGTGACAGGTATGATGACTATCTGCTCATACCCTGTTTGTGTATTGATTGATCCAGGATCTACTTTGTCCTACATTACTCCATTTGTGGCTCGGAAGTTTAGTGTTGCACCAGAATTGCTTCAGCGACCTTTTTCAGTATCCACCCCCGTCGGTGACTCCATTATAGCTAGAAGGGTCTATCGCGGGTGTATAGTAGAGGTTGCTGATCGTCAGACCACAGTAGATCTGGTAGAATTAGAAATGGTCGATTTCGACGCCATTATGGGTATGGATTGGTTGGCTCCGTGCTATGCAAATGTAGAATGCTGGACCAAGACAGTCCGATTCCACTTTCCAGGGGAGGCAGTACGAGAGTGGAAGGGCAGTACAATTACGCCAAAAGGTAGGTTTATTTCCTATCTTCAGGCGAGGAAGTTGATAGCCAAGGGATGTATTTACCATCTAGTTAGAGTTCAGGATGTTCGGGTAGATCCTCCGACTCTCCAGTTTGTTCCAGTGGTGAACGAATTCCCTGATGTATTTCCAGATGAACTACCTGGTATTCCTCCAGAAAGGGAAATAGATTTTGCAATTGATTTACTACCAGGAACTCAGCCCATATCAATTCCTCCGTATCATATGGCTCCTGCTGAACTCAGAGAGTTAAAGGAGCAGCTGAAATATCTGTTAGACAAGGGCTTTATCAAGCCGAGTACTTCACCGTGGGGTGTGCCAGTTCTATTTGTGAGAAAGAAGGATAGCTCGCTCCGCATGTGTATAGATTACCGGCAGTTGAATAAGGTTACAGTTAAGAATAAGTATCCGCTTCCCAGAATAGATGATTTGTTTGACCAGTTACAGGGGGCCAGATATTTCTCCAAGATTGATTTACGGTCCGGATACCATCAGGTCTGAGTCGGTGAAAGAGACATTCCCAAGACAGCCTTCAGGACTAGATACGGCCACTTTGAATTTCTAGTTATGTCCTTTGGGCTGACGAATGCCCCAGCAGTATTTATGGACCTGATGAACAGTATCTTCAGACCATACCTGGACCTGTTCATGATAGTGTTTATCGACGACATTCTGGTGTATTCTCGCTCAGAAACAGACCACCAGAATCATTTACGGACAGTGCTCCAGATTCTCCGGGACCGTCAGTTGTAAGCCAAGTTCTCCAAATGTGAATTCTGGCTGAACTCAGTAGCTTTCTTGGGGCATATTGTGTTGGATGCTGGTATACAGGTAGATACGCAGAAAATAGAAGCAGTCAAAACATGGCCCAGACCTACCACCCTGACTGAAGTCCGCAGTTTTCTGGGATTAGCAGGATACTATAGAAGATTTGTTGAGGGGTTCTCCACCATAGCGGCACCTCTGACTAAGCTAACGCAGAAAGCAGTAAAGTTTCAGTGGACAGATGCATGTGAGCAGAGTTTCCAAGAATTGAAAGACAGGTTGACCTCCGCCCCGGTATTAGCGTTGCTAGAAGGTACAGAGGGTTATTCAGTGTATTGTGATGCATCAGGTATTGGGTTGGGATGTGTGTTGATGCAACACGGTAAAGTGATTGCTTATGCTTCCAGACAGCTGAGGAAACACAAAAAGAATTATCCTACCCATGAACTGGAGTTAGCCGCAGTGATCCACGCCTTAAAGATATGGAGACATTACTTGTATGGCGTCCATGTGGATATTTTCACAGATCATAAGAGCCTACAGTATATCTTCACTCAGAGGGAGTTGAATTTGCGACAGCGTCGCTGGTTGGAGTTATTGAAAGATTATGACGTGGACATTCTGTATCATCCGGGGAAAGCCAATGTAGTAGCAGATGCTCTCAGCCGTAAATTGATGGGGAGTTTGGCGTATTTGCGGCTCGAGTAGCAGGAGTTGGTCAGAGAAATACATCAATTAGCCAGCCTAGCCGTTCGTGTAGCAGAGACAGAGGACAACAGAGCGGTAATTCAGAATACCGCAGTGTCGTCATTAGTTGGGGAGGTAAAGAACGGCATTATGAAGATCCTGACCTGGTTCAGCTTAAGGACAGAATTCAGCAAGGGAAAGCGCCAAATTTTCAGGTAACTGAGGATGAAGTGCTGAGATGTAAGGGCCGCCTTTGTGTTTCGGACATTTCAAGGCTTCGCCAGCAGATCATGAGCGAGGCGCATTATGCCCGCTATTCTCTCCACCTAGGTGCGACGAAAATGTACCATGATATCAAAGAGATTTACTGGTGGCCAGGTATGAAGAGGGAAATAGCAGAATTTGTAGCCCAGTGTCCTAATTGTCAGCAAGTAAAAGCGGAACACCAGAAACCAGGTGGGTTGACTCAGGACAAGTTGTGCCTCTTTGGAAGTGGGAAGCAGTAAACATGGACTTTGTAGCAGGACTACCCCGTACCAGGCATAGACATGATTCAATTTGGGTAATTGTTGACAGACTGACAAAATCGGCCCATTTCCTGCCAGTAAAAGCCACTTTCTCTGCCGAAGATTACGCCGAATTGTATATCAGAGAAATAGTTAGATTACACGGTGTTCCAGTATCTATTATCTCTGATAGAGGAGCACAGTTTACAGCTAGATTTTGGCAGTCATTTCAGAGAGGTCTGGGAACGCAGATTAATTTGAGCACAGCATTCCACCCTCAGACAGATGGACAGGCTAAACACACTATTCAGACGCTCGAGGATATGCTACGGGCGTGTGTGCTAGACTTTGGAGGTAGCTGGGACGAGCATTTGCCACTGATTGAGTTTGCTTATAATAATAGTTATCACTCAGCTATCCAGATGGCGCCCTTTGAGGCACTGTATGGGCGAAAATGTAGATCGCCAGTTGGCTGGTTTGAAGTGGGAGAGTCAGCGCTGATTGGGCCAGATATTATTCATCAGTCAGAGGAGAAGGTAAAGCTTATTAGAGAACGCCTACTGACTGCACAGAGCCGCCAGAAATCATATGCCGATGTGCGGCGCAGGGACCTGGAATTTGATGTAAATGACTGGGTATTTCTGAAAGTACCTCCGATGAAAGGGGTAATGAGATTCGGCAAGAAAGGTAAGCTAAGTCCGAGATTCGTTAGGCCTTATCAGATCCGGCGGAGAGTAGGACGAGTGGCATACGAATTGAACTTGCCTCCAGAATTGGAATCCGTCCATCCAGTTTTCCACATATCTATGCTAAGAAAGTACATAGGAGACCCATCCAGAGTAGTCCCAGTCCAGGATGTCCAGGTTACGGAGGAGCTGGCCTATGAAGAGGTTCCAATAGCTATCTTAGACAGACAGATTCGTAGATTGAGAATTAAAGATATTGTGTCTGTCAAGGTACTGTGGCGTAACAGGAATCGAGAGGAGATGACTTGCGAGGCAAAGGAAGATATGAAAATCAGATATCCTCACTTGTTTCAAGTCTAGTCAGTCAAGAGGTATGTTAGTATTGTTATTTTATATAGTGCCTTATAGTACATGTATAAATGAGATAGTCGACTCTAGTCTTTTATGAGATGAATACTATAGTATTGTGTGGAGTACCTGTATTGGGCTTTTCTGCATTTTAGGTTTTTGAGATAGTCCATATTACAGGGGAAGCTCTGCCAAAATTTTTTTTTCCTAGAAATAAGTTGAGTAAGTTGAGAATTCCTATAAATAGAAGTTTACATTCGAGGACGAATGTTCTTAAGGGGGGAGAATGTTAAACCCCGTAAATTCTCGACATGTAGATGGCTCATTCGCATGTTGGTTAAGAGTTTTTGAATGCCATACATGCTAGGAAAAGGCCCAGGGAAAGACCGGATAAGTGACACGTCGAACCATCGCAAGAGAAGGGTGGCAGACCCCCTCCGCGATGGCCAGAGTGTCACGGAGGCTCACCTCCGCGATACACAGCGTGTCACGGAGGTGAGGTGCAGCCCAAAGTATAAAAGCCTCCAAACTTCAGTTTTTGCTTTAATTAACTTATAATTTCCAGTAAGAACAGAGAGTAAACCAGAGAGGAGGAGGAACAAACAATCCTATCCATTTCTCATCCGATTACGCCGCCAAACGCGGTCCAAACTCAAATTAACTCCAGATACCGAGGTATTAAGCAGCAAGGAGCATTCCTACGAATTTAGTTTCGTGAAATTTGGCCGGCGAATCGTCGTGCTACCGAGCTAAGGTAAGTGGAATTGCTCCAAATTAGTGTCAATATACTCCTAGCCCTAAAGTGAGTATTTCTCCCTTTTGGACTTCCGAGAAATAGCGAATTTTCGACCGTCTTTCGATAAGCCAAAGTTTGGGATATATATATATCAAAAGTGTTATCTTTTTCTAGGATATTAATGTATTTAGCCCTAATTGATATATATGTGAATACAGTTGGAAGGAATAGCTGAATATTGGTCGAGCTACGCCAGTTAGCCGGAAGCCGACAACTGAGGTATGTAAAGCTAGTTTCCTCGGCAAGTTAGTAGTCTCGGTATAGTAAAATAGTTCAAAGGCCAGTAGATGTTTCAGAAGTCGTGTGTTATGTTTAGTATAAATATTAGTACGATATTGGAAGCATCATGTTATGTATAGCGTGAAACTTGCTAGCACGATATAAATTCTAATACAAAGTGTTAGGAACTGTACAGCATGCCCAGTATGTGATTTAGTAAAGTATGTTAGGATATTATCGTGTTCAGTTGAAACTTAGTAAAGCAATATAAGTCTCTGTAAGGTATTTCAGAAATAGAATGGTAGACTAAAATGAAGTTTAGAAAGCATGTTAGAATAGTAAATCATGTTACTATGAAACTCAGTTATACAGCATGATTCCCAGCAGAAAAACTATATCCTGTTCAACATTAGACTCAGCACAGTATGACAGAAGATTATATATATATATATATATACCATTATCAGTCTCAGCATTTATTAAATACATACATATCACTATCACTAGTTCAGCATATAGTATGTATAGATACATTATCATCACTAGCTTCAGCATGTGGTATACGCAGTTAGTATTACTAGTTGAGACCACTGTATTGTCTTGGGGTTGGATTACCTAGCATTCATGACCGCCCCAGGGTTAATAGCTGTATCGACTCGTCCGCCAAAGGGCGAGGATACGTCACTCTACGGAGTGGCATGCCGTCCCACAGGGGACGAAGATGGGATGTCGGTTTTCCCCATATTTTGCCTTGGTCGGCTTTTATACACCCCCGTCGAGCGGGTAGTCCGGGGTGTTGATTCAGGAGTCCTCTGGACTCAGGTACAGTTATAGTCAGGGGCTCAGCGAACCCAAGTGCATACCCAGGGGATCGGCAGGATGCTTATAGTTACTATAGGAGATGGGACGACCGAGGTAGGGGTATAGATTGCGTGTTGATTGTACCTGCTGGCTTATGGGGGCCGGGTAAGGTTTATGTGTGCTATGCTATGTTATGTTATGTTATGTTATGCCATGTTACGCTAGATACGAGTAGATCGATAGTAGAGCGATACATTTCCAGTTATGACTCCTACTTCTTCCAGCATAGTTGAGAGTAGGCTTAGCTTTACATTTTCAGTTAGTTTAGTCTATTTCTTTCTATTTCAGTTCCATCAGTTGTGTTGTTGTTTTCAGATATTTTTCAGTTGTTGCTTTACATACTCAGTACTAGCGGTACTGACGCCCGTCGGGGGCGCTGCATTACTTGCCTGCAGGTACTCATAGATGAGGAGCCGATACCTCGTGATTCCAGCCAGCTCACAGAGTCATCAGCTCCAGTCATCCGGAGCTAAATAGCTAGAGGTTTATCCCTTTTTTTTTGTTGTACAGTATGGGTAGGCCGGGGCCCTGTCCCGACCATCTTATCAGTATTCTTAGAGGCTTGCAGTCTGTATATATTTCCCTGTGGTTAGTTGTGCCGGTCGTGTGGGGCCGTGCGATTATTTAGTTGTTTATATTGGCCGTGTGGGGCCTTATTCAGTTGGTAGTGGTGACCTTGTCGGTCACGTAGCGGTTTAGCACCTGTTTTCTTGATTTAGAGATAACTAGTCGGCATGGTGGCCTTGTCGGCCCGCTTAGGTTCCCCTATATGTATGTGATTCTGGTTAGCTGATGTTGTAGTACAGGTGGCTATAGGCCTAGTCGGCCGGAGGCTGTATTTACAGTCGCTATATAGCCCATCGTTTCCTTGAATCCAGAGTTAGAGCCAGCCAGGCACCAGAAGTGCTTAGGCTCAGCAGTCTAGCAGTTCAGGTCCCAGTAGGGCACCAGGTGCCAGTTATACCCCCCAAGGCGGGGCGTGACAAGAATATCACTATCGTTCTGTTGCCGGCCATTACAATAATTGTGATTTTGCGAAGGCGTGATAGGATGTGTCTTTTCTTGTCTTTCTTTCTTGGTCTACCTTACATGTGTGTTGACTAGGATCAAATAGATAATTCTAAAACTATTTATCTTATTATTATTTGGTTTAAACTCAATAATGTGATAGCAGGAATAGACCAGAGGTTCAGATACATTAAATGTCGTCTTTGGCACTAAATCATCTTTCTAAATGAGGCCACTTGAGAGGTAGAAGGCAGGGCTATATAAGGGATCTGTTGTTTCATTATGAGGGTTGTTCTGCCCCAACAAAATGTGTAATGTAGCCCACTCATGGAAGTAGTACAACTCCACCACTAAAGCAACCAAAGTGTTAATAGCTGTGACGTTTATCTCCATATAAAGAACCATGGAGAGCTTGGTGGAGATAATGGATAGAGCCACACAACTTAATAAGGCCCAAGCTCAACTTCGAGCACCTATATAGATTTTGATTGTCGAACAAAATTGTATCCTTGGGAGATCCTAAAGTTAAAACCACAAAAAAAGTCATATCTGATAGTTTCAGAGGATCGTTAAATGTTCTTGGAAAACACTTAAAGCATTATGACTATAGGACATTCCACCATGACCCTTGTAGAGCTAGAAACTTACAGACAGATGACATGGCCAATACATGGTATGATATTGTATTAGTAAGAATACTGACAAGAGCAACACCATCGCCTTGAGGCAATACTAAGTTATTTATGGATTCTCTCTTTCTTGACAATTGAAAACATGTAACTTGATATAGTGTTTAAGCAAAAGGTTCAAATGATGGATTGTACTGATATATGACACAACATTTTCTCAATAGGTTAGATATACTCCCTACTTATTGTCTAACGAAGTATTTCAGATTTAGTGGGTTATTGAAGGGTTGATTGCAGCTAAAAAGTTTTGAAATACGTATTGTCTATAAGTGAGCAACCAAGCATTCATGCAAGAAGTCCAAAACTAAGAAATCTCTCTGTTGGAGTTTTGGTTTGAGTCGAAGAGGTAGAAATTATGAACAATTAAGATATTGGAAAATATTTTTACTGGTTGCTACTCTTGTGGGATTTCTTTTATTAGTTGAACATGTATATAAAGCTTATCAGATCCGAGTTGAGAGAAGGGATACCATAGCTAACCAAATTGTACTTATATAGTCAATGTTGACATGTCGATGGGTATGGATGGGTTACCTTTCTGCCAAAATACTTTTGATTGTCACGTGAAGACAGATGTTTGAAATAACCAATAAAGAAGAAAGAAGAAGAGAGTTATAAAGATGGTTTATAACAGCTTAGCGGTTAGTGATGAAAAATTGTTATGCTCCTTATTTATGGAAAAAATATTTTGATATACTCTCTTATCTATGTTTAGACATGCAAGATATTATACACCTGGTTTGGAAAAGTACCATTAGTGAGAGAACTATATGATGTGTTTCCTATTGAATTGGCACCTGACACGTAGATCATATCGATACCTCCATATTGTATGACCACAGCAATGTTGAGAGCGCTAAAGAAATAATTGTTGGACCTATTAGAAAGGGCTTTATAGAAAATAATTGTGCAAAAATACTATTTTTGAAAAAAAAAAAGGCAACTTCTTGAGAGTGTACATCGACTACTAACCATTGAACAAGGTAACAATATGCAACAAATACTATTTGTGAGGAAAAAAAAAAGGCAACTTCTTGAGAGTGTATATTGACTACTAACCATTGAACAAGGTAACAATATGCAACAAATAACCATTGCCTTGTATAGGGGACCAGTTTGATTAGGGAGCCTCCTGCTCTTCAAATATTGACTTCGGAGGGTAATCATAAGCTTAAAATCGGAGGAAGATATTTCTTGCTTGTGTCCTTTTCAGCTAGGATATCCCTCCCTAGTCAAATCAAAAGCTTGTCATTGTATGCTACATATCTCTCTCCCACACGCTTACAATTTTTCTGTTTCAGCTTGCAGTAGGAAGTCCTGAATCTTTTACAATTAATACTACTACCAACTAAGGCTTATTTCCTTTGCTTCAGTTATCGTGTTATTTGTTGTTGCTACTTGTTCTCTTCTTAGTTGTTTTTAAAATGGCTTCTTTGCTATTGTATTTGCTTTACATACTTGATTTTTACACTGGGTATTTCGTTGTTATACCAACTAAGGCTTATTTTCCTATTTTTTGCACTTCCAAGCAAAAAAAGAAAAAAGGATAAATCTTAATCATCATTCTTAAGCTTCCAGCTATCACAGAAAACACAGAAAGGACAAACTTTAACAACCCAATTCAGATATGGCAGTTTCGCTAGTGGAACAAGACACTAAAAAAAGGAACTTGGAAGCAGAAATTAGGAATTGAAACCTGTAAGTGAAGAGAGTAGGCAAAGGGCACTGTCGGATTATAGTATCAATATCTGGCCGAGGATTAAAGATTTTGAGGCTATCCAATCGAACCTCCACAAGATCAGCCCCACTCGTTTTAGCCTTTTGCATAAGAATCAACATTTGATCCACTGAATCAGCCATAATAGGTGCACAAATTAGAGTTTGGTTCCTCCTCATTGGCTCACCCTCCATCTTCTTCACCCCAGAATCCACAACCTGACCACCCCACAAAAAATTCTCAGCCCCTACAATTCAAGAATCTCAACCCAGAAAAACAAAGATGAAAAGAAGCGTTCTTTTACTATTCCCCAATAATAAAGGCAATGTCGGTTGGTGGAAGTCTTAACCAAGTTTGGTGAGTGGAGAAAGCCAACCCAATTTTCAAATTCTTTATCATTTTCTTTTACCAATTTTTTGAAATAAGAAAGTAGTTAAATGAAAAAGGACGACTCACCAACTCCATTGGCAACCAAACGTAGGTCGCTCGGTCGGGTCGGATGGTTTGAGAAATTCGGTTTGATTTAATAACTTTCCTGCACTGAGAGACGAAGAAGAAGCTGTGCTTGTGAGTTCTGTGAGATTGATTTGAGAATTTAGGGAGTTGCGGGATTTGGGCATTAATTTAATATAATTATGTTTTAAAAAAAATTGACTTACATTAACTTTGATTTATATTATTTAAAAACCAAAAATCAAATGAAATAACTAAATTTTAAAATCACCAATTAAAAAATCAAAATTATTTAGATCAATTTTTTGGATTTTAGACCTAAGTAGGAGAAATGTAGGCTCAGCAGCCAGATATATAGAGATATATACAGGTAGACAAGTAGTATTTATATTATTATTATTATTATTATTATTATTAGGAAATAAATAAAAGAAAGAAAGATGAAGTAGATGTGATGTGTGGTTTTTCTTTAGCTTTATATGATAAGATACTATCAGAATTCGGATGGCGTATAGCCGCGTTGCGTGGAATAACTGTGAGGGATTGGTGAAGGATGAATTCTATTTTTTAATATTTCTTTTCCTTTTTTATAATTATATAATGTTTTTTTTAATTTTTTAAGATTTATTATTTTAAAAAATTAAGTATTTTTTTCATTTTTCCCTTTATATTAATTATTTTAGAATTAATAAATATATAAATCAATAAAAATTAAAGAATTAATAAAAAATTTAATAATTAAATTATACTTTCTATTAATTTTTTCTTAAAAATTTTAAATATCATATCATATCATTATATTATTATATAAGTGAGAAATACTTTAGTATAAAGTTGAATTACTAAAATATCTTTTAAAGTTAAATGATATTCTTACCCTTTATCTAAAAATAAAATTACCCTCCACTAAAATTTTACATTTATTCATTATTAAAAAGTAGGACATTTCAAAAAATTTTGATAAATAGAATATTTTCAATAAATAATGAAAGATAGAAAGTCATTCAAATGAATGAATATAGCAAAAATAATATTCTTAAGTCTTTTTCAATCTCTAAATTATTTAGCATAGACCATTTACATTGTTTTTAAAGTTAAATACATTATTCAATTAAATAATTCAAATTAAATAAAAAATTATAGAAAAAGAAAGATAAAATGAGATCAATTTTCAAGACACTCATTATTAATTTTTAATAACTCTTGTCTCCTCCTCTTCTTTCCCTACAATAAATTAAAATATGATAAAATATCTATTTAAATAATAATGGTTTACCATTCATTGAATCAATATCAAATTAAATATCTAACAAAATGATAATATTTTTCATTCATTGAATCAAAACTAAATTAAATATCTATTAATATAATAATATTTAAATCATATCATATCATATTTAAATATTTAATTAAATAATATTATTTTATTATTTACTGAATCAAAACTAAATTTAATATCTAATTAAATAATAATATTTGAATCATATCATATCATATTATACTAAAGTGAGAAGTCCCACATATCAGTCCATCAAATATTGAACGATTATTTTACTCTACATTTAAACAATACTCTTATAATATTTTTTATTGTACCAAACAGTAAGAAAATCTCATTATAATTATAATTATAATTATATATATATATATATATATATATGTGTGTGTGTGTGTGTGTATATAAGATATTTGAATTTTTTTAAAATAAAATAAACGAGAAGTTAAATAATGAGTTATAATATTCATATTTCAATACAATTATTAAATTATAAAAATGGAACGTCACGAAATAAAAAAAAGACTAAAATACCCATCAAATATTAAGCGATATTTTTACCCTTCAACCAAATAGTATTTTAAAATATTTTAGTAGAAAACATAGATATAAATCTTTAAATAAAGTAACAAAAAAATACTAAATGAAAGAAACAACCATGATACTATGGCTTTTAATTTTTTTACATTCTAATGAAAATGACGATAAATAATTGTAATTAAATTTGAATAAGTTAAAATAACGTAAATTAATTAAAACATTAATTCTCAATTATGAAAATTATAGATTTTTTATTTAATTTAATAGTCTAATAATATATTGTAATGTATATTTACCTTTTAGTTCATAGATATTATTGAAATAGTTTTAGATTGAAGGCAAAACGATAATCCAACTTTTAACTTGAGGGTTTCCCACTTATATAATAATATATGATATATGATATATGATATAGATTTTAAAATTAAAAAATACTCAAAAAAACACAAAATAGATAAATAGGAATAGAGGTCATATAAGCATGCCACATCAGCATGGCTAGAGGTATATATATTATACACACACACACACACACATCATTTTAACATATTTTTATTTTTTTATAAAGGAAATGAAATGTTGCATTAGTAAATATTTAGGCTTTTAATATTATAATAAAAAATAAAAATAAGTGAAATAGTAAATTTTGAGACATATAATTTTTTACAATAAAAATAAATAAATGGAGTGAGTATTAATTGATACATTTATTTTTGTATAATAATAAGTAAATAAAAATGTGAGAAAAATTATCAAAAGAAAAAATGAAAAAAAAAGATAAATAGAATCCTTGTCCAAAGAGAGGTATCACATCACTTCTTTAATGCCTAACTTTATATTATATACAGATATCGATAAATATAGATTATATATATATATATATATATATATATATATAGAGAGAGAGAGAGAGAGAGAGAGAGAGAGAGAGATTTAAATGTGTTATATTAAAAAAATATTCTTTTAAATCTCTTAATTATAATTTTTTTTCTTAATTATGTTAAATGTGCTATATTTAACATTCTCTATGCATTGTGATAATATTAAATGACAATAATAATTAAATAAATTAATGAACAAGATAATTTTAAATGAAAAAATATTTTTAAAAAACAAGAAAAAAGAAAAATATGAATAGAGCTTTTGGAGGTATGCCACATCAGCATGCTTCTAAGTCTCCTCTATATATATGTATATTGATTTTTATAGCAACTCAACATAATAGAAATAATAATAATAATGATAAAATGACAGTCTAAATAATCCAAAATTAAGTAATCAAAATAGAAATAAAAAGTAAAAATCAAAGTGGAATAAGAATATAAATCTCACTAGGGAAAATTCAAAGAACACTAAAATTGAAGAAAGAATAAGCAGAAAGTAATTCATCAGATGAATGAAGTAATAAGAATGATAATTCCCAATACAAATTTATTTTTTCACCCACTATAAGAAAGATATTTAAAATACTTAACATGAATAGATTGTATTAAATAATATAGACTTCTCAAAGTAAATAATAGTATGTCATATCTTAACTTAAAACACAGAGAATTTAAAGGTGGAGTATTTTTTTGAATAAAATATTTATCCGCCTGTTCCCATTCATTATTTTGTGATCTTTGAAAAAGGAGTTTTTTATTCAATATTTTTGTACTGTCTATGTATGTTGTTGATGTGGTCCCTCATTGTTTTTAATTATTTTTTCTATGCATTTGAACTTTGCTGAAAAATGATTGATAATGCGGTCGTGTTTTTTCACTATGGGGTGAATGGGTCTTTTCTCCTCAACTATTATACAAAAAAAAGATGGTGCATATGTGGCATGAATTGGACCCGGTCTTACTGTCTTATAAAGACTTACATGAAGAATTTAAAAAAGAGTTACATTTCTTTTTTTAAGTCAAACAACTCCTAGTTGCTGGACCAATTGATAGGTACTACATATTTGACAAAGACGATGGTACCCGGGCTTTGTGGTGCCTTATTTGTTATAAATTTAAAACTAGTGACATAATTGTTATAGATGAAATAGACTTAACAATCCATACTCATAATATTCTTTATCATTTAGAGACATATCATGTAGATATTGAGATTGCATCTGACAGTGAACATGTGTTAGAGGACTATGATTTTGATATTGATGCTTCATCTGATGTCGAGTATGATGAAGAAGGACTTGAAGTAATAAGTAAACAAAGGAGGAGGGTAATAAGTGAGAAATTGGAGAATTATAAGGAATTGGATAAGGGTATGACATTTTGTGATATTGTCGAAGCTACAAGGTCAACGAATTACTATGTATTGATGCTAATGGGTATGACATTTTGTGATGTAGTTGAAGCTACAAGGATTACTATGCATTGGCTAATGGATATAGTTTGAGGACTGAAAAAATTGATCCCATTAGGGTTATATATCTGTCAAGTTGGATGCCCATTTAGATAGTCTATATCAGAGTGATAAAAAAGGGGTTCTGGATTTAGTATAAAAAATTTAAAAGATGAACATATTCCACGATACATAAATTCAAGGACTAATTCTAAGAAATTATCACAATACTTTAAAAAAAATATTACAGAACAATCCCAAGTACATTGTTAAGGACGGAAGAGGGGAAATTATCAACTGATTTTAATTTCAATGTGACAAAATCTAAGCTTAAGATATCTAAATTGATGATCCTTGAGGTTAGATGAGAGTTCCATTGATGATTTTAACAAGCTTGAAGTATATGGGGTTGAATAAAAATAATTTAATTGGAGGACTGATATTAAAATCAATGTTTCAAATGATGCTTTTAATCAAGGCAGAAAGAGATTCTTGAGGATATATATATGTTTTAATGCCTTGAATCTAGGTTGGAAAAGTGGCTTGAGACTACTTATTGATTTGAATGGTACCTTCTTGAAGGGAAAATGTAAAAGTTAGTTGTTGGTTGCCATGGGACAGGATTATATAAACTAATTCTACCCACTTGCATTGGCTGTGATTAACAAGAGAATTATCACGACATGGTCATGATTTGTGGAGCTTTTGAAGACGTTTTTGGACCTAAAGGATGGAGATAAAGTGACATTTATTTCATACATGCAAAAGGTACTTCAATCTATTTTTATAAATATGTTCTCATTATAATTTGGTTGTGAATTTTCTGTTATGGTTGTTAATTTTTGGTTCTTTTTTGTTTGAGTCTGGCAGAAGTTATTGAATGCTGTGAGCAATGTACTTCTTGTAACTCATCAAAGCTATTGTGCTAGACACATTGAAGCTAATTGGATTAAAAAAATGGAGGAGTGCAGAAATGAGAAAGTTGTTTTGGTGATGTGCTTGAAACACATATGATGAAAAGTTTAAAGATCAACTAAACAAGCTAGACAAAGTGGATAAAGATGTTGCTAAGGAGTTGGTAGGTAAATCACTTAAGGCATAGTGTAGAGCCTACTTTGACACACATTATAAAAATACAATGATTGACAATAACTTCATTGAATACCTTTAATGCTTGAATTTTAGAAGCAATGAATATGTCAATTTACAAAATATTGAAGGAAATAAAAGTCGAGGTTATGACTTTACTTAAATCATGAAGACAAATATAGGACTTGAAAAACTTATTACAGTCCACAATGCATGAAGTTGTATAATGATTATAGGCAATAACTCATGGATGCACTGTAAACTTTAATGGTGATTATGGTTATTAAGTGTCAGAAGGTGATGAAAGGCATGCTGTGAATTTGGAGCAAAACATATGCATCTGTAGGATGTGGGACTTGTTTGGGATAGCCTGCCCACATTTCATTAAGGATTGTTGCATAAGAAGATTGATGCAGTGATACAATTTACTAATTTTACAGTAAAGAAACCTACTTCTGACCTATAAGCATAAAATGCAGGCTATTAGGGAGTACAATTTTGGAGAGTTGATCATATTCATGCAATGAAATCACCTAAATTGATCAAAATGGTTGGAAGACCTAAGAAGAAACAAGACAGAACAGCAAATGAAGCAAGAAAGAGGAAAGGTGAATGACGTTCATCAAGGAAGGATTCTATAATAACATGCAATAAATATGGAGAATAAAATCACAATGCAAGAGGTTGTTATAAGTAAACATTTAAATAAAGTAATTTTCAACACTTTTAGTTCTTTTAACAGATTTAGTTGTTTTACTATTTTTGCTTCTTTAACCTTTTTAGTTGTTTGCCAAATTTAGTTGTTACATATTTTTAGGTGAAGTTAGTTCTTGTCCAGATTTGGATGTTGGCCAGATTTAGTTGTTGTCCATATTATGCTAAGTCTCTTTGGTTGACAGGGAGAAGGAGATGGACAGATCCCCAAGAAGGGTAACGACAAAGAAAAATTGGTCAGACCTCAACTGGAAGTCAACAATCTAGACACACCTTAAGAACCAACTATTATAAACCTGAATTTGGTACAGAACAGTCTCAACTCTCAATCTACGACACTCATGTTGGTACTCAACAGACTGTAGCTTATGGACCTAAAATTGGTGATGATGAAGACCCATCATTGAGGCCAAGGATCATGTATGAAGAGTTTATATTGCTAGACATGATGAAGACATGAATGGGGACACCAACTGGTAATAGAAGGATTCAATTTACTGGAGATCCAATCAGAGTGTCAACTCCAACTAACTTGCATTATTCACCAATAAAAATTACTTGCAAGGAAAAGAAGTTGTTACATCCAGTCAGTTACATAAAGTCAAAAGAAAACATCTCAAGATGAATGCAAGAAAGGGATTACACCAAACTCCTAATGGTTGTGAAATTTGAAGATTGTTATTACAATTATTTTAACCTTTAAATAATGATTAAGTATTTTGTAATAGGATGAAAATGAATGTAAGATATTTTATTTAGATGTTAAATACGTTCTTAGTTAACATTTTGTGAATTATACTAAGTAAGAATGTTCTTGATGAAATCTTATTTTAGGGGAATTGCAAGTTAGCAATCTTTTCTTTCTTGTTGAATTGCTAAAAAATATTGTAATATTCAAGAATTGGTTTATCTTTCACTGCCAGAACTCTCCGAAAATCACTTGCTTCATTGAAACTTGACAATGATGTATATTCATAGAAAGGAGCTTATTTGTTCCACATATGTCATCATGACTTTTATCAAACCACAAACAACCCAAAATATAAAATTACATAAAACTAAATACATTAGAACATTATAAAGTTGCATTATAAGGACTTTCATAAACTGGATGTACAATTACATTAGTATCAAAATAACAAAATACATCGGGAATTACTTTCAGTGACTGACAAAGTACCTATACCAACAAAACTACATTGAAAATTACTTTTAAGAGTTGAAAAAGTACTCAAATAACATACCACTAAACTATATTCCAAACTAACAATATACAATACTAAATTTATAAATATGCTAATTGAAAAGTTAAAGTTCATTTCCTAATAACATATGTCATGAGAGAAATAGACAAATCAAACAAGCACAACATGATCAAGTTTTATCGGGCCAATTTATTCTCAACTGATCTATTGTTAAAGCATCCACAATAGCAAAAATCTTCAAAGAAGCTACATTCACTGCCAACATATTCCTTTCACACTCAAGAGCTTTTAATTTTTTCTCAAATTTGTTATGGTTATAGCATCATTAACAGCAGAAGCTCCGAAATCAGCTATCTTTTTCATCAAATTATTCCTTTCACTATCACAAACATTCAAATTTTTTTAGATTGTTAATGATATTTATAGCTCTTGGGTGAAATTTTTCATCATTCCAATCCCAAAACATACATGATTAATTCTGTCAAAATCCCATAATATAATTAGCAAAGTGAATCCTAAATTCAATTCAAATAGAAGAATAAAAACTCAAACATAAACTTACCTCAGACATATGACACTTAACAAATAATCTAACTGCAGTGTTGTCTTTCACGCTATGAAATGCTTTACTTCAAGTCCACAATGATACTTTCTCTTCGAGGCAATTGAGCCACTTGGCCCCTCAGACATTCTTAAAAAGAGATTTGGGATAGGGACTAGGTCCGGTCAATTGGAGGAGGAGAAATAAAAAAATTTAGTTAGGGATTAGGTTTGAAGCCTTCTTCGTGAAAGAGGAGATGTGAAGAAGAAGAAGGAGGAGGAGGAGGTTAGGAATATGGTGTGGTCTAATCGATTATTGTGAATGAGGGAGTAAGGATAGGGTTTGATTAAAAGGGTGTGGGTCGGGTATAATATTGAGGCCGATTTTTTAGTTATTTGGTTATTTTTATTTTGATAATTTGAAATTAGTGATGTGGTCCATTTAACTGAGGTCACGTGTAAAAAATAATATTGCAAAATTAGATCTTTGAGCAGTTAAAAAATAACGGCACAGATAGGCACTTTGAGTTATGATAGCCTAACTATTAATGAATGATATGAGTGAGCTTTTTCTGAAAGTTCAGTGACATATTTAAACTTTTTTCCCTAATAAATTTATTCATGCTTCACACGGTCATAAATTCAGAGACCTCCCTTTAAATTTGATTTCATAATACTTACTTCTCTTATAGTTAATGATATAAAAAAATTACACTCTATGACAGTTAGGGTAAAATAATTACCCATTCTAGCCCATGTTTCACTTTATTATTTTTTTAGCCTGATTCTTTTTATTAGTTTATTTTTTTCTTCTTTATTTTTCTTTATTCCTTTTTCTTTTTTGCAGTTTTTTTCTTCTTTTTTCTCTCTCTTCTATTTTTCGTTTTTTCCTATTGTTTTTTCTACTGCTTCTTTTCTTTCTTCTTCATTCTTTTTTTTTTTCCATTAGCTTGTTTTTCTTCTTCTTCTTTTTTCATAATTTTTGTATTTAGATTTGTAGATATTATGTATAAGTTTGATATTTTTTATTATTATAAATTTAAAATTATTTATTAGGTGAACTAAAATAAAAAATTTAAAACTCCTCTATTGTTGAAATTCTTAAAAGTTTGAAAACTCACAAATGAGTTCTGAATTTGTTGAATTTTTTTTTAAAAATTGATAATTGTGATTTGTAGATGATGTCATTTCGAAGTTGTTATTTTTGCTTTTCTTTTTCTCTATATAAAAATACTTATTTTTCTCGTTTCTCTTATGAGTTTTCTCCTCAATCCTAACTCCTTTCTTCTCTTATATCAATAGTCACCCCTTTTTATTGCAATTTAAAAACTACTTTTAAAAATAGCAGTAGAATTTTATTTTATTTTTGTTGTTATTTGCCTTTTATATATCTTTATTGGTATTCTTTTTTACACCTTAGATTTATGAAAAAAGAATAAAGATGAAGAATTAAGTACTGCTTGTTTAATTTCTTAGTCATTTTATTTTGTTGATTTGAAATAGTATTGTATAAAAAAGTCTAAACTAGTTATTCATAGTAAATTAGTCTATAATATATCAATTTTGTATAGGTTTGTATTAATTTTATATAATTATATAAAAGTGTGTATAAATACTTTTGTACACTGTCATACATTTTTTTACATTTTAAAATAAAGCTAATGTAACGACCCGCATGTCGTTACGAGAAGGGAAGAGACTTAGAGTGCTGGAAACATGTTAAGAGAAGGATAGAAAAAGCTGGAAAATAATCTAAGTGTAAAACTGATCAAAATTGGATAGTTACTAGTTCGGGGGATCGTTGTAGCGATGGAATGCCTGTTGCAGCAAGATCACGGTAACGGTCGAGTTCCGCCATGACAAATTTGGAAAGTAACCGCTGGAACCGTCGCAGCAATGCTCTGGCCGGTGTAGTGGTCTTGCTGTAGCTGAAATCCGACTGCTATAGCGGACGACAGGAATTAGAAGTGGGTTTTAAGTGGAAATTCTAGGGTTATATCCCATTATTTTCAAAAAGTGAGAGAACAAAGTCTGAAGGCAATTTCTTCTCCATAGCAAAGAATTGACACCTTAATGTGAGTTTCTTGATCTCTTGCCCCTTTAATGGTTATTGTCAATTATAGAAAACTTAGGGTATCTTTTAATAATGAAATTAAGCTTAGAAACCCTAGGTTGATAAATTAGGGTTGGATCGTGGGGAGTAATGGGATGGTTAGATTAAAGATTTATGGGTAATAATCGCTTCCCAAGGACTTTCTTGCTAACAATTATGTGTTAGACGAGGATGGACACCTAGAAGTAGGTTGAATGAAAGGATTTTACTGTAAAAGTGCCCTAAGAGGGGAGGGTTTGATCTAATTAGACCCATAATTGAAGAGTAAGTAATGAATTACTCTATATTGTGTAGATTTTGAGCATTCCGAAGCTTTGAGGAAGGGCAAAGCTCCCGCAGAGTAGCTGAATTGCTATATTTGAATATCGAGGTAGGTTATAGTCAGAGGATTAGACCCTGTATAATGATTTGTATGCATGTGTGATAATGATATGAGATTGGTCTTCGAACATTATTTGTTGTAAAATGGTTTATCTGAATAATAGTGGAGATCATGTTAATATGAGATGATTATGAACTATTGTGAAAATTTTGTGGAATTGTGAAGTGAATTTAGTGTTAGACCTTGTATAATAATTTGTATGCATGTGAGATAATGGTATGAGATTGATCTTTGGACATTTTTTGTTGTAAAATGGTTTATCTGAATAATAGTGGAGGTCATGTTAATATGAGATGATTATGAACTATTGTGAAAATTTCGTGGAATTATGAAGCGAATTTCTTTAAGAATATATAATGTGAATTGATGATCTGTATTTGTGCAAGTGAGAGAGTGGAATATAGACTCCTAAGTGTTGATATATATGTGTGTGGGGGGGGGGGGTTGTAACCTGTTACATTCAGTGGATGAAAAATGTTTTGGATAGTAAAAGTATCCTGAGATGAGTGGCTTGTACCCGAGGAGAGCATCCGGCAAGCAATAATATTGAGTGGCTCGTGTCCGAAGGGAGCATTCGGATGAGCATATGAGTGGGAGCGGATACCACACCAGTACAGTACATGAATTTCTTAGAGTCCCCTGCAGTTCATGACTGGAAGGGCAGAAATAAGACCCTCTGACATGTATGTACACTGATTTTGTGGATTGAGTATTTATGGTGATATGGCGGTGGCATGTGCCCATCATGTCACCATTTGTTTACTTTGTTTATGTTACGTTTGAAATCATATGTAAGACTGAATGAAGAATGTGCTAAGTGGTTGCAGGAATTATGAATTTTATTTATGTATTTGAAACAAAGGACATGAATCTGATTCTAAGTGTGAAATGATCACGATGCTGGTAAATGTTGAGCAGAGTTTGCTTGTAATTACCTGTTGCATTTGTAAATGATAAAGATTCGTATTTATTGTTGTTCGGACTTGTGCAATATTTGAATTGATCTGTAGAGTATGTGAATCGTTGACACTGATGAACTGATGAAAGTGCCGCTAAGTCTAGCTACTACCTAAGATAGTACCACTACAGCGGAATCTCTTCCGCTGCAGCGAGACCGTTGTAGCATTCAAGTGACTGCTGTAGCGAAAGGCCCAATCCAGTGAGCAGGCCGGCTACCACCTGGATAGAGCTAGTGTACTTGAAATGGTTTCTGTAATTCTGTAAAATGTTGAAGACATGTTTTATATCATTGTTGCTATGTTTACATGTTATTGTATAAGGTCGGTCGATGATGCCTACCAGTGTCGTATTATGTATTGACCCTACCCCTGTACTTTTTTTTCTGAGTGTCGAGTTAGAACCAGGAAGTTCCTCCCGTCCTCACCTGTAAAGCATCATCAATTTATTTGAAAGGTGAGAAGACCAAGGAGGCAGTATCACTCTCCTGTTGAAGATATCCTTCCTTTTCGGACATTTATTTCCTTTGTGTTTTAGATTTAATCGTCCTTATAGTTGTAAGCAGACGTCTGGTGCAATAACAATCAAGTCTTGGGATTATTTTCATTTTATTTGGGTTGTATGAGAGTTGTTATCACTTCTGATAATTCCTTTCATTTTATTATAAACTCATATTTCTTTCTAAATGTTGATGTTGCGGTATTTATTGGAAATTACTGGTTCGGCCACCGGGTGAGAGGGGAGGTTAGTGTGGGTGCCAATCACGGTCATTTTGGATCGTGATAAAGTTGGTATTGGATCTTTAGGTTTGTTGATCTCATTGTACTAAGACAGGTCTAGTAGAGTCTCGCAGATCGGTGGGAAGACATCCGTAACTTATCTTCGAGAGGCTGCAAGACTTTAGGAAAATTCCCTCCTTCCTTCCTTTCATGTGATTACTTGATTCCAATTGGTATCTAGTGATCCGAATTGGTATCTAACCCCTTTTATTCTTTCATTCTTAAATGGTGAGAACACGCGCAAACGGTAACAGAGACGCAACATCTGAACCAGCAGTGGAAGTCGCAGTTTGTGGTAGAGGAAGGGGCAGAGGTTGTAGACAAAGGCCTGCTGCTGCTAGAGGAGGGGCTCGTGTTCCTACTCCAGTCAGGGAGAGGTTTGTGTCTCCCGTACCACCAGCAGTACAGGAGTTGGTGGCTGTTGAAGTGAAAGTTCTGACACATGGAGAAGCTCTTGCTATTCCAACATCCTCTGAGGTTCTGGCTTAGGTCCTCAATCTTCTATGTGGCTTCGTAGGTAATGAAGCAGCATCAGCAACTCCTTTGGGGCAGCAGTCGGGGATACAGCATGCAGCTGTCATGGCTCCTCGAATTGATGACTTGTCGAAAGCTGTCATGTTCCCGATACCAGTAGTGGGACCGGTGATGACGGGGAAGGAGCATAACCTGTTTTGGAGGTTCACCAAATAAAGCATCCCACTTTCTATGGCATGGAGGCGGAGGACACCTATGAGTTCATCATCGACTGTCATGAGAGGCTCCATAAGATAGGGGCGGTAGAGAAGTATGGAGTAGAGTTTGTTACTTTTCAGTTAATGGGGGATGTTAAGCTCTGGTGGAGAACTTTTGTGGAGTGTAGACCAGCGGGGTCACCACAATTGGCTTAGACCTAGTTCTACTCCACCTTCCTAGAAAAGTATGTTCCCCGCACTCTAAGGGACAGGAGATAGGATGAGTTCACCACTATCGAGCAGGGGAACTCATCTGTGGCAGCATATAAAGCTCGATTTCATTCACTGTCCAGGTATGATTTACCTTTATTATCCACGAAGGAGAAGAGGACCGGGCGATTTGTTAAAAGCCTAAATGTGGATCTCCAAGTATCAGCTCTCCAGATGGTTTCCTCAAGTAAGACCTTCCAAGAGGTGGTAGATTATGTGAATTTTGCGGAAGGGGTGAGATAGAAGGGATATGCAAAGAATGCCAAGAAAAAGATTCGGAGAGTGGGTTCCTTTAGTAATTCATTTACCAAGGCTCAGGCACCGCAGGGTTTCTTTGTGCGCCCCATTCAGTCCGCTATGCAAGTGTCAGCCAGAGGTCCGCCAGGGACAGCTCCGCGACCATTAGGTGCGGTTGGGGGTACCCAAATTGTTCGTTCAGACATCGGAGCTTGCCTTATTTTCTTTGTTCCGGCTTAGAGTACAGTGATTGATAAGGTCTTTCATGGGTGTGGCGAGTATGGCCACATCCGCAGATGGTGCCCCAGGTTCAGACAGGGCGGGCAAATTGTTCCTCACCCAGCTCCTCGAGCTTCTGCCCATGTTGGGAGAGGAGGTAGTGCGTTCAGTCAGGATTGTCCACAGTTGGGACGAGGTAGTCAGCTAGCCATTAGAGGTGGTGCTCAGGTGGGTAGGGGTGGCACCTAGTCAGATAGAGGGATGGCACATCCTAGCCAGAGCGATTCTCAAACAGGTAATCAGGTCCATTTCTATGCTTTTCCTGGTAGGCCAGAGGTAGAGGCTTCAGATGCCATTATTACAGGTACGATCTTCGTGTCCGACAAAATGGCTATTGCGTTGTTTGACTTGGGATCTACATTTTCTTATGTGTCTGCTTATTTTACATTCGGTTTGGATCTTATTTATGATGTGCTTGATACTCCTATTGTGTGTCTACTCCGGTTGGGGATTCTGTGTTGGTGGATAGGGTTGTTCGTGATTGCATTGTTGATTTCATAAGGTTTGACACACCGGCAGACTTAATGATCTTGGACATGGTTGATTTTGATATAATTTTGGGAATGATATGGTTGTCCCCTTACCATGTCATTCTAGATTGTCATGCTAAGACCGTCACTATATCGGGGCCAGGGGCGTCTAGGTTAAGTTGAAAGGGAATTATAGCCTTGCTCGTAAGAATCTCACCTCTTATTTTCGTGCTTGTAACTTGATAGAACAGAGTTATTCAGCGTATCTGGCGCATATTCGGGATACTAGTTTTGAGGGTCCTTCCCTAGAGTCAGTTTCGATTGTTCGTGAGTTTTTAGAGGTGTTTCCTGCAGATTTTTCCGGCATGCCGTCAGATTGTGACATTGATTTCTATATAGATTTAGAGCCAAGGACTCGACCCATTTCTATTTCTCCGTACCGAATGGCACCTGCTGAGTTGAGACAGCTTAAGGAGCAGTTGTAGGAGTTGCTTAGTGAAAGGTTTATTAGACCAAGTGTGTCGCCGTGGGGTACCCCAATTTTGTTTTTAAAGAAGAAGGATGATAGTATGCAGATGTGCATCGATTACTGTCAGTTGAATAAGGTAACTATTCGGAACAAGTACCCTCTTACTCGAATAGATGATTTGTTTGATCAGTTACAGGGAGCGACTGCGTTTTCAAAAATTGAATTGAGGTCGGGTTATCACCAACTGAAAATTTGGACTGAGGATATTCCTGAAACAACCTTTTGGACCAGGTATGGGCATTACGAGTTTTTGGTCATGTCATTCGAACTCACTAATGCCCCATCTGCGTTCATGAGCCTGATGAATGATATTTTCAAACCTTACTTGGACTCCTTTGTTATTGTATTTATTGATGAAATCTTGGTGTATTTTAAGACCAAAAAAGAGCATAAAATCATCTAAGAATTGTACTGGGATTGCTGAAGGAGAAGCAGTTGTATGCCAAATTCTCTAAGTGTGAGTTTTGGTTGGAATCAGTGTCTTTTCTAGGACATGTAGTTTCCAAGGAGGGAATCCAAGTTGACCCATAGAAGGTGGAGGTGGTCAGAAATTCGGAGTTTTGTGGGGCTGGCCTTTACTACCGTTGGTTCGTGAAGGGTTTTGTATCCATAGCTTTAGTGCTGACCAAGTTGATGCAAAAGGATGTATCTTTCCAATGGTCAGAGGAATGTGAAGCAAGTTTTCAGAAACTCAAGACTTTGCTAACCACAACACCTGTAATCATTGTAAGGTAAAGACTTTGTTGTTTATTGTAATGCCTCACGATCTGGGTTAGGTGCTGTGTTAATGCAGAAAGGATAGGCCATTGCTTATGACTTGAGGCAGTTGAAGATGCACGAGAAGAATTATCCCACGTATGAACTGGAGCTAGCAGCGGTGGTGTTCGCTCTAAAAATCTGGAGGCACTATTATACGGGGCTGGTTGCGAGGTGTTCACAGACCATTGCAGCTTGCAGTATGTGTTCTCCCAGAAGGATCTCAACTTAAATCAGAGTATATGGATGTAACTACTTAAGGATTACGATATAACCATTTTATACCATCCAGGAAAGGCCAATGTGGTGGCAGATGCGTTGAGTCGAAAATCAGTGAGCATAGGCAGTCTAGCATGCCTGAAGGCTACCCAATGATCGATGGCCAGAGAAGTTCAGACGTTGGCAAATAGCTTGGTAAGATTATCATTGACTGAAACAGGTGGTGTATTAGCTAGCATGGAGGCTAAGTCATCCTTATTAGAGGAAATCAAAGCAAGACAGTTCGAAGATTAAACACTGGCTAAGATTCGAGATAAGGTTTTGCAAGGAGAAGCCAAAGAAGCATTATTAGATGCCGAATGGGTCCTGAGAATAAAAATAAGGGTGTGTGTTCCCCGAGTTGGTGAGGTAATCTAGACTCTCCTGGAAGAAGCTTACAACTCGAGGTACTCCATTCACCCCGGAGTCACCAAGATGTACCACGATCTGAAATAGAGGTATTGGTGGGGCAAGATGAAGAGGGACATTGTTGACTATGTCACTCAGTGTTTGAACTGCCGGCAAATGAAGTGCAAGCACCAAAATCCTGGAGGAGTACTTCAGTGGATGCCCATCCCGGAGTGGAAATGGGGGAGAATAGTGATGGACTTTGTGGTGGGTCTTCCAAAGACATTGGGGAAATATGACTCCATTTGGGTTATAGTTGACAAACTGACCAAGTCTGCCCACTTCTTGCCGGTTCAGGTGACTTACAATGCCAAGAAGTTGGCTAAGCTGTACATGAAGGAAATGATTCGGATGCACGGGGTGCTAGTATCGATTGTGTCTGACAAGGGCACTCAGTTCATCTCACATTTATGGAGAACCTTGCAAGCAAAGTTAGGCACAATGTTGGACTTGAGCACAACCTTCCACCCTCAGACAGATGGACAGTCAGAAAAGACTATTCAAGTGTTAGAAGATATACTGCGGGCATGTGTCATAGATTTTGGGGGCCAGTGGGATAAATTCTTACCCCTAGCAGAGTTCGCTTATAACAACAATTATCACTAGAGCATTGGCATGGTGTCATTTGAAGCTCTGTATGGAAGAAAATGCAGGTATTTAATTGGTTGGTTTGATGCATTTGAACTGAGACCCTAGGGAATTGATCTGCTGAGGGAGTCCTTGGAGAAAGTTCGAATAATTCAGGACCGTCTGGTAGCTGCCCAGAGTAGACAGAAGCAGTACACCGACAAAAAGGTGAGGAGTATAGAATTCATGGAGGGAGAGCAAGTGTTGCTCAAGGTATCTCCTATAAAGGGGGTGATGAGGTCCGAAAAGCGGGGCAAGCTTAGCCCGAGGTTCATCGGACCGTTCAAAATACTGTGGGAGAAGTAGCATATGAGCTGGCATTACTACCAGGGTTGTTTGGAGTACACCCAACGTTCCATGTCTTAATGCTGAAGAAGTATCATAGAGATGGGACTTACATTATCAAATGGGACTCCGTGCTATTAGATGAGAATTTATCTTACGAGGAGGAGCCTGTAATGATATTGGCTAGAGAAGTTCAAAAGCTGAGGTCAAAAGAAATTGTGGCAGTAAAGGTTCAATGGAAGAATCGTCCTATAGAGGAAGCCACTTGGGAGACCGAGGCTGATATACGAATCAAGTATCCTCAGTTATTTGTGGAATCCGATACGTTTTCTTCCTTACTTTCATTGTAGGCCATTCGGAGATGAATGGTGTTTTAATTGGTGTTTAATGTAATGACCCACATGTCGTTACGGGAAGGGAAGGGGCTTAGAGTACTGGAAACAGGTTAAGAGAAGGATAGAAAAAGCTGAAAAATAATCTAAGTGTAAAACTGATCGAAATTGGGTAGTTACTGGTTCGGGGGACTACTGCAGTGGATCGTGGTAACAGTCGGAGTCCTGTCGTGATGAATTTGGAAAGTAATCGCTGGAACTGCCGCAATGGTGCTCTGGCCGCTGTTGTGGACGACGGGAATCAGAAGTGGTTTTTAAGTGGAAATTCTGGGGTTATATCCCATTATTTTCAAAACGTGAGAGAACAAGTCTTAAGGTGATTTCTTCTCCAGAGAAGAGAGTTGATACCCTAAGGTGAATTTTTTAATCCCTTGCCCCTTTAATGGTTATTGTTGATTGTAGAAAGCTTAGGGGATCTCTTAATGATGAAATTCTAAGTTTAGAAACCCTAGGTTGATAAGCTAGGGTTGGATCGTGAGGAGTAATGAGATGGTTAGATCAAAGATTTATGGGTAATAATTGTTTTCCAAGGACTTTTTTGCTAACAATTATGGGTTAGACGAGAATGGAGACCTAGAACTAGGTTGAATGGAAGGGTTTTACTATAAAAGTGCCCTAAAAAGGGAGGATTTGATCTAATTAGACCCATAATTGAAGAGTAAGTAATGAACTCTGTATTGTGTAGATTTCGAGCATTCCGAAGCTTTGAGGAAGGGCAAGGCTCTCGTAGAGTAGCTAAATTGCTATCTTCGAATATCGAGGTAGGTTATAGTCAGAGGGTTAGACCCCGTATAATGATTTGTATGCATATGTGATAATGGTGTAAGATTGGTCTTCAGGCATTATTTGTTGTAAAATGGTTTATCTGAATAATAATGGAGATCATGTTAATATGAGATGATTATGAACTATTGTGAAAATTTCGTGGAATTGTGAAGTGAATTTCTTTAAGAATATATAATGTGAATTGATGGTCTGTACTTGTGCAAGTGAGGGAGTGGAATGTAAACTCCTAAGTGTTGATATATATATTGGGGGGGGGGGGGTTGTAACCTGTTACATTCAGTGAATAAAAAATATTTTGGATAGTAAAGTATCCTGAGATGAGTGGCTCGTGCCCGAGGAGAACATCTGGGCGAATGATATTGTTGAGTGGCTCATGTCCGAGGGGAGCATCCGAATGAGCATATGAATGGGAGCGGGTACCACGCCCGTACAGTACATGAATTTCTAGAGACCTTTTAGGTCATGATTGAAATGGCAGAAATAAGACCCTCTGGCATATATGGACACTGATTTTGTGGATTGAGTATTTATGATGATATGACGGAGGCGTGCACGCGTCATGTCACTATTTGTTTACTTTGTTTGTGTTACGTTTGAAATCATATGTAAGACTGAATGAAGAATGTGCTAAGTGGTTTGCACGAATTACGGATTTTATGTATATAATTTGAAATGAAGGACATGAATCTGATTCTAAGTGTGACATGATCACGATGCTGGTAAATGTTAAGCGGAGTTTATTTGTAATTACCTGTTGCATTTGAAAATGATAAAGATTCATATTTATTGTTTTGAAACCCAATTTTGACCTCCCGATACATTATTTAGGTTGCTATTTTACTTGTAAAATTTTAAATATTTTTAAATAGTCACAATATTTTTATATTATTATTATTATATACGTAGTAATGTTACCATTTAATATTTTTTCTAGTTAATTGAATGTCATTATTATTTTTGTTATATTCACAAGTAAAAAATTTTCTTTGTGTATTATTATTATTATTATTATTATTATTATTATTATTATTATTATTATTATTTTAAAAAAATTATTATTTTTTCTACAATATGTATCAATTATGGTAATTTAATATTAGAAGATTTTCCATGACTAAGTCTTTTCAACCTTATTAAATATGGTACAAGGAGATTTCTTGAAAGATTTTGATCTTGTTAGTTAAAGAAACTAATCCTTTGACTAATTTTATGGATTGTTTTATTCTCCTACCGAAATTGATTTAGTGTGTACATAATTATGGTAAGATTGGATTTGATTCTATTAATTGGGATGATTTTTGCCTTGATTTGATTTTTTTATTAATTAGAATGAATTATTTATTTTTGACAAATACTCAATATGGTTTCAGCTTTGATAACTAAGGAAAAAAGGATTCCCTAATCACTTTTTATTTTCTTCCTTATCTTAATAGTCTATTCTTGAGATATAAAAATAGACGTTCTACTCTTTTCCAGAAGAGGGAGGAGGATTCTTTAAACAATGCTCATTCAAACCTAACATGCTCTCTACCAATATAACTTTGCCCTCCCTCTCTAGTAAAAAAGAAAATAGTATTTTCTTCTTATTTTATTCTTGCTGAAAATTTAACGTCCCTCTTGCTTTGAAAAATCATTAAATACTAAAGCCCCTTAACTGGTTAGTCAATTCAACTCTGCAAATTTTCATTAGTTTAATTCCTTTTTATGATTCATGTTGACGTGTGTAATTTTTATTTGACTTATCGTCTACTAGACCTTTATGTCATAAGAGCACTATTAATCTTTGAATTTCATTTTTCACTGCAATCTTATCTTTTCATATATATATATATATATATATATATACACATACATACATACATATTGTTGTCAATATGTATATATGCTTGTTTTCCTATGTTTGTCTATATTTAAAGCGGGTATTTATTAATTGATTTCGAGATGCCTTGAAGAGTCGCCTTCGGGTTTGGATCAGAAAACGGATGATTTGACTATTTAAAAGGAGTTTAAATTGATATTATGCACTTTATTTATTTTTATTTATTATTTATTTCACCATTTGTAATAATGTACAAACGCTAATAATAGTGAAAATGGGGTGTTTAAAGGGGACGGAAAATTATGTGTTATGTGCTTAGATTTTTCTTTCTTTTAATCGCTTTCAAATTCGCATTTGTCTTGCCAAATTATTTTTTTATGAAAGTATTGTCGATTCTCTCTTTTAAATATGCAATGAATACTATCCCTTAACTATAGTTATTGAGAAAGTAGAATGAATTACGAGGTCTAATTCCGAATCTTTGAAACTAAGCCGACCCTTTCCCCAAAAGCAACATCAACCAAAGTTTTTTTTTTCAAAAATCATTATGTGTATTTATGTGTAAATATTTATTTGCTTATATTTAAAAGATTCAAATCATTATTAAAATTTTAAAATATTTTATTTTATTTTCAATTTAATACCGACCTCCAATTAACTTGTTGCTAAGGTTGAAGGTCACGATTCATAATATCGTGTGGCCATCCCTATAAAGCAACAAACATTCTTTTAGGCTTTCAACTCTTTTAAGCTTATCAAATAAAAAAATGTGTTTTAAATTATCATAAAAGTATTAATGAATTATAGTCCTTCTTTTATTTTTATTTTGGGGTGATTTAGTTTTATATGTTGTGAGTTAGTAAACAAAATATTGTTTATGGTATTTTTCAAATTTTTCCTCTTTGCTTGTCTGAATAATTTAGATCCTTTAATCAATAATGTCTTTGTCCTCCTTATTGATCGCGTATTTAATAAATAAATCTATTTGTCTTAAGCATTTAGTATCACCTTTAAGAAATAAGTTTAAAATACATAACTTCTTCCTTTGAACAAAAGTATTTTATGTTTAGTAAATAAGTTTTGTTGAAATTGTTTGTTATTTAAACTTTATATTAAATCAGTGTATTAATTTAATTTACGTTGAGATACTCATTTTTAAAACAAATTTTATAAGTCTAATTAGGAAATAGTTTAATTATTATTTTTGACACATAGTTTCCGCATTAATTTAATAAATGACTTAATTTTCTATTTAATTTATTTATATTGTGATTTAATTGTCTTGTGTACTGAATACTTTGTAATATTTTTATTTTGATAAGTTTGCATTATTTTATTATTTAAATTGCATATTAGTCATGAATTAATTTAATTTTGCTTGAGTATTTATTTTGTTGAAATAAATTTGCTCGATAAAATTTTAGCTTGTCTCATCATTTAGTTTTCGCATTAATTTGAAAAGTGTTTAATTTTTGTTTAACTTATTTAGTCATTTTAATATTATATGAAATTATTTTTCTAATCACTTAGTAAATTAATTAGTCCTTATTTGACAACTTAGTTTTCCCCACATAAAATGAATCCGGAAGGGATCCACAGTTGTGGACCTCGAAAGGTGCCTAACACCTTCCTTTCGAAGTAATTTGAACCCTTACCCGACTCTGGTGACCTAGGCTAGTATAACAGACCCTTAGGTTAGTACGGTGCCCTAACGCACCTCAAATCGTTAGGTGGTGACTCTTCTTCTCTTTGAATAAACTCTTAAGAGTTGTTACATGTCGAGTTCCGCTTTCCGCGAGGAAACTGGGGCGCGACATATTGTTGCTTAGACTTGTGCGAAATTTTAATTGATCTATAGAGTATGTGAATCATTGACACTGATGAACTGATAAATTGATGAACTGATGAAGGTGCAGCTAAGCCCAGCTACTGCCTAAGGCAGTACCGCTGCAGCGAAACCTCTTCCGCTGCAGCGAGACTGTTGTAGCGGTTAAGTGAACGTTGCAGCGGAAGGCCCAATCTAGTGAGCAGGTCGGTTGTCACCTGGGTAGAGCTAGCATACTTGAAATGGTTTATGTACTTCTATAAAATGTTGAAGACTTGTTTTATATCATTGTTTCTACGTTTACACGTTATTATATAAAATCCGCTAATGACACCTACCAGTACCGTATTATGTGCTAAACCTACCCCTGCACTTTTTTTCTGAGTGCAGAGTTAGAACCAGAAAGTTCCTTACGTCCCCACCTGTAAAGCAGCAACAATTTATTTGAAAGATGAGCAGACCAAGGAGGCACTATAACTCTTCCATTGAAGATGCCCTTCCTTTCCGGACATTTATTTCCTTTGTGTTTTAGATTTAATCGTCCTTAGAGTTGTAAGTAGACGTCTGGTGCAATGACAATCAGGTCTTGTGATTATTTTCATTTTGTTTTGGTTGTATGAAGATTGTTACCGTTTCTGATGATTCCTTTCGTTTGATTATAAACTCTTATTTCTTTTTGAATGTTGATGTTGGTTTTACTGGGAATCACTGGTTCGCCCATGTTATACCCCGCAAGTTTCTAATATTTACACGGCCTATTCGTACGTTGATTAAGAGTTTTAGAGTGCAATACGTGTGAGAAAGGGGCCCGGGGAAAGGTCGAACGAGCACAGGGTCGGGACCGCGCGGGAGGAGGCCGGGCCAGCTGCCCAAAGGGGCAGTGTGGCACGGACCATGCCCTCTGCGATGGGCTTAGTGACACGGCCCTAGATTGGCGCGATAAGGTCCGTGCCACGGACCCCTGTCCACTGCCTCAAGTATATATATGCCTCTCTCTTTGATTTCAGTTCATTTTTCAAGTTTATATTCGGCCAGATAGGGAAACAACACAGAAATCAATATTTTTCATCCGTTTACGCTACGAAACACTGCCCGAATTCAAATTAACATCAGGTATTGAAGTTTAAGGTTGCACGGAGCATTGTTACAGAGTTATTTTCACGAAATTCATCCGGCGAATCGTAACCCCGCCGAGCTAAATTTGTTGGAATTGCTCCAAACTAGTGTCAATATGATCACAGGCTTAAAGTAAGCATTTCTTCCTTCTGGACTTTCGAGAAATTATGAGTTTTTAACCGTGTTCCGTTAAGTTAAAATATAGTTAATATTTATATGTAAAGTTATCATTTTCTCCGAATTTAGCACTGAAATTAGTCATTTTCCCTAGTAATATGATTGCAGTTGAGAAGAGCAGTTAAATACGAACTAAAACTCGCCAGTTAATCAATAATCGGTAAATGAGGTATGTAAGGCAGTTTCCTTCGGCAAGTTAGTTTCCTTAGCATGATAACCCAGTTTGAATCCCAGTAAGAGTACCAGAAGCATGTCTATTATGATTAGTTGTTGTTATTAGCTGAAACCCGTATTTCACGTTTAGTTGGGATGGATTATGCCTATATAGCCTTCATGACCGACCCCAGGATTATTAGCTGTGTCGACGCCCGCCAGGGGCGAGATAACATCGCTTTACGGAGCGGTATGTCGTCCGCCAGGGACGAAGATGGGGTCCCAGGTCCTCATATGCCGTGGTTGGCTCTATACACCCCCGTCGAGCCTCGTGCCCAGTGTGCAGATATCAGGAGTCCACTGGACTCAGACATAGCTACAGTCAGGGGCCGAGCGGGCTCAGTTGCAGACCCAGGGGACCGGTAGGTCAGCTATAGCTATTAGTCGACCCAGTGCGATCTTGAAAGGGGTATATAGACTGAAGTGTACTCACCAGGGCTTATAGGGTCCCCAAGTGGATTATTTTGTGTTGATTGTACCTTCCGGCTTATGGAGGCCAAGTAAGGTTTTTGTTTACTTTAGTTATTAATAAATTAGATAGTAAGAAGTTCTATTACTTAGGTATGATCTCTACCCCTTCACTTCAGTTATTCTCAGTTCTATCTCTTTATTTCAGTCATTTACAGTTATTGCCTTACATATTCAGTACATATTGTACTGACGCCCTTTCTGGGGTGATGCATTACTTGCCTGCAGGTACAGATAGACGAGGAGCAGGTCCCTCGTAGCTTTCAGTCAGCATCATCATAGCAGTTAGCTCCTTTCTTCTGGAGCTTGTAGATAGAAGGTTTACTTCTTTTTGATTGTATAGTTTATGGGTAGTTCGAGGCCCTGTCCCGACCATCATATTACTCCTAGAGGCTTGCAGATTGTTTCTATTCCCCTGTGGTTATCTGTTATTGGCCGTGTAGGGCCCATATATGTTTTAGTTTACGTGTTGGCCGTGTGGGCCTTGTTTAGCTGATAGACTAGTGGCCTTGTCGGTCATAGTTTAGCTTAGCACTGAATTTAATTTACAGTCACAACTAGATATCATGGTGGCCTTGTCAGCCCAAATAGGATTCCCTGTTATTGTCGTTTCTGGTTAGCTGTTTTGTTTACAGGTGGCTATAAGGGCTTGTCAGCCGGAGGTTGTATTTACAGCCGAGAAATAGCTCGTTGTTTTCTTGATTTGGGAAGTAAGCCTGCACCAGGAGTGCATAGGTCTAGTTAAGTCAGTTCAGATTCTAGTAGGGCACCAGGTGCCAGTCATGCCTCCCAAGGTGGGACATGACAGCCCACCGGAGGAGGGGAGGAGTTAGTGTGGGTGCCAATCACGACCATTTTGGATCGTGACAGTTAATATATTGTCTACAATAAGTGTATAATGTTGTATAATATTGTATAATGTTGTATACTGTTTGTATAAATATTGTTGCGGAAATTGTTTTTTGGCTATACGAATGTAAATTTAAAATATGACTATGTGGATATAATATTTTATATTGAAATATATATTTTTAAAAATATCCCAGATGATACTATGCCTACCTCCTTTATTTTGGTTTATTTATAACAATACTTTTAGTTAATTTATTTTTAAATTTAATAAAATGTGGAATACATAATCTCAAAACGATTCAAGAGATAGAATTTTTTAAATAAAAAGAAGCAATCACAATAAAACAACAACCAGTTATTACGTAATCTCCTTGATGCATTCCAGTGACTTAATATCATCTTCTATCCTCAACATTAAGTGCTAGCTCGTATTACATCAAGTTGCAATGTAAAGTATCTAAGTTCTTTCCAACTACAATAAGATAGAACTCCTAGTATGAGAAAAAAGGTAGTAACTCACACAATTTTTAATCCTTGATGAATCACGTAATTATAGATGCTTGAACAATTATAAATTCTATATATTATTTATTTAGTTAACTTTGTTATGAAATAAAATTTACTGTTATTTTGATGTCTCTTATGTACTGAAAAATTATACTCTTCGGTAAATTAAGGCCCCGTTTGGCTATTCGAGATGAAATCATTAAATTGGAAGTTTTGTTTGGACTTGCAATTTGAAATTTTTAAATTGTATTTTTTTTTCATGAACATAAAAATCCTATAAGTTGTGAAAACTATTAAAATATTCTCAATTCTTATACTTACCAAATAAGTAAAAGTTCATAACAAAGTATAATACACTACCACAAAGCCATACTAAAGAAAATACAATATTTATTGATTGAACTTTAGTTCAATAAAAAGTAAAATTGAACATGAGTTGTAGTGTACTACTCTCTAATACAATCCTCCCAAATGGTTGGTAAAGGTTGGTACGAATAATAATGCTAATAATAAATTTATTTATATCTAAAATAAATGGAAGGTAAATATACTTGGTCTATATAAAATGGTGAATTTTTTTATATAAAATATAAACTTATGGGTCAAATTTTATATTTAAAAAAAGTCCATCTCATGATTTAAAATCATGAGATAAAATCGCATATTCAAACACTGATTTTATCTCATAATTTTAAATTACAAAATAAAATTACATATTCAACAAGTACTAAATAAAAAATAAATGTGAAATATAAAGCAATCAAAACAAAGAATTTTATGTAAAAGAATTCCTCTTCCATGAGTCAAAATCAATCTCTCTATCTTCAAATTACAACTAAGAATTCACTAACATTGTAATTTAATCCCATGTTACATTTAATCCCTTCTTTTTAATTGTTATTTTCGACTGATATTATATATTTGAATTGGAGCTCTGATACGTAATGTTTTTTCTATATAAAATGTTGGAACTTTCTTAAATTCATAAAAACAAAGTCAAAACCTTTTCTTCTTGTTGTAATTTTTCATAAAATAGTGTTTTTTTATCTCACATAATTTCCTGCAAAAACGTTTGAATATTTTAAACTTTTATATACGTATGCACTAAAATTAATTTAATATTATTTGTTGTCCTCCATACTTCATAGAAAAGAAAAGAAAAAAGTGAATGGTGCTCTAGGTTGAATTTTCATTTAATACTTTATTTTTTAACTTTTCATTAGTGATGCACCGACTTTAAAGAAATTCTAGATTTATTTTTAGACATAGACTTTTATTAATAGTAAAAATCCTCAAGAAGGAAAGTACAAGTTAACCACGCTAAATTTTATTTTACCTTTTCTTGCAAGAGGAAATTAAATAATTCACTATATAAAAGAGAGTATAAAATATCGAGAGAATTAACTTTATAACTCACTCAAAATAAAAAGAGGTTCACACAAGAATTATATTACCACTTGTATCTCACAAATTCTCCCCCTAAACAAGACTCTCAAAATCCTTAAGACTACATTGTGGATGCTACTAAGTTAAGAGGAAGCAACCTCAATTTATAGAGTCCAACACCTTTTTCTACAGGAGAAAGAATTAACCAAAAATGGAAAATCTGTGTTTTCCTTTTAGAAAAAGAAAAACCCAATTATGGTAAGAAAGTCAAGACGAAACCCCAACAATTCTCCCTTTTGGCTTGAATTTCTGACAAAATAAATTTGCTCCATCTTCTTCATGTAACCTTCAACGGGTTGACTCTCCATCTTCAAATCTCCTCCATTAAATCTTTGTCTCTACACAAAGTAACACTCCAATAAAATTTCTCAAACAAAAATCTTCATTATAGTCAAATCCATTCCGACTAGAACTAAATCCACCAAATTTGAACCTCGCTCTGACCAAATTGTTGGGATTTTTGTCTTGACTTTCTTCTAGTGCCACTTGTTAGGATTGAAATAATCAGGTGTCATGCAGAAGTTAACGCATCAAACCTTGAAAGATGCCAAATAAGAAGACAGATAAGAAATATATCAAAAGAGACACAATAATTTAACGTGGTTCAGTCAATTGACCTACATCCACAAGAGGAGATGGGCAATCCAATATATAAAAGAGAGAACAAAATATCGAGAGAAATAACCTCACAAATTCACTCAGAATAAAAAGAGGTTCACACAAGAATTATATTACCACTTGTGTCTCATAAATTCTCCCCCTAAATAAGACTCTCAACACCCTTAAGACTACATTGTGAATGTTATTAAGTTAGGAGGAAGGAGCCTCAATTTATAGAGTCTAAACACTTTTTCTTACAAGAGAAAGGATTAGCCAAATATGAAAAATTAGTGTTTTCCTTTTAGAAAAAGGAAAACTCAATTATGGTAAGAAAATCAAGGCAAAAACTCCAATAAGTCTCCCCCTTGGCTTGAATTTCTGACAAAATAAATTTGCTCCATCTTCTTCATGTAACCTTCAACGGGTTGAATCTCCATCTTCAAATCTCCTCTATTAAATCTTTGTCTCTGCATAGAGTAACACTCCGATAAAATTTCTCAAACAAAAATCTTCATTATCGTCAAATACATTATGGCTAGAACTAGATCCGCCAAGATGAATACCGTTTAAACCTTGCTCTGATACCACTTGTTAGGACTAGAATAATGAGGTGTTATGCGGAAGCTAACAAACAAACCTTGAAAGACGCCAAATAAGAAGACAGACGAGAAATATAACAAAAGAGACACAATAATTTAACGTGGTTTGGTAAATCGACCTACATGTACAAGAGGAGATGAGCAATCCAGTATATAAAAGAGAGTACAAAATATCAAGAGAAATAACCTTACAAATTCATTCAGAATAAAAAAAGGTTCACACAAGAATTACATTACCACTTGTGTCTCACAAATTCTCCCTTACACAAGACTCTCAAAGTCCTTAAGACTATATTGTGGATGCTACTAAGTTAAGAGGAAGGAGCCTCAATTTATAACGTTCAACACATTTTTCTACAGGAGAAAGGATTAGCTAAATATGGGAAATCTGTGTTTTCCTTTTAAAAAAAAAAAAGAAAAACCCATTATGATAAGACAATCAAGAAAAAACCCAACAATTCTCTCCCTTGGATTGAATTTCTGATAAAATAAATTTGCTTTATCTTCTTAATATAACCTTCAACGGCTTGAATCTCCATCTTCAAATCTCCTCTATTAAATCTTTATCTCTACACAGAGTAACACTCCGATAAAATTTCTCAAACAAAAATCTTTACTATCGTCAAATACGTTGCGGCTAGAACTAAATCCGCCAAGATGAACGTCGTTTGAACCTCGCTCTGATACCACTTGTTAGGACCAAAATAATCAGGTGTCATTGATAAGAAAAAAATATAATAATAAAATAAATAAATAATTAACTTTTTATCACTAATATCTTTTATTTTTAAAAAAAATTATTTGTAGGAATATTATAACAATTAAGGAGACAATTGGCTAGAGAAGAGAAAGTATGAAGATTACAACCATCACTTGCCAACATGGAAATCGAGATTCCGAAATAAGAAGAAAATAAAGAAAAGAAAAAAAACAGAAAAGAAAAAAGGACAAGTTGCAAATAGAAGGAAATTGCTATGTAGTTTATGTTACATTAAGTGTTAAGGAGAAATCAAGTTGGCAACTTGATTTGCTGCAAAGATTGAAAGGCTGCAAATTTCTCTTGACATGGGATCCACCAAACCAAAAAAAAGATATTTATATTAGTGCATGCCATGGTAAGACTCTATAACGGAGTTATTATTGAGCAGCTTGGTGAATGGAAGGAGGGGAGAAAAGCACTTCAATTATTTTTGCTTCTTCTACTACTTCTTTAGTTATTTGATGTTGGAAATACTCCTAACTTCTGTTTTTAATTAAATAGCAGAATTATTCTTCTTGAATATTTCTTCTATTTTCTTATCTAACGGAGAAGAATATTTTCATTAGTAGTACCAAATCTAGTCTGGAGTAATTTTCTATTGTGTTGGGAAAATGATGAATCTTGATATTTCTATATAATAGTAAGTATTATTCCTAAACTTCACGTGCGTAAGCTGAAGCTTTATATTTAATTTTTATCCGTGTTACAGTTATATGTTATTTTATTTATTAACATCTATATATTCTATACTACATATTAACATATGATTAATTCTGTAATCGAGAGAGGCGGAAGAAATAATACAGTTAATTGGAGTATTGCTAGATTGTTAATATTTATTTGGTGACATCTGTCTACTTTATATTATAATTAATTTTATCAGTTACTTGTAATCGAGAGAGGCAAATAGTGTAATAATTAGTTATAACAAGTAGGTAACCGAAAGAGACTTTCAAGAGCATGTCTTAATTCAAGTACAAATTTTTGGCTCTTTGATATTACTATTTTGACGATTAAATTATATAACCAAGAGAAGTGCATTTAATTGTTCAACTTTAGTTATAATATATAAATATAATCGTAAGAGGTATTTATACTTTTATGAGAATAGAAGTTAAGGAATAAGGAATTTACTTTATAAAAGAGAAGTATCGAGTGAATTCCCAACACTTTTTAACATATTGAAAGAAAGAAAATATTTTCTCTAGCTTTTTCTTGGCTTACGTAATATTAATTATTTAATTCACCATTCAACTTTTTCCGATTTTCTTAAATAGTAATTAAAACAAGAAATGTCTGTAGAATAGATAAACCAATCCCTGACAACTTTCTATACTATTATTTGACAGAGTGAGAGTTAAAAATATATATACACCAGTGATTCGCCAGTCATGCAGAAGCTAACACACCAAACTTTGAAAGATGCCAAATAAGAAGACAGACGAGAAATATAACAAAAAAGACACATAATTTAATGTGGTTCGGTAAATCGACCTACACCCACAATAAGAGTCACAAATTCACTCAAAATAAAAAGAGGTTCACACAATAATTATATTACCACTTGTGTCTCACAAATTCTCTCCCTAAATAAAACTCTCAAAACTCTTAAAATTACATTGTGAATGCTATTAAGTTAGGAGGAAGGAACCTCAATTTATAGAGTCCAACACCTTTTCTTACAAGAGAAAGGATTAGACAAATATGAAAAATTTGTGTTTTTCTTTTAAAAAAAAAAAAAAACTTATAAAATAGTGCACATATATATATATATATATAGAATGAATAATGAAATATATATGTAACTACATGTGAGTTATAAATATCTTATAAATATTTATATATGTGTGCATCAAATAATACATGTAAAATATATATATGCACACAGAGTGTATGTAAAATATATACTAAATATGTGATGTATGTAGCTACATACACGAGGGAAAATAATTTACGAAATGTAATTAAATATATATATATGTATATACTAATATGTATGAAAAAAAACCTATAATATTATAACTTGTAAAATATATTTATAAATAATAAAATGTATATATAGATAGACACATACTTTCTCATTTATTTTCATTTGTCCACTAAAAAAATATTTTTTTTTTATCACTTTCAACCAACAATCACTCGCTTCAATTTATTTTTAGCTTTCTACTATATTAAAAATATATTTTTTATTTTTATTTATCACTTTTAACATATAAAGATAATCATTTCTCAAAATTTAAAATTATATTAATATAAATATCATAATTACTCATATTAATTAATTACTACTTTTTTAAAACTTGCAGAATTCAAAGTAGACAGACAAAAATTCTTCTCGCTCAATTCAATGAAATTCTAGCAAAGCAATGACAACGATTTTTGTTGTGGTTATTAACCACTTCAAACACAAATTACGATTTTGGCCATCTTAAACTCATTTCACGCCAACAAGCCGAGTTTGAAACCATTTAAAAGTAAAACAACATGAAAAAATATCGCAGGCTATCTAGTCTAGCCGTTTTGAAACCATCCAATTGAATGACAACTCACATTTAAGAAACGAGCAATTCTAACGGCCTACGTCTTATTACGGTTAGTGATTGTCGGCAAAACCTAGTACCACACTGAAAAAGCAGCGCTATTATCATGCATGATTGGTTCAACCCCAATACAAAAAGGCATCTCACATGATTAAAACATAGAAAACAAAGCTCAGCCGCACTTTATTCCAACAGAAACCACCCTCCGCTAGTTGCTGAATCTTCACCCCCCACAGGAGTAATTAACCTTGGAGGCCTATAATACCTGGCAAGAGTGACAATACCCCATGTGTTACTACAAGCATAATTAAGGACAAAACCAGGCTTGCCCATATCATTCTAAAAAAGCAGATGATTCAAAGTTGTCATTTGAAAGCACATTGGCTAATCGAAAACTCAGATATGAAAGCAAAAGGATCTTGAATGTTTCGATTTACTTGAAATAACTAGCCTAGAAGAATCGTTTGAAAGAGAGAACCACAGAGATTAAACAAATGACTATAGTCTGCCCATCAGCAGTTGATCAATGTAACTACAACGCATAGTTTAAATGACTAAAAGCAGAAAAAGATGAGCCACATAAACAACAAATCTAGTCCCAGAATGTAAACGACACAAGACAATAATTTACTTACCACAAGCAACCCTTCCACCAGCATTTCCAGTGGTTTTGCTGAGCTCGTGTCCTCCTAAAACAGCAGGAAAACAAATTTTATGTCGGATTAAGTGAAAATGGTTAAAAATATGTTTTTTAAAAAGGTACATTATATTTCAACCCTGTCCATCAAATGATTTTGGATGCTCCTACACCTGACACCAGGTCTCTTTACATGCAAATACTAGACCTCGTACCTAAAATAGCCAACTCTTTGGTCCATAATCCTAATCTCATAATATCGTTGTACACCCAGTACATTTAGAGCCTGTTTGGTTAAGCTTATAAGTTGGTCAAACCATCTTATAAACACTTTTTAACTTTTTGAAGTGTTTGACTTAGCCAAAAAGTGCTTTAAAAAAGTAAAAAAGTGCTTTTAAAAGCTAAAAAGCAAAAGTTGGTTTGCCCCAACTTTTCATTTTTTGGCTTATAAATTATTCTTTGACCAATATATTTATTACCTTTTTATCCTCATATTGTTTTCATAATTTCAAAAATACCCTCAAGCAAATAAAACCTAGCAAATCTCTCTTCTTCTCTTTCTTTCCTAATAAAAAGTAAAGGGGAGATTTGCCTAATTTTATTCAAATTATATATTTTAAAAATTAAAAATAACATAAATAATTAGTTTATATTAAAAATAAATATAAAAATAAATTAATTTAAAATTTAAATATTTTAGAAATAAAAATATCAAAGTAATTTACTTTTTATAGTGTTAAAAGCTTTAAGAGCATTTCAATTATTTGACCAAAAATAAGTGTTTAACAACACTTATATACCAAACATATCAATAACTTTTTTCCGGCTTCATTATTTATAAAATAAGTTTCAGCACTTAAAAAGTGTTTTAAGCACTTATGTTTAAAATCCACTTTTTTGAGCTAAAACCAAACGGGCTCTTAATTGCAACAGTAGTCCACTTCCCTACCTTCTACTTTCAGAACCAAGTTGATACTTGATAATCATGATCATCCCCTTTGAGTATTTGCATTTGCGGCCTCACAATCTACAAAATAAGGAACATCCTTCTTGCAGTCCAAGTGCACACATTAAAAGGATAACCTAGGGTCTTAGTCCAGCCTCAATCCCGAAAGATATAACAGTAATTTTAGGTGGATAAAGCAAAGGCCTCACAATGACTTAACTGTAAGCCAAAAGAAAACTCAAAAGTTTATCGTTGTAATATATTCTTCTCATTAGTTCTCTCAGTCCACCCTTCTTTCAATCAATCACAAGTACCAGTTTCGGGCTAAAATCAAATTACATCCAACATCGGCAATGTAAATCCATATCTCTCTCTCTCTCTCTCACACACACACAGAGAGAAATAAAAGAATTTGTTCTGTTGACTGCATTATGTGACTTTAAGTTTTTCACCAATACAAAACAAGGGAAGAGAGAGAGAGAGGCATAATTAACCAAAGCAAGCATCATGGAACAAAAGAATTTCTAGAACAATTTGTCCAAAAAGAAACTTAAGAACTGTGTTTGGCAGCTAGTGTTCTTAGCAAACTGACCCACGTCAGCTCCAACCACCCACATTTCACAGCCAGTCCACACACTGTCCTATTTCCAGATTTAAATTCAAAATTGAAACCTATATAACAGCAACCATTCCTGTCCACAGGGATTGTGTTCAGTGGTAAGAACGCCACACGTGATGTGTAAGTTAAGTACATGTCATAGTTTAAACTATACACAGACAATATCCTAGTATTTAAGTGGAGAATGGTAGAGGGTGGGCCATTATCCACCAATTGCACCACTGGCCTCTGGTAATTACATGACCATCAAGAAAATAAGAGAACCCATTCATTCCTAGAGGGTGTATATATGGAGATCACATCCACATTCTTCAAGGAGATTTAACATCACCACAGGAATGCACCTCCCTTCCCAGTTGATTTTTGAGACACCAATTACCTGGCTATCTAATTCTCCTCAATATACAGAGAATGGCAAATCCGTTGATGGAAGAAAAAGATGAGATCTTATGGATGCTGGGGAGATGTGGAAAAGATAAAAGTGGATCCTTGCTAGTGGGACCATGGTTAGACTAGAGCCCCTTTCTCTTTCACTTTGACTAGTCTTATTTAAATGAAACTTCATCATTTTCTTCAAGATTAACCTAGAACATATGCCACGAACAATCACACCTGGACTTCTTCCTTCTCGGATCCGTAATATTTTCAATTGCTATACCGGATATTCTAAACTGACTCCATAAACAAAACACATGAAATGGAAATAAAGGTTTCTATGCTTTTTTGACCAGCGGTGAATTGTGAAAGCTTAGTTAAAATTATATGTCAAGCACTATGGGCATAATGGAATGTCGCTGGCTGCAAACTAAAATAAAAAGTTGAGTGCCAAGGTTATATGTATTCTATTTCTTACTTCTTATCCTCTTTCTTCTTTCACTTTCTGTTGTATTAATTAAATAAAAGCGTGTCATACTCGGCTCAATTATAAGTTTAGTTGCTGGAGTAAGGGAACTAACCCTTTCCAAGATCATCAGGATCAGCATGAACAACTACAGCTCTTCCAATGATGGATTGTGGACCAGTGAGAGGAATCTGCAAAAATTCAGGTTGCAAATCAGTTCAGGAACAAGTATAGAACAAGATTAAAGCTTAAAAGTTCAACAACAACGAATTTACCTGCTTGTCAGTAATAGTAAAAGAAGCAGTACCTGAAATTTTTTGCAAAAATTACACCATTAGTGATGCTAAATAATTTGGAATTATGCGAGAGAGAGAGAGAGAGAAGGCAATGACCTCTTTGAGATAATATACACCATGTCAAACCAAAATACACTAGGCATATAAGATTATTAAAATCTTCAAATTGCAGTTGTTTGATTTGAAATAAAATAAGGATAACTACAACCAGGTTAAGTTCAATTATTAAACAAGGAACTTACCATCTTCTCCAACTGTGATGTTACCAAGATCACCAGCATGACGCACCTCATCTTCAGGAGCACCATGCTCCTTACCAGCAGGATTGTAATGTGGTCCTGCAAGTTTACAAAGAAGAAATTCAAAATGAAAAACATCTAAAAGTCATTTTCTATGTCTCTGTCTTAAGGAGATAAGATTACCTGTTGACATGCAGCCATTTGTGGTATCACCAAGGGCATGGACATGGAAGCCATGAAGTCCAGGTTTTAGGCCAGAGACATTTCCATTAACTGTGGTTGGAGCTGTATGCATTACATTGATTAGAGGTAACCCATGATAGATGCATGAATAAACCATTTTACCATTATTAAAGTAAATTACCATCTCCATCTTGAGTGAAGAAGATGGTACCACTAACACCTTCACTGCTGCTAAGGACAGCGACGGCCTTCACCATTTTTGTATGTGATCTAGAAAATTATGATACAAGAGTCTGTTATCAAGACAACACTTATAAGAGCCAATACAAAGCACTTTAATAATTTAATATGCAGCTCATCTCATAAGATGATAGACAACATTTCCTTATATAAGTTTGAATCTATAAATAGAAAATTGCATTTGGCCAATCAGTTAGAAACATAAAGCAAGACATTCAGTCACAAGCCAGACAACATAAGTTCATCTCGAAAACAAGTGGATCCCATAAAGTGACATCTAAAACGTTAGGCACTCCATTTCTGCATCTCAACAATATAAGCTTGGATATTTAAAATATGGGGGGTGGGGGGTTTAAAAAACTGCGAGTCATGTTTATTTTGGAAGAACAACCAAGCAATTCTTTAGTTTCCCAAACAAGCCCAAACTGCATTTTTTGGAAATAAAACAAAATAAAGAAAACACAAATTTAGTTTTAAAATACTAGACAGTATATCTTGTATCTGAACAATCACAAAATCCTCCCCAAAACCAATACACACAAGTCACAAAAAAAGGAAAGGGAACTGTTTTCTAATCCAAGCGCCATCAAAGAAAGACACTAGACATCTACTTGAAGCAGGACTTGGTCATACACACAATTTGCAGGTGATAGGTTCTAGTGTTTTACAATCTTTATCGGAGCTGGAATAGCTCAGTTGGTTAGAGCGTGTGGCTGTTAACCACAAGGTTAGAGATTCAAGCCACGTCAACATCCCAGACCCCACTTTGTGAGATTACACTGAGCATGTTGTTGTAATTTTTATAACTAGAAATGTCTATGCATCAGTCCTAATTGAAAAGGCAAATACTCCTCTAAACTCAAACTAAGCAAACTATAATTAGATAGAACCGCACATCCAGAGACCAGAGGCGGATGCAGAGTATCAGTACTAGTTTATCTGAACCCGGTACTTCAGACGCAAAGCATAAATTTATGTGTCAAAAAACATAAAAATTGCATAAAGTAGTATATATGAATCCACAACTTCAAAAATAAAACTTTTAAAATTGAACAGATAAAGCTTAAATCTTGGATTTACCTCTGCCAAGAGGAATCTTAGCAAGGTGAAGATGATCTCATAAGCTTCTCTATCTGTATCTTCCTAATACACTCAATGTTTACTGAACAATCATTCTCACCATAAAAATATGGTCAAAAGGCAGACACGACACAGTCAAAAGAGAAAGTTGTAGATAACACTAGATCTGCTAAATCAGAAGTTGAATCCAATATTCATCATATACTATGTGACCGCCATTTCTAAAGAGACGAACAGTATAAGGAACAAATCCAGATTTAACCTAATGACATCGAACCGCGTGATAATCAAGAGAAAACGAATCAAATGAATAGTCAAAAGTCACCATGATAGAACATCGAACAAATCGGGATAAAAAAACAATATATTCAAAACAATATCACATCGCGGAATACTGAATCACAAATTTTGAAGAAGGGGAGACAGGAAAAAGGGAATTACCTCAGGGCACCCCTTGAATGGCTAGAGAGAGCGAGTGATGTATGTGTGGTGATAACGAGAAGCTTGATACTAGTAATTGCCAAATAAGAGTGAAATCACTGCATTTATTTATTTTAGATTTTAGATATGGACTGACCACTGACCTGTTCGGGGTAGGTGGCCAGTGTGTGATAAACGTCGTGTTCGTTTTGCCAACTACATCTACGCTCTTGGGTGTACGTTGAAATCACGCGTTAAGAATGATCTAGAACGTAAAGTTCAAATTTCAAAACAAGACAGCGTTCCTTTTTTTTTTATTTTTTTTAGACATCTTCATGCGGGTTCCCGGAAAGTGTAGTCGGGAACCCAGTACCAAGATGTGGCTTTTGATCCACGCTAAAGAAGGAACATACCAAATTCGCCTGTCTATGTTAAATCTCGTTTTTCTGTATTTAAAGGGTTGTCTGAATTTGAATAGTTCAAACTTTAGATTATTAAGTGTATTTATTTTCATTATTATTTAAACGCTTATTTGATCTGAATAAATCTTAATTATTAAGATCTGGAACAGAGTCTTAATATCATTAAGAGATATATTTAAGTGGATAATTTTCACTAACATTACGTCCAAAACCATCAACAATCACCACTAACCACCTATGTTATCACAATCACTACCACCATCATTACTGTCGCCGACAACCAGCCACCACCACCATTCACCTCTGCCACCATTGTCAACCACAATTATCATCATTAACCACCACTACTGTCAATCGTTACTGCACATACCACCTCTATCATTATAGTTATATCCACGGTCGCCGCCACCGCCCACCGTCGTTATTACCGTCGCCGCCACTTCTATCGCCACACGATCAATCCCTACTACCAACCACCTCAACCATCACAACTAGCACTACTACCAACTATATCACCAGGACATCATCAACCACCACATATTCTTCAGTCACCACCATCAATACCGCCAACTACTACATCAACCAACTTCACCATCATAACCACCACTACCAACCCCCACCATCACGTCTGCCACTACCATATCAACCACCTCCATCATCATAACTATCACTACCACCATTACTAGTAGCTATCACCACTGGTATTTTATTATCACCCACTACTAGCAAATATAATTTTTTTATTTTTTTAATAAAATAATTAATTTAATTTATTAAATTAATATTTTTAATGCTTAATTATTTTTTATTTCAATTGTATATTTAATCTGTTTACAAATAATTAAAGTGTGCATATTCAAATGTTGAAAAATAAATGATCTTAATCATCAGTATTCAAATCCAGAGAGAACATCTTAATCATTCAAATGTGCATTCAAATTCAGATATATTATATTAATCTTAATAAAAACAAATGAAGCCTTATCCTCAATTCTTGAAATAAAAAAGAATCTTTAAAAAATTATTGTAGTTTCTTCCTTCTTCTTCTTTTTTTTTTAATTTAATAAATGTCGTCTTTCATTCTTTTCTTTTTCCTTTTATATTGTAATAAAAATACTATTTCTTTTAATTCTTTTAATCAATGTACATTTCACTATAATTTTTTTTTAATATGGCTATATATTTCATTGCTAATCTGTTGCTACATCAATCATAGCTAATATTATTTTATAATTTATCACTAGATTGAGTTAGCGATGAATTTTACATTTTAGCTATACAATTTATAATTTAAACTTTTTAGTAGTGTGTGTATATATATACACATACAGAGACACAAGAATATCAATACTCATTCCTTTTTCGATTATTATTATATTCTTATAAATATATTATATTATAAATATTCATTTGTTTACACAGTCAATCGGATAAATTTGCAATTAGGTAAACTTGCAATTGGATAATCTTGCAATCAGATAAGCTTGCAAGCAGTTTCTGTTCTTCTATACATAGTAAATTAATTCGGTTCATTTGTATATCAATTTGAAGAGAAATAAAATGTATCTCTCCCCCCCAAATTCTTTGGTTATATATCTTGTTGTTTTGGCATTTTATTATTATATTATAATGCGTTATCAACACGAGTATCTGCCCTGAGCATTCACTTTAGCCTGGAGCACTCTTAAAAAGATATAAGGTAAGAATTTTTTTAAAAAAAATTGAAAAATGTATTACTTAACTGGAGGAATGATATTCCTTTGGTGATAATGTTTCTCCTAATATTTGCAAAGTAAGAACGAAGTGAATATGATTCAATGATGATAAAAGCTTAGCATTTCTTGATATTTATGACTTTGTTAATAATAGTATCGAGTTTACTTATGGATTTAAAGAACGACTTATTGATTCACTTGGCAATTCATGTCTTATATTTGTTCAGAAGAACAATATTGTGAACTCACTATAGATAAAAAATATGAAAGGTTACACAATTTGTATAATAAATATAAGCATGATGAAATTACATGCTACAACAAACTAGAAGTTTGCTGATGTAAAATTTCAGACATAGTAAACTTGAAGTTTATTAAAATAAATAGCATATGCCATGGTAAACTTGAAGTTTACTATTACAGATAATTTTATCAGTTGACATGACCATTTTGATTGTCCTAATTTTGATATAATATGCTAATTGAATATCATATGTTGAAGAACTGAAAGATTTTTCAAGGATCTTTCTTATGTTGCTTGTTCTCATGATAAGTTGTTTACACCAGCTAATGTTGGAACTAAATTTTCTAAATTTTGAAAAGTATAAAAGGTGAATATGGTCCTGTTCACCTATCATGTGAAATCTTAAAAATAGACGCATCTATAAGATGGTCACATGTGTGTTTATTGTCAACTTGCAATTTGACATTCACAAAGTTGCTTGTTCATGTTGGGCTTGTGGAGGCCTGATTAATTAGACCCGTTAGAAACCCTAATAACCCTAATCTATTTCTATAAATAGATAGCTTGTACTTGTAATCTATACACCACAAGAGAGAGAGTAATAAAATTCCTCCTAGTTGCAGTTGTGGACTAGGTCGTGAGACCGAACCACGTAAATTCTTGTGTGTCGTTTGTGTTCCGTTTTTCTCTATTTTCTCGCAGTTAATTTGTGTGTGTGTGTTTATTGTTGTTATTCCGTTGTCCCAACAATTGGTATCAGAGCGAGGTTATACACACGAAAAAAAATTAGCGAGAAGACCCAAAAAAAAAAAATTGGAGAAAGGGAGAGAGCAGCAGCAGCGCAACCCAGATCAAGCAGCCGTCGCTGCTGCCAGTTGCGAACCAGTCCAACCGAAAGAAAAAAAAATAGTTTTTTTTCAGATCGAGCAAGAAAAAAAAAACAGAAACTAGTCGTGCAGGTCTCCGTTCAGCCGTTCAGTCGTACCGTCGCCGTCACGAGCAGCAGATCTGAACAGCCTCGAGCGCGCAGCACCGGAGAAAGAGAAACTCGCAGTCGCCGGCAGGTACTGTTCACCGGCAGAAAGTTTTTCAATTGGTTTTTTTTTTGTTGTTGTTGGTCCGAGTTGCTTTGTTGGTGCGTATTGATTTTGTCATTGAATTTCTGACGAAGTTACCAAGATCTGAGATCAGTTGTACCGGGTACCTCATCTAGTCGTTTGAGATGGCAGAAGATGGGAAGTATCGAGTTGAAAAGTTGATGGTGCAGATTTCAGTTGGTGGAAAATGCAAATTGAGGATTTGCTGGTTCAGAAGGAGTTAGACATGGTATTGGGTGACAAGCCAGAAAAGATGTCTGATGCAGAGTGGGCAGGTTTGGATCGGAAAGCCATGGCGGTTATCCGACTCTCGTTGACCAAGAATGTTGCGTTTAACATTCTGAAGGAGAAGACAGCGAAAGGTGTCATGGAAGCGCTGTCTAACATGTACGAGAAGCCATCTGCAGCAAACAAGGTCTTTCTGATTAGAGAATTGGTGAACACAAAAATGAAGGAAGGCAGTTTAGTTACCGAGCACATAAATACAATGAATTCAATCTTAGCCAGACTTACGTCAGTGGGCATTAAGTTCGATGATGAAGTTCAAGCCTTACTACTGCTATCGTCATTACCTGACAGTTGGTCCGGAACGGTTACAGCAGTTACCAATTTAGCGGGACCCGATGGATTCACTTTTGAGAAGATTCGTGATCTCATTCTAGGCGAGGATGTCAGAAGAAGGAGTTCTGGGGAATCATCGAGTGAATTGCTAAATGTCAGCAGAGGAAGGAGAAATAGCAGAGGTAGTGGGAGCAGGAACAGAAGAAGGAGTCAGTCGAAGACTCAGGATCACTCAGATGTAACGTGTTGGACGTGCAAGGAGGTGGGACATTTCAGGAATCAATGCCCGAATAATAAACAAGTTAACATTGCAGGAGACTATGCTCATAATGATCTCTTGATATGTAGCGTGGAGAGCAGTGTGGATTCCTGGGTCATGGATTCTGGTGCTTCATTTCATGCTACCCACAGCAGTGAAGCATTGCAGAATCTGAAAGAAGGGGATTTTGGAAAGGTAAGACTAGCAAACAATAAAGTTCTTGATGTAACGGGCATGGGTGACATGATTCTGAAAACTTCAGTCGGTTCGTGGACTTTAAAGGATGTCCGAGTGATTCCAAGCTTGAAGAAACGGTTGATTTCTGTTGGGCAGTTGGATGATGAGGGACACGATGTTAAGTTCGGAAATGGGCAGTGGAAGGTGATGAAGGGGAACTTGGTCATAGCTCGAGGAAAGAAACGGAGTTCGCTGTATATGGTCTATTTACCATCTGAGGGAGTGACTGTCCCAGATCAGAAGAGAAACAAAATCCGGTTCACAGAGTCTCGTGGGCATAAGAAGGTTCGTTTTGCAGGAGATAAACCCAAGCCACAGGTCAGATTCAGGTTGAACGTGCTTGGAAAGGTTCAGGTAAACCAGTTAGGGGTTCTCGTGGCAGTGGGAGCATCGGCAGTCAGCCAGTTAAAACTTCAGCCAGAGTTACCAGACAGTGGGTTAAGAGAACCAGTGTTCCAGCTGTCAAAGTCTCTCCGGATGATTACCTGCTAACTATGGAGAGTGTTGTTTGTTCTCAGAGTATCCCAGGATTCGGCAGTTCGTGCAAGTGGGAGTCGGTAGGGACAGAGGACGAGTCAGGGGCAGTTTTAGCCGTGACTGATGTTGGAGCTTGGGGAAGCTTCAACGGGCCTTCAGGTTAACTGATGAAAAGGCCGCTGCAACCAGGAAGATGAGGAGGAGATTACTAGACGTACAAGTGCTCACAATGGATGGCAGTTGAAGATTATCATGCCTCCAAGTGGGAGATTGTTGGGCTTGTGGAGGCCTGATTAATTAGGCCCGTTAGAAACCCTAATAACCCTAATCTATTTCTATAAATAGATAGCTTGTACTTGTAATCTATACACCACAAGAGAGAGAGTAATAAAATTCCTCCTAGTTGCAGTTATGGACTAGGTCGTGAGACCGAACCACGTAAATTCTTGTGTGTCGTTTGTGTTCCGTTTTTCTCTATTTTCTCGTAGTTAATTTGTGTGTGTGTATTTTTTGTTGTTATTCCGTTGTCCCAACAGTTCAATGTTAATTGGGTTAAAAGCAAAATTTTCACATTGTTTAATCAAGACAATTCATCTTGACAATGTTGGTTTATATCCAAGCCAGTTTGGTGTTTAAAACCTCTAATATATAGTTGAACCATTGCACATGAGATCAAAGTTTCATGTATTGGTTTGAGATATGATATATTGCATACAATAACACTTGTATGCCACTGACCAATAAATGATAATCAATTTTCCCCTCTCAATTGATTTAGAGTCAGAAATTAGATATTTTTCATCTAACTTTTGATGTATGGTATATGAGTAATGAATATACCATAATAGACAAAGATGGATTCTCCTATAAAGATTGAGTATAAATATTAGTCTTTTTAATATAAGAAGTAGAGAATAAACAACTAAAAAATATATTTTGAATTAATATCAGTATGATCGTCATTCAAAAGATAATTCAGGTCAAGTACTAGATGCATTTGCTGACCCAAAATTAATATCATACTTCAGTTACAAATGCTCCTATTAATTGTCCCTCAAGGACAAAGTCTACTGCATGAATACACCATGATAGACCAAACCAATTGATTCCCCACAAAATAATTCTTGAAAAGAGAGGAGCAAATGATCATAATAAGAAGGTAATGTGCTCTAAAGAGCCTACGACATAATACTTCATCAAACCTTATGAGAGATTCAGGTACCTAAAGATAATGAAGTGATGAGATTGCAGTAAGTTATGTTGCATTACAAATCGATACAAAATCAATATCTCCTCCATGATATCTTTTGTATAATATTGTGCGCCATTATAAAAGATTGTGAAGATCTGAATTCTACATCTGCTAAAGCATGCTGGCTTAGAAATAATTATCAAGTGGAGTGATGCATCTTGATGAGCATATAGCTTATTTAACTTGCAATCCACACACTAAAAGATGTCATATTTTAAATACTAATGGATGTTGTCACTTGAAAAAAATTATATGAAAATCTCCTTCAGGATTCAATATTCTCGAAGCATATACATGTTCTTGGAAAACTTGTCTATAATCCTTACATGTTGTAAATTTATTTATAATAATGATGTGTTGTGAGTTTACAGCACTTTCGATGCTCAAAACTAAGAAAATAACATGGATTTAGGTATATTTATATGGATATAAGAAACTTTTTCTTTGGTTACATGATAAATAGGTGTTGGAGCAAGAATGTGCAAAAGATAGCCTGAAAGTGCAGAAAATAGACTTAAGTCACAATTCTCAGTACGAGCCTTAGGATGGTGCTACAAGCCGTACTACAGGTCGTGAGAAGTTTCAAAAGGCTAAGGATGAAGAGTGCATTATACGACTCTCAGTACGAGTCGTACAATGCTTGTACGGGCCGTAATGTAGAAGTCATGGAAATATTTAGAAGATTTGCACAAGAGGCTGACTCCTGATATGGATGGACAATACGAGTCGTACCATAGCACTCGTGAAGAACTTCAGAAAAATTGAAAAGTCTCAGAGTCAAGCTACGAATGCTCAATACGGCTCATAGGAAGCATAAACGAGTCGTACCAAGGTCCAACACTTAGCCAAATTTCAGCCAGCCAATGACATATGGAAAGTAAATACGACATGTACATACCTTCTATGGGTCGTAGGACAGGTCGTGAAGCAGGCGGCTTCAATTATGGAAACTCACCCTGTTAGCCTAGGAAAAGAATTTTTGTGTCTGTATAAATATATTTTATGTTTTATTTTCAAAAAAAATCATTGGAGAGAAACTGGGGAAAAATTAGAACTGATTAGAAGATAGAATTGAGTTGTTCAACTTATGATCAACCTTTTATTGACTTTCTCTTGATCTTCATATTCTGTTCTTGAGAATTTTGCTGATTTATAAAAAGTTTTTTCTTTCATCCATAATTGTAAGTATTAATTTATGTATTTAATTATGAATGCAAATCACAATCTTGCAACTATGAGAGGTTAAAACCTCCATAGCTAGGGTTGTGGGAACCATGGTGGATTAACAAGCTAGGGTTGCATAAAAGTAATTCAAAATCAATGCAAAACACTTGTATTGTATTCTCTTCATGCTTAAACATTTCTTAACGGTGTTCAACATTAGGATTGCCCGAATTTTTTTACTTGCTTGAGCCTAGAGAGGTAGAGATTAGGAAATGAGAATTATAATAAAGTCTTGATTTTGATGGTCATTATATTAACTTGAGCTGTGGTCGCAGGATAGTTAAATTTGGGATAAATTAATATCGGTTAATTTGCAATCGCTCATGATACCTGACTCAGTGATTGAGTATAGTCATTCAATAGGGACGAACCAGTCGTTTGAATGAACCTAAGTTATTAGTTCCACAAGTAAGCATTGATGAGGATCATGTATGTATACCCGAAGCAGTTATGAACCCATGGGGAACACAAAACCCTAGTTATCTTTCATTCTTGATTTAAACCAAAGTTTTTAACTGTGTTTTTAATTATTGTTTTATTTAGAACCCCCAATTTAGAGTAACTACCCAACAAGTTCACTTATCGACATTAGTCTAGCTCTTCCATATTCCCTGTGGGTTTGACCCCAACCTCTAGTTGGGTTCCTTATTGACAACGTCCACTTCATACTTCGATGGGAGGTATGGTTTGAGCGTTATCAAAAAGTGGCGTCGTTGCCGGGGAATATGGCTAAGACTAGATTCTTTGCTTGTATTTGACTTTTTTGTAGTTATTTCCTTAATTACATTTTCTTTTTGTTTTTGATACCCACAGGTTGTTTTCCGGTGAATGCCAACACTCGAAGTAGTAGATCCCCAGATTCCGTTGAACCGAGAAATTGAACGAACACTGCACAGGATGGAAAATCAGGAACAAAGAGATGCCCGCATAGCTGAAGAAGCTAGGCAAGCTGAGCTAGCTCGGCAAGCTGCCCTTCATGATGCGGAAGATGTTAGAGAAAAGTTAGTTAATGCTGGTCGACATGGGAGGGGCAACAGAGGTTATAGACTTAACCCTCAGTTCTTCGATGATGAGGACTCAGACATAGATGAAATTAGGTCAACTGGAGCAATTGTGCCACCACCACTGCCCATTGGGGCCAAATTTGATATCACGAGCAGCATGATTCAATTGTTAAACATGAAAGGGGTATTCAGTGGTCATGCAGCAGATGACGCCAACCTACACTTGATGAACTTCGTAGGAATATGCAAGGCGTACAGGTTGCCCGGAGTTAGCCAAGATGCCATTAGGCTCAGAATTTTCCCCTTCTCTCTATTAGGGAAAGTCACTTTATGGTTATCGGAGTTGCCCAATGACTCCATAACCAACTGGAGGGAACTCAAGCAGGCCTTCTTAGAGAGATTTGTTTCCCCATCCAGATGTTGCAGCTAAAGGACAAAATTTACAATTTCCGATAACTCAAAACTGAGGCTCTTCATGAAATCTGGTTGAGGTTCAAAAAGAAGTTGACAAAGTGCCCAAACCATAAAATTCCAGATGATAGTTTGTTAAAATTTTTTTACAGGTCTTTAAATAATAGCACAAAAGTTGTGGCAGACACGGTGGCAGGAGGAGTATTGATGAGTCACACGTGTGAGCAAGCGGATACTATCCTTGATAAGGTGACCAAGACAAACAGGTCATGACATACTAGGGAGGTAGATGCAGCGGTCGGTTCATATGTTGTTGGTTTGACTGCAGACCAACGTAGCAAGGAAGAAGAACGCGATCAGGAGTTGGCTCACATGCGCACATCATTGGATTTGCTTACAAAGCACATTATGGGAGCAGGAGCCAAAAAGGTAAATGCAGTAGGGATAGAAGGAATGGAGCCGAGAGCTGATCACTCTGATTCTGAGGAAGAGGCAAATTTCCTGGACAGCCAAGTGGCGAGTTTTTGAGCCAACGCCCAAGCGTCTGGACAAGAAAATTGGCGCCAAGGTTGTGGAAACCAAGGTCAGAACCAATACAAAGACAACCTTAATCAATACGAGTACAGAGATAGAAGCTGCGGTCATTAGCGCGATAGAGAATAGAGGAGAATCGATGGCCAAGGCAATGATCGGGCTGAAGTTTATGTGCCTCCCAATGCACGAGAGGGGGAGTTTGGGCAATCAAAGTTAGAGAGCATGATGGCCGAGATGTTGAAAAAGGTGAGGTCCACTGATGAGCAATTAAAGGAGATTCGTGGTGACATATCAAGTATGGGTCAGAGGGTGGAATCTCATGCAACCGCCATCAAGAAGATTGAGCAGCAGCTTGAGCAATTGTCAACATCACTGAACCCTAGACAAAAGGGTACACTGCCTAGCAACATCCTCTAGAACCCAAAGAATGATGGCCATTGCATGGCGGTGATGACTAGAAGTGGTAAAACCACAATTGACCCCCCTTTTCCAGTTGTAGTTGAACGGAAAAAAGAGAGCATTGTTGAGGAGAATGATAAGAGTGCTGAGATGGAGAATGTTGAGTTGCAAGGGACCCCGATTGATGAAAAAGAACCTGACATTGATCAAGGAGCAACTCAAGTGCACCGAGCTATTCCGTGACCACCGCCACTGTTCCCCCAAAGAATGAAGAAAAAGGCGAAAAATGATAAGTTCCAGAAATTTCTTTCAATGCTTAAGCAACTATCTGTGAATATACCATTGGTAGAGGCATTAGAACAAATGCCGGGATATGTTAAGTTTATGAAGGACTTGGTGATGAAGAAGAGGTCCGTAAGCTATGAGCTGGTAGACAATGTACATCACTAGAGTGACATAGCTACACGGGTCCTGGCTTAAAAGAAGGAAGACCAGGTGCTTTCACTATACCGTGCACCATTGGCAATGTCGAGTTCACAAGGGCACTTTGTGATTTGGAATAAAGCGTCAACCTGATGCCCTTGGCAGTATTCAAGAATTGGGCTTAGGAGCCCCCACACCGACCATTATGCGGCTACTGATAACCGACAGAACTGTGAAGAAGCCGGTGGGGATCATGTTTGATGTACTGGTTAAGGTGGACAAATTCATATTCCCAGCAAACTTCGTGATTTTGGATTGCGAGGTTGATTATGAGGTCCCCATCATTCTGGGGCGACCATTCCTTGCGACTGGGAGGACTTTAGTAGATGTGGAGGCTAGCCAGCTGAAGTTTAGACTAAACAAAGAAGAGGCCACATTCAACATTTGCCGGACAATGCAGCAACCTAAGGAATACAGTGTAATCTCAGTACTAGAGGATGGACATGAGTCACTTGACGAATTCTAAGTAGCCAAGAGACTTGCATCGTGCCGCGACATTAAATCAGGCACTTCTTGGGAGGCAATCCAAGTGGTGGCTTGGTGAAGTTTGAGTAACCGGGCCACCTGCGTCGTGCCGCAATGTTAAAATCAAGCGCTTCTAGGAGGCAACCCAAGTTATTGGACTAACGTGTGCTCAGTATGCAGGGAAAACAAAAATAGGATGCAGAAAAACTACTAAAAAAGCAGTTGCTATGGCTCTCAGTACGATATGTAACAACATCTTACTAGTCGTAGCAGGAGGCGTGGTGATGTTCAGAGATGTATTCCAAAGAAAAGACCTACGAGTCATCATACGGACTATACCCACCTTGTACAAGTCGTAGGATGTACTCATAGGTCCCCAGGTAAGTTTTCAAAACCCTGATTTATGGGTCCAAGGGATGAGTCGTAAGGACTTCCTTCGACTCGTGGTACGAGTCATGACGGGTCAAAATTTTTAAAAATCACCCAACTCAACCTAGATTTTCCAAATCGGCCCTTCTCTTCTTTTAAACCCAAAAGTCACATGACCCTTCTTCCCATGCAAACAAAATCAAAACAACGAGCCCTACCTATGAATCCCTCATACCCGTGACTCAAAAGCAAAGAATCTACGAGCAATTTCTTGCTCAAATTAAGTACATTTCAACCCACATTTGTGATTACCAGTCGAAGAAAGAAGCAACAAGTAAGTAATGCATTGAATATCGAAAATCTTAACTTGCTTGAAGTTATCACTGTCAAAACCCCTATGAGTAGTGATTTTTGCTCGAATAATCCGAAAGATACAAGGATCAGGGATGTTATTATATCATAAATGACTGGGAAAACATGATATTTTTTTGGGATAAATTTGTGAATTGAAGCCTTTCAAACTTGAGTTACGGGTAGTGATTAAAAAGGGGAGGGATGAGTAGTGTTTAATTGATTGAATGATATGCCTAGACCTGGGGAAATCTGAATACCTAAATTATGAAAAGGAATCCCTGCAAACTAAACAAAATTGAATAAGTCAAGAAAATGGTATAAAACACAGTACGGTTCGTGGTTTCTCACTACAAGTCATACTGTGCGTTCGTACCCATGACCTGAATAGGTCTAAGCCAGATGAGGTAGAAGATTCCTTCCTACGACTCGTGGAATCGACCTACGGGCCATACCACGAGTCTTGGAAAAATACAGAGAAAATGGTAGTATTGGGGCTTCATTAGATGACTCAAGGTACGGTTCGATACCTTTGGGGTACGAGTCGTACCTGTGAGCCGTAATGAGCATACAGAGTTTCTAGGAATTCATACGAGTCGTACCTCTATGGTACGACCCATATTGTCGACCCGTGTTAAGAATCTGAAAATTCTTTTTTCTAGTTCTTCTTTCTCAAATATGGAATTCTAACTCTCTTCTCTACAGGAACAATGACAATGAAGCGCAAAGCATCCAAAGCAACTGCCCGGAGAACATTACTTGATGAAACATCTGAGTCTGAGGCTGAGCGAGCAGACAACTCCCTAGTGGTTCAGTCAAGGATTACCAGGTAGATACTTCAGATACTGACGAAACCAGAACCACTAGGGCAAAAGCAAAAGCACAAGCTGAAGAAGCTACTGCCATATCTGCCCAAGCTTCCCAGTTTGAGGAGGGAGCTAGAGGAGGTAATCAGGAGCCGTAAAATGACTCAAATGTAGAAGAATGTTCTGAGGAAACCCAATCAGGTGAAGCAAGCGGCAACGATGAATTAGAGGAGGAGGCTCCTAATGCTGCGCAAGTTCAGACCCCATCCAGAGAGAACTGCATAATTCGGTGGAGAGTGCCGGGAGCTAGAGAGATTTATGAGCAGGGCATTTCTCTCACCGCCAAAAACAAGCCAAGGCGGAGCATCCATGAGGAACCGCGGATCCTCACAAACTCACTAAATGAAGTTGAGGAGATGAAGCGGATATTCAGCTTCTACAGTTTCGAGTGGATGGCCAAGACTCCAGCTCAGTATACCACAGAATTGGTTCGGGAGTTCTACGCCAACTATTTGTCCACCATGGAGTAAAAGACAAAGGAGGGACAGAAAATAAAAGACCAACCCCGACTGGAGAGTGTGTTGGTCCAAGGATGAGAGGTAGACATATCATAGAAGACCATCTCTCGGGTTCTGTATGGACCACATTTTGTGCCTACACGGATGATGCCTGAGTATGATTACAGGATGGAGACAATGAAGCAGATCAGGAATTTGGGAGTGCAGTAAAGGCAGAGGCAATTACAATGGTTAGCGGGAAGAAGCTGAGTGGGTTACTGGTGGAAAGCAGGTGACAAAGAACTCGCTTAACTTCATAGCAAACGCCTGTTGGATACTAGTACGCCACCGGTTAGTACCCACGGTCAATGACAACACATTGAGTGCTGACAGAGCAGCTTTAGTGGCATGCCTTATGTCCCGTTATCCTATCAACATCCCGAGGATCATCGTAGAGGAGATACGAGACTGGGCGGTGGGAGTGAGCACTACCATTCCATTCCCGAGTCTTGTATTCAAGACTATGCATAGAAACAGGGGTACTAATACGATGGGGAGAGGAGCATCTGATCGGAGGCCATAGGATTGCAGACATCAGCCTTATCCGGGATGAGATGAACCCAATAAGCCGAGCTAGGATTTCCACCGCAATTCTAGCAGTCCAGCCAGCAGGGGGCGCACAAGCGAATGTCCCCCACTTTGCAGGAGCAGAGTGAGACATTGGCTACAAATGCCGGTTATTCAGAGTCAGCTCCTAGCACTTCAGCTGCACCACAGCTTAGCCTGCAGACTATGACTCCAACAGGGCATGTTCTAGTGCCTCACGACTTCCTCCAGAAATTGGCCAAATGGTTGACCATGGATAAACAAAAAATTCAAGCTATGATGGAAAACGCAAATCCATGGGTCAAGGCGGAGATAGATACAGCAGCTCAGGCTCTACATGCTCGCTTGGATGAATTTGAGAGCCGATTCAATGTGCGGATGGCGGAGCAGACAAACACCAGCAGTCTCCATGAGGAGTTGGGGGATCTTTGGAGCCAGGTAGTCGAGTTTTCATCACGACAACCGGCAGGCATAGCAGCCCCCACTCTTACAGACCTCGATGCAGAGCCCGAGAGGAGATTGATCTAGTGGCATATTGGGAGCCGACAGTAGCTGCTGGAGATAAGGGAAAGAAAAGAGCTTCTGAGGATGTTGGAGAGGAGAGTCTGAGAAAGAGAAGGAAGAAGGAAAGGAAAGAAAAACGGCCCAGAGCAGAGAGCCTGCAGACTCATGACTCACATTTGTCAGAATTGCAGGAGCGAGCTAGAGGAGCAGGAAGCTCCACCGTGACTCAGCCCAATCTTACCAGTGGTCGTGACCCTGCGGGTGAGCTACCTTCAGCCTCGACTGACACAGAGGCCGTAGAAGTGGCCAAGACTACTGAGGGGGTAACCATTCCCCCTATGGATACTTCATTGAGTGCGCTGGCCACTGCTAGTGCCACGATTGCAGCGAAGGTACCTCCTCCGCAGGACGACAGGAGCGCCTAGAGCGCCACAGGTATGTTCCCTTCCCTATGTTCTTGTAGTTCATGCTTTAGGGATGAAGCTTAATTTTTAAAAAGGGGAGGGGTGTACTTGTGACTTTTGGGATTTTTTAATTCGTCCGAGGATTTTTCTTGCCGTATTTCTTTTTCCTCGGACATGCTATCTAGTAGAACCGGCATGTTTAGGATTTTTATTTTTTTTTATTTTTTTATTTTATTTTTTTATTTAATTAGGAAATAACTTAGGAGTACTCAGCCAATGAAAATGCACTAGTTTTTATTTTTGAAAAAATTGACCCTATTTAAATTTTTTTTGGATGCATTAGCTATATATTTGTGACTGCATGCATGATTTCTGTGGATTTTTTTATGTCATTTAGTTTATTAGCATGAAGAGTCTTGTTAAGCCATGTGTAAACCACACAGGTAAGGTGAATATAAGCTATGTTTCATGAGTGAGTGAGGTGTAATACTTAGTTCAGTACTATGTTGAAGATCTAGAACTTGTCTGGTTAGTCTTTGCATAGGCTAAGGATGGTTAATTGGGATATGATCATAGGCCATTTTTGTTAAACTCAATTTTAGCCTAAATAACCCTACCAAAATCATATAATTCCCATGATCCCAATTTTGAACATAGACCATTTTTCTTTGATGAACCGATTAACCGTACCCATTTATTTATAATGAATCTATTTTGGCCTTTTTCCTTCCTTGGATATTGTGAACCTCAACATAGGCAAAATGCCTAAGTTAAGGGTGGCTAGAGTAGAAGTGCATAAATGGTGGGAACGATAAAAAGGAGAAGAGAAAAGATTAAAAATGAGGTGTGGTGTGAAAATAAAAGAGAGATGCAAAATTTGAAAATCTTGAAAAAAAGAAAATTCAAAAGAAAAAAATGTTGGAAAAAGTTGAAAGTACACCACACCCATACAAATGTACATAAAAGAGGTGAAAAGGGAAGAAAAAGAATGAAAAATATAAAGGGTGAAATAGGTGAATGGTGAAGCTAATGTATGTAGTATCAAGGAAAGGATAGTCACTTATAAAATTTTTCATATTTATCATGTCCAGCCCTAAAGCCTACATTACAAGCCACAACAAGTTCTATAGTGATCCTAATATGACCATCTAATAAACCGAAGCAGAGAAAATAAGGGCAAGCCTATGGTATATGATACATAGTACTTAAAACTTCTTTGTGAGAGTGAGCGCCTTGCTTGTTTAGTCCCATGCAATATTTGATACTATATCTGTGAGTGACTTCATTTATTGTGAGGGTACATGGATTATGTTTACCTTTTACCATTAATCTGTGTGAAAAGTATCGGTGATAACTTGATTGCCTGTTGATAGCTAGATGACATGTCTTGATTCCTATTTAGTATGTTTTGTGGTTTCTTGTGGTACAATAGCTGATGTTGGTTCATGAAAAAGGGTCAGAAAATTTTTGAATGTATAGTGCAAGTTTTGTTAGTATTGGCTATAGTATCCTAGGTTTATTTTTTAGTTGAGCATCGTATTTAGTTTTTCTTTTTCTTTGCCTGAGGACATGCAAAAGTCTTATGTTGAAGGTGTTGATGTGCTGTGAGTTTACTACACTTTCGACGTTCAAAACTAAGAAAATAGCATGGACTTAAGTATAATTATATAGATATAAGGCACTTTTTCTTTGGTTACAAGATAAATAGGTGTTGAAGCAAGAATGTGCAAGTCAAAATATGGACTAACTTAAACTAATTTAAAACTTAAATCGAATTTTCTATTCTTACTTATTCTGAATCTTTGCTAAATACTTCAACTATTGAAATTAAGAAGTTACAATTGGTCAAATCATATGAAAGAAAAGAAAAGTGCAGAAAATAGGCTTAAGTTACAGTTCTCAGTACGAGCCATAGGATGGTGCTACAAGTCGTACTGCAGGTCGTAAGAAATTTCAGAAGGCTAAGGATGAAGAGTGCATCATACGACTCTCAGTACAAGTCGTAGAATGCTTGTACGGGCCGTAGTGTAGAAGTCGTGGAATGATACAGAAGATTTTTACAAGAGGCTGACTCTTGATACGGATAGACAGTACGAGTCGTGGCATCAAGGTATGAGTCATACCATAGCACTCGTGAAGAACTTCAGAAAAATTGCAAAGTATCAGAGTCAAGCCACAGATGCTCAGTACTCGTAGGAAGCATATACGAGTCTTACCAAGGTCCAACACTTAGCCAAATTTCAGCTTTCAGAAAAATGCAAAGTATCAGAGTCAAGCCAAGGATGCTCAGTACTCGTAGGAAGCATATACGAGTCTTACCAAGGTCCAACACTTAGCCAATGACATACGGAAAGCAGGTACGACCTGTACATACCTGCTACGGATCGTAGGACAGGTCGTGACGCAGGCAGCTTCAGTTATGGAAATTCACCCTATTAGCCTAGGAAAAGGATTTTTATGTCTATATAAATATGTTTTATATTTTATTTTTAAAAAAATCCTTGGATAGAAAGTGGGGAAAATTAGAATTGATTAGAAGATAGAATTGAGTTGTTCAACTTGTGATCAACCTTTTCTTGACTTTCTCTTGATCTTCATTTATGTTCTTGAGGATTTTTCTAATTTATACAAAGAATTTTTTCTCTCATCCATAATTGTAAGTATTGATTTATGTATTTAATTATGAATGTAAATCACAATCTTGCAACTATGTGAGGCTAAAACCTCCATAGCTAGGATTGTGGGAACCATGATGGATTAACAAGATAGGGTTGCATAAAAGTGATTCAAAATTAATGCAACACTTGTATTGTATTATCTTCATGCTTAAACGTTTCTTAACGGCGTACAACATTAAGACTTGCCCGAATTTTTTACTTGCTTGAGCCTAGAGAGGTAGAGATTAGGAAAAGAGAATTATAACAAATCCTTGATCTTTATTATCATTGTATTAACTTGAGTTGTGGTCGCAGGATAGTTAAATTTGGGACAAATTGATAACGGTTAATTTGCAATCGCTCATGAGACCTGACTCAGTGATTGAGTATAGTCATTCAATAGGGACGAACCAGTCGTTTGAATGAACCTAAGTTATCAGTTCTACAAGTAAGCATTAGTGATGATCATGTATGTATACCCGAAGCAGTTATGAACCCATGGGGAGCACAAAACCCTAGTTATCTCTCATTCTTGATTCCAACCAAAGTTTTAACTGTGTTTTTAATTATTGTTTTATTTAGAACCCCCAATTTGGAGTAACTACCCAATAAGTTCACTTACCGGCATTAGTCTAGCTCTTCCATATTCCCTATGGTTTGAACCCCAACCTCTAGTTGGTTTTTTTATTGACAACGTCCGCTTCATACTTCGGTAGGAGGTATGGTTTGAGCATAATCAAACAATAACTATTATTAAGTTTCTTAAATATACAGGACATTCATTTAATCGATATAAGGATTTGATCCAGACATATTATCTATTTTGTGAGGGTTACTATCATACTATGATGTTCCACGTGACAATCAAATTATATAAAAGACCACAAATGTTTATAAAGGTAGCCAAGATTGTACTAAGCCTGATTCTAGCATATTATATGATGATGATGCAACTTTATTAAAGGATTGAAGGTGCAAATGATCAACCAGTTCATCAAATGATAAATTGACATGTCTGATTATAATAACTTTGCTTACCTCCTCTACCTACCTCAACATATAATTAGTTGGTATACAAGATTGAAGTACATCATCTTCAAGAATTATGTAATGCTTTAATTGGGGGGAGTAAAATACGCGTTTTATTATTTTTTTTTCTTAACCGAAATTTTTATCTCATTGGATTTTTGTGGTTAGATTTTTAATGAGGCAACTAGTAATGCATATTAGTAGACACATGTACTCTTTTTCCTTCACTAGTTTTTTTTCACTGAATTCTCTTAGTAAGATTTTAACGTATCATATTATCTATTAATGAACATCCAAGAGGGAGATGTTATAAATATATTATATGATGGACGTCCATTTATAGACACAATCAATCGGATAAGCTTGCAATCAGACAAGCATGCGGTTGGATAAGCTTGCAAGCAGTTTTTGTTCTTCTATAAATAGGAAGTTAATTCAGATAATTTTTACATCAGTTTGAAGAGAAATAAAATATACTTGTCTCCGTCAAATCTTTTGGTATATATTTTGTTGTCCTGACATTTTAATATTATTTTATATAACACATATATTAATTTGAGATCACTAAAAAATTATAAGCTTCAAATCTTGGATCTGCCTTTGTCATGTGGAGGACGATTGTAATGTGGCCATCATTTGGCCAATATCTTTGTAATAGGTACGAGCCTAAATGAAAATCTCTTTTCTTGGAGTCAAAGTTTGGCCATGTGGAAGATATTGGTTTGGTTATGAGGAATCTATGTATTATTTTATGCAGTATAGAAGGTGGAATAAGTAATACATAAATAATAACCCCTGCATAACTAATCCTTATATAAAATAATATATATACATTCCCTCATAGTTAATTTATGTATTACTAATATCTGCATGTCTATAACTAACTACCAAACGACTCCTTACTCTATTATTTGTACTATTTAATCCAAATAAATGACAGTTGAATTTGATACGACTGAAAAAAAATATTATTTCTATCTCATTTAGACTATCATTTTAGTTTTTTTCATACGCATTAAAAAAGATAATAAAATATAAGTTATAGTTTATTAAATTACTTTTATTTATTAGATATTTTTCTTAGAACTGAATAATAATTAAAAATAATTACTTTTTCAATAGTAAAAATATAATTGAAAACAATTATCAATTTTAATTTTAAAATTTCAAAATAAAAATTATTTTTAAATATTTTTTTTTTGAATTAAGACGATAATTAGAATAGAAAGAAAGTACTATGATTATCCAATACTCAATTATGCACATTAATCATTTTATTTAAATTCAAACTAGTTGAATTCAATTACAATTTTTTAACCACGAATCAGTTACTACATTCCCAAATATTCCCATCATCTCAACAAAGAAATCAACTGTTCATCGACGGATTGACAATTCCAAATTTGCTTGCTATGATATATATATATGATGTCAACTCAACCTTTGTGCGCGTGGGCATACACTTTTCGGTCAAATGGAAAAAACGTGAAGGTATCACTGGATGGCTTGAATGGATGGTCTATTGCGTGGGCAAATTTGTTTATTTATTATTATTTTTTTTGAGTTTGGATTCTATTGGAATATTTTTTTTTTTAATCTCTAAGGTAATAATAAAAGTTACCCGCATATCATAGTTCAGAACTATCGGAAATTCTCTTTGTCTCTAATATAGAAATAAAATTTGTTAGCGTATTTAATATAGAAATAAAATTTGTTAGCCTATTTTATAAGATTATATTAAATATATTATTATTATTATTATTATTGTTGATGATGTTAAAATCGCAGATTTAAATCAAAATATAGGCATGTAACCACCTCTAAACTTGCAATGTCACTGACTCACTGTGTCCGGGCAGATTTAAAATTTTAGTTTAACTTATTTGACCTATAAAATTGTTGGTTTTATTATATTTAAGATTATAAATTTATATATTATATTAATGAGTCGTTGCAGCAGGTGCGCCGGCACATCTTACCTGTTACAAGTCATGTCTAGCGTCCATTACATAGGTTATGCATTTTTGGGAATAAACCCTACAATAATAAGCAGTAGAGAAAAGAATTTCATTAAGAAATTTTATATATATATTAGATGAGGAAAGGAATTGGCCCAATATTATAAATTTAATTTATTTATTTTTAAATAAAATTATTTATTTTTTATTTTTTTTTATCTAAGTACATAAAAAATAATAATAAGGTTCTTTATTTATACTTTTTAATAAATTATTTTTTCTAATTTATTAAATTAAGTAATAATTTATAATATATTAAATTCAATAAATTCAACTTACTTAAAAGGATTACATGTTTTATTACTTGTTATTTCAATATCACTCAGCATTAAATTCAACTAACTTAAAATGATTACATGTTTTATTGTTTGTTATTTCAACATTCACTCAGCATTAAATTCAAACATTGAATTTGACATTTAATTTAAGTGACATGCTTTTTACATTTTATATTTGAGCATTTTAGATAATAGATTAAAAAATGTAAGTATCTTTGTATTAATTAAAAAAATTTAAAAAATTAATATGTGATCATAAAAGATGAAAAAAGTTATATGATTCCTTTAATTTATGTCTTGTATATACTAAAATTAAGGTAATAATTTAGTACAATAAATTAAAAAATAGTTTCAAAAGAGATTTACGTATCCAATGAGACAATATAGTATTTTCACTAAAAGATTAAACAACATTGGCAATTATTAATATCATATAAATTACAACTAAATATGATAATTTACACATATACTTTTAAAACTTTTTAGAGTCTAAATATATTCAATTTTCTTAAATTTAGAAGTAAATGTAAATAAAACTATATATTTTAAGGAGATAAGATATATACTCTTTCTATTTCAAAATAAGTGGTGTTTTTTTTAAAAAAAATCTTGTTTTAAAATAAGTGGTGTTTCACCTAATCAAGTAGATATTTATGATGTTTTTTTAATTTTGTCCTTATTTAATTAAAGAAAATTACATAATAAAAAATAATACTAAAGAGCTACATTTTCTTAAAGATATTTATTAAAAATAAATTACTAGAAATACATCTTACTTTATAGTATTATCCAAGCTATATATTGTTGGATATATGTGAGTAAAAATATTGTTGAACTATGCAAAATTAAAGAAAAAAGCCTCTGATTAATAGTTTAGTCCAAAATATCTTTATTATTAATTTTGGATCAAAATACTTTTTCTAATAAACATATTTTTTTAAACAAAAATATTGTAACCCCTCATTAATTTTCATACATATAAGATTATAATCCATCATTAATTTTCGTTTAGATGATGATAAAATTATTTTTTAAATAAAATAGAAGATATTTTTATTTCTCAACTTTCCCGAATTGGTAATATAATTCTGATTTTAAAGATAAGATGGAACAATTATAGTGCCATGAAACACAAAAAATTATTACATTCCTTCAAATAACAAAATATCTTTATAATATCGTCAATAGAGTTATTGTTGATCCTTTATTTTTTTTAAACTTTAAGATCAAGAAATATATTAGAAAATATTTATCATACTTCAATTTGGAAAAGATTAACGAATAAAATATTTTTTATTTTATTAGAAAAAATAATTTTATCATTAGCTAAATGAAAATTAATAATGAGTAGGATCTTACATAAATGACCTATATTATCAGTTTAAAAAGTACATAGGGTTATTCTATTTTAATTGATAAAATGAGATTAAGAAGAAAAAAGATTAATTATATTTTTTTTATTAGAAAGAAACTTCAAAAGAAAAAAAATAAGAAAATAACTTTTTAAAAATAATATTTTATTAAAATAATAATGTGTTTAAAAATAAAAGAAACAATATGCTTATTAGAAAAAATATATTTTGATCAAAAGTAATAATAGGAGTATTTTTTTAACTAAACAATTAACGGCAAAAATATTTTTGAACCAAACTATTAACGATAAGGATACTTTTGGACCAAACTATTAACAGAGGATATTTTGTCCAATTTCACATAGCGTAAGAGCATTTTCACCTTTTTATTAAGTAGATGTGATATATATTAGATTCTCACATCGATTAAACTTATAACTTTTGTCCTCCTAGTATAATATGAACAAATTCGTAACTTGAATTAAAATTTTATATATCGAATACACAAATAATTAAATTCAAATAAGAATTAAATATATTGACGTGTAGAAAAAACGAACGTACTATATGAACATTTTAATTTTTAAAATTTCTTTTCAAAAAATGTGGATGGAATAAAAAATATTTTAAATATTAATAGATTCATTATTAATTATTATAATTTTATACAAATCAAATATAAAAGTAAAAAATTAATATAAATAAATTGAAATTCTTATTTTAATATTTATGATATGATTATGCTTAACAAATGAAACAAAAATTAATACCATGATATAAAAAGTAAAAAATAAAAGGATTTGCATGGTATGTGTACTCTAGACACACACATGGAATAAAACATTTTGCGGGTTTAAAAAAAAATATAGATCCTTCTAGAATTTCATTTGAATCATTGATGTTATAATTATAATTTTGCCCTTAAATGAAACTAGATTTTCAAAAATGCTATTTGATTACCTTTAGATATATGAACATTTTCATTTTGAAATTTCTTTCAAAAAGCGTGGATAGAATAAAAAATATTTTAAATATCAATAGATTCATTATTAATTATTATAATTTTATACAATAATCAAAGATGAAAGTAAAAAATTAATATAAACAAATTAAAATATTATTTTAATATTTATGATATGATTATGCTTAACAAATGAAACAAAAATTAATATCATGATATAAAAAATAAAAAATAAAAGAGTTTGCAGGGTATGTGTACTCTAGACACACACATGGAATAAGATCTTTTGTGGGTCTGAAAAAAGAAAAATATAGATCATTCTAAAATTTCATTTTAACTATTGATGATATAATTATAAGTTTTCCCTTAAATGAAGTCAGATTTTCAAAAATGTCATTGGTCAACCTTGTTATGGCTCTTCTATATTAAAAAAAAAACATAATATTATCTCAGTGTTTTAAAAGGGGGGAGGCGCGAGGCGAGACGTTTTACATAGCACGGGGCGAGACGTAAGTCCCATGGATCTACGAGGCGTATATCTCATATATTTTCAATTTTATAATTTTATTACTAAGAAAATAAATAAAAGTAATATTTTTAACAATTGTATTTTCACTTTTATAATTTTATTACTAAAAAAATAAATAAAAATAATATTTTTTAATAATTCTGCAAGTAAATTTAAATAAATCCCAATATTATAATTATTATTGAAGAAAGATAACAACAATAAAAAATGATAATAGCCGAGATAATCGATCTCTTGTAGTTCTTCTCACTCTGAATTAATATTTACATTGATTATTGTTTATATATATATTTCAAAGAAAGATAAGAATAAATATTGCAAAAGCTATATAAAAATATAGATAAAGTTTGTCAGGAGCATAGGACTATGAAATCTCTATCCTATCATTTTTAGGCATAATCATAAAAAAAACTATTTATAACGTCATTTTCTACGAGAGTTGTTTTAATTATTGATATATTCTAGAAAAAATGACTACAATATAAAAATATGGTAGCATAAAGTATAAATATTATTACACCAATAATAAAAATATTATTTATAAAAAATATTTTTAAATAATAGAAAATAAATTTAACTCCCGAAGCTTACATTTTTATGCCCAGGACTTACGCTTTTATGCCTGGGACTTACGCCCCTAAATTCTGGGGCTTACACTTTGTGGATCTACGACTTTTATTTACGCCCCGGTGCGTTTTTGGTACGCCCCGCATCGGGACTCGCCCCGAAAATGCCTTTATATATATAATTTAATTTAATTTAATTTAATTTATATGCATAATGTATATAATGTTGTCAATATAATAGTGCAAAATAAGGAGTGAATTGCCCATTTAATTCACATACATAAAGTTGCTTACATTCAGATGTATCTATACATGTATCTACATAATAAGTAGCATCATTCTTTTTATTCTTATCTTTGAGGATGTATCTTTGTAACTATAAATAGCACTTTGGCTCATGGATTAGACACTTAGTAGAAGAAAACTTCTCTCCTCTTTTTTGTATTTCTTGTCCAATATATCTTATTTAATATTGCTCTACATTACTCATATTTTACAATATGTTATTAGCATGAATCTCTAATCAATTGTGATCGACCCTCTTAAATCAAAATTATTTTCTTCCTTAAAGTTAGTTTATTTTCTTTTCGATTTAGATACACATCCCATTGTTTATAATATCTCTAATAAGACCTTCACAAGTCTTTGATTTTCAATTTAATTGATGCATATAAGACTTGCTTCAAATATTGATAGACTTGACAGCTGAATAGACACAAGAGGGGGTGAATTGGGTCTATACCAAATTTTCATTTACTTTAACTTTTCTTATGTTTTTCAGAATTTTAGGAAACACTTGTAGATACTGTTCCTCTAAACATTCCTTACCAGGTTAGTAGAAATTAAATAAATGATCAATGAAAAGATTACGAGATTTATACATGAAAAATCATTCAGCTCGAATGAATATAAAAATCACGACCTACATTCCTGTAGGATTTCAACTTAATTTCACTAAACAACACCGAGACAATTTGGTTACCTTACAATCCAAAGGACCTACCCCTAATCCCTTTACAACAATCCTATATTGTTGCTACCCTTTCAAGATATCCTTAGCTTGAAAACAAAAATAACAAACTTAGAAAATGTTGTCAACCTCAACAATTGCTTCTAAGAAAGCTGATAAGATATTATAATTCAAACTTATTACATTCACTTGAGTTGACATATAAGAAAGAAACTAGTACAACTTCTGGAACAAATCAAGGAACAAACCACGGAACAGTCCCCTTTTGTATTTCAGGCTTCTTCGCTTGGAACTTAGTTAATGATTGCTGCTGAAATGTTTGTGAATGTGTCTATTCCCAGAACATGGATGGACCCCTTTTATAGATGTATACACTCATATTATTTATTAGATTTCAAGTAGAAAAGGAATATCAAGTAGAAGTCAACCCAAACTCTTTTCCGCATCTGATTAAGATCTTGTTGACTCCTTGTTCAATTCCAACTCCTTTTTGCTATATCTCTATAGCTGGAAACTAAATAATAATACAGGATAATTATTTATATTAATCACATAGTAAATTAACAATAAAATATATTACAATTTATTGCTAAATTCTCTTTTTTTTATCCTAATTATTTCTCGAAAGTCTATAGATAAAACAGAATTTTAGAAAAAATATATTTTATTTATCATCATAAAAGATCATACTCAATAGATATTATTGTCATACGTGCTTTGGTATGATAACCTATATGTTTCAAGTCTAAATTATAATGTTATTATATGTCTAGTAACTTATATATAATTCTAAATTAAATTCTATGCAAATATGAGAGTGTGCTAGTTAGAATAATCTTTGTGGTTATTATTTGTGTCAAAAAGAAGAATAATATTGAATAGAACTTGTAATCCTTTATCCTCACAAACTTTGGACGTTAATTTATTTTCTATAAATCGTGAAAGAATACATGCAATATTAATAAAATAGTGTTTTTATATTTGCATGCTACATATAGTTATAATAATTCTTCTTTAAAGTAATCATGATTATAACTTGTGTGCCACATAAAATATATTATAAAAATTTTAATTAATTACTTTCACATAAGTTTATTTAATATCTACCATAATTAATTGGTGAATTTGTTTAGATCATGTAACACCTCAAAAGTCCCTAAGATCAGATCCGAGGGTTGAAGCAAAGAAAACAGGAAAAAATCTGCACCAGTTCATGGAATGACTTATCAGGTGACCCGTTAAGTCACTTGAAAAATCGTCCAGTGACCCGTTAAGTATGTAGTAGTTGAGGAAAAAGGGAAGGAGGTGCAGTGGTAACATGTCAAGGAACGACCCGTCATAGTACCCAACGAGTAGTTGAGGTGCTCGTTGGGCGGTGCAGAGTTGGAATCAAGAGGATTTTTTAGAGGGGCTTGATGGATGAGACGATGAGTCGTCGTAACTACCCACGAGTCGTTGCGTGACCCGTAAAGTTTGTAGAGTTAAAGAAAGGGTCGATTTTCCAGTGGTGACGACGAGTGCATGCGACGAGTCATCGTTCCACCTAACGACCCGTCGAGTCTTCCGTTGGTTGGGAAATTAAGCTTGCAGGGAAGATTCTAGTAGTGGCAACGAGCGAGGACCACGAGTCATCAGTGGCCCCAACGACTCGTTAGGTCCCTCATTGGACTGACAGTGTCCAATTCACTGCCGAATCAGTAAGGGTATTTTCATAATTTCTAAGCTCCTAAGTCCTAAACTACGTCGTTTTAAGCCTACCTCAAGTCATTAGGCTTTCCCATGCATGCAAACTTTTGAATTCTCTTAGACAACCAATCTAGAAATCCTCTCAATTCTTTCCCAATTCTCTTGCGCTTTCAAAGACAAGTTGATAATCAGTTTACCCAGGATTGTAGGGCTATGGATGAGTGTTTTCTTTTTCCTTTCACTCTCATGCCCAAGTTCCTCCTCAAGTTCATGAATTCAAGTTCTAATTCAAGTTTATGATCTTATAGGGTTTTAACCCAAGTTTTAAGAAATTCTCTATGATATGTCTATGGGTCAATTTTCCTCATATTCTAAAATATGTTTTAAGATTTATGGGTAGATTTTATACACAAATTGATTATAAATTTATTATTTCAAGTTATTAGAAACTATGCCCCATAATGCAAGTTTTATGAAAAGTCAAGTTTATGATACATAATTTCAAGTTTGATAAGATGTCTAGCATGACTGGGTGTTTATAAATTACCCACGTATTTATATATGATTTTGACTTATGAATTCTATTTCAAGTATGCATGATTTTAAGATTTGAGCACGCCCCCACAGGTTAAGTATATTTTCACGATTTAGCTCAGTTTTATAAAATCAACTTACCATACGGTTTGGAGTTAATACTCCCACATTCAACTTATGGTATGTTTGAAGCGAAGACTCCCAACTGTTCATATTTGATACTATGCATGTAATTATAGTTTTCAGCTTCGTTGAAAAACAATGGGAGCACCTTACATGTTTTTGGGAGTAGTGTCTAGCACCGAGTAGGCCAAGAGTTCAGGTAAACCCCGGGCCTCAGAACTACGAGCCAATGTAGGTTTATATATTTACATTGGGACCTCCCTTGTGAGTTTTCCCCTACCCACAAAGGGGCCTTCAGCTTGATATCGATATCATTATAGCGTCCTTAGTCCTGACAAGATTTTGAGTGGCTCTGCCCACTTGAGTGTGATAGTTGGGGCATCACGTAAGCTCTATCGTGATAGTGTCGGTTATGACTGTTGACACCCAATTTTGACCTCCCTACGCCTTAATATGCTGCTTATATATTTATTTATTTATTTATTTATTTTATGAGAATATTCGACTTACTTTTATATTTATAAACTAATTTATTATCATAATATTGTGGAAATTATTTCAAGTTACCTATACATGATTCATATTAATTTTAAATTTTTGATATTAAATAATTATGTCATATATAATATATTTCGTATTAATATGCCCCTTTTCTTGAAATATATATTTATTTAATAAACTATTTACATAATTTTACTAAATTTTACAAATTTATTTGACTAATAATATTACTCGAATTTATGAATTATTTATGTTAATAATATGATTTTTTTAATATTATTTATTAACTTAATTTTATTTTCTAGTAATTAAATTATTTATAAATATAATAATTTAATTATATGATATTTACATAAGTATACTAAGATTTATGATTTTATTTATTAATAATAATATTTATATGACTTTTCTATAACTTAAACTATTTTTATTATTTATTTATCTACAAATTTAGTATATTTATTAATTTAATAGCAGCTAAATCCAATTTCATTCAATTTATTTAAATTCTAGCCATTTTTTATTCATTTTCATCCAATTTATTTTAAATCTGGCCACTTTCTATTGAATTTATGTCAATTGTAGCCACTTTTGATCAATTTTGGCTATTATTTAAAATTCAATTCTAGCCAATTCAATTTCATTTAAAATCTACCCATTGGTCCTAATCTGGACGACCCACAACCCGACCCGGATTACACCCAACTAATCCTAGCCGTTCATCTCATTTGATCCTACAACCCAAATTAATTCTAACCCATTTTTCTTATTTAATTACATTACCCCTCAAACCCTAAATCATTTTCTCCTTTTCCCCCTCTTCCTCACCCGCCGCCGCATACCCTCCTGCTCCCCTCTCTCTTCTCCCATCACCGGAAAACACCGCCCCTCCACCCTCTTCTCCCTCACTGCCGACCGCACCTCATCGTACCATCCTCACTCAACCCTTCCCTTCGTTTCCAGTCACCAGCCGCACCGGTGAAGAAGCAACGCCGTCCTCCTCTCCCTCTTCTCTTCTCACCTTCACCATCGAAAACACCAGCTGACCACCAAGCGCCGCCAAGACCTCCACCTCCGTCGCACCCTCTCCTCTCTCTTCCTCTGCCCCTCCTCGCCGGAAAAACAACACTACAAAAACCGACACAACCACCACTCGAATACCACCATTTCCACCACAGCACAACCTGCCGAACAGGCTCCAAACCACTCGAATACCACTGAAAAACCACCAACTAACCTCCGACCACTTCCCGGCCGACGGATCTGTCCGTGAATTTTTATTTTATTTTTCTTCCTCTCCTTTATCCTTTTTTGTTTCATTTATATAATTATATATATATATAAATAATATATACTGTTCTGCCTTTTATTTCATTTATATATATATAATAAGTATCTGTTAATTATTTAATTATACATGTTTGATTAGTATGCTTGTTCATGATCTTTGTTCTTGTTATCCCATACGCTTGAAAAAAAATCAGTAACCTTAGAATATATGTATATCACCGCTCTTGTTGAAGAATTTTATGAAAACTGTTTATATGCATGTATACATATATGGCACTGTTTAGCAATCTTCTTTGGCCCTCTGTATAGAATTTAGATATTCGCGATGATTTCTCTTGCCTCTGTTAAGTCTGATGTCGTATACATTTTTAATGTTGCTAGTCATTGAAAATATGAATGTTTCTTTCAAAGTTCCTATTTTTTATGACTATATAAAGTTCTTTGCTTAATTTGATAATCCATAATTTGAGCGTGAAATTATCTTGACATATTTTGATTAATGAATTAAAATGATAATTCTTTATTAAAAGTAATTTTGCATTCAGAAGATTGTGCCAGTTTCCTCTCTCTTTCAATCTATTTTCCTTCTCAAATTAGTCAATATATAGAACATGTGACTATTTTATCTCAAAATATTTTGATTGGCTCTGAAATTTTGTTTACCTTAAAATCGTTACTCAAATTCACTTTACAGTTGTATCATTTTATTTAGTGGGTCTTATTTGATTCAATAATATTTTTTTTCCATATATAAGTATTTGACTTCTACAGACAAAATTTTAGCTTCTGATAAGTGTGACCAGAATTGATCTCTTTCCTTGTGTGACTAGGAATATGCTCTAATATTCTTTTACTTATTTGTTTTACCTTACTTATTCATTTTGAAGTAAACTTAACTGATTTGATTTAGGTGATTTGTTTAGCTTATCTTATGGAAAGATCTGCTATGATTGATTTCTTGATTTCTTTTCCTTCCTTTAAAATATCTCAGTTAATTTAACGGTAAAAAGAGGATTTTTCTGTTTATTATGCTGTCAATTAGGAGAAATTCTCTCAACTAATTAAATGAATAATTTATTCTTTCCTTCTCACTTTCTATGTTGTCTGATTCCTTTTGCTATAAAATGATCCCTCCACTCCTCTTTGGAGTACGGGCGAACAGTGATAAAAAAAAACTGCAATACTTGATTTCACAAATATTACTCTATTTTATATATTTCTGTCTTATTTTGACATGAGCACTGCTCAGGATCCAAGAGATCCTAGTGATCTTGACGTGTCGAATTTGGGTTCCGATCATTGAAAAGCTTTCTCTCAAAATTGCTGATTGTTACCTTGCTTCTTTCACTGATTTAACCGATTAGTTCACATGTTATTTTAATATAAATTTTGTGTTATGTGAACCCACTGCTTGCATCAGATTCCACAAGTGTGAATTTTACATTTATGTACATATCTGTTATAATGTAATATGTTCAAATAGATGTTTGTTTATAAATAGCACAATCTGTTAGAGTATGGGGCACAATCTTGTCGTATAGTTCTGTTTAACAGGTTGGAACGAAGAGTCGCTCGGGATACAAAGGACCATGAATTTATTTATTTATTTTGTTTTAATGTTTGTATTTATTTGTTATTTTATTTTTTCCAATTTGTAATAATAGTAAAAACAATGATAAATAGTGGAAAGGGGTTTGGGGGTGGGGATTGTATTTTTTTCCTTACTGTTTATTTCTTTACTGCTAATCCCACTTAGAAAAGCATGCTTATAGGAATAAATACATGTACCATTAGAGATCATGCCCATAGAAATTTAATGCGATAATACAACATTAGAAATTATGCCTATAAGGTCTAATGCATTTTTGATTCGAAGCATTTCCTGTGTTATCCGCTGTGACGCTTTTGTTAACAAAGTAAATATGATTATATCTTCCTATTTGGTTAGGTACCATATCTATAGAGGTTAATTACCAGTATAGTATGTTTAAACCCGCAAATGTTAGAAACCATACCTATCATAATTTGTTCAAATATATGCAGGCAAATGTGATGAAATAGGTGCGTGAATATTTACTTAACAATATGTTTGCCTCATAAAATTGCATGTATAACAATGAACCAATGAATTTGTATCTATTAGACATCATGCTTTTAGGATTAAATCATTTGTTCTGATCACTGAGAATTATTTTCATGCATATAGTTTGCTTGTTTTACCGGAAACATGTCTGTCACTAGAGAATTTCTATAGGGCTAATTAGATATCACATCTATAGGGTTTGCATTTTCAAATTGCTCATCATCATTTAAATTTCATGCTTATATTGATTCTGCTCATGTGTGGACATGCTGAATAGTACGTATTTTTGAGCTGTCATGTCCTCAATTCTTATCTAAAAGGAATAACATTTTCAGGATGAAGAAGTTTTCTATACCTAACTACATATTTGAATTTGCGAACTTCTACCTATAGAAATTATCGCAGAGGTTTATATGAAGACCCTTACAAGTTCATTGTGATTCTCTGGTCATTTATTTGTTTGCTTGATATAATCGATAATCAACTCTTAACAACCTTAGGTTTTTTTAGTCCTCCAAAAATCCAAAATAGTTGTCCAATTTCTCTTGGACTTTAAGATTGGGACGGGTAGGCAAAATACTAGGCCGCTAGTTTTCTTCACCTAGAAGAGTTATAGGATTAATAATTAACTAAGCGGGTAGTGGAAAATGATAGTCTGTGCTCGCTGAATAATACGAGCAATTCAAAGGATTGCGAAGTATTATTTAAGTTGCACGGGGTGATCTCATTAGGTCAAACATTTCTAAATGTAGAACTACGTTTGGCCTGATTTCCTTAAGGGATACGTAGGCGCCTCATCGAGGTTCGGCCCCATAATTAAATAAATGTTTATTTATTTGTTTGTTTGTATATTTTAATAAATTGTTCTATTTTTGTTACTTATGTTTTTACTTACTTTATTTGCCACATTTTTGTATTTATTGTTTATGAAAAAATAAAATAAGATAAATTTCCTTTAAATTTCATTCTGTCAAAATTCTTTCTTCTCGTTTGTCTAAACAAAGTTTAATTCTCCATTCTTTATCAACCATTTTTTTAATACAAATAATATAGATTAAAATCAATTTTTTATGATCACTAAGTTAACTCCCCATTAATGAATTCGGTCGGGAACCATATTTGTGGACCTCGAAAGGTGCCTAACACCTTCCTTTCGAGGTTATTTGAGCCCTTGTCCGACTCTGGTAACTTAGGCATTAAAATAAGTTTTTAGCTTAGAACAGTGTCCTAACGCACCTTAATTCATTAGGTGGCGACTCTTCAAAATAAATAAACCCTTAAGAGACGTCACATGTTGTCTCCCGCTTTCCGCGAGGAAAAATGGGGTGCGAAAACATGGCGACTCTGCTGGGGAGTTTAGGCTTTAACCAATACGTGTTCATTAAATGGGTTTTATTTAAGTTTGAATTTTGCTAAATGCCCAATTTAATTTCTTTTATTTTTACTTATTTTTGACTTTGCCATGAAGTTACTAACTGTTTTCTTTCCTTGTTTTTTTTTTGTTATTGTTTATTACTTATTTTCTTATGTAATCGTAATTTATAAAATGTTGTAATTTTTTATTATTAACTGGCATATCGTTCATATTTTTTCCACTTGGAAATTTTACATTATCACACACGATAAAGGTTGCGTGGTTTCACGGTCGTTCACCATTTTAAAACACCTCGAGGATTGTCTTGTGATTCGATCAGCGGTACGTCGACGGTCATAAGCTTCCTCACTCTCGAGTTGTCCTCTTGAGGGAACCGTGTCATACCCACTCTTGCTCCTAGACCGTGACCGTGTACGCCTTTAGTAAGGCATGCACCTCATTTCAAACTTAGAAAAATCGAGACGTCCATGGTACGTCAAGATTAAATAGGAACTTGCCCTAAGTCTTAAGGGATTTTTAAAATCCCGAAAAAGGCGATCCATAAATTATGTGCATTTTTTTTCGAGAGAAACATTGTTTAAAGTACCGACATTTTTCTCCCGGGTGGGTAGGATAGTCTAACTTTCCTTTTGCTGCAGGCACAATGAGTTTCCCAACTTCTTATCCAAGATTAGGTATGGTTTGGTGCATGCCTGTAGGCATGCAAGTGTGGTGGTTAGATTTAGGAGAATATGGACAGAACGAGGTAAGGAAAGTATTGGGACATTTGCCTTCCCTAATGCAAGTTACTCCATGCCGGGAACTCATAGAAGCATCCACAACTTTCTGGGACGAGAAAAGAGTGGTATTCAAATTTGGTGAGGTTGAAATGACCCCGTTATTGGAAGAAATTGGGGGGGGGGGTATGTGGAAAATGTGAGTTTATTATGGAGAAATAGGAAGTGGGAAAATGCGGAAATGATCATTCCCAAACGCGTCACCCTAGAACATGCGCGTAACAAATTGGGATTGCAAGGTAGCGACATGGTGTCCTTTGTGACGAAGGGAAGGATGCCGGGGAAATATCTGCTCAACCGATTCGGTCACAGTTCTTCTCGGGAAATTTACAAAGAAGACAGTTCCGATCTAAACTCATGGACGAGCAGGCGAATTTTTTCTTTCATGATCTACTTTTTAAGGATGGTGGTCTTCCCACAAGGAGCTGAGGAAGACATTATATTCGCCTCATTTCAGTCGTTCATGCCTTGTGCAAAGGTATTGATAAAGGACATTGCACTATTGTCCCAATGATCGTGGCCGACATTTACCGATCCCTGGGGAAGTGCAAAAATGGGTTTAAGCACTTCGAATGATGTAATTTATTGCTTCAGCTCTGTCTTATTGAACATCTTCAAAAGATGCGTGGCAATCCAACCATGCCTCGGCCTATAGAAACCGATCACATTGCCGCTTACCATTACAGGGTCACCATGGGAGTTAAGCCAATAAAACAGCCCGTAGAGGTGGAGAAATGGGGTCAAATGTTGGGTAATTTGACCGAAGACTCTGTGCAGTGGATGTTCGACTGGTTTGCGAGATCCAACTTTGTTGTATATACCAAGTCCCAATACTACTTGGTCTTGATAGGACTACGAGGTCTCCAACCGTACTCTCCGATGCGAACAATGCGGCAGGCTGGAAGAAAGCAAATAATACCCAGGGTTGCCGACATGGACGCATACCAAGTGTATTACAAGGACGATTTTGTTCCACATGCTTTAGACATTGCAAAAGCATGGAACAAAAAGATTTACCTCGATGAAAAGAGAATAGAGGTTGACCGATATCAGGCAGGACACGCAACCGGGTATATTGAGTGGCTACATGATGATTGGGCTGGTACTGCAATAGCGAGCGTCAAACGAGGCAAGCATGTAGAGGATAAGGAGGCTCAAGCACAAACCCTCTATCGCCGTTTAAAAAGAAAGGTCCAAGATTTTGAGGCTTGTCATCGGCTGTTACACGACGACAATGCCAAGGAAATTGCTGAGATGGGAAAAGAATTGGAATATTGGAAAGATCGAGCTTTAGGTTTGGATTTGAGGATATAAGATTTGCATGATGAATTCAGCAAACATGGAGAAGAATGCTTGAATAATGGAGTTATGGGGAAAGATCTAGCCTTGGCCTACCTTCTGTCCAGTCGTCACCGTTTCGACAAAGTACTAGAAAATCCAAAAAAGTTGGACGGCGACGAAGAAGTTTTCAAGATTTAATGTTTTAGTTTGTTTCTTGTAATTCTTGTAACTTTTATAGTAATAAAGTTTATTTTGGGAGCAAAATGACGATACTTAATAACAAGTTCCTCTCAAACTCGTTAGGCCTACCTCTAGCATAAAAGAGGCCCCAAAATTAGGAAATATGTCACTATTCTTATTTGATCTTTCTTTTAATCAATATTATTTATAACTTCTATTACTAATTATGGTTTGTTTGTTGTTGGTCTTATTTTTCCCCTTCCCAAAGGTTGATCTGTGCAAATCTGGCTTACTACACAAGATCGAAAGGGGCTCCTCCTTCTCCTCCTCCCATCTCTAACCGCGACAAAGGAAAGGACAGGATGAATGAACATAATAGCAGTGGTAGCGACACACCTAGAAATGAACGGGAAAACTTCGAAGGGGCCGGCCCTCCAGGTTACAATGAGATTATTATGAGGCTCGAGTAGAAGATTTTGAGCTTCAAGAAGAGTTAGCACAGGTTCAAAACATAAATACCCAGGCAGCACTATTTGAGACTCAAGCTGATGCCTCGACTTCAAAAGCACAAGCCAGTCTTCCCATGTCCTCACAACCTGCGGCTCCACCGCAAGACGCCCCACCTCAATATCACCAATACCCTCCATATACTTATCCACATCCGCCAGCTCCAGCTACCGCCCATTACCCATCACCAGGTCAAGAAATACCTCCTCCAACCCATATAAATACAGCCTACACCCACACCCATACTAACCCGATCTATGTGGAGACTGCACCTGTAACTCATCATCTTGAGGAATCTGAACCTTCGGAAAAGGATAGACTGATTCAGACTCTAGCAGAAGAGTTGAAGAGGATGAACAGCAGGTTGCGAAATGTTGAAGGCAACAAAGGAATTACGGGTCTGGATTATGAAGACCTGTGTATACATCTGGATGTTGAATTACCGGAAGGGTATAAACCTCCCAAGTTCGAACTGTTTAACGGAGCTGTTCATGCGAAGTCTGACCGGAAAAGCTCTTAGCTGGTATGTAGAGCAGAATCCTAAAAAAATGGTTTACATGAGTAGAAATGGCAACAATCTTCATAGAACGTTTTGGATTCAACACAGAAAATGCACCCGACTTGCATTACATCCAAAACCTAAAGAGGAAGCCCACCAAGACTTTCAGGGAATTCGCAACTCGATGGAGGACTGAAGCCGGTAGAGTGCGACCCTCAATGGAAGAGTCTCAAATGAAAGACATTTTTATGCGGACTTTAGACCGACAAGTTTATGACAGATTGATGCTAGTTAGCGAAAAAAGCTTTGCAGAGATTATCAAGCTTGGAGAGAGGATTGAGGACGGTATCAAGGATGGTACCATTATCAACCTGAATGCACTACAAGCGGCTAACAAAGCCTTGCAGTCCGAAACTGCTTCGGAAAGCCGCAAGAAGAAGGAAATTGGAACAGTTATGATGGCCCAGGGGCCAAAAAATTATGTGTACAGACCCAGACGCCAACCCCACACTACCAAATGCCAACCCCACACTTCCAAACTCCACCTCCACCATATCATGCTCCGTCATCACCTTATCAAGCTCCATCACCATATCAAAATCTCCATCTGTATCAAGCTCCATATCAAACTCCCCCTCCGACCCATTTCCAAACACCTCCATCACATTACCAAGCCCCCACTTATCCCGTTTATAACACACAACCCTCTTATCCATGACCTTCTCACTCACGACCTTTTTCTTCACCAAACCAAAGGCCTAGGGCTCAATTTAGGCCAACAAAAACTTATACCCCTCTAGGCGAACCAATTGACCATCTGTTAGGGGTGGACATAAAAACCGAAAAATCGAACCGAACCGAACTAATTCGATTTTTCGATTTCGGTTTTTCGGTTTTTCGGTTTGGTTTCAATTTTTTTTTAAATTTCGATTTTTCGGTTCGGTTTTCTGTTTTAGGATTTCGGTTTTTTGGTTTTTCGGTTTAACCGAAATTTTACATATTTAAAAAAAATAAAATTATAACTTAATTTCAAAAAAATAAAAATACTACACCCAACCCAAATCTCAAAGCCCATTTAGAGAATTATTTATATAATTGATATAATTGCTTAAGTTTTTATTGCAAATAACAAGTTTTATAATAGTTTTAGCATGTTAAGAAAATTCTTACAATTATTAATATACTTTGAAAGAAAAATGAAATATATAATATTTATTTAATAAGAAATTAGGGACCATAGATTATTGATATCTTAAAAAACCCTTAACTTTTTATTGGTTTTGTTATAAGGATATTAAGCATATGAGAAAATTTATTATCAAAAATTCAAATGTTATGTATGTACTACTAAATGTAAATCAATTGATCCCGCTATTTTCTTTACCTAAAAAGTTAAAATTAAGCTTAGTTGAATTAAACTTTAGAATTCAAACTTAAAATAATTCATTTTGAATTTAAAAAGATAAAGCAACTCATTTTTAATTTAAAAAAGTAGCTCATTTTGTAAGTTAAAAAATAGCCCATTAAATAGGCCCATAACCGAAAAAACCAAATTAGAAAAACCGAACCGAACCGAACCGAATTTGAAAAAAATCGAACCAAACCGAATTAGTTTGGTTCGGTATTCGGTACACTACATGAAAAACCAAAAATCGAAAAAATCGAACCGAAATTTAAAAAAACCGAACCGAAAAACCGAATGCCCACCCCTACCAGCTGTATGTAAGGTTGAAAGAAACTGGTTACATTGAGCCTATTCCTGCACTCCTGGTCGATACCCAAGCTAAGTGGTATGACCACAATAAAATATGCATGTATCACTCGGGAATGAGGGGGCACACCACAGAGTCCTGCAGGTCTTTGAAGGACAAAATACAGAAGTTGATTGACACCAAGGTTATTCACCTCAAGGATCCGGCACCGAATGTGACAAATAATCCTCTGCCGAATCACCAGGTGAACATGATTTCTTGTGACGAGGCTGAAGACTTGGCAGATACTATTGGGATGATTGAACACAGAGTAGATTCTTCTTCAGATTCATCTAGGAGAGTGCATGTGCGCCCTCCATTCGAGGTTGAGGTAGCTACACCAAGGCCTCCCTTCACGGTGGTAAGAGCTGCTCCAGTTTCATACAAGACAGTACCTTGGAGTTACAAGGAAAATGCCTCGCATAAAATAAAGGTGTTGGAGGCAGATGCGGCACAAGGAGTGACACGATCTGGAAGAGTATACACTCTTGATACCTTGGTTCAAGGAGCCGATAAAGGAAATCAGCCAGCCGTGGAAGCCGAAAATGGGATCTAAAAGAAGGTGCAGGCGAAGGAGTATTCGGTGGTAGAACAATTGAGCAAGACCCAAGCTCAAATTTCTATCTTATTATTTCTGCAGAGCTTTGAGCAACACCAAAAGGCTTTGATGAAGGTGCTAGGAGAAGCCTATGTCCCTGCAAGTATATCTAGCAATGAGGTGGATAATATGGTGGGTCAGGTATTTAAGGCACAAAAAATATCCTTCCATGAAGATGAGTTGCCTGTGGAAGGCGTAGCCCATGACAAAGCGCTGCATATCATAGTGCAGCACTCGGACAAATTCATCACCAAGGTATTGATTGACCAGGCTCCGGTCTAAATATTTGTCTGCTGAATACTTTGACCCGGTTGGAAGTTGACCTTGTCCGGCTCAAGTAATGGAAGATGAACGTCAAAGCGTTTGACGGTTCACAAAGGGACACTATGGGAGAAATAGATCTGGACGTGCTAGTTGGCCCTGCCACATTCACCATGACATTTCAGGTAATGGACATCCCAGCCTCTTACAATCTGCTATTGGGACGTCCATGGATTCATGCTGCGGGAGTGGTGCCTTCAACTCTGCACCAATGCCTGAAGTTTGAGTGGGACCATCAAGAAGTCGTGGTCCACGGGGATGAAAGCCGTCTAATTTACACTGCTCCTGTTATCCCTGTCATTGAAGGAAAGAGAGGTCTGGATGGGGAAAGTTTCCACACCGTAGCGCTTGTCGGTGTCGTCGAGGAAGGTAGATGGTGGTGTGATAAGATCCTGAGTATGCTACTTTGGTTGGGGTTCGAACCAGGTCGGGGTCTTGGAGTCAAATTACAAGGAATCTCTGAGCCGTTGCAAGTGGCAACGCAAAAGACCACTTTTGGATTGGGATATCAACCTATTGAAAAAGAGTTGGACAATTAGAAATATCCCTTGGGAAAGAGAAATTTTCTGTTGCCAAACTCTTTGCCTTCGCTTCAACAAACCTTCATTTCAGATGGTTTTCTCGATGTTAAACGGGCCGAAGAAGATGCCGTGCTGCTCAGTCTAAGGGATTTGTTTCTGGATGATAACAGTTGTTACGCCATTGGCAACGGGGAGGAAGGAGGGGCCCCACAACAAGGAGGAGTTCAAAGAGGAACCGCAAATTGGACAGCCACTCCTTCCAGAGCTCGCCGGGCATCTGGGTAGACCAAAGGACCAGTTTTCCATTTTGTTCAAAATAAATATTTGTTTTCAAAGTTGTGGATTTTCTTTTGAGTATTATGTCAAGTTTTGATCAATTTTAATAAAATTATCTTTCTTTCATATATTTTATTATATTTTATTTATTTTCAGCATTTCTAACATTGAACGAGTTGAATCTAAGGCCATGACTTGTAATGAAACTGTATGACATAACACATGCAACTCTTTAGAAGTTGAAGAAGATGAGTTACCTACTAAAATTGTCAGGGAAATAGAAGAGTTCGAGGACAAGCCCAAAGCCAATCTGACAGATACCGATATGGTAACTTTGGAAGATTCAGAAATACCCAAAGAGACTCAAGTCAGCACTCACTTGCCAAAAGAAGAGATTGAGGAGTACATAGAGTTTCTGAAGGAGTATAAAGACATATTTGCTTGGTCCTACGCTGATATGACAGGGCTCAACCATTCCATAGTAGCGCATAGGTTGTCTACTGATCCAGCATATCCCCTTGTGAAGCAAAAGCCGAGAAAATACAAGCCTGACATGAGTTTGAAAATCAAAGAAGAGGTAGCCAAGCAGATCGACGCCGGAATCCTCAAAGTGGTAGAATACCCCACTTGGTTGGCCAACATCGTGCCTGTACCGAAGAAGGATGGAAAGGTCAGAGTCTGTGTGGATTACAAGGATCTCAACAAGGCCCTAAAGATGATTTTTCGTTACCAAACATCCACATCCTTATTGACAACTGTGCCAAGCATGAGACACAGTCGTTCGTGGATTGTTTCGCTGGTTATCATCAGATTAGAATGCATGAAGAGGATGCTGAGAAAACCACATTTCTTTCCCCATGGGGGGTATATTGTTACAAGGTAATGCCATTCGGGTTGAAAAATGCTGGAGCCACCTACATGCGGGCCATGACTACCATTTTCCAAGACATGATTCACAAGGAAATTGAAGTTTATGTGGATGATTTATCATCAAGTCAAAGAGAAGCTCAGATCATCTGGCAGACCTCAGAAAGTTCTTTGAAAGATCGAGGAAGTATAATCTGAAGCTAAATCCGGCAAAGTGTGCATTTGCGGTTCCATCAGGAAAATTATTGGGTTTTATCGTCAGCCGTCGGGGTATTGAGTTGGATCCAAGAAAGATTAAGGCCATCCAAGAGCTCCCACCGTCGAAAAGTAAGAAGGAAGTCATGAGCTTTTTAGGACGACTCAACTACATTAGCCATTTCATTGCTCAGTCAACGGTTATTTGTGAGCCTATCTTCAAACTACTAAAAAAGGATGCTGCTACAGAATGGACTCCTGAGTGCCAGCAAGCTTTCGATAGAATCAAAGATTATCTATCGAAGCCTTCAGTTTTAGTGCCACCAGAACAAGGAAGACCTCTGCTCTTGTATTTGTCCGTGCTAGAGAATGCCTTTGGCTGTGTTTTGGGACAACATGACGAGACAGAGAGAAAGGAGCAAGCCATATACTGTTTGAGCAAGAAGTTCACACCGTATGAGGCTCGGTATACACTGTTGGAAAGAACATGTTGCGCTTTGACTTGGGTTACTCTAAGTTAAGGCACTATTTGTCTGCCTACACAACTTATTTGATTTCAAGGATGGATCCGTTGAAGTATATCTTTCAAAAGCCCATGCCTACGGGGAAGTTGGCCAAGTGGTAGATATTGCTAAGTGAGTTTGACATTGTCTATGTTACGCAGAAAGCCGTAAAAGGACAGGCTCTTGCAGACCATTTGGCAGAAAATCCTATAGATGAGGAGTATGAGCCACTGAAGACATACTTTCCTGACGAGGAAGTAGCCTTCGTAGGAGAAGATATTGCCGAAGAGTACGATGGTTGGAGGTTATTCTTCGATGGAGCATCGAACTTCAAAGGATTGAGCATTGGAGCAGTGTTGGTATCAGAAACTAGGCAGCATTACCCCGTATCAGCTAAGCTTCGATTTCCTTGTACTAACAACATGGCTGAAATATGAAGCCTGCATCTTGGGTATGCGACTGGCAGTTGACATGAACGTGCAGTCGTTATTGGTAATTGGAGACTCATATTTGTTGGTGCACCAAGTAAGGGGAGAATGAGCCAGGAAGAACACGAAGATTCTTCCTTATCTGCATTGCGTGCAAGAATTATGCAAGAGGTTTATCAAGATAGAGTTCCATCATGTTCCCAGAATACAGAATGAATTTGTGGATGCTCTAGCCACTTTGTCGTCGATGATCCAGCACCCTGACAAAAATTACATTGATCCCATTCATGTTCACGTACATAAGCAGCCGACTTATTGCTTTCATGTTGAGGAAGAATCGGATGGTGAACCATGGTATGCTGACATCAAAGGGTATCTGAAAAACAGGGGTTATCCTGAGTATGCCACAAGCGTCCAAAAACGCACGATTCAGAGGCTAGCCAATCAGTTTTTCTTAAATGGAGAAACCTTTATAGGAGGACTCCAGACTTGGGATTGCTAAAATGTGTGGATGCTAAAGAGGCAACAACTTTGATTGAGGAAGTTCACATTGGGACTTGTGGACCCCACATGAGCGGTTTTATGTTGGCGAAGAAGATCTTGAGAGCTGGCTATTTTTGGTTGACTATGGAGACGGACTGTATCAAGTACGTGCAAAGATGTCATCGCTGTCAAACCCACGCCGATGTGATTCGAGCTCCTCCTAGTGAGCTTCATGCCACAAGCTCGCCTTGGCCATTCGCAGCTTGGGGAATGGATGTAAGTGGCTCCATCGATCCTGCAGCGTCTAATGGACATAGATTCATTCTGGTTCCAATTGACTACTTCACTAAGTGGGTTGAAGCTACCTCTCACAAGTCTATCACAAAGAAAGTGGTGACAAATTTTGTCCGCGACCATCTCATTTGCCGATTTGGGATACCTGAATCTATTATTATCGACAATGGTGCTAATTTGAATAGTGACTTGATGAGAACGACGTGTGGAAACTTCAAGATCAAGCACCGCAATTCTACTGCATATAGGCCACAGATGAATGGAGTCGTGGAAGCTGCAAACAAAAACATCAAGAGGATTCTGCGCAAAATGATTGACAACTATAGACATTGGCATGAGAAGTTGCCCTTTGCTTTGTTGGGATATCGCACCACTCTCCGAACGTCTATTGGTGCTACACGGTAATGAAGCAGTGATACCAGCTGAAGTGGAAATTCTTTCTTTGAGAATCATTCAAGAAGCAGAACTGAACGATGCAGAATGTGTGCAAAGTAGATTCGAACAACTAGTACTCATTGATGGAAAAAGGATAAATGCAGTCTGTCACGGTCAACTTTATCAAAACAGGATGACCAAGGCCTTTAACAAGATTAGGCCAAGACTTTTCATGCCTGGGCAACTGGTTTTGAAGCAAATTTTTTGACACCAAGACGAAGCTAAAGGCAAGTTCCCGCCTAACTGGCAAAGTCCCTACATAGTTCACCGAGTGTTGACAGGAGGAACACTTATCCTGGAAGAGATGGATGGTGATGTCTGGCCCAAACCTATCAACTTAGATGCGCTTAAGAGATACTATATTTAGATTGGGATTTTGTTTCTTTTGCTCTGCCTTGTAACCTGAACTATGTTGGACCTGATTCCCGTTTAAGAGGGATACGTAGGCGTCCCTGTGGGACTCGGTCTATATCTTTATAAATTTTTCTTCTCCCCTTCAAAGGTTATCGGTGATTCTGTTACATTTTCATGGTATTTCGGTTAACAAGCTGCAACTGGGGCAGAATTTTTGAGAGGAACTCAAAAATTCTCAAATCTCCGTCACTTGCAAGGAATTCTATGTCATCTTATACACTGGGGCAGAAATTTTGAGAAGGATCCCAAAATTTCGTCAAACTAGATCAAGACAAGGTTCCGATTTACAAAAGGACGTTGTACGCTTTTAAGATATGCCATGGCCCATGATTTAACTCAAATTTTTTCTATGTATTTATTTTTTTTACTTTTACTAAGTTATTCACCTTTCATCTAGACTTTATGCCCGAGCATATGCCTGGACAGAGTGCAACAACAGGTGCCCAGCGAATAGAAGAAGGCCACGAGATAGGCACACAGATCAACCTCCCCTTTTCGAACTAACAAATTTTCTTTGAACGCAGAAATAACAGAAATGCAAAGGGAGAGATGGAAAATTTTTTGTCACAAGGCGACATAGAGCTAAGTCACTCTTCCTTATGCCCCTACTTATTATCTTGTTATTCCATCATCTGAGCATTCAGTTGCATATCTAAGCTATGATATACATTTTATATGTGTTTGAGCCCGTGATATTTATTTATATACATCTGAGCCCATGGTATACATTCTGACATATGCATCTGAGCCCCTATTTGCATTAAGCCCGAATCTGGATATGAGCCCGTGATATACATACATTTGAGCCCGTGATCTTTATTTATATACATCTGAGCCCGTAGTATACATTTATATAAGCATTTGAGCCTGTGATATTTATTTATATACATCTGAGCCCCTAGTATACATTTATATAAGCATTTCAGCCGGGATATATATTTTATATATGCATTTGAGCCCTTGGTATACATTTTATATATGCATTTGAGCCCTTGATATACATGCATTTGAGCCCTTAATATACATTTTATATATGCATTTGAGCCCTTGATATATATTTTATATATACATTTGAGCCCTTGATATACATGCATTTGAGCCCTTGGTATACATTTACATATGCATTTTTTGTGCATTCGAGCCCCGTATGCATTTGAGCCCATGGTATACATACACATATGCATTTGAACCCTGATATACATTTATATAAGCATTTGAGCCCGGATATACATTTTATATATGCATTTGAGCCCTTGGTATACATTTACATATGCATTTTTTGTGCATTCGAGCCCCGTATGCATTTGAGCCCATGGTATACATTTATATATGCATTTGAGCCCTGATATACATTTATATAAGCATTTGAGCCTGGATATACATTTTATATATGCATTTGAGCCCTTGATATACGTTTTATATATGCATTTTGAGCCCGTATTCACATATTGAGCCTGTGATATATATTATAACATACATTTGAATCTTTACTTGCATATTGAGCTCGTGATGCACATGATATACGCATTTTGATATACAATTGAGCCCGCACTTGCATTTGAGCCCGTCAAACCCGTTTATACATTTGGAGCCTGTTTATTTGCATATTAAGCCCGTTTATGCATTTCGAGCCCGTTATTTACATTTTGAGCTCGTTATTCACATTTCGAGCCCGTTGTTGCATTCTGAGCTCTATGACTTATTTGCATTTGAGCCCGAATAAACTAGAGCTTTCGATTGAATTATTGAGGCTCTCGAATAACTTACTTCCTTTGAATTAGCAATTCTTCCACTCATCCGAATGTGTCATAGTCTAAAGGCATCGTTTTATGGCCTGTGGACATCATATAATAGCCTGAGGATTTACTTTACAACTTATCATGCTCCTAAGGCGTCATAGTCTAAAGGCATTATTTTTAATGGCCTGCAGACATCATTTCATGGCCTAGGGAATTTGTTTTCTGCTTATCATGCTCCTAAGGCATCATAGTCTAAAGGCGTCATTTTTCATGGCCTGCGGACATCATTTCATGGCCTAAGGAATTTATTTTGCGTATCATGGCCCAAGACATCATGGTTTAGAGACATCACCGTTATCTCTAAACAAACTTTCATTGTCTAAAAGGAACTTGCATCATGTTTAATTTTCGCATCCGTTTATTTTACAAAGTATTTGATGCACATGCTTTAGTTGTTTTCGCGAATATCGAAGGAATAACAAGTTATGAATGATAACGCTTCCCTACTTTCTTCTTTTGAACTGTATTCCCACCTGCTTATTTTTGTAATGCATCCTAAATCATGACAATTCGTGCTACCCATCCTTATTCAAGCCTCGTGTTGTAAATTTTTAGGGATCTCGTTCGTCCCTAAATTCAGAACTACACACGGCCTGATTCTCGTGAAACCCGAGATATGTAGGCGACTTGAACTGAAGTCTCGACCGCGATATCTTCATGACTTTTTTTCTTTTTATTTGGCACCACCGAAATTTTTCCTTCGGTCGGACAAAATTGGCTACTAAGTCAACGTTCTTTGCTCAACAATTCATTCTTCAGTCCCGAGCAAAGAAGGGGCAGCTGTTGACACCCAATTTTGACCTCCCTACGCCTTAATATGCTGCTTATATATTTATTTATTTATTTTACGCGAATATTCAACTTACTTTTATATTTATAAACTAATTTATTATCATAATATTGTGGAATTATTTCAAGTTACCTATGCATGATTCATATTAATTTTAAATTTTTGATATTAAATAATTATGTCATATATAATATATTTCGTATTAATATGCCCCTTTTCTTGAAATATATATTGATTTAATAAACTATTTACATAATTTTACTAAATTTTACAAATTTATTTGACTAATAATATTACTCGAATTTATAAATTATTTATGTTAATAATATGATTTTTTTATATTATTTGTTAACTTAATTTTATTTTCTAGTAATTCAATTATTTATAAATATAATAATTTAATTATATGATATTTACATATGTATACTAAGATTTATGATTTTATTTATTAATAATAATATTTATATGACTTTTCTATAACTTAAAGTATTTTTATTATTTATTATTTATTTATCTACAAATTTAGTATATTTATTAATTTAATAGCAGCTAAATCCAATTTCATTCAATTTATTTAAATTTTAGCCATTTTCTATTTAATTTCATCCAATTTATTTTAAATCTGGCCACTTTCTATTGAATTTATGTCAATTGTAGCCACTTTTGATCAAATTTGGCTATTATTTAAAATTCAATTCTAGCCAATTCAATTTCATTTAAAATCTACCTATTGGTCCTAATCTGGACGACCCACAACCCGACCCGGATTACACCCAACTAATCCTAGCCGTTCATCTCATTGATCCTACGACCCAAATTAATTCTAACCCATTTTTCTTATTTAATTACATTACCCCCCAAACCCTAAATCATTTTCTCCTTTTCCCCCTCTTCCTCACCCACCGCCGCACACCCTCTTGCTCCCCTCTCTCTTCTCCCATCACCGGAAAACACCGCCCCTCCACCCTCTTCTCCCTCACTGCCGACCGCACCTCATCGTACCATCCTCACTCAACTCTTCCCTTCGTCTCCAGTCACCAGCCGCACCGGTGAAGAAGCAACGCCGTCCTCCTCTCCCTCTTCTCTTCTCACCTTCACCATCGAAAACACCAGCTGACCACCAAGCGCCGCCAAGACCTCCACCTGCGTCGCACCCTCTCCTCTCTCTTCCTCTGCCCCTCCTCGCCGAAAAAACAACACTACAAACACCGATCTTTGTTCATGATCTTTGTTCTTGTTATCCCATACGCTTGAAAAAAAAATCAGTAACCTTAGAATATATGTATATCACCGCTCTTGTTGAAGAATTTTATGAAAATTGTTTATATGCATGAATACATATATGGCACTGTTTAGCAATCTTCTTTGGCCCTCTGTATAGAATTTAGATATTCGCGATGATTTCTCTTGCCTCTGTTAAGTCTGATGTCGTATACATTTTTAATGTTGCTAGTCATTGAAAATATGAATGTTTCTTTCAAAGTTCCTATTTTTTATGACTATATAAAGTTCTTTGCCTAATTTGATAATCCATAATTTGAGCGTGAAATTATCTTGACATATTTTGATTAATGAATTAAAATGATAATTCTTTATTAAAAGTAATTTTGCATTCAGAAGATTGTGCCAGTTTCCTCTCTCTTTCAATCTATTTTCCTTCTCAAATTAGTCAATATATAGAACATGTGACTATTTTATCTCAAAATATTTTGATTGGCTCTGAAATTTTGTTTACCTTAAAATCGTTACTCAAATTCACTTTACAGTTGTATCATTTTATTTAGTGGGTCTTATTTGATTCAATAATATTTTTTTTCCATATATAAGTATTTGACTTCTACAGACAAAATTTTAGCTTCTGATAAGTGTGACCAGAATTGATCTCTTTCCTTGTGTGACTAGGAATATGCTCTAATATTCCTTTACTTTACTTATTTGTTTTACCTTACTTATTCATTTTGAAGTAAACTTAACTGATTTGATTTAGGTGATTTGTTTAGCTTATCTTATGGAAAGTTCTGCTATGATTGATTTCTTGATTTCTTTTCCTTCCTTTAAAATATCTCAGTTAATTTAACGGTAAAAAGAGGATTTTTCTGTTTATTATGCTGTCAATTAGGAGAAATTCTCTCAACTAATTAAATGAATAATTTATTCTTTCCTTCTCACTTTCTATGTTGTCTGATTCCTTTTGCTATAAAATGATCCCTCCACTCCTCTTTGGAGTACGGGCGAACAGTGATAAAAAAAAACTGCAATACTTGATTTCACAAATATTACTCTATTTTATATATTTCTGTCTTATTTTGACACGAGCACTGCTCAGGATCCAAGAGATCCTAGTGATCTTGACGTGTCGAATTTGGGTTCCGATCATTGAAAAGCTTTCTCTCAAAATTGCTGATTGTTACCTTGCTTCTTTCACTGATTTAACCGATTAGTTCACATGTTATTTTAATATAAATTTTGTGTTATGTGAACCTACTGCTTGCATCAGATTCCACAAGTGTGAATTTTACATTTATGTACATATCTGTTATAATGTAATATGTTCAAATAGATGTTTGTTTATAAATAGCACAATCTGTTAGAGTATGGGGCACAATCTTGTCGTATAGTTCTGTTTAACAGGTTGGAACGAAGAATCGCTCGGGATACAAAGGACCATGAATTTATTTATTTATTTTGTTTTAATGTTTGTATTTATTTGTTATTTTATTTTTTTTCAATTTGTAATAATAGTAAAAACAATGATAAATAGTGGAAAGGGGTTTGGGGGTGGGGATTGTATTTTTTTTCTTACTGTTTATTTCTTTACTGCTAATCCCACTTAGAAAAGCATGCTTATAGGAATAAATACATGTACCATTAGAGATCCCATAGGAATTTAATGCGATAATACAACATTAGAAATCATGCCTATAAGGTCTAATGCATTTTTGATTCGAAGCATTTCCTGTGTTATCTGCTGTGACGCTTTTGTTAACAAAGTAAATATGATTATATCTTCCTATTTGGTTAGGTACCATATCTATAGAGGTTAATTACCAGTATAGTATGTTTAAACCCGCAAATGTTAGAAACCGTACCTATCATAATTTGTTCAAATATATGCAAGCAAATGTGATGAAATAGGTGCGTGAATATTTACTTAACAATATGTTTGCCTCATAAAATTGCATGTATAACAATGAACCAATGAATTTGTATCTATTAGACATCATACTTTTAGGATTAAATCATTTGTTCTGATCACTGAGAATTATTTTCATGCATATAGTTTGCTTGTTTTACCGGAAACATGTCTGTCACTAGAGAATTTCTATAGGGCTAATTAGATATCACGTCTATAGGGTTTGCATTTACATGCTGAATAGTACGTATTTTTGAGCTGTCATGTCCTCAATTCTTATCTAAAAGGAATAACATTTTCAGGATGAAGAAATTTTCTATACCTAACTACATATTTGAATTTGCGAACTTCTACCTATAGAAATTATCGCAGAGGTTTATATGAAGACCCTTACAAGTTCATTGTGATTCTCTGGTCATTTATTTGTTTGCTTGATGTAATCGATAATGAACTCTTAACAACCTTAGGTTTTTTTAGTCCTCCAAAAATCCAAAATAGTTGTCCAATTTCTCTTGGACTTTAAGATTGGGACGGGTAGGCAAAATACTAGGCCGCTAGTTTTCTTCACCTAGAAGCGTTATAGGATTAATAATTAACTAGGCGGGTAGTGGGAAATAATAGTCTGTACTCGCTGAATAATACGAGCAATTCAAAGGATTGCGAAGTATTATTTAAGTTGCACGGGGTGATCTCATTAGGTCAGACATTTCCAAATGTAGAACTACGTTTGGCCTGATTTCCTTAAGGGATACGTAGGCGCTTCATCGAGGTTCGGCCCCATAATTAAATAAATGTTTATTTGTTTGTTTGTTTGTATATTTTAATAAATTGTTCTGTTTTTGTTACTTATGTTTTTACTTACTTTATTTGCCACATTTTTGTATTTATTGTTTATGAAAAAATAAAATAAGATAAATTTCCTTTAAATTTCATTCTGTCAAAATTCTTTCTTCTCGCTTGTCTAAACAAAGTTTAATTCTTCATTCTTTATCAACCATTTTTTAATACAAATAATATAGATTAAAATCATTTTTTTATGATCACTAAGTTAACTCCCCATTAATGAATTTGGTCGGGAACCACATTTGTGGACCTCGAAAGGTGCCTAACACCTTCCTTTCGAGGTTATTTGAGCCCTTGCCCGTCTCTGGTAACTTAGGCATTAAAATAAGTTTTTAGCTTAGAACAGTGTCCTAACGCACCTTAATTCATTAGGTGGCGACTCTTCAAAATAAATAAACCCTTAAGAGACGTCACATGTTGTCTCCCGCTTTCCGCGAGGAAAAATGGGGCGCGACAATGATGAGTCTCCCATTGTTTCTCATGATTTCAGTTATTCATGTTCATAACTTATGATATTATATTTTACAGCAGATTTGACCCAGTGATCAGTTTATGAGCTTTTGCTTATGATTTCAGTTATGACAAGTCATATAATTTCTGTCTTCAGTTTTGGGTCATTCTATTCAGATGTGATACCCAACTTATGACTATGCATGTATCATATTCAGATTTCAGCATGCAGTCCTTACTCTCATGATATACTGATGTATATTTATATGCATGATTTTAGTTAACATTTACTCATCATGTTTTACTTACCTTAAATACTCAGTACACTCAAAGTACTGACCGCATACTCTATGTTGTATCGTTTCATGATACAGGTCCGAGCGATCAGACTCCATTTCACTATTAGTCCAGCTTTCCCCTGTTGTCTAGCTCAGTTCCCATTATTGGTGAGTCCTCATCTTCCGAGGACATTCAGTTTAGTGTTCGATTGTGTTGGTTCAGTTTCAGACTTTAGCGAGCTAGTTGGGGTATTGTCTCATCATCTCATTAGATAATTTTGTAGGCTTTCAGCTTTTTCGAGTGTTGACTCTGTTTATGATAGTTGTTATATGTTATGTTATTCAATCTTACGCTTATTTATTTTTAAGATATCAGTTTTTGCCTTGATGTATGCTCTTTAGATGTTAAGTTCATGTCATGGGTCGACTTAGAGCCATTCGTAGTTATGGTCCCGTGTCTCAGCCCAGGGTCCCTGCCAAGGTCATGACAAACTTCGGTATCGAGCAAAGGTTTATAACATCCCAGGGTGTTTGAAATCCGTCTTGAGTAGAGTCTTTTCCATGTGTGTGAAGTGTGCCACACTTATGGGGAAGAGGTTACAAGATGTTTTAGAAAATTTTTCTTCTTTCATGATTGTATCTCGTGCTATGACGTTTAAATCTTCTATTCTCCTAACTTGTGCTATACGCGTTTGCAGAAGTATGTCTCCCGGAAGAATCAATGGAGGTCAGCCAGGCCCACCAACTCTAGCGGGCTCCTTGTTTGGGCAGGTTACGGATGCGGAGCTTGGGGCTGCCTTTAGAGTGTTGGTACAATCCATGACCACTCATCTTAACCAACAGGCAATCGCATCCCCGGACTCCACTGGAGAGACGACAGCTTCTAGGGTTCAAGACTTCATGGAAAAAAGTTCGCCTAGGTTTCTTGGTTTGGAAGTAAATAGGGAGTTCAAGGGGAGAGGAAAAGGAAACAAGAGGGCCATGACGGGGAACTTTGAGTTTCCTAGCATGGGTCGGGTGGTGGAAATCACCCTCAGCTTCAGCAGAGATCTCTAGTTCCGACTTGGGGTAACATGTCTAGGGTAAGGGAGATTACATATCCAGCGTGTAAGAGATATGGGAAGAACCACCCAGGGAAGTGCTTGGTGGGTTCAAGTGTTTGCTTTTGGTGTGGCCAGTCTGGTCATAAACTCAGAGACTGCCAATTAGACAAGTAGAGTGGCTAGAGAGGCTGTGCCCCGGCCACCCCTCAATAGTCCTGTCCAGGTGGCTAGCATGCATGAAGTGCAGTAGAAAACACCTAGAAGAGTGTGTAGTTGGCAGAGATGGTTTTTTCGAGTGTGGTAAGTTCAGACACATGCTTAGATATTTCCCATCAATTAGACAGGTCAAGGATAGAGCTAGTGCTCCAGTCACCAAAATAGTAACTCTAGCAGATCGGTCATCTCAGTAGGGTGGGTTACCTAGTGCAGGTGGCGGCTAGTTCCAGATGTAGTCGCAGGTATGTTGTGAGTTTTTCATGTCGATCCTTGCATGTTGCTAGGCCTAGGAACCATTGTATAAGGCATAAGATCCCATTTAGCATTTTAGTATGAGTTTCATCCCGCGAAGGGTAGGAAATGGTTATAAGTATGAAGCCTTCAGTGATAGCCTTAGAGGTGAATGGGAAGTCAAGAGATAGTGATTTTAGCCTAGCCTTAAGAAGGGGTTCGATCCTTAGAGTGATGACCTTTAAGCTATGGGGGAGGTTATAAGGTGAAGGACTATGTCAAGTCTTAAGTTCCCAATGTGAAGGTCTAGGATCAGTAACTAAGGGAGATCGATCCACGCTTATGCAGGTGTCTTCTTGTACTTCAGTCAATATGATACTTTACTCATATCGTATGTGAACATGTTATGCCCATGTCTAAGTTCCAAGTACTCCTTACGTGTATTTATACTCAGATTTATATAATGAGAAATAACCACTCCAGATGGTGATTCCAGTGTTCTTTCATGATTCCATAAATCTTAGCTTCATGTCATAAACCTCATTATATATGTAAGCTTATGCCTCTCAGCATGCTCAGTTCTATGAACTCAGTCCTTAATATTTGCCTTAGCGTCTCATAAGATCATGTTATATCAGGTATATGCACAACTTAGATTTCTTGAATGATTTGTGCTCACGATTGCCTTACTCTAAGCCCTCAAATGTTTCCCCATGATGAAAATGATGGTTTCGACATGTACGCCATCCACACCAGAATAAATAGAGTTTTCTGAAAAAACCTGCTAGTGGAGGAAGACCTCCTAGGGATAAGAGACATAGGGGGCAGTATAACTCTCTATTCATGCCTGATGTGCCAGATGTATAGAAGTTTATGAAGCACAACTACTAGCCAAGCTTGGGAGATTAGAGGAATCTTTGAGTAGCGTTAGCTACATGAATCCATGGGATAACCGTAAGTGCTAGGATCGAATGAGGTGGTGACGTACAAGTAGACCATAGTATGGTGTGACTGGTGACTCTTGATTAGAGCTCGAACTTGTATGACTTTCTCGTTAAGGGGAAGTAATGTTATTAGTGGATAAATCTAGGTTGCCAAAAGGCACAGATGGATTTGTTGTGTATTGTGATGCCTCTAGGGTTGGTTTTGGTTGTGTGTTGATAAAACATGGTAAGGTCATTGTGTATGCTTCTAGACAACTTAAGACTCACGAGAATAACTATCCGATGCATGACCTAGAGTTGGCAGCGGTGGTGTTGGCATTAAAGATTTGTTGTCACTACTTGTATGAGGTACATGTGGATGTGTTCACGGACCACAAGAGCCTTCAGTATATGTTCACTCAAAAGGACCTAAATTTGTGACAACGGAGGTGGCTAGATCTTCTCAAGGATTACGACATGAGTGTTTTTTACTATCAGGGCAAGGCCAATATAGTGGCAGATGCCCTTAGTAGGTTGTCCATGGGGAGTGTGTCTCACGTTGAGGATGGAAGGAAGGAGTTAGTGAAGGATGTCCATAGGCTTGCCCATTTAAGGGTTCGCCTTGTTGACTTGACAGATTGTGGTGTCATTGTTCGAGTAGGTCAGAATCTTCATTGATGACCGAGGTCAAGACTAGCCAAGATGAGGATCCTATCTTGGTAAAGCTAAAGGAAGCTGTCTAGAATCAGAAGGTGGAGGTCTTCTCCCAAGGGGGAGATGGTGTACTTCGTTATCAGGGTCGTTTATGTGTTGTGGGTATTGATGATTTTAGAGAATGAATATTGCATGAGGCTCATAGCTCTCGTTATTCTATCTACCCAGGTTTCACCAAGATGTACCATGACATACGGGAGGTATATTGGTGGAATGGCATGAAGAAGGACATAGCGGAGTCTGTGGTTAAGTATCCAAATTGTCAACAAGTGAAGGTTGAGCATTAGAGACCAAGAGGTATACTACAAGACATTAGTATCCCTACTTAGAAGTGGGAATATATCAATATGGACTTCATCATGGGGTTGCCTCGTACATACCGACAGTATAACTCTATATGGGTGGTTGTAGACAGGTTGACCAAAGCAGAGCATTTCCTATCGGTCAAAACTACCTGTTCAACTGAGGACTATGCTTAGATTGTACATTCGGGAGTTATTTCAGTTGCACGGAGTTCCCTTGTCCATCATCTCAGAAGAGGTACTCAGTTTACCTCACAGTTTAGAGATCATTTCAAAAGGGACTTGGTACTCAGGTCAAGCTTAGCAAGGCTTTTCACCCGCAGACAGATTGTCAGGCCGAGCGGATCATTCAGACTCTTGAGAATATATTGAGGGAATGCGTGATTGATTTCAAGGGTAGTTGGGATGATCACTTCCCTCTCATCGAGTTTGCTTACAATAACAGTTACCACTCCAGCATTCAGATGGCTCCATTTGAAGCTTTCTATGCGCGGAGGTGTAGATCGCCTACTTGTTAGTTCGAGGTAGGTGAGGCTACATTAATAGGGCCACATTCAGTTCATGAGGCTATGAAGAAAGTGCATCTTATTAAAGAAAGATTGATAAAAACTCAGAGACGTCAGAACTCTTATGCGGACACCAGATGGAGAGAACTTGAGTTTGAAGTCGATGATTGGATGTTTTTAAAGGTGTCTCCCATGAAGGGAGTAATGATATTCGAAAGAAAGAGAAGCTGAAATATTGGTCCTTATAGGATTCCGAGGCGAATTGGCAAAGTGGCATATAACTTGGAGCTACTAGAGAAATTAGCTTCGGTACATCCGATTTTTCATGTATCTCTATTAAAGAAATGCATTTGAGACCCAAACTTGGTTGTTCTGGTGGAGAGTATAGTTGTAAAGGGATAGCCTTAACTATAAGGAGGTTCGGTTGAGATCCTTGATCGTCAGGTTTGGAAATTGAGAAATAAAAAAGTAGCTTCAGTGAAAGTTTTGTGGAGGAATCAACTTGTTGAGGGAGCTACATAGGAAGCTGAAACAGATATGATAGCTAGATACCCGCATCTGTTCCCTCCTGGCTCAGTTCCAGCATGAGGTATTAATTTCCTCCTTAGTACTTTATTTAGTTTCATGTCAATTTCATGTCATTCCATGTATGTGCGTTTCATGAATTCAGTCAGTTATGTGTATCCGTCTGGAGTCAGTCACGCTGTCAGTTTTCAGCTTCAGTTGTTCAGTATTTCAGATTGCAGTTCCTTTTCCAAGCCTTTCAGTATGCTCAATCCAAATTCGAGGATGCATGTTCCCAAGAGGGAGATAATGTAACACCCCAAAAGCCCCTAAGATCAGATACAAGGGTTGGAAGCGGAGAAAATAAGAAATAATCTGCACCATATCACAAAACGACTTCTCAGGTGACCCGTTCGTTACTTGATGGATTGTTTAGTGACCCGTTAAGTACACAGTAGTGGAGGAAAAACGGAAGGAGGTGCAGTGGTAACGGGTCAAGGAATGACCCGTCGTAGTATCCAACGAATCGTTGAGTTGCTCGTTAGGTGGTGCAGAATTGGAATCAGGAGGATTTTTCAGAGGGCTTGACAGATGAGATGACGAGTCGTCGTGACTCCCCATGAGTCATTGCATGACCCGTCAAGTGTGTAGAGTATAAGAAAGAGTCAATTTTCCAGTGGTGACGACAAGTGCATGCGACGAGTCGTCATTCCACCTAACTGTCGCGCCCCTTTTTTCTCGCGAAAAGCGGAACTTGACATGTGACAACTCTTGAAGGATTTTTTAAGAAGAAGAGTCGCCACCTAACGAATTATAGTGCGTTAGGGCACCGAACTAAACTAATTAAAGGAACTAGCCTAGATCACCAGAGTCGGATAAGGGTTCAAGTTAACTCGAAAAGAAGGTGTCAGACACCTTTTGAGGTCCACAAATATAGGTCCCTTCCTTATTTATTGGTTATGTGGGGATTGACTAAGTCATCAAAATGGTCAATTATTTTTATTAAACTTAATCTATGTGACCAGGCAATAAACTCTTATTTTAAAATAAATAAATTAATAAATAATTTAAATATAAATTAAGTTATTTACTAATTAGTGCAAAAACTAGATGACAAGATATAGCCAAAATTTTATTATGCAAATATATAAAACTTATTTCAACACAAATAAATACTCAAGCATGAATTAAATTAATTTAGATATGAAAATTGGTCAAATGGAAAGGTAATATTTCAAAATTGTTTTCTAATTAATGCAAATTATGTAACAATTTAGTAATTAAGCTATTTTCTAATTAGACACATGAAATTATTTTTAAGACTATAAAAGCATCTCAATACAAATTAATTTAATACACTAACTAATATAAAACTTAAATAATAAATAGCTTCAACATGAACTTATTTACTAAATATAAAAATAAATATTTTGTTCAAAACTAGGGAGTAAATTAGAGCATTCCATGATGTTATTAGGATCTCAAATATAATTTAAGCTTTTTTTAAAGTAAAACCAAGTGTTAAGGCAATACCAAACTTATTTATTAAATATGCGGATAATTAAAAAGACGAGGATTTTATTATTATTTAAAAGAGTCAAATTATTTAAACAAGCAAGAAAAAGAAATTTAGAAAATATAAAAATAAGGAAAACAATATTTTTATTTACTAACTCACAACATATAAATCTTAATTACCTCAAATCAAGTAAAAGAAAGACAAGTAAAACTATAATTTATAAATACTTTTTTAACAATATAAACATTCTCAGATATTCGAAAAACTTAGAAGAGTTAAAAATCTTTAAAAAGAAATGTTTGTTGCTTCATAGGGATGACAACACGATATTTTGGATCGTGACCTTCAACCTTAGCAACAAGTTAATTGGAGTTCGGTCTTAAGTTGAAAATATAATAATGTATTTAAAAAAAAATTGAAATTTGAAATATAATCAAATAAATATTTATAAATACACTGTTATACCCCAGAAGCCCAAAGATCAGACCCGGGAGTTAAAGCAGAGAAAAACTGAAATTCTGCACTATACCTCAGGACGGGTCGTTAGGTGACTTGTGAGGAGGGACCACGAGTTGTGGGGTGACTCGTGGTCAAGGATGAGGGGTGTGGTCTGGAGGGGTCACCACGGGCATGACCACGAGTCGTGGTCAGGCCACACGACTCATGGTGTCACCCGTGGCCTGGACTGAAAGTGGCAAGGAAATTTTGGACAGTGGGGATCACGGGTGGTGACCACGAGTTGTGGTCAGCCACCACGATTCGTGGGGTCCCCTGATGGAAAATTGGCAGTGAGCATCATAGATTGAGGCAACGAGTCGTGGCCAGTGAGGACGAGTCGTTAGGTCCCTCGTTGGGACCTCCTGACAGTCTTTTCCTGCGAAATTAGTAAAGGTCTTTTTATAATTCCTAAGTTCCTAAAGCCTAAACTACGTCGTTTTAGCCTATGAAAGGTGGGTTTTAGAGGGGGAAACTATCCTAAAGACTTCATTCATGCATGCAATAGAATAGAAAAGTGATAGAGAGGTGATCAAAGGGTGATTCAAGGTTTTCTTCTTCAATTTCTTTCAATTCCTTTTTAGGCATTCAAGGCAGAGTAAGATTCAGTCTCCATCAGGTATGTAGGGTTATGAATGGGTGGTTTCTTCCACATCCATGCTTAATCCCTCTCTAAAAGTATGAAATTTCATAATTGATCTATGGGGTTTTTACCTAAATGCATGAATTATCTAGTTCTACACATGGGTATGAATTGATTATGATTTTATTATCGAATTGTAAAGCATGAGCTATTTTATAATGATTTCAATTAAAATTATGTTTCTAGCCTTATGAATGTTGAAGCCCATTGATAAGATGATCATGGAAAGTGAGATTTGTGAAGTATATGTGATAATGATGAGATATTATGATGAAAAGCATGATTTGAAGCTACCCATGTTTACAATTATGTTTTTGATGAGAATTGAGTATTTCTAAGTATGATAAAGCTTTGGGCAATGCATAGATGTTAAGTATGAATGATGATTTTCCCGAATTAAGCTTACCACATTATTTTGGAGCGAAGACTCGCAATTTTATGTTCTTAGCTTGTGGTATGTTTTGAGTTAAGTTTTCCTATGCATAGCTTACTACATTATTTTGGGGCAAGGCTCCCACTATGTTTTCAGCTTGTGGTATGTTTTGAACTAAAGCTTCTCATATGCATGATTTCATATTTGAGATGTATTTGATTATTAAGCTTTATCAATAAACGATGTTGAGCTTCGTTATATACAATGTAGAGCATATGCATATTTTTGAGAGTATTGTCTAGCACCGAGTAGGCTATGGGTCGATTACCCTATGCCTCAAAACTACGTTCCAACGTAGGTTTATACTATTATATGACTTGGGGCCTTCCTTGTGGGCTTCCGCTTGCCTGAATGAGTCTTCATCTTGATATTGATATCATGGTAGCTTCCTTAGCCCAAAAAAGGCTTTGGACGGCTCTGCCCACTTGAATGTAATAGTCGGGACCACGTAAGCTCTATCGGTTAAAAGACGAGTTTTCTATTGTTCCTCATGATTTCAGATATGCATATTCATTACTTATGAGATTTATGTAAATGCATATTCTAAGCAGGTTTGACTCAATATTAAGCTTTTACTTATAAATGTCAGAATTCAGCTTTGAGTCAATCGATTCAGTTATGGTGTTATGAAGCATGTTATATCATGTTATGAAGAGCCCATGATTTCAGAAAGAATGCATGCAAAGTCCTACTCTCAGTTTTCTAATTTTATGTTTTAATTAATGTATTGTCTTTAAATGATTTTACTTACATTAGCGGTGTTGCTTACCTTGCATACTCGATACATTTCACGTACTGACCACATACTTCTATGTTGTATCGTTTCATGATACAGGACTCAGCTCTCAGCTTCAGCCTCGCTCTTAGTCAGCTTATCGGAGCTAGTGTTGCTTTATTGGTGAGTCCTAATATTTTGAGGACTAGACTATCAATCTTTTCTTTATGTACTTCAGTTTTAGCTTGTTGAGTTAGTAGGGTCTTGTACCATCAACTCGTCATGATTAGAGGTTATTCAGATATATGTATGTATTCAGTTTTAGATTTTATTCTGATGTTATATTCAAGTTAGACTTCCGCTATGATTGTAGTGATGGTTATTCAGTTCTTGATTGAGTTAGATGTATGCTTATGTCATGGGTCAACTTGGGGTCTCTCGGGACTCCTTGTCCCGTGTTTACGATACGGGTCTACTCTCGGATCGTGACATACACATAATCACTTTGAAATCTTGGGTGGGTGTTACTTCTGAGGAACGAATCGGCTTAGTTTAAAATGTTCAAAATTAGACCTCGTAATTTCTTTTACTTTTTCAATAATTATATGTTAAGGGATAGTATTTATATAATAAAAAGGTGCCCAGTTCAAGTAGAGAATGAAAAATATGGACAATGATTTTGATAAAGAAATAAATTTTAAAAAAAATGCAAGCTAGAAAACTATAAGAATTTAAAAAATCAGCATATAATTCCCATACCCCTTTAACATTCCCCTTTTTCACTATTATTAGCATTTATTATAATATTACAATTGAAAAACGAAATAAAAAAAAACTACATGTAAAGTACATGATACTAATTTAACTAGTTCCGCAGTCCTCTCTTGTCCCAGTGACTCTCTGATGGATCCCAAAATAAATTAAATGATACCTGCTTTACAAGACTAAATACAAGAAACACACGCATATATATATATAGACAATAGTGTGTGTGTGTGTGTGTGTATATATATGTATGTATATGTATATGAAAGGTGACATTGCAGTGATGAATAATATTCAAAGATTAATACTGCTCATGTAGATACGAAAGTATAGTAGACAGTAAATTACACACATCGAACATGAATCACAAAAACTAATAGAATAAATGAGAATTGCACAGTCAAATTGACTAACCAGTTAAAAAAATTTGATATTTAAATATCAGAAGATCAATTTTACAAAGCAAGAGAGAGACTTTTAGTTTTCAACAAGTATGAGGAGATAAGAAGACAATTTTTAAAACTAGAGAGAGGGTAAGAATTCTTCTAATCCCTTGAGAAGAAGAGAGGGAACTCCTTATATAATAAGACTAGAAAAATGATTGAAAGGAAAGGTAGATATTAAGCACCGCCAATTAAAGGGTAAAAGGAAAGAAAATATTTAGAGAGGCAAATTAGAGGAATTCTTTCCGTATACAAAATCAATATATTAATGAATCCAATTTAACCAAAAACACGTACTATAATTATTAGGTTGAAATTCAGGAAATAATTAAAGATATTCTTTCTTTTATTTGACACTACTTAGAATTATGTATAACAGTAGAGAATTACCAAAATCAATGAAGTACTAACTGTTTCAAATGGCATAAGGAAAGGAGATAATTAGGTGTAAGACTAATCAAAATTTAACATAATTGGTGAGATAATGAGATTGAGATATGGTAAAAAGAAATTAGATAAGCATGAAATATTATTCTACTATATTTACAACATACTTGTTTACGAAAAGGGAGGGAAGCAAATTAGCCAAAGTTGCCATAAATAATGACTACAAATACAAGATATTGAATTTGTATATTCAACCATAGAGGCTGCCATAATCGGAACCTTAAAAATAATGGAGAACAGTTTTTGATAAGAATTATCAAAGATTACTAAAATAGATAAGTATCGAGGCTTTTATATGATTTGAATCAATGCTTATGGAGTAGAGTCTTCCAATTGACATAACTAAATCATGAAGGCTGTTATGAACTCGTTCTTAAACAGAGAAGGAAGATAAAGATGCTTAAATAGAAAAATACTGATATGAACACACTTTATAAGCAAAAGAAAATAATTGATCAAATGTATCACTATTCTATAATCTAAAGGAATGGAGATGGGAAATGAATTCCAATTTACGGAGAGCCATATAAATCATAGTCTCTAAATACAACATGCGAGTACCAAACCAAATTATATAATAGATTACGATTCACAAGATAGAGGCTTCAAGTATGATAGTCGAAGTTGTTAAACAATCAATGATAAAATGGATATTACTTTAAATCTAGGAACTCAGAATTATGGGCAAACAAATTAATTTTAGATCTAGTTTAGCACAAATAAGAAGAAAAATAAAAGAGAGGAAGGCAAAATTAAATAGACACAAAACCATATTACGGACGAAATTATAGTCCTTTTTTTGGCTGTCTTCACTGGAGAAGATGAAGCAACGATGATGGGTCTGATGAAATGCCATTCACCAGCATCGGCTCACTGGTCGGAGGTGATCGGAGCAACAGGAGAGAGAAAGAGAGTTGCGGTGGTGTTGTAGGGGTGAGCTCTGGTGGCACTGGAGAGAGGAAGAGACGAAGAGGTCGGTGTCATTTTGGTGATGTTCGTTCGCTTCACTGGCCGGACACGATGGATGAGTTGCTCTCCGGTTGTTCACGGTGGTGTGGTGGTCGCTGTCTTAGTTGTTGGTGGTTGCGCGGAAGTTGTCAATGGAAGGAGAGAATGAAGAGGAAGAGAAGAACAGAAGGGGTGCGGCGGTTCGACGCTAGTTTGGTTGGAGGAAAGCGCGGCGGTGATCAATAGATTCATCGGCCGGACATAGTGGATGCGGTGGTCGCCGGTGAGAAGGGAGAGTGATGAAGCAGCGGCAATGAGGGAGAATAATTTTTTTTTAAAAGTTTTGTGGTGTTGGTAGATCATAAAGGGAATAAGTGTAGGGTTTTAATCTTGGCTCGTTGATCAATTATAATGAATGATCAGGATTAGTTCTAGGTAGATGGGTCGAATCTGGTTGGGTTATTGGGTCACAGAGGGGGTTGCGGATGGGTTAATGGGCAGGAATTAAATTGAGGGATGAATTGAAATTAAAATGTGGCCAGAATTGATTAAATTGGCTATAATTGGCATAAATTAGATAGAAAACGGCTAGATTTTAAATAAATTTAGAGAAATTCAATTAGCTGCTATATAATTGATTAAAAACACTATATTTATGTATAATTTAGCAAATAGCTTAATTCACGAGAAAACTATATAAAACTTATTATCATGAATTTAATTATAAGTAATATATAAAGGTTAAGTAAAATTATATTTAATAATAAAATCTTGTTTAATTGAAAATATATATATCTGTGTGTGTATGTATAATTTATATGATGTAATTACATATAGCATTAAAAATTAATCAACTTGACACAAATGCAATAAAATATCTTATAAGTATAACTTGAAAATGTATAAATGATAACTAATTATGCAAAAGCTAAATATATATGATAATTAATACTTAAAATATTATGGATGTGAACTAAACAATTATGTTGAATATATACATTAATACGCAGCTTAGACGGAGCATAGGGAGGTCAAAATTGGGTGTCAGTACTAACGACCCATCGAGTCCTCCGTTGGTTAAGAAGTTCAGATTGCAGCAAAGATTCCAGTAGTGCCAACGAGTGAGGACCACGAGTCATCGGTGGACCCAACGACCCATTAGATCCCTCATTGGGACTGGCAGTGCCTAATTCAGGACCGAATCAGTAAAGGTATTTCTGTAATTTCTAAACTCCTAAGTCCTAAACTACGTCATTTTAAGCTCTGAAAGGAGTGTTTTAAGAGGGTTTAGCCTATCTCAAGTCATTAGGCTTTTCCATGCATGCAAAGCTTTGAATTCTCTTAGAAGATCAATCTAGAAATTCTCTTCCCCAATTCTCTTGGGCTTTCAAAGACAAGTTGAAAATCAGTTTACCCAGGTATGCAGGGCTATGAATGAGAGTTTCCTTTCACTCACATGCTCAAATTCATCCTCATGTTCATGAATTCAAGTTCTAATTCAAGTTTATGATCTTATAAGGTTTTAACCCAATTTATGAAATTCTCTATGATATGTCTATGGATCAATTCCCCTCATGTTCTAAAGTATGTTTTAAGATTTATGGGCAGATTTCATATACAGATTGATTATAAATTCATGATTTCAAGTTATTACAAATTATGCTCTATTGTGCAAGTTTTATGAAGAGTCAAGTTTATGATTCATGATTTCAAGTTTGAAGAGATGTCTAGCATGAATGAATGTTAATAAGTTACCCATGTATGAATCTATGATTTTGACTTATGAAATCTATTTCAAGTATGCATGATTTTAAGATTTGGGAATCCCCCCCATAGGTTAAGTATGTTTTCATGATTTAGCTCAGTTTTATAAAATCAGTTTACCATATAGTTTGGAGTCGATACTCCCACATTCAGCTTGTGGTATGTTTGGAGCCAAGACTCCCAAATGTTCAAATTTCAGACTATGTAATTATGATTTTCAGCTTTATTGAAAAATGATGGGAGCACCTTGCATATTTTTGGGAGTAGTGTCTAGTACCGAGTAGGTCAGGGGTTCAGGTAAAACTCGGGTCTCAGAACTATGCACCAACATAGGTTTATATATTTACATTGAGACCTACCTTGTGAGGTTTCCCCTGCCCCCAAAGGGGCCTTCAGCTTGATATCGATATCATGGTAGCGTCGTTAGTCCTGACAATATTTTGGACGGCTTTGCCCACTTAAGTATGATAATTGGGGTATCACGTAAGCTCTATCGTGATGGTGTCAGTTATGACGAGTCTCCCATTGTTCCTCATGATTTCAGTTATTCATGTTTATGACTTATGATATTATGTTTTACAGCAGGTTTGACCCAATGATCAGTTTATGAGCTTTTACTTATGATTTCAGCTATGACAAGTCATATGATTTTTGTCTTCAGTTTTAGGTCATTCTACTAATATGTGATACCAAGCTTATGACTATACATGCATCATATTCATATTTCAGCATGCAATCCTTACTCTCATGATATACTGATTTATATTTATATGCATGATTTCAGTTAACATTTACTCAGCATGTTTTACTTACCTTACATACTCAGTACATTCTAAGTACTGACTGCATACTCTATGTTGTATCATTTCATGATACAGGTCCGATCAATCAGAGTCTGTTTTGCCGTTAGTCCAACTTCCCCTTGCAGTCTATCTCGGTTCTCGCTGCTGGTGAGTCTTCATCTTTCGAGGATATTCAGTTTAGTGTGTGATTGTGCTGTTTCAGTTTCAAACTTTAGCGAGCTAGTTAGGGATGTTGTTCCATCAGCTCATCGGACAGTTTAGAGGCTTATCAGACAATTATATAGGCTTTCAGATTTGTCGAATGTTGACTTTATTTATGATTGTTGTTATACGTTATGTTATTCAGTCTTCCGCTTATTTATGTTTAAATATCAATTTTCACCTTGATGTATGCTCTTTAGATGTTATATTCGTGCCATGGGTCGACTTGGAGCCATTCGTGGTTCTAGGTCCCGTGTTTCGATTCGGGATCCCAGCTCGGGTCGTGACAGATCGGTAATAATTTTTAATATTTCATGAGTTCATGCTTTCGTGAATTTATATATTTCAGCATGTATCTTATTTTCTACTCATATTGTGTTTTATTCATTTGAAATATTATTTACTATTTATTATAAATAAATAAAAATTATGAAATTAATTTTAACTATTTTTTATGATAATTTTTCACTACGTCGAATTCATCAAAGCTTGAATTTGTGGCACTTAATATTTTTGAAAAAAATTATTTGTCATGGATATTTGATGCTGAAATTCACCTTGCCGCTAAGGGTCTTGTTGATACTATAGTCGAAGGAAATGAGGCATCAAGTCAAGATAAAGTGAAAGCTATGGTTTTTCTTTGCCATCATCTTGATGAAGGGTTAAAATATGAATATTTAACAATAATAAATTCATTGAATTTTGGACTAATTTGAAGGAATATATGTTGGTTATGACTCCAGCTATTATCAAATATCTTAAACACGTGACGGGAGACTTATTTACGATCAGATTTGTTGATTGTCATTTTAATGAGTCTATTTTTTCAATATTAGGGGGAGAAAATAAGAATAAAAAAAAGAAGATAGATTGGAGTGCATTATCACTGCCTCATTTATATCCCCGCACAAATCTGTGTAAATAAAAGGTTCAAAAGATCATTTATTTGCAGAATATTGCAAATTAATGACCATATACGTTTACTAACCTTACAAGGGTTACTAAATCACATATTCCAGCTGCAAAATATTCCAAGTCAAGTTGATATCTCCCCAAGACAATTTGATTATGCAAATGAGTCTAAAACATGCATTAAGCGTGGTGGAACTATCGATTCAGCAGACAAAATTCCTTGACAAAGGAAGGGAACAAATGATCAAGCTAATCAAAAGGATGAAGTTACTGATGAAGAGCCCCGAGGCATAATAACTAATAAGACCTCATCAGAAAAATCTCAAATTTCTTAAAAAGATAATAATGATAAAATCTTAATAAGTTATGTTTCTACAGGAAAGAGATGAAATCAAAATGATGTTGATATCAATAATTTGTTTGCATATAATGTTGTTATCAAAGTTATGCAAGAAGATGAGGATCTTGAACTGAATTTTGTTGATAAATGTAGAAGGAGGAGGGACTGACCAAAATGGAAAGTCTCAATTAGAGCAGAATTAGCTTCACTTGGAAAACGTAAAGCTTTGGACCTATAGAGCCAAAACCTGAAGATGTAAAACTAGTGGGGTACAAATAGGTCTTCGTGCAAAAATGTAATGAGAAAAATGAAGTCTTTAGATGTAAAGTACAATTTGTGGCACAAGGATTTTTGCAAAAGATATAGTGTTGATTATATGGAGACATATTCTCCCGCAGTGAATGCAATCACTCTCAGATATCTGATAAATCTGACAATGCATGGAAAACTTGATATGCGCTTGATGAATGTTGTTACAATCTATTTATATGGTAGATAACAAATTTTTTTGAAGATTTCAAAAAGACTCAAAATGTCCGAAGCATACAAAGGCTCTCGAGAAACTTGTTTAATAAAGTTTTAGAAATTCTTATACAGATTGAAACAATCAGAAAGAATATGTTATAATCGCCTTAGAGAGTATTTGCTAAAAGAAGGGTACAAAAATAATCCTATTTGGCCTTGTGTTATTATTAGAAGTCTGCAGCTGAATCTGTTTATGTTGAGGATTTCAATATCATTTGGACTCTTGAAGAACTTTCAAAGGCAGCAGAATATTTGAAGAAAGAATTTGAAATATAAGATCTTAGAAAGATAAAATTTTATCTTAGATTGATCATTTTAAAAAAAATATTTGTCCATTATTCTACATACAACAAAAAGATATAAAAGCGATTTACATGGATATGACATGTCCATTGAGCACTCCGATGATTGTAAGATCACTTGATATTAATAAAGATTCATTGTTATACCCCGTAGAATTCCCGGCACCTAGATGACCTATTCGCACGTTGGTTAAGCATATTTGAAGGCCATACGTGCTAGGGAAAGGCCCGGGAAAAGATCGGACGAGAAACCTGTCGAACCATCGCGGAAGGAGCCGAGGCAGAGCCCCTCCGCGATGGCAGCGTGTCACGGAGGTGAGGCCTCCGCGTTGGCTCCGTGACACGTTGCCCTGGTCTAGGCTTAAGTATATAAAGCCCCACTTCGGTTTAATATCATTTAACTCATTATAATTTCCAGAAAACGCAGCAAAACAGAGGAAGACGAAGGAGGGATTATAATTTTTGACCGATTACGCTGCTAAACGCTGTCCAAACTCAAATTAATCCCAGATACCGAAGTATTTAGCAGCAGAGAGCATTCCTGCGGAATTAGTTTCGTGAAATACGGCCGATGAATCGGCGAGCCGCCGAACTAAGGTAAGTAGAATTGCTCTAAATTAATGTCTATGTGTTCCTAGCTGAGAAGTGAATATTTCTCCCTTCTGGACCGCTGAAAAATAGCGAGTTTTCGACCGTCTTTCGATAAGCCTAAGTTTAGGCTATAAACTATATCGAAAGTAGCGTTGTTCTTTATGGTAAAGCCGTATTTAGTATTAATTGACGTATTTATGAATGCAGTTGGGAGAAGATAGTTGAAGTACCGGCCGAGCCTCGTCCGACGGACGAATAGTTCAAGAATAAGGTATGTAAAGCTAGTTCCCTCGGCAAGTTAAGTAACATCGGTGCAGTACCGCAATTTAAAGGCCAGTCGATTGTCCAGAAGTCATGTGTTACGTTTGTTACGACTGTTGGTACGATATTAAAAGTATCGAGTTACAACTTGCGTGAAATTTGCTAGTACGATATAGATTCTAATATAAGCATTAGAAACTACACAGTATGCTCAGTATGCGAGGTAACACAGAATGTTAGTATATCATTGTATTCAATCGAAACCCAGTAGAATAAAGTAGTATTTGTAAGGAAGCTCAGAAATAGAATGATAAGTTGAAATGAAGTAGAAAGCATGTTAGGAATAGTAAATCATGTTACTATAGAAAATCAGTATACAACACAGTTTTCAGCAGAAACACTATCTTATATAGCATTTGCCCCAGTACAGCCCGGCAGGAGACTATATTCATATTTATATATATTTACCAGTCTCAGTACGTATTAATTACGCACAGATTACTATTATCAGTTCAGCATGTAATACATATGATACTTTACCCTTATTAGCCTCAGTATGTGAGATATACAAACAGTATTACTAGTTGAGACCGTTGTATTGTTTGGGGTTGGACTACCTAGCATTCATGACCGCCCCAGGGTTGATAGCTGTATCGACTCGTCCGCCAGAGGACGAGGATACGTCGCTCTACAGAGTGGCATGCCGTCCCACAGGAGACGAAGATGGGATGCCAGTTTCCCCATATTTTGCCTTGGTCGGCTTTTATACACCCCCGTCGAGCGGGTACGCCCGGGGTGTTGATTCAGGAGTCCTCCGGACTCAGATGCAGTTATAGTCAGGGGCTCAGCGAGCCCAAGTGCCTACCCAGGGAACCGGCAGGATGCTTACGGGGTTGATAGGAGATGGGTTGACCGGGGTAAGGGAATAGATTCCGTGCTGGTTGTACCTCCCGGCTTATGGGGGCCGGGTAAGGTTTATGTATGTTATATATGTTATGTATGTTATGATATGTTGTGCCATGTTATAGTAGATACGAGTAGTTCGACAATAGGACGACAAATCCTCAGGTATGACTTCCGCTCCTTCCAGTATAATTGCAAGAAGGTATGACTTACATTGTCAGACAGTTAATCTAATCCTCCTTATTTCAGTTTTATCAGTTACACTGTTGTCTTCAGATTTTGCTTTCAGTTGTTGCTTTACATACTCAGTACCAGCGGTACTGACGCCCGGTGGGGCGCTGCATTACTTGCCTGCAGGTACTCATAGACGAGCAGGCGACACCACGTGATTCCTGTCAGCTTTCGAGTATTCAGCTCCTGTCATCCGGAGACTGAATTCCAGAGGTGCTGTCCATTTTCTTTTGTTGTATAGTATGGGTAGGTCGGGGCCCTGTCCCAATCATTTCTATTGCTATTCCTAGAGGCTTGCAGTCTGTATATGCTTTCCCTGTGGTCAGATGAGCCGGTCGTGTGAGGTCGTGCAGTTGTATAGCTGTTAGTACTCTTTCTTTCTTTTATGATGGCCGAGTGGGGCCATAGTTTGCCAGTAGTGGTGACCTTGTCAGTCACATAGCTTTTAATACTTCATGATTGAGTTGCAGATAACTAGACAGCATGGTGGCCTTGTCGGCCCGCATAGGTTTTCCTGAATTGGTATGTTTCTGGTCAGCTGTTAGAACAGGTACAGAAGGCTATAGGCCAATGGGTCGGGGGCTGTGTTTACAGCCGTTATATAGCCCTTTGTTTCCAGAAATATGAGTTAGAGCCAGCCAGACACCAGATGTGCCCAGGCTTAGCAGTCCAGCAGTTCAGGTCCTAGCAGGGCACCAGGTGCCAGTCATACCCCCCAAGGCGGGGTGTGACATTCATTCCGGCATCAGGAGGAAGATGAAAAACTCCTTGGTGATGAAACTTCATATCTTAATGCAATTGAGGCACTAATGTATCTTTCTAATAATACAAGACCAAATATAGCTTTTGCAGTAAACTTATTATCAAGATTCAGTTCCTCACCAAAAAAAAAAGTAATGAAACAGTGTTAAGCATATTTTCAAATACCTCCGAGGAACTATTGATATGAGATTACTTTATTCTAATAATTCCAATTCACAAATGATTGGTCATGCAGGTTATTTGCTTGATTCTCATAAACCTCAATCTCAAACAGACTATCTATTTACTTATGGAGATACAACTCTATCATGGTGATCAATAAAATAAATTCTAGCTGCTATATCTTCAAATAATGCTGAGATAATAGATATTCATGAATCCAACCGAGAGTGTATGGTTGAGGTCAATGACTCAACATATTCGGTAATTATGTAGTCTTTCTTTGAAACGAAGATTCCAATAGTATTATGTGAACATAATATTGTCTGCATAACTCAATTGAAAGGAGGATACATCAAATGAGACCGAATAAAATACATTTCATTGTCTTTTTCACATATGATCTTCAACAAAATGGTGAGATAGATATTCAACAGATCCGTCTAAGTGATAATCTTGCGGATTTATTCACTAAGAAGTTGCCAACATCAACATTTGGAAAGCTAAAATATAAGAATGAAATGCATCGTGTCCGAGTTATCAAGTAAAGTTTTCATTAGAGGGAGTGAAATACGCGTTGCACTCTTTTTCTCTTAACCAAGATTTTGTTCAAATTGAATTTTCCTGGTAAGGTTTCTAATAAAGTAGCACTCAAGGCGTATTAAAGATGTGAGTATTCTTTTTCCTTCACCAAAGATTTTTTCCCACATGGATTTTTCTACTAAGGTATTAACGAAGCACATTATCTATGAACATTTAAGGGGGGAGTGTTATGAATATAATGGATAAAAATAGGAGTGGATTGTCCATTTAATTCACGTACATGAATTTGCTTACATTCAAATATATCTGTACAATATATGGCATCATATTTTTCATTCTTGTCTTTGAGGATGTATCTTTGAAATTATAAATAAAGCACTTTGGCTCATGAATTAGATACTTAATAGAAAAAAGTTTTCTCCTCGTTTATATTTCTTTGTCCAATATATCTCGTTTAATATTACTCTGTATTACTCATAGTTGACAACATATAATATAATTATCCAGCGAAAAAGTAATTAATTATTTGACATATGAAGCTACGTCCTTGCATATGAATGAGTGTTAACAGCAGATCCTTACTAGCATTTCCAACTGCACGACTGCCATTAGACTGAAAAAGATTGCCTCAAGTACTTTACAGCCAAACAAGTCCGCACTCTTGCACCTACAATTTTGACATTCCAATTGCTATTTTTTGTACGGCCCCTTTTTTACGGTTTCTTTTCAATAAAATAATGACATAATACATAAATAGAAATTCAAATTTAAAATACACAATACATAAATAGAGATTTAAATTTGACTCGATAAGCAAACACTTCAATTTTGAGAGTGCATATCTATTGAGCGCTCCAACTCAACTCAACTCCACTGTGTCTCGTGAACACTCAGCTGACATAACACACCAATTTTCGAGGTATCTAAATAATCATTTTGTAAATTGAAATGTGCCACAGACAAAGTGAGAATGCATTGATGTGTTTCTAGTGAACACTCAAAGCTGACATAACACACCCATTTTCAAGGTATCTAAATAATCATTTTGTAAATTGAAATGTGCCACAGACATAATGAGAACACATTGAAATGTCTATATAAGCACTTTCAAAATTGAAGTGCTTACTTGCCAAATGTCTAGTTATATATTACGCCTAAGATAAACAAGTAGGAAGCAACATCATATATTATGCCTAAGATAAACAAGTGGGAACCAACATCATATGATCGTTTCTCATAGAAATGACCCGATGAAATTTGCTGGAGGCAAAAGATCTGCAGAATGGAGCAGGCAAAACTAGATACTAGAAAGGATGTCCTTAAATATAACCAGTCTTACAGAAAATGAAACAAACAAGCCAAGAATGAGAGTTCCTCTCAGATGAAAGAAATCCTATTATCTAAGACAAAGCTCATTGGAACAAGACTGCAATAGAGCCTCTCCCATAAAGAGAGAGATATAACCCATTAATTGACTAAATAGATATGCAAACCTTCAACCAAAATGATCCTACCAGACCAGACCTAACTTCTTGCTGGGCAAGCTTCTACATCTCAACTTTCTCTCAACATTTCTTGGCGACAAGTTCCTCAATCAAGTCAGCAGCATCTTGAACTGTTGCAATAGTCTGTGCATTCTCCTCTTCCACAGTGATTCCAAATGCTTCCTCAAGTCCCATGACAATCTCAACCTGGACAGGAACAACATCTCAGTAACTAAATCAGTTAGAGCAAAATTCACAAAAATCAGAAATGACAAATCAACTGCATTCCACGTATGACTTGCACAATATTAAGGCTGAGTTTTATTAGGGAGATCCTCCATCAGGAGAAATGAATTTTGGCTGCAGGAAGAGCATGAATAAGCTATTGCAGGTTCAAATACTAGATGAGAAAAGAAAACAAGCAGCTAAGGCTACGCTATTATAGCTTAGGATTTCTTAAAAGCAGAAAATAAAAAGAAAGCTTGGCACCTCTTGCATACTAAGGTTATAAAAGCATTATATCATATCTTAAGATGTTTAGGTAGATTATTTCTGAAAATTCTGGAAATGATTTACAGACGGCAGTAGCTAGTTACAGTTCCTAAATGAAAGCACCTACTTTACTTTTACACTCCCCCAATAACACATTATCATTAGCTCAAAACATGTTAGGTGAATCCCATATAGAGACACTTATAATGGTTTCAAAGGCCATTTTGACCAACAAAACACTGCAGGACTCAGCACTTTAAATGTATTGTTCTAAACTCAACATACCGTGTCAAGAGAATCAGCACCAAGTGCTGTAAATTTTGACTCTCCGTTGACCACAGAATCACCAGGAAGAGCCAGTTGTTTCTTCACAATTTCACACACTTTGTCAACTGTCTCTGGTTTAGCCTGCACAAATACAATTCTTAATTGTTAATAAGTAACATGGGCTTAAGTGCAGAATCACTTATCTCTTACAACAATTAAACAAAATATAGCACCAAATGGACCCAATTAACATGCATTACTTGTGATATAACGAGAAATGCAATCTCCCTCGCGAAAAAAAGAGTATTTTAATAGCCTAGATTAGAAATCTGATAAAAGGAAGCAGAAGCAGAAGCATACCGCACAGTTAATGCTGAAGCGGCGAGTAGCTGGCTTCAACCTGAGGGAAGGGAAGCTTATTCCCTTGATAGAAAGGGAGGAGGTCTTCAAATATGCCTGCACGATTCAAGGGAACAAGCTCAACAGAGATAACACATCACATACAGAGGAAAAGTAAAACACATCGTTAGAGGATTGTATAAGCTAATTTATTATTATTTTTGTAGAAAAGGTGGAAAATTATGAGAAATCAATAGACATTTCCTTTCCTTTTGTATTTCACAGGCAGCTTTGTTTAAGCGATTTTCATGACAGCTCTGGTTTAAAATAACAACTTGGTCAACCATACATATAATTAATTGAAAAAGACACCTTCAGACACATAAAAGAAGAACATACACTGTATTCTATTTCTCTAAAGATTTAGATCTATTAGGAAGATAATTGAAAAGAACAAGCAAAACAACAAGGTCCAGACTTTAAAAAACCATCTGCAATTGACAATGAAGACATTTACATAAATAAAATAAAAAACCTGCAAAATCCAATCTTTTTTATCACCAAAAGAATCTGTCAAACAAATTCACGTTATGTGACAGTCTATTCCAAAATAAATCGTTTAAAAAATGACACAAAAAATCACCAATAGAACTGCCAAATCAAGATATTTCATCACCAAAATGCATTCCGAAAATAAATCGTTGCAAAGACACATAATAGAACTAGCAGGAACACGAGATCCAAAAACATCATTAAGAAACATGGAAAAAACGAAGCTTTTGTCACACATAAGCATTTAAAAACCGGCACCTCGAAATTTACAGAACTTACTAACACAAATACAGCATAAAAAGATTGATCTGTACCACAGTAAACTTAAACAAATCAAGAGAAAAAAACAAAAAGATTAAAAAAAACCCAAATAAGATTCGAAACACCAAACACAAGATAAACAACAAAAGGGTCTAATTCTAAACCGAAAAATAGAGGTGGCCTGAAAATCAAAATAACAAAGACCTTGTTCTGCTTGAAGGAGCAGGAAAGGGAAGAGATGGCGAAGGAAGATCCAGTAACAGAAGCCATTGATGGGATCTAAAGAGAATGGATCTGAGAGGAGGTGGCGGAGAACACGAAGAGTGTGACGGACAGCTAAAGAGGGAGGAGAAAAAAATGATATAAAAGGGTATACAAGAGTGGTTCGCTTTTATAGACTCTTTTTGATGTTGGGTTTTCAGAAGTTCGTCGCTCTACTGCTTTGTTAGTATCGAAATTTTGGAGTATTTGGTTCAACTTCTCACAAATATAAAAAAATAAAAATTAAAGTTTCTTATTTCACTCGTACAATTTAAGAAATTTAGCGTTTGGTTAAACACTCAGGAAAACTTTTTTTTTTCTTCAGAAAAAAAAAAAAACTTTCATTCTTATTATTATTTGGGTCAAAATCATTTGCCTCTTCTAATTTTACTTTAAAAATTAAATTCATCTTTTAATTTTGAACAATGAACATTCTTATATATCAATTGATATTTTAATATATCTATTTTATCCTTATATTATCAACCTTTATATATTTTTTACTTCCTTATAATAACAAAGTCAGTATAATCCAACAAAGTGACATATGGGAATGATACAATTAGGAGTGTCATATATGACTCAACAATTGATGGTCCGCCCAATATTTTATAAATTAGGCATAAGATAATTTCATATTGAGCTGATTTTAGTTCAATCCAACATAACTCACCTTTAGATGATCTACAATTTAGCTTAATACTAACTCATATTTAAGATTAACTTTAATTAGTATTTAATACTTGAGATTTACTTTTATTTTTTTATGAATAGGGGTTTTGATTTTGGATTGTGGTCGGGTTTGGTCTCAAGTCCTAGGTCAGGATCAGGTCTCACACTACTAAAAAGCTTTCAAAAACTGGCCTCAAAAGATTGGAAAAATGCAAACAGACCTTGGAAGGTTGATATATATATATATATATATATATATATATATATATATATATATATATATAAAATAGAAAAACTGTAAATCGATCTCTTAAGGTCGATTTCTTTAAAAGAATATATAATTTTTTTTTGCAAAAATTAATTATTTTTTTATAACAATCGACCTTTGAAGGTCTCTTTTGCAAATCAAAAAAAAAATTAAAATGACCTTAGGAGGTCTGCTTTTTTTTCCTGAAAATATAAATTTAAAGAGAAAAAAATTCAATTTTTGTCATTTTAGTAGTGTCGTATATGAGTTAGGTCTTAATTTCCGAATTGGACCTCGAGTTGGGCCTCTAGCTAGTCTCATGTTTCGAGTTTCAGATTAAGGTTGAGTAGGTCTTATAAGTTGTAGATGGGCTTGCATGTATTTATGGATATAATGAGATTCAAATTGGGGAATGATTGAATTTGCCAAGTCTCAGTTCATGTTTAGGTTGGGGTTAGGTCTTAATTCTCAGTTGAGGAAGAGGGTTAAGGGTTCGAGGCTTGAGTCAAGGTTGAATTTCGAGTTAAGATCAGGGGTAAGGGAGAGGTGGACCTAAATAAAGGGTGGGTAGGGTAAAAGTGGATGATTAAAAAAAAGAGTCAAATTGAGCGAGTCATAACCCAGCCTATATCAGTCCGACTCATTTATGCCTAAATAACTTTGAGAAATTTACATAAAAATGACATAGTTTTGACTGAAAATTGGTCCTTAAAGCTACGGTTTTAGTAATTATAAATTACGGCCAAATGGGATGCATTTATTTAAAAAGTTAGGGTATTTTATATTTGGATACAAATACACTAATTAATATGTTGAGTGAAATATGGGATACTATCTTTTTAAAATGGCAAATTATAAAAAATCATGCTAGACTTAAATACATAATATTCTCTCTCTCTCCCCCCTCCCCCCCTTCCCCCTCAATTCTCTCTATATATACTCTTTTTCATCTCTCTCGCTATTTGTATTTCACCCTTCTCTATTTGTTTTTTAATATTTTTTGAGGTATAAGACAATTGTATTTGTTGTATTTATACATGCATTTAGGTTATATCATCTATCTCTCTGTATGTTGTATTACCACCTCTCTTTGTACTTTTATATTTTTTTGAGATATCAGTTGACTGTACTTGTTGTATTAATACGTGCATTTAGGTTGTGTCGATTCGCTTTAATTTAACTTGTATTTATTTGCTCTTATATAGATTGTATCATTCGTGATACAGAAAATACCAAAAAATAACAAAAGAGAGAGAGAGAGAGAGAGAGAGAGAGAGAGAGAGAGAGAGAGAGAGAGAGAGAGAGAGAGAGAGAGAGAGAGAGAGAGAGAGAGAGAGAGAAAGGGGAGGGGGAGAGAGATAGAGGAAAAATAGAGATAGCGAGAGAAATAACATAGAATGAGAGAGGGGAGAGAGAGGCAGTGAGAGAAAGATAGAGTAAAGGGGCGAGGGAGAGAGGCAAGCGACATTGTGAGAGAAATTAAGAGATTTCTTCTTTATTTGCTATTAAATACAAATTTTTTTTTAAAAGAGTTGAAAGCATAGTTAATAACTATAATTATTTTTTAAAACTATAGTTATGTATAATAAATATTATCATATGGTCATTATATTATGTAATTTTTTCAATAACTTTTGGGTTTATTTTAGCCCAACCTATTTGTAATACCCCAAAAGTCCCTAAGACTAGACTCGAGATTTGAAATATGATTAGCAGAAAGAGTTGGAAAAATGTCTCAGGGTACGAGTCGTGGGAAGGACTAACGGGTTGTAGAATGAGCCGTTGTTTGATGTTGAGCTGCCCTGGTTAGATTGTACGGGTTGTTGTACAACCCGTTGTGGGAACCCACGGGTCGTGATGGCAATTGTCAGAAGGTTGGAGGAGTTCGACTGGTAAGCCATAAGAGCAAACCACGAGTTCTTAAGTTGGTGGCACGACTTGTGGTTAGTGGTCGTGGCAAGTCACTGGTGTACCAAATTTGGAGGAATGAGTCATGGTACAACTCATTGTGGGGAACAACAAGTCGTGGATTGCACTCATGGGAAAGGGCAAAGAAATTGGAAGCAGTGGCCACGGATGGGTCCAACGACTTGTTGTTGGAAGGTATAAGTCATTGTTTGATCTGTGGGAAACTTCAGAAGTCAGGAGAAACAGTAGCGACAATGAGTGATAACTCGAGTCATGGTTTTGAGGAACGACTCGTGGTGAGAGTCGTTACTTCTGGCAGTGTATATTTTTCTGTGAAATTAGTAAGGGCATTTTCATTATTTCTAAGCTCCTAAGTCCTAAACTAAGTCGTTTTAAGCTATGAAAGAAGTCTATTAAGGGAGTTTGACCTATTCTAATTCATTCAACTCCCATGTAGGGCTGGGCAAAGAGCCGAGCCAGCTCGGAGCTCGGCTTGGCTAGCATATATTTAGCTCGGCTCGACTTGACTCACTTTGAAAAAAAAGTTTGGCTCGGCTCAGCTCGATTTTAATTAAATTTTGGCTCGGCTCAGCTCGGTAAAAGCTCGATCAAGCTTGGCTCAGTCAAAGTTCGAGCTCGATTAAGCTGGCTCAGTTAGCTCAATTTAAGAAATAATATCCTTTCATTAAGCTCAATTATTAAGTATGTTAGAAATTTAACTTAAAATACTATATTAACTTAACATTTTATAATTAATATTTATTCGATGTTGGTAAATTTTTAACCACAATGTAACTTAAGCATATGATATGAGTATGGGTATTCATAGTTCGATTTGGGTCGATTTTTGATAATAATCAAGATCAAATTAAGTTTTTAATTATTAAAATCAAGTCAAATCAAACATAATATATGTTCATTGATTTAGTTGTTGTCGGATGTGGTTTTTTTTTCAATTTTTAAAAAATTTAATGCTATTCATCTTTTTATTTTTCTTTCTACAATTAGAAAAATAAATTTTATTATTTGTCAACTTATAATCCTCTGATATCATTTTATTATGGTGGGTATAATTTCTTTTGATTATTGAAAAATTGTCTTGAGAACTATAAGTTTTAATTAGATAAATAAAATTTATAAGAAATATAAAAAAATTTAGATTAAAAAAATAATCGGCTGCTCGGGTTCCGGCTCGGTCAAAATGTAGAAAAGCTCGGTTGAGATCGACTCGACTTGGCTCAGTACAGTTTAAAGCTCGATAAGACTTTGCTCGAGCTCAACTCGACTCGGTATATACTTAGCTCGGTTGGGCTTGCCTCGGGCTCGGCTCGCTCGGCTCGATGCCCATGCCTACTCCCATGCATTCAAGTATTGAGGTTTTCCTTTGAAGATCAAGCATAAATCCTTCCATTTCTTCTCCAAATCTCTTGGGCTTTCAAAGACAAGTGTAGATTCGGCTCACCAAGGTATATGAGTTATGAATGAGAGTTCCTTTCACTCTCATGCTCAAAATTTTCCTCAATTTCATGAATTCAAGTTCTAGATCAAGTACATGATCTTATGGGGTTTTAACCCAATTTTATGAAATTCTCTATGATTTATTTATGGGTCAATTCTCTTCATGTTTCAAAGCATGTTTTAAGATTCATGGGCAGATTTTGTATACAAATTGATTATAAATTCATGATTTCAAGTTTTAGAAAATTATGCCCAATTATGCAAGTTTCATGAAAAGTCAAGCTTATGATTCATGATTTCAAGTATGATAAGATATCTAACATGAATGAAAGTTTATGAATTACCTAGGTATGAATCTATGATTTTGACTAATGAAGTGTCACGCCCCGCCTTGGGGTGTGTGACTGGCACTTGGTGCCCTAGTAGGACCTGGACTGCTAACTGGTGAACCTAAGCACAGCTGGCGCCTGACTAGCTCTAACTCAGATTTCTGGAAACAAAGGGCTATATAACGGCTGTGGCCTGACTAGCTCTAACTCAGATTTCTGAAAACAAAGGGCTATATAACGGCTGTAAACACAGCCTCTGGCCAACTGGCCTATAGCCACCTGTACCTGTAGTAACAGCTAACCAGAAACGTACTCGTAACAAGGAACCTATGCGGGTCGACAAGGCCACCATGCTGTCTAGTCATCTGGGACTCAACAAAAGGAATACGGAACAACTACGTGACCGGCAAGGTCACCACTACTGTCAACTGAGGCCTCACACGGCCAACATAAACTGAAATGCTAAACAGCTATAACAAACTGCACGGCCTCACGCGACCGGCTCAACTAACCACAGGGAACTATATATACAGACTGCAAGCCTCTAGAAATACTGATAAGATGGTTGAGACAGGGCCCCGACCTACCCGTACTGTACACCAAAAAGGAATGATGTAAACCTCTGAAATATCAAGCTCTGGATGACAGGAGCTGATGACTCTGCGCTGGCTAGGATCACGAGGGATCACCTCCTCGTCTATGAGTACCTGCAGGCAAGTAATGCAGCGCCCCACTGGGCGTCAGTACCACTGGTATCGAGTATGCAAAGCAACTGAAATAATACAACTGAACACAGATAACATAACTAACAAGTCTGTGAGCAGAAGGTGACTGAATTTGAAGAGCTGATAGGAACTAGATCAAACCTTTCTATACTGATGGGCAGGAGCGTGTCAGTAGTCACGACGGCCTGCTTTCTATTAACTAGTATATATATATATAAAGCACGTAAATACATACACATTTAGCAAGCAAGAGCCAATACCAACCCCCATAAGCCGGATGGCGCCAAGCAAGCAAACAATCTATATACCCCTACCCGGGTCAAAACCAGCCAAAAATAAGTCACTCCACTCATCTGCTCACTCGGAGCTCCTCTATCGGCCCCCTGGGTCTCCGGCTCGGGCCATAGCCTCCGATATAAATAACTGTGTCTGAGTCCGGAGGACTCCTATGCAGACAGTAACAAATAGGGTCTGGTTCCCCGGAACTCTCCTCGGGGCTATCTGAAATCGGAGCTGCACCTGTAATAAGATCTGTACTGTAACTGTATCTGTATCTGTTCCTTGGGCGCTTGCGCACAACAGGGCTATCTGTACTGTAATACTGATCAGCCTGATATGGGGAAAGCTTCATCCCATATTCGTCCAAACTGGGGACGGCATGCCACTCCTTGGAGTGACGTAAACCCACCCGCTTAGTGGGCGACACGATTAGCAACCCAGGGGCGGCGAGGACACTCAATAAGGTGCCCTCACGCCACATCAAGTCTCAACAAACAAGTAGCACATATAAATAGCAAGCATGTATGACTGAAAAAGACTATCTGAAATCTGATTTCTTATTCTGATCTCTTTCTGTATTATACTGATTCTTTACTGATTATACTGATTCTGAAATCTTTATTTAACTGTTTGGCTAATCTGTAGCCGGGATACTATCTGTCTGAATGGCTAATCTTTAGCCATAAAACTGTCTGTCTATTTGATTTTACTTTGTTAGCCTGTATTCTGAAAATCTGTATCTTTTTATTCTACAACATGCTTGCTAATCATACACTAGCTATACTGAACCTGGAATGCTAACTCGCCCTTTGGCGCATGCTTTACTATCTTTCGATCTGAATACGATACGGCAACACAACTCAGAATCTATTAGACTTACCTAATTCTCGACATTCAACTCCGAGAGTTTCAAATACGGAGTTTACTATGATTTACCAAGCTAAGACTTACTAACTTGCCGAAGAACAACTTCACATACCTTAACCTCGAGTTATCCGACTGTCGGACGAGGCTCGGTCAGTACTCCAGCAATTTCTCCCAACTGCATTCATATATACGTCAATTAGTACTAAATACAACACTATTCTGAAAGAAAACATCACTTTCGATATAATTATAGCCTAAACTTAGGGTTATCAAAAGACGGTCGAAAACTTGCTATTTTTCAAAAGTCCAGAAGGGAGAAGTATTCACTTTACGGCTAGGAGCACATAGACACTAGTTTGGAGCAATTCCACTTACGTTAGCCCGGTAGCACGACGATTTGTCGGCCGAATTTCGTGAAACTAAATTCGTAGGAATGCTCCCTGCTGCTAAATACCTCGGTATCTGGAGTTAATTTAGATTTGGACTACGTTTGGCAGCGTAATCGGGTGATAATATATTAACCCTCTTCGTCTCTCTCTGTTTGCTGCGTTTTCTTTGGAAATTATAAGGGATGAACTGATTTAAAACCGAAGTGGGGCTTTATATACTTGGGCCTGGACAGGCCCAACATGTCACGGAGCCAACGCGGAGGCTCCACCTCCGTGACACGTTGCCATCGCGGAGGGGCTCTGCCCCGGCTCCTTCCGTGATGGTTCGACAGGTTTCTTGTTCGGTCTTTTCCCGGGCCTTTCTCTAGCACGTATGGCTTTCAAATATGCTTAACCAACGCGCAAATAGGCCATCTAGGTGCCGGAAATCTTACGGGGTATAACACCAACCCACTCGTTTGACACCCTTAGGTATAATGTACACGGGCCTTATCTCCACTTTAGAGGTAGAGAGACTAATTTTGTAGACCTTTGTTTTTCACTTCTTTAAATCATAATATTTTTTTAAAAAAATTATGTAATAAATTTATCGATAGAAAATGAATATTATTTTTGAGATTAAAAAAATTGAGAAATACTAATTGAGTATATAAGTTAATACATCCTTATGAAATCAATGAGTAGAATAAGTAAAATTAAATTTCTTAATAATAATCAAAACTCTAATATTTAGGGAAACTAACATAGAATTATAACCTTACAAACATAGTTCAACGTGGGTAATACAAAAAATAGTTAATAAAAATAGAGATATATTTATAATAAAATCTTAAAGAATTATCTATTTTTTTTGTAAATAAACATAATTTTAAAAATATTCATTAATGCCAACGAAAATTTGTTTATCTATATAGACAGTAGAGAATATGTAAGAGAAAGTAAATGTCACGACCTGAATGACCATGATTAGCACCCACACTAACCTCCAGAGGGCGAACCATCCAAGGCCCAACTAATTCCCCCAACAACCGCAACATTCAGACTGAAAATCACACTTTTATAAATAAATAAAACATTTCACTGAGTTTAAGGTAAATGAGCCATTCGAAACAAGTAGAAAAATCAATTCTCACATAACATTCCCAAGATCCGATTATCATTACACTTCAGACGTCTACTTACATGTCTAAAATCGGTAATAACTAGAAATAAGTAAAACTAAAAATGTCCGGACAAGAGACATCTTCAATAAAGGAGTAGACCGCACATCCTGCATCGCTCACCTTTTAAGAATCCGCTGCTGCTCTAAAGGTGAGGTCGATATGAGCTTCCGAGATTAGATTCTGCACTTAGAAAAAAGGTGCAGAAGTAGCGTCAGTAAAAAAACACAGTACCGGTAGGCATCATTGGCCGACCTTACATAATAACACACATACATATAGACAATAATATGCCTTTAATCTAAAATATTATTTATACATAAGCTTACTCAGTTCAAGAATTAAATTCTACTCAAATGCTAACCGACCTACCCACTAAATTAGGCCATTGCTGCAACGGTCACTTGACCACTGCCACAGTCTCGCCATGACAAAATATGTCCCGCTGCAGCTATACTTCTTGGTAGTAGCTCGACTTAGCTACTCATTCAGTATTTCACTAACTCCTTACAACTAATACATCATTACAACCATCCACGTATGCCACAATCATAAAAAAGAAGTCGATATCACGTAACCGCATAGGGTATATAATGAGTCATTTTCAAAGATTGCACATCAATCACTAATTTCTTTCCATTATTCTATCTATCAAGTCATTGAAAGCCTCAACAATTTAGACGACAGGCACATGACTAAAAGTTCATTTCAGTTAAATGCACATACTCAGTCAAAGTTTCACAACTCTTACAAGCATCAATAACACAACAAATGGTGACATGCCAAGCAAATGCCTCCGTCACGTGACCATAAATACCCAGTTACTGAACATCGATATACACACATGCCAGAGGGTCTTCATTCCACCCTTGTAGTCATGACATGCAGGGGACTCTAGAAATCTATGTACTGTACTAGCGTGGTGCCCGCTCTCACTCATATGCTCGTCCATATGCTCCCCTTAGACACGAGCCACTCAGTCAGTCTTGCTCGCTTGGATGCTCTCCTCGTCCATGAGCCACTTAACTTAGGATATTCATATTATCTATATTTATTTTCATAATTCATACATTAACATTAGGCCATTGTTATGAATTTTAGGAGCTCTCATTTTACCCGCATTAACTCAACCCTTTTTAACGATTCGATCATTCTTAGAAAATACAAAAGACATGTACAACATACACACTTTATTTCATATCGCAAAGGTAACTACACTACATTAGAGTCATGAATCCATGGAATTCAACAAAGTATAGTGAAACATTTAATATCCAGAGACATCATACACATAACAATTCCACATCTATATATACCATTATGGAAGGTCTAACTCCTTCTAAACCATAACCTACCTCAATTTGGAGGATTCGAATGACAATCACCTGGCTGGAGCCTTACCTTTCCCCAACACCTCCAAACGCTCAAAGTCCAAAGACAAGAAGGGAACACAATTTCAATAACCTACTATTAAAATAAAGGTTTCAGGGATTCAAACCCTCCTCAATCTACCCATTATTATAACCACCTCATTTCCCATGGTTCAATTCTTATACATTACCTCCCTCAAACCATTTTAAGGCAATTTAGGGTTAAATACTCCATTCCACCTAGTTCTAGGTTTCAGTTCCCACAAGAACCATGTTCTATAAGAATAACACATTAGGGAGCGACCATTAATTCCTTTTGAACTTAGAATCAACACCCATAGTTTTCCCATGATTTTAGCCCTAACTCTACCAACCTAGGGTTTTCTTGCTACAAATTCACCATTAGAGGTCCCTCTATTTGATTCTACGGTTCTAGGAAATCAAAATAATGGAAAAAACAAAGCAACTCTTACCTTGGGAAGGGGAATCACTCTGCTCTTGGGAAGATCACTTCTAACTTTAAAAATTCGTACTTTAGAAATAATAGGGTTAAAACCTTGAAATCCCACTTTCTGATTCCCGTCGTCTGTTGTAGCGGACCCGCTATGGCGGTCGAGATACCGCTACAGTAAATCTAATAGTTACCCCTCCCTCGATCCATTACAGCGGGACTTCAACTGTCACGACGGTCTCGCTGCAGCGGAACTCCCACCGCTGCAGCGGTCCTCCGTAACCAATAGCTCCCAATTCCAACTCTCAACTCACTTCTCAACATCAAAATTTCACCATCTGTCACGTCCCCAGCCTACACCCTGGACGTAACACAGTACTTGAAATCACAAGTGACCCCAAGTCAATCCCTGGTCTATTATTCACTAGCATTTTGAGTAAACATGCATAACGAAACTTTGAAACTATATCAATAAGCATTCATGAAAGGCAAGTCTGAAAATATAAAGTTCAAACATTTGAATAATACTGATAAATCTGAAAATCATGTCTGCTTGAAAGATATCTAAAATTGAGGAGTTGCTGGGACAAACCCCCAGCTAACTCTAAGTCTAACTGAAACTAATAAATGACAAAAGGAATGAAATAATGCCCTCGGATGATGAGGACTCAACTTCAACTGCTGAGATGGAGAATATGAATTGTGGCGTCTAGCGGTGCTGAGTCTAAGACTGAGCTTCCCCTTCTTTTCGAACCTCATCACCCCTCTCATGGGCGAAATTTTCAGATATACCCAGTCATCAACTGCAAACTCCAACTCTCTTCTTCGCACATCGGCATAAGATTTATGACGGCTATGAGCTGTTTTCAACCTTACTCGGATAAGCTAAACTTTCTGCATTGCCTCGTGAACCGTGTCTGGCCCTATCAAGGTAGATTCCCCAACTTCGAACCACCCTATAGGAGATCTACACCTTCTACCATACAATGCTTCAAATGGGGCCATCTGGATGCTAGAATGGTAGGTGTTGTTGTACGCAAACTCGATAAGAGGTAAATGGTCATCCCAATTACCCTTAAAATCAATTGCGCACGCTCTTAGCATATTTTCCAGGGTCTGAATGGTCCGCTCAGCTTGCCCATCGGTCTGCGGATGAAAAGCAGTACTGAGTTTGACCTGAGTGTCTAGTCCCTTCTGAAAGGACTTCCAAAAGTGCGAGGTAACTGTGTTCCCCTGTCTGAAATGATTGCCAAGGGCACCCCGTGGAGTCTGACTAAATCTCAGATGTAAAGTTTTGCATACTCCTCAGCTGAGTCTGTGGTTTTGACTGGGAGAAAGTGAGCTGACTTAGTCACTCGATCTACCACCCAGATTGAGTCATGCTGCCGGCGAGTCTGGGGTAGACCTGTAATGAAGTCCATATTCACTTTTTCCCACTTTCATGTGGGTATGCTTATATCCTGGGTCATACCTCCTAGACCCTGGTGTTCTACCTTTACTTGCTGGAAGTTCGGGCACTTAGCTGCAAATTCAGCAATGTCTCTTTTCATGCCATTCCACCAGTAAATATCCCGTAAATCGCAGGTACATTTTGGTAGAACCGGGGTGAATGGTGTATCTCGATCTGTGTGCCTCATCCAGTATATGCTGTCTCAACTTACCAACGTCCGGTACACACAACCTGCCCTAGTAACGAAGCACCCATCTCCCCCTTGGGAGAAAGCCTCAACCTCCCTTTTGAGAACTGCTTCTTTAAGTTTAAGTAGAACTGGATCTTGATATTGTCTGGACTTAACTTCAACTACCAAGGATGAATTCGACCTGCTTTGCATTACCACGCCACCTTCGGTTGAATCCACCAACTGCACCCCTAACCGGGCTAGCCTGTGAACTTCTTTCGCTAGCTCCCTCTTGTCTTCCTCAATGTGAGCTACACTTTCCATAGACCGTCTGCTTAGGGAATCAGCCACCACATTGGCCCTACCCGGGTGATGCAGCACACTCATGTCGTAATACTTTAGCAGCTCCAACCACCATCTCTGACGCAGGTCTAGATCCTTCTGGCTGAACACATACTGAAGGCTCTTGTGATCCGTGAGTACATTCACGTGAGCCCCATACAAGTAGTGTCTCCATATTTTTAATGCGAATACCACTGCTGCCAACTCCAATTCATGAGTTGGGTAATTCTTCTCATGAACTTTGAGCTGTCTGGAGGCATAGGCTATCACTTTGCCCCGCTGCATCAGAGCGCAACCGAGTCCAACTCTGGAAGCGTCACAATAAACAACTAACCCATCTAATCCTTCCGGCAAGGTTAATACTGGAGCAGTAGTGAGTCGAGTCTTCAACTCCTGAAAACTCTTCTCACACTCGTCCGACCACTGAAATTTCACCTTCTTATGGGTTAACTTGGTCAGGGGAGATGCTATGGAGGAGAAACCCTCCACAAACCATTGGTAATAACCCGCTAAGCCTAGGAAACTCCTAATTTAGTAGGAGAGGTAGGTCTGGGCCAATCCTTCACTACTGCTATTTTATGAGGATCTACTTGTATTCCTTAACTTGAGACCACGTGACCCAAGAAAGTCACGGACTTCAACCAAAATTCGCACTTACTGAACTTGGCAAACAGCTGGCAGTCTCTGAGTGTTTGAAACACTATCTCAGGTGGCCTGCATGCTCCTCCTCATTTATGGATTATATCAGAATGTCGTCTATAAATACAATAACGAACATATCCAGATACTGCTTGAAGACTCTATTCATCAGGTCCATAAAGGCTGAAGGGGCATTTGTGAGTCCAAAGGACATCACCACAAACTCGTAGTGACCATTCCGAGTTCTGAATGCTGTTTTTGGTTTGTCACACTCTCTGACCCTTAACTGATGGTATCCTGACTTGAGATCGATCTTGGAGAAACAACTGGCTCCCTGAAGTTGGTCGAACAGGTCATCAATTCTAGGTAGGGGATATCTGTTCTTGACTGTGACTTTGTTCAGCTGACGATAATCTATGCACATTCTGAGGGTATCGTCTTTCTTACACACGAATAGCACTGGAGCACCCCAGGGAGAGATGCTGGGTCTGATAAAATCCTTGTCAAGAAGATCTTTTAGATGCTCCTTCAACTTCTTAAGCTTAGCAGGAGCCATTCTGTAAGGAGGGATGAAGATGGGCTAAGTATCTAGGAGGAGATCTATTCCGAAGTCTATTTCCCATTCAGGGGGAACTCCGGGAAGATCCTCAAGAAATACATCTGGGAACTCGCTGACAATTGGAACTGACTGAATGGTTGGGGTCTTAGAATTGGAATCCTTGACCTGAACTAGATGATATAGACAACCCTTGGAAATGAGTTTCTGGGCCTTAAGGTAGGAAATAAACCTACCCTTAGGTGCTGAACTGCTGCCCGACCATTCTAACACTGGTTCATTAGGAAATTGGAACTTGACATCTCTAGTTTTGCAATCAACTGAGGCATAGCAGGAGTGTAACCAATCTATGCCGAGAATAAGGTCGAAGTTGACCATGTCTAGATCTACGAGATCAGCTGGAATTACTTTGTTCAGGACTGAGACTGGGCAATTTCTATGCACCCGGCTAGCTCTAACTAACTCGCCAACTAGGGTGGAGACTGAGAATGGTTCTGAGAGGACCTCTAGACTTATATTGAACTAAACCGCTATATAAGGAGTCACGAACAAAAGAGTATCTCCTGGATTTATGAGGGCATATACGTCTAATGGATGAGACGTAACATTCCAGTAACTATATCAGGTGAGCTTTCCTGATCCTGACGGGAAGATAGAGCATAGAAATGATTTTGTCGCTGACCGCCATCTGTACTTGAGGTGTTAGCCTACTGGGCTGGTCGACCTGCTAGAGCTAATGATGTGGTAGATTATGATCTCCATCGCCCTGCTGACGGGCACTCTCTAAGCTTGTCTCTAAGCTTTCTACACCCAAAACAGCCCCTCTCGTCCCTGAAGGCATTCTCCTGGGTGATTCCTACCACACTTGGGACAAGCTAGGTACTTGTTTCCGATACTGTGAGACTAAGACTAAGTGTCAGATGACCCACCCCTCCTATCCTGGTGGGACTGAAAGGTTGGGGCTGACGTGCCCGATTCGCACGTCCGCAAGTGTACGGGTCGTGCAAGTTATATAGTGGCTCTTTTTAAGAATCGAATTGTCGAACCCACAGGGACTGGACCCATTCCTCTAACTATCCATTTCTAGTGTGATCTTAAATACCTCAAGTGTTGGTTATAGACATTTTCAATCGAGATTAATTAAGTCTAAGTTTGGGTCAACGAAGTATTCTGAAATTACTCTAGGAGCAACATAGAGTTAAAACCAATTAATCATGTGATACTATGATTTGCAATGGGTTAAGCATGGAACTATCAATTGTTATTTCACATAATTAGAATTGCATGTTTATGGTCTTTCGATCCTCTAAACACGACAATCTAGCCTCACTGCATCATTGTGAGCGAGGAGTTTAATTTCTAGTCGCGGGCAATCAATTATATTGTGGTTTACGGGGAAACGATTAGGGACTTTCGTGCGTCTAACCATTTAACTCAACTTAGCCTCACAACTACTTCTTCGAGTGGTGATGTGACATCCCAAGTTGGTCTTTCATAACCCCCGTGTCTCAACCAAGCACGGTGTTAGGTATATTTCTATCCTGACACAAAAATCTCTCCTGAGATACAAACGTGCTCCTTACATTCTCATGTCCTGACCTAGGTAATGCTTTCTCAAGCTATTACTCAAGCTAACAAATATGCATTCATGGTGATCAATCATAAAAACAACCAAAAATCCAGAATGCAAGATGGAAACAACAATCAATAACTTAATTCCAAAATAATTTCATAAAATCACAATCATAATTCATGGCTTCAACCCTAGAGGAAGGGTTCTTGCCATTCATGTTCGCAAAACTACACTAACTACTACTAAACTAACATACTTACATGAATTTGGTAGATGAGAAGGGAATTTGACAAACCCTAGATGAGTTCTCCCACTTCTCCCTTCACTCCTAGGTAGTTTTCCAGAATAAAATCGTGACCCCCCGGAATTAGGAGCTAAGGGACCTATTTATAGTAAATGGAAAACGTGCATAATTTGGCCTATCATGGAATGGCTCCGTGTCACGGAGTGTATCGTGGAGCACTGCCTCCATGACACGGAGGCAACGCGAAAGCTCTCTGGAAATTCACCCGAAGTTTGGCCTCAGCAGCACCTTGCCGCGTTGGCAGCGTGTCACGCTGCTTGGGCAGCGCGTTGACACCTCCTTGTCGCGCAGCCAGCCTGCGGTGGCACGTTGCCAACGTGCAGGTGGGCTGTTGTGATCAGCCTGCTTGCCGTGGCACGTTGCCGACACGCAGGTGGGCTGTTTTGTGCCTCCTCTTTGCCGACGTTCGCGGGTCAATTCCGTTTCCAAGCCTCTACTTCACCAACTCATGGATTAGTTGCTCAAAAGTCATCAAAACCTACAAAACAAAGGCTAATCATGTTGGTTAGCACTTATATTCCCATTTATATAGAATCACATGAAAATATATAAAATAACTTAGATAAACAAGACTAAATTAAGGTATAAAGCGTATCTCGGGCATGCTATCTTTGCCCGTGATCACAACCCCACACTTAAAGCCTTGTTCGTCCTCGAACAACCTTTTACATATCATGCATGTGGAGACTCCCACATAACTAATTTAGCAAGATAATGCAAGTTACGACTATAATGATTACATAAGATAACAAGCTACAAATAGAGCATGCACAATTTGATCATTGAAATGAAGTACAACTATGTTAAGACTTCTTAACCTCAAGAATCGACTCTCAATCTTAGCAAACTCATGCAAATCAACTGATTAAGAAATACCACATGAATTATATCCTTCATTCAACACGTGCCCTCACGGAAAGAGAGTTACCCAATTTCACACGCAAAAATAATTTTTAAATCACAACATGTGTGGGGATATGAATTGAATAACGCTCACTCTCACAAAGAATTCACATGCATCATGTAATGACCCATAAGCTTGCCCTTAGTGTTTTATTCCACTAATTTAAGGATGTATGAATGTAAGATCAAGTCGGACTTTTTAGGTTGTAATGTAGCTAAGGGACGGGTAGGTACTATTCTGGCCAATAATAGTGACTATCTTTCCCAAGCGCTTTTAATACATTACGCCCTCATTACGGACTTTCCTTCCCTTACTTTACCTTTTTCTCCTTTCATCTTTCTTTTTCCTCTTATGTTCCCCTTTCTTTAGGCACTTTTAGCTTATTAGTAAGGAGTTCTACAAATAATTTTACATTCATTTGCTTTCTTACTCCTTACTAATAATCAACCATTTTCACACAAGTGCACCTTTGTCCTTTTCTCACTTCTACAACTTGCTACTTTTTCTTTCTTTTCCTTCTTCTCACTCCTTTACTCCTTCGGATTTTTATCACTCAAGCACTTAGGAGTTTTGGATCAAATTCAAGGCTAATGAAAGAAAAAGGATTAAGCTTATGTTGCAGCTGTCAAAGAATAGGCTCAAGGCTCAATGGGGTTAACTAGGATTAATTTTTCAAGGTAGGTAAAATGAGGGATAACAATTTGGTTCATTCAAAGAAATGCCTAAATCATCTCCTACAATTCACATCCTTCATTTCGTTTTATAAACACACCAGGCAAGTTCTAGACATTCCACAATAGCACAGAATACTCAAAAACCTTACACTCATGGCACATGCTCAAATCAAGACACCTTCAGTAGACTCTTACTCAGCTAATCACAAGAATTCAGAATTACGCTTCAATCATATTGAGTCAAATTCAAGAGCCTATGTGTCTCAAACAAAGTTATACACTTGCATGCTTCACACTAAACATACTTGCATCTTACAATCACGTATAGCACATAACAAGAACATCAAGCACCAATTAGTTATGGTTTCAAAAACCCAACACCTATCGACTAATTTTTCCTCAAGACGGTCGTTATCCATCCATCGTCGGAAACAGTCCCTAACTATGACTAAAGACACTATCTACAAACAAAGGAAATAAAAATAAAATTTTTATTCTTCGGTTCAAAGACCCCCCGTCGGAAAAGAACCGAAAAGAAAAACCAACGGGTGATGAAGTCATGCTTAATTCACAATTTTTTTTTTCAAATTTCTCCCAAATTTCACACAAGCATTACATTCACCAAAAACTTGTTAAGCACAAAAAATTTGAAATTTCTCTCACCCTACACTTAAATCATGCTATGTCCTCATAGCATTAAATTAACATTTAAAGGATGAGAAATACTCCCTGAGCCTCTATGCCAAGCTAAAAGCATGCTTTCCTTTCAAGTTTTAAGAGGTGGGTGTTTGACCCCACACTTCTTCTATTCCATGCTCTTTAGCTTCCACCGTCTCGGTACTCAGACTTCCCGCCATCTGTGCTTAACTTTCCACCACAACAACAAACAAAATGACAATAACAAAACCAAAACAACAACCAGAATTAACATAGTGTACCTGAGGTACCCTTAGGTTGCCTCCCAAGCAGCGCCTTATTTTACGTCGTGGCCCGACGTGGACTATCCTTTTCAGGACATCCTCATACCTGGGTTCTCTTTTGAGAACCATCTCCTTTTCTTTTGCTGTTTAGAGGAGACAGCCTCCACTCTGTTCCTCTCTTTCTCCAACTTCTTCTCAATTTGAAGCCCTTTATCAGACTCGGGCTGAACACTTGTAATTGCCTTTGGCCCTGCACCTGTGGAATCCTCCACCCCACACTTATCCTCTGCCAACACACTAACCTGACAAAGGTTTCTGTAGTGTGCAGATGGGTTCATTTCTTGGTAAACGCGGAAGATTTCTTCTTCATCCTTAACCCTCATTTTCAAGGTCCCTGCTTTCAAATCAATCACCGCTCCTCCAGTGGCCAAGAATGGCCGTCCCAAGATCAGGGGTACCTGGTCATCAACCTGAAAATCTAAGACAATAAAATCAGCAGGTATAATAAACTTACCTACTTTGATGAGAAGGTCCTCTATTATTCCATCAGGTGTCACTCGCGACTTGTCAGCTAGCTGTAGTATCAACCTTGTCGGCCTCAGTTTTCCCAACCCCAGGGTGTTGAATAAGGATAGGGGCATTAGATTAACTGCTGCCCCTAAGTCACACAAAGCTCGTAGCACCTCAGCTTTACCAATTTGTATGGGGAGGGTAAAACTCCCTAGGTCTTTGAGATTCTTTGGCATTTTGCTCAATACCCTGTGACTGCACTCCTCAGTCAGTGCTACAGTCTGGACGTCCACCAATCTAACTTTATTCGCCATCACGTCCTTCAAGTATTTAGCATACTTGGGCATTCCCTGCAAGACATCAATAAGAGGCAAATTTATGTGAAGTTCTTTGAAGCTCTCAAAGAACTTTTTGAAGCATTCCTCTTCCTTGCTCTTTCTGAATTTTTGAGGGAATGGCGGTGGTGGTCTTTGTGATGGCTGCAATGGAAGTTGCGCATTTTGTTGCCCAGCACTCTGATTATCTCCCATGTTGATGGATGGTCCTGGTCTAACCAACTCCGGCTGCACCTCCTTTCTCAGCTCTTTTGGCACTACATCAGCTAATTGCTTACTGCTTCTCAGAGTGATGGCATTGATCTGCCGGGGTTAGGATCTGTGTCGCCGGGTAATCCCCCTTGTGATCTCATGTTTTGAGCAGCTTCTATCTGACCCACTTGTTTTTCAAGATTGCGGGTGGCCATTTGCTGATTCTTTAAGTTTGTTGCCATCCTCGCCTGATTTTCCGCTAACTGATTCTGGGTCTCCATAATTTTCTGCAGTGTTTCCTCAATGCTGCTACTCAATTGCCCATCATTCTGCCTATTCTGCTGATACTGCTGTTGTTGAGGTTGCATATAATTCTGCTTTTGGTTTCCACCCCAAGAAAAATTCGGGTGGCCCTGCCAATTTCTGTTGTAACTGGTTTCAAAATTCTGATTGTTGCGCTGCACATTACTAAAAAAATTGACTGACTCCGGATTGGCTCCACAAGATTCTGCATTATGCCCATTATTACCACAAATGTCACACCACCTCGGAGCTTGCTGAACTGCATTAACCTGGCCCTGGTGTTGGTTCATACTCAGTTTATTGAACTGAGTCATCATTTGATGCTGGAACGAAGCTAACTGTGCTGCCAAGGCATTCAAACCATCTACTTCATTCAACCCTGATCTCTTTCCTGCCCCTCTCGATGACTCGCTATGCCATTCTGGATTTCCTTGTGCAATTCTGTTCAACAAAGTGTAAAACTCATCATATGTCTTATCCAAGGCTTGCCCACCCGATGCAGAGTCTAGTAATATTTTTGTGTGTGGGTCTAGACTTTCTACAAAGGTATGAGCCAGCAGTTCATTTGATTGCTGGTGATGAGGGCAATCTCTCAACAATGACTTGAATCTTTCCCAAGCCATATACAAGTTCTCATCAGGCCTCTGCTTGAAACTGAGTATTTCACTTCTCAACTTTGCAGTTTTGCTTGAAGGGAAGAATCTGATAAGGAACTTCTTAGCCAAGTCATTCCATGAAGTTATGGAGTTCAGTGGCTCAGCCTTCAGCCACTTTTTCGCCTCTCCCAACAGTGAAAATGGGAAGAGGGTCATTCAGACATAATCTGTGGACACGCCGGTGGGGACAAACGAGTCACTAATCTCTAAAAAGCTCTGTAGATGCTGCTGTGGGTCCTCATGTGCCATCCCAGTGAATTGACCACTAGAATGTAACAACTGCACCATGTTCTGTTTAAGCTCAAAGTGCCCTCCAAGCTCCGGTTTATGGATGCTAGAGGTCACATTCGTCGCTAGTGGGATAGCCACTTCGCGAACTGGTCTTGCTGCCATTTCTTCAGATGACAATTGTGCTTGTCCCGCGGGTGGTTGTTGTTGTACCTTTTCTTGAAGTCTCTTCAGCTTTTGCTCTAGAGCTACTCTCCTTCACAATTGAATTTGACGTTCAGGTTCTAGCAACGGTTCCACAAGCTCTCTATTTCTAGCTAGCTCGGCAGGACAACCTGTCACCTGCAAATAAACAGACTAAGACCAAGTTTCTCAACACTTAAGGAAATTTCAAAAATCACACAAAAATAGATAAATTATCAAAACTTCACCGAGTCCCCGGCAACGACGCCAAAAACTTGACGTGCCCGATTCGCGCGTCTGCAAGTGTACAGGTCGTGCAAGTAATATAGTGGCTCTTTTTAAGAACCGGATTGTCGAACCCACAGGGACTGGACCCATTCCTCTAACTATCCATTTCTAGTGTGATCTTAAATACCTCAAGTGTTGGTTATAGACATTTTCAATCTAGATTAATTAAGTCTAAGTTTGGGTCAACGAAGTATTCTGAAATTACTCTAGGAGCAACATAGAGTTAAAACCAATTAATCATGTGATACTATGATTTGCAATGGGTTAAGCATGGAACTATCAATTGTTATTTCACATAATTAGAATTGCATGTTTATGGTCTTTCGAGCCTCTAAACACGTCAATCTAGCCTCACTGCATCATTGTGAGCGAGGAGTTTAATTTCTAGTCGCGGGCAATCAATTATGTTGTGGTTTACGGGGAAACGATTAGGGACTTTCGTGTGTCTAACCATTTAACTCAACTTAGCCTCACAACTACTTCTTCGAGTGGTGATGTGACATCCCAAGTTGGTCTTTCATAACCCCCGTGTCTCAACCAAGCACGGTGTTAGGTATATTTCTATCCTGACACAAAAATCTCTCCCGAGATACAAACGTGCTCCTCACATTCTCATGTCCTGACCTAGGTAATGCTTTCTCAAGCTATTACTCAAGCTAACAAATATGCTTTCATGGTGATCAATCATAAAAACAACCAACAATCCAGAATGCAAGATGGAAACAACAATCAATAACTTAATTCCAAAACAATTTCATAAAATCACAATCATAATTCATGGCTTCAACCCTAGAGGAAGGGTTCTTGCCATTCATGTTCGCAAAACTACACTAACTACTACTAAACTAACATACTTACATGAATTTGGTAGATGAGAAGGGAATTTGACAAACCCTAGATGAGTTCTCCCACTTCTCCCTTCACTCCTAGGTAGTTTTCCAGAATAAAATCGTGACCCCCGGAATTAGGAGCTAAGGGACCTATTTATAGTAAATGGAAAACGTGCATAATTTGGCCTGTCATGGAACGGCTCCGTGTCACAGAGTGTATCGCGGAGCACTGCCTCCGTGACACGGAGGCAACGCGAAAGCTCTCTGGAAATTCACCCGAAGTTTGGCCTCGGCAGCACCTTGCCGCGTTGGCAGCGTGTCACGCTGCTTGGGCAGCGCGTTGACACCTCTTTGTCGCGTAGCCAGCCTGCCGTAGCACGTTGCCAACGTGTAGGTGGGCTGTTGTGATCAACCTGCTTGCCATGGCACGTTGCCGACGCGCAGGTGGGCTGTTTTGTGCCTCCTCTTTGCCGATGTTCGCGGGTCAATTCCGTTTCCAAGCCTCTACTTCACCAAATCATGGATTAGTTGCTCAAAAGTCATCAAAACCTACAAAACAAAGGCTAATCATGTTGGTTAGCACATATATTCACATTTATATAGAATCACATGAAAATATATAAATATCTTAGATAAACAAGACTAAATTAAGGTATAAAGCGTATCTCGGGCATGCTATCTTTGCCCATGATTAGGGGCGTTGGCTGAACTGGGTGCTAGGGCTCTCTACTGCTGTTGTTGCTGCTGCTGCTGTGGGCAGCTACCACTGCTAGATCTTTGATGGACGAAATCTGACTGGCCAGTCCTTTCCCTTTTGTTATTACGCTCCATATCCTTAAGTTTTTTATCCTCAATCTGCTGGGCGTAGACAATCAAGCTAGAAAGGTCCATGTCCTTATCAGCATCGCAGTCCTGCACTCCTTAGGGACTAGATTAGATACTCCATTAATGAACTTCAGCATGCGAGCCCTTGGCTCGGCTACCATCTTTGGAGAGTACTTTGATAACTTGGTAAACTCCAGATCATACTCCTCCACTTTCCTGTTGCCCTGTCGCAAGTTCATAAACTCTGACATCTTCACCTCCCTCAGCTCCCGAGGGAAAAACTTATCCAGGAAAGCTGTGTGGAACTCCTCCCATTCCACCGATCCTGTTTCCGCTGGACGCCCCTCCTTCCACTGCTCATACCAAACCTGGGCTACCCCCTTAAGCTGGTAGGCAGCCAGGTCGGTGCTCTCGGAGAAGCTGACACCCATAATACTGGTAATCTTTCTGATCTCGTCTACTTACCCTTGTGGGTCCTCTCCGACCTTTGTTCTATGAAAATATGGACTGTTCATCCGGGTGAAGTCCCGCACCCTCACAGCTGCTGCAGACCCGTTGGTGTTCATTGGCACCACTTGCTGGTTCACCTGGTTGGTGACTGTTTGGGCCAGCAGTTGAATGGCCGCCCTGAATTCGGCATTAGAACACCGAATCATCTTTAGGAGCTATAGGGGCTGGTGGGGCAAATCTGTTGACACTATCGGCCCTTCTTCTATTACCATGTCTGGGAGGCATGGTTCACTGAAATGAAATAGAGCACGAATTAGAAGGACATTCCTGGAATTAAACGTTAACGCACGATAAAGAGTATGAACAAAAGGGAGTTTTCCTAGTAACATCTCATAGCCTCCTCGTCATAAGTGTGGTGCGCTTCACACTTATGAAAAGGACTCTACTCGATGCGGCTTTCAGACATTCTGAGGATACTCTAAACCTAGGGTTCTGATACCAAGTTTGTCATACCCCGAGTCTACACCTTGGACGTAACACGGTACTTGAAGCCATAAGTGACCCCAAGTAAACCCCTGATCTATCATTCACTAGCATTCTGAGTAAACATGCACAACGGAACTTTGAAACTATATCAATAAGCATTCATGAATGGAAAGTCTGAAAACATAAAGTTCAAACATTTGAATAATACTGATAAATCTAAAAATCATGTCTGTTTGAAAGCCATCTAACTGAGGAGTTGCTGGGACAAGCCCCCAGCTAACTCTAAGTCTAACTGAAACTAATAAATGACAGAAGGAATGAAATAATGCCCTCGGATGATGAGGAATCACTCTTCAACTGCTGAGATGGAGAATCTGAACTGCGGCATCTAGCGGTGTTGAGTCTGAGAACCTGTAGTTGTATCATGAAATGATACAGCATAAAAGTATGCGTCAGTACTTGGAATGTACTAAGTAAGTGGGAGAAAAATAACTGAATATAAAGTATGAACTTAAATGACACGCAATGACCAACAGGTAAGCTAAACTGAACTACGGATGTAATCTGAAATGGTCGAGATGACCCTGTCTGATGGTCAAGGGCATGCCCTAAGTCTGAAACACTGAGTTTGAGATACTGTACTGAACTGAGTTATACTGAGGACTAGAACTGAACTGAGTTGCTTATTCTGAAACTGGACTGGGCTAGCGGGAGAGTCTGTAATCGACATATAACCACGTGAGCTAGACGTGGAGTCCATTGTATACACCCCACCGATAGGACCCAATATACCTTGACAGGGTATAAAGGCATGAACTGGGTGATCACAAAAATCTGGGGTCAATCAGGCCAAGTAATACTGTAACCTACACTGGCAACGTAGTTTAAAAAACCTGGGTCGCTGGAACCCTGGAACGCTCGGTGCTAAGTTCTACTCCCATTGGAAAACCTCAACTGAACTACTAAGCTGATAGCTCGAAACTGGGGTCCAAGACTAGTCAGGGACGTATAGCTGCATGTACGTTGAGAGTTTTATCGGATTAGATTCTGAAACTGGGTTCTAGACTGGTTAGAGCTGCTTGTATAGAAGCGTCATAACCATCTAAGAACAAGCTGTAACTAAACTGGGGTCCTGGGGCTGGTCAGAGCTATATGCTAGAATGTCATGACCGCCTAATGGACCAATAACTATAATCTGAGTCTGATTCTGATATCTGAGAGGCACCACTGATACCTCAAAATAAGACCAAAGTCAAACTGATCAGTTGACAATTTTCTGAAAGATTCTGAAGAGATTCTACGTTCTAACTGTTCTAAACTACTAGCAGCTAATAGAGAACTCGACTTATCCCAACAACAGAAATTTCATAATATGGCAACAATTCAAGAATTAAATAAATCTCATCCGACAAGGATAAAATCATTCTTATCAATGAAATAATTTTTCAACAAATATATAGTAAGAATTTCTAGGAAATTCAGCCCAAAACATTCTTCATTCACTAGATGAAATTTAATAAGCAAAATCATTACTCGAACATTAGGGCTTAAATTCACTTTTGTAGGAACATTGACAATTTAATTAGGAACTGATGGAGATAATATGAACAACCAACATGGATATTATTCTAGGCGAAATTAACGGGAAAAAACATGGAATTCATTCATATTCGAAAGCTCAGGGCTAAAACTGATAAGGGAGTTATGGTAGGATTTTGGGGGACACAAGGGAAGGACAATTCCCTCATTGAATTCCCACATACCTAACTAAAATTCACCTAGAGAAGAGGACTTGAACTGCTGCAATAGATGAGAACCCTAAGCTTGCTTAAGAGTTTCTGGAGAGGACTTTCGATAAGTTTCTTGAGAATAATCATGAGAATGAAGGGAACCGTCCCAATCCTATAATAAGTCTGAATTTACGTTCAAAACAATGTAGTTTAGAGCTTAGGAGAATAAGAAAATTACTAAATAGCCCTTAGAAATTCGCTGGAAAAAACTGTCAGGTGCCCCTAACGGGTGACCTAACGGGTCGTGGTGACTGACCACGACTTGTGGTCACTCCCGTCAGGTACACTGCCTGGGACCCTCAGTAGGTCGTGGAACACACTGGTTCACTACTGAAGATTCAACTCTAGACTAGGTAATGAGTCACTTAACGAGTTGTTGCCACAGGTGACGACTTGTTTTACCCACTCGTCAAGTACACTGGTCAACTAAAAATATTCCCAACTCAGGCCTGATCATGAGTGACTTAACGGGTAGTGGTCAGTGACCACGACTCGCTATGTCCCTCGTTGGGTACATTGCTTCTCATTTTCAAAACTCACTCCTTCTTCGCATGATTGACCTAATGAGTCGTTGGGTCTCATGACGACTCATAAGGTGGGTCATCCTGAAGCATTTTTGCAACTTTTCTGGATTTTCTGATTCAAGTCCCAAAATTTAATTTTGAGTTTTCGGGGCACTACACCATCTCACTTAATAACACCTTTATAAGTACCACCTAGGTCAGTTAGGGCGTTTTAGGCTTATTTTGTAATGATGTACGAGTCGTTACAGTAAAACTTAGATATTCACACTCATGCACATATATACATACATAAATACTTAATGCATGTAATATTAAGATAATAATTATATAAATAATATTTAGATTTTATAATAAATTTATAAAAAAATTATTCTACTTATAATCTTAATGAACTTAATAAAAATCTATAATAAGATACAAAATTATTTAAACTTTCGATGAAATACCAAAGTTAAAAATAAAATATTATATAAAAATATTATATATATGTGTGTGTGTGTGTGTGTGTGTGTGTGTGTGTGTGTATGAATAATTAGAAATATTAAGGGTAAAATATGTTAGGGATCTAACTGATATGTGCCAGATTCAATCTCATGATTGATGAGTTGAACATATTTTGTGAAGTATTATTTGATATAAATATGTGATATCTAATAAATTTTTTTGGTAGTTATTATCAAATTAGGTTATTAATATGATAAGATCCTTAGTTAAGTTCTAGGACTTGACACTATGATGGAGGTTATGATAATGAGAGAGAGACATCTCTTATAACTTAATCTAAAATTATTCTTGATCATAGGATCGATCACTAATTAGGATATTAGTATTCAACTAGATCAATATGTATGTGGTGATCTTTATTGAATAAATATTAGTTGATATCATTAACTAAATTACATACATAGATGATTCATATAAAGATATTGTAACACCCCGTATAATTTGAGAAATAAATCCGTACTTTCGAGGTAAGACTAAGGGTACTTAATGTGCTAAGAAGGAAGTTTTTTGAGGTATTTGAGCCACTATATGGCCATATATTATGATTGTACGTCGATCAAATTTCTGAACAAAAACTGATAAAAGTTATCGCAAATTTGTTTCTTAAATTCTTTGAAATTTGGGTCAAATGTCTCGGAGTTTGTCTCCCAATATATACTAAATTAGGGGGCCTACAACCTATCAAATTAAAGGTATATGAGTCTAGTTTCCAACACATTAAAACATTCATAAATTTGAATTTGGAATAGAGAGATATTCGCATTTTTGCGAGACTGCGCAAGCAGACACATCAAAAACGGCTAAGGCGGTGGAGGAATATTTAAGTCCTTTTGGTCGGTTGTTGGTCATCCAAATCCATTTTCCAGAAAATCTCTTTGTAAGAAATCTCTATCAAACTCTATTTTAAGTGTTCTAAGTGTTCTTAAGATAGGAAGCCATTGTTCAACATGGTTCTTGATATTGGAAAGTCGCAAGCTTTGTAAAACTTGTGTTTTGATGCCTTTGTCAGGTGTTGTGGTGGATGTTTCGTGAAGCTTATTTTTGTTAAGATTTTTCTTGTAGTTTATTTGGTTATTGAGGTTGGTCATAGGTGTGTTAACATTGGTAGGTTGTTGTCTCAGAGTTTCTACCATCGAATTCGTATGTATCTTGTCGGCTATGCCTCGTCCGTGTTGTCATCTTTGTTGAGTTTGTTTGTTGTGTTCTTGGTAGCATCGTGGACTACCTTTAGGTAGTAGGATCATAGTGTTGAAGGCTATGTCTCTGCTAGTATTGAAGCTAAGGTATGTTAGGCTTTCCCCTATCTTTATCGGTATGAATTCTGCAGTCATTGTCATAGGTGTCGACGTGCGTGTCAGCTATTTTGTAAAGTTTTGTGTTATATTATTGTTTGACTCTTGTTCTGATATTTATATGATGATAAATATGTGTATGAGGTGCTAGTTTGATTGGTGGCTCGGGCTTGAGTACGGAGAATCATAGTCTTGGAAATTGTTAGGCTCGTGCTGAGAGACCGTGCGTGAGGCTTATGATTCTTGTAGCGAGTTATAGGCTGCTTGTGTGAATAATATTAGGTAATGATATTTACAAGTAAATGAGGGTCTATAGTGGTTAAGTTTAATGGTTGTGATGACCTTTCGTTATATTTGAGTCAGCGGCCTTGGGTTGGCTTGGTCGTGTCCTTATTGTTAGTGGTGATTAGAGTGGCTTGTGGGCTGCTTGTAAATCTTGGGGATATACTGGTTAGTCCGGTGAACTTTAACTCAGTTAGTGGCTCATTGTTGGACGGCTGGTGGGGTTCAAGAGCTAGTTTGAGCATGTATCATTATTGTTATTGATTGTAAATGTTGTGATTGTATGTGTTGTGTTTGAGGCCTTATGGCTTGTGAATACCCGATGTGCGAGAGTTGTTCCAGCTAGGAGTAATGCATGAAAGTTGTTTCGGCTAGGGGTTGATCCCAAGGGTTATTATAGTCTATGGATTTGATAGTTCCTCTATAGTATTGAGGCGAGGCATGACTCCAGAGTTGTTCTGGCATGTTCGAGACTTTTGGGATCATAATTGTTTTCCTAGTTGGATTGAGTTCCACTAACTACACGCAGCCGAGAGTTGTTCCAGCAGTGCTTGATTGATATTACTACTGATTTGTATGCTTATATTTGGTGGATGCCTATAAGGCGTGAGGGTTCCAGCAAGGCTGTGATTGTGATTTAGTTTTCATATTGCATTATTGCCTTGGATTATCTTTGCATTAAAAGCTGTGGATGCTACTTATGATTTGACGATGACTGAGGTTGTTGTGGGGCCTAGAGTTTACCTAGGTAAGATGTTTTTAGGGATCCTATATGGTACAGGCGATGGTGTCACAACCCGAGCGTAGACCCGGACCGTAGACACGGGACAAGGGACCTAGAGAGACCCCAAGTTGACCCATGGCATAAGCATTCAACTAACTCATTTAATAAACATGAAGAAAGCATAATTATAAACTCAACAGAAGTCTCATACAATGGCACATCAGAATAATATCCGAAGCTAGACATACATAAGTCTGAAAGCCTCTAGTTTAGACAAGTTGATGGGACAAGACCCCAACTAACTCCACAAAACCTAAAACTGAAATACCATATGAAGTTAAAAGTCTAGTCCTTGAAAGATGAGGACTCACCAATCACACATGTGCTAGCTCTGATAAGCAACTACGAACGGGGCTGAACCTGAGAACCGGATCCTGCATCATGAAATGATGCAGCGTACAGAGTATGGGTCAGTACGTGGAATATACTGAGTATGCAAGGTAAGTAAAATCGCTTAAATAAAGTAATTCATTTAAACATTTCATACATATCATAAGCTTTCAAATATGAGAGGAGAGAACTACAAGCACTCATTTTGAAATTATAATCTATTCATAATATGACCATGCATAGCTTCATAACATCATAACCGACTCGAATGACTCAAAGCTGAAGTATGACATTTATAGAAAAGTTGAAAATGAGACAAACCTTACTTTTAGAACATGCATGAGTAAAGAAATCACCATGAGTAATGAATATGCAATTATGAATGATATAAATAGTGGGAGACTCGTCACTTAACTGACATACTACGATAGAGCTTACGTGGTCCCAACTATCATACTCAAGTGGGTAGAATCATCCATTACCTTGCCAGGGCGATGGACGATACCATGATATTGATATCAAGCTCAAAGGGCTAATAGGGCCGGGGATAGTTCACAAGGGAGGTCCCAATAACGTAATAGTATCAACCTATGTTGGCGCGTAGTTCTGGGGCATAGGGTGATTGACCCTTAATCCGCTCGGTGCTAGACTCTTCTCTTCTCCCAAAAACATGCAATGCTCTACATTGTATATAGTGAAGCTCAACATCGTCTAATGACGAAGCTCAATATGAAATCATGCATAACTCAACATCATGTGAAGTGAAGCTCAACATTGTCTATCGACAAAGCTCATAATGAAATCATGCATAGACTCAACATCATATGAAAATGAGGCTCAACATTGTCCTTCGACAAAGCTCATAATGACATACATCTCAAATTATGAATTCGTGCATATGGGAGGCTTTAATTCGAAACATACCATAAGCTAGAATTTATGAAAAATTGTGAAACTTCACTTCAAACAATGTGGTAAGTTTATTTTGAAAAAATCATCACTTTAAGTCAACATGTGGGCATTGCCCAAAGCTTTATCATACTTGGATCTACTCAATTCAATTTGAAACAACCTCATAATCATGGGTAACTTTAGAAACATGATTTTCATCATCAAATCTCAACAACATCATGCATTTATCATCATTCACTACTTTTATGAACTTCTCATCCATGGGCATTTTAGATTCAAGATTTTTGAAAAATAATTTTGTATCGAAAATAATTTATAATCTGCCCAAGCTTTACGATTCATCAATATAAATACAATCTAATCATACCCATGTATAGAGATTAAAGAGTCATGCAATTGGGTAAAACCCCATACTTGATCATAGGTAATTTATCATGATTTGATAGAAATTGGGCATGGGTGTGGAAGAAGACACCGACTCAAAACCTTACATACCTGGGAATGGTGAACTCTAACACCCTCTAATTACCCAAGTTAAGATTCCAATGGAAACCTTGAGATTTTGCCTTGAATCTCCTCTTTAAACCTTCAAACTTGCATGCATGGGAAGAATACACTTAGAATAGGTCTTCACCTACTAAGATCCTCCAAAACGAGCCTTAAACGATGTAGTATAGGCCCCTATAACTTAGAAAATGGCAGAAATAACCTTACTAAATTCATAGAAATTTTCTCACTGGGCCAAACAACGGATGACCCAACAAGTCGTTGGAGGGTACCATATCGTTCCTTCGATCGTCGTCTCCTATTCTGAAATTTCCGAACTCCTTCACAACCAGTCTCACCACGACTCGTTGTGTCGTCCAATAGGTCATGGTATCCGTACATCGAGTCTACTGATATCGCTCAAATTACACCTTGCAATTGAGATATAACGGTCGATTGTCAAATATAGAACCCACAGAAGGTTGAGGTCGATCCCACAGGGAATATGGTAAGAACTTAGGTTAATGCGAATAACTATTACTATTGATTGACTTATTTCCGAAGGGGGAACAATATGGAATAATAACAAAAGTAAAATTAATGAATGCTTGTATCAAATTGGGTTTATATTTAATTTACAACTAGACTAGGATTGTGTTCCCCAAGATTTCATAACCACAAGGATTATACACTAGTGATCTTTTCTGGTGTTTAACATTCAATATTGGTAAGTTAGGTTCACCTAAATGGTTGGTACCCTATCTAGATGATTTTCACCACACAACTTGGTCTGTATACGGGTGTACTTTAGTTGACCCTTACCCTTAATATCGGATTACCTATCCCTCGGACAAGTTCAATCTATTAGATGAGGGTTGGTAGCCTCAAATCTCCGTTGTTAATCCCTTTTTCCCATTCTTTGCCTCCTTGATCGGTAAGTAAGAATAAGGCAAGTACTAACGTTTGCAACCGTCAAGAATCAATTAAAACGAAGGGAAAAATAATACATGCATAAAACTCCATTCAAGAATCACTAAGTATTTTTACCTATGTGTGTTAATCCATCTTGGTTCCCATAAACCTAGTTTATGGGTTTAGCTACCCATGTTTTGTTATTGCAATAACAAAATATAGAAGAAATCATAATTGCAACTTACAAAGTATTGTAGAATAAAAACCAAGTAGATTGAATAAAATTCCAATGTAGCTTTCGTATCTTGAATCAAGAACAATTGTATGAAAACTTTCTCAAGAATATCGCTCAAGATTCTTCGAAAAATTGTCCTCCGGACATTCTCCTAAAATTGGGTATTTATAATACAAAGAAATTCTTTTCCTAAATAAATCTAAAAACCAGGTCGGCAGTGGCAATGGGCCATGTGGCGAATTGTTAGGCCTTTTGACGAGTCATTCCTTGCTTTAAAACAATCATCCTTAGCAACTTATCCAGGACTGTCAATGGGTCACCTAACTACTCGTCGTGCCTTAGCACGAGTTGTTAGGTCCCTCGTGGTCTACTTCCTCAGAAATTCCAGTGCACCTCATGGATAGCTCCAGTGGCCTGCCAACGAGTCGTTCCTTCAGGTGACGACTTGTGATGTCTCTCGTCAACCTCATTGGACACTTGGTTGAATTTTTCTCTTCAAAACCTAATGGTTGACCTCACCTCCAACTCGTCAAGTGAACTGTTTTGCTTCTTCAAAACTTCATCTTTTTGCCAACACCTCAAGTGACGGGTAGTTCCTCCTGCCAATGATTCATTAAGTGTCTAGCAGTCCTCTTTCAGTTGTTTTCAGCATTAATTCGACCAAAATCACTTCCAGACTTGTTTTCCTGCACATTACGTACAAAATACCTTATACCCATATAAACATACCTGGAATGTTCATAATTTCTTGGTTTTAGGCGTCGTAAGTGCCGTAAAATTACAGCGCATCATCTACGATAAAAGTTCACTGCCTTACCACAACTCCAAACAATGGGCCGTCCTTCCTCACAACGGGTCTTTGTGGTGCCCGTTGTCTACACTTTCACCAGGCCTAGCCTCTTATCATGACTGCTTACAACGGCTCATGGTTACATACCACGAGTCGTTGTTCCTCTCGTCCTGCAACTTTTTCCCCGAACTTCTGCAGTTTTGCATTTTAGCTTCTCGGGTCTACTCCTAGGCACTTCTGAGGTATTATAATATCTCCCGCTTGGGAACACTCATCCTCGAATGTTGAAAACAAGCAGAAAATAGAAACATACAATTTATTATATATAAAAACCGATCTTTTTAATCGAAAACTGACGGAATGACTACCTCCTATTCAAAACACACAACTGAACTGAATTCACCAATCATACACACATCTACATACATAAAATAAACTTGTGCACATAGTTCAAACATGAAGAATAAATAGAGTCTGAGTGCAAAACTTATACCTCAAGCTGTAACTGAGCCGGTAGAGAACAAATATTGGTATCTAGCCATATCTGCTTCGGCTTCCCATGTAGCTCCTTCAACATGTTGATTTCTCCATAATACCTTAACTGAAGCTACCTCCTTGTTTCTTATCTTTCGAACCTGACGATCCAAGATTTCAACGGGAATTTCTTCATAACCGAGGCTGTCTTTTACACCAACGCTATCCACCGAAACTACTAAAGCTAGATCATCCAAACACTTCTTCAAAAGTGACACATGAAACAGGGGATGAACTAAAGATAACTCCGATGGCAAGTCCAACTCATACGCCACCTTACCAGCTCTCCTCACAACCTGGTAGAGACCAACATAGCGGGGACTGAGTTTTTCTTTCTTTCCAAACCGCATGACTCCCTTCATGGGAGATACCTTTAGAAATACCCAATCATCTACCTCAAACTCCAAATCTCTTCTCCTCATATCAACATATGATTGTTGACGACTTTGAGCGGTCTTTAGCCCGTCCCTTATCAACTGAACCTTTACCATGGCCTCATGAACCGAATCAGGCCCTATCATAGCGGCTTCCCAACTTCAAACCATCCGATGGGCGATCTACACCTCCACCCATAAAGAGCCTCGAACGGTGCCATCTGGATGCTAGAGTAATAGTTGTTGTTATAGGCAAACTCGATCAAGGGAAAATGATATCCCAACTACCATTGAAGACCATCACACATGCCCTCAACATATCCTCGAGGGTCTGGATCGTTCTTTCTGCCTGGCCATCTGTTTGCAGATGAAAGACTATACTGAGCTTAACTTGAGTCCCAAGTCCCCTTTGAAAAGAATGCCAGAATTGGGAGGTAAACTGTGTACTTGTGAAACTTCACTCCAAACAATATGGTAAGCTTATTTAGGAAAAATCATCACTTTAAGTCAACATGTGGGCATTGCCCAAAGCTTTATCATACTTGGATCTACTCAATTCAATTTGAAACAACCTCATAATCATGGGTAACTTTAGAAACATGCTTTTCATCATCAAATCTCAACAACATCATGCATTCATCATCATTCACTACTTTTATGAACTTCTCATCCACGGACATTTTAGATTCAAGATTCTTGAAAAATAATTTTGTATCGAAAATAATTTAGAATCTGCCCAAGCTTTACAATTCATCAATATAAATACAATCTAATCATACCCATGTATAGAGATTAAAGAGTCATGCAATTGGGTAAAACCCCATATTTGATCATAGACAATTTATAATGATTTGATAGAAATTGGGCATGGGTGTGGAAGAAGACACCCATTCAAAACCTTACATACCTGGGAATGGTGAACTAACACCCTCTAATTACCCAAGTTAAGATTCCAATGGAAACCTTGAGATTTTGCCTTGAATCTCCTCTTCAAACCTTCAAACTTGCATGCATGGGAAGAATACACTTAGAATAGGTCTTCCCCTACTAAGATCCTCCAAAACGAGCCTTAAATGACATAGTATAGGCCCCTAGAACTTAGGAAATGACAAAAATAACGTTACTGAATTCACAGAAATTTGCTCACTAGGAAAACAACGGACGACCCAACGGGTCATTGGAGGGTACCACGACCCATGGTACCTATCCGTGCTATGCACTGTCCCAGCCTTCTCTCAGATTCACACCACAATAGACAGGATGACTCGTCCTCAGATACCACGAGTCATTCCTTCAATCGTTGTCTCCTCTTCTGAAATTTCTGAACTTCTTCACAACGAGTCTCACCACGACTCGTTGTGTCCTCCAACGGGTCTAGTATTCGTCCGTCGAGTCAACGATAAAAGTTCACTTCCTTACCACGACTCCAAACAACAGGCCGTCCTTCCTCACAATGGATCATTGTGACGCCCATTTTCTACACTATCACCAGGCCTAGCCTCTTACCACGACTGCTTACAATGGCTCGTGGTTACATACCACGAGTCGTTGTTCTTTTCTTCCTGCAACTTTTTCCCCTAAATTTCTGCAGTTTTGCGTTTTAGCTTTCCGGGTCTACTCCCAGGCACTTCCGGTATATTACAGGTAGCGGGTGAGTTTTATTGGCTAGGTGCCGACTAACTGTTTGTTATTCACTTATCTTATTACATTGAACTTTTCAGGCTTTTGGTGGCCAGGTAGGATCTATTTTTTTTATTCATGACTTCCTTATGTTGATATCCTCTAGATTTCTTGTTGATCTGATATCTGAATCTTATTGTTGCTCCCGACTTACATACTCGATACATTTTCTGTTATACCCCGTAAATTTTAAATGAATAAATATCCTAAGGGCATGTTGGTTAAGGGATTTAGAAGGCAAAAATAAAAAAGTTGATTAATAAAAGGGTCGGCCTCTTCATCAAAAATGAGTACATTTCCAGCAAAAAACAGGGAAGAGTAGTGAAAAGGAAAACCCACGTCAATATATATATATTTCCTTCCAATTACGCGACGAAACGCGGTCTAAACTCCGTTCTGGCTTAGGTACAGGTGTATAAAGCTGCAGAGAGCAATCCTACGGAGTTGGTTTCGTGAAATTTGGCCGGCGAAATGTCGTGCTACCGAGGTAAAGTAAATAGAATTGCTTTAAATTAGTAACAATGTGTTCCTAGCATTGCAGTGAGCATTTATCCCTTCTGAACTATCGAGAAATAACGAGTTTTCGACCGTTTTCTGAAAGGTTGAAGTTGAGATAAATATATATATCAAAAGTGATAATTCCTTCCAAATATTAATGTATTTAGTTCTAATTGACGTGTATATGAATGTAGTTGGGAGAAACAGCAGAAGTACCGACGGAAATCACATCGGTCAGTCGGGTACTCAGAAACCAGGTATGTAAAGTTATTCTTTCGGCAAGCCAGGAAGTACAGTTTAGAAAGTAAATAGAATAAAGGCTATTAACCGATACCCAGCATACAGGAACGATTTTAGTACAATTTCCAGCAAGCATGCTAGTATATTAATTACGTATCATGCGATAATCAGAATAATAGATATTCAGGCAATACGTATTACATCTGTTGAGATTGTATCCAGTAGTAGATGGTACATTTTATGTTATTGAGCTATATCCAGATATAATCAGATAGACAGATAAAGGCCAGGTAGCAGTTAGTCCAGCAATTAGAAATAGTGTAAAATAGAATATAGTATCAGTTATTTAATACAAACTGGCCTTTAGATACAAGAAGAGAATATGGTTAGTATTTTTCATTGAGCATGCTTGTTATGTATGTGTTTTGTATGTTGAGACTTGTTGTGGCATGTGGGCACCCTTTTAGCATCCCCACCGCCCCTGGGTTATAGCTGTGTCGATACCAGATTCAGATACCGCCACCAGATGGGCAATGCCGTCCGCCTAAAGGACGATGATGGCCGACCACCATGATAATACGGTCCAGACCACCCTGCTTGCAGGGGTAGTTCAGTCTACTTTGCGCAGAGCCAGTACACCCTGTTTACAGAGGCAGACCACTCTGTGTGCGCTTGTGGCCGGGGGCAGTTTTATATACAGATTCTTATAAAATCACCCTGTTGCGTGCTTGCACCTAGGGGCAGTTTCAGTCACAGATACAACAGCGAATCACCCCGTGCGCACCTGCGCCCAGAGGCAGAAGTCTTCGGACTCAGACACAGTTTATTGTGAGAGGCCAAGGCCTGAGCTACGTACCCAAGGGGGCCGGTAGGAGGAGCTCACAGTTATCAGATGAGTGGAGTGACTTGTTTTTGGTTGGTTTAGACCCGGGTAGGGGTAAATAGATTGCTTGCTTGGTTGGCACCTTCCGGCTGATGGGGGTCGGTCAGGTATTGTGTGTATTATTATGTATATTGATATGTGCTATTAGATACTGATAGACAGAAGGACGACACGTCTTCAGGTACGCTCAGTTAGTTACAGAATGTACAAACTCTCCCCAGTTATCCTCAGCTAGATAGACTCAGCTACTTCTTGCTTAAATGTCATGTTATTGTTGCTATTCGTTTCAGTTGCATATTTTAGTTTTCTTTACATGCTCAGTACCTGTGGTACTGACGCCCAGCGGGGCGCTGTATTGCTTGCCTGCAGGTACTCACGGACGAGGAGCCGATCCCTCGTGATTCCAGCCAGCCAGTGAGTCATCAGCTCCTGTCATCCGGAGTCTGATCCCCAGAGGTGTAGCTCCTTTTCTTTTGTTGTGCAGTATGGGTAGGTCGGGGCCCTGTCCCGATCATTTCTATTAATTTCTTATAGTATTCGTAGAGGCTTGCAGTCTGTATATATTCCCTGTGGTTACTTGAGCCGGTCGTGTGGGGCCGTGCAGTCTGCTGTAACTGTTTAGCATTTCAGTTTATGTTGGCCGTGTGGGGCCTTAGTTTGACAGTAGTGGTGACCTTGCCGGTCACGTAGTTTTACAACAGTCATGTGTTGAGTTACAGATAACTAGACAGCATGGTGGCCTTGTCGGCCCGCATAGGTTCCTTATTACAAGTCTGTTTCTGGTTAGCTGTTGTTACAGGTACAGATAGCTACAGGCCAGTTGGCCGGAGGCTGTATTTACAGCCGTTATATAGCCGGTTTGTTTCTTGAAATAGAGCCAAAGCCAGCCAAAGCACCAGATGTGCTCAGGCTGGACCATTTAGCAGTCTAGAGTCTAGCAGGCACCAGGTGCCCGTCATACCCCCCAAGGTGGGGTGTGACATTTTTGTAATGATGCCCTAGATGAGGGTGCTGCATTTATGCCTGCAGGTGCGGCTCGACAGGTAGATTGAGTTTTTGATCACTGAGTGGAGTTCTAGTTGAGTCAGTAAAGCTCCAAGTCTTGCGGAGTCGCCAAATGTTTATATTATGGGTAGTTTGGTGCCTGTACTGAATAGTTGACTTTTAGTATATTCATAGAGGTACCAGACGGCTGCTGTGGGTGGTAGTGTTGTTCTTGTGGGCCAGGTGGCTCGATTGTATATATTGTTCCTATTCTATGGCCTTGATGACCTATATCTTTTGGTTGGTCTATAAATTAATTTATGTATTTGCTGTCATTTTCTCTGATTTCGTTATAGTTTGATGTTGAACCTCATTAGTTTCGGTCTGTTGTAGTTAGTTTTATTATAGAGTATGTTCGATCAAATGCGACACATGGTGCTAGTTATGCCCCTCCGAGTTTTGGGGTGTGACAGATATAATAATTGAACAGACTCATTGAATTATTCATAATGATTAGAATCACCACAAAATGTCATTGAGATATTATCTTGAAGAGTGTGATGTAAGAGTTTTCTTTGACATGAGATTATCATAGTAATTAATAAGTTATTTATTATAATTTAATATCGGATACTCACGGATTTATAAAAATAGTTGAAAGGATATTGAGTATGATTAAATGCTTATAGAATTAATTATTGATCAACCTTGAATCTATTAACTCTTGGTAATGCGTTTAAACTCTATGTTGACATGAATTATAAACAACTAATTAAGACCTTGACCAAGACAATTGAATGAAAGAAGAAAAAAAATTCTTACATCATCCAATGATCGATTATAATTTATCATGAACACATAATTAATCACCTATTAGGATTTGATAGTTAGACTATATCTTAAGGTGATCTAAAGCTATAAGGATAGAAGGAAATACTATGTTATTCTTCTATAGGTTCTTCGAGAGTAAATTGCATACTTTATACTATCCGGTCATTAAGGAGTGTTGCTAAATGCCACCATGATTAGTATATTGATATGATTAATTTACTGCCGGCTAAATAGTGAACCTATTGGATCGCACACTAACGAGTCTTTTGATTTTTGTTAATGGATTAGTTATTTTATTATTAATTAAATTAGAGGATTTAATTAGTCAAATAAAGTACTAATCTATTTTTTTTATTCTTTGCTAGCACTGAGAATATAGTTAATATTGTGAATAAATTAAAACTTTCTATTTCAAATAGAATATTAAATTATATCTCTTAATATGTGTGTAATGTATATACTTAATATTTATTTATATAATATTAACAAACTTATAGAAAATCCACAAAGAAATTTAATAATTGAATTAACACTTGAATTCGTTTGGATTAGCTTAAAAAAATTAGTTCTTAAGCGAAAAGTGCTTAAAAGCTAAAAAATAAAAAAGATAGAATCTCCCAACTTAACTTTTATTTATTTTTAACAGATTTTAACTTATTTTAAGTAATTTTTAATTTTATCAAATGCTTAAAAAGCTTTTTTAAAAAATTAAAAACTAATTTAACTAGCTTTTAATCCAATTCAAACGGCTGACAAATTGAAAGTCCTTAAAAGGACTTGGAACTCACGTAACCCTGGAGAAATTTTCCACTTTCTCCAAAGAAAATTTCCTAGTTTAGTTTTCAATTGATTTTTTACCCAAACAAATTATTATCTTTATCAAATAAGAAAAAAAATATAGGTAATATTATATAAATAGTGATAAAAAAGCTCTATAGAATAATTTTTATTATAAGACAAAAAATCTTTATTAAAAGTGTGTGAGTATCATATTAAATCAAAAGAGAATAATTATTAATAAGAAAATTATTTTCTTATTCACCGCTTATTGTGAATTGAGATTTTTGAGAAAATTTTTAGCACAATATTCTTAACCCAATTTATTTGTGAGTTTCATTAATCAAGGAGTTGATAGCAAAGATCAATCTCGGTGTGGATGCACATAGAGTCTTCGTACCATCAAGTAATTTCAAATTACGATTCTCACCACCAGGTTTATATTGAAATCTATTCTTTTAGATGTAAATATATTTTAAACACAAGTAGATCTGTCCAAAATTACTTTACTCTTCTAGTGCATGTTATAGACATCCCACAATCCTACAGAGATATGGCATAGGATAAAAAAAGAGAGGAAAGAGAGAATGACAATTGTTCAAAACTAAAGAAAAAATGTAATTTTCAAAGCAAAATTGGGAGTGTAAATAATTTTTTCCTATTGTAAAATATGAGTAATATAAAATAATATTAAACAAGATATATTGGAAAAAAAATTATAGAAAGAAAGAGAGAACTTTTACTCTATTGAGTATCTAATCCATAAACTAAAGTGCTCTAGTTATAGTTACAAAGGTACATCCTCAAAGACAAGAACGAAAAGGATGATATTACATATTGTGTAGATACATCTCAATGCAAGCAAATTCATGTATGTAGATTAAATCGACAATCCACTCCTATTCTCATCCATTGTATTCACAACACTCCCCTTTATATGTCCATAGATAATGTACCTTGTTAAAATTTTATAAGAAAAAATTATGTGGGAAAAAAATATCTAGTGAAGGAAAAAGAGTATACACATCTTTAATATGCCTTGAGTGCTACCTCATTAAAACCCTCCAGAAAAATTTCAATTGGAACAAAATCTTAGTTAAAGGAAAAAGAATACAACTTGTATTTCACTCCCCCTAATGAAAATTTTGCTTAATATCTTTAAGACGACGCATTCCAATCTTGTATCTCAACTTTTCAAATGCTGATTATTAGGATCAAGTGCTTACCATCATGCCAAAAACTATAACTAATCGCAAGAGCGCAAGAATATTTCTTAACTAAGTCCACCAAGCAAACACCATATTCGATCATGTCTCCGATCCAGAATCCCCAGCCTCCTCGTAGGCCTTACCACAGGTAGGATATTGGTGTTACCCAATAATACCTCTCCCACCATCTGCCTTATGCAGCATGTTGCTCTTGAGAATCGAACCCATGATCTTGGCTCTGATACCAATTGTTAGGATCAAGCACTTACCATCATGCCAAAATCTATAACTAATAGTAAGGCGCATCTTTATTTCTTAACTAAGTCCACCAAACAAGCATCATGTTCGATCATGACTCCGATCCGGGCCCTCTAGCTCTCTTAGGTCTTGCCATAGACAAGATACTGATGTTATCCAACACTGATGTTGGCAATGTCTTAGTGAATAAATTCGCAAAATTATCATTCGAACGGATCTGTTAAATATTTATCTCACTATTTTATTGAAGATCATGTGCGAAAAAGAACTTTAAGTCAAATGTGCTTTATTCAGTCTCCTTTGATATATCCTCCCTTCAATTGAGCTATGCAAATAGAATTATCATTATATAATACTATTGGAATCCTCATTTTCAAAGAAAGATCGCATAATTGCAGAACATGTTGAGTCATTGATCTAAACCAAATACACTCTTGGTTGACTTCATGAATGACTATTGTCTCATCGTGATTTGAATATGTAGCAACTTAAGTTTGTTTTATTGAATGTCGTGATATATATTTTGGTTCAGCAAATATGCCTGACAATTGAGTTGCAACATCTTGCAAATAAATGGTCTTTTGAATCTCTTATACACACTGATTTATATGAGGATCCATATGAGACTATGATACTGCATTTCATTCTATATCATTATTTTTCTGCTTTTTTTTCTCCCTAATGTTAGGAAGACTAATTCAACGAAGTGGCAATCGACAAATCTTCTTTAGGGCCCCATGTTTGCGCGTTTAGGTGAAACAATTGAGACATATACCGCATAATCATAGATTCTGAGATGAAAAACATTTGGCTCCTGACCATGAGCCAATTATAATAGTAATATTTAGATAACTTGTTGGCCTTATGCATACAAACGCAACTGCATGCAAAATGACATGTCCCAACAGTGAAAGGAAAAGTCTGATCTTCATAAGCAATGGTCTAGCTATCAGTTGGAGGTATTTAATAAATGATTCTCCTAGACCACTCTGAGTATGAACATGAGCCATAGGATGGTCAACTATTATCCCAGTTGCCATACAAAAATCATTGAAAGCCTAAATGGTCCACATGAAGGGTGAATGAGCCCATATATATTACCATGTATATGTTCCAGAAATATAAGGGATTTAATCTTTAACACCCCAAAACATTCTTAGACGAGACTTAGACATTTATAGAAAAATGCAGCAGAAAAACTAGAAAAAGTTTCTTAGAACGACCGAGACAACGAGTCGTGGTTAGCTCCAACGACTCGTTGTGTCAATCATAGTCACCGGGTCTTGGTCACTTTGGAACCAACGAGACAAGGAATGATTCATTGTGAGAAATAATGAGTCATCCTGTCAGTCGTGGTTTTCCCCAGCCGAGAAATCCATCCTAGGACCCCACGACTCAACCAATGAGTCATTGTCTGAAATAACGACCCGTTGTGCCTTCTAGTGAAGACGAGAGGAAACAATGACTTGTTGTTTCTCCCAACGAGTCATGGTCAACACTATTGTTTCAACTTAGACATTTTCAGAAAAAAAAATCCCTCCAGTGAACCTAACAACTGGACAACCAACGGGTCATTGTGTCACCCATTGCTTGGCCTTCCAGTTTTTCTTACTTAGTGGCCTCGGGAGGGAACAAAGACTCGTTGATTCATCCAACGAGTCGTGGTAACCCCCGTTTCCAGGTCCAGTGACTTCTAGTCCCAGGCAGTGGAACCAATGAGGAGTCCTAACGAATCATGGTCTCAACCAATGACTCGTTCAGTGATCCGTTGGGACCCTGTCAACCAGATTTCAGATTTAAATCACAGAGTTACTTTTATAATTTTCCACCTATGAAGTCCCTAAATTACATTGTTTTGGGTCAAATCAGGGGTTTTAGATGGGGAAACTGACGGTTTCTCTCATTCTTTTCTCATCTCTCATCAGTTATGCATAAAGTCCCTCTCAGAAAAGCTCAGAGCAGAAGTTAGAAAGAGTGATTCTTCTCAGATTTCTCAAGGAATTCTCTCAAGGATTTCCATCACCAGGTATGTGGGAATTCAAAAAGGGAACAGTTCTTCCCTTATATCCCAAAAGTCTTCATACTTTCTTTATTAGTTCTAGCCCTGCAACTATTGTATGTTGAGAAATTATTAGTCAGACTTCGTTAAATTCATGTGAAATATTATTTTATGATAATTGTAGATATTTTTCCACCGGGTTGGAATTGTATTGGTGCTTGTTCCTGTAAAGTAAATCCTAGCCCTAGCTCTTGAATGCAAAAAACTAGAATCTTGCAATAGTGCTTAAATATCAAAATTTTGCTTGATTCTATCAGTGTTGGGGACTTTCATGTTGTTAGTGTATTGAAACTCAATCATATTATTGTCAGTTCAATTTTAGTCAAAATGTTAGAATATCCAGTGTTAGTCAGAAATGTCAGCTGATCAATTTGACTACATAAACTCTTGAGGTGTCAGCAATGCCTCCCAGTTATCAAAATTAGACTCAATATCAATTTTAGTGGTTCTTTAGGCAGTCATGACACTTTCAGATAATAAGCTCTGACCAGCCTTAGGACCCCAACTTCAGATTATAGTTTGTTCTTTAGACAGTTACGGCGCTTCTAGATAAGCAGTTATGACCAGTGTTAGAATTCAGTTACAAAATTCGTTCCGATAAGACTCTCAGGGTGCATCCAGATAGGTATTACTGACTAGTCTTAGCCCCAGTTTTGAGCTATCAGCTTAGTAGTTAGTTTAGGACTATCCAGTGAGAATAGGACTTAGCACCGAGCGGACCAGGGTTCCAGCGCACCCAGGTTCTCAGAACTACATTTTCATCATAGGATATATTTTTTATTGGCCTCATGTCCCCAGACCTGTGATCACCCAGTTCATGCCTTTATACCCTGGCAAGGTATATTAGGTCCTACCGATGGGGTATATACATCGGACTCCATTTCTAGCTCACATGGTTATATGTCGGTTATGGACTCTTCCACTAGTTAGCTCAGTTCAATCTCAGATTAGTCAGTTCACTGCAGTATCTCAGATTTAGGGCATGTCCTTTGACAACAGATCGGGTCTTTTAGACCATCTCAGTTTATTACAGTTATTCCGTTTCAGCAATTTCAGTTGGTCATGGCATGTCTTTTCAGTTCAGCATTTATATTCCTTGTGTATGGTTTCTCTCTCTCACTTAGTACATCCAAAGTACTGACGTATACCTTTTATGTTGCATCTTTTTGTGATACAGCTGCAGGATCTCAGCCACAGCCTCGTTAGCAAATCATTCTCAGAAGATCCCAGTTGCACCATTGGTGAGTCCTCATCCTTCGAGGGAAAAGATCATTTCATTCAGTTATATTTTTTCCCTTATTTAGACTTGGAGTTAGCTGGGGGCTTGTCCCAATAACTTATCAATTGTAGTGGCTTTCAGACACAAACGTGATTTCAGACTTTTAGTTTGTTCAGATGTTTTTAAATATTTATGTTTCAGCTTTATTCTCATAAATGCTTTATATTTTACTTTAAATCTTCTGCTATACACATATGTTCACTCAGAATGCCAGTGTATGATAGAGCAGGGGTTGATTTGGGGTTACTTGTGACTCTAAGTACCGTGTTCTATCCAGTGTGTAGACTCGGAGCGTGACATAATCCTAACTTTTGCTGCTGAGGGTCTAATAATTAAGTTTTGTTGGAAACATGTGTTACAATATAATTCATTAAATTGAAGAATCTTTAGGTTTTTCAGTGTATGCCCATGTGAATTCTCAATTATTTTGAACATTATATTAGTACCGAGATGGCCCAACTGGTCATGCCAGATAATAAAATTATTAGGATCCGCAGACTTCTTATTTACTATGGCATGTGATTCGATTGCACTAACACTGGTATAACATAGCCCACATGAAAAATTAGTAGTCTTTCATATTCTTATAGATGGTCATCCATTTATATAAGAAATATTTATTTCAGAAAAAAAGTTATAGTCATTATAGGTATGGTCAAAATCATTACAAACAAGACCCTTATCTTGCTTAACTTTTGTCATATTATAATTATTACTGAGAGTTGAAAAAATTATTTTGGCATACAATAGGTGCACAACCTATGACATATCCATACGATCATACAATGATATTCATTCTGTTTATTTCTCTCAAACCTCCCTTGGAAGTGAGTTGTGATATTTATTCAATCATGAGCATGTCTAGGTTTATAAATTTTATTTAATATGGCTACATTCACTTCTAGAATGAATTATAATCATCTAAACATACCTCATGACTTTTCAATATAAGCTTGTTATTTTGTCGTAACATTATCATAATTATGCATATGACCCACCACAATATCATTTTGAAAGTTCAAATGTTACCTCACTTTATTTTTTCTTCTTTTTTAATGGAGTATCGGTAATGCTTAACAAAATATTTGGGCAAACGACAGTCGCATGCCTAATACCCTTTTGTACCACATTGATGACATATCTTACCTTCACTTTTTGAAGGATTAATTCTGAGAACCCTTAATGTTCTCTTATTTATAGTTACCATCATGATGACTATTATTCATTTCTTTCCACATCCACGTTCATTCATATGGCCTAGATAATTATCTAGTCTTTTTTCAGACTTTTGATTTATCGCTCCCGTATTCTTTTCAAAGAATGAAACAGATCCAGTGGAACAACTTTATAATAAGATATTGTTTTACCTTAATCATCATTATATTTATCAATATGGTGCATTCGGACACGATCCCAACATCTTATCCGTATAAGGTGTTTTAGGCCATAATGCATTGTAACTAGAACCCAACGTCTTATTATCATGGTGCATCAGGACCCGAAGTTGATGTCTTACCCTTATGGTGTGCTGGGACTTGAACCCACCGTATTATCCTTATATAATGTTTATCATAAGTTGTCTCATTCTCTCCAAGGAATTAACTATAATTTCGCATAATCACAACTAGGCATAAAATAATTTTATAATATTTTAAAATTTTCTTTCTATAAATATTTTTTTAGGAGCACATTTGAGACAATAATAATAGAAAATATTTTCTTATACATTCTTGTAATTTATCTCAAATCTATTCAGATCTATACTCACGTATCCTTAATTCTATAGAATAATTGCATTTCATATCTTAACAGTCAAAATAATTGAAACATAACTTGTTGCTTATCTGATGAAGGCTTTTAAAATTTATTCTACACTACAACTTTTTTATATTATTAGAAAACTTATAAATAATAATTTTCTACGAGCAATAGAGCAGTTCATCAATGATATAAGCATAACAAGAATTTGTAAATATTCACTTTTAGTATAATCAACCATAATAAATAATATATTAAACGTATTATCAATTAATTGAACAGTTATATAACTTAATGGCCATATATTTCTTACTAGTCTGTAAGTTGTATTGAAAAGGTCTTATATATCATAACCTTTAAATTTTAATGAAGATACATCTAATATTGATAACCACAAATAAATATGATCACCATTACTCTCTTAATATGAAAGATGATCAAGATACAATTAATTGTGAACTATCACAATTTATTTGTGAAAAATATGGGTAGTCAAAAAATTTCAAATATGAACAATAGTATTTTATTTGGTACCATATATATTCAAACGCATAATAGTGCATTAGTGATAGACATGATTGTAAGTAGAAAAATAAATACAATCGATCTATTTGTGAACTTTCATTTCATTAATTACGTTATTTCAAATCCTACTCCATTCTTTCTTCTTTAGGTAAAGAAAGAATATAATAAATTATATCTCAAGTTAAGTTCTTGATATTCTAATTAGATTTTACCCAAGTTGATTAGAAAGTCTTTTATTGTAAACTAGTCTAGAAAATATTTGCTCAGACATATCAAAATCATTTAAGTTACTATAAAAATCAATGTCGCTAGTAATACTTTTATGTCTTGAGAATTCAAGAGATAATTAAGTTATAGACTGATATGTAGTAAAATGTAACCATAAATATATTTTTGCATTTCAAGATCCAAATCAAAGAAACTTATTTGAAAGCGCACCTCTCGCCTGATGTTCGCAACACAAAATAAAAATCATACTGAAAACCTTCTCAGTTGATTAGAGCTTTATGCTGATAATGTATTGTAAAAAATGAGTAATGTAGAATAATATTAAATAAAATATATTGGACAAGAAATATAAAATGAAAGAGAGAACTTTTCTTCTATTGAGTGTCTAATCCATGAGCCAAAGTGCTTCATTTATAGTTACATAGATACATCCTCAAAGACGAATGAAAAAGATGATGTTACATATTGTATAGATACATGTGTAGGTACATCTAAATATAAATATATCATGTGTATGAATTAAATGGATAATTGTCACGACTCTAAAAAAGTGGGTCGTGTGGACACCTGCATCAACTCTACTTGATAGGAGAACCCTTGCGGAATGTCACGTTAATTACCCAAAATTTCTCATTATTTACACTAACCGACAATAATTCAAGATCATCATACAAGCTTTCCAAAAACCATGACTCTCTCAAAATCTAGTCTAGACAGGTACAACAGCTCTAATAGAATACATGACAAAAAAATGACACAGCTTCATCTGAGAAGAAAAACACGGAAACTGATGCTGAGTACTCCACGCTAATCAAGAAACTTCAAACTGCCACAACCTACACCAAAAAGGTGCAGCAAAATAGTATCAGTACACCACACGTATCGGTAGGCATCATAAGCCTACTAAGGTTAATTAACACATCAACATAATAATCAACATAAAATCAATGATATTAAATTCAACAAATTATTTCACTTATACAACCGCTCATTAATATAAAACTATATTATATTCTCTTAAGTCGCATCAAGGCTCGTGAAATTACCCTACCATTCTAACCATCAATTTATCTCCAATCTATTTCCTTATTACTCCGTTGCAGCGAGTACTCAGAATGCCTCAGCGGTCTCTCTACCGCGGCTATTCATCCGCTAGAGCGACATACCCAATAGTCACTAACCGATTTTTTCCTGATCCAATTCTGTTTATTTCTGCTATAAAATTTTGTAGCACCACTACCTCTCTTACCACTTATTAACTTTTTATTTATCTACAGGATGTTCTAATTCTTCTTAATGAGGTACATTAAATAATAAAGTCTACCCACTATATCACGAAAATTTACTATCTTTTATTTGAACCCATCATGCTACATTCTACAACCCACAAACCCAATTAAAACAAAACATTCAATCGCAAATGTGGTTTAGTTTATTCAAGTACACACAGAAGTCATCCAAACATATCGAGGGAGTCAATTTTTTCCCAAACATTAAAGTACATGCACATACCCGTCTCCATACCACAAAAATTCCATAATATATCATACCTGAGCTGTGTAGCCATATACAGTATTTCACACATATTTTTCATCTCAAACCCGATTCATATCGGTATACCCTGTATCACACTTGTATAGTTGTACCTTTCAGTCTATACAACCGCATGTATAATTAAATCATACATGTACAATCTCGCACATGCCTCCGTCATATCACTGTACACATGCCAGAGGGTCTTATGCTTGCCCTTCCAGTCATGACCTACAGGGGACTCTAGAAATCTATGTACTGTACACCCAGCCGCACAATACCTTCATCATACCTGTCTGTCTACTCATATTCGTACACCTAGCTACATGGTCTTTTATCCATACCTATCTGTATACTCCCTCGTACCACTTGCCCGAATGCTCACCTTGGGCATGAGCCATTCATGTCTCTAATCCTCATTCAGAGTTTGATCGTACTAGCCTGCTCAAACTTTCCCTTTGGCCCCAGGCTTCACATTCACCATCATATCAATGATTTACCTTTCCATATCATACATTATATAATGCACACGTTCGATTGATATCAACTCGCCCCTCAATCTCGTAACGTACATCATAGCACAACAAATAATAAATCACACATGACAGGAGTTATATATACATATCAACAAGTAAAATCAAAGCATAGTTTCGAACCTAATTTCATATGAAAATATAATAAAATCAATTGGTATCCATAACATCACAAGGAAGTGCGACCTATCCCGCTCGCTAGGTGGGATCCACTGCAGCGGCATTACTACTGCCACAATAGTCTCACTATAGCGGTACTGTCTGGAAGTACGTCGACCAGTTCTTCCCCCAGCTTCCTCATAAATCGTTCTTCGCAATTTCATACTCTGCACTATATCGTACGCCACCTTGGGACAGCACCATAAAAAATTTATTCAATAATTAATTATTAACATTGCAATCCTCATCACAAATAATATCCACAGACCCAAATATTACATAATCACTCACAGAACACGCAGGTTATTATGTAAAATTTAACTCTTCTAATTCGCGAGTTTTACATCACATTCGGTAATAATCATAGCCCACCCTTAAATATTCAGTTTCCGCATCCTATAACCATGATATATATAACTATCCATTCAAGATTACAATTCATGGAGAATGAATATATAACTCTATATACATATAAATATATTCAACATCAACCCCCGAAGGTCATTCTTTATACAATCAAGTCACTCCCACCTACACCTCCCATGCATAGACTATTTTTATTGCAATCTTTCCCCTAGGGTTTTTCACATTACGAGTATATTACCACTCATTCCCTAATTCATCCATCCGCTAAATCTCACCGGTTTTAAATAGTCAATAATGATTTGAGTAGGTTTCAATCCTACCCATCAAAAGTACAACAACTATACACACGTATATGTTTAGCTAATAAAAATCTAACATAAAAGTGAGTAAATCATAGCCTATCGAGGCGCCAAGCTATCGTCAAGACGTTCCCAATTACATGCTTGCACCAATCCCTGAGTTCTTGCAGAAAGTCCTAGCTATGGAGGACGAATCTTCACCTCCTAGCCCTTCTTTTTTCAAAAATCTATTTTCTGTTTTTGGGTATTTTTATTAAGCCCCTTTTTAGAGAATAGGTTTTAATTTCCTAAACAAAACGGGATTGGAAATATTGGTCTACGTCGCCCACTGTAGTGGTTCCGCTAAGACGAAGAGTAACCCGTCATGGCGGACACGCATCTGGATCCACTTATTGTGACTTGACCCATTCAAATTTGTTCGTCTTATGCCATTTGTTCTATAAGAATTTCAATTTAAATTTTTAAAAGTCTAAATTCACCTGCTCTTAGGTGGACGGGGTGCTGTAATGGCCAGGCGGGTCATTACATCAGATATCAATTAAAAATATGTTCATCCCGGAATGGCACTATGTTATAGAGGCGGGGGTTTTAGTTTCCCCAAATTGATTCTAGAATCGATCATAGATTTTCCCACTTTAGCTGGCATCGAGGCTTATCGATTCTTGGTCGTGGTCCCGGACTAATCGGTGTAGGACCCCTTTATTACACCTCACTCTTAAATCTTTCAATCGTGGGCCTGAAAATTTCTCACGGAATTATAGATCTCTAATTGGGGTTGACTAGGACTCAAGCGTTAAATTGCGCAATTACCCCTCCTTCGGATTTTACAGTTACTTATTCCTAGATCGGGTGTCCTAGATATTCCCCATTTATTTATCTTCTCGGAATGGGTGCTTTGATATGATGGAGCCCTATGGTGGAATTCAAACCGTCATTGTTTTATCCATTCGCTATAGCGAGTGTATTTTTCAGCACTACAATAGACCACGGGATCAGTAAAAGGGGCAGAAGAGATGGTTTAAATTCATTCTCTACTTTTTCTTACTCAACATTGCATAAATCCTCTCACTCTCCCCAATGATTCTCCTCATTCTTCAGGTAATTCTCTCCCCTATGGCTTCTTTATTTCACTTGCTAGTGAGTATTGGTGATATATTTCCTATTTGCTTCGCGATTGGGTAGTTATAGCGGTGATATGGGTAGTTTCCTTTTTTGAATTTCATAGGCTAGATTGTCGAAACATGCTACTTGTATTACGTTCTCAATTGATCTCTACTGTTCTCTGCATATTTCTGGCTGTTTTCATGTTATTGTGGGGTTGAAAATGGGGGGCTTGGGTAGGGTGGTGGTTTGACTTCTTTAGAGTTTTCCGGCTTGAATCCATACACTATTTGGGGTGAGTAATGGTTATTAGGGCTTGGGAAAGTCCTCCCTTTGCCCAATCTCCAGTTTACTTGAAAGAATACGGAGGTTAAAATTTCAACCACCATTGATGGGGTTTGGAGGTCTGGGGAAAGATGATATCCGTTGCAGCGGAACTATGATCACTACAACGGTATCGTTATAGTGGACCTACCTCCGAAATGGCGGACTCCCTGTGGCAGACACACTACGGCAGACACATGACCATTGCAGCGGTTCACCCGAGCAGTGACTCCATTTTGAATCCTATTTCCTTTGCCTTTCTTTTTCTTAGTCCTTCCATTCATTCTCTAATGCTCATTATTAATGCAGGTTTGTTACTATGGCTTCCTCTAGCAGCAACATTCACACTGAAGGCTACATTCATTTCATGAACGATCAGTGTCAATTCCGGCACAGTGAGCAAGATGCGAAAGATTTACCTTACAAGATGGGGTTCGTCATGTAGGACGTGGAGGAGAAAACGCCCAAGTTTTATGCTTTTCTCCAGGAGATAGGCTGAAGCCCATTAGTGGAGAACCCGGATAAGGTCAATGAGTCTTGAGTTAGAGAGTTCTATGCCAAATTCCCAACTTTGGTTTAGAACTATAGGGAGTCGGTGCCCTATGCCAGGGGCAGGTAAATTCTTCTACTCCTACTGCCATTAATGAGGAGCTACGTCTGTCCAACCCCCCGAAAGAGGAGCTGAAAGCCCGAGATGTGGATGGAAATGGGTAGTGGTTGGTGGATACCTTGGTGGTGGAGGAGCGGAGGGCCTCAACAAATTGGGTATCACTAGGATGGGCTTCCATAGAACTCATTTTATTGTGGAGGCCAGTAGGTGGCTCAATTTGGTGTCTCAGAGGATCCTCTGGTCCTCTAATATTATGTACGTGACCTATTACCATACTCTAGTTGTGGCCTGTGTACTAAGTGGGGTGAGGGTGAATGTGGGAGCTCAGATTCTGGAGGAGTAGAGGTACTTCTCAACTATGCCCATCACCAGGCTGCCTTTCCTTTCTTTTATTACCAGGCTCTGCAAACGGGCTAGAGTGCACCGGGATTCTAGGACCTCACCGTAGGCGTTGACAGGCCTTTTGACCCTCTGAGGGTGAAGGGAGCTCCGAAGAGAGGCATCAAGAAGAGAAAGTCTACTTCAGCTGAGGGTGACGGTGGGGACAACACTTTCAGGCCCCCAGGACTATTCAAGCGGATAAAGGCCGAGATGGATGCCATGCAGGAGCTACTGAGAGGGTAACTCAAGCCTCCTTCCCCTAACAGGCCCTCAACTATTAGGCCCTCCAATGTAGCAGCTGCCTATCCTGGTAAGATGTAAGGGGCGATTTCCGCTCTAGCCCAAGCCCATGTTGAGCTCCAGGAGGACTTGGAACGAGAGAGGAGGAGGCGATGCTACTGTTTGTCTGCATGTGGAAGGGGATCAAGAAGATCCTGAAGAATATTGCTCCCAGTTCCAAGACACCTCAACAACCAGGAAGGACTGTCTCGAGTTATCCTTCCTTAGCGGGTTCGAGAAGGGAGCGGACGAGGATGCAGGCAGCAGCAGCGATGAGGCCTCCAGCTTGATGGTGTTCTTCCCCCTCTCCTATTGCTTTGCTTTTATTACTGTTTTAGGTAGCCCCCGTCTGGGACTTGTAAGACAATTCTAATTTCTTTCTTGTTTTGAAATGTTGGTTCACGGATTCCTGTTTGGAATCCTCAAACATTGGCCAGGTTTTTGGCCCTTTTTGTAACATCACAGTTGCTTTTTTATATTCGCAATGCTTGAATAATTTTATTGCTTGATGCTTGTAGTTGCTATTCAAAATATGGGAACCTAGAATTTCTAGAATCTAGTATTCTGCCTGGCCATGTTCCCTATAGCGGTCGTCCTTTCGCGATAGCGGATCTGTTACAGCAGCACATCTGTTGCTGCAGCGAGTCCTCTGCAGGGAAACTTACTAAGATAGATACCTGCAGAGTTCTTGTCCCTCCGGTCAACTCTAGTCAGTCCCGCCCACTAGTCTTATTGTATATTTTCAATAGTATCGTATGGTTAGATACCAATTAGGCTTGTCAAGATACCAATTGGAATCTTCCAATACCAATTGGACTCAACCCAGGCTATCAATATACTCGGACAACAGATAGAAAAGAAATAAAGCGAAAACTTTCGAGATGCTTTATAGCTTTTTTGAAGATTAGATGTGGACATCTAAGTATCAATCCGCAAGAGTCTACTCGATATTGCTTGTACTTGTGATATCGGTAACCTAGACACTCTGATACCAACTTGTCATGACCCTAAATAAGTGTCACACCCTGAGTCTATACCCTGGATGGGACACGGTACTTGGGGTCACAAGTAACCCCAAGTCAACCCATGGTCTATATAACATTGGCATTCTAAGTAAAAATATAGAGGAAGCTTTAAAATAATAAAATAAAACATTTATGAAGAAGTAGTAAATCATAAAGTTTAAAACAATTGAAACAAAGTTGAAAATCTGATTTGTGTCTGAAAGTCATCTATTTAATGAGTTGTTGGGACAAGCCCCCAGCTAACTCTTAGTCTAACTGAAAAGAAATAATCCTCGTCCTCGAAAGATGAGGACTTACCAATGATGCAATTGAACTTCTGAGCGAGGTCTGCTAACGGTGCTGAGACTGAGAACCTGCAGCTGTATCATAAAACGATACAACATAAGAGGTATGCGTCAGTACTTTGAATATGTTGAGTAAGTGAGAGAAATCATAACACGGAGAATAAAACAACTGAACTATAAAGACATGCAATGACTAATTGAAATGCCGTAACTGAATAAACTGAACTATGCTGAGGTGGTCAAAATAACCCAGTATGATAGTCAAAGACATACCCTAAATCTGAGATACTGATCTGAACTTCTATGCTGAACTAATAACTGTACTGAGTAGTCTGAAACAGTTCTGAACTGAGCTAAACTAAGACTGAACTGAACTGAGCTAATCTGAAACTGAACTTTCTCGTGGGAGAGGCTATAACCGATATATAACCACGTGAGCTAGACGTAGAGTCCGATGTACACTCCCCATAGGTAGGACCCAATATACCTTGCCAAGGTATAAAGGCATGGACTGTGAGATCACTGTATGGGCCCATGAGGCCAATAAAATATAACCAATGGTGGCAACGTAGTTCTGGAACCTGGGTGCACTGGAACCCCGGCCTTCTCGGTGCTAAGTTCTACTCCACTGGATAGTCCTATCATGACTACTACTGCCAAGAGGATAGCTCAATATTGAGGGCCCAAGCTACAACTAGCTCAGGGATACTGTTTGAGACTACCATGAGAGTCTTATCGGATCGGATTTCGAAACTGGTGTTCTAATACTGGTCAGAGCTATTCATCTGAGAGTGTCATAGTTGTCTAAAGAAAAAACTGAGGCTGAAGCTAATGGTTCTAAGACTGGTCAGAGTTGGCTTATCTGGAAGTGTCGTAACCTCCTAAAGAACCACAAAAATCTGCTAACTGATGTCTAAGTCTAAATTTTGATAACTGAGAGGCATCACTGACACCTCAAATATTAACCGTGGTCAAATTGATCAGCTAACATTTTTCTAGACAATATCGAGGTTGCTAAAAATCTGACTGAGACTACAATAACATGAATCTGACTGAGATTTTAACATAAATTAAATATATGTGCATCCCAAAACTGATAGAACCAAGCTATAGGAAAAACTAGTTCAACCTGCAAGATTCTAATTTCTACTGAGCTGGAGCTAGGGCTGAATCATTCTACTAGATACAATCTTTCACAAATTTCTAGCAATAGGGAATAATAAAGCAATTAAAATCATAAGAAATATTCCATTTGAATCCATAAAGAAATCTGTCTGAAAACTTTTCACATTTCGAAGCTACAGGGCTGTAGCTGATAGAGAAAATTAGACAAGATTTTTAGAGACACAAGGGAAGAACTATTCCCTTATTGAATTACTACATACCTGATGAAGAAATCCCGGAGATAATTCCTTAAAAATCTGAGAATAAGTCGATTGTCCTAGTTCTATCCCTGAGAGTTTCTGCTTTCTGAGTCTAAGTACCGAGAGAATAGGTAAGAGAAAAACGTCGATCACCCTTTTAACTCCTCCTGAACGAGCCTAAAATGACTTAGTTTAGAGTCTAGGAGCTTAAGAAATTATGAAAGAGCCCCTAAATATCTCACAGAAAAATCACCCTACCAGTCCCAACGAGGGACTGGACGAGTCATGCCCAGTGACCATGACTCCGTGGTCTGACTCGTGAAGTACACTGCCCAAAAATCCACGGCTGTGAACACGAGGGACATAACGGGTTGGTGGTGGTGATCATGGCTCGTGGTCACCTCTCATCCTCAACACTGCTAGAAATCACCAAAGGGTCACCATGGGCGACACCATGACTCATGGTGTTCCCAATGAGTTGTGGTGAGGACCCGTTAAGTACACTGTCCCACTTTTCTTCTTCCTTCACCCATCCTTGACCACGGGTGACTTAACAAGTCGAGTGGCTGACCACTATTTGTGGTCACACCTGTGGTCACTCAAATCTCCAAATTTTCAAACAAGTCCGAATCCTTCCCCACGAGTCACTCCACGACTCGTGGCCTACCCCACGGGTCATAGGACGACTCATTCTGTGACCTGGTGTAGAAAATTCTATTTTCTCCATTTCAACTCTCAGGTCTGATCTTAGGTTTTTGGGGCATTACAATAAGCGGGTCGTGTGGGCACCTACATCGACTCTACTCGATAGGAGAATCCTTATGGAATGTCATATCAATTACCAAAAATTTCTCATTTATTTAAACTAACCAAAAATAATTCAAGATAATCATACAAGCTTCCCAACAACCATGACTCTCTCAAGATCTAGTCTAGACAGGTACAAGAGTCTTAATAGAATACATGACAAACAAAATGATATAGCTTCGTCTAAGACGAAGAGCATGGAAGCTGATGCTGATTACTCCATGCTAATCAAGGAACTCAAACCTACCACAACCTACACCAAAAAGGTGTAGCAATGTAGTATCAGTACTCCACACATACTGGTAGGCATCATCAGCGGACTAAGGTTAGTTAACAGATCAGCATAATAATCCACATACAATCAATGATATTAAATTCAATAATTATTCCACTTATACAACCACTAACTAATTTTGTTATACCCCGTAGAATTCCTGGCACTTAGATGACCTATTCACACGTTGGTTAAGCATATGTGAAGGCCATACGTGCTAGGGAAACGCCCGGAAAAAAGCATATGTGAAGGCCATACGTGTTAGTTGAGACCATTGTATTGATTGGGGTTGGATTACCTAGCATCCCTGACCGCCCAGGGTTAATAGCTGTATCGACTCGTCCGCCAGAGGACGAGGATACGTCGCTCTATGGAGTGATATGCCGTCCCGCAAGGGGACGAAGATGGGATGCCAGTTTCCCCATATTGTGCCTTGGTCGGCCCTTATACACCCCCGTCGAGCGGGTATGCCTGGGGTGTTGATCTAGAGTCCTTCGGACTCAGATACCCTTATAGTCAGGGGCTCAGCGAGCCTAAGTGCATACCCAGGGACCGGCAGGATGCTTACAACCACTATAGGAGATGGGATGACCGGGGTAGGGGCATAGATTCTGTGTTGATTGTACCTCCCGGCTTATGGGGGCCGGGTGAGGTTGTGTATGCCATGTTACGTTATGTATGTTGTGCTATGTTATATTAGACATGAGTAGATTAGTAGTAGGATGATACGTCTCCAGATATGACATCTATTCCCCCCCGTATGATTGAGAACAGGTACGACTTACATCTTCAGACAGATAATCTGGTTCTTCTTATTTCAGTTTCGTCAGTTATGTTATTGATTTCAGATATCCTTTTTTCAGTCTTTGCTTTACATACTCAGTACCAGTGGTACTGACACCCAGTGGGGCGCTGCATTACTTGCCTGCAGGTACTCCTAGACGAGCAGGCGATTCTACGTGACTCCCTGTCAGCGGTTGAGTATTCAGCTCCAGTCATCCGGAGGCTGAATTTCAGAGGTGTAGTTCAGTTCCTTTTATTGTATATAGCATGGGTAGGTCGGGTCCCTGTCCCGATCAGTTCTATTACTATTCCTAGAGGCTTGCAGTCTGTGTGAAATCCCTGTGGTCAGATGAGCCGGTCGTGTGGGGCCGTGCAGTTGTATAGTTGTCTTTACTCTTTCTTACTTCTGTGATGGTCATGTGGGGCCATAATTGTCAGTAGTGGTGACCTTACCGGTCACGTAGCTTCTTTTTGTGCTGTATGATTAAGTTGCAGATAACTAGACAGCATGGTGGCCTTGTCGGCCCGTATAGGTTTCCCTGAATTACTATGTTTCTGGTTAGCTGCTAATACAGGTACAGAAGGCTATAGGCCAATGGGCCGGGGGCTGTATTTACAACCGTTATATAGCCCTTTGTTTCCAGAAATGTGAGTTAGAGCCAGCCAGGCGCCAGATGCGCCCAGGCTTAACAGTCTAGCAGGTCAGGTCTTAGTAGGGCACCAGGTGCCAGTCATACCCCCCCCCCCCAAGGTGGGGTGTGACAAACTTGGTATCAGAGCAGGTCGTGTCCCAGGGAGTCTGCAAGCCGTGCTAAGTAGAGTCCTGTCCATGGATGTGTTGTGCACCACATACTATGGGTAGGAGGCTGCAAGACATGATAGGATGGTTGTCTTTTATTCTGATTCAGTCGTGCTATAGAGCGGTACAGTATAGGGTTGAGTCCCTAAGAGCTTACCATATTCTTTGGCTACAGATAATGTCAGACCAGCAACATCCTACCACAGGTCGGAGCTTAGACATTGCAGCAGGGGAGGGCACCAGCAGGATGCCTCCCCCTCATTTGGAGATAGCCCGATCAGAGGGCCCTACAGAGGCTTCATCCCAGCCTCCTCAGCAGTCTCCACCACGTCAGGAGCCGTTTGGAGCGACAGTATCTTCAGCAGTCCCTATACCGACACCTTCCGACCAGGAGGTTAGGAGTGCTGTAGTTATGATAGCACAGATGATGGCTGCTCAGCGTCAGCAAATGCCATCCACAGTTGCAGAAGTATCAGGAGGGCCCGGTAGTTCGAGGGTCCGAGAGTTCTTAACCCTGAATCCCCCACAGTTCACAGGCACGGACCGAACAGAGGACCCCCAGGATTTTCTGGATCAGATGCAGAGAATCTTCAGGGTTATGCATGCTACACCTACTGAGTCAGTTGAATTGGCCGCATTTCGGTTGCGAGATATTGCGGTGTTATGGTATGAAAGCTGGGAGAGGTCCCGAGGGAGAGATGTTCCCCCTCCCACCTGGTCCAGCTTTTCAGGAGCCTTTCTAGATCACTATTTGCAGCGGGAGATTCGACAGGCCCGGATAGACCAGTTCCTACATCTGGAACAGGGGGCCATGAGTGTTCGGGAATATTCCTTGCGGTTTGATTCTTTGGCTCGATATGCACCAGCTTTTGTTGATACCATGGCATCCAGAGTGCACCGTTTTATTATGGGGTTGAACCCAGAGTATGTCGAGACTTGTATCACGGCCACACTGCGAGAAGATATGGATATTTCCCGAATCCAGGCATTTGCCCAGAATATTGAGGGCATCAGACAGCGACATCGGGAAATCAGAAGGGTTAATCAGGAGCAGCGTCGCCGGAATAGGCCAGTTGAGTTACAAAGAGAGGCCCGGGGAGGACCCAGGCCACGATTGTCAGACAGGCCGCCCAGGCCCCCGCCTCCGCCACAGTCACAGGGAGGTAGATTCAGCCGCAGGGGGCAGTCAGAGGCTGGTAGAGGTTCGCAGACGGCAGACTCACCGTCACAAAGGAGGGCGGAGCAGAGTAGGTATACCCTACCACTTTGCCCTATATGCAGTCGACGTCATTCTGGAGCATGCAGGTATGGTTCCACCGCATGCTATATTTGTGGCCAAGAAGGCCATTTGATGAGAGATTGCCCAGCCAGAGGTCCTGAGGACCGGGACAGACAGGATAGGGCATCAACAGGATCACGAGCTACAACATCCTCGACTGGGCGTAGGCCCTCAGTTTCAGCAGGCAGGGGTCGAGGCAGAGCAGGGGCCTCCAGTACAGGTGCGGGTCCAAGCCGCACATATGCCTTACCAGGGAGGCAAGATTCAGAGGCATCGCCTGATGTTGTGACAGGCATGCTAACTATCTGCTCACACCCTGCTTATGTGCTAATTGATCCAGGGTCTACTTTGTCCTATATTACTCCATTTGTGGCACGGAAGTTTAGTATTGTACCAGAATCATTACAGCAGCCCTTCCTAGTATCTACGCCCGTTGGTGACTCTATCACAGCTAGTCGAATCTACCGCGGGTGTACAGTAGAGGTTGCTGATTGTCAGACCACAGTAGATCTGGTCGAGTTAGAAATGATAGACTTCGATGCCATAATGGGTATGGATTGGTTAGTACCATGTTTTGCTAACGTTGAATGTTGGACCAAAATGGTCCGATTCCACTTCCCGGGGGAGGCAGTACGGGAGTGGAAGGGCAGCACCGCGATGCCAAAAGGTAGGTTTATTTCCTACCTTCGGGCGAGAAAGTTGATATCTAAGGGGTGCGTTTACCATCTTGTCAGAGTTCAGGATGTCCAAGCAGAATCTCCGACACTCTAGTCTGTTCCAGTGGTAAATGAATTCCCAGATGTATTTCCTGATGAGTTACCTGGTATTCCCCCAGAAAGGGAAACAGACTTCGCTATTGACTTGCTACCAGGCACTCAGCCAATATCAATACCTCCTTACCGTATGGCTCCTGCAGAACTCAGAGAATTAAAGGAGCAGTTGAAAGATTTGTTAGACAAGGGTTTTATCAGGCCGAGTACTTCCCCGTGGGGTGCGCCAGTCTTGTTTGTGAGAAAGAAAGATGGCTCGCTCCGAATGTGCATAGACTATCGGCAGCTAAACAAAGTTACAGTAAAGAACAAGTATCCGCTTCCCAGGATTGATGACCTATTTGATCAGCTACAGGGAGCCAGATACTTTTCTAAGATTGACTTGTGGTCCGGCTATCACCAGGTCCGAGTACGTGAGAGGGATATTCCTAAGACAGCATTCAGGACCCGATATGGGCATTTTGAATTTCTGGTTATGTCCTTCGGGCTAACGAATGCCCCAGCAGTCTTTATGGACCTGATGAACAGTATTTTCAGACCTTTCCTGGACTTGTTCGTGATAGTATTTATTGATGACATTCTGGTGTATTCTCGCTCTGAAGCAGATCACCGGACTCATTTGCGGACAGTGCTCCAGATTCTCAGGGACCGCCAGTTGTATGCTAAGTTTTCAAAATGTGAATTCTGGCTTAACTCAGTAGCCTTTTTAGGACATATTGTCTCAGACGCTGGTATACAGGTAGACAAGCAGAAGATAGAAGCAGTTAAGTCATGGCCTAGGCCTACCACCCCGACTGAAGTTCGTAGCTTTTTGGGGTTGGCAGGATACTATCGGAGGTTCGTTGAGGGATTCTCAACCATTGCAGCATCTTTAACAAAATTGACACAGAAGGCAGCAAAGTTCCAGTGGACGGAAGCATGCGAGCAGAGTTTCCAGGAACTGAAAGACAGATTAACCTCCGCCCCAGTACTGGCACTGCCGGAAGGCACAGAAGGTTATTCAGTCTATTGCGACGCGTCAGGTGTCGGATTGGGTTGTGTGTTGATGTAGCATGGTAGAGTAATTGCATATGCTTCCAGGCAGCTGAGGAAACACGAGAAGAATTACCCCACCCATGATCTAGAGTTGGCCGCAGTAATTCATGCCTTGAAGATGTGGAGGCATTACCTGTACAGGCTCCATGTTGATATATATACAGATCATAAGAGCTTGCAGTACATTTTTACTCAGAGGGAGTTGAATCTGCGGCAACGTCGCTGGTTGGAGTTGTTAAAAGACTATGATGTGAATATTCTATACCACCCCGGAAAAGCTAATGTTGTAGCAGATGCCCTGAGCCGTAAGTCAATGGGGAGTTTAGCGTATTTGCGACCTGAGAAGCAGAAGTTAGCCAAAGAAATCCATCAGTTAGCTGGCCTAGCCGTTCGAGTAATGGAAACAGAAAATAATGGGGCCGTAATTCAGAATTCTGCAGTGTCATCATTGGTTGTAGAGGTAAAAGAACGACAGTACGAGGATCCCAATTTAGTCCAGCTCAGAGATAGAATTCAGAAAGGTAAGGAGCCAGATTTTCAGATAGCCGGGGATGATGTGCTACGTTGTAAGGGCCGCCTCTGTGTCCCGAATGTCTCAGGACTTCGTGGGCAGATCATGCACGAGGTACACTACGCTCGCTATTCCCTTCATCCAGGGGCGACGAAAATGTACCACGATATCAGAGACATCTATTGGTGGCCAGGTATGAAAGCTGAGATAGCTGAATTTGTGTCTAGATATTCTAATTGTCAGCAGGTAAAAGCCGAGCACCAGAAACCGGGTGGTTTGACGCAAGAGATAACGGTACCCACGTGGAAATGGGAAGCAATAAACATGGATTTTGTAACAGGGTTACCCCGTACTAGACGCAGAAATGATTCCATTTGGGTAATAGTTGATAGGCTGACAAAATCAGCTCATTTCCTGCCAGTAAGGGCTACTTTCTCAGCTGAGGATTATGCCGAATTGTATATCAGAGAAATAGTTAGATTACATGGAGCGCCGGCATCTATCATTTCAGACAGAGGGGCACAGTTTACAGCTAGGTTCTGGCAGTCATTTCAGAAAGGTCTGGGGACGCAGATTAATCTGAGCACAACATTCCATCCTCAGACAGACGGGCAAGCTGAACGTACAATTCAGACGCTCGAAGATATGCTACGAGCGTGTGTGTTAGATTTTGGGGGTAGCTGGGATGAACATCTTTCGTTAATCGAATTTGCTTATAATAACAGCTACCATTCAGCTATTCAAATGGAGCCTTTCGAGGCATTGTACGGGCGGAAATATAGATCACCGGTGGGCTGGTTTGAGATAGGAGAATCAGCATTAGTTGGCCCAGACATTGTTCGGAAGTCCGAGGAAAAGATAAAGCTTATCCGAGAATGTTTACTGACCGCTCAGAGCCGTCAGAAGTCATATGCAGATAGACGGCGCAGAAATCTAGAATTTTCGGTAAACGACTGGGTATATCTGAAAGTGTCCCCGATGAAAGGGGTAATGAGGTTTGGCAAGAAAGGCAAGCTTAGCCCAAGATTCATTGGGCCGTATCAAATTCGGCGAAGAATAGGCCGCGTGGCATATGAGTTAAACTTGCCTCCAGAATTAGCATCTGTTCACCCAGTATTCCACGTTTCCATGTTAAGAAAGTTCGTAGGGGACCCTTCTACAGTAGTTCCAGTCCAGGATGTTCAGGTCACAGAGGAGTTAGCCTATGAAGAGGTCCCCGTAGCCATTTTAGACAGACAGATTCGCAGGCTGAGAACTAAAGACGTTGCATCTGTCAAGGTATTGTGGCGTAACAGAAATCGGGAAGAAATGACGTGGGAGGCTGAAGAAGACATGAAAATCAGATATCCTCACTTATTTCAGGCCTAGTCAGACAACAGGTATGTCCGTATCATTACTTATACAGTACTTTATGATATGTATGTTGTAAACGATAAAGAGAGAAGTAATACTTAGTTGTCCAGTGGATTGTAGAACATTGTGTGCAGTGCCTGTGTTGGACTTTTCTGCATTTCAGGTTTTTGCGATAGTCCATGTTACAGGGGAAACTCTGCCAAAATTTTCCCAGAAAGTAAAGTAAGCAGTCCTCTAGATAGCAGTATACATTCGAGGAAGAATGTTCCTAAGGGGGGGAGAATGTTATACCCCGTAGAATTCCCGGCACTTAGATGACCTATTCGCACGTTGGTTAAGCATATGTGAAGGCCATACGTGCTAGGGAAAGGCCCGGGAAAAAGATCGGACGAGAAACCCGTCGAACCATCGCGGGAGGAGCCGAGGCAGAACCCCTCCGCGATGGCAGCGTGTCACGGAGGTGAGGCCTCCGCGATGGCTCCGTGCCACGTTGCCCTTGTCTAGGCCCAAGTATATAAAGCCCCCACTTCGGTTGGAAATCATTTAATCCTTAACATGTTCCAGAAAACAGAGCTGAACGTTGAGAGAAAGGTAAGGGACGAAGAAATTAATTAATTATCGTCCGATTACGCTGCCAAACGCTGCCCAAACCCAAATTAATCCTAGATACCAAGGTATTTAGCAGCAGAGAGCATTTCTACGGAGTTAGTTTCGCGAAATATGACCGACGAATCGGCGAGCCGCCGAACTAAAGTAAGTAGAATTGCTCTAAATTAATGTCTATGTGTTCCTAGCTGAGAAGTAAATACTTCTCCCTTCTGGGCCGCTAAAAAATAGCGAGTTTTCGACCGTCTTTCGATAAGCCTAAGTTTAGGCTATACACTATATCGAAAGTAACGTTGCTCTTTACAATAAAAGCTGTATTTAGTATTAATTAGCATGTTTATGAATGCAGTTGGGAGAAAATAGCTGAAGTACCGGCTGAGCTTCGTCCGACGGACGAATAGTTCAAGGATAAGGTATGTAAAGTTAAGTTTCCTCGGCAAGTCGAGTAACCTCGAAGCAGTATAGTAATTTACAGACCAGTTGCATGTTTAGAAATTGAGTATTGTGTTATTTTGAATAGTGGTGCAATATGAGAAGTTTTGGGTTGTAACGTGTACGATACCTATCCGTACGATATAGATTCGGGCGTAAGTGGTTAAGGCTGCCCAGTATATTCAGTATGTGATGTAATATGCCATGTTAAGATATTGTTGTGTTTAGCTGAAACCTCGCGAGGTAGTACAGTATCAGTAAAGCATTCCAGATATAGAATAGTAACTATATATGGTTTAGGAAGCATGTTAGAAATAGGAAATTATGTTAACACAGAAACTTAGTAAACAGTATAGTTTTCAGCAGAAACACCTCCTCGTATAACTTTTACCCCAGTACAGTTTGACAGGAGGCTATATTTATATTTGTACTTACCTGTCTCAGTATGTATCAGACACTTACAGATTGCTATTATTAGCTCAGTATGTGATTTATACGATACCCTACACCTGATAGTCTTAGCTTATGAGATACACAGACAGCATGATTAGTTGAGACCATTGTATTGATTGGGGTTGGATTACCTAGCATCCCTGACCGCCCAGGGTTAATAGCTGTATCGACTCGTCCGCCAGAGGACGAGGATACATCGCTCTACGGAGTGATATGCCGTCCCGCAAGGGGACGAAGATGGGATGCCAGTTTCCCCATATTGTGCCTTGGTCGGCCCTTATACACCCCCGTCGAGCGGGTACGCCCGGGGTGTTGATCTAGAGTCCTTCGGACTCAGATACAGTTATAGTCAGGGGCTCAGCGAGCCCAAGTGCATACCCAGGGACCGGCAGGATGCTTACAACCACTATAGGAGATGGGATGACCGGGGTAGGGGCATAGATTCTGTGTTGATTGTACCTCCCGGCTTATGGGGGCCGGGTGAGGTTGTGTATGCCATGTTACGTTATGTATGTTGTGCTATGTTATATTAGACATGAGTAGATTAGTAGTAGGATGATACGTCTCCATATATGACATCTATTCCCCCCCGTATGATTGAGAACAGGTACGACTTACATCTTTAGACAGATAATCTGGTTCTTCTTATTTCAGTTTCGTCACTTATGTTATTAATTTCAGATATCCTTTTTTCAGTCTTTGCTTTACATACTCAGTACCAGTGGTACTGACGCCCAGTGGGGCGCTGCATTACTTGCCTGCAGGTACTCCTAGACGAGCAGGCGATTCTACGTGACTCCCTGTCAGCGGTTGAGTATTCAGCTCCAGTCATCCGGAGGCTGAATTTCAGAGGTGTAGTTCAGTTCCTTTTGTTGTATATAGCATGGGTAGGTCGGGGCCCTATCCCGATCAGTTCTATTACTATTCCTAGAGGCTTGCAGTCTGTGTGAAATCTCTGTGGTCAGATGAGCCGGTCGTGTGGGGCCGTGCAATTGTATAGTTGTCTTTACTCTTTCTTACTTCTGTGATGGTCGTGTGGGGCCATAATTGTCAGTAGTGGTGACCTTGCTGGTGACGTAGCTTCTTTTTGTGCTGTATGATTAAGTTGCAGATAACTAGACAGCATGGTGGCCTTGTCGGCCCGTATAGGTTTCCCTGAATTACTATGTTTCTGGTTAGCTGCTAATACAGGTACAGAAGGCTATAGGCCAATGGGCCGGGGGCTGTATTTACAGCCGTTATATAGCCCTTTGTTTCCAGAAATGTGAGTTAGAGCCAGCCAGGCGCCAGATGCGCCCAGGCTTAACAGTCTAGCAGGTCAGGTCTTAGTAGGGCACCAGGTGCCAGTCATACCCCCCCCCAAGGTGGGGTGTGACAAATTTAATACTGCATTATCTTTTCTTAAGTCTCATCAAGGTTCGCGAAATTAACCTATCATTCTAACCATCAATTTATCTCCAATATGTCTCCTTAGTACTCCGCTGCAGAGAGTACTCAGATTTCCCGAGCGGTCCCGCTACCGCGGTTATTCATCCGTTGCAGCGACATACCTAGCAGTCACTAACTAATTTTTTCCTGATTCAGTTCTGTTTATTTCCGCTATAAAATTTTGTAGCACCGCTACCTCTCTTACCATTTATTATACTTTTTATTTATCTATAGGATATTCCAACCCTTCTTAATGAGGTACACTAAATAATAAAGTCTGCCCACTATCTCACGGTAATTCACTATCTTTTGTTTGAACCCATCATGCTACCTTCCGTAACCCACAAACCTAATTAAAATAAAACATTCAATCTCAAATATGAATTAACTAATTCAAGTACATACAGAAGTCATCCAAACATATCAAGGGAGTCAATTTTCCCAAAACATTAAATTACATGCACATATCTGTCTCCATACCATGAAAATTCCATAATATATCATACCTGAATCGTGTAGCCATATATGGTATTTCATACATGTTTCTCAATTCAAACCCGATTCATATCAGTATATCCTGTATCAAACTTGTATACCTGTACCTTTCAGTCTCTACAACCATATGTATAATTAAACCATACCCAAAGAATCTTTGTCTAACAATCATCTATCGGTGATATGCCAGACACACACCTTCGTCACATCACTGTACACACATGTCAGAGGGTCTTCTGCTTGCCCTTCCAGTCATGACCTGCAGGGGAATCTAAAAATCCATATACTGTATATCCAGTCGTATGAAACCTTCGTCATACTTGTCTGTGTACTCATAGTCGTATAACCAGCCGCATGGCCTTTTAGCCATATCTGTCTGTGTACTTCCTCGTACTGCTCCCCTGGATGCTCACCTCCGGCACGAGGCACTCATGTCTCCAATCCTCATTCAGAGTCTGATCGTACTAGCCTACTCATCCAAGTTCTTTCCCTTTGGCCCCAGGCCTTACATTCACCATCATATCAATGATTTGCCTTTCCATGTCATACATTATCTCATGCACACGTTCGATTGATATCAACTCATCCCTTAATTTCGGGACGCACATCATAGCACAACAAGTAATAAATCACACACAACAAGAGTTATGTATACATATCAACAAGTAAAATCAAAGAATAGTTCCGAACCCAATTTCATATGCAAATATTATAAAATCAATTTCATATCCATAACATCACAACAAAGTGCAACCTGGCTCGCTCGCTGGGTTGGGCTCCGCTGCAGCGAGACCGTAACCACAGCACCAGTATTGTTTGGCAATACGTCGATTAGTTCTTCCCCTAGTTTTTTCATAGACCGTTCTTCGCAATTTCATACTCTGCACTATATCGTTCGCCACCTTGGGGCAAAAAAAGTTTGTTTAATAATTAATTATAAACATTTCAATTCTCATTACAAATAATATCCACAGACTCAAACATTATGTAATCACTCACAGAATACACATGTTATTATGTGAAATCTAACTCTTCTAATTCACGAGTTTTACATCGTGTCCGGTAATAATCACAGCCCACCCTTAAATGTTCAGTTACCGCATTTTATAACCATGATTTATATAACTGTCCATTCAAGATTATAGTTCAGGAAGTATGACTATTTAACTCTATATACATATAAATATATTCAACATCAATGCCCGAAGGTCATTCTTTATACAATCAAATCATTCTTTATGCAATCAAATCATTCTCACCTACACCTCCACGCATAGACTATTTTTATTGTAATTTTTCCTCTAGGGATTTTCATATTACGAGGATATTACCACCCATTCCCTGATTCTTCTATCCCTAAATCTCACCGGTTTCAAATAGTTAATAACAATTTGTCTAGGTTTTGATCCTACCCATCAAAAGTACATCAACTATACGCACGTATATGTTTAGCTAATCAAAGTGTAACACAAAATTGAGGAAATCAAAGCCTACCTGGGCGCCAAGCTATCGTCAAGATGTTCCCAGTTGCATGCTTGCACTGATCCCTGAGTTCTTGAAAAAATTCCTAGCTATGAAGGACGAATCTTCACCTTCTAGCCCTTTTTCTTTTTCCAAAAATTTATTTTCTATTTTTGGGCATTTTTATTAAGCCCCTTTTTAGAGAATAGGTTCTAATTTTTCAACCGGAATGGGATTGGGAACATTGGTTCACGCTACTCGCTCCAGTGGGACCATTTACCACTGCAACGATTCCGCTACAGAAAAGAGTAACCCGCCATGGCGGACGCGTGCCTGGGTCCACTTATTGTGACTTGGCTCATTCTAACTTGTTCGTCTTATGACATTTATTTTTGGGGGATTTCGATTTAAATTTCTAAAAATCTAAATTCACCCTCTCGTAGATGGTCAGGGTGTTATAACGGCCGGATAGGTCATTACAATAATTCACTCATATTCTCATCCATTGTATTCATAAAATTACCTTTGTTGAATTTTCTTTTCTTTAAGAAAAAGAAACCTCTCCCTCAAATTTGGGGCAAGCACATAAATAGTCGTGTTTAGGACTCCTATTTAAAAATAGCTGAATATTTGTCAAGTTGATTATAAAATAGTGTGTGTATTAAAAGCTTAACTATTTTAGAATCAACTTCAAAAAATATCTAAGTTTGAGACTATCAAACTTTAGTAAACATCTCATGTAGTATCTTATTTGATCATTCCATTCAATTTATATTCATTTATTCATTCAATTTATATTCATTTACTTAAAAGAAATTTAAATACTACCCCGTTTAGGTGAAGTTTAGCCAAAATAATTTTTTTCTCCCCTTATGCTTCATTTCTCCTGCTTCAAAAGTTTTGCTCGCTATTGATCACAGAGGTTTCATAGCTTATTATATTGCAAATTTTCGTAAATCTTTATGAAATCACCATCAGCTATTTACGATGTTGAACCTGGTTCAATTAAATCACAAGTGCATAATAATAAAGAACACGCAAATGTAACGTGAAAAACCTCCTTGCTCAAGGGAGTCCCCAAAAGCACGACCTATCAAATAGGATTTTATTTAACTCACAAGCAAGTTTTAGACTACAACTTTGCAATCAAAGGGACTAACTCTAGTACCTCAATCTCTATAGTTTTCTCAAACTGCAATACATATTTAAAGACTATAAACTCTAGTCTCTGAAGTACAACACAATCACACCAATGTAACTTAACTCAACTAACTCTAGAAGAGAAAGTTACAACTCAAAAATACAAACAACAAACTCAATCAAGACAGGATAATTCTTCTGCTTCAATTCTTCGCTTAGAGGAACCTGGTCCACTGAGAGTGTTTCTTGCTATGAACAACTATTGCTTCAGAATAATCTCCTTGACGGTAATGCAATAGCTGAATATTCTATGGTTGTTTATGATTATTATATAGAACAAAAGGACGTGGTCTTTTGTCAAAACTAGATTTGTTTCAAATAAGGAAAAAGAATCCTAAAAGGACTTTATTTTCTCAAACCTTTCCTTATCCCAAATAAGAAAAAAAGAGTCCAAAAGGAATTTATTCCCTCAAGTTAGATTTTCCATACCTGGTTCTCTCCTAGTCAAAATACAACTTGCCTTTTGGAAAGAATCTTAAAAGGTTTTGGTTTCCTTGTACATATCTGGTTCCCTCTTCAGTCAAATACAACTTGCCTTTTGCAAAGAATCCTAAGAGGACTTGATTTTCTTGTACGCATTGGACTTCTTCAATTCTGCATGTTAGCTGTCTCTTTTCTTATTTGATATTTCCAGATCCAAGTCAAATTCACACCTGCAAAACCTTCAGCTGTATAGTGAACCTGGTTTAAGTATGTCAGTCATCAAAATTTTCACATAACAAATTCCTCCTTTTTAATGATGACAAATATGTATGCATATGAATCTGGTTGACACCCACGTATGCATATGAACCTGCTTCACTTTCTCAGCTATAAAAATTTTATCAATTTCAATCAATCATCAAAACTTTTCTAATAACAAATTCCCCCTTCGTCAATCATCAAAACTCTTATAATAAAAAAATTCCCTTTTTTGATGATGAAAAACAATATGCTATGCTCACATCTTCCCCCTTTTGATATCATTGAAAAGTTTTTAAACAAAGAACCTAGCAAGTATCATGCATATGCAAAAAATTACTAAAACATGGCCATTGGGGAAACACTTATCAGAACAAGCCTGAAGCAACAAAAATTGTTAGATCAAACTGATGATATGAGTCATCTAATGCACAGATAGATTAGGAGCACAAGGAAAGAACAAAACAAACTAGTGATGTACCAAATCCAACACATAGTATCCAACTTGTAAGCGAAGTACAACCACAGATAGAAAGCAATAGAGAAAGGAATACTCAAAAAAAAATTAGGAGGAGAAATAGGTAGTTTTATCTATCAAAGAGAGAAGCTTGTCAATTTTGTTGCTGTGGACACTCTGTTCACTAAGCATTTTGTTTTTGAGAGTAGAAATCTCAGCATTAGCAGTGGGTAGATCAGCCTTGAGTTGTGCATTATCCCTTTTCAATTCAGCCACCTGTGCAGTTGTAGTATGCAGATCGAAAATCATCTGAGTTACAGGTTGCTTCTCTTTTGAACCTAGTACATGCTGCAGAAGATCACACTCCTCCAAATCTTTTTTCATGGCATACTCTGCATAACTCACCATAGGCACTTACAAGATGTCACCAACTAACCATTTTGTCAAGGTGAGACTTACTCTATTCACTCTTAAATCCACTTTTTTTCATTCTTTACTTCCTCAAGATTCGTATAGATATTCACCATTTTAGACTTATGAACTCTGGGAAGAGGATAAGAGTGGATGGGGCAGGTTTTGGGAAAGAACCTGGTGTAGTCTCAGACACTGCTAATGGAGTTCCCTCTGAGTGGATGGAGGGGCTTCTTCTTTCATGGAAATATTTAACAGAGAGGGACTGGTAGAAAGATTTTTCATGGATACTTGAGAAGAAAGAATTTCGACAAAGCGAGAAAAAAAAGAATATTACACCTATGTGCTAGAGACCTGTTGTTATGAATCAATAGAGAAGTGGGTCAAGTTTTGTAGCCTTCTTTTTAAGATGCTGACAATACTTGTGACATACCCAGAGACAAGACATTGGTGAATGGACCAGGTTTAGTAGAGTAGTGGTTATAGATTCAGCATCAAAGTTAAACACAAATGCAAGGAGATAAGTACGTACCACAATGGCTATAGAGGAACCTGGATCCTCCTGTGATTCTTTCCTTGAGTCTTGTCCATATTTTCAGCAATTAGAAAGTAAGGGTCACATCATGAATTTTTAAACATTTCATTGTAGCCTGTCTGAGGTGTGTACCTAATCAAAGGTACGAGACTGGATTAGCAATTAAGACGCAATGAGACTTGATAAGCATAAGAATAAATAAATTCTAGTCAAAAGGAAGAGAGAATGGTAAAGAGAGCCAATGAAGTTTGATTAGTCGTGGTTCCACACAAATTATTTCGTATGGTTCTCTTCTCAATGCCTTAGTGAAAATGTCAGCCACCTGATCCTCAGTCTTGCAAAACATCATCAAAATATTTCCCTTTTCCACATTATCCCTCAAAAAGAGATGGCGAACATCAATATGTTTTATTCTTTTGTGATGAACCTGGTTCTTCACCATACTGATTTCACTGATGTTGTCATAGAGGATGGAAAAGTATGCCATTCTAGATGTGTTTTTCATGTCTACCATGAATTCCACATAGTCTACATCTGTATATCACTGGCAGGATACCAAAGAACCAAGTCCACATCCTTTATCAGAACAATCAGTATGTTCTTCCCCCCTTTTTTTGAGAAAGAATGTGTTGTCACTTCATGTTTCTCAATCTGAATTTGGTCTGTATCCCAGAGTCCAATGGTGAGAACTTTTATGCTTCCAGTTGCTGACCTGTTACTCTCGTTGTTCTGCTTCACCAGATGAACCAAGTTCTTCTGTCTGAGGATTCTGAGTAGTAGTGGATTCTGGATCTTCAGTAGTTCCATGATGTGATAAATCTGGTGTAGTACCTTGTTCATCAAGCTCCTAGAAGTATCCATATGTTCATTCTAAGTGCTTTTATCTTGTGTACCTGGTTACCCCTCAGTGTTGGTAGTCGGTGTCATACCAATCTCTTCTATTTCTTCCTGTGTGCTCACTCTATCCACTGATTTTTGTTCATCAAAGATTACATGCACGTTTTCCTCCACACAGTTTGTTCTCTTGTTCAAGACTTTGTACATCTTGCATATATTCTTGTATCTATGTCCTTTGAGAACCAGGTTCCCTATTTTTAAGCTTGTAACCTTGTAATCTGCTGAAGTGAATAGGAATGAGTTTCCTTTGTCACACATTTGTGAGATGCTCAACAGATTGTGTTTTAACCCCTTAACATAGTACACATTATCAATTTCTTAAGACATGTATCTTCCAACGATTTCACTCTTCTTGCTGTTTTTAAAGGCAATGTTTCTGCCTTTATGACTAGTGAGTGTGAGAAAGTTTTCAACCATTCTTGTCATATGCCTGGAATACCCACTGTCCATGTACCAGGTTCCCTGCTTTTCTCTCACTTTCACCTGCACAACTAGTCAGAGGTTAGTTTTGGGTACCTAGACTAGCTTGGGTCCCTTTTCATTATTAAAGGGGTGAATAAGATCTCTTTTAGTCCAGGAGGGGAGTGGAGCAGTTTTCTTATGTCTCATGATTTTATTTAGGGGACCAAATCTGGGGTGAACTACTGTGTACTTGATAAAGCGTCTAGAAGATGTCCATGGTCTGTGATTAGAAAAATCAATGTTGTTCTTGATTTCTTTTAGCTTAGAGTTGCAATGTTCTTTATAATGACCCATTTTCCACAGTGAGAGCAAAGGATGAGACTTTTTTTAGTGCTCAAATGAGTTTTTGAGATACCATTTTTGTATCCTATTCCTTGTCTTTGACTTGAGTGATTTTTATGCAAAGAGACTAGAATTTCTGAGGAACTGGTCCATTTCAGAGTTCTTTCTAATTCAGCTTTGGTTTTAACCAGACTCTTACTTAGACTCAGATTCTCTATGTGCAGTTCCTGTGACTCTAAAGTGAGGTTTTTGATGATTTTTTCTTTTTCAACATTTTCTTTATGATTTTTTTCACACTTTTCAATTTTTATTATGAGGTCTCTTTTGTCCTCTTCAAGATTACTATTGTCAAACTTAAGAGAGACAAAGTCATTCATGATTTATTCTTTTTCAATAGATAGAGTGTTATATTCATCAATAAGAAGAAGAGAAAGAGACAGTAACTTCTTTTGAGAATATGAGTTTAACTTTGATTTTAAGTTCAAAGAAGCTTACCTCGTTTTTGTCCTCTTCACTGTCTGAGTCTGCCTCAGCCATTAGGGACAACACATCTTCATTATCCAAGTAATCCATGGCTAAGAAGGAGCAGTCATCTTGTTTAGTAGCAGCTTCAAATTCATCACTGGAGGAATCTCCCATAGCGGCTAAAGCTCGCTTCACCACACTATCTGCTTCTTTCATGGTGAGTATTCTGTTGGGGATTTGAACCTGATTCTTCTTCTCTTCCTTGGATTTCTCAGTTAGGTTACGCTTGTGTTCTAACTCCCATAGAGGAAATTCCTTCATAAAGTGACCAGGTTCACCACACTTGTGGCAAATATGATCTCTAAGATTTTTGTCAAAGGAGTTTGATGAATTCTTTTTCTGAGTGTTAAAGTCTTTCTTAATGATTCATTGAAATCTTCAAGTGAGCAAGGCCATGTTGTCATCCTCAATAGTAGACTTGAGAACCAGGTTCTGTTTCTTATGAGAACTAGTCAACTCCCTTTCTTGAGATTTCTTGAGTTCATAAGTCTTTAGATTTTCAATCAAGTCATCCATGGTCAGTGTATCCAGATCTCTCGCTTCAGAAATAGCCTCTACTTTGCTTTCTCAAGATTTAGGTAGTACACTCAGAAGTTTCCTTATAGCCTTTCTAGTGGGAATGGTCTCACCAAGAGATCTCATTCACAATAGATGAGAACTGATGCATGTCATGAATAGATTCACCTTCCTTCATCCTGAACAGTTCATACTGACGATTAAGCATATCAATCTTGGACTTATGTACCTGATTAGTTCCTTCGTGAGCAGTCTGGAGGGCATCCCAAATCTCCTTTGCACTTGTACATGATGAAATTTGATTGTATTCGTCAGGACCAAGGCCACATACCAAAATCTTCTTCGCTTTTGCGTTGATCTCAACGGCTAGTTTCTATTCCTTTGTATATTCCAATCTTCCCTTTGGAATTTTAGTTTTTCCATCCTCAACCAGTTTCATGGGAATGGTAGGTCCATCCAGTACGACATTCCACAAGTTGTGATCTTCACCTATAAGAAAGTGCATCATGCGATTTTCCCACTACCCATAGTAGTGACCATTGAATAAGGGTGGTCGTGTAGTTAATTGTCACTCCTAAGTTGTTGGTGGTGCTGCCATGATTCGATTTTTCAAGGTGTAAGCTTTTATTGAAAAATCCTGCTCTGCTACTAACTGAAATCACCACCAGCTATCTATGGTATTGAACCTGGTTCAATTAAATCACAAGTGTAGAATAATAAAGAACATGCAGATGTAACGTGAAAAACCTCCTTGCTCAAGGGAGTCCCAAAAAGCACGACCTATAGAATAGGATTTTATTCAACTCACGAGCAAGTTTTAGACTACAACTTTGCAATCAAAGGAACTAACTCTAGTACCTCAATCTCTACAGTTTTCTCAAACTACAATCATCTATTTAAAAACTATAAACTCTAGTCTCTGAAGTACAACACAATCACACCAATGTAACTTGACTCATCTAACTCTAGAAGAGAAAGTTACAACTCAAAAATACAAACAACAAACTCAATCAAGACAGGATAATTCTTCCGCTCCAATTCTTCGCTCAAGGAACCTGGTCCAGTGAGAGTGTTTATTTCTATGAGCAACTGTTGCTTCAGAATAATCTCCTTGACAGTCAATGTAATAGCTTAATATTCTGTGATTTTTTATGATCATTATATAGTACCAAAGGACGTGGTTTTTTGTCAAACCTAGATTTGTTTTAAATAAGGAAAAAAATCCTAAAAGGACTTTATTTTGTCAAACCTTTCCTTATCCCAAATAAGAAAAAAAAGAGTCCCAAAAGGACTTAATTTCCTCAAGTCAGATTTATCATACCTGGTTCTCTCCTAGTAAAAATACAACTTGCCTTTTGGAAAGAATCCTAAAAGGATTTGGTTTCCTTATACGTATCTGGTTCCCTCTTCAGTTAAATACAACTTGTCTTTTGCAAGGAATCCTAAGAGGACTTGATTTTCTTGTATGCATTGGACTTCTTCAATTCTGTGTATTATCTATCTCTTTCCTTATTTGATATTTCCAAAATCCAAGTCAAATTCGCACCTGCAAAATCTTCAGCTGTGTAGTGAACCTGGTTCACCTATGTCAGTCATCAAAATCTTCACATAACAAATTCCCCCTTTTTGATGATGACAAATATGTATGCATATGAATCTGGTTGACACCCACGTATGCATATGAACCTAATTCACATTGTCAGTTGTAAAAACTTAATCAATTATAGTCAATCATCAAAACTTTTCTAATAACAAATTCCCCCTTTGACAATCATCAAAACTCTTCTAATAACACTTTATTTATTTTGGATTAATTTTAGACTAAAAATAAATAAATTAGGCTGAGTTACCATGAGTAAAATAAAATGGAGGTACCATGAGTGAAACACCAAGACAAATAGGTATCATGAGTGAAATACACCAAGTCAAAGTTAAACTTCACTCTTTGAAGGTACCATGAGTGAAACTCCAACTTAAAAGTTTGTTCTTGCCAAATCTACAACTACAGATAAAAATATTTGAAATTATTAACAGTACTATGAGTGAAACTCTAACTTTAAATAAAAATATTTGAAGCTTGATATTGCAAGGCTACAACTTCAAACAAAAATATTTGAAGTCATTGAAGCTACATCTTTAAACAAATGTGTCTGAAGTCCTTACATAAGCACATTATGTAATGTAGTGAATTTAGTTCAATTTATGACATATTTGGTCTAATTTAGAATATATTCCATCAAAATTAATTGTAAAAATAGAAGTATTCAACTTACACATATTTTGAGTATTTCGAATACTTGCTAGGAAAATTACTTAATTTTTTTGTTTGAAATTTAGATACATGTCTTTCATGATTTTTTATTATCTTTATCAACAAAAGGTCAAAATACCCTTCAAGTATACAAAGAGTAAGCACTAAGAAAAAACATAATAGGCTTCTCAATCTCACCTCCATATATAAATTAGCACTAGAAAAATTAAGATAGAATAAAAATAAGATCACGTCTAAATATGCAAAGTCTACTTTTATTAATTAATAAGACGGACAAAACTAGCGCACGACGGAAGAATTCATACATTATGTATTTTTAAATTTTATGATATTACGATTGTTGTGTCTTAACTTAAAAATTTAAATTTAAATTATACAAAATAACGTGTTTAAGTTGCTGAAAATGACTCATAATGTGTCTACGTGATTGTCTTAAATAAGTTAAAAAATTCACTGTAATTTAATCAAATTATTTTTAAAATGCAACTTCACAAGTTATTGCATAATTGCAGTTAGGAATTAAATTGGGCCAAACATATCCTTATTAGTCTTCTGTCAAGTTTTGTGTGAGATATGATCATTTTTGGCCAAATTAAATAATAACATGATTGGACCAAACTATTAACGAATAATAAATATTGTGAATTTCACATGATTTAAGAGTATTTTAACCCATTTTTCGTTATTTGTATTGAGAGATAAAAAATTGACAAATAAAACTGGATAAGTTTCCTTAAATATAAGAACGAAAAGAAAAAAGAGTGTTATATTTCACTTTGTAAAAATTCTACACATATTTTATTAGAGTTTTACATAAAGAAATTTTCAAACTCAATGGAAGAGCTTTTTTAATTTTTTTATTATTTTTTTAATGAAAGTGGCCAAAAGACCACACATTTATTAACAAAATCATCCAAAACACAAGGCAACATTTGCAGTTTGAAATTTATACCACGTAAAATTTTTTTTTTTTTTAAAAAAAAGGGAGCTTCAGAGTTTAAGATTCTATAAGCGAGAGCTCAAGAATTTTTGTCCTTGAGTTTGAAAACTCTATCGCACTATGAAATCTTTTTTTAAAGTCACACAAAATCAGACTATATTTTCACATGAAGAGAGGTTTTGTTCCAACACAATACGTTGATGCTTCATGGGTCTCATTGCTAAAAATCTATTTTGAAAACTCAAATTTTCATTTAGACATAAATTTAGATTTATTGGTGAAATAGACATCATTTATACTCTCATCATTTCAAGTTTAAATGTGGAAAACTCTTACCCCCAAGTCTTAAATAATACAAAATAGTTCCTACCAGCAAAATCTTAAAAACTAAAAATAGTCCTATCACCAAGTCTTAGAAAAAATAAAATAGTCCATTATAACCTTTTATATACCCCATTTAGAAAAATAAAATCAATTTCTTTCCTCCAAAACTTCTACTCTTTTTTCCGATTTTTCCCTTCAGTCCATTTACGATCAAAATTCACTCTTTCACTAAAAAATCACTATACACCAATGAAAACGTTCTCCAATTCAGTCATTGTTGTTCATAGCTTTCAGCATCATTGTAGAAGCTCAAATTATTTGCTTAGAACATTGTTTAAAGAATTTGAAGAGAAAAGGGATCACATGAAAGATTTGCTTAGAGATACGGAGATTGAGGGGGATCAACCAAAATAGAGGTTGATTGTTACCGGAGAAAAAACAAATCGACTGAAGATGCTAATGTATGGTTTATTATTGTTGTTTGCTACTTGAAAATGGGTAACATGCCTGTGCAGGGGTTGATTTTTTCATTTTGGGTGTAGTAAAGAAATTTGAATAACACACGCAAAACTATTTGTGTATTTATGATATCTATTCTTGAGTTTCTATATGATCTTTTATTTATAATAGTTAATAATAATCATCGACTTGCAGTCGAATATCAATCAATATTGGCGTAAATAGACAGTAAGGTCCTAATGGTCCAACCTTAGCATATTAGCATCAAATAAGCCAATTATGATCATTAAACTCAAAAAAGCAACAACATAAAAATAATAATTGATAATTAAATTAACTAATTGTCACATTTTCAATTAAACACGTCCAAAGAGTAAAACAGATAGAAACTATTTGTTAACCTCCATCGAACATCCAAAAGTTTAAAAAATATTTGTTACATGTCAGCTAGTAAATTGAGTATTTTCACCATTGATCTTTGCTACAATAGATAACACATTAATTTTCTTATTCATGGACATTTTGTTCCTGGATATTTGTTCAGAAATTTTTGCTGCATTTTCCTCATTTGCCTCCTCAATCTGATCAGCTAGTTTAGGGACCTCTTTATTTGTCTCCTAGCGGCTTCTTCAAGGACCTCATCAGTTTCCTCCTCAACATGGGCAGCTTCTTCAAGTACCTCATCAATTGCCTCCTCAACATGAGCAGCTTCTTCATGGACCTCATCAGTTGCCTCCTTAACTTGAGTAGCTTATTGAATGGTGTTGAGTGAAATTTTAATGATGATAAACAAAATATGATTGCTATACAGTTAAAGCAAAATAAGAAAAGTAATAATAGGTAATTAACATTTAAGCAATAACGGATAGGATATAATTGTTGCTAATTATTCTTAAATTATTTTCTATTGCTAAATGATCCTTGAGCTACAGAAAAATAATAAAAGGAGAAGTTAAATTCAACAAGGAACAACAAGACTCAAATCGGGTAAGGAAAGAAATTTTAATTGATAATTATTAAGTTTTTCTAATCCACCTGGACTTAAGGAAGAGGCTGCAAACATATATCCTATAAAAGGAGGATATGTACACCAGGAAAAAACACACATTCACAGAAAATATTTTCAGAATCAAAAGGTTATGTGTATCAAGGAAGCTTGAGATACAGAAGAGAGTTGAACAAGTGCCAGTCAGTTCCATGGTTCGTTCCAGTAGTCATTTGTAGTTCACCTCTAGTGTCAATTTTAGTGAATGTAGTAAGATAAAATTGTGATCTTTTATTTACTTTTGTGGGAGCATTTTGTTAAGGTCAAAAACTTCATTTCAGTTCTATTGTGTATTTCGTACAAACTAAGGGTAGTTTGAAGGGATAGCAACAATTTAGGAACTTAGGTCCTTTGCATTGCAGGGGTAATTTAATTTTGGCTCGACGCTATTTTAGTAAAGGCAAATCAAAATCTTACAATGGTGTAAGTTATGATTTTTACATCCATTCGAGCCTGAATAATTTTTCACGTATAAATCATGTGTGCTCTATCTTATTCAGTTATTTACTTATAACTGTCAATCTAGTAGAAACGTCTAGAGGAAAATAGTTTCTTTAAAACTGAAAGACTAAAAATATATTTAAAGAAGAAGAAAATAGGCATAGACCTAATTCGCCCTCCCACCCCCCCTCCCTGTATGTATCTAATTGAAGTCATTCATATCAATAGGTATCAAAGCGGGTTTTTTGTGTCTAGTTTAAATCCTTCGAGAGATCCTCAAAATGTCTTCCGAAGAAATACTACCAAAGGGACAATCCAACACTAGACCTCCTCTATTTAACTAGCATAACTATAAATTGTGAAAAAACTAGAATGGGGATTTATTTGAAGGCAAAAGACTATCGGTTATGGCTAATCACACTACGAGGACCTCTAAACCCCACCAAGATAAAAACTAATGACACTAAACATCTCAATCCTGAGGAGGAATTTGATGCAGATTATTTTAGGATGATGGAAAAAAATGTCAAAGCCATTAAAATTCTATATTTTGGACTTGGGATAGATGATACAATAGAATATTAGGTTGTTCTAGTGCCAGAAAAATTTGGGACTACCTAACTCTGACTCATGAAGGTATATCTCAGGTAATAGAATTGACATTCTCATAAGGAAATGAATTATTTGTCATGAGTGAGAAAGAGTCAGTCATGGATTTGTTTACCCGGATTTATCACATAACCGATGAATTAAAATAACTTGGGAAGGAATTCTTCACAGAAGGAAATGTCAAAAAAATTTAAAGAATCATGCCAGCTTCATGGGAACCTAATATGATTGCCATTGAGGAAGCAAAACAAATGAGTACCATGAAAATGGATGAGCTCATCGGAAATTTACAGATATATGAGATTAAGAAGATTGACAAGGTCAATGACGAACACAAAAAGGAACAAAACCTAGCTTTGAACTCCACATAACATGATTCTGACTCAAATGATGAAAAAATGACCATATTCGTTTGTAGGTTCCAGAAATTTCTCAAAAAGAAAAATTCAAAAAAAGAGATTTTTGGAAGAAGGGAAAATCCACAAAAAAAGGCACAATTCAATGGATGTTTTAAGTATAGGAAGCTGGATCACATGATTAAAGACTACCCATTGGTAAAAGAGAAATAAAGAAAGGAACAAACTGGCTCCAAAAAGCAACAACTAATGGTGCCAAAAGTATTCAAAAAGGGCATGAAAATAACATGGGGAGAAACCTTTGATGAAGACTCAGAAGATGAGGATGTTGATGATGAACTGCTGGCACTCATGGCCAAAAGCGACTCTGACTCAAATGAAGAGTCCTCTGAGGTAAGTCTAAATGAACTCAAATCTCAGGTTCACAATTTTTCAAAAAAATAAATTTATAAAAATGCTACTTATCTCAATTAATTTGTTATACCCCATAAGATTTTCGGCACCTAGATGACCTATTCGCATGTTGGTTAAGCATATTTAAAGGCCATACGTGCTAGAGAAAGGCCCGGGAAAAGATCGGCCGAGAAACCTGTCGAACCATCGCGGAAGGAGCCGAGGCAGAGCCCCTCTGCGATGGCAGCGTGTCACGGAGGTGGAGCCTCCGCGTTGGCTCCGTGACACGTTGGCCTTGTCCAGGCCCAAGTATATAAAGCCCCACTTCGGTTTATTTTGGAATTAAACCATAAAAACTCCAGAAAACAGAGAGGAAACAGCAGAGAAGGAAAAAGGAACGAAGAAGTAATATAATTTTCATCCGATTACGCTGCTAAACGTTGTCAAAACTCAAATTAACCTCAGATACCGAGGTATTTAGCGGCAGAGAGCATTCCTACGGATTTAGTTTCGTGAAATACGGCCGACGAATCGTCGAGCTACCGAGCTAAGGTAAGTGGAATTGCTCTAAAATAATGTCTATGTGTTTCTAGCTGTGAAGTGAATATTTCTCCCTTCTGGACCTCTGAAAAATAGCGAGTTTTCGACCGTCTTTCGATAAGCCTAAGTTTAGGCTATAAACTATATCGAAAGTGACGTTGCTCTTTAAAATAAAGCTGTATTTAGTATTAATTGACATATTTATGAATGCAGTTGGGAGAAAATAGTTGAAGTACCGGCCGAGCCTCGTCCGAAAGACGGATAGTTCGAGGATAAGGTATGTAAAGCTAGTTTCCTCGACAAGTTAGTAATCTCGGGACAGTACAGTAATTTAAAGGCCAGTAGAATGTTCAGAAGTCGTGTGTTATGTTTATTACGAATGTTGGTACGATATTAGAAGCATCATGTTATGTATAGTGTGAAACTTGCTAGCACGATATAAATCCTGATACAAGTGTTAGAAACGGTACAGCATGTCCAGCATGTGGTTTAGCAAAGAATGTTGGGTTATTATCGTATTCAGTTGAAACCTAGTAAAGCAATGTAAATACCTGTAAGGTATCTCAGAAGTAGAATGATAGGTTAAAATGAAGTCTAGAAAGCATGTTAGAAATAGCAAATCATGTTACTATAGAAACTCAGTATACAACATGGTTTTCAGCAGAAAAACTATATCTTGTTCAGCGTTAGACTCAGTACAGTATGGCAGAAGATTATATTTGTACATATACACTATTATCAGTCTCAACATGAATTAAGTACATACATATCACTATCACTATTTCAGCATACAGTAGACACAGATACATTATAATTATTAGCTTCAGCATGTGATATATGCAGATAGTATTACTAGTTGAGACCATTGCATTGTCTTGGGGTTGGTTTACCTAGCATCCATGACCGCCCCAGGGTTGATAGCTGTATCGACTCGTCCTCCAGAGGACAAGGATACGTCGCTCTATGGAGTGGCATGCCGTCCCACAGGGGACGAAGATGGGATGTCAGTTTTCCCCATATTGTGCCTTGGTCGGCCCTTACACACCCCTGTCGAGTGGATACGCCCGGGTGTTGATTCAGGAGTCCTCCGGACTCAGGTACAGTTATAGTCAGGGGCTCAGCGAGCCCAAGTGTATACCCAGGGGACCGGCAGGATGCTTATAGTTACTTTAGGAGATGGGATGACCGGGGTAGGGGTATAGATTCTGTGCTGGTTGTACCTCCCGGCTTATGGGGGCCGGGTAAGGTTTGTGTGTGCTATGTGATGTTATGATATGTTATGCCATGTACAGTAGATACGAGTAGATTGACAGTAGGACGATAAATCTCCAGGTATGACTCCTACTCCTTCCAGTATAATTAAAAGAAGGTATGATTTACATTATCAGACAGTTAATCCATTCCTTTCTACTTCAGTTTCATCAGTTGTATTGTTATTTTCAGATATTTCTTTCAGTTATTGCTTTACATACTCAGTACCAGCGGTACTGACGCCCGGTGGGCGCTGCATTACTTGTCTGCAGGTACTCATAGACGACCAGGTGATACCACGTGATTCTTGTCAGCGATCGAGCATTCAGCTCCTGTCATCCGGAGATTGAATCCCAGAGGTGTATTCCGTTTTCTTTTGTTGTATAGTACGGGTAGGTCGGGGCCCTGTCCCGATCATTTCTATTGCTATTCCTAGAGGCTTGCAGTCTGTATGTATATTACCCTGTGGTCAGATGAGTCGGTCGTGTGAGGCCGTGCAGTTGTATAGCTGTTAGTACTTTTGTTTCCTTTATGTTGGCCGTGTGGGGCCATAGTTCGACAGTAGTGGTGACCTTGCCGGTCACGTAGCTATCCAGTACTTCAGGGTTGAGTTATAGATAACTAGACAGCATGGTGGCCTTGTCGGCCCGCATAGGTTTCCTTATAGTTGCTTGTTTCTGGTTAGCTGTTATTACAGGTACAGGAGGCTATAGGTCAATGGGTCGGGGGCTGTGTTTACAGCCGTTATATAGCCCTTTGTTTCCAGAAATGTGAGTTAGAGCCAGACAGGCACCAGATGTGCCCAGGCTCAGCAGTCTAGTAGTTCAGGTCCTAGTAGGGCACCAGGTGCCAGTCATACCCCCCAAGGCGGGGTGTGACAAACTTGGTATCAGAGCAGGTCGTGTCCCAGGGAGTCTGCAAGCCGTGCTAAGTAGAGTCTTGTCTATGGATGTGTTGTGCACCACATACTATAGGCAGGAGGATGCGAGGCATGATAGGATGGTTACCCTTCCTTCTCAGTCAGTCGTGCTTTAGAGCGGTATAGTATAGAGTTGAGTCCCTAAAAACTTACCGTATTCTTTGATTATAGATACAAAGACAGATCAGCATTACCCTATTATAGGCAGAAGATCAGATATAGCAATAGAAGAGGGTATCAGCCAATTACATGATAACTACAACAGCAGGAGGAGGTACCAGAGACCTCCTAGCGTGATACCTTTATCGGTACTATCCCCAGTATATGTCGATAACTTCAGAATAGGAAGTCATAAGCATAACGTATAAATGAGTCAATTTATTTGTTAGATATATATATATATATATAAGACCTGATTAAGATAGTAGATAATATTAGATTATCAGATAAGTGTGAGAAAGAGAGGGAAATGTAGGATTCCAACCTCCATTCCTTCAGGTGTGGTACAGTTCCATGTCTTCATTTCGTTGCAGTAAGAGAAAGTTATTCCTACCCCCTTAGTTTCGATCCCAGTGTAGTAAAGGGCATAAGGATTGAGATGATGTTGCCCAAAGCAGGCAGTAAGTGAAAGGTGGATTGGTTGATTCCAGAAAGTGTTAGAAAGAGTAAGGAACCCTTATGATTATGTAAGTTGTGCAGACCCTCACGGTAATAAGTCAGAAGAGCAAGTAAGACTACTAGCTTACTCGAAGTGGGTGTAGGAGATCCGTCAATGATGGACTCCCCGTAAGAGTCAAGTTCAAGTCAGGAAAGGGTTGAATCGGTCGTGGCATGCTAACAACGACAGGGTATGTCTGCAAGATAATAGTTATAATCTTAGCTGTGATATCAAAAGACAGGGAGATTATATGAATAAGATGGGTCCGACTGCAAGCCAGAAGAAGTATAGGCCGAGGCTTGATCAGTAATCTCATTAACAACGAAAGGCAGGTACTTTGAACCCCAGAGTTCAGCTTAAGCAAGATGAGGGGAAGAAGCAGGAATGTCAGATCTTGTGGGGAAATTAGAATTACCCCCGGATTGATAAAATATCGTATTAGGGATTAGGCCTCGGGCTGACAGTAAGATTGCGGTTTAGAATACCGCAGTATGTCCGTTATGGAGAAGTTAAGAAGTTACCGATACAGCGAATTTAATCTAGTGTGGCCTAGAGATAAGGCCCAACAGACAGTCATGGACTCTCAATATATGCCTAGTAAGGCCACAAGATTCGAATGTTGACCCCACATCGCAAGAGTGGCGGACTTTCAAACAGCAGACAATAACCAAAGTGTTTATGTTTGTTACTTTCCGAATGGGGTGACAATACAATGAAATGTTAAGAGAAGGCAGGAGGTATTGTTAGACTATAGAAGCAGTATATCATGTACAATATGAGATTTAGAAAAGTGTGTCAGAGATTACGTATCACCACAGAATTCAGTATGTATTATACGTATTTATTAATATATATCTGTCCAGGTAATAAATATGCTGTGAGCAGCTGCTAATAGGGGTTACAATCACACAGATGCATATTAGTGCTGGGAAGTATATACGAATTGCATTGCAGGACCCCTTGTCAAAAATAAAAAGAGAAGAAAAGAAGAAAAGAGAAGAGAAAGGGAAAGGAGAATAGAAAGGGCAGGTTAAGTGTGAATTACGTATAAAGTCATAGAAACTATCTCAGTTCTCAGTTATTAAGTTAATAGACTTATGTGTTGTTGCCAGATCTAGGCTCTAGAAGCTTACCAGAGTTAATGACCTAAACCAGACGGCTAGATGATAAGGGCGCAGTTAGACGGTCTACCGACCAGCTAGCGCCTGCATTAGCAGGGAAGCATCCCTGAAGATCGGGAACATTAGTGCATGTGCTAGAACCAGGATTAGAGGCCGAATAGGAAAATTTCAGAGATTAGCAATACCAGAATTATTCTAGTATGTTAAGTGGTCGTACGTCATTTTCCCAGCCTTGTAGGTGAGAGTCGGCCTTAGTCAGCCTAGCAGTTATTATATGGAACACCCCATAAGTCAGCCGGCCGTCCCAGTCAGAATACCTGTGGGTACCCCAAGGAAGGGTCCACATCGGTAGTCAGCGACAGACTAGTACTTCAGCTGGTTCTCGTAAGACATTTAGATACAGAGCCCTAGCAGAAGGCTAGTATTTACAGAATAGCTCATAAGACCGAGAATTCCCCAGAATAGCAGTATAAATCCAAGTGGATACACACAAGGCGTAAGAAATTGATAGTACCCTGCTAGCACAGCGTTTACTAAGACCAGGGGATCAGTAGACTCCCCGTGAAGATCCAGAGATTGATCGCCTGGGAGTAAGTTTGATTAAGCCCAGCCTTACAGTGGTTTAAGCAAAATAACAGAGCAATTAGATGCCCACAAGTCTGCGGTTATGCACGAACTATAAGCACTCAAGTAGAACAGTTAGAGCATTGTTAGACTACTGCCACATTTGGGTCATTCAACCCGACTATTCAGTTATTTAAGGTTAGGCAGCCAGATCATTAGAGGTCATGATCAATATCAGGATCCTCTTATTAGATAAAGGCACAAGGTGCGCAGATGGTCGTTCAGGATATCACAGCAACAAGTAGCCTTAGCATGTGTCCAGAAGGCCAGATAAGCTCTAGTTACGCCGGTAAACTACCTGTTGATCTCTTCGGCAAGACAAGCCAGTATGACCGTCAATTATATGCCGAGCTCTCTAAATATGAAAAATGTTATATCAGTCAAGAAAAGGTAATGAAGCAACAAACGCTCTTAGCTATAGATCTAGTAGGAATGTGGCGTATGTGAAACCCGAGCAACGGGAGTTGGTCAGGGAGATACATCAATTGGTCAATTTAGCCGTTCGTGTGATAGAAATGAAGGACAACAGAGCTGTAATTGAGAACACCTCCGTGTCGTCATCAGTTGTGAAAATAAAAAGAACGGTAGTATAGGAATCCTAACCTGGTTAGCAGGGGAAAACGCCAGGTTTTCAGGTAACAGAGGGTGGAGTGCTGCGTTGTAAAGGCCGTCTATATGTTCCAGATGTTTCAGGGCCCCACCAGCAGATTCTGAACGAGGTACATTACGCCCGTTATTCTCTTCACCCCGGTACGACAAAAATGTACCATGACATCAAAGAAAACTATTGGTGGCCAAGTATCCAAGTTTAAAAATAAAATGTAAAGTTCTTGAGAAACACAAAACTGATTTTGAAGCTATCCAAGGAACACTCACTAATGAACACAACAAACTGGAGGGGATAGTCTCATCTCTAAGATCTAAAATTCTCAACATTAAGAAAGATAATGTTGTGAGCACCGGAAGGATAACAATGATCAAAAGTCTCTTGAAAATGAAATTACCACTCTGAAAAAAGAATTGAATAGAGAGGTTATCAAAAATTCATAACTTCAAAAGACTTTGAATCGGGTTAACTCTGACCTTGAAATGACTAAAAGGTGGAACAAATCCACTGATGCATTGAATTGACTGAGCAAATATTACAATAGGCGTCGTAGTGGACTTGGCTACAAAAGCAAACTTGTAAATTGGGATATTAAAAGAAAATATATTAATTTTCCTAAATATTGCCTGTGTAATCACTGTGGACCCATTGAACACCACATATATGAATTTTTAGCTAAAATAAGCATAAAAAATAAAAATTTTATTAAATGGGTAAGAAAAGATTCATTATCTCAAGAAAAGAGAATCAAACTAGTGTGGGTTCCCAAAACTAACAAGTAACTTATTTTTACTGGTTGAATTGAGAGGGAGCAACAAAAAATGTTATCTGAATAGTGGTTACTCCAGACACATGACCAGAAATAAAAAGAAATTCTCTCACTGAAAGCCTTCAACAGAGGATCTATATCATTCGGAGGTGGAAGGAAAGGTACAGTAATCGACATAGATAAGACTGATAAGTTTCTCTTCCATTCAATAATAAATGTGTATCTAACTTATAGATTAAAACCCAACTTGTTGAGTATAAGTTAGGTTTGGGATCGAGGAAACATTGTCTTATTCTCCTCAATCGGTTGCAAAGACATTAATGACAAGTATGGAGAAGTTATGATGGAAGTAAAGCGATATCAAAAATATTTATAAAGCTTGTAGTTTTTCTCTTTTTGAAAATGGCTAACTTGTCTTAGTGTTCTTGATGATGATGCTCTGTTTTGGCACATGCTAATTTAACATTACTAAATAAATTAGTGTCAACAGATCTTGCATTGATTTTTCTGAAATAAAATTTAAAGATGATAAAGTATGTAATGCATGTGCCAAAGGAAAGTAAGTCAAATCATCATTCAAAACAAAAAGAGTCATAATCACTTCGAGACTTCTAGAACTACTACACATGGATCTTTGTGGATCCATGAGTGGTAAGTCGCGGAGGTAAGTGATCTTGGGCAGAATTTCATGCCCAAGTGATACTCAAATGCTTCGTTTTGACTTGTTTATCTATTGTTATGTGTACATTCTCATGTGATTTTTAGTTAAATGTGAATTTATACTAACCAACATGATTAGTGTTGTTTTGCAGGTAAAAGGAAATTTTGAAAGCTAATATACATGTTGGTGAAGATCGGAAATGAACTTGGAAACAAGGAGTAGAAAATGACAAGGGAGAGCAGCAAAATAAGGGCTCCCCAATAATGGGCAAAGATGTAAGCATTATTGGGGTGAGGACGTTATTTGAGAGAAGACGTCCATCACTCTAGAGGATGATTGAGCAATGAATGACGTCGAGCCGCGACGGTAAATCAGGCGCTGCACGGGAGGCAACCCGTGCATGTGTTGTAATAGATGAGTAGAACTATTTGAAAAAAAAAGAAAAAGAAAAAAAATATAAAAAGAGAAAAACAAAGAAAAAGAAAAATAAAAATTCTTTTGTGTTGAAACCTATGAGGTCTAACCAATTTTGTTGTGGTGAAATGATTTTCAGGTGGAACGGAGGGCAAAAATGCAAAGAAACGCAAAGGAAAAAGTCGAGATGAGAAAATAAAAATTGGCACATTACAGTGAGCCTGCACGATGACTTCGTGTCACGAAGGAGGTGCTCCGCGTTACCCTCCGTGACACGTTGAGGCTTGTTCTGGATTTTTTAGAATCTAGAACACTGGCGCGATGGCTCCGTGTCATGGAGGGGGTGCTCCGCGTTACCCTCCGTGACACGTTGAGGGTTAATTTGTGTCGGGTCACACCAGGTCACCGGGTAACCCGTGCGAAAAATCACTTTAAAACCCCAATTCCCCTCATTTTCTTCCTATTTCTTCACTTCCTCCGCGACCCACACCCCAAATCTCCTTCTCCCGCAACGTGACACGGACCTAGGCATCAATTTTCTTCAAGTTTTCTTCGATTTCATCAAATCAAAGGTATGTTCTTGAATTCTTCCTTGTTTTTGCTCAAGTTTTCGATTCTTGAACATGTTTGGTGATTAAACATTGCCCTAAGTGATAATTAAGCTTAAATTCACTTTACTTATGATGGATTGATGTTCGTAGTATCATTTTGAATATATGAACTCAATGATTGCATGTTTTATTGAATTCTTGCGAAATTGATAGCTAGGGTTGAAGATTGAATAGGAAGAAGACTAAATTCTTTGAAATGATGAAAAACTTGGGTTGTGCATGTTGGGTGAAGTGAAATATATTGTGATTGATGTTGAATATGCTAAGTAGACAAGGGATTTTCGGGAGAATGAAATTGGAGAATTGCATAGGTTGTTGAAAAAATTCGTTAAGTGCTATGATGATGTAATGGAATCGATGGCAATATTTTTATTCATTGTACGAAGTCTGAGTAGTACATAGTAATTGTTCCATCGACTTATATGAATGCACTAAGCATGTTGCATGTTAAGAATTGGAAAAGCATGAATGTCTTATCGAATTGTTGGGATTGTGACTTAAGACTAAGTGTGGGGTGACCCAACTAAACCCAACATTAGTTGAAGCTAATTATGACTTGAATAACATTGGGACTGTCTGTTTGAATGTACAGGAACAATGTCAGGCCGATAAGACAAGGGCAAGGGCGCATCCACATCGGGCGCCAGCAGAAAAAGGGTGAGATTGGGAAGAGCAGTTCCAGCAGCACCAGCGGTTCCGCGAGGCCAACGACGACAATATGGAACCTTATGGGTGTTATACCCCGTAGAATTCCCGGCACCTAAATGACCTATTCGCACGTTGGTTAAGCATATTTGAATGCCATACGTGCTGGAGGAAGGCCCGGGAAAAGATCGGACGACAAATCTGTCGAACCATCGCGGAAGGAGCCGAGGCAGAGCCCCTCCGCGATGGCAGCGTGTCACGGAGGAGAGGCCTCCGCGTTGGCTCCGTGACACGTTGGCCTTGTCTAGGCCCAAGTATATAAAGCCCACTTAGGGCTTAAAACATTTAAACACTTAAGAAAATTCCAGAAAACAGAGCGCAAACGCAGAGAAGGGAAAAGGATCTAAGAAATAATATAATTTTCATCCGATTACGCTGCTAAACGTTGTCCAAACTCAGATTAACTCCAGATACCGAGGTATTTGGCAGTAGAGAGCATTCCTACAGATTCAGTTTCGTAAAATATGGTCGAAGAATCGTTGATCCACCGAGCTAAGGTAAGTGGAATTGCTCTAAATTAGTGTCTATGTGTTCCTAGCTGTGAAGTGAATATTTCTCCCTTCTAGACCTCTAAAAAATAACGAGTTTTTGGCCGTCTTTCGATAAGCCTAAGTTTAGGCTATAAACTATATCGAAAGTGACGTTGCCTTTTAAAATAAAGTTGTATTTAGTATTAATTGATATATTTACGAATGCAGTTGGGAGAAAATAGTTGAAATACCGGTTGAGTCTCGTCCGACAGACGAATAATTCAAGGATAAGGTATGTAAAGCTAGTTTCCTCGGCAAGTTAGTGATCTTGGTACAGTACAGTAATTTAAAGGCCAGTAGAATATTCAGAAGCCATGTATGACGCATACTATGAATGATGGTACGATACTAGAAACATTATGTTTCTCCCAACTGAAAAACAACGTTTAGCAGCGTAATCGGACGAAAATTATATTATTTCTTCGATCCTTTTCCCTTCTCTGCGTTTGCGCTCTGTTTTCTGGAATTTTCTTAAGTGTTTAAATGTTTTAAGCCCGAAGTGGGCTTTATATACTTGGGCCTGGACAAGGCCAACGTGTCACGGAGCCAACGCGGAGGCCTCTCCTCCGTGACACGCTGCCATCGCGGAGGGGCCCTGCCTCGGCTCCTTCCGCGATGGTTCGACAGGTTTCTCGTCCGATCTTTTCTCGGGCCTTCCTCCAGCACATATGGCATTCAAATATGCTTAACCAACGTGCGAATAGGTCGTTTAGGTGCCGGGAATTCTACGGGGTATAACATTCTCCCCCCCTTAAGAACATTCGTCCTCGAATGTACACTCAGGTTTGTCACACCCCGCCTTGGAGGGTATGACTGGCACCTGGTGCCCTACTGGGACCTGAACTGCTGGACTGCTAAGCCTGGGCACTTCTGGTGCCTGGCTAGCTCTAACTCATATTTCTGGAAACAAAGGGCTATATAACGGCTGTAAACACAGCCCCCGGCCCATTGGCCTATAGCCTCCTGTACCTTTACTAACAGCTGACCAGAAACATATCAATATAGGGAAACCTATGCGAGCCGACAAGGCCACCATGCTGTCTAGTTATCTATAACTCAATCATGAAGTACTAGAAAGCTACGTGACCGGCAAGGTCACCACTACTGGCAAACTATGGCCTCACACGGCCAACATAAAAGAAAGAAAGAGTACTAACAGCTATACAACTGCACGGCCTCACACGACCGGCTCATCTGACCACAGGGAAATATATACAGACTGCAAGCCTCTAGGAATAGCAACAGAAATGATCGGGACAGGGCCCCGACCTACCCGTACTATACAACAAAAGAAACTAGAATACACCTCTGGGATTCAGTCTCCGGATAACAGGAGCTGAATACTCGATCGCTGACAGGAATCACGTAGTATCGCCTACTCGTCTATGAGTACCTGCAGGCAAGTAATGCAGCGCCCCACCGGGCGTCAGTACCACTGGTACTGAGTATGTAAAGAAACAACTGAAAGAAATATCTGAAAGCAATAATATAACTGATGAAACTGAAGTAGAAGGAATAGATTAACTGTCTGATAATGTAAGTCATACCTTCTCTTAATCATACTGGAAGGAGTAGGAGTCATACCTGAGGATTTATCGTTCTACTGTCGATCTACTCATATCTATTGTAACACAGTATAACATATCATAACATATATAGCACACACAAACCTTACCCGACCCCCATAAGCCGGGAGGTACAACCAGCACAGAATCTATACCCCTACCCCGGTCATCCCATCTCCTATAACCCTGTAAGCATCCTGCCGGTCCCCTGGGTATGCACTTGGGCTCGTTGAGCCCCTGACTATAACCGTACCTGAGTCCGGAGGACTCCTGAATCAACACCCCGGGCGTATCCGCTCGACGGGGGTGTATAAGGGCCGACCAAGGCACAATATGGGGAAAACTGGCATCCCATCTTCGTCCCCTGTGGGATGGCATGCCACTCCGTAGAGCGACGTATCCTCGTCCTCTGGCGGACGAGTCGATACAGCTATCAACTCTGGGGCAATCATGGATGCTAGGTAGTCCAACCCCAAACAATACAACGGTCTCAACTAGTAATACTGTCTGCATATCTCACATGCTGAGGCTAATAGGGGTAAAGTATCGTATATATTACATGCTGAACTAGTGATAGTAATCTGTACGTATTTAATACATGCTGAGGCTGGTAAATATGTATATATATGAATATAGTCTCCTGCCAGACTGTTCTGGGGCTAATACTGAACAGGATATAGTATTTCTGCTGAAAACCATGCTGTATACTGACCTTCTATAGTAACATGATTTACTAGTTCTAATATACTTTCTAGCTTCACTTTAGCTTATCGTTCTATTTCTGAGATATCTTATAGATATTACATTGCTTTACTGGGTTTCCACTGAATACAATGATATCCTAACATTCTGTGTCACATCACATACTGAGCATGCTGTGCAGTTCCTAACACTTATATTGAAATCTATATCGTGCTAACAAGTCTCGCGCTGATCATAACATAATGTTTCTAGTATCGTACCATCATTCATAGTATGCGTCATACATGGCTTTTGAATATTCTACTGGCCTTTAAATTACTGTACTGTACCAAGATCACTAACTTGCCGAGAAAACTAGCTTTACATACCTTATCCTTGAATTATTCATCTGTCGGACGAGACTCGGCCGGTATTTCAACTATTTTCTCCCAACTGCATTCATAAATATGTCAATTAATACTAAATACAACTTTATTTTAAAAGGCAACATTACTTTCGATATAGTTTATAGCCTAAACTTAGGCTTATCAAAAGACGGCCAAAAACTCGCTATTTTTCAGAGGTCTAGAAGGGAGAAATATTCACTTCACAGCTAGGAACACATATGTCACACCCCGCCTTGGGGGGGGGGTACGACTGGCACCTGGTGCCCTACTAAGATCTGACCTGCTAGACTGTTAAGCCTGGGCGCGTCTGGCGCCTGGCTGGTTCTAACTCAGATTTCTGGAAACAAAGGGCTATATAACGGCTGTAAATATAGCCCCCGGCCCATTGGCCTATCGCCTGATGTACCTGTCTTGGCAGCTAACCAGAAATATAGTAACTCAGGGAAACCTATACGGGCCGACAAGGCCACCATGCTGTCTAGTTATCTGCTGCTTAATCAAAAAGCACAAAAAGAAGCTACGTGACCGGCAAGGTCACCACTACTGACAACTATGGCCTCACACGACCATCACAGAAGTAAGAAAGAGTAAAGACAACTATACAACTGCACGGCCCCACACGACCGGCTCATCTGACCACAGGGATTTCATACAGAATGCAAGCCTCTAGGAATAGTAATAGAACTGATCGGGACAGGGCCCCGACCTACCCATGCTATATTCAACAAAAGGAACTGAACTACACCTCTGAAATTCAGCCTCCGGATGACTGGAGCTGAATACTCAACCGCTGACAGGGAGTCACGTAGAATCGCCTGCTCGTCTAGGAATACCTGCAGGCAAGTAATGCAGCGCCCCACTGGGCATCAGTACCACTGGTACTGAGTATGTAAAGCAACTGAAATAATATAACTGAAAACATCATCTGAAAGCAATAATATGACTGATGAAGCAGAAGTAGGAGGGATAACTTAACTGTCTAATGAAGTAGATCGTACCTATTCATACTGATACCGAAGGAAGTAGGAATCATACCTGGAGGCGTATCATTCTACTACCAACCCACTTGCGTCTAATACAACATAGCATAGCATACATAACATAACATAGTACACACAAACCTTACCCGGCCCCCATAAGCCGGGAGGTACAATCAACACAGAATCTATGCCCCTACCCTGGTCATCCCATCTCCTATAGTGGCTGTAAGCATTCTGCCGGTCCCTAGGTATGCACTTGGGCTCGCTGAGCCCCTAACTATAACTGTACCTGAGTCCGAAGGACTCTAAATCAACACCCCGGGCGTACCCGCTCGACGGGGGTGTATAAGGGCCAACCAAGGCACAATATGGGGAAACTGGCATCCCATCTTCGTCCCCTTGCGGGATGGCATATCACTCCGTAGAGCGACGTATCCTCGTCCTCTGGCAGACGAGTCGATACAGCTATTAACCCTGGGCAGTCAGGAATGCTAGGTAATCCAACCCCAATCAATACAATGGTCTCGACTAATCATGCTGTCTGTGTATCTCATAAGCCAAAACTAATAGGCGTAAGGTATTATATAAATCATATACTGGGCTAATAATAGCAATCTGTAGGTGTCTGATACATGCTGAGACAGTTAAGTATAAATATGAATATAGTTCCCTGTCTAACTGTACTGGGGCAAAGGCTATACAAGCGGGTGTTTCTGCTGAAGGCTATGCTGTTCACTAGGTTTCTGTATTAACATGATTTCCTATTTCTAACATGCTTTCTAAACCATATACAGTTACTATTCTATATCTGGAATGCTTTACTGATGTTGTACTACCTTGCGAGGTTTCAGCTAAACACAACAATATCTTGGCAGGGCATATTATATCACATACTGAATATATTGGGCAACCTTAATCATTTATATTCAAATCTATATCATACGGATAGGTATCGTACACGTTACGGCCCAAAACTGCTCATATTGTACCAATGTTCAAAATAATACAATAATCAATTTCTGAACCTTCTACTGGTCTGTAAATTACTACACTGCTTCAATGTCACTCAACTTGCCGAGGAAACTTAACTTTACATACCTTATCTTTGAATATTCGTCCGTCGGACGAGGCTCGGCCGGTACTTCTACTGTCTTCTCCCAACTGTATTCATAAATACGTCAATCAATACTAAATACAACGTTATTGTAAAGAGCAACGTTACTCTCGATTTTATTTATAGCCTAAACTTAGGCTTATCGAAAGACGGTCAAAAACTCGCTATTTTTCAGCGGCCCAGAAGGGAGAAATATTTACTTCTCAACTAGGAACACATAGACATTAATTTAGAGCAATTCTACTTACTTTAGTTCGGCAGCTCGCCGATTCGTCGGCCGTATTTCGCGAAACTAATTCCGTAGAAATGCTCTCTGCTGCTAAATACCTTGGTATCTAGGATTAATCTGGGTTTGGGCAGCGTTTGGCAGCGTAATCGGACGAAAATATTTAATTTTCCTACGTTTTTCTCTGGTTGCAGCGTGTTCTGGAAATTTATGAAGTGAATAATGATCTCAAACCGCAGTGGGGGATTTATATAGTTGGACCTGGACAAGGGCAACGTGTCACGGAGCCATCGTGGAGGCCTCACCTCCGTGACACGCTGCCATCGCGGAGGGGCTCTGCCTCGGCTCCTCCCGCGATGGTTCGACGGGTTTCTCGTCCGATCTTTTTCCCGGGCCTTTCCCTAGCACGTATGGCTTTCAAATATGCTTAACCAACGTGCGAATAGGTCGTCTAAGTGCCGGGAATTCTACGGGGTATAACATTCTCCCCCTCTTAGGAACATTCGTCCTCGAATGTATACTGCTATCTAGAGGACTGCTCACTCTAGTTTTTGGAAAAATTTAGGCAGAGTTTCCCCTGTAATATAGACTATCGCAACGCCCTGAAACGCAGAAAAAGTCCAACACAGGCACTGCACACAATATTCTACCATCCACTGGACAACTGAATACCACTTCTTTCTTTATCATTTACAACATACATACCATAAAGTACTGTGTAAATAATAATACAGACATACCTGTCGTCTGACTAGGCCTGAAATAAGTGAGGATATCTGATTTTCATGTCTTCTTCAGCCTCCCACGTCATTTCCTCCCGATTTCTGTTACGCCATAATACTTTGACAGACGCAACATCTTTAGTTCTCAGCCTGCAAATCCGTCTGTCTAAGATGGCTACGGGAACCTCTTCATAGGCTAATTCTTCTGTGATCTGAACATCCTGAACTGGAACTACTGTAGAAGGGTCCCCTACAAACTTTCTTAACATGGAAACGTGGAATACTGGGTGAACAGATGCTAATTCTGGAGGCAAGTTTAACTCATATGCCACGCGGCCTATTCTTCGCCGAATTTGGTACGGCCCGATAAATCTTGGGCTAAGCTTGCCTTTCTTGCCAAACCTCATTACCCCTTTCATCGGGGACACTTTCAGATATACCCAGTCGTTTACCGAAAATTCTAGATTTCTGCGCCGTCTATCTGCATATGACTTTTGACGGCTCTGAGCGGTTAGTAAACGTTCCCGGATAAGCTTTATCTTTTCTTCGGACTGCCGAACGATATCTGGGCCAACTAATGCTGATTCTCCTACCTCAAACTAGCCCACCGACGATCTACACTTTCGCCCGTATAATGCCTCGAAAGGCGCCATCTGAATAGCTGAATGGTAGTTGTTATTATAAGAAAATTCGATTAACGAAATATGTTCATCCCAGCTACCCCCAAAATCTAACACACACGCTCGTAGCATATCTTCGAGCGTCTGAATTGTACGTTCAGCTTGCCTGTCTGTCTGAGGATGGAATGCTGTGCTCAGATTAATCTGCGTCCCCAGACCTTTCTGAAATGACTACCAGAACCTAGCTGTAAACTGTGCCCCTCTATCTGAAATGATAGATGTCGGCATTCCATGTAATCTAACTATTTCTCTGATATACAATTTGGCATAATCCTCAGCTGAGAAGGTAGCCCTTACTGGTAGGAAATGAGCTGATTTTGTCAGCCTATCAACTATTACCCAAATGGAATCATTTCTGCGTCTGGTACGGGGTAACCCTGTTACAAAATCCATATTTATTGCTTCCCATTTCCACATAGGTATCGATATCTCTTGAGTCAAACCACCCGGTTTCTGATGCTCTGCTTTCACCTGCTGACAATTAGCACATCTTCATATAAATTCGGCTATTTCAGTTTTCATACCTGGCCACCAGTAGATGTCTCTGATGTCGTGGTACATTTTCGTCGCCCCTGGGTGAAGGGAATAGCGAGCGTAGTGTACCTCATGCATGATCTGCCCACGAAGTCCTGAGACATTCGGGACACAAAGGCGGCCCTTACAATGTAGCACATCATCCTCGGTTATCTGAAAATTTGGCTGCTTACCCTTCTGAACTCTATCTCTGAGCTGGACTAAATCGGGATCCTCATACTGTCGTTCTTTTATCTCTGCAACTAATGAGGACACTGCAGAATTCTGAATTACTGCTCCATTATTTTCTGTTTCCATTATTCGAACGGCTAGATCAGCTAACTGATGAATTTCTTTAGCTAATTTCTGTTTCTCAGGTCGTAAATATGCCAACTCCCCATTAACTTACGGCTCAGGGCGTCTGCCACGACATTGGCTTTTCCCGGATGGTACAGGATGTTCACATCATAATCCTTCAACAATTCTAACCAGCGACGTTGCCGCAGATTCAACTCCCTCTGAGTAAAAATGTACTGTAGGCTCTTATGATCTGTATAAATATCAACATGAACGTCGTACAGATAATGCCTCCACATCTTCAAGGCATGAATTACTGCGGCCAATTCTAGGTCATGGGTGGGGTAATTCTTTTCGTGCTTCTTCAACTGTCTGGAAGCATATGCAATTACTCTACCATGCTGCATCAACACACAACCCAACCCGATACCTGACGCGTCACAATAAACTGAATACCCTTCTGTGCCCTCCGGCAGTGCTAGTATTGGGGCGGAGGTTAACCTGTCTTTCAGTTCCTGGAAACTCGGATCACATGCCTCCGTCCATTGAAACTTGGCTGCTTTCTGTGTCAATTTAGTTAAAGGTGCTGCAATGGTTGAGAACCCTTCAACGAACCTCCGATATTATCCTGCCAACCCCAGAAAGCTACGAACTTCAGTCGGGGTGGTAGGCCTGGGCCATGACTTAACTGCTTCTATCTTCTGCTTATCTACCTGTATACCAGCGTCTGAGACAATATGCCCCAAAAAGGCCACTGAGTTAAGCCAGAATTCACACTTCGAAAATTTAGCATACAACTGGCGGTCCCTGAGAATTTGGAGCACTGTCTGCAAATGAGTCCGGTGATCTGCTTCAGAGCGAGAATACACCAGAATATCATCAATGAATACTATCACGAACAAGTCCAGGAAAGGTCTGAAAATACTGTTCATCAGGTCCATAAAGACTGCTGGGGCATTCGTTAGTCCGAAGGACATAACCAGAAATTCAAAATGCCCATATCGGGTCCTGAATGCTGTCTTAGGAATATCCCTCTCACGTACTCGGACCTGGTGATATCCGGACCGCAAGTCAATCTTAGAAAAGTATCTGGCTCCCTGTAACTGATCAAATAAGTCATCAATTCTGGGAAGCGGATACTTGTTCTTTACTGTAACTTTGTTTAGCTGCCGATAATCTATGCACATTCGGAGCGAGCCATCTTTCTTTCTCACAAACAAGACTGGCGCACCCCACGGGGAAGTACTCGGCCTGATAAAACCTTTATCTAACAAGTCTTTCAACTGCTCCTTTAATTCTCTGAGTTCTGCAGGAGCCATACGATAAGGAGGTATTGATATTGGCTGAGTGCCTGGTAGCAAGTCAATAGCAAAGTCTATTTCCCTTTCTGGGGGAATACCAGGTAACTCATCAGGAAATACATCTGGGAATTCATTTACCACTGGGACAGACTGGGGTGTCGGAGATTCTGCTTGGACGTTTTGAACTCTGACAAGATGGTTAATGCACCCCTTAGATATCAACTTTCTCGCCTGAAGGTAGGAAATAAACCTACCTTTTGGCGTCGCGGTGCTGCCCTTCCACTCCCGTACTGCGTCCCCCGGGAAGTGGAATCGGACCGTTTTGGTCCAACATTCAACATTAGCAAAACATGGTACTAACCAATCCATACCCATTATGGCATCGAAGTCTATCATTTCCAACTCGACCAGATCTACTATAGTCTGACGGTCCACAATCTCTACTGTACACCCGCGGTAGATTCGGCTAGCTGTGATAGAGTCACCGACGGGCGTAGATACTAAAAAGGGCTGCTGTAATGATTCTGGTACAATACTAAACTTCCGTGCCACAAATGGAGTAATATAGGACAAGGTAGACCCTGGATCAATTAGCACATAAGCAGGGTGTGAGCAGATAGTTAGCATATCTGTCACAACATCAGGCGATGCCTCTGAATCTTGCCTCCCTGGTAAGGCATATGTGCGGCTTGGACCCGCACCTGTACTGGAGGCCCCTGATCTGCCTCGACCCCTGCCTGCTGAAACTGAGGGCCTACGCCCAGTTGAGGATGCTGTAGCTCGTGATCCTGTTGATGCCCTATCCTGTCTGTCCCGGTCCTCACGACCTCTGGCTGGGCAATCTCTCATCAAATGGCCTTCTTGGCCACAACTATAGCATGCGGTGGAACCATACCTGCATGCTCCAGAATGGCGTCGGCTGCATATAGGGCAAAGTGGTAGGGTATACCTACTCTGCTCCGCCCTCCTCTGTGACGGTGAGTCTGCTGTCTGCGAACCTCTACCAGCCTCTAACTGCCCCCTGCGGTTGGATCTACCTCCCTGTGACTGTGGCGGAGGCGGGGGCCTGGGCGTCCTGTCTGACAATCGTGGCCTGGGTCCTCCCCGGGCCTCTCTTTGTAACTCAGCTGGCCTATCCCGGCGACGCTGCTCCTGATTAACCCTTCTGCTTTCCCGATGTCGCTGTCTGATGCCCTCAATATTCTGGGCAAATGCCTGGATTCGGGAAATATCCATATCTTCTCGCAGTGTGGCCGTGATACAAGTCTCGACATACTCTGGGTTCAACCCCATAATAAAATGGTGCACTCTGGATGCCATGGTATCAACAAAAGCTGGTGCATATCGAGCCAAAGAATCAAACCGCAAGGAATATTCCCGAACACTCATGGCCCCCTGTTCCAGATGTAGGAACTGGTCTACCCGGGCCTGTCGGATCTCCCGCGGTAAATAGTGATCTAGAAAGGCTCCTGAAAAGCTGGACCAGGTGGGAGGGGGAACATCTCTCCCTCGGGACCTCTCCCAGCTTTCATACCATAACACCGCAATATCTCGCAACCGGAATGCGGCCAATTCAACTGACTCAGTAGGCGTAGCATGCATAACCCTGAAGATTCTCTGCATCTGATCCAGAAAATCCTGGGGGTCCTCTGTTCGGTCCGTGCCTGTGAACTGTGGGGGATTCAGGGCTAAGAACTCTCGGACCTCGAACTACCAGGCCCTCCTGATGCTTCTGCAACTGTGGATGGCATTTGCTGACGCTGAGCAGCCATCATCTGTGCTATCATAACTACCGCACTCCTAACCTCCTGGTCGGAAGGTGTTGGTATAGGGATTGCTGAAGACACTGTCGCTCCAAACGGCTCCTGACGTGGTGGAGACTGCTGAGGAGGCTGAGATGAAGCCTCTGTAGGGCCCTCTGATCGGGCTGTCTCCAAATGAGGGGGAGGCATCCTGCTAGTGCCCTCCCCTGCTGCAATGTCTAAGTTTCGACCTGTGACGGGATGGCGCTGGTCTGACATTATCTGTAGCCAAAGGACATAGTAAGATTTTAGGAATTCAACCCTATACTTTACAGCTCTATAGCACGACTGAATCAGAATAAAAGACAACCATCCTATCATGCCTTGCAGCCTCCTACCCATAGTATGTGGTGCACAACACATCCATGGACAGGACTCTACTTAGCACGGCTTGCAGACTCCCTGGGATACGACCTGCTCTGATACCAAGTTTGTCACACCCCGCCTTGGGGGGGGGGGGGGTACGACTGGCACCTGGTGCCCTACTAAGATCTGACCTGCTAGACTGTTAAGCCTGGGCGCGTCTGGCGCCTGGCTGGCTCTAACTCAGATTTCTGGAAACAAAGGGCTATATAACGGTTGTAAATATAGCCCCCGGCCCATTGGCCTATCGCCTGTTGTACCTGTCTTGGCAGCTAACCAGAAATATAGTAACTCTAGGAAACCTATACGGGCCGACAAGGCCACCATGCTGTCTAGTTATCTGCTGCTTAATCAAAAAGCACAAAAAGAAGCTACGTGACCGGCAAGGTCACCACTACTGACAACTATTGCCTCACACGACTATCACAGAAGTAAGAAAGAGTAAAGACAACTATACAACTGCACGGCCCCACACGACCGGCTCATCTGACCACAGGGATTTCATACAAAATGCAAGCCTCTAGGAATAGTAATAGAACTGATCGGGATAGGGCCCCGACCTACCCATGCTATATTCAACAAAAGGAACTGAACTACACCTCTGAAATTCAGCCTCCGAATGACTGGAGCTGAATACTCAACCGCTGACAGGGAGTCACGTAGAATCGCCTACTCGTCTAGGAATACCTACAGGCAAGTAATGCAGCGCCCCACTGGGTGTCAGTACCACTGGTACTGAGTATGTAAAGCAACTGAAATAATATAACTGAAAACATCATCTGAAAGCAATAATATGACTGATGAAGCAGAAGTAGGAGGGATAACTTAACTGTCTAATGAAGTAGATCGTACCTGTTCATACTGATACCAAAGGAAGTAGGAATCATACCTGGAGGCATATCATTCTACTACCAACCCACTCGCGTCTAATACAACATAGCATAGCATACATAACATAACATAGTACACACAAACCTTACCCGGCCCCCATAAGCCAGGAGGTACAATCAACACAGAATCTATGCCCCTACCCTGGTCATCCCATCTCCTATAGTGGTTGTAAGCATTCTGCCGGTCCCTGGGTATGCACTTGGGCTCGCTGAGCCCCTAACTATAACTGTACCTGAGTCTGAAGGACTCTAAATCAACACCCCGGGTGTACCCGCTCGACGGGGGTGTATAAGGGCCGACCAAGGCACAATATGGGGAAACTGGCATCCCATCTTCGTCCCCTTGCGGGACGGCATATCACTCCGTAGAGCGACGTATCCTCGTCCTCTGGCGGACGAGTCGATACAGCTATTAACCCTGGGCGGTCAGGAATGCTAGGTAATCCAACCCCAATCAATACAATGGTCTCGACTAATCATGCTGTCTGTGTATCTCATAAGCCAAAACTAATAGGCGTAAGGTATTATATAAATCATATACTGGGCTAATAATAGCAATCTGTAGGTGTCTGATACATGCTGAGACAGGTAAGTATAAATATGAATATAGTTCCCTGTCTAACTGTACTGGGGCAAAGGCTATACAAGCGGGTGTTTCTGCTGAAGGCTATGTTGTTCACTAGGTTTCTGTATTAACATGATTTCCTATTTCTAACATGCTTTAAACCATATACAGTTACTATTCTATATCTGGAATGCTTTACTGATGCTGTACTACCTTGTGAGGTTTCAGCTAAACACAACAATATCTTGGCAGGGCATATTATATCACATACTGAATATACTGGGCAGCCTTAATCATTTATATTCAAATCTATATCATACGGATAGGTATCGTACACGTTACGGCCCAAAACTGCTCATATTGCACCGATGTTCAAAATAATACAATAATCAATTTCTGAACCTTCTACTGGTCTGTAAATTACTACACTGCTTCAATGTCACTCAACTTGCCGAGGAAACTTAACTTTACATACCTTATCTTTGAATATTCGTCCGTCGGACGAGGCTCGGCCGGTACTTCTACTGTTTTCTCCCAACTGCATTCATAAATACGTCAATCAATACTAAATACAACGTTATTGTAAAGAGCAACGTTACTCTCGATTTAATTTATAGCCTAAACTTAGGCTTATCGAAAGACGGTCAAAAACTCGCTATTTTTCAGCGGCCCAGAAGGGAGAAATATTTACTTCTCAACTAGGAACACATAGACATTAATTTAGAGCAATTCTACTTACTTTAGTTCGGCGGCTCGCCGATTCGTCAGCCGTATTTCGCGAAACTAATTCCGTAGAAATGCTCTCTGCTGCTAAATACCTTGGTATCTAGGATTAATCTGGGTTTGGGCAGCGTTTGGCAGCGTAATCGGACGAAAATATTTAATTTTCCTACGTTTTTCTCTGGTTGCAGCGTGTTCTGGAAATTTATGAAGTGAATAATGATCTCAAACCGCAGTGGGGGCTTTATATAGTTGGACCTGGACAAGGGAAATGTGTCACGGAGCCATCGCGGAGGCCTCACCTCCGTGACACACTGCCATCGCGGAGGGGCTCTGCCTCGGCTCCTCCCGCGATGGTTCGACGGGTTTCTCGTCCGATCTTTTTCCCGGGCCTTTCCCTAGCACGTATGGCTTTCAAATATGCTTAACCAACGTGCGAATAGGTCGTCTAAGTGCCGAGAATTCTACGGGGTATAACAACATAGACACTAATTTAGAGAAATTCCACTTACCTTAGCTCGGTGGCTCGATGATTCGTCGGCCGTATTTTACGAAATTGAATCCGTAGGAATGCTCTCTGCTGTCAAATACCTCGGTATCTGGAGTTAATCTGAGTTTGGACAACGTTTAGCAGCGTAATCGGACGAAAATTATATTATTTCTTCGATCCTTCTCCCTTCTCTGCGTTTGCGCTCTGTTTTCTGGAATTTTCTTAAGTGTTTAAATGTTTTAAGCCCGAAGTGGGCTTTATATACTTGGGCCTGGACAAGGCCAACGTGTCACGGAGCCAATGCGGAGGCCTCTCCTTCGTGACACGCTGCCATCGCGGAGGGGCTCTGCCTCGGCTCCTTCCGCGATGGTTCGACAGGTTTCTCGTCCGATCTTTTCTCAGGCCTTCCTCCAGCACATATGGAATTCAAATATGCTTAACCAACGTGCGAATAGGTCATTTAGGTGCCGGGAATTCTACGGGGTATAACATTCTCCCCCCCTTAAGAACATTCTTCCTCGAATGTACACTCAAGTTTGTCACACCCCGCCTTGGAGGGTATGACTGGCACCTGGTGCCCTACTGGGACCTGAACTGCTGGACTGCTAAGCCTGGGCACTTCTGGTGCCTGGCTGGCTCTAACTCATATTTCTGGACACAAAGGGCTATATAACGGCTGTAAACACAGCCCCCGGCCCATTGGCCTATAGCCTCCTGTACCTGTACTAACAGCTGACCAGAAACATATCAATATAAGGAAACCCATGCGGGCCGACAAGGCCACCATGCTGTCTAGTTATCTATAACTCAATCATGAAGTACTAGAAAGCTACGTGACCGACAAGATCACCACTACTTGCAAACTATGGCCTCACACGGCCAACATAAAAGAAAGAAAGAGTACTAACAGCTATACAACTGCACGGCCTCACACGACCGGCTCATCTGACCACAGGGAAATATATACAGACTGCAAGCCTCTAGGAATAGCAACAGAAATGATCGGGACAGGGCCCCGACCTACCCGTACTATACAACAAAAGAAACTAGAATACACCTCTGGGATTCAGTCTCCGGATAACAGGAGCTGAATACTCGATCGCTGACAGGAATCACGTAGTATCGCCTGCTCGTCTATGAGTACCTGCAGGCAAGTAATGCAGCGCCCCACCGGGCGTCAGTACCACTGGTACTGAGTATGTAAAGCAACAACTGAAAGAAATATCTGAAAGCAATAATATAACTGATGAAACTGAAGTAGAAGGAATAGATTAACTGTCTGATAATGTAAGTCATACCTTCTCTTAATCATACTGGAAGGAGTAGGAGTCATACCTGAGGATTTATCATTCTACTGTCGATCTACTCGTATCTATTGTAACATAGTATAACATATCATAACATATATAGCACACACAAACCTTACCCGACCCCCATAAGCCGGGAGGTACAACCAGCACAGAATCTATACCCCTACCCCGGTCATCCCATCTCCTATAACCCTGTAAGCATCCTACCGGTCCCCTGGGTATGCACTTGGGCTTGCTGAGCCCCTGACTATAACCGTACCTGAGTCTGGAGGACTCCTGAATCAACACCCCGGGCGTATCCGCTCGACGGGGGTGTATAAGGGCCGACCAAGGCACAATATGGGGAAAACTGGCATCCCATCTTCATCCCCTGTGGGACGGCATGCCACTCCGTAGAGCGATGTATCCTCGTCCTCTGGCGGATGAGTCGATACAGCTATCAACCCTGGGGCGGTCATGGATGCTAGGTAGTCCAACCCCAAACAATACAACGGTCTCAACTAGTAATATTGTCTGCATATCTCACATGCTGAGGCTAATAGGGGTAAAGTATCGTATATATTACATGCTGAACTAGTGATAGTAATCTGTACGTATTTAATACGTGCTGAGGCTGGTAAATATGTATATATATGAATATAGTCTCCTGCCAGACTGTTCTGGGGCTAATACTGAACAGGATATAGTATTTCTGCTGAAAACCATGTTGTATATTGAGCTTCTATAGTAACATGATTTACTAGTTCTAATATGCTTTCTAGCTTCACTTTAGCTTATCGTTCTATTTCTGAGATATCTTATAGATATTACATTGCTTTACTGGGTTTCCACTGAATACAATGATATCCTAACATTCTGTGTCACATCACATACTGAGCATGCTGTGCAGTTCCTAACACTTATATTGAAATCTATATCGTGCTAACAAGTCTCGCGCTGATCATAACATAATGTTTCTAGTATCGTACCATCATTCATAGTATGCGTCATACATGGCTTCTGAATATTCTACTGGCCTTTAAATTACTGTACTGTACCAAGATCACTAACTTGCCGAGGAAACTAGCTTTACATACCTTATCCTTGAATTATTCGTCTGTCGGACGAGACTCGGCCGGTATTTCAACTATTTTCTCCCAACTGCATTCATAACTATGTCAATTAATACTAAATACAACTTTATTTTAAAAGGCAACGTCACTTTCGATATAGTTTATAGCCTAAACTTAGGCTTATCGAAAAACGGCCCAAAACTCGCTATTTTTCAGAGGTCTAGAAGGGAGAAATATTCACTTCACAGCTAGGAACACATAGACACTAATTTAGAGCAATTCCACTTACCTTAGCTCGGTGGCTCGACGATTCGTCGGCCGTATTTTACGAAACTGAATCCGTAGGAATGCTCTCTGCTGTCAAATACCTCGGTATCTGGAGTTAATCTGAGTTTGGACAACGTTTAGCAGCGTAATCGGACGAAAATTATATTATTTCTTCGATCCTTCTCCCTTCTCTGCGTTTGCGCTCTGTTTTCTGGAATTTTCTTAAGTGTTTAAATGTTTTAAGCCCGAAGTGGGCTTTATATACTTGGGCCTGGACAAGGCCAACGTGTCACGGAGCCAACGCGGAGGCCTCTCCTCCGTGACACGCTGCCATCGCGGAGGGGCTCTGCCTCGGCTCCTTCCGCGATGGTTCGATAGGTTTCTCGTCCGATCTTTTCTCTGGCCTTCCTCCAGCACGTATGGCATTCAAATATGCTTAACCAACGTGCGAATAGGTCGTTTAGGTGCCGGTAATTCTACGGGGTATAACAATGGGTGACTGATGAAGGGAAGAAGTGGTATGCGAAGCACAAAGAAACCAAATACTTCCCCGAGGAGCAGATAGCACGGGAGCCGCTGGCACAGGAATTCCCGCGGATTGTACACCTGATTGACACCGCTGGGTTGAACTTCATCTTCGAAGAGCCCATGGAGTGCAATCTCCATCATATCCGGGAGTCTATGCCAACTGGAACCCGACCTTACGCAATCACACCGTAAAAATCAGGGAGCAGGTTGTCACTTTTGAGCCCCATCATTTGAATGCAATCCTGAGGGCGCGGGACACAGACGCTCATGTCCTTAGGCAGTTGAACATCACTCCACCCTATGCGGACATCAGACGCACCCTATGTGGAGCCCGATCGACAGCAAGGTGGAGTAGGCACAAGGAGAGGGGTTACCATCAGACATTGCCTTACTCGCAGATGAACAGGGAGGCCCGGATTTGGCTGAAAATTATGTGTTCCTGCTTGATCCCGGGGGTGCACATGACAGATGTCACTCGGGATAGAGTGTGCTTGGTGTATGCCCTGATGAAAGGGCCGGAGATCAATGTTGGGGCGGTAATCATCTCCGCCATGAAGAGAGCCCAACTACATTAGGGGCATAGATACGGGTTTGGTGGTTTGCTTACCACGTTCTTGAGGGGCCATGATATTGAGGAGGAGGCCCTGGATTACATCCCACAAATTAACAGGAGTGCCTTGGATGCCACTAAAACCAAGGCACCTGACACTACCTATGGGCCGGTGCTCACACTAGCCGAGCGACATGCTCGGGATGACCAGTATATGGCCCGCATGTACGGGATGTAGATGTTGCAGCTGCGCATAGGCGGGAGGCCGGCAACAGAGGATGAGCTGTGGTAGCTCGAGTTTGATTACCCATTCAACGAGAATGCCCGGGCTCTATGCAGAGTGGGGCCCGTATTTGTGGAGCCCATAGATGATGATGTCTCCATCGATGAGGAGACACGCCAGGAGGACTCAGATGTTGAGTCAGACGAGGACGGCGGGGGCGATTCTGATATGGGAGACGAGGCAACGGCACCTGATGAAGAAGTTGAATACTTCGATTGATCAGGGAGTTTCATCACCCAACCTTTGTGATATGTGAAATTATGTGAAAACTGGGGACAGTGTTCGGTTTAAGTGTGGGGTGGGAGTAGTTAGGTGCCAGCTGCTTTCTTTATATTTATGTTTTTTTTTTGTTGTTGTGCCTATGCAAATTGTGACCTTGTGACTCTGTGTTGTGTGTTCTGTAATTAATTTGGTGTTGAAATGAATGTTTAGCTGTTGTGTGTTGTGTTGAGCTACTGTTGGTTGTATTGTGTAAATATTGGTCAAATTAAAATTTTTATCTTTTTCTGACGAAATTTTTCGAATTCTTTTTGTTGGGTTTCTCGGCCTTTATTTTCGGTGCTTTTACCGAGAATAATCTCATTGAACCGAAGTCATAGATAGCGATCGTTCCCTATGATGGATGGATGACGACCGTCTTAAGGGAAATGTAGTTGATAGGAGTAGTTTCTTTTCTTTCTTTTCTTTCTTTTCTTTCTTTTGTGTGTTTCCCAAACGTGTCGCTACTTCATGGTTCGGAATTCTTGTTACTTTAGTACATGATATTATGATGCAAAGGTGATTCGTATGAAAGAATGCAAATGTGTAAACATGTGAGATACCTAGGCCATAGAGTTCGATTCAGGGTGATCAAGGCTTAATAGTGAATTCTTGTAATTTGCTGATTGAAGAGTCTGTGAATATGTCTTGAGTTGAACATGTGCAATGAGTGTGAGGTGAGGTTCCGATTATTCCATGCTATTGTGAAGTGTCTAGAACTTGCCTGGTGTGTGTACTAAACGAAATGAAGGATATGTATTGTCGGAAAGGATGTAGGCATTTCTTTGAATAAACCGAAAGTTTCTCCATTATCATACCTACCTTGAATGTGCATCCTAGTTAGCCCCATTGAGCCTTTAGCCTATTTTTTGTCTTTCTTTGAAGAGGTACAAACCGAGCTTAATCCCTTCTTTTCATTAGCCGTGAATTTGATCCAAAACTCTTAAGCGCTCAAGAAAAACAATTTTACCACAGTGTAAAGGAGTGAGAATTGTGAAATGGAAGGAAAAGAGGAAGTTGTGAAAGTTAAAGAAAGGTCAAAGGTGCACTTTCTGAAATTAAATAAAATAAAGATATATAACTAATCTTTGCTAGTAAGTCGAGTGTGCTTAAAGAAATGGGAACACAAAAAACAAAGAAAAAATTTCAAGAATGAGAGGATGAAGGAAGAAACAATGCCCATAATGATGGTGGGATGTATTGAAAAGTGCTTAAGAAAGCTAGTTGCTATTATTGGTTAGCCCAGTATTTACTAGTTCCTTAGCTTACATTACAACCCATCAAGTCCTACGTGATCTTACATCACGCGTCCTTATATTAGTGGAGTAATACACTAGAGGCAAGCCTATGGTTCATGACATGATGCATGTGAATTCTTTGGGAGAGAGAGCGAAATCGTATTCATATACCCCTACATGTAGTGCTTTGGAAAGTATATGATGGAAAATGGGGTAATTCTCTTGTGCTGTGAGGGCACATGCTTGACGAGAGATTAAATTTCGTGTCGGATGTCTTGATCAGTTGATTTGCAAGAGTTTGCCAAGATCGAGAATTGATTCTTGAGCTTAGGAGATCTTAATGTGGTGTACTTCATTGTATTGATGAGACCATGCATGTTTTCTTGATGATTTGCTATATTAAATAATCGGTATAGCCATAGCTTGGATTGTCGAGCCAAAGTAGTTATGCGTGGGTGTCAATTGCATGAGATGTGAGAGTATTGTTCGAGGACAAACAAGGTTTTAAGTGTGGGGTAAGTGATCTTGGGCAGAATTTCATGCCCAAGTGATACTCAAATGCTTCGTTTTGACTTGTTTATCTATCGTTATGTGTACATTCTCATGTGATTTTTAGTTAAATGTGAATTTATACTAACCAACATGATTAGTGTTATTTTGCAGGTAAAAGGAAATTTTGAAAGTTAATATACATGTTGGTGAAGATCAGGAATGAACTTGGAAACAAGGAGTGGAAAATGACAAGGGAGAGCAGCAAAATAAGGGCTTCGTGATGGAGCCGTGTCACGCTGCCATCGCAGAGGCATTCTACCTCGGATGAAATAATTTTGGCAATTTCCAGTGGAGGTTCGCGTTACCTTCATTACACGGAGGCAGTGCTCCGCGATGCACTCCGTGTCACGTTGAGTACAATTACATGGAACATCAAGTTCCAGTGAAGGTGCGCGATAGCACCGTGGCACGGAGGCAAAGGTCCGCGATGCAAGTCATGCCACACTGAGGTGAAATTGCTGAGGAGCCGACTTCCAGTGAGGGTCCGTGATACCCCCGTGGCACGGAGGGAGTGCTCCGTGATACACTCCGTGCCACGTTGCTTGTTATTCCGGGAAAAATTCTCAATAGTATAAATAGCAAACTTAGGTTTTATTTTAAACATTCTGACTTGGTTGAGCAAGAACGTGGGTTACAGGCAGTTGAGAGGACGAAAATTCTAGGGTTCTTTTCTATCTCTTTCTCTTTTATCTCAATTGTTTGTATGAATTCTACTTATTTGATGATGTTTAATCCACAAATGAGTGGCTAATTAACTTCTTGCTGAGGTTAAGAACAATTGTAGTGGAATGTAATTGTTGTTCATTTCAGTTTTCATCTTTTCTTCAATGGTTGTTCTATCAATTCTTGTTTTTACTGCATTAATGTTTGGCCAATGTTAATGTATATCTAGAAATCCAATTTTGATTTTGAAAAGGAAAGAAATTGGAAAGATGTGAATTGGTAGGATATGATCTCTTCTTAGTTTAGAAAATTGAGAATTGATTTACATTCAGAATAGAAATATATCTGAAAGTCTTATTAGTCAATTAAGGAATCGGTATTGTATGGCTAGAGCATGAAGTTCTTTTATCACAGAAATGTAGATTAAGGTTTCATGATTCTTAATTGGATAGGAGTCAAAAGATCCAATCCATAGGCAATAATTCTTGACTAGCAACCGAAGAAAAGATTAGCTTAATTGAATTGATAAATTACTTCCCTGCATGTTTGTTTTAACCTCAGCTTGCTCATTACTATTGTTCAGACTCAAATTATAATCTTAACTTAGTTTTTTATTACTTAGCAAACTTAACTCTCAAAATATTGTTTAATTGGTTGTCTGCATTCATAAAGACATAGTTCACTGACATTTAAGTTAATTATTACCGTAGTTCAGTCCCTGTGAGATCGATACTTGGCATTACATAAGCCACTTTACTACTTGTTCGACCACGTGCACTTGCGTGTAGTCACTACAGCACCGAACAGTAAGAGGTTTGTTCTTGTTATTATGATGATTCCTCACTCTTTATATAGTCTTTATATTTGTATTTTAAGGATGAATCATCTTAATTGTTCAAGGTGTTTGCAAAAAGAATTCAACAAAATCTTGAAGATGAAGTCCGATCTGATCATGACACTGAATTTGAAAATGCTAAGTTTATTGCATTCTGTAACAAAAATAAAATTGATCATAACTTTTCATCCCCCAGAACACCACAACAAAATAGAGTTGTGGAGAGAAAAAAATAGAACCTTAGAAATATGCACAAACAATGTTAATCGCCAGTGGGCTTCCAAAAGGTTTCTGGGCAAAAACTGTAAATACAGCTTGCTACATAATAAACAGATGCATGATCAGACCACTTCTCAATAAAACTTCATATGAATTTCTCAAAGACAGAAAATCAAGTATCAAACACCTACGAACCTTCGGCAGCAAGTTCTTTGTACACAATAGTGAAAATTTTGCCTTAGAAAAGTTCAATGCGAGAAGCGATGAAGGAATATTTCTTGGATACTCACCGCACCAACAAGGCATATAAAGTGTATAATAAAAGAATAAAGAATATTAAAGAAAGTATTTATTTTATTTTTGATGAGTCTAGCTTCTTTTAAAGGAATCTTGTAGGTAGGTGAGGAGGACTTTGAGATTGGTTGAGACCAAATCTCGACAAAGAAGGTAAGTGCACCAGTTTAATCTGAAGGCATAGTCAAAGAAACAGATCCTTCAGATATTCTCTCAAAATTTAAACCTGACCTAAAAAGTTTAGGGGGGAAAAGCCCCAAAATAGTGACAAGTGCAAGAGAAGGAATAGATCGAGGAGCAGTCCTTAACACTATTCGAGACTCAAACAGTAAAAATTCACAAGAGATAAACTTAAGATCCTGGAAGTATCAAAGCTCTCATACCCTTGATATAATCATAACTTAATCTAAAAAAAGGGAATTAAGACCAGGGCCTCAATGAAAAAACTTTGTGCTTTTTCTGCATTTGTATCTACATTAAGCCTAAAAATTATCTTTAAGCTTTACAGGACCTAGAATGGGTAATAACAATGCAAAAGGAGCTGAACCAGTTTGAAAGAAATAAGGTATGGCATCTTGAACCATCACCAAATGGGCGGACCCTAATTAAAACCAAATAGGTGTTTCAAAATAAATTAGATGAATATGGAACAGTCACACGAAACAAAGCTCGACTGATGATTCAGGAATATAACCAAGAGGTAGAAATAGATTGTGAAGGGACATTTGCTCCAGTGGCCAGAATGAAATCAATCAGGATGGTTATTGCTTTTATAGCACACATGGAGTTCATGCTCTATCAAATGGATGTCAAAAGTTTTTTCCTGAATGGGGACTTGAAAGAAGAGGTATATGTTCGTCAATCCCATGGCTTTGAAAATTCTTATTTTTCTAATCATATTTATAAATGGGATAAGGCATATTATGTTCTAAAACAAGCTCCTAGAGCCTGGATGAGTGCCTGTCCAAAAATAATTTTCTGGAAAATGAATTTGTAAGAGGAAAAATGAAAAATACTTTATTTCTTAAAAGCAAGAATCAAAAATCTTTATTAGTTGTACGAGTATATGTCGATGATATTATATTTAGTGAAACTAATGAGGATTTGTGCAAAGAATTTACTTTATTAATGGGGAGTGAATTCAAAATGAGTATGATGGGTGAGCTTAGTTTCTTCTTAGGCTTACAAATCAAACAACTTCCGAATGAAACTATGATCCATCATAGAGATACATAAAGGAGTTGCTTAAGAAATACAGTGTGGAATCTGCTAAGCCAATTGACACACCTATACCCACGACTACTAGGTTGGATCAAGATAAACATGGAAAATATCTTAATGATAAGACCTACAGAGGAATGATAGGGTCAGTTCTCTATCTGGCTGTAAGTAGACCAGATAATATATTTAGTGTTGGATTATGTGCTAGATTTCTATCGTCTCTTAAAGAATTACATATGATAACAGTAAAACATATATTGAGATACTTGAAAGGCTCAGATGATATATGCTTATGGTATCCAAAAGGATGCAATCTTGATCTAACAGGTTATATAGATGCAGATTATGCAGGTTCTTTGATTAACAGAAAAAACACCTCAGGTATGACTCACTTTCTGGGAACTTATTTAATTTCTTGGCAACCAAGAAACATAATTCTATTGTATTGTTCACAACAGAAGCTGAATATGTAGTTACAACATCATGTTGTGCTCAACTACTATGGATAAAGCAGCAACTAACGGATTATGGGATAGAAATAGGAAGTGGGCCTATATTTTATGATAATACTAGTTCCATAAGCATTGCAAAAACCCATGTCAATATAAAAGAATCAAGCACATAGATATAAGACATCACTTTCTAAGAGATAATGTTGAAAAAAGTCTCATATCTATGCAGTTCTGCAACATAGAGAATCATACTGCTGACAATTTTTACTAAGACATTTAGTAGAGAACAGTTTGAGAAAAATAGACTGGACTTAGGAATGATCAAAATTAAATTAACACTCAACACATGATTCTCTCCCTATTTTTTCTAAAAAGAAAGGGAACTTATCCCGATGATGGATGATTGATGACGGTCTTGAGGAAAAATTAGTCATTGGTCAAAGCTGATAGCTAAATCATTCTTACTTAGATCAACAAGTAGTGCAAATAACTTGCATACTCACAACACACAAATTCAGTACCTTCTTGAAAATGTCTATTGATATTGCCCTTATTCTCCGTATTGAAACACACAGGTAGGATGGGAACAAACATAGATCTCAAAGGAAACACAGCCAGGTATACCTCTCAATATATGTTCATTAATTCTAATGTTCATTCCCAACCCCTCTACACCTCAAGTCTCTCTGACATGTCCTATTTACCATCACTTTCTTTCCCACATTTTTTCCTATTCTTTATGTTTTCTTTAAAATATTAAAACCCAAAACCCCTCATCTTCCTCACACATCTCCCTGTAACTTCCTACCTTTTCAAATTAACCATCATCTTTATCTTTTATTGTCGGTATTTATGGACTCACTAGCACCTACCTCTATATCACTTAACCTTCTATTCAACGTCACCCTTGATGACCCTTCCTCTCCAAAACACCACCCTCAAATTCCACTCCTCCCCAAAATCCCTTTTTGTTCGTTGTGAGTCAAATGGAACCCATGCCTATGATTGATGGGGAATTATGTCCTACTGAGGCAGACTATCTCAGAGCTTGCCTTGTCTCTCCCATGGCTACAATATCTCCTCCACTTCTCATGGGAGTATGTCGGCACAAAATTCCAATCCCACGCCTCTTCTCTCTGTTGATTTAGAAACCCTAGAGGCTAAAATTTGAGGTCGATATACCTTACATGAGGATTCTCCTAGATCCAAACCCTTGGGTGATGATGATACTGATGAGAGCAGTGCAGAGTCATCAGAGAATGTGAGTTTGTAAGACATGGTATCTCTCTTTGACTCTGCCAGTTTGGATGACCTGGTGCTATTATAGCTCTGAAAAAGGATGCTTGCAAGCGTAACCTTTTTGCATCCAAAACCCCTAGAGTATAAAAACAGTTGAAGCTTGACTCTGGACCAACTTTCCAAACCGGCTTGTAGAAACTCTCAATTTGGAAATGCCTCTACTTCCCGTGCTCCATAAGTGAAAAAGAAAAAGTTCAAAGTTAAAGAGCTCTCTGAGAGACAACTGTTGAAAGGTAAGATGATACCTTCTTATTCAAACCCTTTCTTGACGTTGTTATTGTCCAAAGTAACTGTCAGTGATGGGGTTTGTTGTTTTCTATTATACATGCTAAGAGTGCTCGTCCAGAACTCATTGAATTTTTTTTGCAATTTCTCTATCTCAAATGGTTGCATCATTAGTAAGGTTGGAAAAGTATTAATAGTGTTTGATATGCATAAATTAAGCTCCCTGTAAGGAGTACCCTATGATGGTTTCTTTGTGTTTCAAAAGAATCATTGGTTGCTCTTCCTGCTCCCTTGACACCTTTATGTATTTCTAGAAAATTCTCAGAAAATCCTATCATATCCTCAGATTCCAAGGTACCTAAGAACACTATGTTTGCCTATCGCAAGCTTTTATTCTCTTTTGCGATTAAAACTCTGGTACCTCATCAAGACGTAGGGATGCAAATTTATATCTTGACTTGACATTGGTGGAATTACTTGATAGGAAAATGAAAATCAATCTTATGGGTTTAATGATATCTTATATTACTAAGGTTTCCATTGATATAAAGCAAAATCATTCTCTTTCGTATGGATTCCTTCTGACAAGTGTTCTGGAGAAGCTAGGTATTCGTATTCCAGCCTTTGAGTCTTATTCTTCCTATGATGCGATAGATTATTATGAGACTAGGGGGTCTCACAAGGAAGACACTTCAGAGGGTCATTTTGCCGGTATGGATCATCCTCCTGGCTCAGTTTCTTTTGCTGCTCTTTCACAGGAATCCTCCAATTCTAGGATTACCAAACTGCTCCTGAAGAATAAACGACTATGTTAAGATAATAAAAATCTTCAGGCTCAACTTGCTCCAAATGAGGAGATTGCCACTGCAAGACACAATGATTTGGTGAACATGATTAAAGGACTTTCTCATATTACACCACCTTCAACTTCCCGCCTTGATCAATCCTCACCCTATGCACACGTGACTGCTTCCCTTTGATTTCCTTTGCCTTGAAAACTAGTTGTCTTTTAGCATGCTATTGAGATTGTAACTATCTGCTATATCTTTTAATCCTTGTTTATTTTTATCTTATATGTGATAACTTTTTGCAGATGACCAATATCATTCTATTGCTTCTGTGAAGTCAACTTGGCTTGTGTTCTTTGTGAACATTACCCCAATGGTGGTGAACTAAGTAGTTTGGTTAATTATCATTTTTTCTCCTTTAGTCCTTTCCTTGCTTTTTATGATGCCAAAAGGGGGAATATTGTGACATATGCTTGAGTGTGGGAGTGAAATGTTTCATTGAAGAGGTAGGTTATTTTCATACAAACACTATCTTGAAAGACGTCTGTCTACACATTGTGTATATGCTAAAATAATACAATTATACTTTGTTGACATCATTAGAAAGGGAAACTTGTGGAGCAAAATTTTGAGGATGATAAATAAAATCTTCTTGCTATACAGTTAAAGCAAAATAAGAAAAGTGAGGATAGTTAATTAGCATTTAAGCAGTATCGGGCAGGATATAATTATTGCTAATTATTCTTGAATTATTTTCTATTGTTAAATCAGCTTTGAGCTGCAGGAAAATAATAAAAGGAGAAGTTGAATTCAAGTAAAAAATAATAAGATCCAAATAGGATAAGGAAAGGAATCTTAAGTTATTTTGAATAACTTTTAACTTTCTGTAATCCATTTGGACTCAAGGAAGAGGAGCGTACATATGTCCTATAAAAGGAGGTTATTCATGCCAGGAAAACACACACATTCACAAAAAATATTTTTAGGATCAAAAAACATATATGCATCAAAAAGAAGCAGGTGATACAAATGAGAGTTGAACAAGTGCTAGTCAATTCCGTGGTTCATTCCAGTAGTCGTTTGCAGTTCATCTCTAGTGTTAATTTTAGTGAATATAGTAGGATAAAATTATAATCTTTTGTTTAGTTTGTGAAAGCATTTTGTTAAGGTCAAAAACTTCATTTAAGTTCTGTTGTATTTTTCTTCCAAAATAAGGGTAGTTTGAAGGGGTAGCAACAATTTAAGAACTTTATAAGGGGCTTAGGAGTAGGTCCTTTGGATTGCAGGTGGTAATCCAATTTTGGATCGGTGTTGTTTTAATAAATTTAAGTTGAAATTCTCTGAGGGTTTAGGTCATAGTTTTTACATCCATTTGAGTCTATATGATTTTTCAAGTATAAATCCTATGTGCTCTGTCTTATTCAATTATTTACTTATCACTGCCAATCCAGTAGGAATGTCTAGAGGAACACAGTTTGTCAAAGTTCTTTTAAAACTGAAAAACTTAGTAAATATTTAAAAAGAAAGAATATAGGTATAGACTCAGTTCACCCCCCCCCCCCTCTTGGGTATAATAAAGTCATTTATATCAAAAGGCATCATCAACACTTAACAAATATTCTCCAATAGTTTCTTCAAGAGCCTCATCAGCATTTGACAAATCAACTCTAACAGTTGCTTCAACATTCTCCGAAAGATTCTTGCATATCATTGATCACATTGTGGTTTCCCTCATCGGAATATTAAGGAGATGTGTCCACATATGCTTTTGCTGCATTTTTGGCATAATTAACAAAAATATATACAATATTTATCAAACAACAACAAAAAAAAAAGTTCACCTTGCTTCTGGGAGTCTCTTTCTTCTTCTTCTTCTTCTTTTTCTTCTTCTTCTCGCTCCTCCTAATTTTTCCCCGTTCACACAATCAAGAATGCCCTTCAAGGAATCTTTGATATTGGACACATGTCGAAGTAGTTCCACCTTCACTATCGAATCAATACCAAATTATCCCCTACTTTGTCTGTCATGACTATCAAAATGTCCCCTTCTTGGTATTATTCCTTCATTAGTTCTTACATCTATATTATCTCCAATATCTGGTGACACAGTTTCATCCTCCTCACCTATAGGCTCCTTTCCTGGTTTCCTAGGAACTTGTGTTGGTGAAAGGATGATAGTTTTCTTTTAGTTTATCCTTTAAGGAATCTATTGTCATATAGTCTTCGAACTATAGGGATGATGTAAGGATGCCCAATCAAAAACTAAGCAAAACATTAATGTTTAGCCTTATACTTTTACAAAATAATTGATAATCAAGTCAAAATTGATATCTCTGAAAGCTTCCACTGATTGAATGTACCACCTTCAACAAATAGATTGATTTTACAATTGTGTCATTTAAGGATCCTAGGAATTGGCAAAGAAAAATCCTCTTATTTTTCATCATTCTTTTCAAGTGGAAATTTTTTATATACCCAGGCATGTAATCATAGAAATAACTAAACAAATAAATAAATAAATAACAAAACATTCTTTAATCTACTGCCTAGTTGGTTTGTAATATTTATAATGAATGGCTAGGGGAAGCCATCTAGTTAGTTTAAAATACCATGAATGCTTAGGGGAATTCATATTGACTATAGGATGCATTATTCTTCTCCACATATATAGTGCACTCCTTGATCATATCGACCTTGTTCTTCAGGTAATCCAAAGTCAGGTCAAAGCATTCATTTCCCTAAGGGTATTTCTGAAAGCAATCTAAAGTGTGCACCATTATAATCAATCTCAGGTCCATTGACTTGGACACATCCCTTGAAAGCAAGTTGGTATACAGAAATCACACAAGACAGTACTTCAACTTCTCATCTTTGGTCGAGCCTACTTCCTTTAATAAGCAGCAACAACCTTTCTCCTATAACCCTCTGACCCCGACTAATGTTTTTGCCTAAGGCTTTATCCTTTGCATATACCTTATTCAATATCTCTTTATGAGAAAGGGAATGACGACATAAACTCGTAATCAAAGAAAACTCCTTCAACCCAAAACACAGAGGCTAGTCATCCACTATAAATTACACTTATCACTAACACGAAGAAGAAGAAGCATGTAATGGACCAACTATCCATTAAAATTGTTAAAATATTCTGACAGCTTTCTAAAATGACCAAAACAAGAATGTTTGAACCTACTCCTAGTTTTTGATTAGCCAACAATTGTTTAAATTCAATAAGCAATGTCAATCTAGACCTCACTGAAATTTTTGCTAGAAAAGCTTCAATGTCATCCAGCCAAGTATTTATATCATAATTACCAACATTAATATCCTTTGCACATTATGTCAAGGACAAGGAACCGTCGTTTTTATTTTCTAAAACAAACTGCTCAGTACCGACCTTAACTTTATCTCCTTTACCACCATCATCACAGTATCCATCAATCTACCCATCAATCTCATTTATTCTATCTGAGTTAGACTCATTTTCATCTTCTACAATCTTTGTTCTTTTGCTATCTCGTGCATCTTCTCCACTTTTTTTTGTTTTACTAGCAAAACGAGTCATTACCTTTTCTCCTCTACTTCTTATCGTTTTTTATGATCTACGTACAAGTAATATATTACCGTTAGTCAATCACAATATAAAAATAACAATAATCAAAGATACACCTAGTAATATACCATGATGAATGCAAGAATTGAAACAGAAAAAAGAAAAATTCTCCATGTCTAATGAGATCAACAAACCTCCATGTATTCAAATAAATAAAAAATCGAAAAAACGCTAAACTTCTATGAAGATTGATAAACATAAACAATAAAAAACTCTATTGAATCAAACAAATAACTAGAAATAACACATATTTCAACATAAAAAGGGGATAAAATAACAAAAATTTGAAAAAAAAATTAGAACTTTATGAAGACTATAGTTCATCAACAGATAAAGAAACATGATCTGGTCTGAAAACTATATCAATATAGAGCTAAAAATACTTGAATTGAGAAAATAACATACCTAACTAGAAGAAGTAGGGAGATCAAGAAAATGAGAAATCGATGTGGAGACTAGAGTAAATGAAAAAAATATAAAAGCGGAAATAAGAAAAGTGTTGGAGAGAGAAAGAGACTTTAATATTTTTAATGATGGTAGATATTGGCGCAATTGTATATTAATAGACTTAAAACCATGCCCCGCACTCTTTAAAATTATTAAAAGCACCCCGAGCCCATCTTTTTTCTGTTGTTCGAACTCTAACATCAAAAAATAAATCAAACAAAATTAAATGGACACTCTCTTAGTTGAGTTTTCAAAATGACCTTTTTGCCAAATCTTCTCAAATTTTACTTGTCAAATTTCGAATTTCAACTCATCTTATTGAAGTTTTTTCATATTTTAGTTAGGTATATCTTGTACAACATTTATTTTCATATTAAAAAAAATAATTATTTTAATTACTTTCAAACAATGGTTAAACTTCGAACATTACTGCAAAAAGTTCCTAGCCCACCAAAATTTTACAACTTGACATTCTCTAATCTTAATTTACTTAGTATTATTGCCGTTGTACCGTAACTTATTGCTAAAATTTTATCAATTTGTAATTTTTTTCACAAAATTAATCTATAACATCACTTATTTGGAAGACATAAAGGGTCCGGTCCTACTTACTTCTTGAAAATCAAAAGAAATACTATGCACATTGAAGACCGAAGAGACATAGGGTGTGTGCGATATAAAAATATTTTCAAATCAAAAATATTTTTGAAGAAAATATTTTTAGAAAAATAAGTTATTTTTTATTTATAATTTTATATTTGATATATAAGTAAAAAATATTTGTATATATCTAAGATAAAACAATGAGGATGAGCACAGGGTGGGGCAAAGTGATGAGTGTTGTGGGTAGCAGAGGGATCGGGTTGGAGTGGTAGGGTTGGGGTTGAAGGGGGTGGGATGGAGACAATATGACTTATTTTTTTCTAATTTTATTAGGGAAGTCATTTTTCTTATTTTCAAGGAACTTTATTTTTCTAAAAAAAAATTAATTTTTTTAACCAATCGAACATGAGAAAATAGAAAAATATTTTGTTCTGTGGCAAACCCTTAATACACATTTCTCTTTTCTCCTTCAATAAATTCTGTTAATTATATATTGAGTTTGCATGGGTTCTTCAATTCGAAATGATATATTATGTGAATGAGCTTTTCAGAGATTCTATTAGACGAAAAACCATATTTTCAAAAGTTAGTGCGCCTAATTTATGAAGAATTTTACAAGTTTACTCTTTTCCGAGACCATTTATATAAAATAGTCTAAAGAATTAAATAATGATTTAATAGTAAATTTATGCAGATTGAAATTCATTAAAGGTAAAAATATTTTCAACTAAGATTTTTTTCATTCTCAGTATAAATATCAGACCATTATTACTAGTTTAGGAAGAATTGTACAGAGAAAAATGAGAACCAAAGTACGTGGTACTGTCAGCGGGACCCAATTAGGGGCATCAAGATCTCGAGAGTAGGATGACCCTGAGAAGGCAGCCTTCCCAGAGGTGGTAACGGAGAGGATACAGCTTCATTTCGGATGGGGATGAGCAAGGCATCACCCTAATGACGTGGAAAACAAGAGGAATAGGGGGCAGGATTGTTAGAGTGCCCAGATGCGCGGATGAGATCATACAAATATGCACAGGGCAATATGCCATTTGGCACCTCCCAAAAGGTCAGGACATGTGGCACAAGGACACAGGGTATAGTACTTTAGGGCTTCCGTGGCATTCCCCTATTTGCTCAATCCTAAAATTTGTAACTTATTAATAGTTGACCCTTCTCTTTTGAGAAGGGAGAGATTCAGACGATACTCTCTCAAGCAATTATATTGGCAATAAACTATTTTCTTAAGCTCAAAGCATTTTTCTCTTCTTTGTTTATCTTTAGCTTAAGTTATTTCAAGTGTTCGATGTCGAGCTGAGGACAACAGTCCTGGGCCCGCTTGCATTCACATTGGAGACACTCAGATTTGCTTTTCTTTGCTTTATCTTGCAAGTTTATATTACGATTACTTACTTCTATTGCGTACTACTAACAAAATAGCTAGTAAATCAAATCTAAAACAAGGTTGAATCAAAATGCGTATTCTTGACTCCCTACAAATTCAACTGCACCGATTTTAGGATAAACAATTTGGCACTCACCTTGGACCAGAATAAATGTGTGGGTTTAAATTTGATTTTTCTTTCTAGATTGGTTAGGTTTTACCTTCCAAGTGACAGGTTATGGCAAACGATAGGGATCAATGTGTGAGTTTAAATTTGTTTTTTCCTTCTAGATTGGTTAGGTTTTACCTTCCAGGTGACAGGTTATGGCAAATGATAGGGATCGAGTTGTGGATATAGTTGCTGACAGTGCAGTGGTAGACAATGCATTAAGGCCTTTGTCCCTAGAAACGATGGACTCTAGCGAGAAAACCTACTAGAGAAAATCATTGATGAAGAATAAAAGAATATTTCTGAAAAGCTCATCATTTAAACACTTTTTTTACAAGTACCCGACCCTCTGAGTCTAAGTGCAATGTGTTGCATGTGCTCGAAGGATAAAACTCCAAGGGCTCGAGTATGCCTCACCTTAAAAGGAGATTGAGAGGATAAGGGCTTGACTCAGGGGGTCTGAGTCTAAGTGCAATGTGTTGCATGTGCTCGAAGGACAAAACTCCAAGGGCTCGAGTATGCCTCACCTTAAAAGGAGATTGAGAGGATAAGGGCTTGACTCAGGGGACCTAAGTCCTAAGTCGACAGCCTCTAACCCTCGAAAATGAGGGGTTAGCCTAAGCTTCGATGTACCTTCGCCCATGGACAAGGAAATAGGTACTTAAGACGAAGTCAGAATTAGTCTTTTAACGGACATGGGACTGCTCTCCCAGATAAGATACTGGAGCCTCAGCCCCATCGGAAGAGTTAATTCATGAGAAACACATAGATTGATCATCCAGTAATGGTAAATCAAGGCGACACCATCGCGCGACTGACATAGTGCCCAATCTAGAGTCATTCTCATGAGACTATGAAATAAAAAATTCCCTATTGAAGTCCATAGTCATGGATCGACTAAGCAGAAAATCCTCTGCAATGCTACATCCTAGAGTAACTCGGAGACGTTCGAGCCTAGAGGCAAAATAATTAAAAAAGAAAAGGAATTCCTCCTCGTGCCATGAGGTATAACTATAAATAGGCTGAAGGAGGTCCATGTTCGAACAAAAAGCAACAAATGCACCAACCCTAAGAGATGATTCAATAAGAAAAGAAAAAACATAAAATTGTTTGGCAACTATCTATGGTCATCCATTTAATACTGACACTCATTAAATCCACAAGTCATCACCTTCGGAGATGAATTACGAGAAATAGGCCCACCAAAGCATTCCTTGGTGTGAAGACTACCCCTGTCTCTTGGAAAGATGTGCCTAAAGAAGCCAAAAAAGATTATTCGAGTTCAGGCTCTTGACCAAAAAAAAAGCACTGTGTGAGGCTATAATGATTGAAATTTTGTGATGGAAAACAGTGTGCTAATAAGAAAAGTGAAACAAAGTAAAATGGTATGAGAGATTCACAGAGACATACAAATTTCCTTTCCTTACCAGCCCAAAATAAGATACAAAAATATAAGCCCAAAATAGATTACAAAGAATACTATCCCGAAGTGGATTACAAAATAAAATACAAGCCCAAAATAGGTTACAAAATACAAAGCTTGAATCAAGGTATGCATTACGAGGCCTAGTGGAGTTACAATGTATATAGGAAGGGCGTTCACTGATAACGCCCAAATTATACCTCGCAATGTAGTATAAAATAATCATTGTTAACTATAGTAACCCAATTAGGTTGAGGTCAAATCCCAAAGAAAATATGGAGAGAGATTAATCGAACGTGAGTATTCAACCAGTACCCAGTATTTCAAAGGGGGGTTTGCAATAAAAAGAAGTAATTTAAACTAGATGTTTGTGAACTTGTTAATTGTTATCAATATCCGTGAATAAACTAAGACTGTGTTCTCCATGATTTCATAATATAATAGGTTTATTTTGTCAGAAATTTATCTTGGTGAATTTCATGTAAAACTGACGATTAAGTTCATCTAGCGTCTCTCGACCTACATAGACGAATGTCACACTAAATCTCTTCAGACTTTAGGTGTTTATCTTGTGCCCTCGTTATTAGTTTTGTACTAACTATCCTCGGTTAGAGCTCAAGTAACTTAGATGAGGATTGGTAGTCTAAAATTTTCATTGTTCTTCTTTTTTCCTATCTTCATCCTCTTGGACAAGCAAGATGATGATACAAGCAAGTTTTAACATTTGCAACTGCTTAAAGCAAATTAAAACAAAGAGAATAAAAATACAGTTATATTCACCATTTAAGAATTATTATTTGATTTTACCTACTTTCATTAATCCATCATGTTTTCCACAACCCTAGCTAATTAGTTAGTTACTCATGCTTGAAGAAACAATAACAAAATATATAAATAAATAAATAAATAAATAAATAAATAAATAAATAAATATATATATATATATATATATATATATATATATGTGTGTGTGTGTGTGTGTGTGTGTGTGTGTGTGTGTGTGTGATTTAATAATAATTACTTACATATATATGAATTGTTTGACAAATCTTGAAAAGCTAAATAGAATCACAAGAACTTGATGTTTTTGTCTCAATAATGATATGAAATATTACGCTCCCCAACTTGGAATACTCTGTGAACTATGCATGAATATGTGGTCCTTTCTACATGAATGAATAAAAATGTCCGAAAGGGGTATTTATTGTAGTGGAATAGGTCTGCATCTCTCCTGCATTGACTAGGATTTGACGTTTCATAAGCCTTGGCCGGACATACTAGCTTCACGATGCAGAGCACCTTGCGGAGTTTTGGTTGTGAGGCATAGGGATGGTTGCAGAGTAACTGCTCCGCGGCGTGGGGCTTGGTGCAGAGCTAGGATAGTTTTGTTCCTCCTCTAAAGTTTCACCAAGTGTGCAGTGCGAAGCTCATCTCACTGCCGAGGCTTAGTTCCGCGGCGCCAACCTTCGATTTGCTCCAAATCTTTTCCCTTTTGAGTCCCAGGTCGTTCACATATGCTTTTTAGTGCCAAACTAGCCAAATCTTAGCACTTTTCATCCTACAAATATCTAATCATGTGGGATAGCTCTTTTTCACAAATATCAAATAAAATCAAGGCAATCACACAATATTTATTTTCAAAACATAGCTAAGTATGAGAAAAATATGTTAATTAAGTGTGTAAATATGCCCAACATCACCACTTCACACTTAAACTATCATTCATCCTTGAGCAATTTACTACTTCCCACTAAAAATTCAAACAGAAAATTCACTGAACGAATAGGTTTACTTACACTCTGGTTCATTAAAAAAGTTAATCATGCTCAACAGTCCACTCAATATGCATATAAAATATTCACATGTAAAGGTCATATGTCGAAACCACTTAGCCTCTAGAACTAACTCAACAAGATAGATTTGGGCCAACATGAACATGTATAATCTAGCAATCAAAGATACACTAGAATCTTACCGTTATGTGCCCTCACCATTTATAGAGGTTCCTCTTCACTCACATTATACATAACATAGTTAATTTGGGGCCAAATATATAGATATGTCGCTCACTCTCTCAAAGACTTCACATGCATGCAAATTGACGAACTATATGCTTAACCTTAATGTGAATTCTCCACTAATATAAGACATCGAATCAAAAATCAATTAGAATTTTACTTGATTATAATATAGGCTAAGGGATGGGTAGAGATTATTTGGCCAGAATAGTGACTAACCTCCCTAAGCACTTTAATACTTCACAACTTTTTTTTTCAATGTTAGTACAATCCTTGATCTATTACTTTCCTCCTTATGCCTCCCCTTTATTAAATTTTTTTGCAAATTAGGTGATTAGTAGGGAATTTTTGACAATATTTACTTTTAAGCTCATTCAACTTTTTCTTCTCTTTTTTTTATTTTGCTTTCCATTCTTTTCATTCATTTTTTTCAGTTCTTTTTTCTTTTCTTTCCCAGCTAACATCACCTGCTTTGTTTTCACATTTCATCTTTCATCTTTTCTCCTAATTTTCACACTTTAGCTTTTTTCTTTTCTTCACTTGTGCTTCTTTTATACAAAAAATTTCGGTTAAAGTGTCTTAGGAGTCATTTGGATCAAATAAAGGTAAATAGAACAAAATAGATTTAGCTTTTAACATGACTGTTAAAAGAATAGGCTCAGGCTCAAAAGTGGCTAACTAAGACAATTACATTAGGGCAGGTAAGAGCAAGATAAAAATAGGCTACCAAAGAAATGTCTATATCACTTCCTAGATTCAATACCTTCATTTCGCTTAGCATACACACTGGGCAAGTTCTAGACATCATTATGCAAGCATGGAATATATGCAAAACCTCGCACACACAACGACACACATGGTTCAATAATGACAATCAAGATTTCATAAACACACATATTCACATTGAATGTCTCACATTATTAAGCTCATTTTTCAAACATAGAAGTTATGTCCAAGAGTCTAAGTGTCTCTACCTTTTTCATGCGAACTATTACGAAGCCTTAATGTTTTTTTTTTTGAGTGAAGCACCCAGTATTCAGAAGGTTTCAATTTCTCTGTTCTCCTACTAATGACTAATTCTCCCTTAAAACGGTCATCATCCATTCATTATCGAAAAAAGTCAAGACTATGACTAACTGACTCAATCCTAAAAAAAAAGCTACTAGTCGGTTCTAAGGGACCATCCACTGAAAAAGTACCAAAAATAAAAATTGGAGGAATTCAAAAAAAATACCAAACCTATCAAACTAATATAATAACAACACAAGTCACAGGATATAGCAAATCATAAGAAAAATGAGGACCATACTAAGTTATCACACTTTTAGCATATATGGGAATTCAACTACCCCCACTCCACACTTAAACCATAGCAATGTCCCCAGTGTTAAACATTAAAGTACAAGCAAGGGGTGAAAGAATAAACTCTCTAGTCTTACTCCTCATCATCTGTGGAAGCACTTCTGTCCAGATAAACCTGTCCGCTTCGCAAACCTCTTGTGAGGGCATAGTGCCCCACAACGCACACCTGTATGTGCAAAGGAGCCTCCGTGTTGCGTAACTCCATGAGGAGTTTGGCACGCGCATCGAGCAGCTCCGTGCGAAGATCGGCCTGTGCTGCTCACTTGTTGTTTTACGAACCAAGACCAACTTTTTATCTGTGATTTCTATCCTGCTCACTTGAACACACATATTAAATCCAAATAACAAAAACAAAACATAAGTATCTTAGATTGTCTCTCAAGTAGTGCTTGATTTAACGTCACGGCACGACGCAGATATCTTGATTACTCAGACTTCATAAAGATACCCCTTGGTTGCCTCCTAAGATTTGAGCACATTCGGCACTCTCGAACCCATTCTCACCCAACACTATTCTCTCCATTTTGAGGATATGAATTGTCGCCCCAACTTTGAATCAAAATTTTGGTGATGCTCGTGGGAGAGTGGTATAGACACAAAGAGGCCCCATTCTAGGTATCGCATTTATTAGCCTTTAAATGAGAGATGTTATTTTTTGCTATTGGCATGACAAACTTTAAATGAAATCTCTTTGATCTTCCTCTCCAAAATTTTCTATAAACTCGGTTGCCTCAATTTTTATATCGTCAACTAATACAATTTGGAAAATGATTGAAATGCAGTCTAAGTCATTCCATTTTCAATCATGTTTTTTTCTTGACATCCTCACTCTCAAATGTACTAGAGTCCTTAAAAATTATTTGATGGATTTTTCTTTGCAACTCTAGTATTACTTCTTCAATTTTGGCATCTTGCATTATTGTTGGGTTGGTTGGTTGTCAAATCACCCTTAGCTCTTCAAAGTCCATCTTGACCTCTTCTTCATTAGGAGAGGATGTAGGGCGTATTTATACATTTATTAATCATATTTTACCCATAATTAGCTATATTTTGAGAACAAATTGCGTGTGTTCTCTTATGTTTTATGTGATTTATGTGAAGTGTGTGTTTTCTTGTGTTTTACATGATTTATGTGAAAAAAATCTAACGCACATGATCAGATATCTTCAGGTATTAAAGTGATGGATTTGGGCTTAGTTGTGGAAAAAAAAGCAAGAATAGCAAAATGGGGCTGAGGAAACAAGTGTGATAGAAGTTGGCATCGCGCAGGCAGAGTCAGTGCAGGGAGAGGTGCAACTCGCTAGGCTTCTAGTGCTAGAGCGTTGTGCGCAGGGCCTACTGGACGGCCGATGACTGCAATCTCAGTTTGACTAGGAACAGAAGCTGCAAAAACCAATTTCAATTCAAGAAGGAACAATGAAAGCTTAATCTACTACTATATATACCCTTGCTTGGTATGCTTTAGGCGTGGAACATTGTGGGATTTAGTGTCAATATTTGCACAATTCATATTACGAATTTGTGTAATTACTTAGTTAAATATTTGTTGGAGATTTTACCAAGTTTTTGTGGTTCGATATACCTTTGGAGATTTGTTAAACATTTTCATACAATAGTAAGTATTTCATTATGATTTCTTCTACATCTTATGTTATTATTCTCATAAACATGAGCGGTTAAATCTCTTGAGCTAGGGTTGTAGGAACCATGATGGATTAACGAAAGTAGAAAAAATAAAAAATTGATTCTTGAATGGTGAATTGAGTGGATTATTATTCTTTTTGTTTTAATATTTAATTGCTTGTATCTTCAACTTGCTCGAGCAAAGAGGATGAAGTTAGGAAAAGAGAATAGTAGTGGTAACTTAAGGTTACTAACCCTCATCTAATTAACTTGAGCTATAACAGAAGATAGTTAAACCAAGACTTATGGCAAGGGCAAAATATACATACCTAAATTCCGAGAGGATTTAGGTAAAATTCATTTATGTAGGTCGAGAGACCTTAAATGAACTTAATTGTTAGTCTTACACAAAATCCACTAGGATAGATCACTAATAAAATAAGCCTACTATGTTATGAAATCATGGGAACACAGTCCTAGTTTTGTCTCAATAATTTAATAAACAACCCAATCAATTTTTGGCATTATTTTCTTCTTTTTATTTGCAACCCCCCTTTTGAAATATTGACTACAAGTTAATTTAATCATCGTTAACATATTATTTCTTTCCTATTCCCTATGGGATCGACCTCAACCTAGTTGAGTTACTATTTTTGACAGCGACTGCTTTATACTTCATTGCAAGGTGTAATTTGAGCGTGATCAAGAGCCAAATCAAAACTACTACCTGTGACCAGTTGATGTTGAGTATTGCATGCCTCAATCATAGAATTATTTAATTTTGCCTCTAATTTTTGGGTAGCAATTTCTAGTAGCTCCACTTCTTGACTTTTCATAGCATGAATTTGTAAGTCTTTTGCGAACCATGAAATGCCTTCATGGAGATCCCCATATTCTCCAAGTTGTTGAGCTTGCTTCAATAGCCAATCGTTGCTCATAATTTTCACTTGGTCAAGTTTTGCTTTATGATAGAGATTTTGTAAGGCTTAAAAAACTCCTCCTATGGAAAAATTCATATTTTGGATAACTTCCTCATCATTATACTGAACTTTTTTCCATCAATTAGCCGGGACTCGATCCCATTGTTCACTCCTCCCCATTATGATTCTCAATATCTCCTCAACTTCGTCTTTTTTAGAACTAGAGATTTATTCTTCAATTTTTTCTTTTCTTCAATTCTACAATTTTCATTGTGGTCATAAAGATATTTTTTCTTATCCGTTTATCTTTAAATATCTTCTTCAACCATTTCATCTTGATGAGTACACAATTGCATAGGCATTGAGGAGTCGGCATCCTCCTCCAAGTTAGACTCCCGCTCCAAAAAAGTTTGGAGCATGGATTTCATGCATTCAAATGCAGTGCTTTGTCCTTCACACATGCCATGTCATTGTTTCTGTCAATCTCAAAAGCACAACTAGCATTTTTATTGGAGCAGCTAGGCAGAAAAGCAAAATAATTGAGACAATCACCCCAATGTCCATCTTTACCACTACATAAAGTGCAATTGTACCCATAGGAGTGAAAAGGTGCACACATCTCTCTTTCAGGGGCATCTTTATAATCTTGTCAAAAATGGAGTCTTCCACAATATGTACATGGGACATCAAGATATGGGTTGCAATCACCAAACCTTTTTTATTCCATGATGTTGTAGTAAAAATACAAGCTAACTAAAATATTAAAAAAAAGAATAATAATATAGTAATAAAAGAACTATGGACTATATGATGAATTAATTAAACACTATTTAACTATTTCTAAGTCGTATTCCCCAGCAACAATGTTAAAATTTGATAACGGCCAAATTACACATTGCAATAAAGTATAAAATAGTTGTTCTCAACTATAGTAACCCAACTAGGTTAGGATCGAATTCCACAGGAAATATGATGAGAAATTAGTTGAACGTAAGTATTCAACCAGTAGTCAGTATTTCAAAGGGGGTTTGCAATAAAAAGAAGTAATTTAAACTAGATTGTTTGTGAACTTGTTGATGTGATCAATATTTATGAATAAACTAGGACTGTGTTCCCTATGATTTTATATTATAATAGGTTTATTTTATTAGTGACCTATCATGGTGAATTTCATACAAACTTGACGATTAAGTTCATCTAATGTCTCTCGACATATATAGAAGAATGTCATGATAAATCCTCTCGGACTTTAGGTGTTTATCTTTTTCCCTTGTCATTAGTTTTGGACCGACTATCCTCAATTAGAGCTCAAGTCAATTAGATGAAGGTTGATAACTTCAAATTTTCATTGTTATTCTCATTTTCTAACTTCAACCTCTTAGGTCAAGCTAGTTGATGATACAGGAAAGTTTTAACATTTGTAATCGATAAAAACAAATTAAAATAAAGAGAATAACAATACAATCATATTTACTGTTCAAGAATCACTATTTAATTTTACCTACTTCAGTTAATTCATGATGGTTCCTAAAACCCTAGCTAATTAGTTTAGTTACTCATGCTTGAAGAAATAATAACAAAATATGTATAATAAGTCATAATGATTACTTACAAATATATGAAATTGTTTGACAAATCTTGAAAAGCTAAATAGAATCACAATAACTTGATACTTTTAACTCACTAGTGATATGAAATATTACGCTCCCCAACTTGGAATACTCTGTGAACTATGCGTGAATATGTGGTCCTTTCTACGTGAATGAATAAGAAGGTCCTAAGGGGGTATTTATAGTAGCGAAATAGGTTTGCATCCCTCCTGCATTAACTAGATTTGACCTTGCATAAGCCTTGTTCAGACATACTGGTTGCGTGATGTGGAGCTCCTTGTAGAGTTTTTGTTGTACGACGCAAAGCTGGTTACGCAGTAACTGCTCCGTGACACAAAGCTTGGTGTGGAGCTGGGAGACAGTTTTGTTCCTCCTCTAAAGTTTCACCAAGTGTTCGACGCGAAGCTCATTGTTGAGGCTTAGTTCTACGGCGCCAAACTCCGGTTTGCTCTAAAACATATCCTTTTGAGTTTCAGATCGTCAACATATGCTTTTTAATGCCAAACTAGCCAAATCTTAGCACTTTTCATCCTAAAAATATCTAATTATGTGTGTTAGCTCTTTTTCACAAATATCAAACAAAACCAAGGCAATCACACAACATTTATTCTCAAAATATAACTAAGTATGGGTAAAGTATGATAATTAAGTGTGTAAATATGCCCAACATCCTTCACACCCCGACCTTGCATCACTTGACCACACCTATCTCGTTTCTCGCAAAAGAGTGTCATTTTGGGTAATCAATGGTAAATCATGAGAGCCCATGGGAATTCTCTGGAGGGAACCTCCCTGAAATAGGCCTCTCACTTAAAAATCATTCCCCGTCTTTCCCCATTTCACTATAGGAGAAAAGAGTGGAGAGGAGTGAGATATGCTTCAACCCTGAAATAGGCAACTTGCAAGGATGCAGGGGCAGTTGGCACCTTCAGGGCCTGGGATCCCTAGCCTACACCCATGTTTGCAAAATGGGAGGTGGCGAGGTAGGGAACCTGGGCCTTAAGACAGTTGAGAAGGAGACTCATTTCTCAAGTATGGCTTGGGTTGCTCCTCCTCGTCAGCATCGCCTCTAGTTTATACTTCGCCCTCGTCTGACGGCCCCAACTGTGGATGTCCCTTGGGTAAGAGACAAGGGTGAAGCAGGGACTAGAAAGAAGGAAAAACAAGAGTCCAAGAATGAGCCATGGCAGGAAAGGTCTTCGAAAGAAAAAGATCAATATTCGTCTCTTTGGAATACAGAACATGTTGGGTATATTGTAGGATGAAGAATGCTAAAGAGAAGGGGCCTCTACTTATTCGCCGAACTCCCTTAAATGCATGGAGAAGCATGCCTTTAGATATGTAACGGTAATGAGACATATGTACTAGTAATTTATTGAAAAAGAAGAAATAATGTAATCGTGGCTCGAAAGGTGAAGTGTGTGAGACTGTTCATCTATTTGTCGATAAGGCGGGCAAATTTTTTCAATTATTTTTTCCTCTTTGGAAGTACAATCTATTTTATTGGGATTTGTTCACAAAAATATTGAATGACCAAACTAGATACACAAAACTGCACTTACAAGAGGAGAAAATTAAAAAAGGCTCCCGATAGAAGCTTAATCATGGCCACGCTATTAGAACTGTCACTACTCACTTTGTTGTTGGAAAGACCCTCCTCCTAGATGGAGTAATGCTCCTCTAATTCATAATCCAAGGGTCTTGAGAGGTCGATCAAGGCCTTGTACTTCGTATTTCAGCATCAAAGTCTAGGGAGCTAGACTTCACTTCTTGTAGAATCTGGATCCGCATGATCTAAGTGTCTTGAGCCTTTTCCAAGAATGTTGGATTTTCTGAAAATGTTATTTTTTAACAACATCACCTTAGTGCATTGCACTGGATTTTGAATCGGAGATGGAAAAAATTGGTCAAGGTATAAGATCAACATGCTCTGTAAGGAATCCCGACCTACAGGCCATAAGGCTATAAAAAATTGAGGATAGGCCAACATCTTCCATAAGAAGAGGGGCCCAAGTAGCCCCCTAATATGGAGCCTCGGGCTTTTTGGGTTTTCTCTTTAGAGAATCATAGTCTGATCCATTTGGATTCTCTTATGAAGAATTCAGTCTTGAGGCAAACCTTTCAACTCTCTCTAAATGGAGGTTTGAATTTGTAGTAGTTTTGCTTTTTGCTCTACAGGGCGTAGGCTCTCTCCTAACAGCGAATATTTCCCCAAAGACAGAAGGAATGGAAGCATAAGTAGGAGAGTCAAGGCCGAGAAAAGAAAATGGCAGGAGCATGGGACATGTTAATAGACATGTAAATAATGGGACTCGGGATGTGATGTGAGACCACAGAAAGATAGAAGAGATATCGGTCAATGACAAAAACTAACTATAGTTTATCAGCTTGCACCCTAATTGGTATGAAATTTCCACCCAGGAATGGCTCTCGATGGTGGAGAAGTCCAAAATCTTCGTAATCTACCTTCTGAGTTCTAGATCTGACGCAAGAGAGCGACGCTTGTGTAGGGACGCCATTAGAGTGTTATGAGATGCCATAAAAAGGAGGGAGGGAGTTAAGGTGATGAGTGAATGAAATAAATAAAAAAAGGAAAGAGAAAAAAATAAACATGATATTAGGAGAAAGAGTCATCCTGTGTGGTCACTCATGATGCATATTCCAAGACCCTAGGAGAGGGGTTCCGCAAAGATCTTCAGCGACCATGGACACAAATCAATCAGTCCAACCCCAATCATGTATGTCATCTAAATCCCCAACAGTGACCTCCTCCATGACGCTTCAATTGAACTATCCCTCTTCGGACCAAGGGGGGTGTAATACCAAAGCAGTTCTCCAGAGAAGATCCTTCACCGACCAAAGTAGCCAACGCACGGAGACAAGAAATAGCTCTCCTGTAATGCCCCAAAAACCCAAAATCTAATTTGGGGACTTAAATCTAAAAATATGTAAAAGTTGTAGAAAAGCTACAGGACGACCCACCTAACGACTCGTTAAATGACCCTACGACTTGTTAGATGAGCCGTGAGGAGGAGGTTTGAGATTTTGGAGAAGGGAGGCAGTCTACCCAACGAGGGACTTCACAAAACGTGGTCACTGACCACAACCCGTTAGGACACTCGTGATCAGGACTAACTACGAATTCATTTTGTTGACCAGTGTACTTGACGAGTGGGGGCAACGAGTCGTGATCCCTAGTAACGACTCGTTATGTCCCTCATTCTCAGCCTTACTTAATTTTTATCCAGTGTACCTGAGGAGTACCACAACAAGTCGTTATCTGTGCCAACGAATCATTAGGTGACTCGTTACTGGACTTAGCATTAAATCTCCAGAATGAGACAGTGTGGTCCACGACTGGTGACCATGAGTCGTGATCATTGACCATGACTCGTTAGGTCCCTCGTGTTGATCTACTAAGGATACCAGACAGTGCACCTGACGGGAGTGACCACGAGTTGTGGTCAGTCACCACGACCCATTAGGGGCACCTGACAGTTTTTCCCAGCGAATTTCTAAGGGCTATTTAGTAATTTTCTACTCTCTCAAGCTTTAAACTACATCGTTTTAGTAATAATTTCAGACATTTTAGTGGGGGAAAATGGTTCATTCCTCATTCCCCACTCTCAGTTCTCAGAAATATCGAAAGTTCTCCTCTCAAGAACCCTCCAAGAAGACTAGGGCTTATTATATCTTGCAGCAATTCAAGCTTCTTCTCTGGAAGGATTCTAGACAGGTATGTGGGAATTCAATAAGGGAACTATCCTTCCCCTGTGTACTCCAAAACCCTCCCATAAATTCCCTATCAGTTTAGCGTTGAATTCTTCGAATATGAATAAATCTTCATCTTGGGTTTCTTTAATTTCAATTGGGTTATCATCCATGTTTATTACGCATATGATATTCATCAATTCATAAGTAAATTGTTGTTGTTCTTGCCAAGATAATTTACAGTCCTAAATTTTATTCCGTCTATTTTGAAAAGTATGTTTTGGGCTAAATATCCTAGTAATTCTTATTATATATATGTGTGTGAGCAATTATTCCATTGAGGAGAATGATTTTTACCGTTGTTGGATGAAATCCCTTTAAATTCTTGAAATTTCATCATATTATGAAATTCCCGTGTTGTTGGAATGAGTTGTGTTCTCTATTAGTTGTTTAGTAGTTTAGTTCAGTTACAACGTAGAACCTCTTCAGCCTATTCAGAAAGTGTCAACTGATCAGTTTGACTTCAGTCTTTTTTCGAGGTGTCAGTGGTGCCTCTAAGTTATCAGAATTAGACTCAGAATCTAGTTTTGGTCCATTAGGCGGTCATGACATTTTAGATATATATATCTGACCAGCCCCACGGCCCCAGTTCAGTTTACAGTTTGTTCGTAGACGGTTATGACGCTTTCAGGTAAGCAGCTCTGACCAGTCTAGTACCCAGCTTCAGAATCTGGTCCGTTAAGACTCTCAGGTTACTATCAGTTATATGTCCCTGACTAGTCATGGACCCCAGTTTCGAGCTATCAGCCTAGTAGTTCAGTTTAGGTTTTCCATTGGGAGTAGGACTTAGCACCGAGCAGGCCGAGGTTCCAGCGCACCCAAGTTTCCAGAACTGTATTGCCAGCGTAAGTTACAGTGGGAATTCGATGATCTATAAACCGTCCATAACGAGCGATCGGCTCAATGCCCCAGACTTTTATGATCACCCAATTCATGCCTTTATACCCTGACAAGGTATATTGGGTCCTACTGGTGGTGTGTATACATCGGACTCTACGTCTAGCGCACGTGGTTATATGTCGGTTAGAGACTCTCTCACTAGTCAGTTCAGTTCAGTCTCAGTTTTGACAATTCAGTTTAGTTTAGATCAGTTCAGTGTAGTTTCTCGGACTTAGTATCTCGAACTTAGGGCATGTTTATGACCATCAGCCAGGGTCATTATTGACCATATCAACTATATTCCAGTTGTATCAGCTATCAACATTTTCAGTTGGTCATTTCATGTCATTTCAGTTCAGTTACTAGTTCTTTCATACTATTTATATCTCTCACTTACTCGGTACATTAAAAGTACTTATGCATACTTTTGTGTTGTATCGTTTCATGATCCAGCTTCAGGTTCCCAAACTCAGCATCGTTAACCATTGCGATTCAGATCCTCCTCCACTGCAGCCGAAGTGTATGTCCTTATCATCCGAGGACCTTGTTTTACTTCTTTTAAGTTGAGTTATTATTTTTAGTTAGACTTAGAGTTAGCTGGGGGCTTGTCCCAGCAACTCCTCAGTTAGATGGCTTTCATATCAGACTCGATTTCAGATTCTCAGATATTTTAAATCTCTATATTCAGTTTTAATTTTTATAAATGCTATTATGTATTATTTCAAATTCCATTGTGCATGTTTTACTTAGAATAACAGTGTATGATAGACCAGGGATTGACTTGGGGTCACTTGTGACTTCAAGTACCGTGTTACGTCCAGTGTGTAGTCTCGGGGCGTGACAAACTTGGTATCAGAACACTAGGTTTAGAGTATCCTCGAAAAGTCTGAAAGCCGCACCGAGTAAAGTCCTTTTCATAGGTGTAAAGCGAGCCACACTTATGACGAGGAGGCTACGAGATGTTGTTATAAAAACACTCTTTTGTTCATATTCTTTATCGTGCGCTAAAGTTCAATTCCAGAAATGCCCTTCTAACTTGTGCTCTGTTTCATTTCAGTGAATAATGCCTCCTAGACGTTGTAACGTAAGAATGGCCGATAACTCCAACAGACCTGCCCCACCAACCCCGACAGCTCCTCAAGATGATTTAGTGTCTACAGCCGAATTCAGGGCGGCCATTCAACTGCTGGCCCAAACAGTCACCAACCAGGTGAATCAGCAGGTGGTACCGAGGAACACCAACGGGTCCGCAGCAGCTGCAAGGGTGCAGGACCTTACCCGTATGAACCCTCCATCTTTTCACGGATCCAAAGTAGGGGAAGATCCCTAGGAGTTCGTTGATGAGATTAGAAAGATCACCCCCATTATGGGTGTTAGCTCTTCTGAGAGTGTTGACCTGGATGCCTACTAGTTAAAAGGGGTAGCTCAGGTCTGGTATGAATAGTGGAAAAAGGGGCGGCCAGCGAGAGCAGGACCAGTGGAGTGGGAGGAGTTCCACACAACTTTCTTGGATAGGTTTTTCCCTCGGGAGCTGAGGGAGGCAAAGCTGGTTGAGTTTATGAATTTGAGATAGGGCAACAGGATCGTGGAGGAGTATGCTCTAGAGTTTTCTAGGCTGTCTAAGTATGCTCTAGAGATGGTAGCCGAGCCAAGGGCTCGCATGTTGAAGTTTGTGAACGGGGTGTCGAACCTGGTCCTCAAGGAGTGCAGGACAGTGATGCTGATTAAGGATATGGATCTCTCCATCTTGATTGTCTATACCCAGCAGGTTGAGGTCGAAAAGTTGAAGGATATGGAGCAGAAGAACAAACGGGCAAGGACTGGCCATTCAGATTTCGGCCATTAGAGGTCTAGCGGTAGTAGCCGCCCTTAGCAGCAGCCACAGCAGTAACAGCAGTAGAGAGCCCCAGCACCCAGTTCCGCCAGCGCCCCAACCTTTTGGTCCCATCAAGATCGGAGGGGTGGGCCATCTGGCACTCAGTCTCAGGCCCACAGTACCGGGAACAAGTATCCAGCTTTCCCTAAGTGTGGTAGGAATCACCCAGGAGAATGCCTACAGGGACGAGAGGGCAGTTTTGGGTGTGGACAGCTTGGACACAGTCTCAGGGAGTGCCCATCAGTAGGGCGAGGGAGATCAGAATCTACCACATCATCAGCTCCAGCAGGCCGATCATCCCAGCAGGTCAACACATCAGGTACAGATGGCGGTCAGCACCAAAATCGCTTCTATGCTCTATCTTCCTGTCAGGATGAGGAAAGTTCACCTGACGTAGTTACTGGTATTTATGTCTCTTCCATCTAGACGTGTATGCCCTCTTAGATACAGGAGCCACTCTTTCGTTCGTGACTCCCTATATAGCAGTCTAATTCAACATCAGTCCAGAGATCCTCTCAGAACCATTCTCAGTCTCCACCCTAGTTGGTGAGTCAGTTAGAGCCAGCCGGGTGTATAGAAACTGCCCAGTCTCAGTCCTAAGTAAAGTTATTTCAGCTAATCTTGTAGAGTTAGACATGGTCAATTTCGACCTCATTCTCGGCATGGATTGGTTACACTCCTGCTATGCCTCAGTCGATTGCAGAACTAGAGTTGTCAAATTTCAACTTTCGAATGAACCAGTGTTAAAATGGACGGGCAGTAATTCAATGCCTAAGGGTAGGTTTATTTCCTACCTTAAGGCCCAAAAACTCATCTCCAAAGGATGTATATATCATCTGGTTTGGGTCAAGGATTCCAACTCTGAGAGCCCAACCATCCAGTCAGTCCTAATGGTCAGTAAGTTCCTAGACGTGTTTCCCGAGGATCTCCCAAAGTTCCCCCTAAGTAGGAAATAGACTTCGGATTAGATCTCCTTCCAGACACTCAGCCCATCTCCATCCCTCCTTACATAATGGCTCCACCTGAGCTTAAGGAGTTGAAGGAGCAGCTAAAGGATCTTCTTGATAAGGGTTTTATCATACCCAACAGCTCTCCCTAGGGTGCTCCAGTGTTATTCGTACGTAAGAAGGATGGTACCCTCAGAATGTGCATAGATTACTGTCAGCTGAACAAGGTCAGAGTTAAGAAAAAGTACCCTCTACCTAGAATTGACGATCTGTTTGACCAACTTCAGGGAGCTAGTTGTTTCTCAAAAATCGATCTCAGGTTGGGGTACCATCAGTTAAGGGTTAGAGAGAGTGATATACCGAAAACAGCTTTCAGAACTAGGTATGGTCACTACGAATTTATGGTGATATCTTTCGGGTTAACAAACGCTCCAGCAGCTTTCATGGATTTAATGAACAGAGTCTTAAAGCATTATCTGGATATGTTCGTCATTGTATTTATCGACGACATTCAGGTATACTCCAGAAATTAGGAAGAGCATACTAATCACCTAAGATTAGCATTACAGACCCTCAGAGATCACCAGTTATTCACCAAGTTTAGCAAGTGTGAATTTTGATTGAAGTCTGTGACTTTCTTGGGTCATGTGGTCTCAGGTGAGGGAATACAGGTAGATCCTCACAATATTATAGCAGTGAAGGATTGGCCCAAACCTACCTCTCCTACTGAAATCAGGAGTTTCCTAGGCTTAGCTGGATATTACCGACGATTTGTGGAAGGTTTCTCCTCCATAGCATCTCCTCTAACTAAGTTAACTCAGAAGAAGGTGAAATTTCAGTGGCCAGATGAGTGTGAGAAGAGTTTCCAGGAGTTGAAGACTCAAATCACTACTGCTCCGGTTCTGACCTTGCCAGAAGGGACAAATGGATTGGTTGTTTATTGTAACGCTTCCAGAGTTGTACTCGGTTACGTTCTGATGCAGCGGGGCAAAGTGATTGCCTACGCCTCCAGACAGCTCAAATTTCATGAGGAGAATTATCCAACTCATGACTTGGAGTTGGCAGCGGTGGTGTTTGCGCTAAAAATATGGAGGCATTACTTATATGAAGCTCACATAGATGTAATTACAGATCATAAGAGTCTTCAGTATGAGCTGATTCAGAAGGATCTAAATTTGCTTCAGAGAAGGTGGTTGGAGTTACTAAAAGATTATGACAGGAGTGTACTGTACCACCCGGGCAAAGCCAATATTGTGGCTGACACCCTAAGCAGACGTTCTATGGGGAGTGTGACACATATCGAGGAAAACAAAAAGGAGTTAGCAAAGGATGTTCACAGACTATCCCAATTAGGGGTGTAACTGGTGGACTCAGCCGAAGGTGGGGTGGTTGATCTTGCGCAGATTTATATGCCCAAGTGATACTCAAACGTATCATTTTTACCTTGTTTGTTGTGCAATGTGTATATAATATCATGTATTTGGTAATAAAATGCGAATTTATACTAACCAACATGATTAGCATTTGTTTTGCAGGATAATGTGATTTTTAGGAGCTAAAATGCGTGTTGGAACTATGTCGGAGTTGGACTGGGATGCGAGCGTGGAAAAGGCCTTGGATGGCACATTTTACAGTGGCTCCGCGATGGAGCCGTGCCACGCTGCCATCGCGGTAGCACACTGCCTGGGCAGAAATAAAATTGGCAATTTCCAGTGTGCCTGCGCGTCAGCTCCGTGGCACGGAGATAGGCCTCCGCGATGGCCTCCGTGCCACGTTGAGGCCAATTATCCGGACCCTGCAATTTCCAGAGAGGGTCCGCGTCCACGCCGTGTCACGGAGGCAGTGCTCCGCGTTGGACTCCGTGACACGTTGCTTGTTATTCCGGGAAAAATTTCCCACTAGTATAAATAGCACACTTAGGTTATTTTTAAAGGAGGTTTTTTTTAGTTTTAGTTTTTTAGCCTGAGTTCAGAAGTGGAGAGCAGGAACGTGGTTTTGTGGCAGTTGAAGAATAGAAAAGATAAGAGTTTTCTTCTCTTCCCTTCTTCTTTTCTTCAATTGTATGCATGATTAACACTCATTCTAGGATGATTAATCCAAGAATGAGTGGGTAATTCCTTTCTTGCTGAGGTTTTGAACTTGTGTAATGAATGTTGGTAATAATTGATATGGTTTCTTCTTCTTCTTGCATGTTGTTCTATTAATTCTTGTGTTTATTACATTATTGATTGGCCACCATTAATGTATATCTAAAATGTTCAATTTCACTCGAGAGAGCATGAAATTGGAAAGTTGTGAATTAATAGGGTATTGTTCTTAACTTGATTTGGGAAAATTGGGTTTTGATGTGCTTTCTTGATAGAAATATACTTGAAAGCCGTATTAGTCAATTTAGGAACCGGAATTGGAGTGTTAGGTCATAAATTGCATTGATCACAGAAATGTAGACGAATGGTTTATGATTCTAAAGTGAAATTAAATACGGAAGTTTTAATTTCTAGGCAAACGTTCTTGGCTAGCAATATGAAGAAGAGGATGACCAAATTATCATGATTATCAAGTTCATTACTCGTTCTTAACCTTGGCATGTGCATATCCATTGTCTAAATTCAACGTAAATAGTAGTTATTAATTTCAGTATATAATTATTTTAGAAACAAAACTCACTCAAATCTTGGTTGGATTGTTGTTAACATAGTTAGAAATAGAATAGAGATATAGTAAACTAGGCAGTTTTGCATATCTAGAGCAGCCTCCTTGGATCGATACTTGGCTACTTAGCCACTTTATTACTTGTTTGACCACGTACACTTGCGTGTCAGTTTTTAATATATACCGAGCAGCGATACGCGCGCGACCAAGTTTTTGGCGCCATTGCCGGGGAGGCTAGGCGATTTGTAAAATTGTGTTTAGTGTAAATTTACTGTATTTGTATTTTTATTTTCTTAAGTGTTAACAACTTGGTCTTAGCCTGTATTTTGCAGATTTTTATTTCTGTGAACACTGGCAAGGGACAAGGAGCTGGTGGAATCGTACTTAGAGCCAGAACGTGAATTGCACAGTCAACGTAGAGAAGCTCTTCGGAAGAAGCTGCAGTTGCTCAAACAGTCTATAATGGAGCAACCCAATCCACCAGTTGTGCGGGCAGTGTTAGTGCCCGAGGAAGTAGCAGTCAGGCCGGTTCGCGAGGTGGCAATCCCACACGCTAATAATGTACATTCCAGCATCCGCAAACCAGAGCCTGGGGGGAGATTTGAGTTAAAGCAAAATATGGTGCAACTTTTGCACACTAGCGGGCAGTTTACCGGTCTCCCTCACGAAGATCCGCAACAACATCTCCAGAACTTCTTGGAGATAAGTGACACTTACATCCCCGCTGGAGTGTCACCTGATTATGTTCGGCTCACCTTATTTCCATTTTCCTTACTGGGTGAAGCCAAGAGGTGGTTAAAAGCTGAACCACCCAACTCTATATCAACGTGGGATGATCTTGCAAGGAAGTTTTTGATCAGATTTTTCCCTTCAGGTAAAACAGCTAAACTTAGAAGTTAGATTCTAAGTTTTAAACAGAGGGAAGGAGAAAATCTTTATCAAGCCTGGGAAAGATTCAAGTCCATGTTGCGAGACTGTCCTCATCATCATCAGTCAAACGAGGTGTTGGTACACACTTTTATTGAGGATTTGGAACCCCACACTAAAATTTTGTTAGACTCAGCAGCTGGAGGGCAAGCGCTGGAGAAGACTTACGAGGAGCTGTACACTTTGCTCAACCGAATTTCACAAGGCAATCCGGAATGGAATGCAGATTCGTCAAGAGGTGGAGCAAGGAAAGCAGCGGGAGTGTTTGAAGTGGATGGATTCACAGCTATCGCTGCACAGATAGCTGCTTTGCAAAATCAGTTAAACACTCACTTCAGCAATATGAATTTGAACCAGCCTTCAGCCTCAGTCAATGCAGTCCAACAGATGTGGTGTGAAGTGTGTGGTAGTAGTGAGCATTCAGCTGAATGTTGTGGTGCAAATCCTGATTCTGTCAACTTTGTGGGCAATGCACAGAGGAATCAACAGCAGTTTGGTGGTGGCTACAACTCGAACTGGAGGAATCATCCGAATTTTTCGTGGGGTAGCAACAATCAACAAGGCCAGGGTTCAGGGCAGGGTATGCACAGAAACCAAGGAGGGCAACAAGGCTATCAGAATCAGTTTAGAAATCACAATGCCCCTCCTCCACTACCATCACCGACTATTGAGGAAATGTTCAAGACCATGATTGCCAACCAGGCACAATTGCAGGCTGACTATGTCAAACTGGCGGCCGAAGTAAAGAACAATCAATTGGCAACCAAGGCTCTTGAATATCAGTTTGGGGAATTTGCTAGTGCCCAAAATACTAGACCAAGGGGAGGACTACCTAGCGACACGGATCCCAATCCTAAGCAGGTGAATGCAGTGACCACGAGGAGTGATTTACAATTAAAGGAGGTGGAACCGGAAAGACCGCCTCAGAAGTTAGGAGCAGCAGATGTTGAGGGAGAACAAACCTCAGATACGGGGAAGACCAAAGAAGCTGAACCAGCAAGGCCTCCACCCCCGTTCCCTCAACGACTTAAGAAACACAAGGAGGAGGCGTGTTTCCAGAAATTCATGGAGGTACTTAAACAGGTACATGTTAACTTACCTCCTGTTGATGTCTTGCAGGGTGTGCCAAAATATGCAAAGTATATCAAAGACATCGTGGCCAACAAAAGTCGCTTGACTGAGTATGCCACGGTGGCTTTAACGGAGGAATGCACATCCCGTATTCAGAACAGGTTGCCCACTAAACTGAAGGATCCTGGAAGTTTTACTATCCAGCTGACGATTGGGCAAAGTATCCGAGCTCGTGGGTTATGCGACTTGGGGGCAAGTATAAATCTGATGCCATCTTCGGTATTCAAAAAGTTAGGGCTAGGGAGTCCTAGACCTACAACAGTGATCTTGCAGCTAGCAGACAGGTCTTTAGCTAAGCCGGATGGCATTGTTGAGGATGTGCTAGTGCAGGTAGGCTCCCTCATTTTTCCGGTAGATTTCATTATTCTGGATTTTGAACCAGATGCGGAAGTCCCATTTATTTTGGGACGACCCTTTTTGGCTACCGGAAAGGCATTGATCGATGTAGCTGCGGGTAAACTTACAATGCAAGCACATGACAAGGTAGAGGTATTTGATGTGTTAAAAGCCATGAAGCTGCCGGCTATACATGAGGAGCTTTCGGAAATCAGCGTGGTTGAACATGTAGAAAGTAAGCCGGCTGTTGAAGCTCAAGACCCCTTGGAGAGAGCGCTTACGCATTCTGATCATTTTGGGATGGAGAAGCTTGTGGAATGGTTCAATTGTTGGATGGAGCACCTAAATATCCGAGAAGACAGGAATTTCAGTCCTTGATGAGATCACTAGAGCCGTTGCCGAAACCGTCTGTTGAGGAGGCACCGAAATTGGAGCTGAAAGAATTGCCTCCCCATTTAAAATATATCTTTTTGGGGGAGGGAGAGACGTTACCGGTTATTATCTCTGCAGACTTGACAGAGGAACAGGAACAGGCTGCTTTGGGGGTCTTAAGGAAGAGGAAGAAAGCAATGGGTTGGCAAATGTCCGACATTCAGGGTATAAATCCAGCTTTCTGCACGCACAGGATATTTATGGAGACAGGAGCCAAGCCAACTGTTCAGCCACAGAGGAGACTTAATCCAGCAATGAAAGATGTGGTAAGGAAGGAAATAATCAAGTGGCTTGATGCAGGTGTAGTCTACCCAATTTCAGACAGTGAGTGGGTCAGTCCCGTTCAATGTGTTCCTAAGAAAGGGGGGATGACTGTAATCACCAATGAGAAAAATGAGTTAATCCCCACACGAACCGTCACAGGCTGGCGAATTTGTATGGACTACCGAAAACTGAATGAAGCCACGAGGAAAGACCATTACCCCATTCCTTTTATTGACCAAATACTTGACAGGTTGGCAGGGCAGGAATATTATTGCTTTCTTGATGGGTATTCCGGCTATAACCAAATAGCCATCGCTCCTGAGGATCAAGAGAAGACGACGTTCACCTGTCCTTATGGGACATATGCTTTCAGGCGAATGCCGTTTGGGTTATGCAACGCACCTGCCACATTTCAGAGATGCATGATGGCTATATTCCATGACATGGTTGAAGATTTTGTTGAGGTATTTATGGATGATTTTTCTGTTTTTGGTAATTCGTTTGCCACTTGCTTGCAGAATCTTGACAGGGTACTGGCTCGATGTGAAGAATCCAACCTCGTGTTAAACTGGGAGAAATGCCACTTCTTAGTGAAGGAGGGGATTGTCCTGGGCCACAAAGTGTCTAAAAAGGGGTTGGAAGTCGATCGTGCTAAAATTGAGGTTATTGAGAAATTGCCACCACCAGTATCCGTGAAAGGTGTAAGCAGTTTTCTGGGACATGCAAGATTCTACAGACGATTCATTAAAAACTTTTCCAATATTTCTAGACCGCTATGCAGGCTGATAGAAAAGGAGGTCAAGTTTGAATTAAACGATGAGTGTGTTGTAGCATTCGAAAAGTTGAAGCAGAAATTGATAGAAGCACCCATACTTACTTCTCCTGACTGGGAACAACCATTTGAGCTGATGTGTGATGCCAGTGATGTGGCTGTGGGAGCTGTATTGGGACAAAGGAAGAATAGAGTTTTTCATTCCATTTATTATGCAAGCAAGACCCAGAATACGGCTCAGAGCAATTACACAGTCACAGAAAAAGAAATGCTAGCTCTGGTGTTTGCATTTGACAAGTTCCGGTCTTATTTGGTGGGTTCGAAAGTGGTGGTGTACACTGATCATGCAGCTATTCGATACCTATTCAACAAGAAAGATGCTAAGCCCAGATTGATCAGATGGACCTTATTGCTACAGGAGTTCGACCTTGAGATTAGAGACAGAAAGGGGAGTGAAAATCAGGTAGCAGATCACCTATCACGACTGGAGAGTCGGTCGCATATGATGGAAAGTGATGACATTAATGAGGACTTCCCAGATGAGCAACTATTGGCAGTGGGAGAAGCAGAAGTTCCCTGGTATGCTGACATAGTCAACTTACTAGTGAGCGGAGTTTACCCCCCTGAAGCAACAGACCAGCAAAGAAGAAAATTGAGGCATGACAGCCGATATTATGTATGGGACGAGCCATATTTGTTCAAGCAGGGACCAGACCAGGTGATGAGAAGATGCATCCCAGAGAGTCAGATAGCAGAGGTGCTAAGGGGCTGCCATTCTTCATTGTATGGAGGGCATCACGGAGGTGAGAGAACAGCACATAAGGTTCTTCAGTCAGGTTTCTTTTGGCCGACCCTGTTCAGAGATTCTATGGAGTATGTCAAAATGTGTGATAGATGTCAGCGGACAGGAACAATTGGCAGAAGACAAGAGATGCCTTTGCAGAACATACTGGAAGTTGAGCCCTTTGATGTATGGGGCATTGATTTCATGGGTCCATTCCCACCGTTATTTGGAAATCGTTACATCTTGGTAGCTGTAGATTATGTATCAAAATGGGTGGAAGCAATAGCTTGCCCCAGGAATGATAACAAGGTAGTAACAAAGTTTGTGAAGAAACACATTCTCACAAGGTTTGGGACACCCCGAGCAATTATCAGTGACGGAGGAGCTCATTTTGTCAATGCAAGCTTCAAGAAATTATTGGCTAAGTATGGGGTGCGCCATAAAGTGGCCACAGCATATCACCCCCAAACTAGTGGGCAGGTAGAGGTGTCAAATAGGGAGGTAAAACAGATTCTTCAGAAAATGGTGAACACACAACGGAATGATTGGTCTGGTAAACTTGATGATGCGTTGTGGGCCTACCGAACAGCTTATAAGACACTGATTGGAACGTCACCATACCGATTGGTCTATGGCAAAGCATGTCATCTCCCGGTTGAACTTGAGCATCGAGCTTTCTGGGCTGTTAGAAAGCTAAATATGGACTTAGAGCTGGCGGGTAAAAAGAGATTGATGCAGCTCAGCGAACTTGATGAATTCCGCTGGCATGCCTATGAGAGTGCGAAGTACTACAAGGAAAGAACCAAAAGATGGCACGACAAGCATGTGGTGCATCGCATTTTCGAACCAGTACAGAAAGTTTTGCTTTTTAATTCAAGATTGAAATTGTTTCCTGGTAAGCTGAGGTCTAAATGGTCTGGACCGTTTGAAGTAGTGAGAATGACCCCTCATGGGGCGGTAGAACTGTGGCAAGAAGATAGGAGTGCTACGTTCTTGGTAAATGGGCAGAGATGCAAGCACTACTGGGGAGATGACCATGATCGGGACAAATCGTCCATCTCCCTAGTAGAAACTTGAGCATAAAGGCTGTCGAGCCGCGACGTTAAATCAGGCGCTGCACGGGAGGCAACCCGTGAAAAATATTTTTCTTTCTTTTTCCTTAGTGTAAAGTTTTTCTTTTATTCTATTTTCTTTTCTTTTTCTTGACTAGGCTTAGATTTGCGTTTTATTTAGTAAATTTTTTTTTTTTAGTAATTTAGTAAATTTTTTTATTTTTTGGTAGGGAATCTATTAATTTAACCAATTCTTCTTTAGTGAGATGATTTTCAGGTATACTGGAGGAAAAATACTTGGAATCGAGGAAACGAGGCGAGGTATGAAAAATAAAATTTGATGGTGAAACAGAGCACTGGCGCGTTGGCGCCGTGTCACGGAGGCAATGCTCCGCGTTGACCTCCGTGACACGTTGAAGGCAAATCTGGAATTTTTTAAAATTCCAGTAAGCCAACGCGTTGGCTCCGTGTCACGGAGGAGGGGCTCCGCGTTACCCTCCGTGACACGTTGCCCTTATCCCAGTGCCGGGTCACACCGGGTTTCCGGGTGACCCGCGTGTTTCCTTTAAATAAACCCCCGATTTTCGCCCATTTTCCCCCATTCCCTCTACCCTCCGCGACAAAAACACCCATTCCCCTACCCCCAAGCAACGTTCCACGTTAATAGGCAAGGAAAACGTCAAGTTTTCGTCGATTCTTCAATTCCAAGGTATGTTTTCATCGTCTAACTCAATTTTTTGGCGATTTTTGTCAATTTTGGGCATGTAAGGTGAGACATACCACCTTAGGTAGAAATTAAACATGATGGTGAATTATGTTGTGATTGATTATGTTCGGATTGTTGTATTTGGCATTTGAACTTGTCGATTATGTAAATAATTCGAAATTGATTGTAGAACTCTATCCTAGGGCTTAGGTTGTTGAATTTGACTTGGGCAACTTGATTGTTTGGTGAATTCAATGCCGGGGGGTGTTTATTATTTGAGATAAGTCATGGTAAATAGTGTGTAAATGTTCAAAGACGACTAATTCTCGAATTTTTGTGGGAAATTGCATAATGTGTGAATTGGTTAGATTGCTTAGATTAGCTTGTATACGAAATATTTTTCTAGTTGTTTTTAGTTTGTGGTTGTTTTGTTGCTTGTGCGATGGTTGAATTGTTGTCGATAGTAGGATTGGGTTAGCTGTATGAAGTCTGAGTAGTTCGCTAGCCGTTATGCTGTCGAATTTTTGTGAACGCACTAAGCAATATGTTATAGTTGATTGTGTTTGGGGTGTAAATAGAGCTATCCTTGCTAAAATGTTGTAAATATTGTTAAAGACTAAGTGTGGGGTAAATTTTGTTTAACCCGACCTTAGCCGAAGCTAGCAAGTTTTTAGCTTAACGTTGTGCTTGTTTGTGTAAATTGACAGGTACAATGGCCAGCCGACAAGATAAAGGCAAGGGTGCTTCAACCTCAGGCACCGGCAGAAAGAGAATGAGACTGGCCACTGCTGTCCCAGCTGCACCTGCTGTTCCACGCGGTCAACACCGCCGATACGGGACACGATGGGTCACTGATGAAGGGAAGAAATGGTACGCAAAGCATAAGGAGAACAAGTACTTCCCGGAGGAACATATTGCAAGGGAACCACTTGCACAGGAGTTCCCTCGCATTGTACAGAGGATTGAGACAGCTGGGCTCAACTTTATTTTTCAGGAGCCCAAGGAGTGCAACCTTCACTTGGTCCGGGAATTCTACGCCAACTGGAACCCGACCATCAGGAGCCATACTATTAAAATCAGAGGGCAGATTGTCACTCTGGAACCCCAGCAGCTGAATGCCATCATTGGAGCGCGGGACACAGACGCCCACGTTCTCCGCCAGCTCAACATCACCCCACCGTACACCGACATCAGACGTACGTTGTGTGGGGCTCGATCCACAGCCCGATGGAGCAGACACAAAGAGAGGGGTTACCATCAGACTCTGCCTTATTCGCAGATGAACAGGGAGGCCAGAATCTGGCTAAAAATTATATGTTCGTGTCTGATCCCGAGAGTGCATATGACAGACGTGACCCGGGACCGTGTCTGCCTAGTGTATGCCCTTATGAAAGGGCTTGAGATTAATGTGGGGCGGTCATAATATCCGCCATGAAGAGAGCCAGACTACACCAGGGCCACAGATACGGGTTTGGCGGACTCATCACCACCTTCCTCCGAGGCCTCGACATTGAGGAAGAAGCCTTGGATTACATTCCGCAGTTGGAGCGGAGGGCCCTTGATGTGATAAAGACCAAGGCCCCCGACACTACACACGGACCGGTGCTGACTCTGGGCGAGCGACATGCTCGTGACGACCAGTATATGGCCCGTATGTTCGGCATGCAGATGCTGCAGCTACGGATAGGTGAGAGACCAGCCACCGAGGATGAGTTATGGCAGCTGGAGCTGGACTACCCCTTTGGCGAGAATGCCAGAGCTTTATGCAAGGTGGGGCCAGCCTTTGTGGAGCCGACTAATGACGACGTCCCTACTGATGAGGAGACACGTCGTGAGGACTCTGATGTAGAGTCCGATGACGACGATGGAGCCGATTCGGATATGGGCGACGAGGCCGCAGCACCGGATGAGGAAGTCGAATATTTCGACTGAGCAGGGAGTTCCACCACCCATATGTTGTGCTTTGTATTGTTGTGAACACTGGGGACAGTGTTCGATTTAAGTGTGGGGTGGGGAGTAGTTAGGTGCTGGGTCATAGGCTCTAAACTTGCTGTATAATTTTTCCTTGACGTTTATGTATGTCTGTGCTTTCCCTGTTGTTGTGAACTGATTTTGTGATCTATGTGTATATATTTGTGTTGTGGCTGATGATGTGTGTTTTGAAAGTTATGGTTGCCTCTGTAAATATTTTGTAAATTTTGTAAATATTTTTTTCTATCGATATGATCGATATTTTTCAAAATTTTTGCGAAAAGATTTTGCATTTATCAACATAGTTTGCAAGTATTTTCTATCGAAATGATCGATGTGTTGCAAAAATTTTGAAGTTTTATTTTTGGGTTTCTCGGAGTTTGTTTTCGGTTCTTTTACCGAGAATAGTCCCATTGAACCGATGTCATAGTTAGTGACCGTTCCCTATGATGGATGGATGACGACCGTCTTAAGGGAAATGTAGTCGATAGGAGTAGATGTTTTGTTTTTAGTTTCTTTGGTGGATTACATCAATAAACTGTAGTTGCTTATGGTTGCTAAAATTTCGTTGCGTGTTGTAATTGATGTTCGAAATGTGAAAATGATTCGGTTGAAAGCATGCAATTGTGTAAATATGTTGAGTTACCTAGGCTATAGAATTTGGTTCATGATGATTGAGGCTTAATCTTGAATTCATGTAATTGACTAATTAAAGAGTCTGTGAATGCATCTTGATTCGAGCATGTGCATGAAGTGTGAAGTGAGGTTTTGCTATTCCATGTCATTGTGAATTGTCTAGAACTTGCCTGGTGTGTATACAAAACGAAATGAAGGAGGTGTAGTGTTGGAAAGGATGTAGGCATTTCTTTGTTTTAACCATTAGTTTCCATTTTTTTTTCTTGTCAAATTCTACCTTTTTATATGTTGTATACCCTAGTCAGCCCGTTGAGCCTTTAGCCGATTTCTTTCTTTTGTCCAGAATTGTATGAACTAAGCTTTATTCCTTCTTTTCATTAGCCTTAAAGTCTTTAAGAAGCTCTTAAGCGCTTATAAAGAACAGAAAATGTTTCCCAAAGTGTTAAAGAGTGAAAAGAGTGAAAAGAAAAGAAAAGCAAAGTGAGGAAAGAAAAGATGATGTTGAAGAGGCACCCGTTGTAATTAAATGAAATTGAGGGTACATGAAAACCTTCTATTTTGTGTCAAGTGTGCCTGATGAAATGGGCTGTATGAAAGTAAACCAGCATGAATGGGAGAAAAAGAGAAAAGAGAGGAACAATGTCCATGAGTCGATGGGAATGAGTTGAAAAGGCGCTTAAGGATGCTAGCGACTATTATTGGCTAATCCAATATATATATACTAGATCCATAGCCCAGTTACAACCCATTAAAAGTCCTATTTGATCCTACATTGCATTTCTTTATATTAGTGGAGTAATACACTAAGGGCAAGCCTATGGGTCATGACATGATGCATGTGAATTCTTTTGGGAGAGAGAGTGAAATTAATTTTTATATGCCCCTACTTGCATGTTTGTGTGCTGCATGAACATAAAAAGGGGAAGTTTCTCTCGAGTTGTGAGGGTACATGCTTGATGAAAGATTGATTTTCGTGTCGGATTTCTTGATTAGTTGATTTGCATGAGTTTGCCGATATCAAGAATCAATTCTTAAAAGTCTAGGAAGCCTCGATGTATTAAGGTCATTGTCTTGTACGACCAAGCATGTTTTCTTGATGATTTGCAAAAAATCGAATAATCGGTATGACCGTAACGTAAATGGTTGCACCAAAGTGACAAAGGTTGAGATGTGATGTGCATGATTTGTGTATGTGTTGTTCGAGGATGAACAAGGATTTAAGTGTGGGGTAAGTGATCTTGGGCAGATTTATATGCCCAAGTGATACTCAAACGTATCATTTTTACCTTGTTTGTTGTGCAATGTGTATATAATATCATGTATTTGGTAATAAAATGTGAATTTATACTAACCAACATGATTAGCATTTGTTTTGCAGGATAATGTGATTTTTAGGAGCTAAAATGCGTGTTGGAACTATGTCGGAGTTGGACTGGGATGCGAGCGTGGAAAAGGCCTTGGATGGCACATTTTACAGTGGCTCCGCGATGGAGCCGTGCCAAGCTGCCATCGCGGTAGCACACTGCCTGGGCAGAAATAAAATTGGCAATTTCCAGTGTGCCTGCGCGTCAGCTCCGTGGCACGGAGATAGGCCTCCGCGATGGCCTCCGTGCCACGTTGAGGCCAATTATCCGGACCCTGCAATTTCCAGAGAGGGTCCGCATCCACGCCGTGTCACGGAGGCAGTGCTCCGCGTTGGCCTCCGTGACACGTTGCTTGTTATTCCGGGAAAAATTTCCCACTAGTATAAATAGCACACTTAGGTTATTTTTAAAGGAGGTTTTTTTTAGTTTTAGTTTTTTAGCCTGAGTTCAGAAGTGGAGAGCAAGAACATGGTTTTGTGGCAGATGAAGAATAGAAAAGATAAGAGTTCTCTTCTCTTCCCTTCTTCTTTCCTTCAATTGTATGCATGATTAACACTCATTCTAGGATGATTAATCCAAGAATGAGTGGCTAATTCCTTTCTTGCTGAGGTTTTGAACTTGTGTAATGAATGTTGGTAATAATTGATATGGTTTCTTCTTCTTCTTGCATGTTGTTCTATTAATTCTTGTGTTTATTACATTATTGATTGGCCACCATTAATGTATATCTAAAAAGTCCAATTTCACTCGAGAGAGCATGAAATTGGAAAGTTGTGAATTAATAGGGTATTGTTCTTAACTTGATTTGGGAAAATTGGGTTTTGATGTGCTTTCTTGATAGAAATATACTTGAAAGTCGTATTAGTCAATTTAGGAACCAGAATTGGAGTGTTAGGTCATAAATTGCATTTGATCACAGAAATGTAGACGGATGGTTTATGATTCTAAAGTGAAATTAAATACGGAAGTTTTAATTTCTAGGCAAACGTTCTTGGCTAGCAATATGAAGAAGAGGATGACCAAATTATCATGATTATCAAGTTCATTACTCGTTCTTAACCTTGGCATGTGCATATCCATTGTCTAAATTCAACGTAAATAGTAGTTATTAATTTCAGTATATAATTAGTTTAGAAACAAAACTCACTCAAATCTTGGTTGGATTGTTGTTAACATAGTTAGAAATAGAATAGAGATATAGTAAACTAGGCAGTTTTGCATATCTAGAGCAGCCTCCTTGGATCGATACTTGGCTACTTAGCCACTTTATTACTTGTTTGACCACGTACACTTGCGTGTCGGTTTTTAATATATACCGAGCAGCGATACGTGCGCGACCAGTGGTAGTGCAAAGTGTATCAGATTCATCCTTGATAATTGAAGTTAAGTCCAGACAAGATGAAGATCTGATTCTACTTAAACTTAAGAAAGCAGTTCTCAGAAAGGAGGTTGAGGTTTTCTCCAAAGGGGGAGATGGTGTGCTTCTTTAACAAGGAAGATTGTGTGTGCCGGATGTTGGTGAGTTGAGACAACAGATATTAGCTGAAGCACACAGGTTGAGATACTCCATTCACCCTGGTGCTACTAAAATGTACCGCGATTTGCGGGATATTTACTAGTGGAACGGCATGAAAAGATACATTGCTGAATTTGTAGCCAAGTGCCCGAACTTCAAGCAAGTCAAGGTGGAGCATCAAAGGCCAGGAGGCATGACTTAAGATATCAGTCTACCCATATGGAAGTGGGAGGAAGTATATATGAATTTCATTACGGGTCTACCTCGGACTCGCCGACAGTATGACTCAATCTGGGTAGTAGTAGATCGGATGACTAAGTCAGCTCATTTCCTTCTAATTAAAACCACAGACTCAGCTGAGGACTATTTTTCCATACTCTACATCCGAGAGTTAGTCAAACTCCATGGGTGCCTTTATCTATAATTTCAGACAGAGGAACTCAGTTTACCTCAAATTTCAGGAAATCCTTTCAAAAGGGACTAGGCACTCAGGTCAAGCTCAATACAGCTTTTCACCCGCAGACAGATGGGCAATCTGAGCAGACTATTTAGACTATAGAAGATATGCTAAGAGCGTGCGCGATCTATTTCAAGGGAAATTGGGATGACCATCTGCCTCTTATCGAGTTTGCATACAACAACAGTTACCACTCTAGCATTCAGATGGCCCGTTTGAAGCATTATATGGGAGAAGGTGTAGATCGCCTATAAGGTGGTTCGAGGTTGGTGAAGCTATCCTGACAGGGCCAGACTCAGTACATGAGGCAGTGCAGAAAGTTCAGCTCATCCGAGAAAAGTTGAAAACAGCTTAGAGCCGTCAGAAATCTTATGTCGATATGCGGATAATAGAGTTGGAGTTTGCAGTTGATGACTGGGTATACCTAAAAATTTCGCCCATGAAAGGGGTAATGAGGCTTGGAAAGAAAGAAAATCTCAGTCCGAGATATGTGGGACCTTATAAAATTTTAAGGCGTATCAATAATGTAGCCTATGTGTTAGAATTACCTTCAGAACTAACAGTTGTACACCCAGTTTTCCATGTGTCACTTTTGAAGAAATGCATCGGAGATCCAGCCTCAATTGTGCCATTGGACAGTGTAGGAATAAAAGATAGTCTCTCATATGAGGAAGTACCAGTCCAGATCCTTGACCGTCAGGTTCATAAGCTAAGGAATAAGGAGATAACTTCAGTCAAGGTTTTATGGAGGAATCAGCCAGGTGGAAGGAGCTACGTGGGAGGCCGAAGCAGATATGATGGCCAAATACCCGCATTTGTTCCCTACCTGCTCTAGCATAGTTTGAGATATTAGTTTTGACCCTAGAACTCAATTTAGTTTTCATGACTCAGTTAAGGTGTTTAAGTCTCTTTTATGTTTTTGAATGTATGTATGAAAGGAGAATTCAGTTCAGTTATGTATTTTGAAATGGAGATAGTCGTTCCGACTGTTTTGGAATTAAATGAATAGTATCTGGAAATTTGATTATTATTCTCTACTTTCCAACGTGTTTTCTAACATTCGAGGACGAATTTTTCGAAGGGGTAGATATTGTAATGCCTCGGAAACCCAAAATCTAATTCCGGGACTTAAATCTGGAAATCTGAAAAAGCTGCAAAAAAGCTATAGGACGACCCACCTAACGACTAGTTAAGTAACCCCATGACTCGTTAGATGAGCCGTGAGAAGGAGGTTTGAGATTTTGGAGAAGGGAGGGAGTGTACCCAACGAGGGACTTCACGAGTCGTGGTCATTGGCTACGACCTGTTAGGTCACTCGTGGTCAGGCCTGAGTAGGAATTCATTTTGTTGACCAGTGTACTTGACGAGTGGGGGAAACGAGTCATGATCCCTAGTGACGACTCGTTATGTCCCCCGTTATCAGCCTTACTTATTTTTAGCCAGTGTACCTGACGAGTGTCACAACGATTCATCATCTATGCCAATGAATCGTTAGGTGACTCGTTATTGGACTTAGACAGAATGAGACAGTATGGTCCACGGCTAGTGACCACGACTCGTTAGGTTCCTCGTGGTGACCTACTGAGGGTCCTAGGTAGTGTACCTGACAGGAGCAACCACGAGTCGTGGTCAGTCACCACAGCCTGTTAGGTCACCCGTTAGGGGCACTTGACAGTTTTTTCTAGCGAATCTTTAAGGGCTATTTAGTAATTTCCTACTCTCCCAAGCTTTAAACTACGTCGTTTTAGTAATAATTCCAGACGTTTTAGTGGGGGAAAATGGTTCATTCCTCATACCCCACTCTCAGTTCTCAGAAACATCGAAAGTTCTCCTCTCAAGAACCCTCCAAGCAAGACTAGGGCTTCTCATCTCTTAAAGCAATTCAAGCTTCTTCTCCGGAAGGACTCTAGTCAGGTATGTGAGAATTCAACAAGGGAACTGTCCTTCCCTTGTGTCCCCCAAAACCCTCCCAGTAACTTTCCTATCAGTTTAGCCCTGAGTTCTTCGAATATGAATAAATCTTCATGTTGGGTTTCGTTAATTTCAATTGGGTTATCACCGATGTTTATTACTCATATGATATTCATTAATTCATAAGTAAATTGTTGTTGTTCTTGCCAAGATAATTTACAACCCTAAATTTTTGAGTAAAGATTATTGCGTATTTTATTCTGTCTATTTTGCAAAGTATGTTTGGGCTGAATATCCTAGTAATTCTTATTATATATATATATATATATATATATATATATATATATATGAGCAATTATTCCATTGAGGAGAATGATTTTTACCCTTGTTGGATGAAATCCCTTTAAATTCTTGAAATTTCATCATATTATGAAATTTTCGTGTTGTTGGAATGAGTTGTGTTCTATATTAGTTGTTTAGTAGTTTCGTTCAGTTAGAATGTAGAACCTCTTCCGCACTATTCAGAAAGTGTCAACTGATCAGTTTGACTTCAGTCTTTTTTCGAGGTGTCAGTGGTGCCTCTCATTTATCAGAATTATACTCAGAATATAGTTTTGGTCCATTAGGCAGTCATGACATTTTATATATATAGCTCTGACCAGCTCCAGGACCCCAGTTCAGTTTACAGTTTGTTTGTAGACGGTTACAATTCTTCAGATAAGCAGCTCTGACCAGTCTAGAACCCAGTTTTAGAATCTGGTCCGATAAGACTCTCAGGGTATTGTTAGTTATATGTCCCTGGCTAGTCTTGGACCCCAGTTTCGAGTTATCAACCTAGTAGTTCAGTTTAGGTTTTTCAGTGGGAGTAGGACTTAGCACCGAGCAGGCCAGAGTTCTAGCGCACCCAGGTTCCAGAACTACGTTGTCAGCGTAGGTTACAATATTCCTTGACCTAATTGGCCCCAGACTTTTGTGATCACCCATTTCATGCCTTTATATCCTGGCAAGGTATATTGGGTCCTACCGATGGGGTGTATACATCGGACTCCACGTCTAGCTCACGTGGTTATATGTCAGTTAGAGACTCTCCCACTAGTCAGTTCAATTCAGTCTCAGTTTTGACAGTTCAGATCAGTTCAGTGTGGTTTCTCAAACTTAGTATCTCAGACTTAGGGCATGTTTATGACCATCAACAAGGGTCATTATTGACCATATCAGCTATATTCCAGTTGTATCAGTTTTCAGCATTTTCAGTTGGTCATTTCAGTTCAGTTACTAGTTCTTTCATACTATTTATATCTCTTATTTTCTCGGTACATTCAAAGTACTGACGCATATTTTTATGTTGTATCATTTCATGATACAGCTTCAGGTTCCCAGACTCAGCATCGTTAGTTGTTGCGATTCAGATCCTCCTCTTCTGCAGCCGAAGTGTGAGTCCTCATCATCTGAGGGCCTTGTTTTACTTCTTTTTAGTTGAGTTATTATTTTTAGTTAGACTTAGAGTTAGTTGGGGGCTTGTCCAGTAACTCCTCAGTTAGATGGCTTTCAAACCAGACTCGATTTCAGATTCTCAGATATTTTAAATCTCTATATTCAGTTTTAATTTTCATAAATGCTATTATGTATTATTTCAAATTCCGTTGTGCATGTTTTACTTAGAATAGCAGTGTATGATAGACCAGGGGTTGACTTGGGGTCACTTGTGACTTCAAGTACCGTGTTACATTCAGGGTATAGTCTCGGGGCGTGACATCTCCGTACTCTCGGACCAAGTTGACCTAAGCATATCTCAAAAGTGGTGCAGAACGAGATAATTACATCATCAATAGGATTCCCAAGACCCATATTAAATGGATAAGTATAGACAAAAATATAGTCGGGCCATTTAGATGCAATGCTCTCGAGGGCACTAGGAGCCTCATGTGGAACTCTTGAGGGGGCCAACCGCAGTCTATTAGGATTGTATCAATATTAGCCTCTCATATCAAAGAATCTAATTCACCCATGAATCGACTCCTCTTGTAACTACGGGGTGCATATTGAAATTGTAGGAGCCAGGAATGTCTTCATTAATAGAAGGATCAGGAAGGGGTTCTTCTCTCTCTCTCTCTCTTTCTCACTCTCTTTCTCAACTTCCCCGCCTCCGCCCCCCCCCCCCCCCCCTCCCCACTATTTGGGATCGAAGAGGTAGAACTAGGCGAAAGGGTAGACATGGAGCAAAGTAAGTAGGAAGTAATAGAGTCTGGGCAATCAGGGTTTTCAAAGAATCATGGGCAACAGTTATGAAGCGGGAATAGGCGAAAAACGGCTGCAATATCTATAAGAAAGGGGCAGTTTACCGATCGTCCCCTAGGGCAGAGTGCTACATATTAACCATACACACAGTGTAAAAATAAGCCGACCAAAAGCGCAACGCTTCATTTTCTTAGATTAAGAGGAAGGAGCAGTCGATCTGCAGGATGTTTCTTTGCGGGTTTCTTTTCATCTTTCAGGAGCAGCTTAGCTCCGCACCCAAAAAATAGAGGGACCATCTATATGGGAAAAAATGAGAATGAAAGTGCATGGCACCGTCAGTAGGACCCAAGTAGGGTTATCAAGACCTTGGAAATAGGGCGACCCTAAGAAGACCACCTTCTATAAGGTGGTGACAGAGAGGGTACCATTTCGTTTCAGATGAGGATCAGCAAGGCATCACCTCGTTGACGTGGTGAATAAAATGAATAAGGAAAAGGATTGTTAGGGTGCCCAGATGTGCATACAAGCTCGTATGGATCTGTACAGGGCAGGGATGTCGGTTGGCACATCCCAAATGGCCAAGACACTTGGCACAAGGACACAGGGTATAGTACTTTAGGGCTCCCATGGTATTCCCCTATTAGCTTAGGCCTAAGCTATATAACTTATAAATAGTCAACCCTCCTCTTTCGAGAAGGCGGGATTCAGACGATACTCTCTCTCAAATAATTGTATTGGTAATACACTATTTTCTTAGTCTGGAAGCATTTTTCTCTTCTTTGTTCATCTTTAACTTAAGTTATTTCAAGTGTTCGATCTCGAGTTGAGGACAATGGTCCCGGGCTTGCTTGCGTCCGCATAGGAGACATCAGATTTGCTTTTCCCAGCTTTGTCTTGTGAGTTTGTATCATGATTACTTACTTCTATTGCATACTACTAACCAAACTGCTAGTAAATCAAATCTAAAATAAGATTGAATTGAAATACGTATTCTTGACTCCCTGCAAATTCAACTACATCGATTTCAGGGTAAAGAAGAATTATCATCCATCCTATCATATTTCCTGATGGTATAAAGTTAGTGAAGAGAAATAAATAAATAAATTGAACTTTAAATTTTTTCTGGAGATATTCATTTACTCAGAGAGACAATCAGATACTCTCTCCATTCTCATTTACTTGGTAAGATAAGGCTTGCATATCATTTAAAAAAATTAATAGGGGTTGCAATTTGACTAATATAATTCTATTAATTGATAGATACTTTTTGAAAATATATAATAATTATTTTTTTCACATTATAGAGTGACTTAAGTTAATAAGGGTAGAGTTGAAAAAAAAAATATCAATTATATATTGAGTTATTAAATTGATAAATATTTTTAATATACCTATTAAGCAAAGGGGGCCGAAGGAAGTAAGATGTTAGGAATATTTGGGAAAAAAAAATGATACTTCCAAGTGCTAGATGATTGTAGGAATGGAAAATAGGTTGTGCCAAGAGTAGTAGTATATTGTTAGGTTGGGGGTATGGCATGGTAGGAGAACTAATTAATGTAAATTAATGAGTAGGTTTTTCATTTTCAACCACAAGCAGATTTTCTTGAGCACATTTCCTCCAACGCCCATCCATGCACGTCACTTTCCAATAGATCCTTTATGAGAACATGGAAAATCATATCTTTTTCTACTTAACCTCCTACAAAAACAAGAAAAGCAGAATTGAAGAAAGTGACCTAACCACCATCCAACAACCAGAACTTGAATCATAAAGCTAGCCTTTTAATTTTGAGATTATACAGAGTCTGTGTTTTGTACACATACATTACAACTTTCTCTCTCTCACACGCACATAAAATAAAAAATTTAGACTTAGTACATAGCGAAGACTTTTAAACTATAAGGATATTACAATTAAACCATCGAAATAAGTCCTATTCTAATTGAATACTTCGACTCCTAATAAAGTATTTTATTTAGATACTTTCTAATCAAAATTTGAAATTTTCTTTTGTGTGCATAATTAAATTAACCATATAAAAAATGTCTATCTCCTTTAGTTATACACATTAACCTCAAGCGGAAAATATCTAGGGTTTTATGATTTATTAAGGCGAATATATATAATTAAAAATAACATATTTTATGTGGTTAATGTTGGGTTCAGGGTATGAAATGAAAAATGAAGGGACGGAGAAATGGAGGAAAATGAAATTTGGACAAAAGTGTATTTCTCCCTCATTAGACGGGAAGAGGAGAACTCTTGTGCTTATATAGAGACGCGTATTTTCTAACTCATAAAGAGTTGAAAAGAGTCTCCTCTCACGCCATAGTTGTTGCTCTGCTTCAACATTGGCATGTCTACATACCTAATTGCGGCTATAAGTTTCGAGGTTTCACCTTAGTTTTTCAATCAACGAAAATGAGAAATCTTTTTTTCTCTCTTCTATATTCTCTGCTTAGTTTTCAAAAGCAAAAATGTAAGTGTCAAGTGTGATTTTGTTCTGCCATTTAAGTTTATCGGAGTTCTGCAATTTGTATTGTCACTATTAGAAATGCTTTTTCATTCTTTTGGGAGAAAGTAACTCAATTCTTTGACGATAATAAGGGGGTTATAATTCCTTAAGGACACACAAGTAACTTGTGGCCTCGAAATATTTATTCTGCTTTCTTCTACATATTTGGTTTACATACTATTTTGTTTCTTCATTAAAAATAGAAATTGTTTTTGTGAACTATTCAAAACATAGATAATAACAGTTAGCTTATAAATCTTTATATATATAAAAGAAGATCCTTAAACCGGTGATCTGACACTCTCTTATTTCAGAATTCTTACTTATCTTTCTTTCTTATTTTTTTGATTTTTTTCCTGTAATTTTATCATTTAATTTATTTATTTATTAAAAATATATATATAAAAGAGGATCCTTAGGCCGGTGAACTCTCTTATTTCAGAATTCTTACTTATTTTTTTCTTATTTTTTTGACTTTTTTCTGTAATTTTATCATTTAATTTATTTTTAAAAAAACAATCACACTCCACACCTTTTCGGCTCTCCCCAAGAGTTATGACTTTTACTTTAAACTTCAATAGTTGCAACTTCGCCCGTAGACATTAAAATTTTTATTTTCCTAACTCATAATTAACATCTATGGTTTCAACAATCCTTTTTACCGCTCTTATCTTTTTGGTATTCAAATTTCTTTCACAAAGTCCAACATTAAAAAAATATTTCCACCAAAATATAATTATTCTATGCTATCAATTAATACAAAAGAACTACAATCCAAGGGCCGCATTTTTGGGCGACGCAAAGAAAAACAACACTTAGGCGGTTGTGGAAAGAGTATATCTCACGAGTTTAGTTTCTTTCAAATATTCGTCAACGCACACTTTGCATCCATCCGCGAGGCGCATACTCAGAAGGTTTCAAACAAATTAGTGACGAAACTTGAAGAAAAAAGAAAAATTTTACCATCATGGTTTATTTTTTCAACAAAACATGAAAATCAAATACCGGGAGATAGAAGATTGAGTGTCTTTTTTTTATTTTATCAAAGTATCTTTTTCATCATTTTGTTGTTTTCGGTTCCATAATTAGTTCTACCTTTTAAATTTTAAATAATTTTCAAAGTAAGTCCTTTATTATCTTCCTTTAAAAAATTTTAGTCTAATATTAACTCTGTTTTAACAATACTGATCGTCTCTATTTAAAGTTTAATTTAGTAAACTTTATTGTATCATATAATTTTAAAGAAATTATTCACATTTTTTACTTGTAATTTATTTTATGAATTTATGGATCCTTAGGCCGGTGATGTGGCACTCTCTTATTTCAGAATTCTTACATATCTTTTTTCTTATTTTTTTGATTTTTTTCCGCAATTTTATCATTTAATTTATATTTTTTTTAAAAAATTATACCACACTCCACACTTTTTCGGCTTTCCCCAAGAGTTATGACTTTTACTTTAAATTCAATAGTTGCAACTTCACCCATAGACATTAAAGTTTTATTTTCCTAAATCATAATTAACATCAATGGTTTCAACAATCCTTTTTACGACTCTTATTTTTTTGGTATTCAAATTTCTTTCACAAAGTCCAACATAAAAAAAAAACATTCCCACTAAAAAATAATTATTTTGTGCTAGGAATTGATACAAAAGAACTTCAATCCAAGGGTTGCATTCTTGGGCGATGCAAAAGAAAACAACACTTAGGTGGTTGCAGAAGAGTATATCTCACGGGTTACTTTCTTTCAAATATTCGTCAATGCATACTTTGCATCCATCCACGAGGTGTATACTCAGAAGATTTCAGACTTTATATTGATGAAACTTGAAGAAAACAAAAGAATTTTACCATCATGGTTTATTTTTTTAATCAGAACATGAAAATCAAAAAGCGGAAGATAGAAGATTGAGTGTCTTTTTCGTGTTTTATCAAAGTATATTTTTCATTATTTTGTTGTTTTCAGTTCCATAATTGGTTCTATCTTTTAAATTTTAAATACTTTTCAAAGTAAGTCTTTTACTATCATCCTTTATAAATTTTTAGTCTAATATTAACTCTATTTTAACAGTACTGATCATCTTTATTTAGAGTTTAGTTTAGTAAAACTTATTGCATTTTATAATTTTAAGCATATTATTGACATTTTTTTACTTATAATTTATTTTATAAATTTATAAAATGATTAAAAATTTATTGCACTTACAGGAAGAGTATATTTCATGGGTTTACTTTCTTTTAAATATTTATCAATGCATACTTTGCATCCATCCACGAGGCGCATACCCAGAAGATTTCAAAAAAAATTAGTGTTGAAACTTGAAGAAAAAAGAAAAATTTTACCATCATGATTTATTTTTTCAACAGAACATGAAAATCAAATACCGGGAGATAGAAGATTGAGTGTCTTTTTTTTATTTTATCAAAGTATCTTTTTCATCATTTTGTTGTTTTCAGCTCCATAATTAGTTCTATCTTTTAAATTTTAAATAATTTTCAAAGTAAGTCCTTCATTATCAAATTTTATAAATTTTTAGTCTAATATTAACTCTGTTTTAACAGTACTGGTCATCTTTATTTAGAGTTTAATTCAGTAAGCTTTATTGTATTACATAATTTTAAACATATTATTCACATTTTTTACTTGTAATTTATTTTTATGAATTTATGGATCTTTAGGTCGGTCATGTGGTACTCTCTTATTTCAGAATTCTTACATATCTTTTTTCTTATTTTTTTTACTTTTTCCAGTAATTTTATCATTTAATTTATTTTTTTTAAAAAAAAAAAAAGACTATCCCACACTCCACACCTTTTCGGCTCTCCCCAAGAGTTATGACTTTTATTTTAAACATCAACAGTTGCAACTTCACCCGTAGATATTAACGTTTTATTTTCCTAAATCATAATTAACATCAATGGTTTCAATAACCCTTTTTGCGACTCTTATTTTTTTGATATTCAAATTTCTTTCACAAAGCCCAACATAAAAAAATATTTTCACCAAAAAATAATTATTTTGTGCTATCAATTGATACAAAAGAACTCTAATCCAAGCACTTAGGTGGTTTCGGAAAGAGTATATCTCACGGATTTACTTTCTTTCAGATATTCGTCAATGCACATTTTGCATCCATTCACGAGGCGCATACTCAGAATGTTTCAAACTTTATAGTGATGAAACTTGAAGAAAACAGAAGCATTATACCATCATGGTTTATTTTTTTCAACAAAACATGAAAATCAAACCGGGATATAGAAGATTGAGTGTCTTTTTTCTGTTTTATTAAAGTATATTTTCATCATTCTGTTGTTTCCAGTTTCATAATTAGTTCTATCTTCTAAATTTTAAATAATTTTCAAAGTAAGTCCTTTATTATCATCCTTTATAAATTCTTAGTCTAATATTAACTCTGTTTTAACAGTACTAGTCATCTTTATTTAGAATTTAATTTAGTAAAATTTATTGTATTTTATAATTTTAAATATATTATTTGCATTTTTTACTTATAATTTATTTTATGAATTTATAAAATGATTAAAGATTTATTGGACTTACGAGAAGAGTATATCTCATGGATTTACTTTTTTTAAAATATTTGTCAATGCATACTTTGCATCCATCTGTGAGGTGCATACTCAGAAGGTTTCAAACAAATTAGTGATGAAACTTCAAGAAAAAATAAGAATTTTACCATCACGGTTTATTTTTTTCAACATAATATGAAAATCAAATACCGGGAGATAGAAGATTGAGTGTCTTTTTTCTATTTTATCAAAGTATCTTTTTCATCATTTTGTTGTTCTCAATTCCATAATTATTCTACCTTTTAAATTTTAAATAATTTTCAAAGTAAGTCCTTTATTATCATCCTTTATAAATTCTTAATCTAATATTAACTCTGTTTTAACAGTACTGGTTATCTCTATTTACTGTTTAATTTAGTAAACGTTATTGTATTATGTAATTTTAAACATATTATTCACATTTTTTACTTATAATTTATTTTATGAATTTATGAAATAATTAAAGATTTATTGGACTTACATCTTGAACTTTCAGATCTTAATATTTTTTCTTCTTCGTGCAGATATTAGCTTATGGGATATGAATGTCAATTAATTATGCATTGTGATTATTTCAGTTGCTACTTTACATGGCATATATATATATATATATTATAACATAACATACAATTTCGGTAAGATTCTTTAGGTGATGTATATATGTATTTGACGGGAATAATTTGAATTTAATATTTTTTTTTTACTTACTAACAATTGTTTAGAACTTTGTTATCCAGGTTTATTAGTGTTACTTCACTCCTAATTTTTTTTTATTTGACAAATTTCTCAATAATAATGTATTGTTATGGCAACATCTTAAGATCATCATTGACATATTTTTTGTCATGAATTTTCCCCTAGCTCTCCCTCTTAAGCAATTTTCCACCTGTCATTTTAATTTTTTTTCCCTTTCAAAATTCAATTAATTTTTAGAAACATAAACGTCTTCATTAAAGAAATAATCATTTTACAGTTTATTCTAATATTTGAAAGAGATACAACGTAACTTATAACTTTTATTTTGGAGGGTAATTATATGTCTTTCTTTATATTTTATTTTTGTTGTGTTTTTAAGATATATCAGTGATCAATTATATTCTTAATGTGAACTTATTTGTAGCTTTTCTTTTAACCGGCAAGCAAAAGCATGTTAGTGAATTTCTTTTCATATTTAATATTTTTCACATTGATATAACATTATAAAATACAAAACTATGATATTACATATTAATAAAGAACTACAAGTTGTGTTGAATTTTTGTTTGTAATTCAGTACATCCAAAAGTTGTTGAATTTTTGCTTGTAATGAAAAATTTATTGGTAATTAGTATGAAGGGCTTTACCCTTTAGTGGATCTATTCGAAATGATTTCAAATTAATTATACTAGTGAATTTTAAATATAACATTGTATATATAAAAAAAAATTCATAATTAATAGTGTTACTATTCAAAAGATAAAATTGATCAAAGAGTACTACTTCTCTTATAATTCATTTATTGTTTTTGAGATGTAGAATAGTTTGATGAAACTTATTTTACTACTTAAACAAATTTGATATTATTTAATAGAAACAAATAGTACGAGAATATCAAGGTATAATAATTATATTTTAATTATTAAGTGCCCTTAAAAAATCAATAATAAACTATCTCACGATCACGAGTTTATAAATTATAACTCTCTTTTTAGCAACTCTTTTGATTAGTAAATATTGACAGATTAAAATAAATTTTTTTAATAATAATTATTTATATATTTTAATTTTTTTAAAATTACCGTGCGATGTGCGAAAAAATTAGCTAGTTACCTAATAGATGAGTAAGAACACACACAAAAAAGATTCAAAATTTGAACCGAAAATGTCCAATTGAAACACTCTATTAGGAGTTAATGTGTTCAATTGAAACAACACTCAATTCGAGTATCTAAATAAAAGATCCTGACAAATATAAAAGACTGATTAAATATTAAGCCAAAAATTTACGATCCCACTATTAGAATTTCTTGCATATCTGATGCTATACATAGATCTTTATAAAATAAATTTAAATATGCTAAATTAATAATACGCTGTGTGAATTTCTAGTTCGTTGAGGGGTACGAGGGTCAATGCATCGTCTATTTAATTCGTTGTGTGAATTTCGACATCAATTTTTGATTTTTAAAAGATAAAATGTATATACTCATAAAAATTTCACAAAATTCACACACACACAGAGCGAAATATAAATATATATCCTGTTTCTATTTATATGAAAGTGTTTGATAGGTAGAAATGATTTCTTATGACTATTTACCAATTGAATAGAAGAAAATAATTTTTTCAGATTTCTTATGTGTAAAAATGCAGATATTTTGTAAAAATGACATAAATTAAAAACAAGTTTGTAAAGGGTTACAAAATTAAAATTTTCAATTGACTAAGTACGCAGTTTAAGAATATAATTTTTTTTTTTAAAACTTATGGTTTAAAATAAGTTTGGCCAAGCTTTTCAAGTCAGGTTTTTTTGAAAAGTGCCTTTTTTTCAAAAATACTTATCAAAAAAATACTTTTAGTGAGAAGCAATTTGTGTTTGACCAATAAATTTAAAAAATACTTTTGAGTAATAATTAGTGTTTGGCCAGTATATTTTTCACAAAAGTGCTTTTTAAATAAGTGTTTTTGGGGAGAAGCTACTTTTTTTTTAGCTTCTGTTACTCCCTAAAAGCACTTATTTTCTCCCAAAATTTTGGCCTAACACCTTTTTTTAAAAAAATAAGTGTTTTTAGAAAAAAATAAGCATTTTTGGCCTCTCAAAAGCTTGGCCAAACAGGCTACTGGATATTTGTGTAGCTAGCTATAAATCATCTCATTAAAGGTAAAATGAGAAATTTAAAATAAAAATGTTACTAAATATCAAAAGATATAGTAATTTTTTTAAAGATAGACTTAAAAAAAATCATAATAATTAAGACTGAGGGAGTATATATATTATAAATTACATTTCGCATAGATAAAAATTATTTTCTAATTTGTTAAAAATTTGTTATTAGAAAAGAGTTTATTCGATTTCCCAAATAACTAGAAAAAAGAATTCCCCAAATAATATCATATAAAATGAGTTTATTAATAAATTTTAATTATTTAATATTCGTAGTCACTAAATCAAAATTAATTATTTAACAGTCTCATCTTAATTTACAATTTTCTTTTGACAATTAAAGAAATTAATTAATTAACAGTAACAACAATACCAAACAAAGGGTGACATGCAAGTTTATTCCAGTTCACATTTGGAATGTGAAATCATTGTAAAGATTTCGAAAGGCCAAAAATGTTTTTTTTTTTTAAAGAAGAGGTGTTTGATCAAATTTTTGGGAGAAAATAAGTATTTTTAAGTAGTAGCAGAAGCTAAAAAGGTTACTTCTCTCCAAAAGCACTTATTTGAAAAACATTTTTGAGAAAAATACACTTAGAAATACTTTTGAAAAGTTTGGCCAAACATTAATTGCTGCTCAAAAATATTTTTTAAATATATTAGCAAAACACAAACTGCTTCTCACAGAAAATATTTTTTTAATAAGAACTTTGAAAAAACACTTCTCAAAATAAGTTGATTCTAAAAATTTGACCAAACAGACTAACTCGATCCTTTGAGCATCCAACTAGTGATTCTTCCGGTGATCTTATTTCTTTCTTTTTAGTACTATTTTTATTATTAAATAATTATATAAGCTATTAATGATAAAATTTAGATTTTAAAAATATAATCAATAAGATTAATTTAATAATATTTTTTAAAGAAAATATGAAATCAACAAAAGAAAAATAAAATAAAACAGAGTAGGTGTTATTTCCTTTAATTCAAAAGCTTCACCTTTTCAAATTAGAAGAAGTTGAAGCATATGGTAGAAAGATTAAAGTGACGCGAAAAGAAAAATGCACGTAGACTATAAAGGTACTTTTAAGAGATATTTTTTTTTCCTCAAAAAAAGAAATGAAAAGCTCACTAAGGAGTATTTCTTTTTAAAATTGATTGGAGGAAATAAAGTTAGGAGCGAAGATCCCAAGCTGCTTAGCTTAAAGCACTCGATTACTTTAGATAATAAAAACATTTTGCCTTTAACTCGAAGTTATGAACACCAACTTTTTGCTACTCATCAATTATTTATTACAATACAATAATAAAAGAAGAGAATGACTATCTTTTTGCTGTTACATAAACTAAGTTTAATTTTTTTTTTTTAAGTTAGTAATACTATTTTCCAACGAATGATTCAATTTTTTTAAAATATATTCTCTTTTACACAATGTATAGAAGCAGGGTTCTTTTTATGAATAAAAAATGATCCACGTAAATCTGTGATCTCTCCATAAAACTAGATATTTTATGTATATATTTTTAAAAATTGGTATAATATTATATGTTGACACCCATACTACAAGAAGACTAGATGGTGCACTTAATTGAAAGATAAGTCATTTACCTTAGAGTATTTGGAATCAAATTCTACTTTAAACACACACATTTATATATATATTTTAATAATACACTCATATTGTAGGAATTATAGAAAAGTCTCTACAGAAGGAAGTTACTTACGATATGTTTCAAGACTTTTGCATGTAAAGTGCCAATAATGTACTTGTCTAAATGTGTTGATTTTGTGTGACGGGTGCTACGCGGTAAGAGATCTAATTTCAATTTCATCTTTAAGTTTTGTATTTTGGTATGACTTTATTATTAGTATTTGATAATGTGCCCATATATATAATTTATTTGTTGTAAATAAGCTTCTCCTTTTTTTTTTCTTTTTTTCTATTTAATCATCATTCTTCCTTTTAAAAGAAAAGTCAATATTTAAATTTTTATACTTATTTAACGCACATCTTTAACTGTCTTTTCTTTCGCGCACACCCAAAACTAACTTAGTTCCTTATGAATCGTTTGTTTTCAAAAATAAATTTTGCAAACATTAATAAGGTATGTATTATAATGTGAGAATTATGATGTATATATTAGAAATATATAAATTAATAATATAAAAATTATTTTTTGATCGATATATATGTTACTAATTACTATACAGCAGTATAAATAAACAAAATATTTTTACTATGATTAGAGTTAATTTTGTTATTATAGAATCTTAATTCATGTGATGCTAATATTCATATTCATATTCATATTTTATATTCTACTTAATATAAAATACTATATATATTTTTGTATTATGCATAATGCATATATTATTTATGAAGAAATGAAAAATAACAACCAAATTATTAGCTCATGTTGATTCTTTGTGTAAAGATAAACTTTCTCAAACCCGACCAAACATCATATTATTATATAAGTGGGAAACTTCTAAGTTGAAAGTTAGATTATCATTTTGTCCCTTTACTAAATTAAAATTTAATTAATATATAATTAAATATTAATATTTTATCATATCATATCATATTTATATATTTATTACTATACAAGTGAAAAGCCAAAAAGTGAAAATTTAAAATTAATAAATAAATAAATATAAATAACTAAATAACAACAATAATAATTATATTATATTATACTAAAAGTGGAAAGCCCTTATCTTAAAAGTTGAATTACCATTTTGCTCCTGTAGTAAATTAAAATATAATAAAATATCTAATTAAATAGTAATATTTTTCATCAAATATCTAATATATATATATATATATATAAAAGAAATGAATAAAGTCCCAATTTACCTTCTTGTTTTGTTGTTGTTGGCATTTTGGGTTGGTATGAAATTTCCATAAACTTGATAGAAGCAGTTTCAAACCTGCAGATTAAATTTTCTGTTGGCGCGTGACTTATATTTATGTCTATCATGGTAACTTGTATTTTATGCAATTCTTGCACTTTTCTGCATAAATGTTGAAAAAAATTAGTTTTTCATTTTATTTAGGTGAATTTATCACGCTTTATACTTCATCGTCATCAAAGCATGATTTGTAAACTAAGATAACCCAAATGTCAGTTTAATCATTTTGAATTTATACTTATTGCAATTTTATATTTAATTATTTAATATGGATATACAAGTGGAAAGACCTTAAGTTAGAAGTTAGATTATGAAAATGCCCTTCGTAAAGAAAAAATATTTATTAAAAAAGTAATTCTAGTATATTAAATCATATACACATAATTAAGATGCTCTAAGCTTTAATTCACACAGGTTCAACTTCCACACCAAATATCCATATTTTCATCATGATATTTTTTTATGAATTAAATAGGTGAATAAAAGGCAATATAATTTACACTTTAAAAAATAAATTTAATCCATATTAATATGTCATATTACTAATAAATAAACATTTAATACAATAGCCTGTGATTTTTTCTTGCAAAACTAAAGAACTTTTGATATTTTTCAGCTACCTTTTAATTAATAATGAATTATTTTATCTATTCTATTCAATAGGTTATATAGATATGATTTATAATCTGGAGTAAGTTTATCACTCGCTGTTAGAAGAAACACTAAAGGAAAACTGCAAATTTATCAGGTAATTTCACTTTTTTTAAAATTACTTTTTATATATGAATATTCATAAAAATGTAATTCTTTAGAAAGTTAGATTTTACTGAAACGCTTGATATTGTGAAAATGTTCATTAAAAAAAATATATTTTTAAATATTATTTTTTATGAGTTTAAATTTTATACGTTATTTTTTCATTATCGAGTGATCAAGAATACCTACAAATAAATCTTTTAAAATGTAATATTTGAAATCTTAAAATAAGACATATTCCAACAAGTGAAGATAATGTGAAGGTGTAAAAATTATTCACACTAACGAGTCACCGGGTATATCAAGTACCACAATAACAATTTTACCAAAAATAAATAGACACGAAATTTAAAAACTCTTAATGTCCTTCTACAATAGAGACAATGAGATTTAGCCACACCTAAATTATTTTTATAATAATTATTAACACAAGTACACAGTTCAAAGTTCAAATTAAACTGATGTATTTATAAAGAAGTATGATATATTAACTTTTAATCCTCTTATATGCCATGTCTCATCATTTTGCTTGATTCTTTGCTTGAAGTTATTCAAAATGTTAATGTTTGATGTCTTAAATTTGTTGAAGTTGGTAAGAGCAATGAATAAATGAAAAAAATAATATAAGTATTCATATATTATATTTTAGTAATTTGTGCTAATGTTTTTCTGATTATAGAATTATAAGTAGTGGATATATAAAACAAGCAGTTGAAGATATAACCACACATCAAAGTGAACATACAACAAGGACGTTTATAAACATGTATCAAGTAACATATCAATATATTACATGTTTGCACCTAATAACATTAAAATGTAACTAATTATACATTTTACCAATCTAACTAAATTTAGTTGTTCTATTTTACAAGTTCAAATAATATTTAATCATCTGTAGTTTAATAAAAAAGTTATTCGAACAAGTTAATTATTCATCTATTTCAACTTGTACTTTTTCATTTTAAATTTTATGTTATCCATTATACTATAATTTTGATATAATACATACCATATATACAATTTACATGGAACACACGTACAACGCACGTGTTCAAAACTGGTACATACATACACACATTAATACGGAAGAGTTTATTCTCTTCTGACCCAAACCAAATGGCACGTAACAAATTAGTGTGTGGGGAATTTGACGGAGCTGGAGCTCCGTTAACGGGAGGAACATAACAATGTTCCACTTGACTAACAGTGAGGACTATATTGGTCCAAAAAACAAAATGAATGACAGAATTGTGCTATTTATAATAGTTTTAGAGAAAATTTGATCCTCTTCTGATTTTGAAATACATATAGATCACCGGCGACACGACACGACGCGTAAAATTGGAAAAGAGAAGGGGAGAGAGGCATTAATAAATTCAAAGCAGCAGCATGGAGCGCTGCGGTAAATCATTTTAACTCCGTTAACCGAGAGCAACCGTTCCCCCATTCCCACATCCCTTTCGCTTCAAGTCTTCACCATTTTTGCAGCTACTTTCCTACTTTTCTTCTTCGGAGTGTTTCAGATCACCTACTCTCTCTCTCCCTTATCAATTCCGTTACAATTGGCTTTCACCAGAACTGGAGGATTGCGCGATTTCATCTTTGGAGTTTGAATATCTGTAAGCAATCATTGGATTTGATTTTTCTTTATTAGTCCTTCTTTTTGTTGTTGCTTTGTCGTATGATTGCTTCATCACTTTATTCAACTAGATTTTTTGCATCTGAAATTGGACTTTCAGTTGACGATTTTTTACGGACGCGATTTCTCTGATTCAAGCTTATAACTACTACCACAGCGCATCCAGAATTTGAAATCAGTCGACGCAAAGTGATACGTATGTGTGATCAAGTGAGTGAGTGAGTGAGTGAGAGAGATAGATCCGCCTCAGTTTACTACTACGCCTAATAACGTTCTTCTTACAAGTGTTTAAGATCACGTACTATCCGTTCCACCACCTACTTTCACCAAATCGAATCAAATTCTGATTTGTTATTCTGAGTTTGAGTATTTGCAATTTTTAGGAACTTAGTAAAATTATATCCCTCTTTGTAAGTAAGCACTGACTTTGATGTTGCTTGTTGTTTTGCTTTTTTTAACTTTTCTTTTCTTTTTTTTTTTTGGTTAATTCCATTTGTGATCACTGTCATCGGAGTTTTGCAGCTGATACTGGACTTATATGTAAATTTTGCACTAATGCGATTCATTCAATTCAAAATTTGCCTGTTGGCTTAACGCCTTAAAATACAAATGTGAAGATATAAAGCAGGTAATTATGTATATAGATTGAGTTAAGTAAAGCAATATTTTGATGTACCAAATTAGTTTGCACTCAGATAATCCGGCAGTTCAATTAATTGATTCTGATTTGGATCTGTTTAGTGGAAGGTATGTTACTATAAGCATCTGATTATGTTTCCCCAATCCATCCTTCTTCCTTTTTTTCCTTCTCATTTTTATTTTGTGGTGTTTACGGTTTTTCTTTGTTGAGTAACTTATTACTGCCTGGTCAAATCATGTGTATTGTATTACTATGGTTGCAGGTGAAGAATAAAATGACACACACACAACTAGTGGAGATTCAACCTCATGAACTCAAGTTCACATGTAAGCACTTGAAACCTTGCAGTTACTTACTTACCAATTTAACCAGGTGCGAAATTAGAAAAAAAATATAGGACGCGCTTGACATTTTCTGGCAAGTACTTTTGATTCCCTTCAATTGCATTCAGCACCAACCATATTGAACTAAACATATGAAAACAGAAAGCATCACCATCAGCCAAACCAAGAATACGTGCTATTTAATCGAATCAATATGCAGAGTTGGCTTTGTTATGGACTACTATTTTGAGTAGTAGTGACTGGTTTTCGACTACACTAAGCTGAAGAAGCCTGTTGTGGTTGCATATTCTTCTAGTATTACTCGGTGCTTGTCTCTCACATTGCTTGTAATGGTATCCAGAAGTACTGAGAAGGCAACAATTTAAGAGGTTATTTAATTTCTTATGCCCTACTTGGGTTGATGGATGAAAAAAGTAATTACTGGATTGTAACTACCTTACCTATCATTTATCACTATTTGACATTTAGCCAAATAAGAAATGTTTCTTACAACACCTTCGTGGTTCAGGAGGAAGACAGTTTAATAAAGAGTTAAACTTTTGGAACCGGCAGATTAGGATCCATCAAAAATGTTTGCTATTTTAAGTTGGGCTTCATAAGCACCTATTATCTCGTTTTTTACTTGTCTTGGATTAAAGGATGTGCTTCTAACTCTCATCTTTGGTTTTAGTTGAGGTGAAGAAACAAAGTTCATGTGCAGTTCACATAGCTAATATCACAGACCAACATGTGGCTTTCAAGGTATGATAATTTTTTGATGATATAAATAACCAGGCAGTCATATAAACTCTTTATAGATGAGATAGATGCACAGCTGCCCCTTATTGAGATTGAGAGAGAAGCCATCCAACTCTTTTTTTTTTTCTTTTTCAGGTGAAGACCACATCACCTAAGAAATACTGTGTCCGGCCTAATATAGGTGTTATCAAACCAAAGTCAACATATGACTTCACAGGTATATATAATTTCCCTTACTGATTCTGATTCATTGACAATGACAAAGTCAATTATCCTTGCATTGGAAGCATGCTTCCTTAAAGTGAGTAGTCATCTATGAGTTTGGCAGCAAAGACATTGCAGTAAATATATGTAGCTTCTGTTAGTGCTCCTGCTTACTTAAGATCAGTAACATGTGAGAGGAAGTTTTGTTCAACTAATTTTTCTCCTTTGAATGCTCATGCTTGATATTGGCAGTTTAAGGTTCTGGTGATTTGATTTATCAAGATGAGTTTACAAGATATGTCAAGTCAAATTTGACCCTGAAATTAGTATCTGTCTCATATTTGAGCGTGAATTCAAATACTATATAGTAAAACTAGTCCAACCAAGAAAAAATGTGTCGAACTTTAGCTCGGTGCTGGTTGATTGAGACCCTGGTCAAAACTATGTTTTTCAGTTTCTGATACTGACTTTATCTTGGGATGCAGTTACAATGCAAGCTCAGAGGACTGCTCCATCCGATATGCAATGCAAGGATAAATTTTTGATTCAATGCGCAGTTGTCCCTTTTGGAACCAGTGAAGAGGAAATTCCTCCCAGCATGGTAAAAATTGCAGTATATCATCTGAATCTACTAGTATTTATATTTTCTCATTTTCATTTTGGTTTTTGGCCAGTTCAACAAAGATAACGGAAAATATGTCGAAGAGTGCAAATTAAAGGTTGTTCTGGTTAGCCCACCCCACTCTCCAGTTCTGCAGCCAGCTAATGGAATTTCCAAGCAAGGTGCATCTACTGAGACTTCGATGCAACAGGAAAAATTTCCAAGTGGTGTTGAAAATCTTCCTCCAGCTCAAACTGTAAGTTGCATGCTATTGTTACTTTTTACTAACCTGTATGGAAGTGCCTTCCAGGATTTGGGTATTTAATTATCTGATAAAAACCATAGAGAATGTCAACTAGTGAATTGCTGGTGGGTTACGATTTTATCCTACATATTTCCGTACCTTTTGGTCAGCTAATAAACTATGATGACATCAAATTTTTGGTGCGGCTGGTCATTTGTCCTTTCGTCAGCAAGAGAAAAACATATTATCTTGACACATTTCCTTTTCTGAAACTGTGATAATCCAGTTGTAAAAGTTTTCTTCCCAAATGCAGGTGGTTATGAACAACAAGGACATTAAATTTGAGGAAGAATCAGAGGAGCCAAGATTGGGTAAAATTGCGGATGTCAAAGATTTGAACTTTGCAAAAAATACAGAGTCCAATATTGATGAGGTTGACAAACCAATATGTCAAGTATATGTAAAAGAAGTTTATATAATGACAACTTTTTGGACTATGACTATCTATTAAACAATTGCTTCTAAATACAGGTGGTTGAGAACAACAAGGATGCAGATTTTGATGCAGAAGAAGAGGAGCCAATATTGGCAAAGATTGCGGAAGATGTCAAATTGAACTCTCCTAAGAACATGGAATCTAATACCAATGAGGTTGTTAAATCAAGACATCTGAACATGGAGACAAAATCGTCACTGACCAAAGATGTTGAGGAGTTAAAGTCTAAGATAAATTCACTGGATTCTCAGCTAATTGAGGTTAGTCTTCTTGTCCTAGATTCTTGGTACTCCACAATTTGAGTATATTCGGTTATGCACTATCATGGCATCCCTCTATATCCTGCAAACCAGGATAGTGAACATGTGCTTGTTTTTGTCAATAAGCAACTGTTAAAAGCCTACAGAATTTTGTTTCTCCCGTCCCATCCCCACCACATGCACACCCCCTTGGCGTTGATTAATCAAGGATCCTCTAGCAATCTCGTGGCCTAGCATTTCTATATAAAAAAAAAGAGTTTGGAACTTGATGAAAATTTCCTTGCAGGCTGAATGCATAATTGCAAAGTTAAAAGAAGAGAAGCGAAGTACCATGAAAGACATGGAAAATTTGAAGCAAGAATTGGTTAGTGACTAAAACTCTCTGCCTGTCTCTCTTCTTTGTAGTCTTTGTGGTATATCTAGTGTGTTTCTCTTTGTAAAGATATGGCACTTACGCGTAACTCAACCTCAAAAGCTAGCTCATGAGGGGAGGATTTCAAAGTCCATATAAGCAAACCACCAGTCCATTCCTGACCAATGTGCAACTCTAACACACTCTAACACCCCCTTTCACGCCCAGGCACGACCGGAGCGTGGATCGGGAGCCCAAATGGGAATAGACCTGGTCTGATGCCATGTAAAGATATGGCACCTGAGTCTAATTCAACCTCAAAAGCTAGCTCATGAGGGCAGAATTGCCCAAGTCCATATAAACAAACCACCAGTCCGTTCCCCAACCAATGTGGGACTCTAATCCACTCTAACACTCTTAACAAATTGTGCTGCTATTATCCTAATATCTCCTTAAGGTAAACCAAGTTGAACGAGTAATAACTCCTATCAGTTTGATTTCCTTTCTGTTAAAAGGGTGTTACCAGGTTAATGAGGAGTTTATTCTTGTTGATTTTTCTACTGCTTTTCCTACTGCTAACTGACAAGAATTGGGAACTGCAGAACCTTTTCACCTCCTAAAACTCAATTCTTAAATAATCAAGAATTTATTGAGTGATAACTTTAATAAGGACCATTTATGTGAATAAAGAAGTTTGATGGAGCAGTTAGGATGCTGATCCTATGTACATATAAACAAAGAAATGAATGATCCTGCCAGAGTTGCTTTAGAATCAAAAGCAGTGTCGCTCTTGTGCTTCAGGCAGAAGTGCAACTTCTCTTGAAGTATTCTATCTCCATTTTATGCTGATTAATGCTATGTTGATTTTGTTCTTTGGAAACTACAATCTATGCTCCTTTCTATTACAATGGAGTAGAGTCCTGCTAGATATTGTTGTCTGTCAAATCTCAAGGAAACCCAGCACTTATCCATCTCAAGCATAATCAGAGAAGAAGTTTGCTCTAAGTTCTACATTTTATGCTTTGCTTTGTGAGTTGAGGTGTAATTAATGTCCCAGAAAGAAATACATTTTCCAATCTTTCGCAATGAAGAACTTCTTAAAGAATATAAACCATAAATTAGTTTCCTCCTAATGAAAAACGATAAAGATTGTTGGCTATTCTGCCACCGTGCAACTAGATGCTGCAAAATGTCTAGGAAAATCACTTTCAGTTAATCCCGATGATGATTGAAATGTTTGTGAGACACATTACACTAAGTTAAAGTGACTTAATAATAAATTGAGTTCCCTTCGAAACAAAGAGACTTTCTGTGCTGGTGTTCTTATAAAAAGCTAAAATACTTTCAGCTAATTCTTCTGCGTACTAACGTGGGATCAGATAGACCTCAAGGCTGTGTCTGACTTTTAAAACTTTGAATCTGTCATTTCTTACAGGCATTACTAAGGACAAAGGGTGTTGGAAAGAGAGCTCAAGTTGGGTTTCCCCCGTTATTCCTTTGCATGGTTGCATTGATTTGTCTCACCATTGGGTATCTTCTACGTGCTTAACAAGGGATTTTGTTTGGCTTTGCTATATTGTAACTGTTTAGGAACTTACAATGTCTTCAGCATATTGACATTGCATCTTTTTTTTTCTAATAGCTGTCAACCTAACGAGTTCTTAAAAATGAGTAGTATGTAAAAGTGGAGTTCATAAAGTAAAAAAATTTATTCCAGTAAAGGATGGAACAGTTACGTACCCTGGAAGTACTTTGCTGGAGCAGAGCAAATGACAGTTGGGCTGGTCTAATTTTTCCTTCTCATTTCTTAATTGTCGTGTATTATCATCCCATTAATAAGTAGAAGTACCTTGCCATGTCCAAAATTGAATCTCTTTCACTTTTCTTTTTTCACATATTCCCTCAATTTTATTTTGCTGTCTCCAATACTAAAAATAGTTTTTTCTTTTTTTACTTGTTCATTTTAACGAATCAAGAGAGTTTTATTACTCTTCTTCCATATTACGCTTAGTATTAAATAACTACATAAAATAGTACTCTGGAAAGTTAAAGAAAGTAAAGAATGAGTTTTGAATCTTATACCAAAATGACTTTTAATCTTATGATTTTTAACATGTCATGGAAAGTTAAAAGTAAAGAATGGTTTTAAAAAAAGAGTTAAAACTGGCAACAATATAATTATGAAACGGTTGGAATTTGAACAAGTGCAGCATGATTCGAATTGTGGCCTTTAGTCATCTGGATTCTGTTTGAAGACTAACCTTTTTATTACATACAATCGAAGTGGTAAAAAAGCCCTTTTGGTCCGCCATTAACGAAATAGCTGCGGTTTATGAGAAAGAAACACATCTTAATGATAAGCCATTCGATAGCAGTCAGCTGGAAATGGGCATGAATTTAAAATCTTTCAGAGTCCGTCATGATTTCTCCCGTTACTAATTTGTACATTATATTATTCTTGCCATATAACAAAGTTAGGAGTGCATAGTGAAAGTCTCTCACACATACATTAGAGGTGTACATTCGACTCCCAGTCTTTCTTTTTCTGATTTTCCAATGTAATAAAAACTTTCAATTTAACCGAAAAGATCTTGGTAAGTTGTGCCTAAGGTAGTAGGCGCTATTGATGCCGGAGATAATAAAAATGTTCACTAGTTTCTGGAAGCCATTGTTATTGAGCATGAAGCCACATCAAGCTCTCCCAATTTGTCATGAGCTAATTCATGAAATTTTTTACTTGTTCATCTTCTTGAATTCCATAAAATGGACCAAAAGTATGCTTGACCCAACAGAATCCCTATTCCTTTTGGTGGGTCCTAAATATATCAAAAAATTAGCCCCATTCCCTTTTTATCACTCCATTGAACCCTATTCCTTTGCTTTCCTATATTGTAGCGATACTAGCTCTCTCTTTCTAAAGTAACCTTTCTCCCTGTGTTCTGAACTGAACTGAGGTGTTATCTTTTTCAAAGTGCCATATTAATGTTTTTCTTTTTGAAAAAAGAAAAAAAAAAGTACACGAACTAGCTCTAGCTCATAAATTAACTGCGCTATGCAAAACATTTAATGTGCCTACTCTTTCCTAATCTTCTTTGTTCACACTACTTAATTATAATCTACTATCAAATGGGTTTCTCTCGTAAAATAATAAAACAAGAAAAGAATATTGTAGAGAAAGAAAGAAGACTTTTTATTTCTCTTGAGGGATAAAATACAATAAAGAAGAATCTCTTTATTTATAGGGAAAAACAAACCCCTAACTTTTCTCCAAAGAAATAAGATTGACATTCATTATATTTAAATACACAAAAAAAGCTTATCTGATTACAAACTTATCCAATTTCAAGTTTATCCAGTCGCAAGTTTATCCAATTGTTGTCTTGTATGAGTCCAACACTAGTTAAGGGACCAGGTCCTTTGACTATTAATAATAAGTAATCAGACAACTGACAGTTAAAGTAGTAAAAGTAAATAACACATGATGTTTATGTGGAAATCTCATTGCTCAAGGGAGTAAAACCACAACCTACCATACATGATTTGTCAACAACTTCAGTATGCTCGAGCAACATAGATTACAAACTCTTCTAATCCATAGGATTAAGCTCTTAATTTAACCCTCCTTGCAACAACTCTATTACAAGGCAAAGCAATATCTCTATTGCTAATAACACTTACCAGTTAACTCTAGCTAGTACAACTTTGGCTAACTCTAGCCCTACAACTAACTACCTCTAGTTGATATCTTTTCTAATCAACACAAGAAGACTTGTAAAGGCACCTACACAAGCTTCACAAATGAAGAGTAGGTTTACACTTAAAGAACAGAATACAAAAGACCAAAAACAACAAGAACTAGAAGACAACTTCAGTTGATCATGAACAGGTCCCTTGTTGCTAATCGGGCTTTGAATCTTCAAGAACATCGACAAATTTTGCATAGAATAATTCACCCTTTTGTTAAATGCAAAAATAAATTTTTGCTTATTATCTCTATGATATATATATATATATATATATATATATATATATGTCAAAGACAAAAACCTAGGAGGGATCTCATTGGATAAGTACAATCATACTACAGTGGCTCTATTGCAGCTCCACCAACCATTGCGCAGAAAGTACACTTTAACATGGTACACCTGACTACCAGATTCAAGTGAACCGAGTCCCTCCAGGACTACAATGTTGCGAACCTGATTCCCCTATCAATTTGTCGATCATCAAAACCAAGAATACAATACCAATAAATATCCATAATATAATATATAACAATCCCTCTTGAATGTTCATCAATAGATAATATGCCTAGTTAAAACCTTATTAGACAAAAAAACTCAGTGAAAAAATTTTTAGTAAAGGAAAAAGAGTACACGTATCTAATAATATGCATTTTGGCTGCCTCATTAAAAATTTTACAAGAAAAATTCAGTGGTATAAAACTTTGTAAGGTAAAAAGATACAATGTGTATTAACTCCCCCTAATAAAAATATCAATCTAAAACTTGAATCTTCGCATCCCAATCTTGTGCACCATCTTCTTGAAAGTTGTAGTTGGTAAGGATTTAATGAATAAATCTGTTGCATTATCACTTGAACGGATTTATTGTATATCAATATCACCATTCTTCTGGAGGTCATGTGTGAAGAATAATTTTGGTAAAATGTATTTCATTCTATCTCCTTTTATGAATCCTCCCTTTAATTGGTTTATGCATGCAACATTACCTTCATATAGGACTATGGATACCTTGGTGTCACACTTCAGACCACATTTTCCTTTGATGAAATGTATTACTGATCTCAATCGCACACATTCTAACTTGCTTCATATATAACTATTATCTCAACATTATTTGAAGAAGTAGCAACATTGGACTGCTTTGTAGATCGCCATGATATAGCAGTACCTCTGTATGAAAATAGAAATCCTGTTTGAGATCTATTTTTATGTGGATCAGATAAATAACTTATATTTACATGACCAAAAAAATCTGCACTACTTTTGTTAGTATAGAATAAATCCATATCAATGGTGCCCTTTAGATATCACAATACATGTTTAATTCCATTCCAATATCTCCGTGTAGGAAAAAAATCATATCTCATTAGTAAATTAACAAAAATGCTATATCAGATCTTGTGGCATTAGCGAGGTACATAAGTGCACCAATTGCTAAGATATGGTACTTCAGAACTAAAAAGCTCCTCATTCTTTTCTTGAGGTCAGAACGGATCTTTACTCACTTCAAGTGATTGAACAACCATTGAAGTACTTAGTGGATGTAAAATTGTTTCAAAACCTTCTCAGTTGTAACGACCCGCCTGTCACTACGGGGAAAAATAAGTCAGAAACACCCATATCTAGACTAAGTTGTTGGTAGGAAGGTGTTGTGTGAGTGTTAGTAAAAATTTGAAGTTGAGAAATGACCTGGGTGCAAGAAATGGGAGCTAATGGTTGCGGGAGACTGCTGCAGCAGAGGGATAACTGTTGCAGCAATATCATTACCATGATTGGAGGCCCGCCATAACGGACTAAGAGATTTATGTCAGATTCGCTGTGATGGCATATTAGAAGCTATAGAGGATCTGTTGCAGTGGACGACGGAAGTTAGTAAGTGGGTTTTAAGTAGGATTTCAGGGGGTTTACCCCATTATTCAAAGAATGACCTGTTGAGAACTTAGACCGAATCCCCAAGAGCAGAGCAATTTTTCCTTTTCTAAGGTAAGAATTTCAGTCAATTCTCTTTACTTTGATGACCTAATCCTGTAGAATTGAAACGGGGATCTCTAATGATGGAAATTATAGGTTGAAAAATCTAAAACTTAAAACTAGGACAAGTGGAATAGATATTGGTAGGTATTGATTCCTAGGCCTAGAAGTGGGTAATTAGCACTTCCTAGGGAGAATGTGAATGCATTAATTCATCTTTAAGATAAAATGAGACTTAGAGTCATAAATTTTGAACCTTAGTATTAAAGATTTGAAAGAGGGTTGAGGGAGTAGAAAACCCTTGAGTTGGATTGGAATAATCGTGGGAGGTTAGGGTATGATAGTCTAACTCTTGGGTAATGAATTGAACCGTGGTAAGGGGTAGAATTGGTGGAGTTTAAATTTCAAGACCCTTATTCGAAGAGTAAATAATAAGTTACTCTAAATTTGTTGTTGTAGATTTTGAATGTTCAGAAGCGCTGAGGAAAGGCAAGGCTCCAGCAGAGTGGTTGTTATTCAAATCCTTCAGTCGAGGTAGGTTATGATTTAGAAGGAGTTAGACTTTAGATAATAGCATGTATTTGTGGGGAATGATTATGTGTGAATTGACCTCCAGACATTGCTTCTGTAATATTCCCTTGCTGAATAATTTTATTGTGAAATCATTACTTATATAATGTGAAAATCGAATGTTGAGAAGTTGTTCATATTCGTTTATACTATCTGAACATGATCCATGAATTATGTGAGTATTCAAGCGACGGAGGTAAGACGAGGCATCCTTGGGGTCTAATAAATAGATTGAGTAAACACCAAGATGTGTGAATAAAAGTGGATAACATAATTGTCCTGAGATGACTGGGTCGTGCCCGAGGGGAGCATTCGAGCGAGCAATGATGGTTGAATGACTCGTTTCCGAGGAGAGCATCCGGATGAGCAGATGAGTGGGAGCAGGTACCACGCCGTTATAGTACATGAATTTCTAGATTCCCCTGTAGGTCATGACTAGAAAGGAAGAAATAAGACCCTCTTGCATGTGTGTACATCGACGATCAGTGTTGGAGTATTCATAGTGATGTGCCGGAGGCGTGTGCCCGACATATCATCATTTATTACATTATTTAATTGAGTATAAAGAAATAAGACCGGTTTGGGAGTTGAGAACTTGAATGAACTAAATCTCTGACCATGTATTTTGTGTGTTGAATTGTTGATGTGTTTATGATGATTTGACGGTAATTGTAAAGTTAAGTAAGAACTCGTGATGAGTTGTGAAATATGTTGTGAGTGGTTCATTATATATTTTCAAGTGGTTATGGTATATTGATTGTTGTATTAATGACTGTGAGTAGCTTGGATGGTTGTGATGTGTAGAATGTTGGAAAAGAGTTAAAGGGATCTGTAGGTGTGTAGCTAAGTCGAGCTACTGCCAAGGCAGTACCGCTGCAACGAGATATATTCCATTGAGGAGAGACCGTGACAAGCGGTCAAGTGACTGCTACAGTGAGGTCCAATCCAGTGAGTAGGCCGGCTAATACTCTACACATATTGAATTCCTGAATGAGTATTATTTATTGAATTTTTGTTCTGAGATGATGGCATATTGTTATTTCGCTTATATGTGTTATTATTTAAGGTTGACTGATGATACCTACAAATACTGTATTTTATAATGCTACTCCTACACTTCTTTTCTTAGTGCAGACCTCGATCTTGAAAGCTCATCTCGACTCCATCTCTAGAGTAGCAGCAGATTCGTTGAATGCGAGTGGATCAAGATGTGCTATTTCGTTCCTCCACAGAAGATGTCTTTTGTCAGACATTGAGTTTATTTGATTTTTTGAAATTACTCCTTTTTAAACAGTGTTAGGTAGATGTCCTCATGTACAATGACTTTCAAGTTCTGGAGATGTACTAGACGATTTGATGATTATATTCTTTAACTTTATTACAACTTCCGCTAATTATTATTCATAATGTGATTTATTCGTATTTATTGTCGGATTTGGGTAATTAGTCGAGATTCATTTGTTCGCCCACCGAAGGGGATAGTGTGAGTGTCAATCACAACCATTTGGGTCGTGACATCAGTATAAGTAGATTGATGATAAAGATACCATATGCTAAATGTTCAATTTGCAGACCAATACAAAGTTGTCTTTCCCAGATTTTTCATCTCAAATTCTTTTTTTAGATAATCAATTGCCTTTTGAATTTCTACTAGAGTTCCTATAAGATTTATATCATCAACATAAACAACAAGTATAACAAACTCTGATATTGTTTTCTTATTTTATTTTCTTCATATAAGGATTATGAACAAGTTTACGAAACTTGTAAATGCTTCAAGCATTTTGAATCATTAGATATTTTTATATAAATTTTGTCAAGTGATAATATTCATTAGTATTTAAACGTGATATTTTCTGGTGTCTATGTCACACCCCGCCTTGGGAGTATGACTGGCACCTGGTGCCCTACTAGGACCTGAACTACTGGACTGCTAAGCCTAGGCACATCTGGTGCCTGGCTGGCTCTAATTCACATTTCTGGAAACAAAGGGCTATATAACGGCTGCAAACACAGCCCCCGGCCCATTGGCCTATAGCCTCCTGTACCTGTAATAACAACTGACCAGAACATGCAACTATAGGGAAACCTATGCGGGCCGACAAGGCCACCATGCTGTCTAGTTATCTGCAACTTAGCAATGAAATACTAGAAAGCTATGTGACCGGCAAGGTCACCACTATTGTCAAACTTATGGCCCCACACGGCCAACATAAAAGAAGCAAAAGTACTAACAGCTAACAACTGCACGACCTCACATGACCGGCTCAACTGACCACAGGGAAATATACAGACTGCAAGCCTCTAGGAATAGCAATAGAAATGATCGGGACAGGGCCCCGACCTACCCGTACTATACAACAAAAGCAACTAAACTACACCTCTAGAATTCAGTCTCCGGATGACAGGAGCTGAATACTCGACCGCTGACAGGAATCACGTAGTATCGCCTGCTCGTCTATGAGTACCTGCAGGCAAGTAATGCAGCGCCCCACCGGGCATCAGTACCGCTGGTACTGAGTATGTAAAGCAATAACTGAAAACAATAATGCAACTGATAAAACTAAAGTGGGAAGAAACAGATTAACTGTCTGATAATGTAAGTCATACCTTTTCTCATTTATACTGAAAGGAAATAGGGGTCGTACCTGGAGACGTATCATTCAACTGCTGATCTACTCGTATCTATCGTAGCATGGCATAACATAAAATAACATAACATAGCACACGCAAACCTTACCCAGCCCCCATAAGCCGGGAGGTACAACCAGCACAGAATCTACACCCCTACCCCGGTCATCCCATCTCCTATAATGGTTGTAAGCATCCCGCCGGTCCCCTGGGTATGCACTTGGGCTCGCTGAGCCCCTGACTATAACTGTACCTGAGTCCGAAGGACTCCTGAATCAACACCTGGGCGTATCCGCTCGACGGGGGTGTATAAAAGCCGACCAAGGCAAAATATGGGGAAACTGGCATCCCATCTTCGTCCCCTGTGGGACGGCATGCCACTCCGTAGAGCGACGTATCCTCGTCATCTGGCGGACGAGTCGATACAGCTATTAACCCTGGGGCGGTCATGGATGCTAGGTAGTCTAACCCCAAACAATACAACGGTCTCAACTAGTAATACAATACTGTCTACATATCTCACATGCTGAGGCCAATAGGGGCAAGGTATCGTATATACTACATACTGAGCTAATGATAGCAATCTGTACGTATATAATACGTGCTGAGACTGGTAAATATACATATGTGAATATAGTCTCCTGCCAGACTGTACTAAGGCAAATGCTATACAAGATAGTGTTTCTGCTGAAAACTATGCTGTATACTGAGTTTCTATAGTAACATGATTTACTATTCCTAACATGCTCTCTAACTTCATTTCAGCTTATCATTCTATTTCTGAGCTGTCTTACAGATACTACTTTGCTCTACTGGGTTTCGATTGAATACAATGATATACTAACATCTGGTGTCACATCGCATACTGAGCATACTGTGCAGTTTCTAATGCTTATATTAGAATCTATATCGTACTAGCAAATTTCACGCAAGTTGTAACTCGATACTTCTAATATCGTACCAACAGTCGTAACAAACGTAACACATGACTTCTGGACAATCTACTGGCCTTTAAATTACTGTACTGTATCAAGATTACTTAACCTGCTGAGGAAACTAACTTTACATACCTTATCCTTGAACTATTCGTCTGTCGGACGAGGCTCGACCGGTACTTCAACTGTTTTCTCCCAACTGCATTCATAAGTATGTCAATCAATACTAAATACAACTTTATTTCAAAAGGCAACGTCACTTTCGATATAGTTTATAGCCTAAACTTAGGCTTATCGAAAGACGGCCAGAAACTTGCTATTTTTCAGAGGTCTAGAAGGGAGAAATATTCACTTCACAGCTAGGAACACATAGACACTAATTTAGAGCAATTCCACTTACCTTAGCTCGGTGGCTCGACGATCCGTCGGCCGTATTTTATGAAACTGAATCCGTAGGAATGCTCTCTGCTGCTAAATACCTCAGTATCTGGAGTTAATTTGAATTTGGGCAGCGTTTAGCAGCGTAATCTGACGAAAATTATATAATTTCCTTCGTTCTTCCACTTTCTCTGATTTCTCTCTCTGTTTTCCTGGAAATTTCTAAGTATATAACTGATTTAAAATCGAAGTGGGCTTTATATACTTGGGCCTGGACAAGGCCAACGTGTCACGGAGCCAACGCGGAGGCTCCTTCTCTGTGACACGCTGCCATCGCGGAGGGGCTCTGCCTCGGCTCCTTCCGCGATGGTTCGACAGGTTTCTCGTCCGATCTTTTCCCGGGCCTTTCCCTAGCACGTATGGCCTTCAAATATGCTTAACCAACGTGCGAATAGATTGTCTAGGTGCCGGGAATTCTATGGGGTATAACATTCTCTCCCCCTTAAGAACATTTGTCCTCGAATGTACACTGTTATCTAGAGGACTATTTACTTACTTTCTAGAAAAATTTCGGCAGAGTTTCCCCTGTAATGTGGACTATAGCAAAAACCTAAAATGCAGAAAAGTCCAACACAGGCACTGCACATAATATTCTAGGATCCACTGGATAGCTAGATATCAATCTTTCTTTATCATTTACAGACATATAACCATAAGGTACTGCATAAGTAACAATACGGACATACCTGTCGCCTTACTAGGCCTGAAATAAGTGAGGGTATCTGGCTTTCATATCTTCTTCAGCTTCCCACGTCATTTCCTCACGGTTCCTGTTCCGCCACAATACTTTGACAGATGCAACATCTTTAGTCCTCAGCCTGCGAATCTGTTTGTCTAAGATAGCTACGGGAACCTCTTCATATGCTAATTCTTCTGTGACCTGGACATCCTGAACTGGAACTACTGTAGAAGGGTCCCCTACGAACTTCCTTAACATAGAAACATGGAATATTGGGTGAACAGATGCTAACTCCGGAGGCAAGTTCAATTCGTATGCAACTCGGCCTATTCTTCGCCGAATCTGATATGGACCAATGAATCTCGGGCTAAGCTTGCCTTTCTTACCGAATCTCATTACCCCTTTCATTTACTGCAAATTCTAGATTTCTGCGCCGTATATCTGCATAAGACTTCTGACGGCTCTGAGCAGTCAGTAAACGTTCTCGGATAAGCTTTATCTTTTCCTCTGACTGCTGAACAATGTCTGGGCCACTAACACTGACTTTTCGATTCCAAGACACCGCTCGGCGACCTGCATTTTCGCTCGTATAATGCCTCAAAAGGCGTCATCTGGAATTGTAGGCAAATTCAATTAACGGTAAATGCTCACTTTGGCTACTACCGAAATCTAGCACACACGTTCGCAACATGTCTTCGAGCGTCTGAATTGTGCGCTCAGCCTGCTTATCTGTCTAAGGGTGGGAAGCTGTGCTCAAGTTAATCTGCGTTCCCAAACCTTTCTGGAACGACTGCCAGAATCTAGCTGTAAACTGTGCTCCTCTGTCTGAAATAATGGATACCGACATTCCACGCAATCTAACTATTTCTCTGATATATAATTCGGCATAATCCTCAGCCGAGAAGGTAGCCCTTCTGGTAGGAAATGAGCTGATTTTGTCAGCCTGTCAACTATTACCCAAATGGAATCATATCCATGTTCAGTGCGGGGTGATTCTGCCATAAAATCCATATTTACTGCTTCCCATTTTTAGAGAGGTACAGTTATGTCCTGAATTACCGCCTGGTTTCTGATATTCTGCTTTCGCCTGTCGGCAGTTAGGACACTGGGCTACAAATTCAGCAATTTCTCTTTTCATACCTGGCCACCAGTAGTTTTCTTTGATATCATGGCACATTTTCGTCGCGCTTGGGTGGAGAGAATAGCGGGCGTAATGCGCCTCGCTTATAAGCTGCTGGCGATGCCCCCAAAATATCTGGAACACAAATGCGGCCTTTATATCATAACACTTCATCCTCGGTTATCTGAAAATATGTCACCTCTCCTTACTGAACCTTATGTTCAAATTGAACCTGGCTAGGGTTTCTATACTGCCGTTCCTTTACTTCCACTACTAATGACAACACTGCGACATTCTGTATTATCGCTCTGTTATCTTTTATTTCTGCTATGTGACCGGCTAAACCGGCTAACTAGTGTAATTCTCGGATCTATTCTCGCTGTTCAGGCTGCAAGTATGCCAACTCCCCATAGATTTACGGCTAAGGGCATCTACTACCATATTAGCCTTTCCTGGGTGATACAAAAATTTTCTCTCTTTAAGGCATAAACTACTGCAGCTAACTCCAGGTCATGGGTAAGATAATTCTTTTCACGTTTCTTCAACTGCCTGAAAGCATGAGCTATTACTTTACCATGCTGCATCAACCCTCTGTATCTCCTGGCGATACTAACACTGGAGCTGATGTTAACCTGGCTTTTAACTCTTGGAAGTTCTGCTCACACGCCTCAGTCTACTGGAACTTTGCTGCCTTCTGTATCAATTTAGTCAGAGGTGCTGCTAAAATGGAAAATCTTTCCACAAACCCTCCGCAGTACCCGGCTAACCGCCGGGATTGCGTACTTCGATCGGAGTGGTAGGTCTAGGCTATGTCTTCACTACTTCGATTTTCTGTGTATCTATCTGTACACCAACCTCCGACACAATGTGACCAAAAAGGCTACTAAACTCAACCAAAATTCACATTTACAAAATTTGACATATAACTGACAGTCATACTGGTTTATTATACCAGAGAATCTGACAAGAATCTACCGGTATAGCTAGAGCTTTATCTTGCCTTCTGACCGCATGCTAAGGCCACTTTTTGCTAAGGTAACCTTGAAAGACTATCTGCACACCATGTGCCCGTATCTGATAAGGGGGTCCTGATATTGATCATGAACTCTAATGATCTGGCTGCATAACCTTAAATAACTGAATAGTCGGGTTGAATGACCCGAATGTGGCAGTAGTCTAACAATGCTCTAACTGTTCTACTTGAGTGCTTATAGTTCGTGCATAACCACAAACTCGTGGGCATCTAATTGCTCTTGTTATTTTGCTTAAACCACTGTAAGGCTGGACTTAATCAAACTTACTCCCAGGCGATCAATCTCTGGATCTTCACGGGGAGTCTACTGATCCCCTGGTCTTAATAAACACTTGTGCTAGCGGGGTACTATCAATTTCTTACGCCTTGTGTGTATCCACTTGGATTTATACTGCTATTCTGGGGAATTCTCGGTCTTATGGGCTATTCTGTAAATACTGGCCTTCTGCTAGGGCTCTGTATCTGAATATCTTACGAAAACCAGCTGAAGTACTAGTCTGTCACTAACTACTGATGTGGACCCTTCCTTGGGGTACCCACGGGTATCTGACTGGGACGGCCGGCTGACTTATGGGGTGTTCCACATAATAACTGCTAGGTTGGCTAAGGCCGACTCTCACCTACAAGGCTGGGAAAATGACGTACAACCACTTAACATACTAGAACAATTCTGGTATTGCTAATCTCTGAAATTTGCCTATTCGGCCTCTAATCCTGGTTCTGGCACATGCACTACTGTTACCGATCTTCAGGGACACTTCTCTGCTAATGCAGGCGCCAGCTGGTCGGTAGACCGTCTAACTGCGCCCTTATCATCTAGCCATCTGTTTTAGGCCATTAACTCTGGTAAGCTCCTAAAGCCTAGATCTGACAACAACACATAAGTTTATTAACTTAATAACTGAGAACTGAGATAATTTCTATGACTTCATACGTGACTCACACTTAATCCGCCCCTTTCTCTTCTTCTTTTCTTTCTTTCTTCTCTTCTTTTTTTTTTTTTGGCAAGGGGGGTGCCCTGCAATGCAACTTGTATATGCTTTCTATTACTAATCGGTATCTGTGATTGTAGCCCTTGTAGGCAGCCACTCACAACATATCTATTATCTATCTATCTATCTATATATATATATATATATATATATATATATATATATATATATATATATATATATATATATATATATATATATATCAATAGCTACGTACAATATGTACCGAGTTCTGCGATAATACATAATCTCTGACATGCTCTGCTGAATCTCATATCGTACATGATACATTGCTTCTTACGGCCTAATAATATCTCCTGCCCTGACTTATCTTTTTATTGCATTGTCACCCCATTCTGAAAGTAACAAACATAGACATTTTAGTTATCGTCTGCTGTTTGAAATTCGCAACTCTTGCGATGTGGGGTCGACGTTCGAATCTTGTAGCCTTACTAGGCATATATTGAGGGCCCATGACTGTCTGCTGGGCCTTATCTCTAGGCTACACTAGATTAGAATTGTTGTATCAGTAACTTCTTAACTTTTCCATAGCGGACGTACTGTGGTATTCTGAACCGCAATCCTACTGTCAGCCCGAAGCTTAATCCTTAAAACGATACTCTATTAATCTGGGGGGGGGGGTAACCCTGATTTCCCCACAAAATCTGGCATTCCTGCTTCTTCCTCTCATCTTGCTTAAGCTGAACTCTGGGGTTCAAGGTACCTGCCTTTCGTTGCTAATGAGATTACTGATCAAGCCTCGGCCTATACTTCTTCTGGCGTATATTCAAGCCCATCTGATTCACATGACCTCTATATCTTTCGATGTCACAACTAGATCATAACTATAATCTTACAGGTATGTTTTGCTATCTGTTAGCATATATGGCGGACTTGGCCTTTTTCTGACTCAAACTTGACTATTATTAGGCATTCATCACTAGCAGGTCTGTTACCCCTACTTCGGGTAAGCTAACAGTCTTACTTTCTTTACTGGCTTGTTATCATAAGGGTCTGCACAACTTACGTAATCATAGGAGCTCTCTATACTTTCTAATACTTACTAGGATCAATCAACCCATCTTTACTTACTGCATGATTTGGCAACCCCCTCTCAAGTCTTATGCTCCTTTACTATACTGGTATCGAACTCAAGAGGTAGGAATAGCCCTTTTCTTATTGCAACAAGTAAAAGCATTTAACTGTACCATATCCGAAAATATGTATTTGGGATTCCTGCATTTCCCTCTCTTTTTCATACTTACCTGGTAGTCTGACCTTGTCTATAATCTTGATCAGATCTTATATAACTAATAAGTAAATCAACTCATATGTACATTATACTTCTGACTTCCTATTCTAACGTTATCTACGTATACTGGGAATAATGCCAATAAAGGTATCACGCTGGGAGGTCTCTGATACCCCCTCCTACTGCTGTAGTTATCATGTAACTGGCTGATGCTCTCTTCCGTTGCTATCTCTGATCTTCTGCCTGTGATAGGGTAATGCTGATCTGCCTTTGTATCTGTAATCAAAGAATACGGTAAGTTCTTAGGGACTCAACCCTATACTGTACCGCTCTAAAACACGACTGACTGAGAAAGAAGGGTAACCATCATATCATGCCTCGCAGCCTCCTGCCTATAGTATGTGGTGCAAAACACATCCATAGACAAGACTCTACTTAGCACGGCTTGCAGACTCCCTGGGACACGACCTGCTCTGATACCAAGTTTGTCACACCCCGCCTTGGGGGTATGACTGGCACCTGGTGCCCTACTAGGACCTGAACTACTGGACTGCTAAGCCTAGGCACATCTGGTGCCTGGCTGGCTCTAATTCACATTTCTGGAAACAAAGGGCTATATAACGGCTGCAAATACAGCCCCGACCCATTGGCCTATAGCCTCCTGTACCTGTAATAACAGCTGACCAGAACATGCAACTATAGGGAAACCTATGCGGGCCGACAAGGCCACCATGCTGTCTAGTTATCTGCAACTTAGCAATGAAATACTAGAAAGCTACGCTGAGCCCCTGACTATAACTGTACCTGAGTCTGAAGGACTCCTGAATCAACACCCGGGCGTATCCGCTCGACGGGGGTGTATAAAAGCCGACCAAGGCAAAATATGGGGAAACTGGCATCCCATCTTCGTCCCCTGTGGGATGGCATGCCACTCCGTAGAGCAACGTATCCTCGTCCTCTGGCGGACGAGTCGATACAGCTATTAACCCTGGGGCGGTCATGGATGCTAGGTAGTCTAACCCCAAACAATACAACGGTCTCAACTAGTAATACAATACTGTCTACATATCTCACATGCTGAGGCCAATAGGGGCAAGGTATCGTATATACTACATACTGAGCTAATGATAGCAATCTGTACGTATATAATACGTGCTGAGACTGGTAAATATATATATGTGAATATAGTCTCCTGCCAGACTGTACTGAGGCAAATGCTATACAAGATAGTGTTTCTGCTGAAAACTATGCTGTATACTGAGTTTCTATAGTAACATGATTTACTATTCCTAACATGCTCTCTAACTTCATTTCAGCTTATCATTCTATTTCTGAGCTGTCTTACAGATACTACTTTGCTCTACTGGGTTTCGATTGAATACAATGATATACTAACATCTGGTGTCACATCGCATACTGGGCATACTGTGCAGTTTCTAATGCTTATATTAGAATCTATATCGTACTAGCAAATTTCACGCAAGTTGTAACTCGATACTTCTAATATCGTACCAACAGTCGTAACAAACGTAACACATGACTTCTGGACAATCTACTGGCCTTTAAATTACTGTATTGTATCAAGATTACTTAACCTGCCGAGGAAACTAACTTTACATACCTTATCCTTGAACTATTCGTCTGTCGGACGAGGCTCGACCGGTACTTCAACTGTTTTCTCCCAACTGCATTTATAAGTATGTCAATCAATACTAAATACAACTTTATTTCAAAAGGCAACATCACTTTCGATATAGTTTATAGCCTAAACTTAGGCTTATCGAAAGACGGCCAAAAACTTACTATTTTTCAGAGGTCTAGAAGGGAGAAATATTCACTTCACAGCTAGGAACACATAGACACTAATTTAGAGCAATTCCACTTACCTTAGCTCGGTGGCTCGATGATCCGTCGACCGTATTTTATGAAACTGAATCCGTAGGAATGCTCTCTGCTGCTAAATACCTCAGTATCTGGAGTTAATTTGAATTTGGGTAGCGTTTAGCAGCGTAATCGGACGAAAATTATATAATTTCCTTCGTTCTTCCTCTTTCTCTGATTTCTCTCTCTGTTTTCCTGGAAATTTCTAAGTATATAACTGATTTAAAATCGAAGTGGGCTTTATATACTTGGGCCTGGACAAGGCCAACGTGTCACGGAGCCAACGCGGAGGCTCCTTCTCCGTGACACGCTGCCATCGCGGAGGGGCTCTGCCTCGGCTCCTTCCGCGATGGTTCGACAGGTTTCTCGTCCGATCTTTTCCCGGGCCTTTCCCTAGCACGTATGGCCTTCAAATATATTTAACCAACGTGCGAATAGGTCGTCTAGGTGCCGGAAATTCTACGGGGTATAACAGTCTAGACTACATGTCCAATAAGCTTTACGCTTATCAAGATGAATCATTTCACTTAATAATCATTTCTATGTCAGTATGATTTAATAGACGTAGAATTCAGATCCTCACAATTTTTTACAATATTGTATCAAAGATATTATTGACGGTATATCAATTGTATTGACTTGCAATTGAACACAACTCATTGAGATCTCATCACTTTCAATATTTTTCTTAGGTACCTAAGTATTTCATGAAGTTTCATGAAGTGTTATGTCGTAGGCTCTTCAATAGCATATTGTCTCCTTATTATGATCATTAGCTCAATTCCTTTTTTAAAAATTACTGTAATAGAAACTGACTGATCTACAATATTTCATGCATACTGTAGACTCTGTTCTTCAAGGATATTAATTTAATAAGAGCTTTTGCAACTGAAAAATAAAATTAATTTTGGGTCAACAAATTCTTCAGGCATTTGACTTGAATTATTTTTGAATGAGGATCATACTAATGATAATCCACAATACATTTCCTAGCTACTTATTTTCTCCCGCTCATGTTAGAAAAATCAACATATATTCATGATCTTCTTTGGAGAATTCATTTGTGTGCATCATGGTAAATTCATTAATCATATACATCACATCAAAAGTTATAAGATAAAAAATATTGGTTATTGACTATGAACTAATTGAGTGTAGGGGCGATTAATCATAATTTATTGATCAATATACAAGTATTATTATGTGTAATATATCATATCATAGATCAACCAATTATGCTTTGTTCCTATAAGCAATTATTCAGCTATTTATCGTGGACATTCAACACCAAACCAACTTGAATATTAACCAGTATTTCAAAATAAATTTTCTTGATTACATAATCTGAAAATTATGCTCTTAACTTAATTTATATTGAGCAGACAACTTTGCATATGTAAAACTACAGGTTGACAATAAACGCATGTGTGACCATCTTATAGATGCATCTATATCAGATGACAGGTGAACGGGCCCATATTCACCTTTTATTTTTTCTAGAATTTAGAAAATCTAGTCCTAACATCAGCTGGTATAATCAACTTATCATGAGAACAAGCAACATAAAAGAATTATTGAAGAATCTTCTAATTCTTCAATATATTTTGAATACTCAATTAACATATCATATCAAGATGACCAAAACGGTCATGTCAATTGATAGAATTATCTGTACTAGTAAACTTCAGATTTATCATGATATGTGTTATTTATTTTAATAAACTTCAGGCTTACTATGTCATCAATTTCATATCAATAAATTTCTGATTTACTGTAGCATGTACTTTCATCATGCTTATATTTATAGTACAAATCAGGTAACCTTTCATATACATATTTCTTATCCATAGTAATTTGGAGATATTTAATCTTCCAATCCTTTATAGTCTTAATATAATAATTATTTTTTTGTTGGTAAACTTCAGATTTATTATAACTTGTGTTCCGATAGTAATAATTTCAGATATTACGATCTAGCATGAATGGGTTATCATATATAAGCTCTTCTAGAGACTTCAATTTATTTATCACGATAAGATATTGATTGGACAATAGTGGTGTTATGATTCTTGTAGATAAGTAATTAAACTCTTCTGGAGACCTTAATCACTAATTTTTATTATCAGGTATTGCTTAGATACTTCTGATATCATGAAAGTAAATTTAGACACTATTGATGTCATGAAATAAATAGTAAATATTAAATTTTAAACTTCATTATTTCATGCTTTTACTACTTCGGGAGTAAATTGCTAAGTTTTACTATTTCATGAGTAAATTGTGGAAGTAGATCGAAAATTTTACTATTTCATGAGTAAATTGCAAGATTTACTATTGCATAGTTTTACTACTTCAGGAGTAAATTGGAAGTATTTATTGTGTCGAGAGTGCTTGATCATTCAATTGATTCCTTGCTGCCAGTCTATGCTTGCTATCATGCTGGCAAAAGCAGGAGTTTCGGTAGATTGCATATTTTACTACTTCAAGAGTAAATTGCAAATTTATCACTTCAAGAATAAAACATAGAATATTCAGAATACTTCTTTTCAATTATTCTTCCTTTTCTAGAGTGAGTCGTGATATCTTCACAACCAAGAGTATGTTCCTGTTTATAAATTTTACTAAATATTGTCATATTCACTTCAGGGAATAGATATGCTGTAACATTTATCAATAGTTCTCATTCTTCAGGAATGAAACATAATCATCTGAACGTGCCTTAATCATATTAAATTATGATAGTTTGAAACCTCTCTTAAAATATTGCTGCTTTGGGAGTAAATCGAAGCGCATATAACGTAGAGAATTTCTCTAATATATTTTTTTAGCTATAATTGTAACAAGCCTATAAAAATATTATCACTTCTAGTGACCATATATTTCTTATAAATTCTCATTCTTACTAATTGATGGATATGAAATTAATATCATAACATATTTTCACAAAATTGTTCTGAAAAAATAAATATATTTTAACAATATTGTTCTTCTAGAACAAATATAAGACATGAATTGAAAGTAAATTAATAAGTCATTCATCAGATCCATAAAAAAATTGATATTATTATTAGCAAAAACATATATATCAAGAAATACTAACCTTCATTTTTCTAAAAAAAATTTAATTTTTTTACCTCAGATCTTTTCAAAGTGAGTACTCAAGGTAGAGACTCATGTTAATAACATGTTATAAAATAATAAAATAAGAAGACTAGTGTAGAGAAAGAAAGAAACTTCTTATTTTTTTTGAGGGATGAAATGCAATAAAAAAGAATCCCTTTATTTATAGAGTAAAACTAACCCTAACTTTTTTCAAAGAAACAAGATTGACATTCAATATAATACAATACACATTAAAAGGTAACCTGATTGCAAACTTATCTAGTTGCAGGTTTATCTAGTCTCAAGCTTATCCAATAAACATCCATAATATAATATATTTATAACAGTTTCTTTATATTTAAATATTAAATTATATTTCTCTTTCACAAATAAATATAAAGAATTCATTAGTTAATCGGATTGTTAGCTCTGATTAGGAATGTTCATGATTTGATTTGAGTTGATTTTTCTCTAAAAGAAAATTAAATTTATTAAGTCAGTTTTTCAAATATTGAAATCAACTCAAATAAATTAAGTTGGTTGAAATTATCAAAATAAAAGATATAAATCAAATTAGAGAATACGGGTAAAGAATTGAATTATTATAAAGACGAACACCTAAATAACGAATCAAGAGTGCAAAAACCTAATATGTACCGTAAATTTTAACATAAAAATATACACATATATGTGCACTTATAATTTTATATAGGTATTTATATAGTCGATTTAATTTTATTTTTTCATTCATGCTTTATGTAACTTTTTATTATTTTTAAAAACTATATGTATGTATATTAAACTATATAAAGGTAAACGATAATCGAAAATTGGGCAGCGTCTAGAAAAAGAGAATGAATTGTGAAGGAATACTCCTGAAAAATGAAGTAGCGATTAGGTCCTCAAAAATAGAATAACTACTAAGCAAGCAGATCAAGTAGTAAAGAGAGTTTTGGCTGTCATGGAAAACTCCTCAGGTAATAATGAAGTTGAAGAGAATAACCAAAAATATTAGTTAAAGAAGAATCTGACTTAGGCCGCATTTGGACATGATTTGCAATCAGATTGATTTGAATTTGAAGTTTTGTTTGGACATACAATTTAGATTTCTTAAGCTATATTTTTTCTCATAAACATGAAACCCTACAAGTTATGAAAACTATCAAAATTTCTTCAATTCCTATACAATCTTACCAAATGAGCAAACCACAGTTCATAAACAAGATATCGAAATGTCAAAATATTCTAAGGCGCTGCATTAATATATCACATATTTTCATGTTCTTTTTATAAATAAATATTTACAATTATAAATTTTTGAAGACACATAATTTTATGAAGATCCACTATTCAACAACATTAGTAACTAGGTATATAATTCTTTCACATGGTGTGGACAATCTCTTCACACCGAGCATGAGTCTTTTTTGGTAAAAACTAAATGATGGATCTTTTTCTAGTAAATATAAACTTATGGGTCAAGTTTAATATTTTAAAAAAATTAAAATCACAATGTAGAATATCAAATTCTGCTTTTTGTAGAATTTGAGATTTGAAATCATGATCCCAAATTGCATATCCAAATGCCTACGAGAAGATTTGAGTACTAATTACCAATTCTAATTCATATTTTGAAGATGACAACTGTGAGTTAAACTTTTCTGAAATTAAGAATGACATTCATACTTTAACAAGAAACTAGAGTGTGTGACTCCATTGTCATTGATGCCTTTAAAAGTCTTCATACTGAAAGACCCAAATTAATAGACGCATACATCACTCTTGATTTGGAGAACAAAAGCGTAGAAAAAGTAAAGAGGATGTGGGACGGATGATTGATACTTTCAAGAATCAGGTCCTCGTGTTGAGTAATGATAAGTCTGGACTGAAGATCGAAAAAAAGAAACTTCTAGCTGCATGTTCTAGAGGACATTCAAAAGAACCTAGATAATATGATAAGAGTTGTTAATTTGGCTATTGCGGAATATAAATCAACGCAAGAATTTTATGTGGAAACTTCTTGCTCAAAGAAGTCAAAAACCATGATCTACCTTGTAGGATTTTTCTTTAAACTCTTTCACTAAAACTCGAGTCTAACTGCGCAATATGTTTATAACCACCTTTGCAACACCTACATAATCAGTTCCCAACGGTTTCTCCTCTACCCTCTTAATCTTCATGACCCCGAAGAGGGACTCTAACTCTTCAGGAAAGAGTTGAGGATCACCTTTCACCACATTCAAACTACACCCCTATAAAAGATATTTAGGTATTTTTTGTTTCAAGGTTGCTTTACTGGAAGGGTAGAGAAACCATCCTTAAGTTTCATATTCGGTATACTCTCCGAATCCACACTAGTGCATCACTAGTTTTTATTTCAAATCCAAGTGACAATGCATTTGAGTATATTAAAATTCATGTAAGTTCTTATTCATAGGTGTGAAGTGCACCTATTCATTGTTAAGAGGTTGCAAGCCTCTTTTTTGTGCTCAACTATCTATGTCATCTATCTTAAAGCATAAAAGGTAGTTCTCCATAAGAAATATCTTTTCGACTTATTGAGTCTAACTACATACAACCTGATTTCCGATGCAAAGGATAGGTAAGTGAACTCAATGCTAGAGCTAGTTCGTATTCCAAATCCATTATCAATTGCATTCTCGAGTTTCTTAGTCTCTCACTCAACATTCAGGCAGTTTTTGAAATCTTAAGTCATGCATAAATTGAGCATACCTTGAACTACATATGTCCTCACATAACCTAAAATATGTAGGAAATTTGATATTGGGGTTCACCTATGATTCTCCAAATATCATGTCACTTGTACTTGTGAGAGATAAATTAGCAGTCCGTCAAAATTGAATTTGTCAATTTTTTTTCCAAACCTTTCTTTCATCACTCCCAACCAAAAAGTAGTTGTTGACACCCAAAGTTGGCCATCACATTGTTAACTAACTTGTTGAGCTTCTTAGATTTAACAAAATACAAAATTCACTTATAAAGTCAAAAAGATTTTTCTATTATGTTGATGCTATTTCGACATTTCTATAATGGGAAGCAACCAGGAATGACTGGTATGTCACCTTTCTTCCCAGGGAATCTTCATTGGGTGATTTTCTATTCAGAATAGTAGAAAGGGTCTTATTTATCACATAAATAGCTGTCCGAACACACGCAATCCACCTTGAAACTTCAATGCTCTAGTAGTCTTTAGGACATGACTAAGTCTTCTCTCAATAACCCCATTTTGTTTAGGGTTATATGGAGATGAACTTTGATGTGTTATTCCATGATAATGAAACAATTTATCTACAATTATTGTTTAAAAAACTCAGGCCTATTGTCTAACTTAATGACCTTGATCTTCTTTTAAAACTGATTATGAACCATTGTTGTGAAATTTTCTGAGTAACATAATCACATCAGACCTGAGTTTCATCAAGAACACCCAACACATTTTATAACGATCATCAATTATAGTAAAAGAAATACTTCATTCCATTATGAGGTGCTTCTCTATAGGTCCCCCATACATCAATACATATCAAATTGAAGACATCATACGCTATGCTTGTACTAGTAAATGGTATTCTTGTTTTCCTAGCTAGAGGGCATACATCACAATTATGAATTATAAAGTTTTCTTTTTTATTTTTTTTTCCCTGAAGCTACTTATCTTCCTTAAGACTGATATTGGCACATTACCAAGTCTCTTTTGCCATCCATATTCCTGCATTTAACAAATGTTGTGTTGTTAATGATCTCATCTTCTTGTGGCACTACTTCTTCCTGTACTCAGCATGTAAAGTCCATCCTTCTCCTTGCCAATCTCCTTGACCCTTCCAGATAAGATATCTTAAAACGCAAAATCCAGGAAAGAGAATTGCAAAATATTTTTAGGCCCTTGTTATCTTTGAAACTGATAACAAGTTTGAAAAGTTGTATGAGTCCACCACCGTACTCAGGACCAGGTCCTTTCACTAGGTAGCACAGAATAAGAATGCACGAACAGTAAAACAACAAAGAAAGTGACACACGATGTTTACGTGGAAACCTCCTTGCTCAAGGGAAGAAAAAACCACTACTTACCACATAGGATTTCACACAACTCCACTAGATCTGAGCAACAATGATTACAGACTCTTGCAATCCTAAGAGATTAAACTCTTAATCTCCCACTTGCAACAATTCTATTACAAGACTTCAAAGTTCTAACACCATGACTATGCAACCCAGCTAAATCTAATGGAACATAAGAGTGATTCTAGCTAAAACCTCAACTAACTCTAGTTGGCAATCTTTCTGAAATCATTCAACAATTACAAAAAAAAGCTTACACAAACTTCATGTTTTCTAGCTATTACAACTCAACAAACACAACTCTTAACAATAGCCTTAGAACAAGAATGCAAGTGCACCAATTTTAGAGATAGTTACTGCTTCAGAGGACAGGGAATATGCTTGAGGAGTGTGTGTGTTTTTCTTCACTTTTGAAAACATACCTTTTGATTGTCCAAAAACTAGGATAAGTATTGGACACATCAAAACAAGAAATCAATCCCATTGGTCTAGTACATTTGACCTGCTGGGACAAGGCTGCTGCTCTGCTGCACTGTTGCCACTCACCAACTTTCTGCAGAAAAGTACTTTTTACAGCTGTAAAAAATTTTCTGCCCAAATCCAGCCTAAACAAACCCTTCAGGAGGATCGAAACGAGGGAACAGGTCTCATATGGTTTCGCCATCATCAAAACTAGCAGTCTAACAAAGTTAAATTAGAATGCTAGGACACACACAACACATTTTCCATTATTTCACCTTCATTCAACTGGCAATTCCCAATGTGACAGAGTCAATATATAGTACTACTATTTATTGCCAAATTACCTGCTAAATTGGCATTGGAAGATCCTTCTGTCAAAGCAGGCTTGTTCAATATATTTGTAAAATTTGATTATACTGTTCCGGAGTGAATACAGTCCTAACCACATTCTGTCTTGGATTATCTGTCATGCTTTCTCCAGAAGATGTTGTATTCACTGGATCAATGTCAAAGAATATTGCATTACTCTTCCTCTTGGATATGAAATAAGCTATAATATTATAGCAGGTCTCTCTTGTATGCCCCTTTGTCTGACTCAAAAGTCACAATGTGTTAGCTTATAACTATTCTCCCTCGTGTGGCCTTTCAGGTTGCAAAAATCACAATACATGTTATGTTTCTGTCCTGTCCTCCTCCTCTGACCACGAAAAATGTTGTAGAGTTAAGCCATGTTTTCATTAGAAGTCCTTCCTGCAATAGCCTTTTGGGAAGCTATTGTAGAAATGAAATCCTGGACAAGCATCCATATGAGAAGCCATAGTAGAAATGAAATCCTGGACAAGCATCGGGTAACTGAGAAAACTCTGTAGAGGAACTCAACGGACTTTCAGTGCCTTTTCTACTTCAAATCACCCATGGATTTCGAGACAATATAAAAAAGCCTCAGATGAAACAAATTCTAATTTGATTCTTAATCAACGAAAACAGTAGCTGTATTGATCTGCGAAGAAAGCTTACTATGCAAGAAAAACTGAATTCATACTATCCTTTTGATGAATATAATCTTTACATAGATTATGTCATATCTAGTAGTTATATAATGTTATATATTAGTAATTTAAAAAATAAACCTATAAAAATTAGTAGAATACGAGATAAAACTATTATAAAAAAGTAAAATAAACAACAAAATAACTATTATAAAAAAGTAAAATAAACAACAAAATAACTATTATAAAAAAGTAAAATAAACAACAAAATAAGATTATTAGACAAAATGAAGGAACAAAAAAAAAAAAACAATGTGGTCACACCAAATGGATGTCACATAAAATGAGACTTTTCATCGTTACATAATGATGAATTTAACAATACAATGCAATAAAATTAAAGTATCGATCAAAAAAAATATTGAATTTAAACTAACATCACAATACAAAACCATCCAAACAAGTTGTGACACTGCTAATAAAACAAACTCCCCTTCTAGTCTCATTCTCCCTATCACGAGCTACACACAATAGCATCAGTCAAGAGCTTGCAGGGCTGTTTAGCTGCGTCTCAGCACATCTGGCCCATGTTCTTCGCTTTCTTTTTTTTTTCTTTTGTCATTTGGGCCTTGCTAGTCTGGTCATCTTGGACCTCATCAGCTGGATCAACTAACAGAGTATTTCTTCTTCCGGAGATGATTGTAAACTCAAGTGCTTAGTGGTATGAGGAAGGCGTATTAAAGATAAAATTCACCCATGACATTAACAACTTATCACAATCAACCTAGAAATTTCCAAAAATGTGCACTGACTACAGCCATGATTCACCAGGAATTTTGTACCAAAGTAACTTTCCTGAGCAATGAGGATGTTACATCACTCTACATATCAAGAACCAATCTCTAACCCGTAGAAAATTTTTACAAGATAATTAACGTACCTATGCCACATGCGTTACAGAATATACACCTATTTGGTGTTCTGATAAATTACCCAAAAAGAAAAAAGATGATCAGGGAGAAAACCTAGGAATTCCCACAGAAATTGTCAGGAATGACCAAAAGCAATAACGGAGCTGAAAACATGATCACCCAAATGAATACACTTATCTGCAACATATGTACTAGACAACCCCTTTTTAACCACATGGAAACACTCAAAACCTATTAACAGAAAACAAAACCTCAAACCAAAAAACGGCCATCTTCCCTCTCCAAGGCCGAAATGATTTTCTGCAATCTGCATCTCCAGCGATGCAACTAGTGATCACTTGGTTCAGTCGGTGATCCTGGAACAAAAGGTACAAAACCTCGTCCACCGAAAACAGGACGCATGAATGCATTGTCAAATCTTCTCCAGTAATGATGCACAGTGTGAGATGGTGTTGATAGGAGCATCCGCAAACTGTGGGGACGGGGTACATTTTGGCCCAGATCAGCTTCCGAGTCTTGTGCACTGTCAAGAAGTGGCACAATGAAGGATTTTGGGGTCGCCGGTTCAGAAGAGATCATTCTGCTCAAGTGTTTTGGTGAGGGTAGCAATAATCTAATTAAAGGTTTTGTCATCAACCCAAACACCTGTAAAGGCCCAAAACAGAATGTAAAACAACATAATACCCAATGTAATCTCACAAAGTGGGGTTTGGAGAGGATAGAGTGCATGCGCTCCTTACCCCTCTGTGGTAGAAAGGTTGTTTCTAATAGACCCTCGGCTCGAGAAAAAAAAAATGTAAAAAGACATTCAAAATGTTCCACTTTTCCTCAAAATCTCTTCTTTTTCTTGAATTGTTTCTTGTTGAAAGAATGAGGTCTCAGATAAAATCAATACTTGGATGAATCATTTGAATCAGGACGAAGTTATTCTTATTAAAATGTTCACATCTGATGTGACATAAAATCGTCTCGTATATGTTTCACTCCTATGCTGCCCCCTACCCACAGAGCGCCAGCATGACCAAACATCAATGATATGAGAGCTCAATTAAGGGGTTTGTAATTTATATTCGGAGTCACACAGACTTTGGTTCCAAGGATTTTGCTACATGCATAACCAGTCAAACCCATAAATTTTGGAAACTTGTTTCTAAATCTTTCACGAGTTGGGAAGTATCAGACGAGTGCTAGAGGAACATTCTTGCCAGTCTGCCTGATTTAAACTTTTGTTTGAAAGCATGTCGTTGAAGTTTCCAGAAGAAAAAATTTGAGATGCTCATTTTCATGACCATGAAGGAGCACATTTTTTGGTGTATGTTACCCTACTTCTTGTATGAAAGTTAAATGTATACAAAAAATTAAGATATCTTACCCCTGTGCTGAAAAGGACAACAGTGATAGTACTTGTGATCATTATTGCATTGCCACGTAACTGAGTATGACCTCCCCTGGTAAACTGCAAGCATAATATTAAGAAATCCGTCAAAAAACTTTCTTAAGACTATATGCAGCGCAAAAAATAATCCACAAAACTTGATAACAGACAGAGTCAGATGCTTGCATTTTACCTGATTATAAGCAAGAGCCACTGAAACGGCACCTCGCATAAGTCCAGCCCACCATATTGTAATCTACAAAATCAGCAAAGGGATATATAATGAGAGGCCATACGATTTAAGGGGCTTTTAGAGTAACTAACAGGTTGTTAGCACATACTTGCTGGTTAAAGCTAATCCTCTCCTCGGGAGACTTCTTCATCAAGTTGGACAAAAATGACAACGGGAATACAAAGGCTGCCCTTCCAACCAAAACAAGACCCAACAGTATTGAGCTAACCTGAACTGATAATTGAGGGCTGCAAATAGATTTAACACAAAAAACCATCAATCATGTAAATCTTTTGCCACTTACATATAATCAATAGTATATGATGAACTTCAATGACACAGAAATTCACCTGTCGCTTACAAATCTCCACTTCTCGATGTCCAAAGCATCCATACCAACATAAAGGAATATGAATATTTCAGCAATAAATGATAATGTAGCAAAAGTGTGCCTGGAAAACAGATGAAGATGATATGTTACGATTAAACCATCCTATGGGCAGAAAGAGGAGCAATTGACACACTCCATCAATATAGTTCTGAATGTTGTATGACATACTTGGTGGTGACTCTTGAGCTCTCAGTCACATTATGCCAGGTGTAGTGAGACATCACGATCCCAGAGAAAAACACAGTGAGGATTGCGCTTAAATAGAATAACTGCAATAGACACAGTTTCAGACTTTCAGTGTAATAACTATATAGAAAGATAATAATTCCTCGAAAGGAAGTGATTAATTTTCTTATAGAATGAGAAAAATGTTATCAAGCCACTTAGTTGAGAAACTTACTTCAGCAAGCAAGTATGATAGGTAAGCCATAAGTATCATTATAGCAACCTCACGATCAGTGGAGTGCCTGGAGATCATCAAGTGAGTAATCAAAGTCCTTTATGGAGAGACATCTTTCTAGTCTATCATGTAAGCTTAAAATTGTACAATCTAAGAGAGCAAAAATTTCTAAGAAGCCACCAGTATCAATTTTCTTTACTAGTCTTTTGCACAAACCCCAATTACTAACTTCAGGACTAATATGTATGTCCAAATATTTGCCTATTGCAACTACCTAATAAGAGCATACTAAAGGATGTTTATTTGTGAAAGCAAATACTTACTAACCTTCCAAAGTAGAGTTTTTTAATTATATAGGCGCTCAGTAGACCAACCTGCACCAGGGAAATAAATTAATGTCAGTCTTGTGTCACTAGTGCAACCCGTGCACACACAAATCAGTAATAAGGACACACAAGCATGTGCTGAGAGAGAGAGAGAGACTCACAGCAACCCCTAAGATGGTGCTTGACGCAAACAAGTATAGAAAGTTTCCAACTAATTCCAGAGCTTTGCTTGTGTTGATATGAGATAAGTCAAAGTTCTGGACAGCATTGAACAGAACTACAGATGTGGCATCATTCACAACACCTTCCCCAAAAACTAGACTGTACAGTAAGGGTGTTTCATCCTGACTAAGCACCTACACATTTTCCAAATAGAATATGCCTGATCAGTTAGAGAGCAGCTAGTCTGACAAGCCTACAATGCTACGACTTTGTAGTTTTTTTATTGGGTAAGTACGACTTATACTTACTTGTAAGGTGCAAACAGAATCTGTTGCAGAGAAGATTGCTCCAATAGCTGGAAACGAATATAGATAGATGAGAGTCAAGCAGAGAAGTTATCAATCATAGTGAAAATAAATAACATAGAGGAAACAGCAGGAAGTACCAAGAAAATCTCCAATTTCAAGGTTTCCAATATTCATTTTCCTGAAAATGCCAATGGCACCTGATCATGAAAATAGACGTTATTACTAATGGGTGAATCATGAGTGTAATAAGCTCTATGAAACTTCCTACATGGGGAAACAAAAACAAAAGATGGAAAGGATAGAAATACACACCTAATGATATGATAATGAATGATATTAAGGTGCCAACTGCCCCAAAAAGCATGATAGTACTGAAATTCCGGAAGAATGATTTTTTCTTCACCTGGAACCTGAGGAACAGAGTAAGATGGAGAAAAATTAACTCACCGCAATCCTATTGAACAATTTAAAACCTAGTCAAATCAAACAAATATCACATGCTATTTGAGTAGCTTGCCTTGTTAAAAGTCAATGAGTTCACAAAGCCACAAGGACTTCAACATTGTAAAAGAAGTATTAGAGTGTGTTTGGTATGACTAGGTCATTTTTCATGGAAAACATTTTCCTAGGAAATGGTTTCCAAGAAATGATTTTTCTAGAAAATGATTTTGGCTGTTTGGTTTGTGGTGGGAAATATTTTCCAGAAAAACTATATATAAAAAACTTGCAATATCAAATTGAAAGTGTTTGATGAAACTTCTGAGTACTAAAAGTTAATTAACAACATCTAAGTGTTACTTTGAGCAAGTAATGTTTTTTTTCCAATGAACGAGAAATATGACCAACCGAAGCCTTCAAAACTCGGGCTAATGGACCCACATTTCTCCACTTATATACCATGCTTAGTTCGCATGGAGCAAGACGCGAACCTGTAACTTTTTTGCTCGTATACATTAATTTGGCTATAAAAACAATAAGTTACGATAGTCCAATGGATAATGATTTCAGCCCATAAGTGAAGGAAGTCATTTTTCCAATTTTGATTACATTTTCTGGCAACAAAAAATTAGAAAATAACTCCTTCATGGGAAATAGTTTCTTGAAAATGATTTGCGTCATAATAAACACACGCTTAATATCAGTTGAATATACCTCAGAAATTTGCTAGGTTAAAATTTCATGAACTGATAGAAAACCTGGCAAGCCCTAAGATCCAACACTAATATAGGAAAGAAAAACCCTCAATTAAGAAGTTTGGAAGCTCCAAATGAGAATTAGAAGTTTCAGATATCAAACATCTGGAACCCAAGAGAGTAAGAATTTTAGCAACCAATTATTATTCAACCAGCTATTTCTTTTCTCGGAAATAAACATATGACTTTATCCTAGAAACAGAAGAAACTCTATTTGTTTCTCTGATAGAGACAGAAAAATAACACAATAAGACATGATTGGAAGTGTACGTGAAGCAATGCTAACAGGTCTGCATAGAATTAGATTGGCCACAGAATATGTCCCCTTTAGATAATCATACTAATAAGAAGGAAAAGAAAGGAACTAAAGATGGGTAAGTGAAAGCTGAGGAATTAATTTAAGGTCTAAGCTTCCAAGATAATGCATCAGATAGTCAGAAGCAGTCCTAGGGTAGTTATTGTTGTGTATTGCAATCTAGAATGCTACAGAAACATTATGGACTACATGGCGCATAAGTAGCATTTTGTTCTGAGGGAAGATCATATATATTTTAAATGAAAAACCTACCCAGCATTAAAAATGATCGGTGGAAGAAGGTAAATGAAGAAAAGATCTTCGCTGAACACTAAAATATGTGAGTTCTTTCCTCCACTTATTAGTAGAATGACAACTCCAGTGCACAGACCCTGTCATCCAAAGGCGAGGACCCAAAAACACATATAATGAGATCAGTTCACACAAAAAAAGAAGCTTTGAAGCACATAATACTGATAGTAACAAAATGAACTCACGATCACAAGGGCAGTTATGGACTCATTCATCCATCTATTTTCCTCCAGTAGATGACCGATCACGATACACGCGCAGATAAGTGCAACAAATAAGTTTATTGACACCACCGATTGATGATCAGAAGTTGATAACTTGTTCAAACTTGCCAGCAGCGTCCCAAAATCAAACGCCATTTTTCAGGAACCTCAATTCACCAAAAACTTGTGAAAAATCAGAATAAAAGTTTCCTCTTTTTCACCAACTGAACTTCCAAGTTCCAATCTTTGGAAACCTTACATCCAATATCAAACAAGTCCTGCAACAAACCAATAACACAATTCTCAGATCATAAAATTAACAAATCCACATATATAGAAGCGTATAAATGCAGCTACAGACCATTACGTGGCGCGTGCGAATATTAAATAAAAAATAGAAAACAGAGAAAGTCACAAACCAGGATCAAAACTAGCCACATGAATTGAACTCGTAGATATTCTTGCTTTATTCTTTAAAATTAGCATTTGTATACATCATAAATATAAGGGTGGAAAAAAAAAAGGAAACAGAAGAAAAATACAAATGAAGGAAGATATCAGAACTTTACCAATATACGTAAAAAAATCGCAGTCAAAACGGCGTCGAATTGAGCTTAGGAGCCACTGGAAATTCAATCAGATCTTAGATGTTTAGCAACTGCTGCAAATTCAGCAGCAGCGTTTATTTTGCTAAAATATGAAAAATGAAATCTTTTTAGTTCAGAAACTCAAATTGGAGAAAGCGCAATTCTGCACGAAATTGTGGCGCTCGAATCAAACATTCAACCCTTTGAATCCAAAAGTCAAATTCACAACCAATTGTGAGAAGTGACAGAGGAAAGTTCTAGTTTCTATTCTAGAGAAAATGATAAGAGAGAGATGAGAAAGGAGAGGATCGAGTCGAGCGATAAAGGACAAACATGAAATTAAAGGGAAATTTATAGTTTGGGTGGAATCAAGAGAGACACTGCTCTTTCTAAACCCATCATCACCGTTGATTTGATCAAATGTGGATGACCTGGCAGCATTTTTCCACCGGTTGTGTCTATTTTATCAGTTAATCTGAGCTTGATTTTCAAGGCAATTTCCTAATCAAGATATTGAATTTCAATTACTAATACTAATTATTTCTTCATTAACAACTACTAAAAACAAGTTATATATCAGTTAATGATTTTAATTTCCGGTGATAATTTTATTTCTTTTTTCCCTTCATTTCTCTGTTAACTATGTGAGAACAAAGATATATTTTTTTCTTTAAAAAAAGAGTTCGTTCAAAGACAGTTCAGTTAATGATTTGTACTACCACTTAATTAATTAACAACTGTAATAAAAGAATATAAAAATAAAAGGAAACGGCTATTATTTAATTTAATGGAGAAGAGGAAGAGGGAGAGGGAGAAATGGGACCCACCATTGGGGATGATTGTGTCTTTTCGAATCTTAGGCTGTGGGTATTAATGCACCTTTTCACTTTTAGCCACGACTGAGATGCCGTTTCTTCTTTTTGTTTTACTACAAGTGAAAAAAAGATTTAACATGCATGCCTACATGATTTGGAACCTTTTTTTATTTTACTTCTACACAATTTATTTTAATTCAATTAATAATAATGAAGTCATATTACTTTTTTTACTACTTATTTTTAATGGTTTACTCGGCGAGCAATAATTCTGCTGGGACAAAAATTTAGAGTTGATATGTTAAAAAGGTCATTTAAGAATTTTTTTTTTGTAAAATCCTTAATCAAATTTATCATACAAATATTTTATATGATAAAATAAATTATTTTTATCTCATATAGACATGAATCCTATAAATAAATAAAAGTAAGAAATATTTATTTTTTATACGCGACTCATCTATTCATCCACAAATTAAAATAAATTTCATTTTTGTCTATTTTCGAAATCTTTTTAATTCGATAATATTATTATTTTTATTTATTTTTAATACAAAACCAACCAACTTTGTCGGTTTATGAAACAATAAATTTTGTGGTTTAATTTAATGATGTACTCAATTTGTAAAAATAAAATTTTGAATCTAAAACTAAAGAAAGTCGACGAATTCATTAATTTCAACTCTTCAAAAATAGGTCTTTTTCGACAAAAGCATATCAATCAATTTCGTTGAAAAATACAAATAATTTTTTTTCAATCTTTTTAAATCTGTCGTGAAATTCTATAGAATGATAAGTTCCATCAGATATTGGAGAACCGGAAGTTATTGTAGATCTAGATCTTTCTAGTAACCACCTTTGGGGCATGATACAAAGTATTTATCAAAAAATTAATATAATTGAATTTATAATAAAGTCAATAACCCGCGATATGAATTATATCATAAAATCAATATTTAGGAATTGGGCCTGAAATGAGTAGTTTGATAGGGATCAATATACTGCATGTTTTCGAGGTCCTTTATTATGCTTGGTATATGAGGTAAAATTATATTGAACAGTCGAAGAAAGACGGTGCCACGTGAAATGAAAGTACCACTGATGAGAAAAAGTCAAGTTGATCAACCGACTAAAAGTAGTGAAGTTGTGATATAATTATATCCAAAATTAAAAGGTCACTCAACTATGATCAATTTTGTATTAAAAATAAATTAAAATTAATATTCAAAAATTAAATTTTTTAAAAAAAAATTGAGAATAGACAAAGATGAAACCTTTTTTAATATGTGGGTGGATAGGTTGAGTATAAGAAATAATTTTTTAAATTTTTTTATTTATTTATGGAGTCCATGTTTACATGACAAAAAGATAATTTTTTTATGATAAATTTGATGGAGTGATTTTCTAAGAAAAATATCCTAAATTGAGTGATTTTATTGATACAAAAAAAATTTAATAATTTTACTATATAAATTTTCAAAATTGAATGACCTTTTGAGATATTAACTCCAAAAAATTAATAATTTCCTTTTTTGGGACTAAATTCACGTTTTACGCTCAATTTTTTGACTGCTGCAATATATTAGATAGCGTATAAGTTTTTTTTTTTTGATACTACTTTAATGAAGAACTTTGTTCCCTATATTACTTTATCTATTATTTATTGCTTTTATATTTCATCATCAAATTTTGTATAAGACAATTTAATTGAAAAAGTTTTATTTAATTAATAAAATTTTCTTTTTTTTTTAATGTTTATCCGCCACTTCATATATTATATGTTCATTAAGTGAAAGTTAAGCGTTTTCAAGAATATATTCATTTCACTTTAATTTATTTTTCTAATTTTAATTGAATATGGAGTTAAAAAAATAAAAATAATTTTTGAATCTTGTGATTGTAAATTAAAAATATATAGAATGCATTAAGTGAAAGTTAAGGGTTTTCAAGAATATATTCCTTTCCTTTTAATTTGTCTATCTAATTTTAAGTTTTTGACTTGACACCAAATTTAAGAAAGTAAAAAAGATTTTTGAATTATATGATCTTAAAATAAAAATATACAAAATGTATCAAAATATTATTTTATCTTGTGATTCTAAATATGTCATGTAAAAAATTATGATTAAATTATTTTTTTTAAAAAGAAAGAAATAGTTTTTTAAGAAAATGACAAAAAATAAAAATAAGACAAATAAATTAAAATGGAAGAGTAACACATTTCTATTTGATTCCTTACAAGTTAGTCATATTTTACTAGTGTGTAGGGGTTGAAATTTGGAGAACTTTTGAAGACTCATTTAATTCTTTCTTCGTGTATAATTCAATAATTAATCCACAATTTAAATATACTTCTTGATCTTGATTACCCTGTATGTATCAAATCTAAATAATTACGGCATAACATGTGGTCTTAATAAGAAGATTCCATGTTCATTTACTTTTAGCAATACAAACAACTGATTGTACTTGTATAAATGTGGTATTTAATTATCATATTATAAATAAAAATAGTCATATATGAACATGCACACACATGTTTGGCCATCCAAAACAAGATCCATACGTTGGTAATAAGAAGACAAGTTAGAATTGAATTCTACTTGTTAGGAATAAATTGTTGATTTTCTTTTCTTCCTTTTTTCTTTTTTTTTTTCTAAATAATTGAAGTTTCAAATATATATATAAGCACAGCCCCTTCTCTCTTTTCACATGATAATCTGATCGATGCAAGCAGGACCACTACATTACCCTTCTTATCCATGTCCTTTTGTAGATAATTTTTCAAAAAAAAAAAAAAAAAAACCATATAAAAGTTTTTTGTATGATTTTAAATTTTTTGGGTATTTAATGCAAAAGTACAAAATAGAGTAATCCAACATTGCCAGTTGTCCCGACATTAGTTGATGTTTGACAGGTATATCTTCGGATCTTTTGTTTGGTAGTAACAATTTTCTGTGTCAGAAAGAATAACATAAACCCCTTAAAACAGTTAAAACTCTTTACGCCACACCAGTCAATTAATATTGCTTTTTTGGATTACATTGTGCTTTAAATGTGGGGTTGCAATATTCTAATCCCCTCTTTGTTGCAGTCAAATATGGATTTCTTCTTCAACTAGTATATATTAAGTGGAGTACTATTGTTCACCAGAAAAATTAGCAAACAATCCCCATATTTTTTTTCAACAACCAAATAATCAAGAATACGTAGCTCAAAGGCAAGCCTTTGTACTTTTAAATTTTAAAGTTTAAATAAACATTTTTACAGACTTATCGCAATGTTGGCGCATGTGCTTAGTGAAATTTGTGTATCTCGGGATGGCATGGGTCCGGAAGACAGCAAATAAGATCCAACTCTCTAACATTTAGATAAAGGCTAATCCACACAGAACCTGTAAGAACACTATCGTCAATCCCGTGAAATCTGAAAACACACTTGCGAAAGGGGCAACACTAGCGCTACCAGCTGCAAGTCTAACTACGATGGGCCGGAATCGATGAGGTTCGACATCATAACAACTATAAGGATAGAGTAAGTGATAGTACAAACGGAATTTGGCTCACAAACCAATACAAAAGATATACAATAGGTCGACAAGACCACAGAATAAAGATTAACATGTACAATAGGGCCTTTCAGGCCTACAACAGCAACTATACAGCTACAACGATGCCTACAAGCCTCTAGAAATATAATAGCAGTCAATTGTTCGAGAAGGGCTCGAACTATCCATAATAAAAACAAATGGCAACTCCGAAAGACTTGGAGCTCACAGGCTCAACTGGGACTCCACTTAGCGACCAAAGACTCAATCTACCTGCTGATCAGCACCTGCAAGTATGAATGTAGCGCCCCTAACTAGGGCATCAATATGGAGATGTACCGAGTATGTAAGGCGGAAATGACAATAAGATTCAGATTTCAAATCAACAGATGTACAACATATCCATAGGGAGTACAAAAGGCATCAAAAGAAACATACTTAGAAAATCAATTAAAGCAAATAAAACCTACCTGGTCCCCATAAGCCTGGCAAGTCCAAAGCAACAAATAAACAAACAAACAACCAGAATAATCAATCGGCACCTAGCTGATACGACACACCTGTCACCACTTGTACCACACAAGATTCATCTAATCATCTTACCAGACTCAACTCTAGGCCCTCCAATAATCATGGTCATCACCAAGTCATATCTATCCCCCACAGCTAACTAGAGAAGCAACAAATATAGCACAACACAGTATATATATCAATTCATAATAAAAGCCTGTCCGGAACAACTCTCAAATCACAGGCTATTCACAATTACAAGTCTAACCACCATGCCGGAACAATTCTCGGACGATGGTTATCAATACGTATCCACAAGTCTTAGCCAAGGTGTAATAGCATTCGACCGATGGTTATAAGGTCATATAACCTCAACCCTAGGCTTAACCCCCAGCTAGAACAACTCTCGTGCTTTGGGTGATCAATAAGCCTCCAGGCACCACACAAGTCACACAATTTGCAACCAACAACTGCACAACATAACAAGATCAAATATCTCATATGACATCAATCAAAATACTAGCCACCCTTAACCATATGACCAACCAATTATATAAGTCCAAGAACACAACAACTACTGCAATAATTTAACCATATGACCGTCACCAAAAATCTGTTGACTAAGTCGCAACTATGCCCTTCAATAGTCAATCCCAAAGTAACAATCAACCCAACACATACCTATGCACATAATACCATATAACTAGAAATTCAAAAAGTTTAATAACAACACAATTCAAAGCTCCAATCCAATATGCACGAGTTTTTCGGTAGTGATAGTTTACGAAAATCATGCTTAAATGGAGAAAATAAAAGTCTTAACATACCTCAAATCTGACAATCAGAACTAAGTGGAATCTTCACTTCCAAATCCATCAAGCTACTACCTAAGATCAGCAACTCACCACTAAAGAACACTGCTACAAGAACTCACAAGAAGACAATATAAAACAGAACTCAATCGGCAAGATTTCTTGGATTAACCAATAGAAGCTTCATAACAACAATCTACCGAGTTACATGGACTCATAACCAATATATATAACTAAGGTACACAAAAAGAATAGGCTTACCTAAATATCTCAACATGAGACAGCCTCCAAAACATTCAAAAATTCCACCAAAACGCGAGCTACACGGAGAATTTAACTTTTCGATCTTGGATTTCATGTTGAAAGATGTTTTCTATCCTCAAGATCACTTAGACATGGAGAGGTATTGGGAGAGTTATCCCCAGCCTCTAGACTCTACAAAATGGTTATGATATAAAGAACCGACCAAGCAAGCCTTCATATAGGGGCTGCCTGTTAGCCACCTCGCGTCGTGCGCCTCAATATAGAGGGACACTGCTGCTTCGTGCCTGGCCTAAGGCAGCCTCGCTTCTAGGTCCAGCCTACTGTCCTGTCCTCACACGTAAACCCGATCCCCATCTTTTCCTTGACATACAACACATAGCCACCAAACTAGTCTCGTATATATGAAACCTATCAAATAAATTGATCTAAACACACCGGGTGTGATGTGTCATGATTTTACGGCACTTTCGACGCTTAAAACTAAGAAATTATGCACATTCCAGGTATGTTTATATGGGTATGATGTATTTTGTGCTTAATGTGCAGGAAAATAGGTCTGGAAGTGAATTTGGTTGAATTAATGCTAAAAATAACTGAAGGGTGACTGCCAGGCACTTAACGAGTCATTGGTAGGAGGCACGACCCATTTCTTAAGGCGTGGGAAAAAGATGGAGTTTGGAAGATACATGTCAGTGTACTTGACGAGTTGGAGGGCATTGAAGAGAAAATTTCAACAAAGTGGCCAATGAAGTTGACGACCGATATATCGAGTCGTCATGAGATGAAATGACTCATTGTCAGGACACTGGACCCATCCGTGAAGTGCACTGGAGTTTTGAAGGAGTCAGTCCACGAGGGACCTAACGACTCGTGCTCAGGCACAATGAGTCGTTAGGTGACCCGTTGCCACAAGTGGGTACGATGCTAAGGAGGACTAATGAAAGTAAGGAACGACTCGTCATAAGGCCTAAACGACCCGTAACCTAGTCCGTTGCCACTGCCGACTTGGTTTCCAGTTTTATTTAGGAAAAGGATTTCTTGGAACTATAAATACCCAATTTAGGTTTATTTTTAAGAGATGATTTTTGGAGAGGATCTGGAACGATTTTTAAGGCAATTCTTGAGAGAATGTTTTGTACAATTGTTCTTGATTCAATAAACGAAAGTAACATTGGATTTTTATTCAATCTATGTGGTTTTTATTCTACAATAATTTGTAAGTTGCAATTATAATTTCTTTAATATTTTGTGATTGCCATAACACAAACATGAGTAGCTAAACCCATAAACTAGGTTTGTGGGAACCAAGATGAATTAACACACATAGGTAAAACACTTAGTGATTCTTGAACGGGGTTTTATGTATATATTATTTTTTCTTTCGTTTTGATTAATTCTTGACGGTTGCAAATGTTAGAACTTGCCTTAATCTTACTTACCGGACCAAGGAGGTAACGAATGGGAAAAGGGATTAACAACGGAGATTTGAGGCTATCAATCCTCATCTAATAGATTGAACTTGTCCCGGGATAGCTAATCCGATATTAAGGATAAGGGTCAACTAAAGTACACCCGTAGACGAACCAAGTTGCATGGTGAAAATCATCTAGATATGAGACCAACCATTTAGGTGAACCTAACTTACCAATATTGCATATTTAAACACTGGAATAGATCACTAGTGTATAATTCTTGTGGTTATGAAATCTTGGGGAATACAATCCTAGTCAAATCGTTAATTAAATGCAAACCAAATTTGATTTTAATATTTAGCAATTTTACTTTGTTTATTATTCTATATTTTCCCCCCTTTAAAAATAAGTAAATCAATAGTAATAGTTATTCACATTAACCTAAGTTTTTACCATATTCCCTGTGGGATCGACCTGAACCTTTGTTGGGTTATATATTTAACAATCGACCGCTTCTATCTCAATTACGACGTGTAATTTGGGCGACATCAAATTTTGGCATCGTTGCCGGGGAATAAGGCTAAGGCTTTTGTTAATTGTATTAACTTTACTGTTGGTTCTTGTTTCCTTTTTATTTTGTTCTTTATTTTTGTTTTTGTACTTAACAGGTCTAGCCCATGGAGGAGTCTTTATTTCTCGATGACTTAGCAACCATTCTGATGGGCATTGTGGCTGAGGAGATTCATGGGAGTGAGGAAATTGTAAATGCACTTGCTGGCATGGGGTCATATTCTTACGCTCCAAAGAAGATCGATCTTGATTTAAAAAATCAGGTGACCCCACCAGCCAAGCCATCTATTGAGGAGCCTCCAATGTTGGAGCTCAAAGCAATCCCATCCCATCTACAGTACGTATTTTTAGGAGCTGGTAACACTTTACCGGTAATTGTTGCAGCTGACCTGGAGGAATGACAAGTGGGGGCTTTGCTCTCCGTCTTGAAGAGATACAAAAAAGCTATTGGGTGGACCATTGCAGATATTATTGGAATCCCAGCGGGTATTTGCACTCACAAGATCCAGCTAGAACCAGATTGCATTCCAAGTATTGAACATCAGCAGAGGTTGAACCCACCTATGCAAGAGGTGGTCAAGAAGGAAATCATAAAGTGGTTGGATGTAGGTGTGGCTTATCCGATTGCAGACAACAAATGGGTGAGCCCAGTCCAGTGTGTACCGAAAAAGGGAGGAATCACGGTGGTCCCAAATGCAAACAATGAGCTCATTCCTCTAAGACCAGTCACCGGTTGGAGAGTATGCATGGATTACAGAAAGCTGAACCGGTGGGCGCAGAAAGATCACTTTTCGATGCCATTCATGGACCAAATGCTAAACAGACTTGCAGGTAGAGGATGGTATTGTTTCCTTGATGGGTATTCGGGGTACAATCAAATTTTTATAGCCCCTGAAGACCAAGAGAAGACCATATTCACTTGCCCATATGGTACATTTGCTTTTAAGAGGATTCCGTTCGGGTTATGTAATGCACCTGCCACTTTCAGTGTTGCATGATGTCCATATTTTCTGACATAGTGCAAGACATCAATGGAGTCTTCATGGATGATTTTTCTTTTGTGGGTGACTCATTTGAGGACTGTTTGGCTCAGTTGAGCAAGGTGCTTCAGAGATGCGAAGAGACAAATTTGGTGCTTAATTGGGAAAAGTGACATTTCATCGTGAAGGAAGGAATAGTGCTAGGCCACAAGATTTCTGGTAAGGGTATGGAGGTAGACCGGGCCAAGATTGAAGTGATTGCTAGTCTACCACCTTTCAATTTTTGTGAAAGGTGTTCGAAGCTTTTTGGGCCATGCTGGTTTCTACAGAAGATTCATCAAGTACTTCTCCAAAATTGCACATCCATTGTGTAAGCTACTCGAGAAGGAGGTGAAGTTTATTTTTTACAGGGCATGTTTGAAGGCGTTCGAATGTCTGAAAGAGATATTGACCATGACCCCATTATCGTGGCACCTGACTGGTCTTTGCCTTTTGAAGTGATGTGTGACGCTAGCGGTGTGGCCCTAGGAGCTTTGCTAGGCCAAAGGCGTGAAAAGATTTTTCATCCAATTTATTATGCTAGCAAGGCTCTTAATGCAGCTCAGAAAAATTATACCGTGACAGAACACGAGCTATTGGCTGTAGTTTTTGCATTTGCGAAGTTTCGGGCATACTTGCTTAGAACTAAGGTGATAGTCCACACAGACCATGCATCTTTGAGATATCTGATGGCCAAGAAAGATGCCAAGCCACGATTGATTCGATGGGTTTTTCTGCTACAAGAGTTCGAGTTTGAGGTAAAAGACCGGAAAGGGACTGAAAATCAGGTTGCAGACCACTCATCCAGATTAGAGCCTGATGCAGCACTTAGAAACGAGCATGATATAGATGACGCATTCCCAGAAGAGCAGGTTCTAGCGGCATCTCAAGATCTCATCCCATGGTTTGCAACTTTGCTAATTATCTGGTGAGTGATGTTGTATTAGATCACTTATCTTTTCACCAGAGAAGAAAGTTTATGTCCGATGTGCAAAAATTCTTCTGGGATGAGCCCTACTTATTCTGCATATGCGCTGATGGGGTTATTCAGAGATACGTGCCCGAGGTAGAGATGCTGAGTATATTGGAGGCATGCCACTCATCCCCTGTTGGTGGCCACCACAACGGGATTCGCATAGCCCACAAAATTCTACAATGTGGGTACTATTGGCCAACCATTCACTAGGATGCACATGATTTTGCAAAGGCATGTGATGCATGTCAAAGACAAGGAGGCATATCACGACGGCACGAGCTTCCTCTTACTTCCATCCTCGTTATTGAGCTATTTGATGTATGGGGCATTGATTTCATGGGGCCCATTTGTGAGTTCAAACGGGATGAAGTATATACTTGTCATTGTTGACTACGTTTCAAAATGGGTGGAAGCAGTTGCTCTGCCAAAAAATGAAGGGAAGAGTGTCACGACATTCTTGAAGCGGAATATATTTGCAAGATTCGGGACCCCCAGAGCCATCATTAGTGATGGGGGTTCGCATTTCTATAACTGGTTGTTTCGCTCTTTATTGGAAAAATATGGGGTCAAACACAGGGTGGCCACACCCTATCATCCGTAGTCTAGTGGGCAGGTTGAAGTCACCAACAGGGAGATAAAGACTATTTTGGCAAAGACTGTGAATGCAAATCGGACAGATTGGGCAAGAAAGCTAGATGATGCTTTATGGGCCTATCGGACCGCCTTGAAGACTTCAATAGGTATGTCTTCGTATCAGCTTATTTATGATAAAGCATGTCATCTCCCGGTCGAACTTGAGTATAAAGCTATGTGGGCGCTCAAGAAGTTGAATTTGGATTGGAATGAAGCTGCGAACTTGAGGCTTGATTAGTTGAATGAGTTAAGATGAATTTCGTTTGAAAGCCTATGAGAGTTCTAAAACTTACAAACTAAGGATGAAAATTCTACATGACCGAAAAATCGAGAAAAGAGAATTCAGTCCGGGTGATATGATGCTTTTGTTTAATTCTAGAATTCAGTTGTTTCCTAGAAAGTTGAAGTCTAAGTGGTTGGTACCTTATCGAGTGGTTCAAGTATTCTTCCATAGGGCAATCAAATTGGAAAACCAGGAAGGAAAGCGGTTCAAGGTAAATGGTCAGCGGGTCAAAGCTTATTTGGGGAGAAGCGAAGAACTCAAACTCGTAGACCTGTGGACTTGGAGTGAAGTCTGAGTAACTCAAGTGACTTGCATCGTGCCACAACGTTAAATCAAGCGCTTCTTGGGAGGCATCCCAAGTTGTAAATATAAGAAAAAGTTAGTGTTAACGTTTGTTGATCGGTGCAGGTGAATAAGATGGAAAATCTGAAGTTGGAACCAAAAACTGGAACTTTAGTTCTGGTGCAGAAAAATCACAGAACGAGTTGTCGTCTGACTTGATGACTCGTTCATCCATTCATTAAGAGAACTACAGAAAGTAGGGGAGAAACGGATGACTTCACGAGTCGTTTCTCCAAAGAACAAATCGTTTAGTCCCCCGTCAGGTACACTAGCTCAAAATTTGAACTTAAAGAAAATGGGTGATAACGGTTCACTCAACGAATCATTGGGAAACCAAACGAGTTTTTAAGTGACTTGTCCTGAAGCTACAACAGGCCAAGGACCACGACTCAGGCAACGACTCATTGGATGGCACCATGAGTCATTACTTTACTCGTTATGTCCCAGGTAAGTTAGCCTACCCTAACCCACAACTGGAATTGGGTAAATTTTTAAATTAAAATATCCATCTCCCCGTTGAACTTAAACTTCCCTCTTCTTCTCTTCTTCTTCTTCTTCACTAAAACCTCATCGACAAACACCTTCAACCATTGCACACACATTCACTGAAGCACACTCATAACTGCTATTGCACTCCATTTCTGATAAATCAAATGGTAAGTAATCTTCCCCATGAAAATTTCTGGAATGTCATTGCAAATTAATCAAGAAATTTCGAAGACCCATGTGTGAATGAGCTTGATGTACTTCGCTTTATACCGTGTTTATATGTGCCTCGTGATGTAGATAAACCATAAGAAGAGTTAAACATTGAATTTCGATCGTATGTTCACCCGGGCTGATTTTTGATTGAGCTTCTGTGTTTGTGGGGTTGAAATTGGAAAGAGGAGGAAGATGAACATGAACTCTTGAGCACGAGCCACATCACGAGTCGTTGGGTCACCAAACAACTCGTTATGTAGCTCGTCTTGAGTGGTAAAATTAAGCTAATAGACAGTGTACCTAACAACTGATCTAACGACTTGTTGCCTTTTGCAATGACTCATTGGGACCAGTCATTAAGTACACTGGAGCAACTTGAAGAAAGGCCAGTCTGAGACGACGAGTGACCTCTGGCAACGACTCGTTTAGTCACTCGTCAGGACCACTGGGCACCAGCTTATAAATGTTTTCTGTTTCATCTCATCTTGTGTACTAACATTGTTTCCACAGGTACAATGGCTCCACGAGGTACACCAAAGAAGGGTCAAACCAAAAAGCAGGTACCTGGGCGCAGTCAACCATCATACCGAAGGCTGCGAGATGATCCATCCTCCTCTGAAGAGTCGAGTGGCTCTTAAGAGGAATATGAGGTATCGGAGGAGCAGCTAGTGAGTAGGACGACCAGGGCTAGGGCTCAACAAACTTCAAATCCGACAGCCCTGGTCGATACTCCCACTCCACTTATAAGAGATCCGCCCAGCCGCACTAATGAAAGCGCTAGGGCTGCTACTGCACTTGTTCTTGAGGCTCCGACAGTTGGGCACAATACAGAGAGAGTTGATGAATCACATGCTCAGCAAGGGGAATCTAACAATGAGTTGACTGAGACATAGGGCACATCAAATGAGCAATCAAGAAATGTGAGAAGATGGTGTGTCCATGGCATACGAGCTATATACAACCGAGATATTGCTCCCAATGACAAAGGCAATCTAAAGAGGAACATATACGAGGAGCCAAGGCTGATCACCACTGGGTTGAAAGACCTTCCTGAGCTAGATCAGTCTTTGATAAATACAGGTCTGGAAAAAGAGGCCCGCATTGAATCAAGTGTTGGTGTGTGAGACTTCAGTCGATATATCTGAGGAGACGATTTCCAGAATACTGTATGGGCCAGCTTATCGTGCTCTGATGAACACTGCAGAGTTTGATCATAGGCTATCTAAGCTAAGGAAATTCAAAACTAAAAAGTTGAATAGCATGGAGCGTATACAACAGTACACTTGGCTCTCCCGAATCATTGCCACTAAGGGTCCGCTAGTTGAATGGCTGCATGGTACAGAGTCGCAGATAAAGAAGGCCACTTTGAACTTTCAGGAGAAATTTTGGTGGTCACTGGTGAGGCACAAGCTGGTACCAACAAGTAATGACAATATACTCTCACCCAACAGAGCAGCATTGGTAGCCAGCATAATGGAGGGGTATGCAATCAATTTCCCGCGATTCATTGCTGAGGAGATTCAAGAGCGGGCTATAAATGATGGTATGATGATTCCCTTCCCCTGTTTGGTTGATAGACTTTGTCGGGAGTACCGAGTGCCAGAGTTTCCATCAGTTGACCAGAGAGTGGTGGTCCAGAAGATTACCGATATCGAGATGATACAAACCTGGTATCGAGGGCAAGGACTCAAGAAGCTGCATCCGCTGGAGCGACCATAATAGTAGAGGCATTTGGCAGCGAGATGCAGACTGATGCAGCACAGTTCACCGAGTTAGCGGCCGAGCCTATTGAGGGCAGAGAGACAGGTAGCCAGGATGAGGCTACAGATGCAACGGATGCCTCTACACCTACCGATGTTCCTGAGTCATCATCTACGGTAGAAGCATCCAGACCATCATTTGCACCTCCACAAGCCACCACAGCCAGTCTAGTCATGGTTTCACAGGAATTTTTGGTTGATATGGCTAGGCGGCTAGCTAAGGCTAAGAAGCAGCAGGCACACACGGCTTTACAAGTCAAAGTCTTGATGGAGCAGGTTAAGCCGTGGGTGTCAAAGGAGTTAGAGACACTATCCAGTTCAGTGCATGGGCGACTGGATGCTTTTGAGAGGAGAATGGACGAGCGCCTTGCACAGTTACAAGTGCTGGAGTTATCGAGATGGTACTCAGAGCTTGGAGTGCTACGATTCAAGGTGCGAGACTTTGCCACATGATAGGTAGCTGTAGTACCTCCACCGATACTCCCCGTGATCGATGATGAGTTTGAATAAGAATTGCCACCTATTTTTTATTTCATCATAGAGGAGCCGGTGGCACATGATAAGGGGAAAAGACCTCATGAGGAGGCAAGTGTTGATGATGATGCTTCTTTGCTCCATCAGCAAAAATGGGAGCAGAGTGAGATGGAGAGAGCGCTGCATGAATCAAGAGAGGAGGCTCGACAGAGAGCCGAGACTGAGGCAGCGAGAGTTCTTGGAGAAGGCACGAGCTCTGTAGGGTCTGAGAATGCTCCAGTTCAAGCCGGTAAATTTGGAGATGACATTGGAGGCGTATCTACACCCTCCACCAACCAGGTAGCTGACACCTAGGTCACACAGGTATGTTCCCTATTTCCTTAGTTTTTATTTGGTATATATATGCGGCGAGAACGACGCATGCTTTCGTGATGGGGGTGGGGAGGGATACCTGTGCATTCTATTTTGCTGAAAATAACTCGAGGGTTTTTCTTGCCGGATATCTTTTCCTTTAGGTATTCCATATCTATTATTTAGGATTTTATTTTGTGTTTTTGTTTTTTGTGTCAATTGGAAGAAAAAGTAGAAAAACTGTAAGCAGTCAAGAGCTAAAATTGTTTGATATTTTGATATTTGATGATTTGATACCCCTTTGAAATATTTGTTGATGTGTATGTGAGAGTTGACAAGTATAACCTTTGTGAATCTTTGTATGACATTGAAATTGTGAACTTGTTTATCATTATATGGCTGTACCTGAACTAGCGATTAGTAGAATTGTTGATGTTGACCTGTGCTATATGTGAGTGAGGATAAATAGCTGAATTTGGTTGTGTGTGTCAATCTAAAACTTGCCTAGTCAGTCGTATCGAGATAGAGGATAAGAAAATAGGAAAGGATCATAGGTCGTTTTTGATTTATGAGTCCACTTTAACCTAAAAGACCTACCAAAAGTGAATAAAAATTCCTTGAACCAAATGTTTGAGCTTAAATTGACCTTTGTTTTCGTTTACACCAATTTACCTACCTGATTTTATTATGAATAAACCTGTTTTGGCCCTGGTCCCTCCTTGGACATTATGAACCTCAACTCAGGCAAATCGCCTAAGTTGAGGGTGGCTATTATAGGGGTGAGTAAGAAGAGTCGGGTGGAAGTAAAGTTGGGTAATGAAAAAAAATAGAGCCGATGCGGTATGCATGATGAAAAAAGAGAAAAATAAAAATTGTTGTCAAAAAGCAATAGAGGAAAAGTAAAATAATGTGTGACATCAATAAGTGTTGAATAAATAGAAACCAATTCCGTAGTGTCTAAAGCATAGAAGAGGAAAAGCAGAAAAAGGAGAAAAGGGAGAAAATAGAAATAAATGTGAAAAGTGGAGTCAAAAGGCGTAATGCCAAGTAGGGTTGAGCTATTAAATCCATATGTACCATACCCAAGCTCGAGCCTACATCACAAGCCTAGAAAGTCCTATAGTGATCCTAGCTACTTGTCCGAAAATCAAGGTATTGAAAGTAAAGGCAAGCCTATGGTATTGTATGCACACAATTCGAATTTCTTTGTGAGAGTGAGTGGATCTTACCTAGTCCCAAGAGAAAATATGTTGAGATAATCATATACACATGTGATATACCCCGTAAGATTTCCGACACCTAGGTGGCCTAGTCGCACGGTGGTTAGGCATATTTGAAAGCCATACGTGCTAGAGGAAGGCCCGGGAAAGGATCGGACGGATAACCTGTCGAACCATCGCAGAAGGAGCCGAGGTAGAGCCCCTCCGCGATGGCAATGTGTCACGGAGGTGGAGCCTCTGCGTTGGCTCCGTGACACGTTGGCCTTGTCCAGGCCCAAGTATATAAAGCCCCACTTCGGTTTTAATTCATTTAAACTTATAAAAATTTCCAGAAATTAGAGAGGAATAACCATAGGAGAGAAAAGAACGAAGAGGGTAATATAATTTCATTCGATTACGCTGCCAAACGTTGTCCAAACTCAAATTAACCTCGATACCGAGGTATTTAGCAGCAGAGAGCATTCCTACGGATTTAGTTTCGTGAAATACGGCTGACGAATCGTCGAGCTACCAGACTAAGGTAAGTGGAATTGCTCCAAACTAGTGTCTATGTGTTTCTAGCGGTGAAGTGAGTATTTCTCCCTTCTGGACTTCTGAAAAATAGCGAGTTTTCGACCGTCTTTCGATAGGCCTAAGTTTAGGCTATAATTATATCGAAAGTGATGTCGTTCTTCAGAATAAAGTTGTATTTAGTACTGATTGACATATATATGAATGAAGTTGGGAGGAATAGCTGAAATACTGGCCAAGCTACGCCAGTTAGTCGGGAAATCAGAAGCAAAGGTATGTAAAGCTAGTTTCCTCGGCAAGTTAGTAATCTCGGTATAGTAAAGTAATTTAAAGGCCAGTAGAATGTTCAGAAGTCATGTATTATGTTTATTACGAATGTTGGTACGATATTAGAAGCATCAGGTTATAATTAACACAAAACTTGCTAGCACGATATAGATTCTAATACAAGTGTTAGGAACTGCACGGCATGCTCAATATGTGATGTAGTACAGAATGTTAGGATATTATCATATTCAGTTGAAACCCAGTAAAACAATGTAATATCTGTAAGGCATCTCAAAAGTAGAATGATAGGTTAAAATGAAGTTTAGGAAGCATGTTAGAGATAGTAAATCATGTTACTATAGAAACTCAGTATACAACATGGTTTTCAGCAGAAAAACTATATCTTTTTCAGCGTTAGACTCAGCACAGTATGGCAGAAGATTATATTTGTACATATATACTATTATCAGTCTCAGCATGTATTAAGTACGTACACATTACCATCACTAGTTCAGCACACAGTATGTACGGATACTTTACTACTATTAGCTGCAGTATGTGGGATATGCAGATAGTATTACTAGTTGAGACCATTATATTGTTTTGGAGTTGGATTACCTAGCATCCATGACCGCCCCAGGGTTAATAGCTGTATCGACTCGTCCGCCAGAGAACGAGGATACGTCGCTCTACGGAGTGGCATGCCGTCCCACAAGGGACGAAGATGGGATGCCAGTTTTCCCCATATTGTGCCTTGGTCGGCCCTTATACACCCCCGTCGAGCGGATACGCCCGGGTGTTGATTCAGGAGTCCTTCGGACTCAGGTACAGTTATAGTCAGGGGCTCAGCGAGCCCAAGTGAATACCCAGGGGACCGGCAGGATGCTTATAGTTATTATAGGAGATGGGACGACCGGGGTAAGGGTATAGATTTCGTGTTGGTTGTACCTCCTGACTTATGGGGGCCGGGTAAGGTTTGCGTGTGCTATGTTATACTATGTTATGTTGTGTTATGCCATGTTACACTAGATACGAGTAGATTGACAGTAAAACGATACATCTCCAGGTATGATTCCTACTCTTTCTAGTACAGTTAAGAGTAGGCATAGTTTTACATTTCCAGTCAGTTAGTCTATTCCTTCCTATTTCAGTTCCATCAGTTGTGTTGTTGCTTTTAGATATTTCTTTCAGTTATTGTTTTACATACTTAATACCAGTGGTACTGACGCCTGGTGGGGCGCTGCATTACTTTCCTGCAGGTACTCATAGACGAGAAACCGATACCTCGTGATTCCAGTCAGCTCACAGGGTCATCAGCTCCAGTCATCCGGAGCTAGATAACTAGAGGTTTATCCCTTTTCTTTTGTTGTACAACATGGGTAGGTCGGGGCCCTGTCCTGACCATCTTATCAGTATTCCTAGAGGCTTGTAGTCTGTATATATTTCCCTGTGGTCAGATGAGCCGGTCGTGTGGGGCCGTGCAGTTGTATAGCTGTTAGTACTTCTGTTTTTTTTATGTTGGCCATGTGGGGCCATAGCTTGTCAGTAGTGGTGACCATGCCGGTCACGTAGCTTTCCAATATTTCATTATTGAGTTACAGATAACTAGACAGCATGGTGGCCTTGTCGGCCCGCATAGGCTCCCCTATATTGATATGTTTTTGATTAGCTGTTAGTACAGGTACAGGTGGTGATAGGCCTAGTCGGCCGGAGGCTGTATTTACAGCCGTTATATAGCCCGTTGTTTCCCTGAATCTGAGTTAGAGCCAGCCAGGCACCAGATGTGCTCAGGCTCAGTAGTCTAGCAGTTCAGGTCCTAGTAGGGCACCAGGTGCCAGTCATACCCCCCAAGGCGGGGTGTGACAACATGTGTGAGTATGGGACTTCTTTAAAGTGAGAGCACTTGGTACAATATAGGGTTGAGTCCCTAAAACTTACTGTATTCTTTGGTTATAGATAATGTCAGACCAGCGACATCCTATCACAGGCCGGAGCTTAGATATTGCAGCAGGGGAAGGCACCAGCAGGATGCCTCTCCCTCGTTTAGAAACAGCCCGATCAGAGGGCACTACAGAGGCATCGTCTCAGCCTTCTCAGCAGTCTCCACCACATCATGAGCCACTTGGGGCGGCACTACCTCCAGCAGTCCCCATATCGATACCTTCTGACCAGGAGGTCAGGAGTGCGGTAGTTATGTTAGCACAGATGATGGTTGCTCAGCGTCAGCCGATGCCGTCTACAGTTGCGGAGTCGTCAGGAGGGTCCGGTAGTTCGAGGGTCCAAGAGTTCTTGGCTTTGAATCCCCCACAGTTTACAGGTACGGACCGGACAGAGGACCCTCAGGATTTTCTGGATCAAATGCAGAGAATTTTCAGGGTTATGCATGCCACACCTACAGAATCAGTTGAGTTGGCAGCATTCCGGTTACGGGACATCGCCGTATTGTGGTATGAAAGCTGGGAAAGGTCTCGAGGGAGAGATGTTTCCCCTCCAACCTGGTCCAGCTTTTCAGGAGCTTTTCTGGACCACTATTTGCCGCGAGAGATTCGACACGCCCGGGTAGACCAGTTTTTACATCTAGAGCAGGGAGCCATGAGTGTTGGGGAATATTTCTTGCGGTTTGATTCTTTGGCTCGGTATGCACCGACCTTTGTTGATACCATGGCATCCAGAGTACATCGCTTTATCATGGGGTTGAATCCATAATTTGTTGAGACTTGTATTACGGCTACACTGCGAGAGGACATGGACATTGCTCGAGTTCAGGCATTTGCCTAGAATATTGAGGGCATCAGACAGCGGCATCGGGAGATTAGGAGGGATAATCAGGAACAGCGCCGCTGGGACAGGCCAGTTGAGTTACAGAGGGAGGCTCGGGGAGGACCCAGGCCACGATTGTTAGATAGGCCGCCCAGGCCCCCGCCTCCACCACAGTTGCAGAGGGGTAGATTTAGCCGCAGGGGGCAGTCAGAGACCGGCAGAGGCTCACAGATTGCAGATTCACCATTACAGAGGAGGGCGGAGCAGAGTAGGTATACCCTACCACTTTGCCCTATATGCAGCCGACGCCATCCTGGAGCATGCAGGTATGGCTCCACCGGATGTTATATTTGTGGCCAAGAAGGCCATTTGATGAAAGATTGCCCAGCCAGAGGTCAAGAGGATCGGGATAGACAAGACAGGGCATCTGCAGGGTCACGAGCCACAGCATCCTCGGCAGGGCGCAGGCCCTCAGTTTCAGCAGGCAGGGGTCGGGGCAGATCAGAGGCCTCCAATGCAGGTGCGGGTCCAAGCCGCACATACTCTTTACCAGGGAGGCAAGATTCAGAAGCGTCACCTGATGTTGTGACAGGTATGCTAACTATCTGCTCACACCCTGCTTATGTATTAATTGATCCAGGGTCCACTTTGTCCTACAATATCTCCATTTGTGGCACGAAAGTTCAATATTGCACCAGAATTATTACAGCAGCCCTTTTCGGTATCCATACCCGTCGGTGACCCGATTGTGGCTAGTAGAATTTACCGGGGTGTACAGTAGAGATTGCCGGCCGTCAGACCACAGTGGATCTGGTCGAGTTAGAAATGATAGACTTCGATGCCATAATGGGTATGGATTGGTTAGTGTCATGCTTTTCCAATGTTGAATGTTGGACCAAGACGGTCCGATTCCACTTCCCAGGAGAAGCAGTGCGAGAGTGGAAGGGCAGCACCGCTACGCCAAAAGGTAGGTTTATTTCCTACCTTCAGGCGAGGAAATTGATATCGAAGGGATGTATTTACCATATGGTCAGAGTTCAGGATGTCCGAGCAGAATCTCCGATGCTCCAGTCTGTTCCAGTGGTGAACGAGTTCCCTGATGTGTTTCCTAATGAGTTACCTGGTATTCCCCCAGAACGAGAAATAGATTTTGCTATCGACTTGTTACCAGGCACTCAGCCAATATCAATTCCTCCCTATCATATGGCTCCTGCAGTACTCAGAGAATTAAAGGAGCAGCTGAAAGACTTGTTGGATAAAGGATTTATTAGACCGAGTACTTCACCATGGGGTGCGCCAATTTTGTTTGTGAGAAAGAAAGATGGCTCACTCCGTATGTGCATAGATTACCGGCAATTGAACAGAGTTACAGTGAAGAACAAGTACCCACTTTCCAGAATTGATGACTTATTTGATCAGTTGCAGGGAGACAGATACTTTTTTAAGATTGACCTGCGGTCCGAATATCACCAGGTTCGAGTACGTGAAAGAGATATTCCTAAGACAGCGTTCAGGACCCGATATGGACATTTTGAATTTCTAGTCATGTCCTTCAGGTTAACGAATGCCCCAGCAATCTTTATGGACCTGATGAACAGTATTTTCAGACCCTTCCTGGACTTGTTCGTGATAGTATTCATTGATGACATTCTAGTGTATTCTCGCTCTGAAGCAGATCACCGGACTCATTTGCGGACAGTGCTCCAGATCCTCAGGGACCGCCAGTTATATGCTAAATTTTCTAAGTGTGAATTCTGGCTTAACTCAGTAGCCTTTTTAGGGAATATTGTGTCGGACGCTGGTATACAAGTTGACAAGCAGAAAATAGAAGCAGTTAAATCATGGACTAGGCCTACCACTCCGACTGAAGTCCGTAGCTTTCTGGGGTTAGCAGGATATTACAGGAGGTTCATTGAAGGGTTCTCGACTATTGCAGCACCTCTGACTAAACTGACACAGAAAGCAACAAAGTTTTAGTGGACAGAGGCATGCGAGCAGAGCTTCCAGGAACTGAAAGATAGATTAACCTCCGCCCTAGTGTTAGCATTGCCGGAAGGTACAGAAGGTTATTCGGTGTATTGCGACGCATCAGGCGTCGGGTTAGGTTGTGTGTTGATGTAGCATGGTAAAGTAATTGCATATGCTTCCAGACAGTTGAGGAAGCACGAAAAGAATTACCCTACCCACGACCTGGAATTAGCCGCAGTGATCCACGCCTTGAAGATGTGGAGGCTTTACCTGTATGGCGTCCATGTTGATATTTTTACAGATCACAAGAGCCTATAGTATATCTTCACTCAGAGGGAACTGAACCTGCGGCAACGTCGCTGGCTGGAGTTGTTAAAAGATTATGATGTGAACATTCTGTATCACCTGGGAAAAGCTAATGTAGTGGCAGATGCCCTGAGCCGTAAGTCAATGGGGAGTTTGGCGTATTTGCGACCTGAGAAGCGGGAGTTAGCCAAGGAAATTCATCAGCTAGCTGGTTTAGCCATTCGAGTAATGGAAACAGAAAATAATAGAGCGGTAATTCAGAATTCTGCTGTGTCATCATTAGTTACAGAGGTAAAAGAACGACAGTACGAGGACCCTGACTTAGTTCAGCTCAGAGATAGAGTTCAGGAAGGTAAGGAGTCAGATTTCCAAATGACTGAGGATGATGTGCTACACTGTAAGGGCCGCCTTTGTGTTTCGAATGTTTCAGGGCTTCGCCAGCAGATTATGCATGAGGTACATTACGCTCGCTAGTCCCTCCATCCAGGAGCAACGAAAATGTACCACGACATCAGAGACATCTACTGGTGGCCAGGTATGAAAGCTGAAATAGCTGAATTTGTATCTAGATGTCCTAACTGTCAGCAGGTGAAAGCGGAGCACCAGAAACCGGGCGGTTTGACGCAAGATATAACGGTGCCTACGTGGAAATGGGAAGCGATAAATATGGATTTTGTAACAGGGTTACCCCGTACCAGATGCAGAAATGATTCCATTTGGGTAATAGTTGACAGGCTGACAAAATCAGCTCATTTCCTGCCAGTGAAGGCTACCTTCTCGGCTGAGGATTATGCCGAATTATATATCAGAGAAATAGTTAGATTACATGGAGTGCTGGTATCCATTATTTCAAATAGGGGGGCACAGTTTACAACTAGATTCTGGCAGTCGTTCCAGAGGGGTTTGGGAACGCAGATTAATTTGAGCACAACATTCCACCCTCAAACAGACGGGCAGGCTGAGCGGACTATCCAAACGCTCGAAGATATGCTACGAGCGTGTGTACTAGATTTTGGGGGTAGCTGGGATGAGCATCTTTCGTTGATTGAATTTGCCTATAATAACAGCTATCATTCAGCTATCCAGATGGCGCCCTTTGAAGCATTATATGGGCGAAAATGTAGATCGCCGATGGGCTGGTTTGAAATGGGGGAATCAGAGTTAATTGGGCCAGACATCATTCAACAGTCAGAGGAGAAGGTAAAGCTTATCAGAGAACGCCTGCTGACTGCTTAGAGCCGGTGCAGAAATCTAGAATTTGCAGTAAATGACTGGGTATATCTGAAAGTGTCTCCGATGAAAGGGGTGATGAGATTTGGCAAGAAAGGCAAGCTTAGCCCGAGATTCATTGGGCCATATCAGATTCGGCGAAGAATAGGCCGAGTTGCATATGAATTGAACTTGCCTCCGGAGTTAGCATCTATTCACCCAGTATTCCATGTATCTATGTTGAGGAAGTTAGTAGGAGACCCTTCCACGGTTGTTCCAGTTCAGGATGTCCAGGTCACAGAAGAGTTAGCATATGAAGAGGTTCCAGTAGCTATCTTAGACAGACAGATTCGCAGGTTGAGGACTAAAGATATTGCGTCTGTCAAAGTATTGTGGCGTAACAGGAACCGTGAGGAGATGACGTGGGAAGCTGAAGAAGATATGAAAGCTAGATATCCTCACCTATTCCAGGCCTAGTCAGGCAACAGGTATGTCCGTATTATTACTTACGTAGTACCTTATGGTTGTATATGTATAAATGAGAAAGATTGATACTTAGCTATCCAGTGAATCTTAAAGTATTGCGTGCAGTACCTGTGTTGGACTTTTATGCATTTTAGGTTTTTGGTATAGTCCATATTACAGGGGAGACTCTGTCGAATTTTTTTTTCAAAAAAAAAAGTAAATTGAGAAGTCCTCTAGATAACAGCTTCCATTCGAGGACGAATGTTCTTAAGGGGGGGAGAATGTTATACCCCGTAATATTTCCGACACCTAGGTGGCCTAGTCGCACGGTGGTTAGGCATATTTGAAAGCCATACGTGCTAGAGGAAGGCCTGGGAAAGGATCTGACGGATAACCTGTCGAACCATCGCGGAAGGAGCCGAGGCAGAGCCCCTCCGCGATGGCAACGTGTCACGGAGGTGAAGCCTCCACTTTGGCTCTGTGACACGTTGGCCTTGTCCAGGCCTAAGTATATAAAACTCCACTTCGGTTTTAATTCATTTAAACTTATAAAAATTTCTCGAAATCAGAGAGGAATAACCAGAGGAGAGAAAAGAACGAAGAGGGTAATATAATTTCGTTTGATTACGCTGCCAAACGTTGTCCAAACTCAAATTAACCTCAGATACCGAGGTATTTAGCAGCAGAGAGCATTCCTACGGATTTAGTTTCGTGAAATACGGCTGACGAATCGTCGAGCTACCGGACTAAGGTAAGTGGAATTGCTCCAAACTAGTGTCTATGTGTTTCTAGTGGTGAAGTGAGTATTTCTCCCTTCTGGACTTCTGAAAAATAGCGAGTTTTCAACCGTCTTTCGATAGACCTAAGTTTAGGCTATAATTATATCGAAAGTGATTTCGTTCTTCAGAATAAAGTTGTATTTAGTACTGATTGACATATATATGAATGAAGTTGGGAGGAATAGTTGAAATACTGGCCAAGCTACGCCAGTTAGTCGGGAAATCAGAAGCAAAGGTATGTAAAGCTAGTTTCCTCAGCAAGTTAGTAATCTCGGTATAGTAAAGTAATTTAAAGGCCAGTAGAATGTTCAGAAGTCATGTATTATGTTTATTACGAATGTTGGTACGATATTAGAAGCATCAGGTTATAATTAGCACGAAACTTGCTAGCACGATATAGATTCTAATACAAGTGTTAAGAACTGCACGGCATGCTCAGTATGTGATGTAGTACAGAATGTTAGGATATTATCGTATTCAGTTGAAACCCAGTAAAATAATGTAATATCTTTAAGGCATCTCAGAAGTAGATTGATAGGTTAAAATGAAGTTTAGGAAGCATGTTAGAGATAGTAAATCATGTTACTATAGAAACTCAGTATACTGCATGGTTTTCAGCAGAAAAACTATATCTTTTTCAGCGTTAGACTCAGCACAGTATGGCAGAAGATTATATTTGTACATATATACTATTATCAGTCTCAGCATGTATTAAGTACGTACACATTACCATCACTAGTTCAGCACACAGTATGTACGGATACTTTACTACTATTAGCTGCAGTATGTGGGATATGCAGATAGTATTACTAGTTGAGACCATTGTATTGTTTTGGGGTTGGATTACCTAGCATCCATGACCACCCCAGGGTTAATAGCTGTATCGACTCGTCCGCCAGAGAACGAGGATACGTCGCTCTACGGAGTGGCATGCCGTCCCACAGGGGACGAAGATGGGATGCCAGTTTTCCCCATATTGTGCCTTGGTCGGCCCTTATACACCCCCGTCGAGCGGATACGCCCGGGTGTTGATTCAGGAGTCCTTCGGACTCAGGTACAGTTATAGTCAGGGGCTCAGCGAGCCCAAGTGCATACCCAGGGGACCGGCAGGATGCTTATAGTTATTATAGGAGATGGGACGACCGGGGTAGGGGTATAGATTTCGTGTTGGTTGTACCTCCCGACTTATGGGGGCCGGGTAAGGTTTGTGTGTGCTATGTTATACTATGTTATGTTGTGTTATGCCATGTTACACTAGATACGAGTAGATTGACAGTAAAACGATACATCTCCAGGTATGATTCCTACTCCTTCTAGTACAGTTAAGAGTAGGCATAGTTTTACATTTCCAGTCAGTTAGTCTATTCCTTCCTATTTCAGTTCCATCAGTTGTGTTGTTGCTTTTAGATATTTCTTTCAGTTATTGTTTTACATACTTAATACCAGTGGTACTGACGCCCGGTGGGGCGCTGTATTACTTGCCTGCAGGTACTCATAGACGAGGGGCCGATACATCGTGATTCCAGTCAGCTCACAGGGTCACCAGCTCCAGTCATCCGGAGCTAGATAGCTAGAGGTTTATCCCTTTTCTTTTGTTGTACAACATGGGTAGGTCGGGGCCCTGTCCTGACCATCTTATCAGTATTCCTAGAGGCTTGCAGTCTGTATATATTTCCCTGTGGTCAGATGAGCCGGTCGTGTGGGGCCGTGCAGTTGTATAGCTGTTAGTACTTCTGTTTTTTTTATGTTGGCCGTGTGGGGCCATAGCTTGTCAGTAGTGGTGACCATGCCGGTCACGTAGCTTTCCAATATTTCATTATTGAGTTACAGATAACTAGACAGCATGGTGGCCTTGTCAGCCCGCATAGGCTCCCCTATATTGATATGTTTCTGGTTAGCTGTTAGTACAGGTACAGGTGGTGATAGGCCTAGTCGGCCGGAGGCTGTATTTACAGCCGTTATATAGCCCGTTGTTTCCCTGAATCTGAGTTAGAGCCAGCCAGACACCAGATGTGCTCAGGCTCAGTAGTCTAGCAGTTCAGGTCCTAGTAGGGCACCGGGTGCCAGTCATACCCCCCAATGCGGGGTGTGACAACATGTGTGAGTATGGGACTTCTTTGAAGTGAGAGCACTTGGTCAACAAAATTGTCTGCAAATTATCTGGGGCAGCCTTGTAGATTTATGTGCATGGTTGCAGGTGACAGTATTTTTCCATGTTTTGATTCCTCTGTTTTATTGTTGGAAATTTTTCATATGCATAGTGTTTTGAAGTTGATACGATGACGGAGGGGTTATAAAATTTGTTTTGATGTATAAAAATGACTGTTGTAAGTTTCCTAGAGTTCTTCCGATTGAAGCGTCGAAGTAGTTTAGTTTGTTTTGTTTTATTTTATTTTTGCCTGATGACATGTAAAAGTTCTAAGTTGAGGGTGTTGATGTGCTATGATTTTATGACACTTTCGATGCTTAAAACCAAGAAATTATGCACATTCCAGGTATGTTTATATGGGTATGATGTATTTTGTGCTTAATGTGCAGGAAAACAGGTGTGGAAGTGAATTTGGTTGAATTAATGCAAAAAATAACTGAAGGGTGACTGCCAGGCATGTAACGAGTCATTGGTAGGAGGCACGGCTCGTTGCTTAAGGCGTGGGAAAAAGATGGAGTTTGGAAGGTACAAGGCAGTGTACTTGACGAGTTGGAGGAACGACTCGTTACACTTGGTAATGAGTTGTGAGGTCAATCGTTGGGCATTGAAGAGAAAATTTCAACAAAGTGGCCAGTGAAGTTGAAGACTGATGTAATGAGTCTTCATGAGATGAAATGACTCGTTGTCAGGCCACTGGACCCACCCGTGAAGTGCACTGGAGTTCTGAAAGAGTCAGTCCACGAGGGACCTAACGACTCGTGCTTCGTCCCGATGAGTCGTTATGTGACCCGTTGCCACAACTGGGTGCGATGCTAAGGACGACTAATGAAAGCAAGGAACGACTCGTTAGAAGGCCTAACGACCCGTCACCTAGCCCGTTGCCACTGCCGACCTGGTTTTCATTTTATTTAGGAAAAGAATTTCTTGAAACTATAAGTTCACAATTTAAGTTTATTTTTAGGAGACAATTTTTGGAGAGGATCTGGAATGATTTTTAAGGAGATTCTTAAGAGAATTTTTCGTACAATTGTTGTTGATTCAATAAATGAAAGTAACATTGGAGTTTTATTCAATCTACGTGGTTTTTATTCTACAATAATTTGTAAGTTGCAATTATAATTTCTTTAATATTTTGTGATTGCGATAACACAAACATGAGTAGCTAAACCCAAAAATTAGGTTTGTGGGAACCAAGATGAATTAACACACATAGGTAAAACACTTACTGATTCTTGAACGGGGTTTTATGCATGTATTATTTTTCCTTTCATTTTGATTGATTCTTGACGGTTGCAAATGTTAGGACTTACCTTATTCTTACTTACCGAACCAAGGAGGTAACGAATGGGAAAAGGGATTAACAATGGAGATTTGAGGCTATAAACCCTCATCTAATAGCTTGAACTTGTCCCGGGATAGCTAATCTGATATTAAGGGTAAGGGTCAACTAAAGTACACCCGTAGACGGACCAACTTCATGGTGAAAATCATCTAGATAGGGGACCAACCATTTAGGTGAATCTAACTTACCAATATTTCATGTTAAACACCGGAATAGATCACTAGTGTATAAGCCTTGTGGTTATGAAATCTTGGGGAACACAATCCTAATCAAATCGTTAATTGAATACAAACCAAAATTTGTGAGACTGATGTAATGCCCCGGAAACTCAAAGACTAGATCCGGGACTTAAATAAAAAAATTAGAAAATCTGCAAAAAATGCCTTAGAACGACTCACCTAACGAGTTGTTATGATACCTAATGACCTGTTAGGTCAATCGTGGGTAGGGTGGTCTAGTAATGGAAGGGAGAGTCAGTGTACCTAATGGAAGACCTCACGAGTCGTGGTCAGGCACCACGACCCATTAGGTGCCTCGTGGTTAGACCTAGGTTAAATGTTAAGGTATGAGGTAGTGTACCCCACGAGTCCTCACCACGACTTATTATGTGTGGCCATGAGTCGTGGTGTCACCTGTGGGGATCTTTAGGGAATTTGGGCGGTGTGGTCTATGACAGGTGACCACAAGTTGTGGTCGCTCACCACGACTCGTTAGTCCCTCGTGGTGACTATCAAGGCTTTCAAGGCAGTGTACTCAACGAGTGTGACCATGACCCGTTAGGTCACCCGTGAGGACTGACAGTCAGTTTTCCCCTACAATTTTTTAAGGGTTGTTTAGTAATTTCCTACTCTCCTAAACTTTAAACTAAGTCATTTTAGATGTAATTTCAGACCTATTAGTGGGAATGAACGACCTCTCCCCTCATTCTCCATATACATTTTAAGAAAAACATCATAGCTCTCCTCTCAAGAAACTCTCAAGCAAGCTTAGAGTTTTCCTCGATTGCAGCAGTTTGAGTGTTCTTCTCCAGGGAATTTTTAGTCAGGTATGTAGGAATTCAACAAGGGAATAGTTCTTCCCATGTGTTCCCCAAAACCCTCTTATAGTTTCTCTATCAGTCTTAGTCTTGAGTTTTCGAGTATGAAAAGATTACATGTTTGTTATCGTTGATTTCACCTAGCAGGATATTCATGTTTTTTGTTGATTTAATCTCCATCAGTTCTTGACCAAATTGTCGATGTTCCTGCGAAAGTGAATTTAAGCCCCGAGTTTTCGAGTGAAACATTTATATTAAATTTCTCCTGGTTTGTGAACTGTGTTTTAGGCTGAATTTCTAGTATTCCTTATTGTTTAGATGTTGAGTAATTTCTCCCTCGATAAGAATGATTTTAGCCCCAGCACGAATGAGAAAACTATAATAATTCTTGTCGGATGAGATTTCCTTATTTCTTGAAATTTTTTCCATATTGTGGATTCCTGTGTTGTCGGAATAAGTTGAATTCTCTGATAGCTGCTTAGTAGTTTAGTTCAGTGAGAACATAAAATTCCCTCTGTGCTATTCAGAATTTATCAACTGATCAGTTTGACTACAGAATTCCTTGAGGTGACTGTGATACCTCTCAGTTAGTAGAATCTTACTCAGAACTTGGTTTCATTGGTCCATTAGGTGGTTATGACACTTTAGACAGACAACTTTGACTAGCTGTAGGACCCAGTCGAGTCACAGTTAGTTCTTAGACGGTTACGACGCTTCTAGACAAGCAGCTCCGACCAATCTAGAACCCAGTTTCAGAATCTGGTCCGATAAGACTCTCTAGTGCTTTCAGTTATGCATCCCTGACTAGTCTTGGACCCCAATTTCGAGCTATCAACTTAGTATTCAGTTTAGGTAATCCAGGGGGAGCAAGACTTAGCACCGAGTGGACCGGGGTTCCAGCGCACCCAGGTTCCCAGAACTACGTTACCAGTGTAGGTTACAGTATTTATTGGCCTGATTGGCCCCATACTTTGTGATCATCCAGTTCATGCCTATATACCTTGCAAAGGTATATTGGGTCCTACCGGTGGGGCGTATACATCAGACTCCACATCTAGCTCACGTGGTTATATGTCGGCTAGAGACTCTTCCACTAGTCAGCTCACTCCAGTCTCAGTATAAGCAGTTCAGTTTCAGCTCTATTAGATTAGATCAGTTCAGCACAATATCTCTGACTCAAAACTGTTAGACTTAGGGCATGTCTTTGACCATTAGTCAGGGTCATCTTGACCATCTCAGTCTATTACAGTTATTCAGCTCAGTATATTAGTTGGTCATTGCATGACATTTTCAGCTCAATCTTTTATATTCTGTTATGTTCTCTCCTACTTACTCAATACATTCAAAGTAATGACGCATACTTTTATCCTGTATCGTTTCATGATATAGCCGTAGGTTCTCAGACCTAGCGCTGTTAGTCGATTTCTTTCAGGTCTCTCTTCCAGCGGCAGAAGTGTGAGTCCTCATCTCTCAAGGACGTTATTTCATTTATTTCAGTTTCTATTATTTCAGTTAGACTTAGAGTTAGCTGGGGGCTTGTCCCAGCAACTCCTCAGTTAGATGGCTTTCAGACACAAACATGGTTTCAGTTTATTATTATTGATCAGATGTTTTAAGCTATGTGATTCAGAATTTCTCATGTTATTATTTTAAGGCTTTCGCTATTATGTTTACTTAGAATTCTAGTGTATCATGGACCAAGGGTTGACTTGGGGTTACTTGTGACTCCAAGTACCGTGTTCCATCCAGGGTGTAGACTCAGGGCGTTATAAACTTGGTATCAGAGCCCTAGGTTTAGAGTATCCTTAGAATGTCTGAAAGCCACATCTAGTAGAGTCCTTTTCATGGGTGCAAAGCACGCCACACTTATGAAGAGGAGGCTACGAGATGTTATTAGGATAACTCTCTTTTGTTCATACTCTTTATCGTGCGCTAAAGTTCAGTCCCATAAACGTCCTTCTAACTCGTGATTTGTTTCGTTTTGGTTAATCATGCCTCCTAGATGCAGTAACGGAAGAAGGGATGGTAACGCCAATAGACCTGCCCCACTAGCCCCAGTAGCCCCTCAGGATGACACAGTGTCCACCGCGGAGTTTAGGAAGGTTATCCAGCTGCTCGCTCAAACAATCATTAATCAGGTGACCCAACATGTAGTACCAGTTAACAACAATGGATTAGCAGCAGCTGCTAGGGTACGAGACTTCACCCATATGAGCCCTCCATTATTTAGGGATCTAAAGTGGGGGAGGACCCTTAAGAGTTAATAGACGAGATTTGGAAGATTACCCGTATTATGGGTGTCAGCTTCTCTGAGAGTGCTGATTTGGCTGTCTACCAGCTAAAAGGGGTAGCCTAGGTTTGGTACGAACAGTGGAAAGAGGGGTGACTAGCGGAGAAGGACCGGTGGGGTGGGAGGAGTTCAACACAACCTTCCTAGATAGATTTTTTCCAAGGGAGCTTAGAGAAGCCAAGGTAGCAGAGTTTATAAACTTGAGGCAGGGGAATCGAACAGTGGAGGAGTATGCTCTGGAGTTTACCAGGTTGTCTAACTATGCTCCAGAGATGGTAGCCGAGCCAAGGGCTCACATGTTGAAGTTTGTGAATGAAGTGTCAAACCTAGTTCTCAAGGAGTGTAGGATAGCGATGCTGATTAGGGATACGAACCTATCCATCCTGATTGTCTATGCCCAGCAGATTGAGGCCAAAAAACTGAAGGATATGGACCAAAAGAACAAACGGGCAAGGACTAACTAGCCAGATCATGGCCATCAGAGATCTCGCGGTAGTAACCACCCACACCACCACCACCAATAGCAACAGAGAGCCCCAACACCCAGCTCAGCTAGCGCCCCAACCTTCCGGTCTTGCCAAGATCGGAGGGGAGGAGCATCTGGCTGTCAGTCTCAGAGCTACAGTGCCGGGAATAGATATCCAACTTGCCCCAAGTGCGGCAGGAACCACCTGGGAGAGTGTCTTCAGGGTCGAGAGGGTTTCTTTGGTTGTAGAAAGTTGGATCATCGGCTTAAAGATTGCCCATCAGCAGGACGGGGGAGAGCACAATCCACCATATCATCAGCTCTAGTAGGCTGGCCAGCGCAGCAGGCCAACACCTCAGGTACGGATAGCGGTCAGCATAAAACCATTTTTATACATTATTTTCTAGTCAGGATCAGGAGAGCTCACCTGACGTAGTCACGAGTATGTTACGCCTCTTTCATCTGGATGTGTATGCCCTCCTAGATCCAGGAGCCACCCTTTCATTCGTGACTCCCTACATAGCAGTCCAGAGGTCCTCTCAGAACCATTCTCAGTCTCCACCACTATTGGCGGGTCAGTTAGAGCCAGCCGGGTGTATAGAAACTGCCCAATCTCAGTCTTGAATAAAGTCATTCCAGCTGATTTCGTAGAGTTATACATGGTCAGTTTTGACCTTATCCTCGGCAGGGACTGGCTACACTCTAGTTATGCCTCAGTTGACTGCAAAATTAGAGTTGTTAAGTTTCAGTTCCGTAATGAGCTAGTGTTAGAATGGAAGGGCAGTAGTTCAGTGCCTAAGGTCAGTTTATTTCCTACCTTAAGGCCCAGAAACTCATTTCCAAGGGATGTATTTATCATCTAGTTCGAGTCAAGGATACCAACTCTGAGACCCCAACCAACCAATCAGTTCCAGTGGTTAGATAGTTTCCATATGTATATCTAGAGGATCTTCCTGGAGTTCCCCTAAATGGGAAATAGACTCGGAATAAACCTCCTCCTAGATACCCAGCCCATCTCCATCCCTCCTTACAAAATGGCTTCAGCTGAGCTTAAGGAGTTGAAGGAGCAGTTAAAAGATCTTCTTGACAAGGGTTTTATCTAATCCAACATCTCTCCCTGGGGTGCTTCAGTACTATTCATGCATAAGAAAGACGGTACCCTCAGAATGTGCATAGATTATCGTTGTTTGAGAAACTTTAGGGAGCCAGTTGTTTCTCGAAGATAGATCTCAGGTGGGGGTACCATCATCTAAGGGTCAGCGAGTGTGACATACCGAAAACAACATTCAAGACTCGGTATGGTCACTACAAGTATGTGGTGATGTCCTTCGGGCTAACGAACGCCGTTGTAGCCTTCATGGACTTGATGAACAGAGTCTTCAAGCAGTATCTGGATATTTTCTTCATTGTATATATTAACGACATTCTGGTATACTCCAGAAATGAGGAAGAGCATGCTAATCACCTAAGGATAGTGCTTCAGATGCTTAGAGACTGCCAGCTGTTCGCCAAGTTCGGCAAGTGTGAATTTGGTTAAAGACCGTGACTTTTCTGGGTCATGTGATCTTGGGCGAAGGTATTCAGGTTGATCCTCAAAAGATAGCAGCAGTGAAATATTGGCCCAGAACTACCTCTCCGATGGAAATCAGGAGTTTTCTGGGCTTAGATGGTTATTAACAATGATTTATGGAAGGTTTCTCCTCTATAGCATCTCCTCTGACTAAGTTAACTAGAAGAAGGTGAAGTTCTAGTGGTCGGATGCGTGTGAGAAGAGTTTCCAGGAGTTGAAGACTCGACTCACTACCACTCCAATTCTGACCTTGCCAGAAGGAACAGATGGGTTAGTTGTCTATTGTGATGCTTCCAGAGTTGGACTCGGTTGCGTTCTGATGTAAAGGGGCAAAGTGATAGCCTACGCCTCCAGACAGCTCAAAGTTCATGAGAAGAATTACCCAACTCATGACTTGGAGTTGGCAGCGGTGGTGTTTGCGCTGAAAATATGGAGACATTACCTATATGGGGCTCACATGGATGTGTTCACAGATCACAAGAGCCTTCAGTATGTATTCAGTCAGAAGGACCTAAATCTTCATCAGAGAAGGTGGTTGGAGCTACTGAAATACTATGACATGAGTGTGCTGTATCACCCGAGCAAGGCTAATGTGGTGACTGATGCACTAAGCTGGTTGTCTATGGGGAGTGTAGCTCACGTTAAAGAGGGAAAGAAGGAAATGGTAAAAGATATCCACAGGCTAGATCGGTTGGGAGTATAGTTGGTGGATTCAGCCGAGGGTGGAGTGGTAATGCAAAGTGCGTCAGATTCCTCCTTGGTAGTTGAAGTGAAGTCCAGACAGGACGAAGATCCCATCTTACTCAATCTTAAGGAAGTAGTTTTCAGAAAAGAAATAGAAGCTTTCTCTAAAGGGGGAGATGGGGTGCTCCTTTACCAGGGTAGATTGTGTGTACTTGATATTGGTGAGTTGAGACAGCAGATACTGGATGAAGCACACAGTTCTAGATATTCCATTCACCCCGGTGCTACCAAGATGTACCATGATTTATGGGATATCTACTGGTGGAACGACATGAAAAGAGATGTTGCTGAATTTGTAGCGAAGTGACCGAACTGCCAACAAGTTAAAGTAGAACACCAGAGACCAGGAGGTATGATTCAGGATATCAGCATACCTGCGTGGAAGTGGGAAGAAGTAAACATGGACTTCATTACGGGTCTACCTCGGACTCATTGGCAGCATGACTCAATCTGGGTAGTAGTAGACCGGATGACTAAGTCAGCACATTTCCTCCTAATTAAAACCATAGATTCAGCTGAGGGTTATGCTAGACTTTATATCCGAGAATTAGTCATACTTCATGGGGTGCCCTTATCCTTTATCTCAGATAATACCAATTCACCTCACATTTTTGAAAGTCTTTTCAGAAGGGACTAAGCACTTAGGTCAAGCTCAGCACAACTTTTCACCCACAGACAGATGGGAAAGCTAAGCGGACTATTCAGACCATAGAAGATATGCTGAGAGCGCGCGCAATCGATTTCAAGGGCAGTTGGGATGACCATTTTCCTCTTATCGGGTTTGCGTACAACAATAGCTACAACTCTAGCATTCAGATGGCCCCGTTTGAGGCATTACATGGTAGAAGGTGTAGATCTCCTACAGGGTGGTTGAGGTTGGTGAAGCTACCTTGATAGGGACAGACTCAGTTCAAGAGGCAATGCAGAAAGTTTAACTCATCCGAGAGAGATTGAAAACAGCTCAGAGCCTTCAGAAATCTTATGCCGATGTGAGGAGAAGAGAGTTGGAGTTTGTAGTTGATGACTGGGTTTATTTGAAAATTTCTCTCATGAAAGAGGTGATGAGGTTTGGAAAGAAGGGAAAGCTTTGTCTGAGATATGTGGGAGAATTTTGAGGCGTATTGGTAATGTAGCCTATGAGCTAGAATTACCTTCATAGTTAGCAGTTGTGCACCCTGTACTCCATGTGTCACTTTTGAAGAAGTACATCAGAGATCCAACTTCAATTGTACCATTGGACAGGGTAGAAATAAAGGATAGTCTCTCATATAAGGAGGTCCCAGTCCAGATCCTTGACCATCAAGTTCGTAAGCTAAGGAACAAGGAAATAGCTTCAGTCAAGGTCTTATGGAGAAATCAACAGGTTGAGGGAGCTACATGGGAGGATGAAGCAGATATGATGGACAAATACCCATACTTGTTCTCAACTAACTCTATTACAACTTAAAATATTAATTTTGCTTTAGAAACTAATTTAGTTGTTGGGTTCAATTCACGTGTTTAAGTTTCCTTTATGACTTTGGATGTATGTATGAAAAGTGAATTCATTTCAGTTATGTATTTTGAATCTGAGGTAGTCATTCTACTAGTTTTGGAGTTAAATGAGCATTATTTGAGCATAGTGATTGAAATTCTCTGCTTATCTGGGTGTTTTCCAACATTTGAGGACGAATGTTTCCAAGGGTGAGATATTGTAATGCCCTGGAAACTCAAAGAATAGATCCGGGACTTAAATAAGAAAATCTAAAAATCTACAGAAAATGCCTTAGAACGACTCACCTAATGAGTCGTTATGATACTAATGACCCGTTAGGTTAGTCGTGGGTAGGGTGGTCGAGTAATGGAAGGGAGAGTCAATGTACCCAACAGAAGACCTTATGAGTCTTGGTCAGGCACCACGACCTGTTAGGTGCCTCGTGGTCATATTTGGGTTAAATGTTAAGGTATGAGGCGGTGTACCCCACGAGTCCTCACCACGACTCGTTATGTGTGACCACGAGTCGTGGTGTCACCCGTGGGGATCTTTAAGGCATTTGGGTAGTGTAGTCCACGACAGGAGACCACGAGTCATGGTAGCTCACCACGACTCCTTAGGTCCCTCGTAGTGACCATCAAGGATTTCAAGGCATTGTACTCAACGAGTGTGACCACGAGCCGTGGTCACTGACCACGACCTGTTGGGTCACCCGTGAGGACTGGTGGTCAGTTTTTCCCTGCATTTTTCTAAGGGTTGTTAGTAATTTCCTACTCTCCTAAACTTTGAACTATGTTATTTTAGATGTAATTTCATACCTATTAGTGGGAATGAACAGCCTCTCCCCTCATTCCCCACGTACATTGTCAGAAAAACATCTTAGCTCTCCTCTCAAAAAACTCTCAAGCAAGCTTAGAGTTTTCCTCCACTGTAGCAGTTTCAGTGTTCTTCTCCAGGAAATTTTTAGTCAGGTATGTGGGAATTCAACAAGGGAATAGTTCTTCCCTTGTGTTCCCCAAAACCCTCTTATAGTTTCTCTATTAGTCTTAGCCCTGAGTTTTCGAGTATGAAAGGATTACATGTTTGTTATCGTTGATTTCACCTAGTAGGATATTCGTGTTTACTGTTGATATAATCTCCATTAGTTCTTGACCAAATTGTCGATGTTCCTGCGAAAGTGAATTTAAGCCCCGAGTTTTCGAGTGAAACGTATTATATTAAATTTCTCATGGTTTGTGAACTGTGATTTGGGCTGAATTTCTAGTATTCCTTATTGTTTAGATGTTGAGTAATTTCTCCCTCGATAAGAATGATTTTAGCCCTGGCACGAATGAGAAAACTATAATAATTCTTGTCGGATGATATTTCCTTATTTCTTGAAATTTTTTCCACATTATGGATTCTTGTGTTGTCGGAATAAGTTGAATTCTCTAATAGCTGCTTAGTAGTTTAGTTCAGTGAGAACATAGAATTCCCTTAGTGCTATTCAGAATTTGTCAACTGATCAGTTTGACTACAAAATTCCTTGAGGTGACTGTGATACCTCCCAGTTAGCAGAATCAGACTCAGAACTCGATTTCATTGGTCCACTAGACGGTCATGACACTTTAGACAGATAGCTTTGACTAGTCGTAGGACCCCAGTAAAGTCACAGTTAGTTCTTAGACGGTTACGACGCTTCTAGATAAGCAGATCTAACCAGTCTAGAACCCAATTTTAGAATCTGGTCTAATAAGACTCTCTAGGTGCTTTCAGTTATGCATCCCTGACTAGTTTTTGACCCTAGTTTTGAGCTATCAGCTTAGTATTCAGTTTAGGTAATCCAGTGGGAGTAGGACTTAGCACCAAGCGGCCCAGGGTTCCAGCACACCCAGGTTCCCAGAACTATATTGCAAGCGTAGGTTACAGTATTTATTGGCCTGATTGGTCCAGACTTTGTGATCACCCAGTTCATGCATCTATACCCTAGCAAGGTATATTGGGTCCTACCAGTGGGGCGTATATATCGGACTCCACGTCTAGCTCACGTGGTTATATGTCGGTTACAAACTCTCCCACTTGTCAGCTTAGTCCAGTCTCAATATAAGCAGTTCAGTTTCAGCTCTATCAGCTTAGATCAGTTCAGCACAGTATCTCAGACTCAGAACTTTTAGACTTAGGGCATGTCTTTGACCATTAGTCAGGGTCATCTTGACAATCTTAGTCTATTACATTTATTCAGCTCAGTATATCAGTTGGTCATTGCATGTCATTTTCAGCTCAGTCTTTTATATTCTGTTATGTTCTCTCCTGCTTACTCAGTACATTCAAAGTACTAACGCATACTTTTATGCTATATCGTTTCATAATACAGCCACAGGTTCTCAGACCCAGCGTCGTTAGCCAATTTCGTTCAGGTCTCTCTCCCAGCGGCAGAAGTGTGAGTCCTCATCTCTCGAGGACGTTATTTCATTTATTTCAGTTTCCTTTATTATTATTTCAGTTAGACTTAGAGTTAGCCGGGGGCTTGTCCTAGCAACTCTTTAGTTAAACGGCTTTTAGACACAAACATGGTTTCAATTTATTATTATTGCTTAGATTTTAAGCTATATGATTCAGAATTTCTTTCATGAATGTCTTATGCTATCATTTTAAGGCTTTCGCTATTATGTTTACCCAGAATTCTAGTGTATCATAGACCAAGAGTTGACTTTGGGTTACTTGTGACTCCAAGTACAGTGTTCCGTCCATGGTGTAGACTCGGGGCATGACAACTGTCCAAGCAGGTATGTCACAAGCGGTCTAAGGCGGTGGAGGACTATTTAAGTCCATTTGGTTGGTGGATTTCTATCTTTTCTCATTTATGGAAATATTTTCATGAAGGAAAGCTCTCTCAAGGTCCTTCTGTGGTTTTCTAAGGGTTTTAGTGCTAGAATCTATGGTTCAACATGATTTTGATATCAAAAAATTGGGAATCGCGTGAAACTTGCATTTTGGTGTTTTTTCCGGGTTTTTGGTGGCTTTTTCATGGTGAAGTTGTTGGTAAGACTTCTTCCTTTGGTTTTTATTAGTTTTTGACGTTGTTTATAGGTTTGTTAAATCTATTAGGTTGTTGTCTCAGAGATTCTACCATCGAATTCACATGAATCTTGTCGGTTATGCCTCGTTTATGTTGTTATCCTTGTTGAATTTGTTGGCTGTCTTCTTGGTGGAATCTTGGACTGCCTTTAGGCAGTAGGTTCATGGTGTTGAAGGCTTGAGTTTGTCTAGGCTTGAAGTTAAGGTATATTAGGCTTTTCCCTTCCTTTGTCGATATGAATTCCGTAGCCATTATCGTCCGTGTTGACGTGTGTGTTGGCTGTTTTGTGAAGACTTGTATTATGTTATTATTGAAGTCTTGTGATGTTGTTTATATGGTGGTAAAGGTTTGTATAAGGTGCTGGTTTGTTTGGTGGCTCGGGCTTGAGTGCGTAGAATCGTAGTCATGGTAAATTATTAGGCTCGTGTCGCGTGTGTGAGGCGTGTGGTTCTTGTAGCAAGTTATGGGATGCCTATGTTAATAGATTTAGGTGATGATATTGGCACATCAATAATGGTTTAGAATGGCTAATTTCTATGGTTGTGACGATCTTTTATTATATTATAGTTGGCGGTCGTGTCAACCGTGTCAATGACACGTTGACGGCCGTGGTGAAGATTGGGTTGGCTTGTCCATGTCCGTTATTGTTAGTGGTGAATAGAGTGTCTTGTAGGATATTTGTAAAGCTTGGGGATAGATTGTTTAGAATGGTGATCCTTAGCTTAGTTAGTGGCTCGTCGGTGGACGGCTAGACGTGTGAGAATAGTATTATATTGTGATAGTCTATTGGTGGGGTTTGAGAGATGGTTGTGGGATATTTGAACATGTATTGTTGTTGTTATTGATGATTGTGAATATTGTGATTGTGTGACTTCTTTTGTGTGTGTGTTGAGGCCCTTGGGATTCGTGGATACCCAACGCTGAGAGTAGTTTGGGCCGTGGTGTTGAGTCTAAGGGATAGAACAATTGGCCTATTGTTGAGTTAAGTTTGCCTCCCGTAGGGCCGTTCTGAGACATGCAAGATGTATGGAGAGGCAAATGCTTCCATAGTGCTGTATATGTCTATTTTGGGCCTTCCTGGGATAGAGATTTGCTCTCTCAAATGGATGGAGCTCTACTAACTATGTGCAGTGGAGAGAGGGTTCGACAGTGCTTGTTTGATGTGTTGATTGATTGGTGTTTACTTTTGATTTACTTGGCATTATATTATGATTGTTGCTTGTGTTATATGTTATCTGATAACAGTGGATGCTAGATGTTGGCTGGTGTTAGCTGAGGCTGTTAAGAGATCTAGAGGTGATGATAGGTGAGCTGTGTCGGCTAGGTGTTGTGCGATGTTGTTTACTTATTGGACTTGTCGGAATTATGGGGGCCAGGTAGGTTCTATTGGTGTGTTTGCTTGTACTTGACATGCTTATAGGGGCCAGACAGGCTCTATGTTTTTACTTAAGTTGAGTTTCTCCTCCTGCGATATCCAGTATAGCTGTTGATCTCTAATCTGAGTCTTCCAGTTGTTTTTGACTTTTATATTCGATACATTATCATACTGATGCCCTAGTCAGGGTGCTGAATTCATGCCTGCAGGTGATGGTGGGTTAGTAAATTGAGTTATTGGTTGCTGAGTGGAGTTCTAGTTGAGTCTGTGTGCTCGGTCTTTCAAAGTTTCCAGAGGTTGAGTTATGGGTAGTTCAGGGCCTGGTCCCGGACAATTGATTTCTATTATTATTCTTAGAGGCTCGTAGACGTCAGTTTTGGGTATATTGTCATTGTTGTAGGCCAGGTGGGCCTTGTTGTACAGATTATTTTTCATTTCGTGGCCTTGACGGTCTATTGTATTTATTTTTGGTTGGTCAGGTGAGCCAACTTCCGCTATAGTCTATCGTCTTATTCTGATTTTATAGTTATTATGTTGCTAAACCTCATTAGTTCTAGCCTTTATTTTATTTTTGGGCATCGTGTATGCTCATATCAGGGGTGGCATCAGGTGCCAGTCATGCCTTCCCGGATTGGGGTGTGACAGTTTTGAGCATAAACCCAAAATTTTCTATCATAATGGTGGGTACTTTGTACTCAAATTCCATAGTGTTAAGGATAGAGATGACTCCTAATGACAGGTCTAAATATGATCAATAATAAGCCAACTATTATTAAGTTATAGAGTACCAATTTTATTTTCAATGACGATGTTCTGAAGATGATGCCACTTTGGGCAAAATTTCTCAATGTCCCTCTAAATTGTTGGGGTCCAAACTCTCTAGGCTGCGTTTCTAGTGTCTTAGGAATACTATTTGTGTGGATAACTACACTATTAACATGGAGAGAATATTATTTGCACAAATGTTGGTTGAAATGGATGCCACTATATATCTCCCCAATAAAATGAAGGTTTTGAGTCCTAGTGATAAGGTGTTTGCTCAACCAGTGAACTATGAAAGAAAGCATCTATAGTGTCCTACATGTTGTTAATTTGGTCATGTACGCTAAGATAAAAAAATCTTCCCTAGGAAAGCAGAATCCACAACAGTAGAGACTTTCCCTTACTAAATCTATGCCCAAAAGAACAATTAGACCTGTAAGAACAAAGGAGATAAATCAAGTGACAATAAAAGAATGATAAGCCTAAGGACCGACACAACCCGTGAATGCTAAACATGTGGCTTTTGAGACAACTGTTAATGTCCAAATTGAACATTGATTGAACCAGGTGAAAAGAAAATCATCTAGTAAAGCAGGACCCCCATACTCTTGGAGTAATACATTGATGTTTATATAAGAAACAGTTTTGACCCTTGGACTGACAATTCTCTCCAACAAATAATTCAAGATATGTTTGTATTAGTTGAAAAGAGGCAAAGTAGTATAGGTACAAGGGTGAATATCAGTCCTCGTAATCCCTCCAAATAAGCTATATGAAATATTAGAGGGTTTAATAAATTGCACAAGCACAAGAAATTATTATAGTAGTGGAACATAGAGTGTGTCATGGCCCACCTTGGGAGGCATGACTGGCACCTAATGCCACACTGGGGTTTGGACTGACCTGACTGACTTGGTGCACTTATAGTGCAAGCCTGTAACTTAATTCAAGAAAACGACGGGCTATTATTCGACTGTAAATACAACCTCTAGCCAATAAGGAAACCTGTAAAAGAAGATAGCTAACCAACAATAGTGCAACAACAGGGACCCTATGCAGGCTGACAAAATCACCATGCTGTCTAGTTATAATAGGAATAAAAATAGGCAGCTATACTGGGTCCCACATGGCCAACACATAAAATAAGACATACATGAGCCCCACACGGCCAACAACAACCAATTGTCTGAGGAATGTAGTCTGCAAGCCTCTAAGAATAGGAATAATGGTTGGGACAGGGCCCTAACCTACCCGAATGCCACATAAATAAAAAAACTGTACTCTCTACAACCTGGCAGCTCCGAATGAAAGGAGCTGGCTGACCTGCTGACTTTGAACAGCTACTAATGGAGGTCCTAAACTCTATCTGTCTAAACCTGCAGGCAAGTATGTAGCGCCCCATAGTTGGGCGTTAGTATAATATGTACAGAATATGTAAGGCAATAACAGAAGCTGAGTAAGGCTGATAAAAACCGAAAGTGAACAATAATAAGGGCCAGAAGTTAACTTGTAAGCTTTCCTCTCCATAACCTGCATCTATTAAGTTACTACATGTGTATGAGCTGAAACTGTATGACTATTCATTCATAAGCTGTAACTGGTAGACAAATTTACAAACAAGAACCTAACCTAGCCCCCATAATCCGGAAAGGTACAAGCAACACAGAATAACCTACCTGGGCCCGGATAAACCTCGACAGGTGCCAATTAGTCTATATACTCCTATTGGGACCCCGTAGACTCTGCAAGTAACTATAACTGTATCTGAGCTGTTTGGGCTCCTGTAACTGTATCTGAGCTATCTGGGCTCCTGTAACTGTATCTAAGTCATCTGGGCTCCTGTAATTGTATCTATGTATGAGCTGCGTAACTGGACCCCGAGCCTTGGCTCAACTATGAGTCATAACGTAATCTCTGATAACTGGATCCCGGGCCTTGGCCCGACTATGGGTCATAATGTGACTGCTGTAACTGGATCCCGAGTCTTGGCTTGACTATGGATCATACTGTAGCTGCTGTAACTGATGGAACTCAATATGTCCCTCATGGCATAAATCTGGTCCTTTCGGACATCATACTGCCCCTACAAGCATGGCCCTACAGGATATAACATCTAACAATCCAACGACGTAAGGAAAACCCAATCTAACTAGGGTTAACTTTGGCGAGGGTTGCAATGTCATCGTTGTCGTCTCAACTCTATTTGTAACAGCTGACCATAATATGCTTACTCTGGAATACTTTTCCTCTATGTAGAACAACTGTGGGGATGCTACTAATCGGATATGCTACTGAGCAGTCAGCCCTAACCTCCCATAGGCAGCTTATTATAACTCTTGGCCTGAGGGTAATACTGTAATACTGTGGTTCTAGTCCCTGAGACACTAACTGAGTCTGTTTAGATTTCGTATGCCTTCTCTGGGTGATTCCTAACCTCGAAGGTGTGTTTATTTGGACTTAGCCGTTCCTGGCAATCTGTACTTGAATAGCTGATTGGAGTAGGCTGGGGCGTTGGCCCTGTATCTAGCTACTAACAAAACTTTCCCCTTAGGGTATCTACTACTCTATTAGGTTGGTACAACTGAGGTGGTGCCCTGAGTGACCTATACGATAAGCACCACATCGACTGAAACTGTCACTAGCGATAACCACTATGTGGCAGACTGACCCTTAACTCTCTAGGAAACTCTGGTGCCACTGGCTCTTAGGGTAAGTCCATATTAACATTATTCTGGCCCTGGAGGCGTCAAGATACGACAACGGTCTCTGGACGAGCTCTATTGACAATACAGGCGCCGAACTAATAGTTATATAGCCCGGCTGCACCTATGCTTTTCAACCTACTAACTCAGGCCCAACTATTACCCACAAACATCTGAAACCTAAGCATGGCAGGAAAACATCATTTCTACTGACTCAGTGAACAAAAGGGCAGAGGAATTTCTATAATGCTTCTAGAGCGAGTCACCCTTAACCTCATCTTTCCCGAAGGGGAATACTGCAATATACTCTTAATATGCTTTCTAGCAGCTGGCCACAACATATGTAATCATAATCTACAGATAGCAGCTAACTACGACATACATGGATCTTATATACTAGCAACAACTAATTACAACAAGTAGGATCGTTGTCTATGCTCAGAAACATAAGTTGTATCATTGTACGACGAGAGTAACTTGGTGAAGGAATGAGCCTTAACATACATCGAATGCTGATTCTCGTTTAATTGATTAGTTCCAACCTGAAGCCAATAGTTCCACTCAACTACAATCCTTATACTGAAAGAATAGAGCTAGTTTCAATACTAAATTCGACCAATAATGATATTTTTCAATAATAATATCAACTATAATTCAACTCTGAATAACTCAGCGAAAACCCGCAATTTCTTGAGAGTTCAGAAGGGAGAAATACTCACCTAAGGCCTGTAGCCGTTTATAGATCAATTTGAAACACTTCTGACAACTTTTACCCGGCGGAGCTCCGGTTTATCGAGCGAATTTTTAAGAAATAACTCTGTAGAAATGCTTTCCGTAGGCCTAGAACTCGTTACCCAAAGTTAATTTAAGTTTGGACGGTGTTTGGTAGCATAATCTGATGGAAATATGTTGAAAATTTGTATTCTCTCTCTACTTAGTCGTGGGAATATGTTTTCAAATGATTAAAAGTGAAAGGAGGGATTTATATAAAGTAAGGGCGGTGGGACGGGGGGGGGGGGGGGGGGGCGCTGCCCATAGCACCAGCCTCCCTGCCACGCCGCGCTGGCCAATGCACTGCTGGCTGGCATGTCGCACTAGCCCTGTGCGCACTGGTCCCGTCCGACCCCGCTTCCGAGGCTTTTACTACATGCTTCAAGCTCTCTTTATTCGTCACAAATCCATGTGTATGCCTACTAACCCGATAATGTTTTACGAGGTGTAACATCCTCTCCCCTTTAGGAACATTCATCCTCGAATGCCATCTTTAGGCTTACAGGAGTTAACTCTTTTAGCTAATATTTAGAAAAATTCGGAGTCTCCTCTATAATATGGACTATCCGAAAACTTGAAATGCAGAAAATTCCAACACAAGCGCCTCACAGGACGTTATCTGCAGCTAAATAACACATTAGTACTACATGTATGTACCCAACTGTTAAAAATAGCAGCAAAGGTCATTTATATAGCATCTGAAACTACTATACTTTAACTGAACTCGACTAGGTTTGTATATTTTCGTCATAGGGCCTGGAACAACTGAAACTATCCAAACTTGCATCATTCGTAGTTTTTTTCTCAATTCATTCCTACTATATTTCTATTCCCTCATGATACCCTAATAAGTTACAACTTTGGTTTTCAAATTAGCTCCCCCGAATCTGACCATATAATATACTATTAAAGTCTCTTCGTGAAATATTGCTTGTGTACCTTAAGTATCTCCGGCTGGGTCAATCTGCGAAAAGGTCTTCTGCGCGCTTGTGTAATGTTGATAAATATATCCTAGCCCCGAAGGCAATTCTATCTCATAGGATACTTGGCCAGTCTCCCGGAGAATCGGGTATAGTTTAATGAATCTAGGGTTGGACTTGCCCTGCTGGTCAAATCTCATAATGCCCTTCATTGGCAAGGTTTTAAGAACATCCAGTCACTGCTTCAAATTTCTAACTTCCCCATATGCTAGAGTAAGATCTTCGACGATCCTGGGCTGCCCGTACATATCTCCGAATTAGTTTAATTGTTTCCCTCCTACTGATGCAGTATGCTCAGTTCAATTATCCGTGACTTGCCTACTTCAGGCCATTATATAGGAAACCTACATTCCCACCTTCAACATAACTCCGGGTGTCTGAGTCGTGTGCTCTGCTTGGCTATTTATTTGGGGACGAGGGGCAGTACTTAAATTAACATGTGTCCCAATCTGTCCTGATAACTCTTCCTAAACTTAGTTGTGGGTTGTGCCCCTTTGCCAGAAGTTAATCGATACTGAGATACCATATAGCTGGAATGTTTCTTTGATATTCAATTCGTCGTAGTTTTTAGCTGAAACGTCATCCTATCTGGCCAGAAATAAGTTAACCTCATTAGCTTCTCAACAACAACACACTGGGATCACATTTACACCTGGTTCGGGCGTACTTCATTGCTCCAGACTTTTGACGGATAAGGTAACCTTATAGCTATATTCATATTGTCTACTTCTCACTTTCACGCAGGCACGACTATTCTCTGAGTTAGCCCGCCCGATTTCTGTTGCCCAGCCTGCTCTTGCTGGTCATTAGGGATTTGTGTCACAACTCAACAATATCATTCTTCTTCCTGTGCTAGTAGTAAATCTCTTTTATAACCTAGCACGCTTTGGTCAAACCCAAGTAGGGGAAATGAAGGGCATGGTATGCCCTGGTATAATCTACTGATGAAACTCTGCTATATTTAGAACATAGATTCGGCCTTCGGGTCTCAAACTCTATCCCTTACTATCTCGAAGGCCGGTGGCTCCTTTTGTTAGGCCTTATCTCTGACTACACTAGGGTAGGGTCTTCGTACTGTCACTCATCTACCTCCATAATTAGGGGTACAAAGTTAGATACTCATGTCTTCCCCTTACTTCTAAGGGATGAGATTTGGGGCTCATGCCTCCTGCATCTTACTGCCCAGGATACTACTAGCCAAGTCTATTGACCTGTATCGTCCTGACCCGCACTCGGGCCAATTTCATTCATATAATTTCTTTGTGCTTCGACATAACAAACTAGGGCCATAGCCATTATTCTACAGGTACGTCTTACCATCACCCACACACCGCAATGGGGTTAGTCTATTTCTGGCTTAAACTTTACTATTGCTGGGGGTTTACTTCTTATAGACTCTTACCCGCACTTGGGTGTTACTAACAATCTTACCTACCCTTCTGATTTGTTGTTGTGAGGGTCTAGGTTACTTACATGAACACTAGGAGTCTTAATCACTCTCTAACGTTTTTCGGGGATCAAAAATTCTAGCCTCTCTTTACTATTCATAGTGGGCAGCATCACATTTACGCTTTCTGTCATACTGAGAAAAGGCTAGAAGGTAGGAAGTAGCCATATATTACTACGGTATGACTAAAGTATGAAACTTTACTACCTTCAAAGAGTTGGGGGGGGGGGTAAGGACCCCGCAATTTCCCCTTCTTTTATACCCCTTTCAGGTGACCCAACATTAACTATCGCTCTTGTGTAATTCTAAATATCTATTAAGTAAACTAACTTATACATATACCGTATTACTGACCTCTTACCCTAAGGCTGTAAAAAGAACTGGGGACGGTGTTGGCATATCCATTACCTTATGAGGTTCCTGGTGCCCCCGGAAGGATGCTGGGGTGATTAAAAGATGTTTGCCTTAGCCCTTAGGCTAACTGCCCCCCCCCCCCCAATTATGGCACTTCACTGGTACCCCCTCCTGCTGCTGTAGTCGACTTGCGGCTGACTGGAGTCTGTCCCATATCAAACATTATTCTAGATAGACATAACAAAGAAAACTTAGGGACTCATCCCTATACAACTCGGCTCTATAGCACGATCTGAGAAGAAGGAGGGGTAACAATACTATCATGCTTCGTAGCTTTCGGCTTATAAAATATGGTGCACAACACATTTATAAACAAGATTCTACTAGACACGGCTTGTAGACTCCCTGAGATATGACCTGCTCTGATACCAAATTTGTCATTCCCCACCTTGGGAGGCATGACTGGCGCCTAATGCTACACTAGGGTCTGGACTGACCTGACTGACCTGGTGCACTTCTGGTGCACGCCTGTAACTTAATTCAAGAAAACAACGGGCTATTATTCGGTTGTAAATACAACCTCTGGACGACAAGGCCACCTGTAAAGGAAGGTAGCTAACCAACAACAGTGCAATAACAGGGATACTATGTGAGATGACAAGATTACCATGATGTCTAGTTATAACAGGAACGGAAACAAGCAGCTATACTGGGCCTCACATGCACAACACATAAAATAAGACATACATGGGCCTCACACGACCAACAACAATCAACTGATTGAGGACTGTAGTCTGCAAGTCTCTAAGAATAGGAATAATAGTCGAGACAGGGCCCTGGCCTACCCGAATGCCATAGAAATAAAAAAATTGTACTCTCTACAACCTGGTAGCTCCGAATGAAAGGAACTGGCTGACTTGCTGACTCTAAACAACTGCTAATGGAGGTCCTGAACTCTGTCTGTCTAAACCTGCAGGGAAGTATGCAGTGCCCCATAGTTGGGCGTCAGTACAATATGTACCGAATATGTAAGGCAATAACAGAAGCTGAGTAAGACTGATAAAAACTGAAAGTGAACAGTAATAAGGGCTAGAAGTTAACCTGTAAGCTTTCCTCTCCATAACCTGCATCTAGAAAGTAACTACATATTTATGAGCTGAAACTGTACGACTATTCATTCATAAGCTATAACTGGCAGAAAAACTTACAAACAAGAACCTAACCTGGCCCGCATAAGCCGGGAAGGTACAAGCAACACAGAATAACCTACCTGGGCCCCCATAAGCTCGGCAGGTGCCAATCAGTATATATACACCTATTAGTACCCCGACTATGGGTCATAATGTGACTGCTGTAACTGGATCCCGAGCTTTGGCTTGACTATGGATCATACTGTAGCTGTTGTAACTGGGCCCGGAGCCTTGGCTCAACTATGGGACATAATATAACTATTGTAGTTGGATACGATCCTCACGACCTCTATCTGGTGTAACTCAATACGGCCTCACGACCTCAATTTGATGGAACTCAATATGGCCCTCACTGCCTCAATCTAGTCCTTTCAGACATCATACTGCCCCTACATGCATGGCCCTATAGGCAATAACATCTAACAATCCAACGTCGTAGGAAAACCCAATCTAGCTAGGGTTAACTTTGGCGAGGGTTGCTATGTCATCACTGTCGTCTCAACTCTATTCGTATTAGCTGACTATAATAGGCTTACTCTGGAATACTTGTCCTCTACGTAGAACAACTGTGGGGCTTCTACTAATCGGATATGCTCCTGAGCAGTCAGCCCTAACCTTCCATAGGCAGCTTATTATAACTCTTGGCCTGGGGGTAATACTGTAATACTGTGGTTCTAGTCCTGAGACACTAACTGAGTCTATTCAGATTTCGTATGCCTTCTCTAGGCGATTCCTAACCTCGTAGGTGGGTTTATCTGGACTTAGCCGTTCCCGACAACCTGTACTTGAATATCTAACAAGAGTAGGCTGGGGCATTGACCCTGTATCTAGCTACTAACAAAACTTCCCCCTTAGGGTATCTACTGCTCTATCAGGCTGGTACAACTGAGGTGGTGCCCTGAGTGACCTATACGATAAGCACCACATCGACTGAAACTAACTGTCACTGGCGATAGCCACCATGTGGCGGACTAACCTTCAACTCTCTAGGAAACTCTGGTGCCACTGGCTCTGGGGTAAGGCCATATTAACATAATTCAGGCCCTGGAGGCGTCAAGGTACGCCAACGGTCTCTGGACGAGCTCTACTGACAATACAGGCGCCGAACTGATAGTTATATCGCCCGGCTGCACCTATGCTGTTCAACTTACTAACTCATGCCGAACTATTACCCACAAACATCTGAAACCTAGGCATGGCAGGAAAACATCGTTTCTACTAACTCAGTGAACAGAAGGGCAGAGGAATTTCTATAGTGCTTCTAGCTGAGTCACCCTTAACCTCATCTTTTCCGACGAGGAATACTGCAATATACTCTTAATATGCTTTCTAGCAGCTAGCCACAACATATATAATCATAATATATAGATAGCAGCTAACCACGACATACATGGATCTTATATACTAGCAACAGCTAATTACAACAAGTAGGATCGCTGTCTATGCTCAGAAACATAAGTTGTATCATTGTACGACGAGAATAACTTACCGAAGGAATGAGCCTTAACATACCTCGAATGTCGATTCTCGTTTAACTGATTAGTTCCAACCTAAAGCTAACAGTCCTTATACTGAAAGAATAGAGCTAGTTTCAATACTAAATTCGACCAATAATGATATTTTTCAATAATAATATCAACTATAATTCAACTCTGAATAACTCAGCGAAAACCTGCAATTTCTTGAGAGTTCAGAAGGGAGAAATACTCACCTAAGGCCTGTGGCCGTTTAGGAATCAATTTGAAATAATTCTGACAAACTTTACCTGGCGGAGCTCTGGTTTTCCGAGCGAATTTTCAAGAAATAACTTCGTAGAATTTTTTTTCGTAGGCCTAGAACTCGTTACCCGAAGTTAATTTAAGTTTGGACGGCGTTTGGTAGCATAATCAAACGAAAATATGTTGAAAATTTGTGTGCTCTCTACTTAGTCGTAGGAATATGTTTTCAAATGATTCAAAGTGAAAGGAGGGAATACTAAGGGTGGTGGGGTGGGGGTGGGGGGCACCCCGTGCTGCACATAGCGCTAACCTCCCTGCCGCGTCGGGCCTCTCAAGGCGCCAGCAGGCCTGGCGCACCGCACTGGCCAGTGCACTGCTGGCTGGCGCGTCACACTGGCCCTGTGCGTACTGGTCCTGTTCGACCCCGCTTTCGAGGTTTTTCCTTCACGCATCAAGCTCTCTTTATTCGTCACAAATCCACGCGTACACCTACTAACTGATAGCGTTTTATGGGGTGTAATATCCTCTCCCCCTTAGGAACATTCGTCCTCGAATGCCATCTTTAGGCTTACAGGAGTTAACTCTTTTAGCTAATATTTAGAAAAATTTGGCAGAGTTTCCTCTATAATATGGACTATCCGGAAACCTGAAATGCAGAAAAGTCCAACACAGGCGCCTCATAGGACGTTATATGCAGCTAAATAACACAATAGTACTACATGTGTGTACCCAACTGTTAACAATAGAAACAAAGGTCATTTATATAGCATCTGAAACTACTACACTTTAACTGAATTCGGCTAGGTCTGTATATTTTCGTCATAGGGCCTAGAACAATTAAAACTATCCAAACTTGCTTCATTCGTAGTTTTTTTCTCAAATCTACACATACGCCTATTAACCGATAGTGTTTTACTAAAATGAATTCCGTAATGCATGAATCAGAATTTTAATATGAATATAGAAAACAAAAAAAAAAAGCACAACTAGGAGACGTTTACTTGGGGAAGCGTTTGAATACTTCTGGATAGTTTCAATAATTGTATTTAGCCACTCATAGTAATGTCCGAATTGTGTGATTTGACATGTATTTTGAACTTGGAAATATGGAAAAGTAAACGTGGCGTAGAGTTGATGATAACATAGAGAATTGGAAATATAATTTTAAAAAGGATTTTGCAGATGCGATATATGGCAATTATCTTAGATTTGAAGTCTTGGCCTTATTTTGCCTTTTCGCTAATTTTATTTATTTAGGTCGGTTTTGAATTTGAAATATTAATAAATCCACACCTTCATGGTTTGAATTAATTGCTATCCCGTCATCTATTATCTGTTGTCCTTGGTGAACTTATTTATGACGTCATAAATTGAACTGTAGCATCGTTTTCTTATACAATTAATCCTTAACACAATCTTAATTCAGTCTACCAATTTTCTCATATATATTTTAATTTTCTAATTTATAAAGTTTATATAAGTATTAATTTTTTAATTCATCTCTAATCGACTTCCCTATTTTGCCGACACAATATGTAGATAAGTGGACATAACTGATGAATATTATTTTAATATAATTTATTCTTTTTTGATGTAAAGAAATTGACCTTGAGCCTAATTCAACCGCAAAAACTAGCTTATGAGGGAATGATTGCCCAAGTCTATATCAGGAGATCACTCATCTCATTAAACACCTATATGAGGTGTTTTTCATTCTTCAATACTCCACCTCACAATTTTATACATAATATATTTCTTACAAAATATTATTGTATAATATTTGAGTACCACTGCATGTTATATAAAATGAATGATTATTATAAAGAAATCTGAATAATATTTGAGATTAACAAGAAAAGAATGTTGTATTTTAATTATTTCTAGTTCTCAAAACAAACGGCCTTTAGAAGCCCTTTTTTTAAAAAGAGCAAGGGGCTTGCAACTTTATATAGTTTTGAAAAGTATATGTCAGCTTTTGGTATGATAGAAAGGTTAATTAATATTATGTGACTGAAAGAACAAAAAGCTCATCAACCACGCCCATACATGCCGAAAGCGACATTTGATATGGTTTGGTTTGCCACTCTTGCTGCACGAATGCTATAAAAATTTGCCAATTCATCCTCCTCATCATATCTTCCTTCTCTTTTTCTTCTTCTCTTTTTATAAAAAATATATTACTTTTCTTCATATGTTTGATATACGAAATTTATTAATCTGCTTTAAATTTGTGTAGAATTCGACTCACTACGAAGGTAAATCGTATAGAGATAATGTTAATTGAGCACTTTTCAGTTAGGCCTTTGAAAAATAATCAATATAATAAAGTTTTGAATTGCACCGATGAAATTTCAACACAATAATTATTTCTTAATTTATTAACTAAAAAGTAATTATTTGCAAATTTTACCCATAAAAGCACTCCACGACAAACAAATTTTACTCTTTCTCTTTCATATTACTTGACCCTGTTGATCTAATACACCCCTTAAGAAAGCTTTAGTTAGAGGTGTATTTTATTTAATTAACCTTATTAATTATGCTTTGAAAATTTAAATTTGACTACTAGTACCTTATATAATTATTTAATGATAAAACATACTCCCTCCAGTTCATTTTAATTGCTAGGTATACTAAAAATACTTGCTAGTTTCAAAGTTTAAGAGATAATTGACCATGTTTTTTCAATTACCCTTAGTACTTAAGTTATCTAAAATGTGAAAAGAATTATTATTGTATGTTTCCAAAAAGTTTATATTAGTCAAATTACCATCCCTATTAAACTTTTCTTAATGGATTTGCAAATCTTATCCTAGCAATTAAAATGGAATAGAAAAAATAGTCGTGAAAGAAAATGATAAATTTCTCTTGATTTGCTAAAATAAATAAATAATTTTTTAATTAATTTTTAATATAAAAATCAAATAAAATAAAATATAAAAAATATTTTCAAAACTCAAATTTAAGATCTGTCGTTAAAAATAAAAGAATTCTAACTATCCGACTGTATTTACTAATCATGATATCCACTAATGTAGCAAGCAGTTTTTCAAACTGAAATTGTTTTGAATGGCATATTTTAGTGCATGTGTGTCACGGATGTTTGCAGATTTGGAACATAAGACTCTTGTGGCCCTTTTTTCAATGCAAGGAAAGCATAATTATGATTAGTGTTTATTTTTGGCTTAATCTTGCAAGACAATGGAAAGTTTAGTTAGTGAATTGTTTGGTTACAAATCTAATCAATGAGTTGTGCGTCACTTGGCCCATGTCTGACTCATGGATGATCTTGCAAAAGCAAACCATTTACATCTTCAAATAATTTGTTTAAGTCAGTAAGTGCAGACTAATTAAAAAATTCGTTTAAAGACCAAATTACAGATAATCACAATGTTTGCTTAGGTCATATGAGGTCAACATGTTTTCATAAATAAAATATTTTCTAATCACTTCGGAAAAACGCATTAAATATATAATCAATCATTATTACTATAAATTTTCCCCGTATTCGATACAAATTTACTTGCCCTCAATATTTATCTAGAATTTTAATAAGCATTGTTTGTTAAAAATAAATATTGAAATTAATTTTATAAATAATTTATTATTATATATTTAAATAAAAGTGTTAAATTGATAATAAGAAAAAAGAAATTTTAAATTGATGATAATCAACTTATTTTTATTAGAATGACATAAATATCCTTAAATAATGTTTTCAGAAAATAAAAACTTAAAAGTATGTTTCACATGAAAATTAAAGATGAATGATAAAAATGAAATGGAGAGGTAGCTAAAAGTTTTTCATGTGTTACAAAAATATTAGGGATAAGAATACTAAAATTTTAATTAATCATATTAAAATGTGTTTATAAGCTGAAAATTCACAAGTGTGAATTGATCAACTTATAAATTGTTTTGTTAATTTGGCTTATTCTCACCTAACTTATAATTGTGTTGAATAAATTATCACTTCAGTACAATTGTATTAAGAGGAATTATCAATTGTCTCACCAATTTTAAAAGAAGAAACACAAAGCTGTGATTAGATGTGGTGCTTGATCTTAAATCAGCAGCATTCTGTAGCAATTTTTAGAAACAGTGGTGAGGCCCAGGCTGTGCTCAAATGGCGGACAATTTAAAGGCACTTGGAAACCTAGAGCATGAGATGCCACTTTATTATTATCATTTGCCTTTTTCTACATTTCGAACCATTTGATGCTACCTGCCAATATAGCCTCTTTCATTTCAATTGTCACCAAATTGATTTGATTCTATCCTCTTTTATTTTTGTTTTTTTTTATTTTTTAACATAAATATTCAGCAGGTTTCATTTATTGATTTTTCTAATCAGTATATAAAAATTATACATTAAATGTAAAATATATATATCATATACAAATTATATATTTATCGACTATTTTTAATTTAAATAGTTTAGCGAATGACTATTTATATTTATTTTTTTAACCATATATTTTTTAATACTAAAAAATTTCATTATTTCAGTACTTGAACTCGAAATTTCTAATTAAAATCAAAAGAATCTCATCTATTCCACCGTGTATTCCTTTGTGGTGAACCCTTTGATTCTATTGTTATTTTTCTGTATCCGAAATAGTAAAACAGAAAATAGATGAAGTAGAAAATATTTTTCGAGCCCATAATTTGCTTGTATGTTTTAAAGAAATTAAATCCCCTCACTGTTACCTAAAGTTTAAGAATAAAAAGAAAATCTATTCTACAAAAGTAGTACTTCAATTTATAGAACTTCATCGAACTCAAATGGCGGAGCAAATCACATTGTATACTTATGCTTTTCCTTTTAAAAAATAATGTGAAATGCAGTGAAGAGAGAGCAGAGAGTTTTTTGAATATTTTTCAGTGTGCAAAAACTGAGGCGAAGCCTCGAAATTGATAGTCGGTGGTTTGGGTCTCAACACGTAGAGACATGGTTGTTCGTAAAGGCAGTGTTTGTTCGCACAAGCTATATATGATCATTGGTAAACAAGAGGGGGAGGGGGTGAAATTAATTTTTTCTGAAATTAAAGAAGAATAATCGACTATAGAATACCTTAAGTCAATTATAATCCTGTAAAAGAGTTAGAAGAATAATAAGAAGTAGCAATAATTTAACCATTCAAAATGAAAACTCAGAGTATTTATACTGGTTTGGATCACCATGGTGGTGCCTATACCAATTCCCTTGGATTATGAGAGTTTTCTTTAAAGCCCGTTGAAAGTGCGTTTACAAGGAGAGTTCTTCAAACAACTTGTAGAACTGATATGGATTCAGTTCTACGTATTTTTCATCACAACCTCTACCCCTATATCTACCTAACTAAATTTTCTTTTGATCTCACTATCAACTATTACAGATTACAGTGATTGAGTAAGAAATAGAAAAATCAGGATTGATCAAGTGAAGTTGCGCACCTTTCTTCTAATTCTTCTCGGCCTGTTGTATTGTCTTGAGAGGTTCTAGAGAAGGTAAGGGATCAATTTCTTTGATCTCGATTTGATAGCTCTAAAGTAACCCAAAGAATTTTCTCAATCACATTAATTGAAATATGTGATTGAGATCTTTGATGGAGTTTGATGATATCCTTCTTGCAGGGAAGATTTGATTTCCTTTCATATTTGATATATCAGCTGATTTCACTTTCCTTCTAATGTTACCCTTGATTGATGATTCTGAGTTGGATATAGAATCTGATGATATCCTTCGTATAGCATAGATCTGATTTTCCTTACAAGGTGTCCTTGATAGATGACTCTGAGTTGGCTTTCCTTTTGTGGTAGTTGATATAGCAAACTTGTTGTTTAATAGATTTTCCTTAATTGCTGAACTTTTCCTTGAGTGAAAGCGAAATGGATTTGCTTTAAAACTTCCACACTTACTTTAATTTTGCTGAGTTTGTCCTTCCATAGCATTGAATTGATTTATGATGAATTGTAATTGTGCTCTTTGAGTGAGGCTGAACCGTGAGTGTCTTCTGCTTAGTTGATTTCTTGATCGATAGTCCAAACTTTAGCGATTCCTAAACTAAGTAAATTTGATAAGTGATATTATTAAAAAATTTAAGGAATTAATGCTAACAATCTCCCTGCTTTTTATGATAAATCAAAGGGTACACACTAATTTGTACTTCCCTAAATATGCTGAGTATAGTATCTTCTGAGGATTTCTTCTAAGAGGGCTCCCCCTGACTTCATGATACTCACCATTAATTGATTGTTTATGGAATATTGATTTATTTCATCTTTAATTAGATAGTGCCTGGTGCACAGTTTGATAACTCAAACTGTCACAAGTTAAGACATTCTAACAGTGCAAGTCTATTTAAGAAAATAGGTAACATTAGGCAAACACAAAACCAATTAGACAAACATTATTAGCAAAAAACAACATTCATCATAAATATTCAAAAGAATTCATCAAAACCATCCATTCATTCTCCCCCTCCATCATAAAAAAGGAGGGACCAAAGTGAAGTATCACATACAGAGAGAGAGAGAGAGAGAGAGAGAGAGAGTAGATTCCCTCATAGTGGACAGGATTTCCAAAAAAACATATACAAAAGAGAGAGAGAGAGAGAGATAAAGCATTCAAGATCCACCCATAAAGTATTTTAGGTTGTTGATAATCCTTTCAGAAAATGAGTGGTAAGACTTTTTTGATGCGATTGGAGAGGGAAGCATAGAAGGTCTGAACGACCAGAGTTCATTATCTGAAACTTCAGCTCTAGCTGCAGCAGAGTCGACTTGCCTCAGAACCTGATTGAAAGACTTCACTCCTCCGCGCCGAAGGTGAGTGAGCTGAGTCTTCAATTTTGTCACTTCCTCCCCAGAGTCCGCTGTCACTGTAACCACTTGTGCCAAAGAGAGTTGAACTTTGTACAGATCATCTACCATTGCACTCAAAGTGGCTTTAATCTCCAAAGCTTTCTTCAACAAGTTTTGCATAGAGATTCTCAGAGCATCATTAGAGTTTGAATTTTAGAGATTGACATCAATTGTTGGTTTTTGTTTAGGCTTAAAACCAACCTTCTTGTGCCACTTCCCTTTAGAAAAAATGTAGCCCATGCTGGCAAAGGTTCAATTGTCATATGTGGAGGATATTTTTTTGATAGGATAATTTGACAGATCGACTTCAATATCCTTCAAGATGCAGGAAATCAATATTCTATAGGGTAGACTTTTATTACCACCAGTGTCCTGGAAACTTTCCAACCTATAACCCAGAAACCGTTTAGCCTAATTAATCTTTATTTTTCTAAGTAGATAGTACACAACAAATACGTCTCTTGTAAAAAGAGAACTTAGAGATCCTTTATGAGGCAGCAAAGTAGTGGTAACGTGGGTGAGAATTTGATTTTCAAAAGATACTGTAGCGGGTTCAAAATTAGTCAGATTGGATCCTTCCTCATCAATGAATAACTTTGCTTCATCAAGAGAAATCTCAAAACTATCGGGCCATACGCCATTGAAGAAAAAAACTTTTTCAGAAAACTTAGCATCAAAGACATTTTCAAGCAAGAAATGACTTAGCACAATTCGATTCCCCAGAACTAGAGTTTCAAGTTCACCATTGTCCTTAGGGATTCTCAAGTTTGCAAAAAATAGCCTTACGGGCTCCTCATATACTTCATTGTCACATAGCAGGAACAAAGTGTCAATTTTTTGATTGGTAAAGAACATGTTACTGGGCAATTCCAGCTTTCTAGTTGCTCAAAGCAGATTACACAACCAGGAGCGAAGGCTGCCTGCCTTTGAAGGGGAAAAATTTTGATTTCTTTGAGGGGCTCCAAAATAACTGCATGTCCTCTAGAGTGAAATCTATGGAGGAATCTGTTTTAGTCTTCTTGTGAGAGGACAGAGAGGGTTTCTTGAGTCTGGACGAGGAAGATTCAGGGAAGTCGTCTATAGAGGAATTAGAGATTTCTACCAGAGAAGAGGATGGAGTAGGACTTCTGATAGAATAATGAGTTAGCTTGTTCGACGATTTAGCTATGAAGGAGAAAGGTAGAAAAGATATAGAAGAGATTATGAGATAGATAAAGTGAGAAGGGAACAGTAAGAAGATGTAATAAATAGAGATAAAAGAAGTGAAAAGACGTACTGACTGGATTTTGAAGAGATGGAAAGCAAAGGGACTTTTGCATATAAATGGATGATAATAATGATACGGAAGGAAAGGAGTCACAAATCAGTTAAAAAAATTACTAACATACAATTAATTAAGGAAAAAAAAATTTACCTAAGCAATTTCTCAAAAATCAAAATCTTTCTTCCAATAATGGCTTAGTAAAAATATTAGCTAACTTATTTTCAGTATCAACAAATTCAAAGAGAAATAACCATTTTCAATATGATCTGTAATGAAATGATGCTTGATGTCTATATGTTTGGCACTAGAATGATGCACTGACGTGCCCGATTCGCGCGTCCACAAGTGTACGGGTCGTACAAGTGATATAGTGGCTCTTTTTAAGAACTGGATTGTCGAACCCACAGGGACTGGACCCATTCCTCTAACTATCCATTTCTAGTGTGATCTTAAATACCTCAAGTGTTGGTTATAGACATTTTCGATTGAGATTAATTAAGTCTAAGTTTGGGTCAACGAAATATTCTGAAATCACTCTAGGAGCAACATAGAGTTAAAACCAATTAATCATGCGATCCTACGATTTGCAATGGATTAAGCATGGAACTATCAATTGTTATTTCACATAATTAAAATTGCATGTTTATGGTCTTTCGAGCCTCTAAACACGGCAATCTAGCCTCACTGCATCATTGTGAGCGAGGAGTTTAATTTTCTAGTCGCGGGCAATCAATTATGTTGTGGTTTACGGGGAAACGATTAGGGACTTTCGTACGTCTAACCATTTAACTCAACTTAGCCTCACAACTACTTCTTCGAGTGGTGATGTGACATCCCAAGTTGGTCTTTCATAACCCCCGTGTGTCAACCAAGCAAGGTGTGAGGTATATTTCTATCCTAACACAATATCTCTCCCTAGAGACAAACATGCTCCTTACATTCTCATGTCCTGACCTAGGTAATGCTTTCTCAAGCTATTACTCAAGCTAACAAATATGCTTTCATGGTGATCAATCATAAAAACAACCAACAATCCAGAATGCAAGACGAAAACAACAATCAATAACTTAATTCCAAAACAAATTCATAAAAGCACAATCATAATTCATGGCTTCAACCCTAGAGGAAGGGTTCTTGCCATTCATGTTCGTAAAACTACAATTAACTAATACTAAACTAACATACTTACATGAATTTGGTAGATGAGAAGGGAATTTGATAAACCCTAGATGAGTTCTCCCACTTCTCCCTTCACTCCTAGGTGGTTTTTCAGAATAAAATCGTGACCAAATGATTTTAGGAGCTAAGGGTCCTATTTATAGTAAATGGAAAACGTGCATAATTTAGCCTGTAATGGAACGGCTCTGTGTCACGGAGTGTATCGCGGAGCACTGCCTCCGTGACACGGAGGCAACGCGAAAGCTCTCTGGAAAGTGCCTCAGGAACCCAAGCTGCCGAGGGTCACCGCGCTGGCCAACGTGGCACGCTGCTCATGCAGTGCGTTGGCAAGCTGCTGTCGCGCAGCTGGCCTAGCGTGGCACGGCGCCGGCGCGCTAGTTTACTGCCTGCTGCTGCCGTTTGCTACCTTCTCTCATGCGCTTGGTGAGGGTGTGGCACGGCGCTGGGCGCGGCACACGCACAGCGTGGCACGCTGCCTGGCGCGGCCAGCCTTGCCAAGGCATGCTCCTTGCCGACTTTCGCCACTTGCTTCCACTCCATTCCTTGCTATTCACCAACTTGTGAATTTAGTTCCTCAAAATCCTTGAAACCTACAAAACAAGGACTAATCATGTTGGTTAGCACATATATTCACATTTATATAAAATCACATGAAAGTATGGAAAATAACTTAGATAAACAAGACTACATTAAGGTATAAAGCGTATCTCGGGCATGCTATTTTGCCCGTGATCACAACCCCACACTTAAAGCCTTGTTCGTCCTCGAACAACCTTTTACATATCATACATATGGAGACTCCCACATAACTAATTTGGCAACATAATTCAAGCTATGGCTATAATGATTGCGTAAGATAACAAGCTAAAGATAGAGCATACACAATTTAATCACCGAGATGAAATACAACAATGCTAAGACTTCTTAACCTCAAGAATCGTCTCTCAATCTTAGCAAACTCGTGCAAATCAACTAATTAAGAAATCACACATGAATTATATCCTTCATTCAACATGTGCCCCTCACAGAAATAGAGTTACCCAATCACACGCAAAAATCATTTGTACATCATAACATGTGTGGGTGAATCAATAGAATTTCACTCACTCTCACAAAGAATTCACATGCATCATGTAATGACCCATAAGCTTGCCCTTAGTGTTTTATTCCACTAATTTAAGGATGTGTGAATGTAAGATCAAGTAGGACTTAATGGGTTGTAATGTAGGCTAAGAGACAGGTAGGTATTATTATGGCCAGTAATAGTGACTATCTTTCCTAAGCGCTTTTAATACATTACTCCCTCCTTACGAACTTCCCTTCCCTTACTTTACCTTTTTCTCCTTTCATCTTTCTTGTTCCTCTTATGTTCCCCCATTTCTTTAGGCACTTTTAACTTATTAGTAAGGAGCTCTATAAATAATTTTTCATTACTTTGTTTTCTTGCTCCTTACTAATAATCAACCATTTTCACACAAGTGCACCTTTGTCCTTTTCTTACTACAACTTGCTACTTTTCCTTTCTTTTCATTCTTCTCACTCCTTTACTCCTTCGGATTTTTTTCACTCAAGCGCTTAGGAGTTTTGGATCAAATTCAAGGCTAATGAAAGAAAAAGGATTAAGCTTATGTTGTAGCTGTCAAAGAATAGGTTCAAGACTCAATGGGGCTAACTAGGATTAATCTTTCCAAGGTAGGTAAAATGAGGGATAAGAATTGGTTCATTCGAAAAAATTGCCAAAATCATCTCCTACAATTCACATCCTTCATTTCGTTTTATAAACACACCAGGCAAGTTTAAGACAATCCACAATAGCACAGAATACTCAAAAACCTTACACTCATGGCACATGCTCAATTCAAGACACATTCATCAGACTCTTACTCAGCTAATCACAAGAATTCAGAATTAAGCTTCAATCATATTGAGTCAAATTCAAGAGCCTAAGCGTCTCACACAAAGTTATACACCTGCATGCTTCACACCGAACATACTTGCATCTTACAATCATGTATAGCACATAACAAGAACATCAAGCACCACTTAGTTATGGTTTCAAAAACCAATCACCTACCGACTAATTTTTCCTCAAGACGGTCGTCATCCATCCATCGTCAGAAACAGTCCCTAACTATGACTAAAACATTATATACAGACAAAGGAAAGAAAAAGATAAAATTTTTATTCTTCGGTTCAAAAACCCCCCGTCGGAAAAGAACCGAAAAGAAAAACCAACGGGTGATGAAGTCATGCTTAATTCAGAAAAATTTTCAAAATTTTCAAATTTCTCAAGCATTAGCATTACATTCACCACAAACTTGTTAAGCGCAAAATTGTTTTTTTGAAATTTCCCTTGAAATTTCCCTCACCCCACACTTAAATAATGCTATGTCCTCATAGCATCAAATAAAAATTTAGAAAGGGTGAGAAATACTCCCTGAGGCCTTAGGCCTAGCTAATAGCATGATTTTCTTCACTTTGCACAAGTGTGTGTCGACCCCACACTTTTTATCGTCCATGCTTTTTAGCTTCCTCCTCCACGGGTACTCAGACTTCCCCTCCATCTGTGCTTAACTTTCCACCAAAAACAACACAAGATGAAAAATAAATAAAATCAACACAAATGCAAGAAATTAAAATGGTACCTGTGGTACCCTTGGGTTACCTCCCAAGTAGCGCCTTATTTTACGTCGTGGCCCGACGTGGACTATCCTTTTCAGGACATCCTCATACCTGGGTTCTCTTTCGAGAACCATCTCCTTTTCTTTTGCTGTTTAGAGGAAACAACCTCCACTCTGTTCCTCTCTTTCTCCAACTTCCTCTCAATTTGAAGCCCTTTATCAGACTCGGGCTGAACACTTGTAATTTCCTTTGGCCCTGCACCTATGGAATCCTCCACCCCACACTTATCCTCTGCCAACACACTAACCTGACAAAGGTTTCTATAGTGTGCAGATGGGTTCATTTCTTGGTAAACGCGGAAGAGTTCTTCTTCATCCTCAACCCTCATTTTCAGGGTCCCTGCTTTCAAATCAATCACCGCTCCTCCAGTGGCCAAGAATGGCCGTCCCAAGATCAGGGGTACCTGGTCATCAACCTAAAAATACAAGACAATAAAATCAGCAGGTATAATGAACTTACCTACTTTGATGAGAAGGTCCTCTATTATTCCATCAGGTGTCACTCACGACTTGTAAGCCAGCTGCAGCATCAACCTTGTTGGCCTCGGTTGTCCCAACCCCAAGGTGTTGAATAAGGATAGGGGCATTAGATTGACTGCTGCCCCTAAGTCACACAAAGCTCGTAGCACCTCAGCTTTACCAATTTGTATGGGGAGGGTAAAACTCCCTGGGTCTTTGAGTTTCTTTGGCATTTTGCTCAATACCCTGTGACTGCACTCCTTAGTCAGTGCTACAGTCTGGACATCCACCAATCTCACTTTGTTCTCCATCACGTCCTTCAAGTATTTAGCATACTTGGGCATTCCCTGCAAAACATCAAGAAGAGGCAAATTTATGTGAAGTTCTTTGAAGCTCTCAAAGAACTTTTTGAAGCATTCCTCCTCCTTGCTCTTTCTGAATTTCTGAGGGAATGGTGGTGGTGGTCTTTGTGTTGGCTGCAATGGAAGTTGTGCATTTTGTTGCCCAGCACTCTGATTATCTCCCATGTTGATGGATGGTCCTGGTCTAACCAACTCCGGCTGCACCTCCTTGCTCAGCTCTTCTGACACTGCATCAGCTAATTGCTTACCGCTTCTCAGACTGATGGCATTGATCTGCCGGGGGTTAGGATCTGTGTCGCTTGGTAATCCCCCCAGCGATCTTATGTTTTGAGCAGCTGCTATCTGACCCACTTGTTTTTCAAGATTTCGGGTGGCTACTTGTTGATTCATTAAGTCTGTTGCCATCCTCGCCTGATTTTCCATTAATTGAGTCTGGGTCTCCATGATTTTCTGCAGTGTTTCCTCAATGCTGCTACTCAATTGCCCATCATTCTGCCTATTCTGCTGATACTGCTGTTGTTGAGGTTGCATAAAATTCTGCTTTTGGTTTCCACCCCAAGAAAAATTCGGGTGGCCCTGCCAATTTCTGTTGTAACTGGTTTCAAAATTCTGATTGTTTCGCTGCACATTACTAACAAAATTGACTGACTCCAGATTGGCTCCACAAGATTCTGCATGGTGCCCATTATTACCACAAATTTCACACCAACTCGGAGCTTGCTGAACTGCATTAACCTGGCCCTGGTGTTGGTTCATACTCAGTTTATTGAACTGAGTCATCATTTGATGCTGGCACGAAGCTAACTGTGCTTCCAAGGCATTCAAACCATCTACTTCTATCAACCCCTATCTCTTTCCTGCCCCTCTTGATGACTCGCTGTGCCACTCTGGATTTCCTTGTGCAATTCTGTTCAACAAAGTGTACAACTCATCATACGTCTTATCCAAGGCTTGCCCACCCGATGCAGAGTCTAGTAATATTTTTGTGTGTGGGTCTAGACTTTCTACAAAGGTATGAGCCAGCACTTCATTTGATTGCTGGTGATGGGGGCAATCTCTTAACAATGACTTGAATCTTTCCCAAGCCATATATAAGTTCTCATCAGGCCTCTGCTTGAAACTAAGTATTTCACTTCTCAACCTTGCAGTTTTGCTTAAAAGGAAGAATCTGATAAGGAACTTCTCAGCCAAGTCATTCCATGAAGTTATGGAGTTCGGTGGCTCAGCCTTCAGCCACTTCTTCGCCTCTCCCAACAGTGAAAATGGGAAGAGGGTCATTCGGACATAATCTGTGGACACGCTGGTGGGGACAAACGTGTCACTAATCTCTAAAAAGCTCTATAAGTGCTGCTGCGGTCCTCATGTGCCATCCCAGTGAATTGACCACTAGAATGTAACAGCTGCACCAAGTTCTGTTTAAGCTCAAAGTGCCCTCCAGGTTCCGGTTTACGGATGCTAGAGGTCACATTCGTCGCTAGTGGGATTGCCACTTCGCGAACTGGTCTTGCTGCCATTGCTTCGGATGACAATTGTGCTTGTCCCGCGGGTGGTTGTTGTTGTACCTTTTCTTGAAGTCTCGTCAGCTTATGCTCTAGAGCTATTCTCCTTTGCAAATGGATTTGACGTTCAGGTTCAAGCAACAGTTCCACAAGCTCTCTAGTTCTAGCCAGCTCGGCAGGACAACCTGTCACCTGCAATAATCAGACTAAGACCAAGTTTCTCAACACTTAAGAGAAATTAAAAATCACACAAAAATAGATAAATTATCAAAACTTCGCCGAGTCCCCGGCAACGGCGCCAAAAACTTGACGTGCCCGATTCGCGCGTCCGCAAGTGTACGGGTCGTACAAGTAATATAGTGGCTCTTTTTAAGAACCGGATTGTCGAACCCACAGGGACTGGACCCATTCCTCTAACTATCCATTTCTAGTGTGATCTTAAATACCTCAAGTGTTGGTTATAGATATTTTCGATTGAGATTAATTAAGTCTAAGTTTGGGTCAACGAAATATTCTGAAATCACTCTAGGAGCAACATAGAGTTAAAACCAATTAATCATGCGATCCTACGATTTGCAATGGGTTAAGCATGGAACTATCAATTGTTATTTCACATAATTAAAATTGCATGTTTATGGTCTTTCGAGCCTCTAAACATGGCAATCTAGCCTCACTGCATCATTGTGAGCGAGGAGTTTAATTTTCTAGTCGCGGGCAATCAATTATGTTGTGGTTTACGGGGAAACGATTAGGGACTTTCGTACGTCTAACCATTTAACTCAACTTAGCCTCACAACTACTTCTTCGAGTGGTGATGTGACATCCCAAGTTGGTCTTTCATAACCCCCGTGTGTCAACCAAGCAAGGTGTGAGGTATATTTCTATCCTAACACAATATCTCTCCCTAGAGACAAACATGCTCCTTACATTCTCATGTCCTGACCTAGGTAATGCTTTCTCAAGCTATTACTCAAGCTAACAAATATGCTTTCATGGTGATCAATCATAAAAACAACCAACAATCCAGAATGCAAGATGAAAACAACAATCAATAACTTAATTCCAAAACAAATTCATAAAAGCACAATCATAATTCATGGCTTCAACCCTAGAGGAAGGGTTCTTGCCATTCATGTTCGTAAAACTACAATTAACTAATACTAAACTAACATACTTACATGAATTTGGTAGATGAGAAGGGAATTTGATAAACCCTAGATGAGTTCTCCCACTTCTCCCTTCACTCCTAGGTGGTTTTTCAGAATAAAATCGTGACCAAATGATTTTAGGAGCTAAGGGTCCTATTTATAGTAAATGGAAAACGTGCATAATTTAGCCTGTAATGGAACGGCTCCGTGTCACGTAGTGTATTGCGGAGCACTGCCTCCGTGACACGGAGGCAACGCGAAAGCTCTCTGGAAAGTGCCTCAGGAACCCAAGCTGCCGAGGGTCACCGCGCTGGCCAACGTGGCACGCTGCTCATGCAGCGCGTTGGCAAGCTGCTGTCGCGCAGCTGGCCTAGCGTGGCACGGCGCCGGCGCGCTAGTTTACTGCCTGCTGCTGCCGTTTGCTGCCTTCTCTCTTGCGCTTGGTGAGGGCGTGGCACGGCGCTGGGCGCGGCACACGCACAGCGTGGCACGCTGCCTGGCGCGGCCAGCCTTGCCAAGGCATGCTCCTTGCCGACTTTCGCCACTTGCTTCCACTCCATTCCTTGCTATTCACCAACTTGTGAATTTAGTTCCTCAAAATCCTTGAAACCTACAAAACAAGGACTAATCATGTTGGTTAGCACATATATTCACATTTATATAAAATCACATGAAAGTATGGAAAATAACTTAGATAAACAAGACTACATTAAGGTATAAAGCGTATCTCGGGCATGCTATTTTGCCCGTGATCATGCACGATATATTTTGAGAGACTAATAGCACTAGTACTATCACATAAAACAGGTATGCATTCATAATTTAGATCAGAATCAAGCAACTAATGTTTAATCCATAATAATTAAGTACCACAACTACGAAGGGACAAATATTTTGCTTTGGTAGTTGAGAGAGCCACAAAGATTTGCTTCTTGTTGTGCCAAGAAATGATGGCTTCTCCAAGTATTTGATAGATTCCACTAGTGCTTTTTCTATCAGTCTTGTCTCTTGCAAAATCTGCATCTGAGTAACCAGTTAAATCAAAATTATTACAATGAGGTACCATAAGCCAAAATTCCGAGTTCCAATGAGATATCAAATGATTCTCTTGACGCCAGTTAGATGAGACTCTTTGGGAGTCGACTGGAATCTTGCACACTTGTATACACTAAATATGATGTCTAGTTGACTTGCTCTGAGATAGAGCAGTGATTTGATCATCCCTCAATATAGTTTCTCATTTACATTTTTTCTTGATACGTTAGCTTCTAAACAGGTTTACGGGCTCATGGGAGTGCCAGTTACTTTTTCCTTTTCTAATCCAAACCTCTTAATCAATTCTTTGGTGTATTTGGTTTGGCTAATGAATATTCCTTCAGTCGACTGTCTTATCTGTAAACCTAGAAAGGAGGTTGGTTCTCCCATCATGCTCACCTTGAATTCACCTTTCATTATATCTACACAATTATTTCAAAGAGAGGAGTCAGAACTATCAAAAATGATATCATCAACATTATTTAAATAATTAGAATATTTGACGAGGATCGTTGAATGAAAAGAGTTGTATCAATTTTTTCCTCTTTGAAAATTATTTTTAATTAAAAAGAGCTCACGCATTCATAACATGCTTTGTGAGCTTGCTTGAGTACATAAAGAGCTTTATAAAGTTTGACAATATGATCTGAACATGAGAAATTTGCAAAATTTAGGGGTTGTTTTACAAAAACGTCTTCTTTTATAAAATCATTTAAGAAGGCACTTTTGACATCCATTTGAAATAACTTAAAATGCTTGAAGGATGCATAAGATAGTAGAATACAGATAGATTCTAATCTGGCAACAAGAGCAAAAGTTTCATTGTTGTTAATATAATCTTGTTGAGAGTAGTCTTGAGTCACTAATCTAGCCTTGTTTTTTTATGACTTTACCTTCCTCATTGAGCTTATTTCAAAAAATTCATTTTGTCCCTATGATAGAGATGTTCTTCGATGTTTGAACTAATATCCATACCTGACTTTATTCGAATTGATCTAATTCTTCTTGCATAGCTCTTTTTCACAACTTATCATTAAGGGCTTCATCAATGTGTTTTAGTTCGATTTGTGAAATAAGTGCCACAGATAATTGATGTTTGAGAGAAGATCTGGTTTGTATTTTTGCATTCGATTTTTTGATGTATGGGATCATTTGGGTATCTAGATTCACTTCTCCATTCATGAGGAATGTTTATAAGCTTAGTCAACTAAGATATAATTTTTTCAGTATGATCAGGAGATGAGGACTCCTGATTGGTAGCAGGCTCAATTTTAGGAGCCTCAATATCTTGTAAGATTGAGTCTTCTCCTACATCTAGCTCAACAATACTTGGAACAGGATTAGAATCATTAAATACAACATGAATAGATTCTTCTACAGATAAGGTTCATTTATTAAAATCTTTGAAAGACCTACTAGAGGGTGAATAATCGAGAAAAATACCTTCATTTCTTCGAGGGTCGAATTTTCCCATATTTATTTACATTGTTATGAATGAAACACTCACAACAAAATGGATGAAAGTAACTAATATTTGGCTTCTTACCTTTTCATAGTTCATAAAGAGTTTTTTTTAAGATAGGCCTAATATGACATCTATTTCAAAAATGCTCTGGAACACTTTGTTCAATGAGTAGTGTTCTTGTAGTATCTGGAGAGATTATTTTTTTTTATCTACAACCATATTTTATTGAGGAGAACAAGGAGATGAAAAATTTTGAGTATATCATTGCTGATTACAGAAGTTCTCAAAATATTTATTCTCAAATTCTCGATCATGGTCATTGTGAATACTGGAAATGAAATATCCCTTTTCTTGTTGAACTTTTTTGCAAAAGTCTTCAAACATTAAAAAAGATTCATCTTTATGAGCTAAAAACATCACCCAAGTAAAACATGAGAAATTATCAACAATAACAAAAGCATATCTTTTACCATCAATGGTAGCAGTTCTAGTAGGTCCAAATAAATCCATGTATACGAGTTGAAAAGGTTCTGAAGTGCTAACAATGTCTTTAGTTTTAAAAGAGGAACGGGTTTGTTTTCCTAATTGACATGCATCACAAAAATGAGTTTTAAAAAAAATTATCTTTGGCAGATCAATAACTAAATCATGTTTAGAAAGTTTTTCAATAGTGTGCATGCTTGCATGATCTAGTTTTCTTTTCCAAATGTGAGGATCATTTGAAACAATAGTAAGACAAGTGAGAGTAGGAACATCAACATTATTAAGAATATAAATATTTTCAAACCAATCACTAATACGAATGATATTCTTAGTAGAGTTGTTAATGTTGCATTTGATAGTATTGATAGAACATCAAATCCAACATCACGTAGTTGACTGATACTCAGTAAATTATGTTTGAGACCATCTATGAGATATACTTCAATTTAGTCACCAAAATGGGCTAATGGTGATGGATCCTACTCCAATTACTTCCCTTTTAGTATTGTCTCCAAATATGAAATGACCCTTATCAATCTTTTTTATTGAATTAATTTCTTTTTCTTTTCCATCATGCGTCTGGAACATCTACTACCAATGACCCACATACCTTTCTTATGAAATTTCTTGGAATGTTCCCGCAAAATAGATAGATTAATTTTTTTTAGGTACCCAAGCCTTCTTGGATCCTTTAGAGTTAGTATGAGGAGTTTCTTTGGTTGGATTCTTTTGTCTCCAAATCCATGTTTTAGATTAAATTCTAGAGAACCTGCAACTAAAGGAATATGACCAATTGTATCACAATAAAAATAGGTGGGATAGACATAAGAATTAACTAAAAAGAAACTATGTGAGGAATATTTTGGATAACATTTACGAGAATGGTTTGAGTTGACTGAGTTGTACTAGGTGAAAACTTAATGTTATTTAAGTTGAATTCTGATATTGCCTAGCTCTTCTTCAAGCAAATCTACTTCAATTTGAATTTCTTCAAGAAGAATTTGTCAGTCCTTTTTCTCTTTGGCCAGTTTATTGTGTGCATCAATAATGTTTTGAAGTTCATTAGTGACTTGATCAAGAGAATTTTGTAAGCCTTGACAATTTTCACATTATAACCACCCGTATGTCATTATTAGGGAAACATACTTAGGACTCTCCAAAAAATACAAAAATCTAAGAAAAATTAATGTGAAATAAATTAAGCGTAGAATTGATTATTTTTTGGGGAGTTACTGGTTTTGGGGGACTGCTGCAGCGATATAGTTTTGGTTGTAGCGAGACCATGGTAATGTATCATGCCCCACCTTGGGAAGTATGACTGGGAGCTGGTGCCATACTGGGATCTAAACTGACCTGATTGGGCTTATGCACTTCTGGTGCACGCCTGCTCTTCAAATTAAGAAAATGACAAGCTATATCTCAGCTGTAAACACAGCCTCCGGCCGATAAGACCGCATAACTACCTGTAAAAAGAAAACAGTTCACTAGCAATAATGGGATCCTATGCGGGCTGGCAATACCACCATGCTGTCTAGTTATATCATACTGAAAACAAGTAATCAGAACTATACTATAGCTGACAAGGCTGCTCTAATAGCTAAACTAGGCCCCATACGACCTTCATGCAAAAGAAAACATACATAGGCCCCACACGGCCAACAACAAAACTAATACTGGGAATCTGTAGCCTGCAAGCCTCTAAGAATGGAATAATGATCGGTACAGGACCCCGACCTACCCATAAACTGTACAACAAAAGAACAAACCTTCTAGCTAACAACTCTGGGGCAAAAGGAGCTGATTAGACTACTGATAACTAGGGAGGTCCTGAACTACGTCTAACGGTACCTGCAGGAAAGTAATGCAGCACCCCAGAGATGGGCGTCAGTATAACATGTATCGAATATGTAAGTTAGTCAATGAAAATGACTGAAAAAAATTGAGAATGAAACTTAAACAATTCAATTGGAGAGATAGAGAGTTAACCTGAATAATCTTGCAACCTGCTGTATAACTAATAGTAAATAATGAAAACAAGAACCTTACTTGGCTCCCATAAGACTGAAAAGTACAACCAACATAGAATAACCCGCCCGGGGTCCCCATAAGCCCTGGTGAGTTCACTTTAATCTATATACCCCTAATCAGGTCAAAATGAGTTGACAGGTAACTATAGCCAACCTACTGGTCTCTTGGGTCTACAACTAAGCTCGCTTGGCTCCTAATTTGCAGCTGTGTCTGAATTCGGTGGACTCCTGAAAATTGCACCCTGGGCACCCGGCTCGACAAGGGTCAGTGATGCCGATACGACATAAAAATAATAGTCCAGCCATGGAATGGACTGTAATATGGCCCTTGGGCCTCTGCATAGTCCCTTGTGACGACATTTGGATCCTTGGAGCGATCTATATAGCCCAGTAGGAAACGACACAACTAGTAACCCTGGGGTTGGTCACCAAAGGCTATACAGGGAAGGGTCAATCCCAATCTGATCGGACAACACTAATCTCAGACTAATAATAGCAGCTAGTCACAACAATCATGCTTCTGGTGTTCCTACGAGAGTCTAGGTCATATTACAACACGACAGGAATAATTTGCCGAAGGAATTTGCCTTAACATACCTCGAATGTTGATTTCTAATTTAACTAGCGAGGTTTAACTTGCAATCGGAAGTTCTTTCCAACTATAACCTTTATACTGAGAGAATAGAACTAATTTCAATACTAAACTCGATAAATATCGATAACTTTTGATAATAATATAAACTATAACTCAAATTTGAATAACTCGGCCAAAAACCTATAATTTCCCGAGAGTTTAGGAGGGAGAAGTGCTTACCTAATGTCTGTGGCCGAGTAGTAATCGATTTGGAGCAATTCTGATAACTTTTACTCGACGGAGTTTTGATTTTCCGAGTGAATTTTTGAGAAATAACTCCATAGTAATGCTTCCCGTAGGCCTAGAACTCGTTGCTCGAAGTTAATTTGAGATTGGACTGCATTTGGTAGCGTAATCGGATAAAATTTGATGAATCCTTTGTGTTCTCTCTACCTTGGTCGAAATATCACTTGGAAAATGATTCAAATTGAAAGAGGGGCCTATATATATATATATACACACACACTTGAGGCCGATGGAAAGGGGGAACCCCGTGCCAGCCAAGGCACCAGCATACCTCCGCGACGCCTCCCATCGCGCCCCTCTGCTTGGCACGTCGTGCTGGCCAGTGCACTGCCGGCCAGCGCGAGGGGCCTAGCTTCGCCCGACCCTGCTTTTGAGGCTTTTTCCACACGCGTCTAGCTCTTCTTATTTATCACAAATCCACACGTACGCCTACTAAATGTTTACATTTTACGGGGTGTGACATCCTCGCCCCCTTAGGAACATTCGTCCTCGAATGTCATCCTCAGGCTTAAAGGAGTTAATTCTCTTAGCCAATATTTAGAAAAATTTTGACAGAGTCTCCTCTGTAATATGGACTATCTAGAAACTTGAAATGTAGAAATGTCCAATATAGGCGCCTCGCAGGACGCTATAAACAACCATTTCATCACAAAGAGGTAGCCAGCTAAACAGTACTGATAGCACAAGCAATAAAATAACACTGAATAACAACATCGGTTTTAACTGCATAATCTGGATCAATCCGGGAATAAGTGAGGATATCTAGACCTCATGTCATTCTCAGCTTCCCAGGTCATCTCTTCTTTATTCCTGTTCCTCCATAATACCTTAACAAAGGCTACATCTTTAGTTCTCAACTTACGAACCTGCCAATCAAGTACGACAACTGGAACCTCTTCGTAGGCTAGCTCCTCAGTAACCTGGACATCCTCAACTGGCACAACTTGGGATGGATCTCCTATGCACTTCCGCAACATTAACACGTGAAAGACTGGGTGGACAGATTCTAGCTCAGGAGGCAGTTCTAGTTCATATGCTACTCAGCCTATTCTCTAGAGGATCCGATACGGGCCAATAAATCTGGGGCTAAGCTTGCCCTTCTTACCGAACCTCATCATGCCCTTTATGGTTGAAACCTTGAGAAATACCCAATCGTCAACCTCAAATCCCAAGTCTCTATGTTGTACATCGGAATAACACTTCTGGAGACTCTGTTCTGTTAACAAGCACTGTCTAATGAGTTTTAGTTTCTCTTTTGACTGGTGAATCATATTAGGTCCAACTAACTCGGACTCCCCTACTTCGAACCATGATAGGGGACCTGTATTTCGTCCGTACAAGGCCTCATAAGGCGCCATCTGAATTGTAGAGTTATAACTATTATTATATGCAAATTTGATGAGGGGTAAATGCTTGACTCAACTTCCTCCAAAATTTAGCACACACACCCGTAACATATCTTTAAGTGTATGAATTGTGCGTTCTTCCTGACCGTCTATCTGAGATGGAATGTTGTACCCAGATTAACCTGTGTCCCAAATACTTTCTAAAATGACTGCCAGCATATAGTTGTGAACTGTGCCCCTCTGTCAAAAATAATAGCGGTGAGGACATCATGCAGTTGGACTATCTATTTAATATATATCTCAACATAGTCCTCGGCGGAGAAGGTAGTCCTAACTAGTAAGAAATGAGCTGACTTCGTTAATCTATCGACAATAACCCAAATAGAATCAAATCTGGGCCTAGTATGGGGTAATCCTATCACAAAGTCCATGTTGATTGCTTCCCATTTACACATAGGCACTGCTATATCCTGAGTTAATCCGCCGGGTTTCTGATGTTCAACCTTTACCTGCTGACAGTTAGGACGTTATACTACAAATTCTGCTACACCCTTTTTCATTCCCGACCACCAGTATATTTCCTTTATGTCATGATACATCTTTGTCAAACCTAGGTGAAGAGAATAACGGGAATAATGTACCTCTACCATGATCTGCTAGCGAAGTCCTGCCACATCTGGAACACAGAGGCGACCCCCAAATCTCAAACCCTGTCTTATGTCAATTCGAATGTCGTTAATTCGCCTTGTTGAACCTTATCTCTGAGCTGTACCAGGTTAGGATCCTCATACTGAAACTCTTTTACCTCCACAACCAGGGATGATACCGCGGTATTCTGAATCACAACCCCATTATCCTCTAAGTCTACAGTCCAAACGGCTAAGCTGGCTAACTGGTGCAATTTTCGAGCCATTTCCCATTCTTCTAGCCTCAAATGTGCCAACTTCCCATAGATCTGTAGCTAAGTGCATCTTCTACAATATTAATCTTCCCTGGGTGATAAAAAATGTTTACGTCATACTCCTTAAGTAATTCTAGCCAACAATGCCATCGCAAATTCAACTCCTTCTGTGTGAAGATGTACTAGAGGCTCTTATGATCAGTAAAAATGTCCACGTGCACCCCATTCAGGTAATGTCTCCAGATTTTCTAGGCATGAACCACTGCAGCTAACTCCAGGTTGTGGGTGACATAGTTCTTTTCATGCTTCCTAAGCTTCCTCGAAGCATAATCAATCACCTTGCGGTGCTGCATCAGGACACATCCTAACCCAACGCCTGAAGCGTTACAATAAACAACATAACCCTCTGAACCTTCTGGCAAGCTAATTCTAGTGCCGACATCAACCTGTCTTTCAATTCCTGGAAACTCCGCTCGCAGGCCTCAGTCCACTGAAATTTGGTTGCTTTTTGAGTCAATCTAGTCAAGGGTGCTGATAGGGTAGAAAATCCTTCCACAAACCTCCGGTAATACCCGGCTAATCCCAGGAAACTGCGAACTTCCGTTGGAGTTGTGGATCTAGGCCATGTCTTTACCGCCTCAATTTTCTGCGAATCAACCTAAATACCAGCCTCTAATACAATATGGCCTCGGAAGGCCATGGAATTCAGCCAAAACTCACATTTAGAAAATTTCGCATACAACTGGCTATATCTAAGAGTCTGAAGTACTGTTCGCAAGTGATTCCTATGTTCTTCTTCATAACAGGAGTACACCAGGATGTCATCAATAAATACTATCACAAGAAGATCTAAATACGGCCTGAAGATGCTGTTCATCATATACATGAACACCGCTGGGGCATTTGTCAACCCGAAGGACATGACTAGAAATTCAAAATGACCATACCTGATCCTGAAAGCTGTCTTAGGGATATCTTTCTTCCGAACCAGTATCTAGTGATACCCTGACCTTAACTCGATCTTGGAGAAATATTTCGCCATTTTTAACTGCTCAAACAAGCCATCTATCCTGGGAAGTGGGTATTCTTAATAGTAACCTTGTTCAACTACCGATAGTCTCTGCACATGCGAAGGGAGCCATCTTTCTTTCTCACAAACAAAACTGGCGCACCCCATGGTGATGTACTCGGCCTAATAAAGCCCTTATCTAATAGATCTTTCAACTGATCCTTCAATTCTCTCAATTCAGCTGGAGTTATTCGGTATGGAGGGATGAATATAGGCTGAGTACCTGGTAGCAAGTCGATTGAGAAATCAATTTCCTGTTCTGGGGAAATACCAGGAAATTCATCTGGAAACACGTCTGGAAACTCATTAACCACTGGAATGGATGGTAGAGTCGGGGATTCTTCTTGCATGTCCTGAACCCTGACAATATGATATATACAACCTTTTGCTATTAACTTTCTCGTCTGAAGATAGGATATGAACCTACCTTTTGACGTAGCTGCAGTGCCCTTCCATTCTCGCACTACCTCCCCTGGGAAGTGGAATCGAACTGGCTTAACATGGCTCCAGCCAATCCATGCCCATAATTGCATCAAAATCGATCATTTCTAGCTCCACTAAATCTGCTAAAGTCTGGCGACCAACAACCTCTACTGTACATGTTACACCTTATAAGTTTCTAATGTTTAGACGACCTATTCGTACGTTGGTTAAGAGTTTTAGAGTACAATACGTAAGAGAAAGGGCCCGGGGAAAGGTCGAACGAGCGCAGAGTCAGGCATACAAGGGAGAGGGCCGGACCAGCTGCCTGAAGGGGAAACGTGTCACGGACCCCTCCCTGGCGCGTTGGGCGTCGTGGCACGCCCGACTATGTCCACTGCCCAAAGTTATATATATGTTAAGTAGCTTCATTTGGTTTCATACAGATATATATGTTCCTTGTTCCAATAGTATGCTATGCCATTTTAAAATTAATTTCCTCCATTTACACTGTCAAACACTGCCTGAATTCAAATTAACTTTGGGTATCGAAGTATAAGGCTGCAAGAAGCATTACTACGGAGTTAGTTTCATGAAATTCGCCCGGCGAATCGTAACTTCGCGGAGCTAAAGTTGTCAGAATTGCTTCAAACTAGTGTCAATATGATCACAGGCTTAAAGTAAGCATTTCTCCCTACTGGATTCTCGAGAAATTATGAGTTTCCGACCATGTTCCGTCAAGTTCAAATATAGTTAATATTTCTATATAAAGTTATCATTTTCATCGAATTTAGTATTGGAATTAAGCTTATTCTTCCAACAATACGATTGCAGTTGAGAAGAGCAGTTGAATACGAGCTGAAACACTTCAGTTAATCCGCAATCGGTGAACGAGGTATGTTAAGGAAGTTTCCTTCGGCAAGTTAATTTCCTTAGCATGATAACTTAGTTTGAATCCCAGTAAGAGTACCAGAAGCATGTATATTGTGATTAGTTGTTATTATTAGATGAAACCTATATTCCATGTTAGTTTGAGGTGGATTATACCTGTATAGCCTTCAAGACCGACCCCAGGGTTATTAGCTGTGTCGACGCCCGCCATGGGCGAGATGATGTCGCTCTACGGAGCGGTATGCCATTCGTCAGGGACGAAGATGGGGTCCCAGGTCCTCATATGCCGTGGTTGTCTTTACACACCCCCATCGAGCCTGGTGCCCGGGGTGAGATATCAGGAGTCCACCAGACTAAGACACAGTTACAGTCAGGGGCCGAGCGGGCTCAGTTGCAGACCCAAGGGATTGGTAGGATGGATATAGCTATTAATTGACTCAGTGTGACCTTGGATAGGGGTATATAGACTGAAGTGTACTCACCAGGGCTTATAGGGGTCCCAAGTGGGTTATTCTGTGCTGGTTGTACCTTCCGGCTTATGGGGGCCAGGTAAGGTTTATGTTTTCTTTAGTTATTGATAGTTAGACAGTAAGACGTTCTATTACTCAGGTATGATCTCTATTCCTTCATTTAGTTATTCTCAGTTCCATCTTCTTATTTTAGTTATTTACAGTTATTTCCTTACATATTCAGTACATATTGTACTGACTCCCTTTCTGGGGCGCTATATTACTTGCCTGTAGGTACGAATAAATGAGGAGCAGGTCCCTTGTAGCTTTCAGCCAACATCACCAGTGCATTTGGCTCATTTATTTTGGAGCTTGTAGATAGAAGGTTTACTTTTTTTGATTGTATAGTTCAAGGGTAGGTCGGGGCCCTGTCCCAACCATCATATTACTCCTAGAGGCTTGTAGATTATTTCTATTTCCTTGTGGTTAGCTGTTATTGGTCATGTAGGGCCTATATATGTTTTAGTTTATGTGTTGTCTGTGTGGGGCCTTGTTTAGCTGGCAAATTAGCGGCCTTGTCGGCCACAGTTTAGCGTAACACTGGTTTTACTTTACAGTCATAGCTAGACATCATGGCGGTCTTATCGGCCCACATAGGATTCCCTATTATTGCCTATTTTTGGTTAGCTATTTTCTTTTACAGGTGGCTATAAGGCCTCGTCGGCCTGAGGTTATATTTACAACCGAGATATAGCCCGTTGTTTTATTGATTTGGGGAGTAAGCCTGCACCAGAAGTGCTTAGGCTCAGTCAACTCAGTCAATTCAGATCCTAATAGGGCACCAGGTGCTAGTCATGCCTCCCAAGGTGGGGTGTGACAAACTTGGTATCAGAGCAGTTCGTATCCCAAGGAGTCTGCAAGCCGTACTAAGTAGAGTCTTGTCTATGGGTGTGTTGTGCACCACATTCTATAGGCAGGAGGCTGCGAGGCATGATAGGATGGTTACTCTTTCTTCTTATCTAGTCGTGCTATAGAGTTGTGTAGTATAGGGTTGAGTCCCTAAGCTTACCATATTCTTTTATCTATAGAGAAATGGAGGAACCGCGACACGCCACGACTGGCAGGAGATTGGATGTTGCAACAGGGGAAGGCACTAGCAGAGTGCCTTAGTCAGAGTCAGCCCGATCTGAGGGCGATAGGGAGACTTCATCTCGGTCTCCCCAACACTCTCCACTACGTCAGGAGCTGCTCGGAGCGGCAAATATGACGGCACCGCCTCCAGCAGTCTCTATACCAGTACCATCAGATCAGGAGGTTAGGAGTGTTGTTGTTATGCTAGCTCAGATGATGGTTGCACATCGTCAGCCAGTGACACCCACAGTCGCAGAATCCTTAGGAGGGCCTGGTAGTTTGAGGGTCTGAGAGTTCCTCGCCTTGAGTCCTCCACAGTTCAAGGGGATGGATCGGGCGGAGGACTCTCAGGATTTCTTGGATCAGATGCAGTGGATTTTTAGGGTGATGAATGCTACATCTGTAGAGTCGGTTGAGTTAGTGGTATTTAGACTACAGGACATCGCAGTACTGTGGTATGAGAGTTGGGAGAGGTCCCGAGGGAGTGATGTTTCCCCTCCGAGTTGGCCTAGCTTCTCAGAGGCTTTTCTGGATCACTACCTACCACGGGAAATTCGACAGGCTCGGGTTGATCAGTTTCTACATCTAGAGCAGGGGCCTTTGAGTTTTCGGGAGTACGCTATGAGTTCGACTCCTTGGCCTGATATGCGCCAGCTTTTGTAGATACCATGCCGGCTAGGTTGTATCGGTTTATTATGGGGATGAATACAGAATATGTGGAGACCTGTATTACGTCCACTCTGCGAGAGGACATGAACATTGCCCGCATCCAGGCTTTTTGCTCAAAATATTAAAGGGATCAAACCGCGGCAACGGGAGATAAGGAGGGCATATCAGGAGCAGAGTCGCAGGGCCAGACCTAGTGACTTGCAGGCGGAGTCCCACGGTGGACCCAGGCCATGATTTTCAGGTAGACCACCCAGACCCCCACCACCACAACAGTAGTAGGGCAGTGGATCTGGTCTTCAGGGGCAGTCAGGACCCGGTGAGAGTTCACGATCAGCAAGTTCACAGCAGTAGAGAGGAGTGGAGCATAGTAGATTCACCGTGCCGCTTTGCCCTGTTTTCAGTCGACGTCACTCCGGGGCGTACAATATGGTTCCACAACATGTTATACCTGTGGAAAGGAGGGTCATCAGATAAGGGATTGTCCAGCCAGGGGTCAGAGTGATCGGGACCGACAGGATAGATCTTCAGTAGGATCATGTGCCCTAGCATCTCCAGCAGGGTGTAGGCCCTTAGCTCCAGCTGGTAGAGGCCGAGGCAGACCAGGGGCATCTAGCTCAGGCACAGGTCCATATCGCACTTATGCCTTACCGGGACGGCAGGAGTCAGAGTCATTGTCGTATGTGGTGACAGGTATGCTGGACATTTGCTCTCATTTTGTTTATGTACTGAGAGATCCAGGATCCACCTTGTCTTATGTTACTCCATTAGTGGCTCGGAAGTTTGGTATTACGTCGGAATCGCTTTAGCGACCTTTTTTAGTGTCTACACCCATCGTTGACTCTATCATAGCCAAGAGGGTCCACCGGGGGTGAACAGTAGAGGTTGTTGGTCATCAGACTTTAGTAGATTTGATAGAACTAGAGATGGTTGATTTTGATGCAATTATGGGTATGGATTGGCTGGTGCCATGCTATGCCAATGTTGAATCTTGGACCAAGACTTTCGGATTCCACTTTTCAGGGGAGGTTGTACGAGAGTGGAAAGGTAGTGCAGCCATGCCAAAAGGTAGGTTTATTTCCTATATTCGGGCAAGAAAATTGATAGCAAAAGGATGTATTTATCATATTGTCAGAGTTCAGGATGTCCAAGCAGAATATCCAACTCTTCAGTCCATTCCAATAGTCAATGAATTTCCAGATGTATTCCCGGATGAGCTACCTGGCATTCCCCCAGAACGGGAAATGGACTTTGTAATTGATTTATTACTAGGTACTTAGCCCATATCTATTCCTCCGTACCGAATGACTCCTGCTAAGCTCAGATAATTGAAGGAATAGTTGAAAGATCTGTTAGATAAGGGCTTCATCAGGCCGAGTACTTCACAGTGAGGAGCACCAATTCTGTTTGTGAGAAAGAAGGATGTCTCCCTCTGTATGTGTATAGACTCCGATAGCTGAATAAAGTCACTATCAAGAATAAGTACCCGCTTTCCAGAATAGACGACTTGTTTGACCAGTTGTAGGGGGCAAAGTATTTCTCAAAAATTAACTTAATGTCAGGGTACCATCAGGTTCGGGTTCGTGAGAGGGATATTCCAAAAACCACTTTGAGGACCAGGTAGGGCCACTTTGAATTTTTAGTCATGTCCTTCGGGCTGAAGAATGCTCCATTAGTGTTCATGGACTTGATGAACAACATCTTTAGGCCCTATCTGGACCTGTTTTTGATAGTATTTATTGATGATATTCTGGTATATTTCCACTCAGAGGCAGATCACCGGGATCACCTACGAACAGTGCTCCAGACTCTCAAGAATTGCCAGTTGTATGGAAGTTTTCTAAATGTGAATTTTGACTGAATTTAGTAGCCTTTTTGGGCCACATTGTGTCAGATACTGGCATTCAGATAGACTTACAGAAAAATTGAAGAAGTGAAAACATGACCTAGACCTACCACTCCGACTGAGGTACGTAGTTTCCTGGGGTTAGCTGGGTATTACAGAAGGTTCGTGGAAGGATTTTCCACCTTAGCATCCCCTTTGACCAAGTTAACTCAGAAAGCAGCTAAATTTCACTAGACTGAAGCATGTGAACAGAGCTTTCAGGAATTGAAAAACAAACTGATCTCAACACCAGTATTAGCCTTGTCAGAAGGATCAGAAGGTTATGTAGTATACTATGATACTTTAGGCATTGGGTTAGGATGTGTTCTGATGCAGCATGGTAAAGTAATTTCTTACGCTTCCAGGTAGCTGAGGAAGCATGAAAAGAACTACCCCACCCATGACCTAGAATTAGCTGTAGTGATTCATGCCTTGAAAATATGGGGGCACTATCTATATGATGTTCATGTAGATATTTTTACTGATTATAAGAGTCTCCAATACATTTTCACGCAGAAAGAGTTGAATCTACGGCAGCGTCGCTGGTTAGAGATGTTGAAAGACTATGATGTAAATATCTTATACCACCTAGGGAAGTAGTGATCCAGAAAAGCCTTTGAAAAACTGGACCAAGTTGGAGGGGGAGTGTCTTTACCTCGGGACCTCTCCAACTCTCGTAGTCGAAATATTGCTAACTCAATCGGCTCCGTAGTTGAAATATTGCTAACTCAATCGACTCCACGGGCGTAACATGCATCACCCTGAAAATCCGCTATAACTGGTCCAGAAAGTCCTGAGGGTCCTCTTCCCCATCCGTTCCTGTAAACTGCGGGGGACTTAGAGCAAGGAACTCCCATGCCCTCGAACTCCCAGGTCCTCCCGAAGACTCAACAACCACTGGTACCATAGGCTGGTGCTGAGCGACCATCATCTGCACTAACATATAGACAACACTCCTAACCTCCTGATCCGATGGTATAGGATAAGAGCAGCTGGAAGTGGTGCTGACATGTCCGCTGCCCTAGAAGACTCCTGGCATGGCGGAGACTGCTGAGGAGACTGGGATGAAGTCTCCCTATTACCCTTAGATTGGGATGGCTCTGACTGGGGCACCCTGGTAGTGCCCTCTCCTTCCGCAGCATCTAATCTCCAGCTAGTTATAGTTTGTCACGCGTCTGACATATCTCTGTGGATGAGTGAAATAAGGTAAGCTTAGGGACTCAACCCTATACAACATAGCTCTACAACATGACTAAAGAAGAAAGAAGGGTAACCACACTATTATGCCCCGTAGCATCCTGCCTATCTGCACAACACCATAGACAAGCCTCTACTTGACACGGCTTGCAGACTCCGTAGGATACGACCTGCTCTGATACCAAGTTTATCACGCCCCACCTTGGGAGGCATGACTGGCACCTAGTGACATACTGGGATCTGAACTGACTTGACTGGGCTTATGCACTTTTGGTGCACTCCTGATCTTCAAATCAAGAAAATGACGAGCTATATCTCAGCTATAAACATAGCCTCTGCCAACAAGGCCGCATAGCTACCTGTAAAAAGAAAATAGCTGACCAGCAACACGAAGTAAAGGGGATCCTATGCAGGCTGACAAGACCAACATGCTGTCTAGTTATATCATAGTGAAAATAAGCAATTAGAACTATACTATAGCCAATAAGCCTGCTAACTAATAGCTAAACTAGGCCCCACACGGCCATCACTCAAAAGAAAACATACATAGGCCCCACACGACCAAGAAAAAGAACTAATACTGGGAATCTGTAGCCTGCAAGCCTCTAAGAGTGGAATTATGGTTGGGACAGGGCCCTAACATTCAGATGGCCTCGTTTGAGGCATTATATGGTAGAAGGTGTAGATCTCCTATAGGGTGGTTTGAGGTTGGTGAAGCTACCTTGATAGGGCCATACTCAATTCACGAGGCAATGCAGAAAGTTCAGCTCATCCGAGAAAGATTGTAAACAGCTCAGAGCCATCAGAAAACTTATGCCTATGTGAGGAGAAGAAAGTTGGAGTTTGCAGTTGATGACTAGGTTTAGGCCTACCCATAAATGGTATAACAAAAGAACAAAGCTTCTAGCTAACAACTCTGGGGCAAAAAGAGCTGATTAGACTGCTGATTCAGCTGATAACTAGGGAGGTCCTGAACTGCGTCTAACGGTACCTGCAGGCAAGTGATGTTGCACCCCAAAGATGGGTGTCAATACAACATGTATCGAATATGTAAGGCAGTAAATGAAAATGATTGAATAATACTGAGAATGAAACTTAAACAATTCAATAGGAGAGATAGAGAGTTAACCTAAATAATCTTGCAACCTGTTGTATAACTAATAGTAACTAATACTAACAAGAACCTTCCCTGGCCCCCATAATCCTGGAAGGTACAACCAATATAGAATAACCCGCCCGGGCACCCTATAAGCCCTGGCGAGTTCACTTCAATCTATATACCCCTAATCAGGTCAAAATGAGTTGACAAGTAACTATAGCCAACCTACCGGTCCCCTGGGTCTGCAACTTAGCCCGCTCGACTCCTGATCTATAGCTGTGTCTGAGTCTAGTGGACTCCTGATAACTGCACCCTGGGCACCAGGATCAGCGAGGGTCAGTGATGCCGATACGGCATAAAAATAATAGTCCAACCATGGAATGGACAATAATATGACCCTTGGGCCTCTGTATAGTCCCTTGGGACTATATTTGGCTCCTTGGAGAGATCTATGTAGCACCGTAGGCGACGACACAGCTAGTAACCCTGGGGCTGGTCACGGAAGGCTATACAAGGTAGGGTTAATCCCAATCTGAACAGAAACACTAATCTCAGACTAATAATAGCAGCTAACCACAACAATCATGCTTTTGGTGTTCCTACGGGAGTCTAGGTTGTATTACAACATGACATGAATCACTTGTCGAAGGAATTTTCCTTTGCATACCTCGAATGCTGATTTTTTATTTAATTGGTGAGGTTTAACTTGCAATCGACAGTCTTTTCCAATAGTAACCTTTATATTGAGAGAATAAAACTAATTTCAATACTAAACTCGATAAATATTGATAACTTTCGATAATAATATCAACTATAACTCAAATTTTAATAACTCGGCTGAAAACCTATAATTTCCTGAGAGTTCAGGAGGGAGAAGTGCTTAACTAATGCCTGTGGCCGAGTAGGAATCAATTTGGAGCAATTCTGACAACTTTTACTCGACGGAGTTCCAATTTACCGAGCGAATGTTTGAGAAATAACTCTGTAGTAATGCTTCCCATAGGCCTAAAACTCATTTATCGAAGTTCATTTGAGATTAGATGGTGTTTGGTGGCATAATCGGATGAAATTTGATGAATCCTTCGTGTTCTCTCTACCTTGGCCGAAATACCACTTGGAAAATGATTCAAATTGAAGGAGGGGCCTATATATATATATATATATACACTCGAGGTCGGTGGCAGGGGGGCGCCCCATACTAGCCAAGGCTCCAACATGCCCCCGTGCCATGCCTCCCATCGTGCCCTCGTGCCTGGCATGCCGTGCTGGTCCCTCTCGCATACCCTCGCCAGCCTTGCTTCCGAGGTTTTTTCCACACACTTCAATCTCTTCTTATTCATCACAGGTCCATGCCTATGCCTACTAACCATTGACTTTAAGATTCCTATAGAATCTTTAATGTGGAAATCTAAGTTGAGAAACCCTAGGTTGATAGACTTAGGCTGGATGATCGGGAGTTAAAGGGGTGATGTGATTATAAGTTTTAGGGGTAATGATCGTTCCCCAAGGTTTATTTGCTACAAAACATGGGTTATGCAGGAATTGACGCCTAGAACTAGGTGAAATAGGAGTTTTATTTTTGAAAGTGCCATGAAGGGAAGGTTTTGTACTTCTAAGACCCTTATTCAAAGAGTAAATAATGAAAATACTCTATATTATTGTTGTAGATTTCGAACGTTCTGAGGCATTGACAAAGGGCAAGAATCCTCTGGAGTAGCTGACTTTTCGTACCCACAAATTGAGGTAGGTTATGGTTTAGAGGGATTAGACTCTATATAATGGCATGTATGTTTTGTGTAATGATGATATGTGATTGGTCTATGGAGATTGCTTGATATGAGATTTTTTGAATAAACTGTTGAAGGAATGTGGATATGATGTGATCTTTGAACTATTAGGAAACTACGTTGAGTTGTTAAGTAAAGTTATTTTACATTTTTATCGAGATGTTTGCTGGTTTGTAATTATGCAACTGAAAGAGTAGATTGTAAACTCATTTATGTTTAAATAATGCACCTTGTTGTATTCGATTGATTGAGAATGGTTAGGATAGTAATAATATCCTAAGATGAGAGGCTCATGCCTGAGGGAAGCATCCAAGCGAGCGATATTAGTTAAGTAGCTCATATCCGAGGACAGCATTGGGACGAGTATATGAGTGGGAGGGGTACCGCGCCGGTACAGTACATGGATTTCTAGAGTCCACTGCAGCTCATGATTCGAAGGACCGAAATAAGACCCTCTAGCATGTGTGTACATTGATATTGATGACAGAGTATTTATGGTGATATGACGGAGGCGTGTGCCCGACGTGTATTTCATGATGTGTGTTGAACTTGTTTACGACTTAAAATGAGTAAGTGTAAGTGGGAGAGTTGAGTTTGTGATCCTGTACTTGTAACCCGGATGAGGGAAGTGGAAAAGGTTTAAAGCATGATATGATTAATGATCAGTGATGTTGAGTTGTTTCTTTCTTGTGATAAATTACTTAAATTGCATATGATTATGAGTAGTTGTGAATTGATGTCAAAAGCTTGTGTGTCGTCTATATTGAGTATCTAAATGTGTAAACTGCTAAAGATCGGTGAGCTGATGCAGGTGCAGCTAAGTCAAGCTACTGCCTCGAATAGTACTGCTGCAATGGTCAAATGACCGCCGCAGCGAAAGGCCCAATCCAGTGAGTAGGCCGATTGTCACCTGTGTAGAGTTCATGTACTTGAAATGTTTATTGTACTTTTATATGATGTTTTGAACTGGTTCTATATTGTTATTGCCATACTTATATGTTATTATGTAAGGTTGGCCGATGATGCCTACCAGTATCGTGTTTCGTACTGACCCTACTCCTGCATTTCTTTTCTGAGTGTAGAATTCGATCAAGGAAGCTCCTCTCATCCTCACCTAATAACAACGGTTGTTCCTCTTGAAAGGTTAGCGAGCGTAATGGCGACCAGTCCCATTCTATCGATGAAGATATCTCTCCTCTGTACATTTCAATATTTCTTTCTTTTTAGTTTAAATATTCCTAGACTTATAGTTAGATGTCGAAGTGCAATGACTTTCGGATCTTTAGAAGTATTTCTTATTTTGGTTTAGAAGGTTATTATAGTTTTTGGATATTTCATTTCATTTTATTATAAGTGTTATGCCCTTCTGAATGATTGATTTCCAAATAGTTGTTGGGAATCATTGGTTCTCCCATCGGGGAGTTAGTGTGGGTGTCAATGCCGACCATTTGGATCATGATAAGGTTGGTATCAGAGCCCTAGGTTCGTTGATCTCATTGCACTAAGACGGGTCTAGTAGAGTCTCGCGGATTGGTGCGGAGATGTCCGTAACTTATCTTCGAAATGCTATAGGACTTTAGGAAACCTCCTTTCTTCATTCCTTTCATTTCATTACTTTATTCCAATTGGTATTTGGTGATCCAAATTGGTATCTAACACCTCTTATTTCTTTCTATCACAAATGGTGAGAACATGTGCTGATGGAGTCAGAGAAGCAGCAGCAACAATCCACGACAGAGGAAGGGGCCAAGGACATGACGAAGGCCTGCCACAGCCAGAAATGGGGCTCGTGCTCCTACTTCAGTCAGAGAGAGGTTGGCATCTCCAGTATTGCCTGCAGTTTAAGAAGGGGTGGCAGTAGAGGTGGAAGTACCGACGCAAGGAGAGGTTCCTACTGCTCCAATATCCTTCGAGGTTCTGGCTCAGGTTCTTAATCTCCTAAGTGGCCTTGTGGAATGGGGCAGTGCTAGCAATCGTTGTAGGGCAGCAATCAGGGATACAACATGCAACTGCAATGGCTCATGGCATTGATGACATGTCTTAGGCAGTCATGTTCCCCGGGCCGGTGGTTGGGCCTGTGACGATAGGGGAGGAGTATGATTTGTTTTGGAGATTCACCAAGATGAAGCCTCCCACATTTTATGGTATTGAGGCAGAGGACGCCTATAAATTCATCGTAGATTGCCATGAGAGGCTCCATAAATAGGGGCGGTGGAGAAGTACGGTGTAGAGTTTGTCACCTTCTAGATGATGGGTGATGCAAAGTCTGGTGGAGGGCTTTCACGGAGTGCAGACTAGTAGGGTCACCGCTGTTGACTTGGACCCATTTTTACTCCATGTTTCTGGAGAAGTATATACCCCATACCTTGAGACATTAGAAACGGGATGAGTTCACCACCATCAAGCAGGGAAGCTCTTCTACTGCAGCCCATGAGGACCGGTTCCATTCATTATCCAAGTATGCTTTACCCCTACTGCCCACAGAGTAAGAGAGGATTAGGCAGTTTGTTAAGGGCCTGAATGTGGGTCTCTAGTTATTAGATCTTCAGATGGTCTCCCCAGGTAAGACATTTTAGGAGGTGGTAGAATATGTGAAGAACATAGAGGGGTAAAATAGGAAGTGTATGCAAAGAATCCCGAGAAGAAGGCTCGGAGGGTGGGTTCCTATGGTGGCCCTGTTGTTAGGACTCCGGGTACCGCAGGATTTCTTTGGGCATCCTATTCAGTCAGCTATGCAGGTGTCAGCCGGAGGTCTGTCAGAAAACACTCCTCGACCAGTGGGTGCAGTCAAGAGTACTCAGCTTTCTGCTCAGACTTTGGGGCTCGTTCTATTTCTGCTGTTCTAGCTCAGAGACTAGTGATAGAGAAGGTATGCCACAAGTGTGGGGAGTATGACTACATTCGCCGATGGTGTCTCGGGGTTGTCTAGGGCAGACAGATTATTCCATACCCAGCTCCTCGAGCTCCGACCCCTGCCAGAAGAGGAGGTAGTGCATTCAGTAGAACGTCCACAACTCGGGCGAGATAGTTAGCCAGCCGTCAAAGATAGTGCTCAACCGAGTAGAATAGGTGCTCAGGTTGGTAGAGGTGGCACCCAGGCAGGTAAAGGGGTGGCACAACCCAATTGGGGCAGTTTGTAGGCAAGTAACCAAGCCCACTTTTACTCTTTTCCTAGTAGACCCGAGGCAGAGGCTCCAGAATCTGTTGTTTTATATATACCAATTCACCATTTAAGAATCACTATTTTATTATACCTACTTTCGTTAATCCATCATGGTTCCCACAACCCTAGCTTAAGAGATTTAGCCGTTCGTGTTTATGAAAATAAAAGCAAAAGATGCAAAAGAAATCATCATGAAATACTTACGTTAATATAAAATTGTTCACTAAAATCTCCAAGCTAAATTGAATTACAAGAACTTGATGAGTTCTACGACAAAAATCCAACTAAGCTATTATAAAAATTCGTGAAGTATGAATTGTGCAATACTAACCTTTAATCACATTAATTCCCCACGCCTAAGATATGAAATAAAGGGTATTTATAATATTAGATTAAGCATTCATTGTTTCTTCTTGGATTTGACTTGGGTTTTGCAGCTTCTATTTCTAGTAGAATTGGGATTGAAATCCCGGCTGCCCAGATTGGGCCTGTGCGTCGCGCCTCTCCATGCACTATGTGCCCTGACGCGTCGCGCCGCTTGGTGCCCCAATGCTGCCTACGCGACACAGGTGCGCCTATGCGATGCCAACTTCTATTAACTCATTTTGTTAATCCCATTTTGTCATTCTTGCATTTTAAAACCACAATTTAGCTCAAATTCATCATTTTAAGCCCTGAAAGCATCTAATCACGTGCGTTAGCTCTTTTTCATAAATATATCATAAATCACAAGAAAAGAGACACAATTTATTCTCAAAACATAGCTAAGTATGGGAAAAATATGACTATGAAATAAGTAAATTCACCGTTCATCAAATATGTCTTACTCTACAATTTATCAAGGTGAGTTCTTAATTGTTTTCTTCATTTTTTTCATCTTCATATTCATTTGATACCGCATTGAAACCACAAATTTCTTCTTTTTTTCTTTTGAATATATATTAATATAATTTTTCTCATAAGCCATAAGATTTGTTCACAGCTCATTATCTGTCTTCCAAAATTATAGACTTAGTTTCCCAAGCTTTTGGGAGACTATAGAGAAGTTTTTTTTTACTTGTAAATCATTTGTATAGGTCATACCAAGTGACTTGAGTTCTGCCACTATTTTTCTAAATTGAGAAAACATAGATTCCATATTTTCTTCACCGGTCATTTTAAACAGCTCGTATTTGTTCACCAAAGCATTCATCCTTGCTTCCTTTACTTTTGTAGTGCCTTCATAAGTTACTTCAAGTTTGTTCCACATTTCTTTTGCAGTATCGCAGGTGGATATTTTATCGTACTCTGATATGCTAACTGCATATTAGAGTAGACTGATAGCTCTTGTGTTAGTTTGAATTACCTCTTATGGATTCTTGGTAACTTCAAAGGTTTTCAAATCAACTTTATTTGTTTATGAGATTTTGGGAATAGGTTTTGGTCCTTTTTTGATCACGATCCATCATTACAAAAAATATTCATTTTGTGGAGGCTTATTTGTGGAGGTCGCACTAACCCTCGCAAATTAACTTAAATTATGAAAGTTTTGTTAACCACTGTAATGTTATACACTAATTTGCGTGGGTTTCTAACTCCCCTATATCTAAACTAAAAAATTATAAAGCACCAGGATTTTAATATTTTCCTAGTCCATTTTGCTTTCCCTCATTTTTTCCCTCCCATATGTCGTTAGCCCTAATCCTATTTTTCTCACCTTCTCGGTCCCCTGTCTCTTTCTCTGTTATGCAACAAGTTAATCCAAGTCATGAAGCTTCATATTGATTGTGGAAGCTTCAATCAAAGTAATTTCTTCTTTTGAATCTTTCATTTTCTCCATCATTTAGTTTATCAAAGTTGTGAATCTTCAAGTGGGTTGTGGAAGCTTCAATTAGAGTAATTTCTTCTTTTGGGTCTTTCTTCCTCGTTATTTGATTTGGCGTAATCTACTTGTGTGTTCTTAAAGTTTTACTTGAATGAATTTCTTTTTGGTACTTTCTTTATATTGTTTGAATAGTTTCTACTGATTTGGGGATTTTTCAGTGTATTTGAAATTTTTTTGTGTATTTTGGATAAACTCTGTTATTTGATGGCTCTCACTCTTAAAAAAGAATGAAATTGAGTGAAGAAGGTGATGAAATCCTAGGAACAAACTTAAAAATCCACAAAAACATATCTTCATTGTTTAATTTTTAAATTTTTTATAAAAGAATTAATAAAATAGAATAATAAATCCATAAAAAAGTGAAAATGTTACTAGAAAATTGAATCGATAAACTTACTTTATTTTCACATCTAAAAGCTTATTACTTGGTCGAGCATTAGTCTGACAATTTATAATGATTTCAAACCTAAAAGTTTATTACTTGTGTGTTTGTAATTCATGTTATGTTACTAGCACACAATATCAGTTATGATTCACCTTGATTTAAAATTTTTAAAAGTGCTACATAAACCACAGTGACTTTAGGCAAAAGCTTATGAAATCCACTTAATATATATATAACTATATTGAACCACAAGTAATAAACTTTGATCATGTATTACAAACACACAAATAATAAACTTTGTTTTGGTACCAGTTGGGGATAAATATCAAGGTAATACTAAGAGATTTGTACCACTTGATCATCTACCTACTGAGGCATGCTGCATGATAGAATATTCTTTTCTTTCTTTCTTTTTGTGTTCCTCTCTTGAATGTTAATTACCAAATAAGATGTAACACCTCGAAACTTTCCTACACCAGACTCAGACCTTGCAAGAAAAGTCCAGAAGGAAACCAAAAAATTTGTCTTAGAATGACTGAGAAAACGAGTCGTGGTCAGCTCTACCGACTCGTTGTATCAGTCGTGGTCAGCCCTGCGTGGTCAATCGAGAACCCGCGGGACAATGAACGACTCGTTGTGGGAAACAATGAGTCGTCCTATCACTCGTTGGTTCCCTAACTCAAATCCCCTTTCTAGGACCCCACAACTCAACCTACGAGTCATCATCAGAAACAACGACTCATGGTGTGAGTTGTCATTTGGGGTTCCCAGAAACCTCTTTTAGTAACAATGGGTGATAATAACGACCCGTTGTATCGCACAAAGAGTCGTTGTGTCCACCGTGGTGTCAAGTCCCGAGATTTCCTTTAGTGTTTCCAGTAGATAGGGCCGGAGGTGACAACGACTAATGGTCCCAACCAATGAGTCATTGTGTCACCCGTCGTCAAATTTCTCCAGGTTTCCTCATCCATTAGCCACGAGAGGAACCAATGACTCGTTGGTTCATCCAACAAGTCATGGTGACCCTCGTTGCCAAATTTAGTGTTTTCTAGTCCCAAGTAGTGGGACCAACGAGAGGTCCCAAGGAGTCATGGTCACAACTAACGACTCATTGAGTGACCTGTTGGGACCCTGTCGGTCAGTTTTTAGATTTTATTTTCCAGGTTACTTTTGTAATTTCCCACCTATAGAGTCCCTAAATTATGTCGTTTAAGTTTAAATTAAGAGGATTTAGAGGGATTAAATGGCTCTTCTCCCTCATTCCCCACTCAGACCTTCAGAAAGTAATCGTAAAATTCTCTAAGGAGCTCTCAGAGCAAGAACTAGGGAAGTCCACTTCTCCTCAGATTCTCAAGGATTTCTTTCAATTTCTTTATCAGGTATGTGAGAATTCAACAGGGGAATAGTTCTTCCCTTGTGTCCCTAAAAACCTTGTCTAATTTCTTCTCTATAAGTTATAGCCCTGTAGTTTCAAAATGTGAAAAGTTTTCAAATAGATTTCTTTGTGGATTCAAAGGGAATATTTCTCATGATTTTAGATTTATTATTTATTCCTAGTTTCTATAAATTGTGAAAGATTGTAGCTAGTAGCATACTTCAGCCTTAGTCACAGCTTAGTTGAAATTAGAAACTTGTGGGTTGAGCTAGTTTTCCCTGTAAAGTGGTTCTATCAGTTTTGGGATGTATATGTATTTAATTGAATGTTAAAATCTCAGTCAGAATCATATCAGTCTAGTCTCAGTCAGTTTTTTAGCAACCTCAGTGTTGTCCAGAAAGAAATGTCAGCTGATCAGTTTGACTATAGTTGATCCTTGAGGTGTCCGTGATACCTCCCAGTTATCAGAATTAGGCTTAGTATTAGATTTTAGTGGTTCTCTAGGCAGTCATGACACTTTCAAATAAGCAGCTCTGACCAGCCTTAGGACCCCAATTTCAGATTACAGTTTGTTCTCTAGACAGTTACAACTCTTCCAGATAAGCAGCTCTGACCAGTCTTAGAACACCAGTTACAAAATCCGGTCCTATAAGACCCTCAGGGTACTTCCAGATAGGTATCCCTGACTTAGTCTTGGGCCTCAGTTTCGAGCTATCAGCTTAGTAGTCAGTCTAGGACTATCCAGTAGGAGTAGGACTTAGCACTGAGCGGACCGGGGTTCCAGCGCACCTAGGATTCCTGAACTACATTGCCACTGTATGTTATATTTTTATTGGCCTCATAGCCCCAGACCTGTAATCACTCAGTTCACGCCTTTATACCCTGCCAACGTATATTGGGTCCTAACGGTGGGGTGTATATATTGGACTCCACGGCTAGCTCACATTGTTATATGTTGGTTATAGACTCTTCCACTAGTTAGCTCAGTTCAGTACAATATCAGATTAGTATCTCAGATTTAGAGCATGTCTTTGACCACCAGACAGGGTAATTTTGACCATCTCAATATATCTCAGTTTATCCAGTTACAGTATTTTAGATGGTAATTGCATGTCTTTATAGTTCAGTTGTTTTATTATCCATGTTATGATTTCTTTCACTTAGTCATTATATTCAAAGTACTGATGCATACCTTTCATGCTGTAATATTTTATGATACAACTGCAGGTTCTCAGTCCCAACTCCATTAGCAGATCGCCTTTAGGAGTTCCTAGCCGCATCGTTGGTGAGTCCTCATCTTCCGGGATGAGGAGTATTTATTTCAGTTATATTTTCTTTCAGTTAGATTTAGTGTTAGTTGGGGGCTTATCCTAGCAACTTATCAGATAGATGGCTTTCACACATAGACAGAGTTTTCATATTTTTAGTTTTTTTGTAGTTGTATTAAGCTTATGATTTAGTTCTATTTTCATAAAATGTTTTATTTTATTATTACAAATCTTTCGCTATGTATTTACTCAGAATGCAAGTGTTATGATAGACCATGAGTTGATTTGGGGTTCCTTGTGACTCCAAGTATCATGTCTCATCCAACATATAGACTCGGGGAATGACAAACTTGGTATCAAAGCACTAGGTTTAGAGTATACTAGGATATCTGAATGCCACGTCAAGTAGAGTTCTTTTCATGGGTGTGAAGCACACTACACTTATGATGAGGAGGTTACGAGATGTTATTAGGAAAACTCTCTTTTGTTCATACTCTTTATTGTGCATTGAAATTCAAATCCAGAATCGCTATCCTAACTCGTGCTCTGTTTCGTTTCAATGAAATCATGCCTCCACGACGTGGTAATGAAAGAAGAGCCGGTAATGCTCACCGGCCTGCCCCACCAGCTCTAGCAGCTCCTCAGGACGACTCAGTGTCCACCCTAGAGTTCAGGGCGGCTATCTAGCTGCTCGCATATATAGTTACTAATCAGGTGAACCAGCAGGTGGTTCCAATTAACAACAATCGGTCCGCAGCAGCTGCTCGAGTTTTGGACTTCACTCGGATGAACCCTCCAGTTTTCAACGGATCTAAGGTGGGAGAGGACCCACAGGAGTTCGTGGATGAGATTAGAAAGATTACTCAAATTATGGGTGTTAGTTCCTCGGAGAGTGCTGACTTGACTGCCTACTAGTTGAAAAGGGTAGCCCAGATCTAGTACGAGCAAGTGGAAGGAGGGAGACCAGTGGGAGTAGGACCGGTGGAATGGGAGGAGTTTACTACAGCCTTCCTAGACAGATTCTTTCTCCGGAGCTCAGGGAGGCTAAAGTGGCTGAATTCATGAATCTAAAATAAGGAAATCAGACGGTGGAAGAGTATGCACTAGAGTTCACCAAGTTGTCTAAATATGCTCCAGAGATGGTAGCTGAGTCAAGGGCTCATATGCTAAAATTTGTTAATGGGGTGTCGAACTTGGTCCTCAAGGAGTGCAGGACTGCAATGCTTATTAAGTACATCGATCTCTCCAGTCTCATAGTTCATGCTCATCAAATTGAAGTAGAAAAATTAAAAGACTTGGAGCGGGAGAACAAACGGGCAAGAATTGGCCAGTCAGATTATGTACACAAAAAATCTGGCAATAGTGGCCGCCCACAGCAGCAGCAGCAGAGGGCTCCATTCATTTTAGGTAGTGCCCCTACTTTTCGATCCCCCAAGGATCGGAGGGGTGGAGCATTTGGCTCACAATCCCAGAGTCATAGCACCAGCAACCGCTACAGCTACCCAGCTTGCCCTAAGTGTGGAAAGAACCATCCAGGAGAATGCCTTCAGGATCGAGAGGGTTGTTTTAGTTGTGGACAACTAGTTCATCGGCTCAAAGAATGCCCATCAGGAGGACGGGGGAGATCAATCCACTGCTTCAGCAGCTCCAGCAGGCCGACTAGCCTAGTAGGACAACACTTCAGGTACGGATGGCGGCCAACACCTAAACTGTTTTTAATGCTTTATCCTCTTGTCAAGATAAGGAGAGCTCACCTGACGTGGTCACAGGTATGTTATGCCTTTTTTATCTAGATGTGTATGCTCTACTAGATCCAGGAGCCACCCTTTCGTCGTGAATCCGTATGTAGCAGTCCAGTTTAATATTATTCTAGAGGTCCTCTCAGAACCATTCTCAGTCTCCACCCCAGTTGGCGAGTCAGTTAAAGCCAGCCAGATATATAGGAACTGCCCAGTTTCAATCTTTAATAAGGTCATTCCATCTGATCTTGTAGAGTTAGACATGGTTTACTCTGACCTCATTCTTGGCATGGATTAGTTACACTCCGGTTATGCCTTAGTCGACTGCAGAACTAGGGGCGTCAAGTTTTAGTTCCCTAATGAGCCAACTTTAGAGTGGACGAGTAGTAGTTCAGTGCCTAAGTGTCGGTTTATTTCCTACCTTAAGGTCAGAAAGATTATTTCCAAAGTGTGTATTTATCATCTAGTTCTGGTCAAAGATTACAATTCTGAGACACCGACTGTACAGTTAGTCCCTGTTGTCAGTGAGTTCCCTGATGTATTTCTCGAAGATCTTCCCGAAGTCCCTCTTAAGTGGAAAATAGACTTCGGCATAGACCTTCTTTCAGACACTCAACCCATATCCATCCCTCCTTACAGAATGGATCTAGCTAAGCTTAAGGAGTTGAAGGAGAAGCTAAAAGACCTTCCTGATAAAGGTTTATAAGACCCAACATCTCTCCCTGGGGTGCTCCAATACTATTTGTGCGAAAGAAAGATGATACCTTGAGAATGTGCATCGATTCCTGTTAGTTGAACAAGGTTACATTCAAGAACAGGTACCCTGATAACGCTCAAACCATACCTCCTACCGAAGTATGAAGCAGGCATTGTCAATGAAGAACCCAACTAAGATGTTGGGGTCGATCCCATAGGGAAAATGGAAGGATAAAGAAGAATGCTAGTGCTTAAGCTTTTTATTCAATTATATTTCTTAAACGGGGGGATCTGCAAAAGTAATAACTAGCAATGTTGAAAAATTGAATGTTGATTTCAAATTAATGCAATTAACTAAGGTATGTGTTCCCCATGGATCCTTAACTACTTCGGGTTTTACACTAGTGATCTATCCCAATACTTTACTTGTAGAACTGATAAACTATTTTCATCCAAATGACTGGTTCGTCCCTATTGGATAAGTATACTCAATCACTGGGCCAGGTCTCATGAGCGATTTCAATTTAACCGTTATCAATTTGTCCCAAATTTAACTATCGTGCAACCACAACTCAAGTTAATACAATGATCATCAAGATCAAGGCTTTGTTGTAATTCTCTTTTCCTAATCTCTACCTCTCTAGGATCAAGCAAGTAAAGAATTCAGGCATGTCCTAACGTTGCGCACCGTTAAGAAACATTAAAGATGAAGAGAATACAATACAAGCGTTTAGTATTGGTTTAGAATCACTTCGTGCAAATCCTAGTTTATTAATTCACCATGGTTCCCACAACCCTAGTTGTGGTAGTTTTAGCCTATCATGTTTATAAGTGAATTAACAGCATTCATAGACAAAAGCATAAATTAATACTTACAATGATGATAGGAAGAAACTCACTTGATTTTTGCAAAAAAATACGGAAGAACAATTCAACAATCGTCTCAAAGTGTTTGAAAAATAAAACCTTACAATCGTATTTTCCACACTTATCTAAAAAATTATTGTAAGACTTCCTTCCAACTTTAAAACTTCTCTCTACTTGACTATTACATGAAAATAAAAGGGAATTTATAGTAGTAGATTTATGCTTTCCTTGTTCCTTGATGAATTTGACTTGGGAGTTGAAGTTCCTTTTCCTAGTTGAAGTAAGAGGTCCATTTTTGTTGGCCGTTTGAACCTCTTGCGCGTCGCCCATGCCAATGCAGCAATCTTGACCCACATCGCACATGGCATAGCGCTGGATGGCCAGTGCCTCACGCCTGGTAGTGTGCCAATTCCCTGCCATGTCGTGCTCCTTGTAGCGCCGAGAGAAGGCTGCCTCGCGCGGCTAGTTGTGCCGAGGTGCTGGCGCCTCATGCTGCTGGTCGCGTGGGCATGGCAGTGCACTATATTATTTTTTTCTTTAATTCTTTCTTAGTTCATTCCTTACTCTTCAACTTTATTCCAAACGTCTCAAACGCACTCAAATTCGTCACTTTTAGCCCTGAGAACATCTAATCATGTGCATTAGCAATTTTCACCAATATATAATATAAAACATGCAAACACATATAATTTGTTCTAAGAAAACATAGTAAAGTAAGAGAAAAATATGTATATGAAGTGCGTAAGTACGCCTTTCATCATATCCCCTACCCAGGATTGACGACTTGTTCGATCAACTTCAAGGAGCCAGTTGTTTCTCCAAGATAGATCTCAGGTCGGGGTATCATCAGCTAAGAGTCAAAGAGTGTGACATATAGAAAACAACTTTCAAAACTCAGTATGGTCACTACGAATTTGTGGTTATGTCCTTCAGACTGACTAATGCTCCTGCAACTTTCATGGACCTAGTGAACAGAGTCTTCAAGCAGTATCTAGATATGTTCGTCATTGTATTTATCGACGACATTCTGGTATACTCCAAAAATGAGAAAGAACATGCTAATCACCTAAGGATAGTTCTTCAGACACTCAGAGACCACCAGTTGTTGACAAAATTTAGCAAATGCGAATTCTGGTTGAAGTTTGTGACTTTTCTTGGTCATATGGTCTCGGGTTAGTGTCTTTTCTTGGTCACATGGTCTCGTGTCAGTGTATTCAAGTAGATCCTCAAAAGATAGCAGCGGTGAAAAATTGGCCCAGACCTATCTCCCCAACCAATATCAGAAGTTTCTTAGGTCTAGCCGATTGTTACCGACGTTTTGTGGAAGGTTTTTCCTCTATAGCATCCCCTCTGACTAGGCTGACTCAGAAGAAGGTGAAATTTCAGTGTTCAGATGCGTGTGAGAATAGTTTGCAGGAGTTGAAAACTCGACTCACTACCACTCCAGTTTTGACCTTACCAGAAGGAACAGATGGGTTTGTAGTGTATTGTGACGCTTCCAGAGTTGGACTTGGTTGCGTTTTGATGCAGCGGGGTAAGGTGATAGCCTATGCCTCTAGATAACTCAAGGTTCATGAAAGAACTATCCGACTCATGACCTGGAGCTGGCAGCAGTGGTGTTTGCGTTAAAAATATGGAGGCACTACCTTTATGAGGTTTACGTGGATGTTTTCACCAATCACAAGAGCCTTCAGTGTGTGTTCAGTACAAAAGATCTTAATCTTCGTCAGAGAAGATGGTTGGAGCTACTGAAGGACTATGACATGAGCATTTTGTATCACCCGAGCAAAGCTAATGTGGTGGCTGATGCCCTAAGCAGGATGTTTATGGGGAGCGTGGCTCATGTTGAAGAAGGTAAAAAGAAACTGGAAAAGGATATCCACAGGTTAGCTCGGTTTGGAGTACAATTGGTTGATACAGCTGAGGGCGGAGTAGTGGTGCAGAGTGGATCATATTCCTCATTGGTAGTTGAAGTTAAGTCAAGGCAGGATGAAGATCCTATACTTCTTAAACTAAAGGAGGCGGTTCTCAGAAAAGAAGTGGAGGCTTTCTCCCAAAGCGGAGATGGTGTACTCCATTACTGGGGTAGGTTGTGTGTACTGGATGTGGGTGATTTGAGACAGCAGATACTAGCTGAAGCACATAGTTCAAGATATTCCATTCACCCAGGTGCTACTAAGATGTACCGTGATTTACAAGATATTTGCTGGTGGAACGGCATAAAGAGAGACATCGTAGAATTTGTAGCTAAGTGCCCAAACTGCCAGCAGGTCAAAGTAGAACACCAGAGACTGGGAGGTATGACTCAGGATATCAGCATACCCATATGGAAGTGGGAGGAAGTAATTATGGATTTTATTACGGGTCTACCTTGGACTCGTCAATAGCATGATTCAATCTGGGTGATAGTAGACCGGATGACTAAGTCAATACACTTCCTCCCAGTTAAAACTATTAGACTCAGCTGAGGATTATGCAAGGCTTTATATCCAGGAGTTGGTCCGACTTCATGGGGTGCCATTTTCCATTATTTCAGATAGAGGTACCCAGTTTACCTCTTATTTTTGGAAGTCATTTCAGAAGGGACTCGATACCCAAGTCAAGCTCAGCACAACTTTCCACCCACAGATAGATGGACAAGATGAGCGGGCTATATAGACTTTAGAAGATATGCTGAGAGAATGTGTGATCGATTTCAAGGGCAGTTGGGATGATCACCTACCTCTCATCAAGTTTGCGTACAACAACAGCTACCACTCTAATATCCAGATGGTCCTGTTTGAGGCATTGTATGGTAGGAGGTGTAGATCTCCTATCAGGTGGTTTGAGGTTGGTGAAGCTACTTTAATCGGGTCAAACTCAGTCCATGAAGCTATGCAGAAAGTACAACTCATCCGAGAAAGGTTGAAAATAACTCAGAGCCGTCGAAAATCTTATGCTGATGTGAGGAGAAGAGAATTAGAGTTTGCAGTATATGACTGGGTTTATCTAAAATGTTCACCCATGAAAGGGGTGATGAGATTTGAGAAGAAAGAAAAACTCAGTCCGAGATATGTGGGACCCCACCGCATTTTGAAGAGAATTTGCAGTGTGGCATATGTGTTAGAACTACCTCCAGAGTTAGCATCGGTGCACCCAGTCTTCCATGTGTCGCTATTGAAGAAGTGCATTGGTGATCCAACTTTAGTTGTGCCACTAGACAACGTGGAAAAAAAGACAGTCTCTCTTACGAAAAGGTCCCAGTTCAAATCCTTGACCGTCAGGTTCGTAAGTTGAGAAATAAAGAAGTTGCTTTGGTGAATCTTTTATGGAGGAACCAGCTAGTTGAGGGAGCCACATGGGTAGCAGAAGCAGACATGATGGCCAGATATCCTCACTTATTCCTTTCCAGTTCAGTTTCGGCATCAGGTACTAAATTCCTCCTCAATACTCTGTTCAGTTCCGTACTCATAATCCTATTTAGATTTTTCTATGTGAATTCTAGTTGCATCAGTTATGTTAGTATGGTTAAGTCAGCTCGGAGTTAGTTACTCCTTCAGAAACTAGCCCATAGTCTTAGTCTAGTAATTTCAGCTCTTTTCCTAGTTGTCCAACAATTTTAGTCTTCATTCGAGGACGAATGATCCCAAGGGAGAGATATTGTAACACCCCGAAACTTTCCTAGACCAGACTTGGACCTTGCAAGAAAATCAGAAGGAAATCAGAAAATTTGTCTCAGAACGACTGAGACAACGAGTCATGGTCAGCTCCAATGAATCGTTATATCAGTCGTGTTCAGCCCTACTGATAATGCTAAAAACATACCTCCTACCAAAGTATAAAGCGTACGTTGTCAATAAAGAACCCAACTAGAGGTTGGGGTCGATCCCACAGGAATATGAAACGGTAAGTGAACTTGTTAGGTAGTTACTCCAAAAAGCGGGGTTTAAAGAAAATATTAACTTAAAAACAATGATTAGAATTGTGTTGTAAATTCAAGAATTAAAGCTAACTAGGGTTTGTGTTCCTCATGGGTTCATGACTGCTTCTGGTATGCACAAGTGATCACTTCCAATGCTTTACTTGTAGGACTGATTAGGGTTCATCCAAATGACTGGTTCGTCCCTATTGGATGACTATACTCAATCACCCGGTCAGGTCTCATGAGCGATTGCAAATTAAGCGTTATCAATTTTTCCTAAATATAACTATCCTGCGACCACAACTCAAGTTAATATAATGATCATCAAGACCAAGGCTTTGTTGTAGTTCTCTTTTCCTAATCTCTACCTCTCTAGGCTCAAGCAAGTAAAGAATTCGGGCAAGTCCTAACGTTCTACACTGTTAAGAAACGTTAAATCATGAAGAGAATACAATGCAAGTGTTTTGCATTGGTTTTGAATCACTTTTATGAAACTCTAGCTTGTTAATCCACCATGGTCCCCACAACCCTTTTTGATAACGCTCAAAACATACCTACTACCGAAGTATGAAGCGGACATTTTCAATAAAGAATCCAACTAGAGGTTGAGGTTGATCCCACAGGGAATATATAAGAGCTAGACTAATGCTGGTAAGTGAACGTGTTAGATAGTTACTCCAAAAAGGGGGTTTAAAGAAAATAATAACTAAAAAAACAATGATTAGAATTGTGTTGTAAATTCAAGAATTAAAGCTAACTAGGGTTTGTGTTCCCCATGGGTTCATAAATGCTTCTGGTATACACAATTGATCAGTTCCAATGCTTTACTTGTAGGACTGATAACTAGGGTCATCCAAACGACTAGTTCATCCCTATTGGATGACTACACTCAATCACCGGGTCAGGTCTCATGAGTGATTGCAAATTAACCGTTATCAATTTTTCCCAAATATAACTATCCTGCGACCACAACTCAAGTTAATACAATGATCACCAAGACCAATGCTTTGTTATAATTCTCTTTTCCTAATCTCTACCTCTCTAGGCTCAAGAAAGTAAGGAATTAGGGAAAGTCCTAACATTGTACACCATTAAGAAACGTTAAAGAATGAAGAGAATACAATACAAGTGTTTTGCATTGGTTTTGAATCACTTTTGTGCAACCCTAGCTTGTTAATCCACCATGGTTCTCACAACCCTAGCTATGGAGTTTTTAACCTCTCATAGTTGCAAGGTTGTGATTTGCATTCATAATTAAATACATAAATCAACACTTACAAGCATAGATGAGCGAAAAACTTCATTGATTTAATCTGAAAATTATCAAGAACACATCACAAAATCAAGAAGAACAGAAAAGGTTAATCACAAATTAATCAACTCAATTCTATGTTCTCCTGTGATTGTCTAACCAAAACTAACAATGTCTAACGAAATCTGATCTTCTGTGATGAAAATAAAACATAAAACGTATTTATACAGACATTAGAATCCTTTTCTTAAGCTAACAGGGTAAACTTCCATATCTTCTGCCGCATGAGTCACGACCAAACCTACGACCCGTAGCACGCTTGTACGGGTCGTACCTGCTATCTGTAGGTCTCCAGCTTTCTAAAATTCGGCTAAGTGTTGGGCCTTGGTACGACTCATACCAACTTTCTATGAGTTGTACCTTGCATCCGTGGTTTGAATCTGGGGACTCTAAATTTCTTTGAAGTTTGTCACGAGTGTGTTGGTACGACTCGTACCTTGCCTCCACGACTCGTACTTAGCTATCCGTACCCAGAGTCGGCCCTTGTGCAATTTCTCTAAATATTTCCATGACTTGAAGTTACGGCTCATACCATACTCATACGGCTCGTACTGTGGGTCGTGGATTGCATCTTTCTCATCTCAACATTCTGAATATTTCCACGAGTCTTAGTACGATTCATACCATCAAGGTACGACTCGTACTGAGATTGTTATTTTGGCTCTTTTTCTATCCTTTTAAGCTTATTTTGCACAATCTTGACCCGACACCTAAGTTTACCTGAAAACACAAGAAAAGTACCTCATATACATTATAAACATACCTAAGTCTATGCTATTTTTTTTAGTTTTGAGCGTCGAAAGTGCTGTAAATTCACAGTACATTAGGCAGAGAAAAGAAAAACTAAAACACGACGCTCACTAGAAAATAAATCAAGGATACTATAGCCACATTTAAAAAAAATTTGCTCTATACATACAAAAACTTCTGACCCCTTATCCATGAACTAGCACTAACTAATGTACTACAAGCAACCACAAAACATGCTAAACAGGGATCAAGACATGTCATCTAGCTATCAACAGACAATCAAATCATTACCAATGCTATTCACACAGACCAATGACAAAAATAAACATAATCCATGCACTCTCACAACAAATAAAGTCCCTACTCACAGATATAGTATCAAATATTGCATGAGACTAAACAAGTGAGACTCTCACCTTCTCAAAGAAGTTCCAAGTACTATGTATCAGATGTCATAGGTTTGCCCTTATTGTCTCTGCTTTGGTTTGTCGGATGCTCAAATTAGGATCATTATAGGACTTGAATATAGCTTGTAATGTTGACTTAGGGCTGGACATGATAAAGATAAGATCTTTTTAAGTGACTATCCCTTCCTTGACACTATATACATTGGCTTCACTCTTCACCTATTTCACCTTTTATTTTTTTCATTGCTCTTCTTCCTTCTCATTCCTTTTATGTTATTTTGTACGGGTGTGGTGTATTTTCAACTTTTTTCAAGTTTTTTGATCACGGGCAAAAATAACATGCCCGAGATACGCTTTGTGACTTAAATTAGTCTTGTTTATCTAAGTAATTGTATACATTTTCATGTAATTTTATATGAATGTGAGGATAAGTGCTAACCAACATGATTAGCCTTTGTTTTGTAGGTTTTGATGACTTTTGAGCAACTAATCCATGAGTTGGTGAAGTAGAGGCTTGGAAACGGAATTAACCCGCGAACGTCGGCAAAGAGGAGGCACAAAACAGCCCACCTGCGCGTCGACAGCGTGCAACGGCAGGCAGGCTGATCACAACAGCCCACCTGCACGTTGGCAACGTGCCACGACAGGTTGGCTGCACGACAATGAGGTGTCAACGCGCTGCCCAAGCAGCGTGACACGCTGCCAACGCGGCAGGGTGCTACCGAGGCCAATTTCGGGTGATTTCCAGAGAGCTTTCGCGTCAGTGGCGTGTCACGGAGGCAGTGCTCTGCGATGCACTCCGTGACACGTTGCTTGTTATTCTGAGAAAAAGTCCCACTACTATAAATAGCACACTTAGGTTTTATTTGAGATTTTCTGACTTGGTGGAGCAAGAACGTGGGTTACAGGCAGTTGAGGGGACGAAATTATCAGGTTTTTTCTCTCTTTCCTTCTTCTTGTATTCAATTTCTTGCACGTTTAACACTCATTTAACGATGTTTAATCGACAAATGAGTGGCTAATTCCTCTTCTTGCTGAGGTTAAGAACACTTGTAATGAAATGTGATCATTGATTCTTTGGTTTTTCATCTTTTCTTCCATGGTTGTTCTATTGATTCTTGTTCTTACTGCATTAATGTGTGGCCTACGTTAATGTACATCTAAAAAGTCCGGTTTCACTCGAGAGAGCACGAAATTGGAAAGTTGTGAATTAATAGGATATGATCCTTTCTTGGTTTGGAAAATTGGGAATTGATTTACTTTCAGGATAGAAATATACCTAAATGTCGTATTAGGCAATTTAGGAATTGGTTTTGTATGGTTAGAACATGAATTGCATTTAATCACATAAATGTAGGTGGATGGTTCATGATTCTTAAGTTGGGTTAAATACGAGAGTTTTAATCCATTGGTAGTAGTTCTTGACTAGCAACCGGAGGAAAAGACTAACCAAACGATATTGATAATCAATTTCATTACATGTTCGTTAACCTCAGCATGCTCATCTTCATAGTCAGACTCACATTAGATAATTGTTTAAACTTAGCATAATTATTAGAAATCAAAATATTAAACTCTTGGTTACACTGTTGTCTGCATTTTTGGAATTGAAATATAGTACACTTGAGCAGATTGCACATTGTCCCAGTCCCTGTGGGATCGATACTTGGCTTACTTAAGCCACTTTACTACTTGTTCGACCATGTGCACTTGCGTGTAGTTATTTACCCATATAACGTGAGCCGAACAAGTTTTTGGTGCCGTTGCCGGGGACTGGCAATTGGTGAAATTTCTTAAGTGTTAATTTACTATATTTTTTTCTTAGTGCTGACAATTTGGTCTTAGTGTTTGTTTTAATTCTTTTTTATTTTATTTTATTTTATTTTCTTCGGATACCCTTATTGACATGACATCGTGGAATACAAATGGTTTAAATGGTGGATACTCATATTTTAGTGAATCTTGTCTGAATTGCGGAGGACACCACTTGTGGCAACACTGTAACACGTGCAATATATGTGGTGGTCAAGATGGCCATTGGGATGGCTGTCCAAATGCATATTACCCTCCCCCAAGCCCCTACTATGATCCTTCTATTTTTTTGGCTGAATATAGGCATGCTGAAAATGAGGACTTGGGACGCTAAGTTCAAATAGAAGACATGTTGAAACAACTCCTGGAGCAATCAGAAGCAATGAAGGAGGCGATGGCAGTATTGAGAATTCAGCAAAAAGAGAATGCAGAGGCTCTATAAAGGATGAGCGTCAAATTCACGGAGATGATTGTTGAGGCTGAAGCTTGTGATAAATTGCAGGTAACAGTTTTAGCCGATATTCAAGAGGAACTACAAGAGGAAGACAAGGGTGAATTTTTGGATGAAGCCCAACAATTAGAATCTTTTGAGTGTCCCCGTGATGGGCTCACACTTATGGAAAATCCATTCATGGAAGAAGACATAGAGTATTCCCCAGTTGACAGTAATGGAGAGATAGATGTCGATGCTGAGAAGGTGTATACAAGTAAGGAGGTCAAGCATAATGCAGTTTCAAAGTTGAGGTGTATTGGACCACACTCGACGCATTTTTCGACATTAAGTTTGGTTGACAACATAGAAATAGAGTCTTCCAAGTTTATAGAGAAATGTCTAGAGGAGGACCAAGCCCCGTATATTTTGAAATATGCTGACTCGGAGAGACAAAATGACTTCGCTTACTTAAGGGCCAATAAGTGCAAAAGGCAACATCTACTACTTGGTCCTTACAATTTTTCACCACCACCCCTAGAACATAAGAGGAAATTAGAAAAAAAATTAGGGGTGAGATTCATATCCTCAAGGTGGAGGAAAAAGCGGTGAAACTGGATACGTTGTACCGCGATGTAAAATTAGGCGCTGCTTGGGATACAACCCAAGGGTACCATTTTAATTTCTTGCATTTAAGTTGATTTTATTTATTTTTCATCTTGTGTTGTTTTGGTGGAAAGTTAAGCACAGATGGAGGGGAAGTCTGAGTACCCGTGGAGGATGAAGCTAACAAGCATGGAAGAGAAAAAGTGTGGGGTCGAACACCCACTTGTGCAAAGTTTAAGGAAGGCATGCTATTAGCTAGGCCTAAAGGTCTCAGGGAGTATTTCTCACCCTTTTTAAATTTTAATTTGATGCTATGAGGACATAGCAGGATTCAAGTGTGGGGTGAGGGAAATTTCAAAATTTTTTTGTTGTGCTTAACGATTTTTGGTGAATGTAATGCTTGTGAGAAATGTGAAAAATTTGAAAATTTTTTGTGAATTAAGCATGACTTCATCACCCGTTGGTTTTTCTTTTCGGTTCTTTTCCGACGGGGGGTCTCTGAACCGAAAAATAAAAATTTTCTTTTTCTTTTCTTTGTCTGTATATAAAGTTTTTAGTCATAGCTAGGGACTGTTTCCGACGATGGATGGATGACGACCGTCTTGAGGAAAAATTAGTCGATAGGTTGTGGGTTTGTGAACCTGTAGCTAATCGATACTTGAGGTTCTTGTTATAGGCTATAAATGGTTGTAAGATGCAAGTATGTTCAGTGTTGAAGCATGAAAGTGTATAACTTTGTGTGAGACACTTAGGTTCTTGAATTTGACTCAATATGATTGAAGCTTAATTCTGAATTCTTGTGATTAGCTGAGGAAGAGTCTACTGAATGTGTCTTGATTTGAGCATGTGCCATGAGTGTAAGGTTTTTGAGTATTCTGTGCTATTGTGGATTGTCCAGAACTTGCCTGGTGTGTTTATAAAACGAAATGAAGGATGTGAATTGTAGGAGATGATTTAGGCAATTCTTTGAATGAACCAATTTTTATCCCTCATTGTACCTACCTTGAAAAATTAATCCTAGTTAACCCCATTGAGCTTTGAGCCTATTCTTTGACAGCTGCAACATAAGCTTAATCCTTTTTCATTCATTAGCCTTGAAGTTAAACCAAAACTCCTATGCGCTTAAAGGAAAAATCCGAAGGAGTAAAGGAGTGGGAAGAATGAAAAGAAAGGAAAAGTGGCAAGTTGTAGAAGTGGGAAAAGGACAAAGGTGCACTTGTGTGAAAATGGTTGATTATTAGTAAGGAGCAAGAAAACAAATTAATGAAAAATTAATTATAGAACTCCTTACTAATAAGCTAAAAGTGCCTAAAGAAAGGGGGAACATAAGAGGAAAAAGAAAGCTGAAAGGAGAAAAAGGTGAAGTAAGGGAAGGGAAGTTCGTAATGAGGGCGTGATGTATTAAAAGTGCTTAGGAAAGATAGTCACTATTTCTGGCCATAATAGTATCTACCCGCACCCGAGTTACATTACAACCTAAAAAGTCCTACTTGATCTTACATTCACACATCCTTAAATTAGTGGAATAAAACACTAAGGGCAAGCTTATGGGTCATTACATGATGCATGTGAATTCTTTGAGAGAGTGAGTGTAATTCTATTCATGTACCCACACATGTTGTGATTTGAAAAATTGTTTTTACGTGTGAGAATGGGTAACTCTCTTTCCGTGAGAGCACATGTGGAATGAAGGATATAATTCATGTGGGATTTCTTAATCAGTTGATTTGCATGAGTTTGCTAAGATTGAGAGTCAATTCTTGAGGTTAAGAAGTCTTAACATAGTTGTACTTCATTTCAATGATCAAATCATGCATGCTCTATTTGTAGCTTGTTATCTTACGAAATCATTATAGCCGTAACTTGAATTATCTTGCTAAATTAGTTATGCGGGAGTCTCCATATGCATGATATGTAAAAGGTTGTTCGAGGAAGAACAAGGCTTTAAGTGTGGGGTTGTGATCATGGGCAAAAATAGCATGCCCGAGCTACGCTTTGTGACTTAAATTAGTCTTGTTTATCTAAGTAATTGTAAACATTTTCATGTAACTTTATATGAATGTGAGGATAAGTGCTAACCAACATGATTAGCCTTTGTTTTGTAGGTTTTGATGACTTTTGAGCAACTAATCCATGAGTTGGTGAAGTAGAGGCTTGGAAACGGAATTAACCCGCGAACGTCGGCAAAGAGGAGGCACAAAACAGCCCACCTGCGCGTCGGCAGCGTGCCACGGCAGGCAGGCTGATCACAACAGCCCACCTGCACGTTGGCAACGTGCCACGGCAGGTTGGCTGCGTGACAATGAGGTGTCAACGCGCTGCCCAAGCAGCGTGACACGCTGCCAACGCGGCAGGGTGCTGCCGAGGCCAATTTTGGGTGATTTCCATAGAGCTTTCGCGTCAGTGTCGTGTCACAGAGGCAGTGCTCCGCGATGCACTCCGTGACACGTTGCTTGTTATTCTGGGAAAAAGTCCCACTACTATAAATAGCACACTTAGGTTTTATTTGAGATTTTCTGACTTGGTGGAGCAAGAACGTGGGTTACAGGCAGTTGAGGGCACGAAATTATCAGGGTTTTTCTCTCTTTCCTTCTTCTTGTATTCAATTTCTTGTATGTTTAACACTCATTTAACGATGTTTAATCGACAAATGAGTGGCTAATTCCTCTTCTTGCTGAGGTTAAGAACACTTGTAATGAAATGTGATCATTGATTCTTTGGTTTTTCATCTTTTCTTCCATGGTTGTTCTATTGATTCTTGTTCTTACTGCATTAATGTGTGGCCTACGTTAATGTACATCTAAAAAGTCCGGTTTCACTCGAGAGAGCACGAAATTGGAAAGTTGTGAATTAATAGGATATGATCCTTTCTTGGTTTGGGAAAATTGGGAATTGATTTACTTTCAGGATAGAAATATACCTGAAAGTCGTATTAGTCAATTTAGGAATCGGTTTTGCATGGCTAGAACATGAATTGCATTTAATCACAGAAATGTAGGTGGATGGTTCATGATTCTTAAGTTGGGTTAAATACGAGAGTTTTAATCCATTGGTAGTAGTTCTTGACTAGCAACCGGAGGAAAAGACTAACCAAACGATATTGATAATTAATTTCATTACATGTTCGTTAACCTCAGCATGCTCACCTTCATAGTCAGACTCACATTAGATAATTGTTTAGACTTAGCATAATTATTAGAAATCAAAATATTAAACTCTTGGTTACACTGTTGTCTGCATTTTTGGAATTGAAATATAGTACACTTGAGCAGATTGCACTTCATCCCAGTCCCTGTGGGATCGATACTTGGCTTACTTAAGCAACTTTACTACTTGTTCGACCACGTACACTTGCGTGTAGTTATATACCCATATAACGCGAGCCGAACATATTTCATTGGATTTTCTTTTTCAAGATTATCATCTTTTTCATCTCTTTTTCTTTCCACCACACCTTATTTTCCAACTTTTTCTCTTTTCTTTTCCTTTTTCTTGTTCCCACCTTTATGCACCGCTACTCTAGCCACTCTCAACTTAGGCATTTTTCCTATGTTGAGGTTCACAATATCCAAGGAAGGATTAAGGCCAAAGAAGGTTCATTATAAAAAATGGATACGGTTCATTGGTTAATCAAAGTAAAAATGAGTCTATTAAGGCTCAAAATTGGGATCAAGGGAATCATATGACTTTGGTAGGGTTATATAGGCTAAAAGTGAGCTTAACAAAAATGGCCTATGATCATATCCTAACCAACCATCCTTAGCCTATGCAAAAACTAACCAGACAAGTTCTAGATCTTTACACAATACTGGACTAGGTATTACACCTCACTCTCTCATGGAACATGAATTATATTAACTTTACTTGTCTGGTTTACACATGGCTTAACAAGATCACTCATGCTAATAAACTAAATGATAATCAAAAGATCCACCGAAATCATGCATGCAGTTGAAAATACATAGTTAATGCATCAAAAAAATTTTAAACAGGGTCAATTTTTATAAATTCAAAACTAGTGCACTTTCATTGGTTGAGTATTCCTAAGTTATTTCCTAATTAAACACAAAAATCACAAAATAAGAAAATAATAAAATAAAAATCCTAAACATGCCGTTATACTAGATAGCATGCCCGAGGGAAAAGAAACACGGCAAGAAAAACCCTCGGACGTATCAAAAATCCCCAAAATAACAAGTACACCCCCTCCCCTTTTTAAAAACATAGCTTCGTCCCCGAAGCGTGAAATGGAAGAGTAGAGGGAAAGGAACATACCTGTGGCTAATCAGACTTCACCATCCATGGGTTGCCTCCCATAGAGCGCTTGATTTAACATGGCGGCACGACGCAGGTAGCCCAGTTACTCAGACTTCACCAAGCCACCACTTGGATTGCCTCCAAAGAAGCGTCTGATTTAACGTCGTAGCACAACGCAAGTCTCTTGACTACTCAGAATTCATCAAGTGACTCATATTCATCTTCTAGTGCTGAGACTACGTTGAATTTTTTAGGTTGCTGCATTGATCGACAAATGTTAAAGGTGACCTCTTCTTTGTTCAGTCTGAATTTCAACTGGACTGCCTCCACATTTACTAGAGCCCTCCTGGTTGCAAGGAATGGTTGCCCCAAAATAATGGGGACCTTATAATCAACCTCGCAATCCAAAATCACGAGGTTTGCTGGGAATATAAATTTCTCTACCTTGACAAGCACATCGAATAGGATCCCCACTAGATTTTTAACAGTTCTGTCAGCCATCATTAGCCGCATCGTGGTCGGTGTGGGGGCTCCCAAGCCCAATTTGTTAAATACTGCCAAGGGCATCAAGTTGATGGTTTCTCCTAGATCACAAAGCGCCCTTGCAAACTCGACATCACCAATGGTGCAAGGTATAGTGAAAGCACCTGGATCTTCCTTCTTCTGAACTAGGACCCTTGTATCTATGGCACTACAATGATGTACATTGTCTACCGGCTCATAGCTTATGGATCTCTTCTTAGTCACCAAGTCGTTCATAAACTTCGCATATCCTTGCATTTGTTCCAATGCCGAACATATTTCATTGGATTTTCTTTTTCAAGATTATCAGCTTTTTCATCTCTTTTTGTTTCCACCACACCTTATTTTCCAACTTTTTCTCTTTTCTTTTCCTTTTTCTTGTTCCCACCTTTATGCACCGCTACTCTAGCCACTCTCAACTTAGGCATTTTGCCTATGTTGAGGTTCACAATATCCAAGGAAGGATCAAGGCCAAATAAGGTTCATTATAAAAAATGGATACGGTTCGTTGGTTAATCAAAGAAAAAATGAGTCTATTAAGGCTCAAAATTGGGATCAAGGGAATCATATGACTTTGGTAGGGTTATATAGGCTAAAAGTGAGCTTAACAAAAATGGCCTATGATCATATCCAAACCAACCATCCTTAGCCTATGCAAAGACTAACCAGACAAGTTCTAGATCTTTACACAGTACTGGACTAGGTATTACACCTCACTCTCTCATGGAACATGAATTATATTTACTTTACTTGTCTGGTTTATACATGGCTTAACAAGATCACTCATGCTAATAAACTAAATGATATCAAAAGATCCACCGAAATCATGCATGCAGTTGAAAATACATAGTTAATGCATCAAAAAAATTTTAAACAGGGTCAATTTTTATAAATTCAAAACTAGTGCACTTTCATTGGTTGAGTATTCCTAAGTTATTTCCTAATTAAACACAGAAATCACAAAATAAGAAAATAAGAAAATAAAAATCCTAAACATACCGTTATACTTGATAGCATGACCGAGGGAAAAGAAACACGGCAAGAAAAACCCTCGGACGTATAAAAAATCCCCAAAATAACAAGTACACCCCCTCCCCTTTTTAAAAACATAGCTTCGTCCCCGAAGCGTGAAATGGAAGAGCAGAGGGAAAGGAACATACCTGTGGCTAATCAGACTTCACCATCCATGGGTTGCCTCCCATAGAGCGCTTGATTTAACATGGCGGCACGACGCAGGTAGCCCAGTTACTCAGACTTCACCAAGCCACCACTTGGATTGCCTCCAAAGAAGCGTCTGATTTAACGTCGTAGCACAACGCAAGTCTCTTGACTACTCAGAATTCATCAAGTGACTCATATTCATCTTCTAGTGCTGAGACTACGTTGAATTTTTTAGGTTGCTGCATTGATCGACAAATGTTAAAGGTGACCTCTTCTTTGTTCAGTCTGAATTTCAACTGGACTGCCTCCACATTTACTAGAGCCCTCCTGGTTGCAAGGAAAGGTTGACCCAAAATAATGGGGACCTTATAATCAACCTCGCAATCCAAAATCACGAGGTCTGCTGGGAATATAAATTTCTCTACCTTGACAAGCACATTGAATAGGATCCCCACTAGATTTTTAACAGTTCTGTCAGCCATCAGTAGTCGCATCGTGGTCGGTGTGGGGGCTCCCAAGCCCAATTTGTTAAATACTGCCAAGGGCATCAAGTTGATGCTTGCTCCTAGATCGCAAAGCGCCCTTGCAAACTCGACATCACCAATGGTGCAAGGTATAGTGAAAGCACCTGGATCTTCCTTCTTCTGAACTAGGACCCTTGTATCTATGGCACTACAATGATGTACATTGTCTACCGGCTCATAGCTTCTGGATCTTTTCTTAGTCACCAAGTCATTCATAAACTTCGCATATCCTTGCATTTGTTCCAATGCCTCCACCAATGGTATGTTCATAGATAATTGTTTAAGCATTGAAAGAAATTTCTGGAACTTACCATTTTCCGCCTTTTTCTTCATCCTTTGAGGGAATGGTGGCGGTAGTCGCAGGATAGCCTTTTACATTTGAGTTGCTCCTTGGTCAATTTCTGGTTCTTCTTCACCTCTTTGGGCCTCAGCATGCTCAGTGTCCTCTGTCTCAGCACTCTTCTCATTCTCCTCAATCATGCTTTCTTTCATCCATTCAACTACAACAGGAAAAAAGGGGGTCAACTCTGGTCTTACCACTCCTAGTCATCACCGCCATGCAATGGCCATAGTTCTTTGGGTTTTGGACGGTGTTACTAGGTAGTGTACCCTTTTATCTAGGGTTCATTGATGCTAAAAGCCGCTCAAGTGTATGTTCGATCTGCTTGATGGTTGTAGCATGAGATTCCACTTTCTAACCCATACATGATATGTCACTTCGGATTTTCTTCAATTGATCATCAGTGGACCTCACCTTTTTGAGAATTTTGACCATCATGCTCTCCAACTTAGACTGCCCAGCCTCCCCTTCTCGTGCATTGGGAGGCACATAAACTCCATCTCAGTCATTGTGATATCTATAGTTTCTTCTCCATTCTCCTTTACACTCACGACCGTGGCTCCTATCTCTGAACCCATTTCAATTGTAGTTATCTCTGTATTCATTCCAACCTTGGTTTTTAGAGCCTTGGCTCCAATTTTCTTGTCCAGAAGCTTGGGCGTTGGCTCAGAAACCTGCCACTTGGTTGTCCAGAAAACTTACCTCTTCCTTGGAGTCAGAATGGTCTGCCCGCGGCTCCAATCCTTTTGTCCCACTGCACTTACCTTTTTGGCTCCAGCTCCCATGATATTCTTTATTAGCACATCCAGTGATGTGCGCATATAAGCCAACTCCTAGTCGCATTCTTCTTCCTTCCTTCGTTGGTCTGCAGTCAAACCAACAATATATGTACCGACCGCGGCATCAACCTCCCTCGTATGCCATGCCCTATTCATCTTGGTCACCCTGTCGAGGATAATAGTATCTTGCTCCCATGTATGACTCATCAATGCTCCTCCTGCCACCGTGTCCGCTACAACTTTTGTGCTATTATTTAGAGACCTGTAAAAAATTTCCAAAAAACTGTCATCTAGATTCTTATGGTTCGGGCACTTCGTCAACTTCTTTTTGAACCGCAACCAAGTTTCATGAAGTGCCTCTGTCTTGATTTATTGAAAGTTTTAGATCTCATCTTTTAGCTGCAAGATTCTAGATGGGGGAAAGAATCTCTCCAAGAAGGCCTATTTGAGTTCCCTCCAGTTGGTTATGGAGTTATTGGGCAACTCCGATAACCATAAAGTGGCTTCCCCTGATATAGAGAAGGGGAAAACTCTGAGTCGTATGGCATCCTGGCTAACTCTTGGCAACCTGTACGCCTTGCATATTCCTACGAAGTTCATCAAGTGCAGGTTGGCGTCATCCGCTGCATGACCATTGAATACCCCTTTCATGTTTAACAATTCAATCATGGTGCTCATGATATCAAACTTGGCCCCGCGGGTAGTGGTGGTGGCACAATTTCTCCAATTGACCCAACTTCATCGATGTCTGGGTCCTCATCATCGAAGAACTAAGGGGCAAGTCTATAACCTCTGTTTCCCCTCCATTCGACCAACATTAACTACTTCTTCTCTAACATCTTCCGCATCCTGAAGTGCAGCTTGTCGAGCTAGCTCGACTTGCCTAGCTTCTTCAGCTATGCGGGCATCTCTTTGCTCATGGTTTTCCATTTTGTGCAGTGTCCGTTCAATTTCTTGGTTCAACGGACTCAGGGGATTTCCACTACCACGAGTGCTTGACATCCATCGGAAAACAACCTTAGGTATGAAAAACAAAAAGAAAACGTAATTAAGGAAATAATTACCAAAAAGTCAAATACAAGCAAATAATCTAGTTTTAGCCGTATTCCCCGACAGCAACACCACTTTTTGATAACACTCAAAACATACCTCCTACAGAAGTATGAAGCGGACGTTGTCAATAAAGAACCCAACTAGATGTTGGGGTCGATCCCACAGGGAATATGGAAGAGCTAGACTAATGTTGGTAAGTGAACTTGTTAGGTAGTTACTCCAAAAAGGGGGGTTTAAAGAAAATAGTAACTAAAAAAACAATGATTAGAATTGTGTTGTAAATTCAAGAATTAAAGCTAACTAGGGTTTGTGTTCCCCATGGGTTCATAACTGCTTCTGGTATATACAAGTGATCAATTTCAATGCTTTACTTGTAGGACTGATAACTAGGGTTCATCCAAACGACTGGTTTGTCCCTATTGGATGACTATACTCAATCACCGGGTCAGGTCTCACGAGCGATTGCAAATTAACCGTTAGCAATTTGTCCCAAATATAACTATCCTGCGACCACAACTTAAGTTACTACAATGATCATCAAGACCAAGGCTTTGTTGTAATTCTCTTTTCCTAATCTCTACCTCTCTAGGCTCAAGCAAGTAAAGAATTTGGGCAAGTCCTAACGTTGTACACCATTAAGAAACATTAAATCATGAAGAGAATACAATACAAGTATTTTGCATTGGTTTTAAATCACTTTTGTGCAACCCTAGCTTGTTAATCCACCATGGTTCTCACAACCCTAGCTATGGAGGTTTTAGCCTCTCATAGTTGCAAGGTTGTGATTTTCTTTCATAATTAAATACATAAATCAATACTTACAAGCGTAGATGACAGTAAAACTTCGTTGATTAAATCTGCAAAATTATCAAGAACACTTCACAAAATCAAGAAGAAAATAAAGAAAAGGTTGATCACAAATTAATCAACTCAATTCTATGTCATCTCGTGATTGTCTAACCAAAACTAACAATGTCTAACGAAATCTAATCTTCTGTAATGAAAATAAAACATAAAACGTATTTATACAGACATCAGCATCATTTTCCTAAGCTAACAGGGTAAACTTCCATATTTGTTGCTGCACGAGCCATGACTAAACCTACGACCTGTAGCAGGCTTGTACGGGCCGTACCTGTTATACGTATGTCTTCAGCTTTCTAAAATTCATCTAAGTGTTGGGCCTTGGTACGACTCGTACCAACTTCCTACGAATCGTACCTTGCATTCGTGGTTTGAATCTGGGGACTCTGAATTTCTCTGAAGTTTGTCACGAGTGTGTTGGTACGACTCAAACCTTGCCTCCTACTTAGCTATCCGTACCCAGAGTCAACTTTTGTGCAATTTCTCTGAATATTTCCATGACTTAAAGTTACGGCTCATACTGTGGGTCATGGATTGCATCTTTTTCAGCTCAACATTCTGAATATTTCCATGAGTCTTAGTACGATTCATACCCTCAAGGTACGACTCATACTGAGACTGTCATTTTATCTCTTTTTCTATCCTTTTAAGCTTATTTTGCACAATCTTGCTCTGAAACCTAAATTTACCTAAAAAAATAAGAAAAGTGCTTCATATCCATATAAACACAGCTAATTCCATGTTATTTTCTTTAGTTTTAAGCGTCGAAAGTGCTGTAAATTCACAGCACATCACCTGCGTGGTCAGTCAAGAGCCCACCGGACAAGGAACGACCCATTGTGGGAAACAATGAGTTTTCCTGTCACTCCTTAGTTCCCATATCAGAATCCCCTTTCCAGGACCCCACGACTCAACCTATGAGTCATCGTCAGAAACAATGACTTGTGGTGTGAGTCGTCAGTTGGGGTTCCCAAAAAACTCTTTTAGCAACAACGGGTGGTTGTGTCCACCGTGGTGTCAAGTCCTGAGATTTCCTTTAGTGTTTCCAGTAGACAGGATGGGAGGTGACAATGACTTATGGTCCCAACCAACGAGTCGTTATGTAACCCATCATCAGACTCTCCAGGTTTCCTCGTCCAGTGGCCACGGGAGGAACCAACGACTCGTTGGTTCAACCAATGAGTCGTGGTGACCCCTGTTGCTAGATTCAGCGTTTTCTAGTCCCAGGCAGTGGGACCAATGAGAGGTTCCAACGAGTCATGGTCACAACCAATGACTCATTGAGTTACCCGTTGGGACCCTATCGGTCAGTTTTTAGATTTTATTTCCAAGGTTATTTTTGTAATTTTCCACCTATCTAGTCCCTAAACTACGTCATTTAAGTTTAAATTAAGAGGATTTAGAGGGATTAAATGGTTCTTCTCCCTCATTCCCCACTCAGACCTTCAAAAAGCAATCGTAAATTTTCTCAAGAGCTCTTAGAGCAAGAATTAGGGCAGTCCACTTCTCCTCAGATTCTCAAGGGATTTCTTCAGATTTCTTTATCAGGTATGTGGGACTTCAACAGGGGAATAGTTCTTCCCTTGTATTCCTAAAAACTTTATCTAATTTCTTCTCTATCAGTTATAGCCTTGTAGTTTCGAAATGTGAAGTTTTCAGACAGATTTCTTTGTGGATTCAAAAGGAATATTTCTCATGATTTTAGATTTCTTATTTATTCCATATTTCTATAAATTGTGAAAGATTGCAGCTAGTAGTATAATTCAGCCCTAGTCACAGCTCAGTAGAAATTAGAAACTTGTGGGTTGAACTAGTTTTCCCTGTAGCATGGTTCTATCAGTTGTGAGATGCAAATATATTTAATTTATGTTAGAATCTCAGTCAGAATCATGTTAGTCTAGTCTTAGTCAGATTGTTTAGCAACCTCAGTGTTGTCTAGAAAAAAATATTAGCTGATTAGTTTGACTATAGTTGATCCTTGAGGTGTCCGTGATACCTCACAGTTATCAGAATTAGACTCAGTATCATATTTTAGTGGTTCTTTATGCGGTCATGACACTTTCAGATAAGCAGCTCTAACCAGCCTTAGGACCCCAGTTTCAGATTACAGTTTGTTCTCTAGACAGTTACGACGCTTCTAGATAAGCAGCTCTAACCAGTCTTAGAACACCAGTTATAGAATCCGGTATGATAAGATTCTTAGGGTACTTCCAGATAGGTATCCCTGACTTAGTCTTGGGCCCCAGTTTTGAGCTATCAACTTAGTAGTCTGTCTAGGACTATCCGGTGGAAGTTGGACTTAGCATCGAGCGGACGGGGTTCCAGCGCACCCAGGTTTCCAGAACTACATTGCCACTATAGGTTATATTTTTATTGGCCTTATGGACCCAGACCTGTGATCACTCAGTTCGTGCCTTTATACCCTGACAAGGTATATTGGGTCCTACCGATGGAGTTTATACATCGAACTCCACAACTAGCTCATGTTGTTATATGTCAGTTATAAACTCTCCCACTAGTCAACTCAGTTCAGTCTCAGATTAGTCAGTTCAGATCTGTTCTGTACAGTATTTCATATTAGTATCTCAGATTTAGAGCATGTCTTTGACCACCAGACAGGGTCATTTTGACCATCTCAGTATATCTCAGTTTATCCAGTTACATTATTTCATATGGTCATTGCATGTCTTTATAATTTAGTTGTTTTATTATCCGTGTTATGGTTTCTTTCACTTACTCAGTACATTCAAAGTACTGAATGATATCTTTTATGTTGTATCGTTTTATGATATAGCTATAGGTTCTCAGTTCCAGCCCCGTTAGCAGATCGCCTTCAGGAGTTCCCACCCGAATCATTGGTGAGTGCTTATCTTTCGGGGACGAGGATTATTTCTTTCCATTATATATTCTTTAAGTTAGATTTAATGTTTGCCGGGGGCTTATCCCAGCAACTCATCAAGTAGATGGCTTTCAGACACAGACAGAGTTTTCAGATTTTCAATTTTGCTTCCAGTGCTATTAAGCTTATGATTTAGTTCTTTTTTCATAAAATATTTTATTTTGTTATTACAAAGCTTCCTCTATGTATTCACTCAGAATGCCAGTGTTATGATAGACCATGGGTTGACTTGGGGTTTCTTGTGACTCCAAGTACCGTGTCTCGTCCAGGGTATAGACTCGGGGAGTGACACAAGATCCTGACAATTGTATTTTTAATTTGCTTAACAATACTTGTGCTTGTTGTATTAGTTTTCTATGTCTAAAGGTATAAAATTTTTAGACTTCCATTTTGATGCTGTGTTATTTTGGTGTTTAGTATTTGAATTTTTTTATTTTATGAAACTGTAATTAAGTTATATTATTTTTTTTATTACTTTTCGACTTCATTGATCAATTGTTGAAGTTAAGGATGGAACTATCTCAGTATCATTTGTATTTTCTGGTTCACCAAGAAAGTAATCTAAAATTTTCCTATTCATGTAGTCTTTGCTCTCATGTATTACACATTGTACTAGCATGAAATTTGTTTGTTAATATATGTTTATTACAGATATTAAAATGACATGAAGTCTGATTAATTCAATGATACCAATGTATGACAGCATGGCATTATTGAGAAAATAACAATACCTAATTGTTTTTAATTTACACCTGTATATTAGAAGTTCATTAGCTTCCAACTTTCTCCACGTTATCGATTTCTCCGGTCAACTCTTGGCAAAGTCGAGTTAGAAGTTCGATTTGGCTCTCCATCCCTATCCTTCTTACTTAAGAATACTCATTCAGTGAAAATAGCTAATTCGTATGTTTTCTGTTGCTCCTTTAATGGAAGAGGACTCCAAAGAGGGAGAAGAAAATAGAAGAGAAGTAGAGCCTGGAGAACAAAGAGAAGGTAAAAACTACTATTGTATTGTTTCCAATAAAAAGTGATTAATAGTTATTGGATACTGTTTTTGGGACTGTGCACGCACGGGGAATCACCATCTAATACTATTTATATATCTCTGCTTATTTTAACTTGATTTTTATTTGAAATGAATGTCTCAGCTTAGTCTCTTCTTTTTCAATTTCAGGAAGGAGAGTTCAATATCTGTTGGAGAGCTTAATGAGGGGTTAGCTCCTAATTGTATTTTGAATTTGTTATGCTTATATATCTTCAATTCCAACAGTGTTACTTTCCTGTGGCTTCATCTGTGTTCAGTTTGAAATGATTTGTTTATGGTGGCTCCCAACCAACTTGTATGCTAGTTCTCCTTCCTTGTCTTCTTTTTACCTTTACATGTTAGAGTGCAAAATTCTCTGACTTTGGCCAAGTATGCATTTGATAACTCTCAAATTACATCCCCGAAGAAGTATAACACGAACGTTGTCAATAAAGAATCCAACTAAGATTGGGGTCGATCTCATAGGGAATATGGTCAAGATATAGACTAATGCTCGTATTCAAGCTTTTAGTTCAATTATTTCCTGAAGGGGGGGGGTTATAGAAGTAATTAAGTAACAATATTGTGAACTAGTGTTTTGATCAAAGTTATGCAATTAACTAGGGAAGTGTTCTCCATGGCTTCCTAACTAGGTCAGATTATTACACTCGTGGTATACCCAATACTTAGCTTATAGAACTAATAAATTATGTTCATCCAAATGACTGATTCATCCCTATTAAATGACTCTACTCAATCACTTGGTTAGGTCTCATGAACGATTTTACCTTTATCAATAGTTCCAAGCTAACTCTCCTGCAACCGCAACTCAAGCTATTTAATGAAACTCAATTTCAAGGCTTTGTTGTTCTTTTATTTTCCTAATCTCTACTTCTCTAGGTTCAAGTAAGAAGAGAATTCGTGCTAGTCCTAACATTACACACCGTTAAGAAATATTAAGCATGAAGAAAAGAACAATACAAGCATTTGTATTGGTTTAGAATCACTTTGTGTTAACCCTAGTTTGTTATACCACCATGATTCCCACAACCCTAGTTGTGGAGGGTTTAGCTATTAATGATTGCAAGAATAAAATCATATTTTATAGAAGAAAACATAATTAAAGACTTATAATTTTGTTGGAAGAAAAACCCAATAATCAAGTGCACAATCAACTTGTCAAAAACAAAGAACAATGATGAACTATGTCAAAGTATTCGAGTATTTGCTCTCCAAGAAGTTAGGAAATCCAAAAACTACAATTACAATTGAAAAGTATTCAGATTCTGTTAAGGAAAATAATCTAAAAGTATTTATACAATTAATGAACTCCTTTCCTAATTTAATAGGGATTCTGCTATCGAGTCGTCCGATGATTTGTAGCATGTTGCTATAAGTTGTAGGAAGCTTCCATAATACAAGTCTACAACTTCTGTCTTCTCAGGTACTGGAGGTTGGTACACTTGTATAATGGTACTACAAGTCATAGGAGCTTGCCGTGGCTTGAACTTCTGAAACTTGGCATCTCTGATGTTTCTCTCACAAGTCCTTGTTACGGTTTGTACTACGTTGGTACAACTCGTGCAATCATCTCATACCTTGAACTTGCGAAGTACTCAACTCTTTGAATCTTGCCACGAGTCTATCAGTATGACTCGTACCTTGCCGTTAGGACTCGTGGCTTCCGCTCGTATCACTGGATTCAACAAGTACCCATCTTCTATATCTCACGTTACGGACATTTCAATACGGCTCGTACCTAGATGTTATGGCTCATACTGTCACTTGTAGGATGGCTATGCACTTGTGCACTTTCTATGAATTTATGCTACGGGTGTCAGGTACGGCTAGTACTGAGACCTGCAACAAATCATTTTCTACACTGTTTTAGCTCCTTTTCCAAAATTCAACTCCTGGACCTGATTTCCCAAAAAAATAAAGTAAAAATACCTCATATCCGTATAAACACACCTAAGACCAAGAAATTTACTATGTTTTAAGCATCAAAAATGCCGTAAATCTGCGGCACATTAATACCCTCAACTTAGAACTTTTGCATGTTCTCAGGAAAATAAAAACACTACTACAACTACGATGCTTAGCTAGAAAGTAAAACAGAAGACCTACAACCAACAACACCAAAATTTGCACACATGACCATTATCAAGTATTGACCCTCTTTTACTTTTTGACATTCAAAACCAAAATTTCTATGTATACATGAAACTACAACTCCTGACACAAAGGGATCCAAAAATGGCATCAAACTATTGACAGACTACTGAGCTATCACTAATGCTATTTAGACAGACAACTGGCAGAATGCAATACGACCCATGTACCCTCACAACAAATAATATCCCAAACACTCATAATGATATGTATATATGAAACTGGGACTATCAAGTAAAACTCTTACTCTCACAAAGAAGTTCCAACTACTACACAAATGATACCATAGGCTTGCCTTTATTTTCTCTACTCTAGCTTTTCAGAAAGTTTGGTCAGGATCACTATAGGACTTTTATTGGCTTGTAATATAGACTTGGAGACGAGTGTGGTACATATGGACAATAGTGACTAACCCTCCTTGGCACTACACAACTTTTGGCTTCCTTTTTAACTTTTTTTTAATTTTTTTCCCTCCCTTTCTCCATTTTATTCAGCTTTCAACTGATGGATATAGTGTATTTTTCACTTTTTTTTCCAAATTTTTCTCTTTTCTTTTTCTTTTTGTTCACATCACACCCCACTTTTTATTGACTAACTTTTTTGTTTCATCCCCCACATCATCTATGCATTTATATAATAGCCACCCTCAACTTAGGCGTTTTGCCTGAGTTGAGGGTTACAATATTCAATGAGGGACCAGGGCCAAAATATATTCATTATGAATAAAACAGGAAATGTGAATGGGCTAATCAAAGAAAATATCTACTTTTGGCTCAAACATGGAATCAAGAGATTCATTTCATTTGGTAGGGTAATTTAAGCTAAAAGGGGGCTAAATAAAAAGTTGTCTATAATCTTTTCCCAACCAACTATCCTATGACCTAAGCAAAGACTAACTGAGCAAATTTTAGATCACCTACACAACATTGAACTAGGTAAGAATCTTTACTCACACATGGTACAGATTTACATCACACTAACTATCTGGTTCATACACAGCTATGCTATAGTTACTCATGCTAATCTATCAAATGCCATAAAAAATCCACATTTGTCATGCTTTGCAGTAAACAAACACAGCTAATCACACGAAAATTTTAAAAAGGGTCATTTTTTTTCAAAAATGCCAAAACATCAAACACATGTGCATTTTTATTGGTTGTTAAGTACTCCTAAGCTACTTCTAGTTAAAAAAAACAAAAACATCCTAAACATGTCAGTTCTACTAGATAGCATGTCCGAGGAAAAAGAAACACAACAGGAAAACCCCCAGATGAACCAAACAAACAGATACACCCCCCTTTAAAAAACATGCTTTTCCCCAAAAGCAGTGAAATCAAAACTAAGAGAGGGACATACTTGTGACGCTCTAAGCGCTCCTGTCAGCTACTTAGTCTTTACTAACCATTCATTGATTGCCTCCCATGCATCGCCTGATTTAACGTCGCGACACTACGCGAGTCTCTTGAATATTCAGGCTTAGTCAAGATACACTAACTAAATTCCTTTCACCTCATCAGTGTTTCCCGAATACAGTTTCATCCTCTGACCATTCATTTTGAACCTTTTCCATTTTGTTTTCCAGTTTAATGGCACCATATGGGAATACTTCCACCACCCAATACGATCCCATCCATCAGGACTTCAATTTGCCTGGATGTAAATGGAGTCTAGAGTTAAACATCAGTACCATATCACAAATATTAAAATTCCTCTTTACAATCTTCCATTCGTGGTAGATCTTCATTCGTTCCTTGTATATGGCTGCACTCTCATAAGCTTGGTGTCGGAACTCATCTAACTCATTCAATTGATTCAACCTCAATTTGGAAGCTTCATTCTAGTCCAGATTCAACTTCTTGAGTGCCCATAATGCCTTATGCTCCAGCTCTACCGGTAAATAACATTACTTGCCATACATCAGCCAATATAGTGAGATACTGATAGGGGTTATATAAGCTGTCCGATATGCCTAGAGTATATCACCTAGCTTCCTAAACCAGTCAGTTCAGTTGGTGTTCACTATTTTAGCTAAGATAGTCTTAATCTCCCTGTTAGAGACCTCTAGGTATCCGCTTGACTGAGGATGGTAAGGTTTTTCCATCTTATGCTTCACACCGTATCTCTCAAGCAAAGCTCCGAAGAGGCGATTACAAAAGTGAGACCCCCTCCCATACTAATGATAGCTCTAGTAGTACCAAACCTAGTAAATATGTGCTTCCTCAGAAATGTCATGACACTCTTCCCTTTACTGTTAGGCAGTGCAATGGGTTACACCCACTTTGACACATAATCCACAGCCACCAAAATATACTTTATTCCATACGAGATCACAAATTGACCCATAAAGTTAATACCCCACATATCGAATAAGTACACCTTCAGGATTTGGGTTAATGGTAGCTCATGCTTACGAGAAATACTCCCTTGTCTTTGACATTGGTCACAGGATTTGGAAAAATCATAAGTATCCTTATGGATTGTAGGCCAATAATATCCACATTGTAGAATTTTATCTGCAGTTCGGATACTGCTGTGATGACCCCCAACTGGTGATGAGTGGCAGGCCTCCAATATACTCAGCATCTCAACCTCTAGAATATATCTGTGAATAAGCCCATCTGCACAAATATGAAATAAATATGGATCGTCATAGTAGAATCTCCACACATCAAATAGGAGTTTCTTCCTTTCTTGTGAGGTCAGGTTTGCCGGAATCATGTCACTTACCAAATAATTGTCATAAAATCAACAAACCATGGGATCAGATCTTGCGATGTAGCCAACATCTGCTCATTTGGAAAAGTATCATCAATTTCCACCTCATCCTTCAATCTTGTTTCTGCCTCCAGTCTAGATAAGTGATCAGCCACTTGATTTTCAGTTCCCTTTCAGTCCTTTACCTCGAACTCAAATTTTTGTAGGAGTAATAACCATCGGATCAGCCTTGACTTAGCATCCTTCTCTGACATTAAATACTGCAGTGCTGCATAGTCAGTATGGACAATCACCTTGGTTTCGAGTAAGTATGCCCAAAATTTTTTGAATGCAAAAACCACTGCTAGCAACTCTTGCTTAGTCACCATATAGTTTTTCTGAGCTACATTATGTGTCTTGCCGGCATAATAAATGGGGTGAAATATTTTTGCTCTCCTTTGCACCAGGACATCATCTAGGGCAACTCCACTGGCATCACACATCACCTCAAATGAAAGAGACCAGTCTGGTGCTACAATAATGAGAGTTGAGGTGAGTATTTCTTTAAAGCACTCAAAAGCTTTCAGACAGGCATCATCGAAATTAAATTTCACCTCCTTTTCAAGTAGCTTGCACAAAGGTTGTGCAATCTTTGAAGAAGCTCCTATAAAACCCTGCATGTCCTAAAAAGCTCCGAATACCTTTTACAGAAATAGGCGGTGGCAATCCTGCAATAACCTCTATGCCTTTTTCCGAAATTCTGTGGCCTAACTCAATCCCCTGTTTGACCATAAAATGACATTTTTTCTAGCTGAGTACCAGATTAGTTTCCTCACACCTGCTAATCACTTTGCTCAAATGCTCAAGGAAATCTTCAAAGGAATCAACCATGATCGAGAAATTGTCCATGAATACTTTAACGGTGTCCTCCACCATGTTTGAAAATATGGACATCATGTAGCGCTGAAATATGGCCAGTGCATTGCACAATCTGAATGGAATTCTCCTAAAAGCCCCAGTCCTCTTTCTTTTTTTTTTCTAGAAAGGTTCTTTCTTACTTCTAACGAAAGGGAGCTCGGACGACTTTGAGCAAGAGGGTAAAAGTCCCATAAGGGCAGGTAAAAGTGGTTTTCTCTTGGTCCTCCAGGGCTATGGAGATCTGATTATACCTAGAATAACCACCAAGAGAGTAGTACCATCCCTGCCTGCCAACCTGCCAAGCCTCTGGTCCATGAAAGGCACCAGAAAGTGGTGCTTTTGCATTCAATGATTTAGTTTCCGATAATCCATGTAGACATGCCAACCTGTGACCGGCCTTGACGGGACCAGCTCATTCTTCTCATTTGGCACCATTGTAATTCCCCTTTTCTTGGGTACATACTGTATCGAACTTACCCACTTACTATCAGTAATGGGATAGAAAACACCAACATCAAGCCATATGATAATCTCCTTCTTCACCATCTCTGGCATGGGTGGATTCAGTCTTCGCTGATGCGCTATACTTGATACACATTTTGGCTCAAGTTGAATTTTGTGAGTGCATATGGCTAGAGGGATCCCAATGATGTTAGCAATGGTCCAACCTATTTCCTTCTTGAACCTTCTCAATACTGATACGAGGGCCTCAACTTACCACTTTACCAGATCTGTAGCAATAATCACTGGTAAAGTACTGTTCTCCCCTAAGAATGCATATTTTAGAAATGGAGGTAGAGCTTTAAGCTCCAATACTGGTGGTACAACTGAAGGTTTTGCTGGAGGGGTTGCACAATTCTTTAGATTAAGGTCCAACTTCTTCAGCCTGAAGTTGTAGGACCCCATTCCATCTAGTGCATTTACCATCTCTGTGTACCCTTGAACATCATCCTTATCAAAATTCATAAGTACGACTACTAGTATCTCGACATGCAACCTCTCTTCTAAGGGTACTGGCAACCTCTTATCCTCCATACGGTTAGTTACACAGGTTGCTCTTAGTTAAGAGATTTCTACTACTCAGAGGGGTGGCCCTTTCTTCCCGATAGCCTGAATAAAATAAAAATAAAAGAAAAACATAAATGAGAAAATAATGACTAAAAGTTAAATAAAAGCAATAAATCTAATCTTAAGTCGTATTCCCCGACAACGACGCCATTTTTTATAACGCTCAAATTACACCCTTAAAGAGTATAACACGGATGTGGTCAATAAAGAATCCAACTAAGGTTGGGTTCAATTCCACATGGAATATGGTCAAGATATAGACTAATTCTAGTATTTACGCTTTTAGTTTAATTATTTAATGAAAGGGGTTTTTGTTATGGAAGTAATCAAGTAATAGTATTATAAACTAGTACTATGGTCAAAGTTATGCAATTAATTAGGAAAGTGTTCCCCATGGCTTCCTAACTAGGTATAGATTATTACACTCGTGATCTATCCCAATACTTAGCCTGTAGAACTAATAAATTATGTCCATCCAAATGACTGATTCATTCCTATTAGATGACTCTACTCAATCACTCGGTTAGGTCTCATGAGTGATTTCACGTTAACCTTTATCAATAGTTTCAAACTAACTCTCCTACGATTACAGCTCAAGCTATTCAATGAAACTCAATTTCAAGGCTTTGTTGTTCTTTTATTTTCCTAATCTCTACTTCTCTTGGTTCAACCAAAAAGAGAATTTTGGATAGTCCTAATGTTGCGCACCGTTAATAAATATTAAGCATGGAGAAAAGAAAAATGCAGACATTCATATTGATTTAGAATCACTTTGTGTTAACCCTAGTTTGTTATTCCACCATGGTTCCCACAATCCTAATTGTGGATGGTTTAGCTATTCATGATTGCAAGAATAAAATAATATTACATAAAAGAAAACATAATTAAACATTTACAATTTTGTTGGAAGAAAAACCCCGAATACTCAATTACATTATCAACTTTTCAAAAATCAAGAACAATGATGAACTATGTCAAAGTACTTGAGTATTTTCTCTCCAAGAAGTTAGGAAACCCAAAAACTATGATTACAATTGGAAAGTATTGGGATTTTGTTAATGAAAATAAAATAAAAGTATTTATACAATCAATAAAATTCTTTCCTAATTTAATAGGGATTCTACTGTCGAGTCATCATACGAGTCATAGCATGCTGCTACGAGTCGTAGGAAGCTTTCGTAATACAAGCTTGCAACTTTTGTCTTCTCAGGTACTGGAGGTTGATACGACTCATACAATGGTACTACGAGTCACCGGAGCTTGTCGTGGCTTGATCGTCTAACGCTTGGCATCTCCAATTTTTTCACACAGGTCCTTGTTACGGTTCGTACCATGCTAGTACGACTTGTGCAATCATTGTGCCCTAAATTTGCTAAGTACCCAACTCTCTGAATCTTTCTATGAGTTTATCAGTACGACTCGTACCTTGCCATCACGATTTGTGTCTTCCACTCGTGCCACTGGATTCAACAAGTGCCCATTTTCTATATCTCATGTTAGGGACATTCAGTATGGCTCGTAGCTGGATGGTGTGACTCGTATTGTCACTCATGGGATGGCTCTGCACTTGTGCACTTTCTTTGAATTTATGCTACGAGTGTCACGTACGGCTCGTACTAAGATAGTACAGCTCGTACTGAGACCTGCAACAAATTATTTTCTGCATTGTTTCAGCTCCTTTTCCAAAATTCAACTCCTATACCTAATTTTCCTGAAAATAAAGTAAAAGCACCTCATATTCGTATAAACACACCTAAAATAAAGCATTGTTTCTATGTTTTAAGCATCGAAAGAGTCGTAAATCTGCGGCACATAAACATTTCCTATTATGTTGAGCCTAGTTTCTCTTATGTTGATCACTCTACTATTGGCCATATGTTCAGTGATGGGAACACTAGCAACTATGCAGTTATGTAATGAACTTTTGGGAATTTAATCTTTGGGGAAGGGATTGAAGTATTAGTATCTACAATCAGGAAAGGACAGTTATATTAATATAAGGTTTTTGTTTGCATATTTGAAAAAAATATTTAAAATTATAATTCATTGTCACAATTCTTTGATGTTTACTTTTCTTATACTAATTGTTAATGCATTTAAGCTGGAGGCTTACCTCTATTTGACCTATGATCCTCGCATTTTTCATTTGCTAGTTATATGCACAGCCCTGCAAATTATGGAACTAAGATGAGTACCCATACGACAATCTTGAGACTTAAGGACCTTATTTCCCCCGAGAAGCTTCAAATTTCTATTACTGGAGTTGATTTTATGTCACACATTGCAAAGCGGATGCTTTTGATTGGAGGATGAAAGAGCACATGACTGAAGACATGCTCCCATAACAAATTTAATCTTGTTGCTTATATTTAGAGTTATAGGTAACTTTTTAGAGTCGCAAAGAGATTAGTCATCTGTTCAATTTTGCTCATGATTTAGATATATTAGAATTTCCCCTATTTTAGATGCATTAGATTTTTTTGTCTGTTTGTTCAAGAGCATGTATCATCGAAGTAACTATTAGTGTATTATTTATTTTAATATTCTTGTGATTTAATAAAATATTTTTTTATTATAAATTTTTTTCTATATGTTCAAATATGTTATACCTCGAAAGCCTAAAGATCAGACCCGAAAGTTGAAACGGAGAAAAGTTAAAATCTGGCACTAGGTATCAGGATGGATCGTGAGGTGATCCGTGAGAGCAGCGCATGAGTCGTGATGTGAATCATGGGGAGACCAGGTGAGGAGTTTGGAAACTTGAGAAATGAGGTCCCTACGGGCATGACCACGACTCGTGGTCAGGCCCCATGAGTTGTTAGGTCAGTCGTGGGGTGGGTGAGTAAGAAAAGAGAAGGAAAAGAGACAATGTACTTGATGGGAGGCCCGCACGAGTCGTGGTTAGTCCCCACGATTCGTGGGGTGAGTCATAGCCAATATGAAAAAAAATATATTTGAGGCTAAGGCAGTGTACATCATGGATGGTGACCACGGGTCGTGGTCACCTAGAACGAGTCATTAAGTCATCCGTGACGAGCCTAGGAGACTTGAGAGGCAGTGTAATTCACGGATCAAACCATGAGTCATTGTCAGGGGAGACGATTCGTTAGGTCAGTCGTTGGGACTACTGGACAGTTATTTCTTGCGAATTTCCTAAGGGTTCTTCGGTAATTTCTTAACCTCCTAGATCCTAAACTAAGTCGTTTGGGTTATTTTGAGGGGATTTAGAGGGAAAAAATGGTTTTTTCCCTCATTCCCACTCATTTTCAGAAAATATACTGTAAGTTTTCCTCTCAAGAAGCTCTCAAACAAGACAAGGGTTTTCCTCCATTGCAGCAGTACAAGTTTCCTTCTCCAAGGAAATTCTAACTCAGGTATGTGGGAATTCAACAAGGGGATAGTTCTTCCCTTGTGTCCCCCAAAACCCTTTTCTAGTTCTCTATAAATCCTAGCCCTGAGCTTTCGAATGTGAAGAGAATATATGTCAGTTTTATTTGAATTCACATAGGATGATATCCATGATTATTTTAGACATGATTTTCATCAATTCACGATTAAATTGATGTTATTCCCGTAAAAGTGAATCCTAACCCTGCAGATTTTGAATGTTAAGAAATTCTTGGTAATGCCTCATTTAACCCATATGGAATTATTATGTTATATTAATTATGGATATTTTCCACCAGTTAGTGATAGTATTGATGCTTATCCCTATATATTGAGTTAGCCTTAGTCCTTGAGAGAAGAAAAGACTAGAATATTGCTAAAGTGATTAACCTTGAAATTTTTCTGATTATATTAGTGTGGAGAATTTCCATATTGTTTTATATGCTAAATTCTCAGTCAGATACATGGTTGCCTAGATTTAGTCAAAATGTGAGAATACTCAGTGTATGTCAGAAATGTCAGTTGATCAGTTTGAATACAAAATTTTTTCGAGAGGTCAATATTACCTCCCAATTATCAGAATCATATTCAGAATTTAGTTTATCGGTCCACTAGGCGAACATGACACTTTTAGCTCTTACTATCCTAAGGACCCCAATTCAGATTACAGTTTGTTCTTAGATGGTTACGACCCTTCTAGATAAGCAGCGCTGACCAGTCTAGAACCCAGCTTCAGAATCTGGTCCGATAAGTCTCTCAGGGTACTTTTAGATATGTATCCTTGACTAGTATTGGGCCCCAGTTTTGAGCTATCAACTTAGTATTCAGACTAGGATTATCCAGTGGGAGTAGGACTTAGCACCAAGCGGACCAGGGTTCCATCACATCTAGGATTTCAGAACCACGTTGCCAGCATAGATTACAGTATTTATTGGCCTTTTTAGCCCTAGACTTTTGTGATCACCCAGTTCATGCCTTTATACCCAAGCAAGATATATTGAGTCCTAACGGTGGGGTGTATACATCGGACTCCATGTCTAGCTCACGTAGTTACATGTCAGTTATAGACTCTCCCACTAGTTAGTTTAGTCTAGTCTCATTCCAGTCCAGATCAGATCACTATTCCAGACTTAAAACATGCTTGACCATCAGACAGGGTCTATCAGACCACCTCAGTTATTTCAGTTATTCAGTTTAGTAGTTTTATTTGGTCATCGCATGTCTTCTCAGTTAAGCATTTCCTTTTATTTATTCTATTGTGTTATGTTCCTCTCACTTACTCAGTACGATCAAAGTACTGATGCATACTTTTATGCTATCATTTTATGATACAGCTACAGGATCTCAGTCTCAGCTTCGTTAGCCGATCGCTCATCGAATAGCTCAGCTTTACTAGTTGGTGAGTCCTCCTCCTTCGAGGATGAAGATTTATTTATTTCAGTTACATTTTCATTCCTCCTATTTAGATTTGGAGTTAGCTGGGGGCTTGTCATAGCAACTCATCAGTCATAATGGCTTTCAGACTCAGATTGGTATTTCAGACTTGTAGTGTTATTTTTATATTTTCAAACACTATGAACGAGCTTTAATTCTCTTATGTATTTATAATTTTTTTAAACTTCCGTTGTATGTATTTTTACATTACTCAAAATACTAGCGTATGATAGATCAGGGGTTGCTTGGGGTCACATGTGACTTCAAGTGTCGTGTTTCGTCCAGGGTGTAAACTCGGGGCGTGACAAAATATTAGTGTAACTGTACATATTAAATTATTCATTATGAGTTGTAATTTTATTTATAAAAAACATAAAATTTAATGGAGCTACTATCACAAAATAAAAATAAATATGTTGCCAAAAACTGTGGAGGTTACAACCCCGCAAATTGAAATATTACATTTTCTTTTAATTAAGAATCTATGGAGGTAATAGCCCCCACAAAATATAATGTATTAAAAATTTTAAAATAGATTGCAAAGGTTAAAACTGCTACTGTATAACCTCCACAAATTGATTGTAGCGGTTCTCCAAAATTCCCTGCAAATTAGTTGCGGCAGACGTAATTATGGGAGTTTTAAAAATCACGGTGACAATAAATTGCGGGGGTCAATAACCCCTACAAATTGATAGACTTTTTTGTAGTGCATGCCTGGAAATCATATGCTTGAACAAAGATTCTAAATCTTTCTTTCCAGGGAGAGTAGTATTGACCATTTAAGTAAGGTGGTCGATTTAAAGAATGACCATCTTGCATTATGAAACCAGAGATTTGATAATTTTCCATTTAGATCTTTTACTCACGTGCGGTTAAGCAACTAGAAGCGAGACCTGCTTTGACACCAATTGATAAACAAGAGGGGGGATGAATTTAGTTTTTCTGAAACTAAAGAAGAAGAATTGACTATAGAATACCTCAAGTCAATTATAATCCTACAGAAGAGTTAGAAGAATAATAAGAAGTAGCAATAACTTAACCAGAAGAAATGAAGACTCAGAGTTTTTATATTGGTTCGAATCACTAGGGTGGTGCCTAGTCCAATTCCCCTGGGTTACATGGCTTTCCTTTAGAGCTTGTTAAAGGTGTATTTACAAGGAGAGTTCTTTAAACATCTTGTAGAACTGATATGGATTCAGTTCTAAGTATTTTTCATCACAGACTCTGTCCATATATCTACCTAACTAATCTTTCTTTTGATCTTACTAGTAACTATTATATATTACTATGATTGAGTAAGAAACAGAAAAGTCAAGATTGATCAAGTGAAGTTGCACACTTTTCTTCTAATTCTTTTCGGCTTTTTGTATCATTATCTTGAGAGGTTCTTGAGAAGGTAAGGGATCAATTTTTTTGATCTTGATCTGATAGATTTAAAGTATCCCAAGGGATTTTCTCAATCTCATTAATTGAAATGTGTGATTGAGATCTTTGTGGAGTCTAATCATATCCTTCTTACATGGAAGATCTGATTTTCTTTCATATTTGATGTATCAGTTGATTTTACTTTTCTTCCAATGTATCCTGGGTAGATAACTCTGAGTTGGCGATAGAATCTGATGATATCCTTCATGTAGTGTAGATTTGATTTTTCTTCCAAGGTTTCCTTTATAGATAACTCTGAGTTGGCTTTCTTTTTCTAGTAGTTAATATAGTTGACTTTTTGCTTGACAGGTTTTCCTTGATTGCTGAGCTTTTCCTTGAGTGAAGGCGAAATTGATTTGCTTCCAAACTTCTACACTCATTGCAATTTTTTTGAGTTTGTCCTTCCATGGTTTTGAATTGATTTATGATGAATTGCATCTATGCTCTCTGAGTGAGGCTGAACCGTGAGTGTCTTCCGCTTAGTTAATTCCTTGATTGATAGTCTTAACTTCAGGATTCCTACACTAAATAAATTTGATAAGTGTCATCATTAAAATATTTTAAGGAATTAATACTAACAATCGTGTATAATTTATGTTGTACATCAAACTCTCCAATACTCTAATATATTCTGACTGAGACTTGCTTTGACCTTTATTCTTCACAAGAGAATAATTTAAATGAATTGGAGTTCTTGCTACTTTAAGGTCCAAATATTTGAAATTTTCAAGTACTATATTAATATAATGAGATTGTGACAATGCTATACCTTTAGGAGTCTTCTGAATTTCAATTTTTAAAATTAGATTGATCATTTAAGTCTTTCATATCAAACTTCCTAACAACCATAAACTTTGTAGCATGTATGTCGGCAATATCTTTACTCATTATAACATGTCATCTATACATAATGGAATAATCACTATGAAATTTGGAGTATTCTTAATTAAATATATTTATCACACTCATTAATCTTAAACTCATTTAACAATATTGTTTGGTCAAATTTTCATTCTATTATTGGGTGCTTGTTTTAGTCTATACAGTACTTAATAAGTCGACACGTATTTTTTTATTTTTTGGAAATCACAAATTCTTCAGGTTGTTCCATATAAATTTTGTCCTCCAGTTCTCCATTCAAGAAGGTTATTTTAATATCCATTTGATGAACTTGAAGACCGTAAACAACGGTCAATATATGTAATCCTCGTTACTGCAAGTACATGTCACAATAATCAAGACCTTCTTGTTGTCTAAATTCTTTGCCAAACCGCCTTACTTTATATTTTTCAATAGTGTTATTATCTTTCATTTTCCTTTTGAAAATCCATTTGGATCCTAAAGGTTTGTTTCCAGGAGGAAGATTAATCAATTCCCAAGTATGATTATTTAATATGAATTTTATTTCACAATTGACTGCCTCTTTTTAATATTATGCTTCTGATATAGACACTGCTTTCTTGAAAGTTTGAGACTTCTTTTCCACTAAGAATGTCAAAAACCTCGGACAAAAAAAGTAAATATTCTTGGTCGTTTGCTACATCTTGGAATTCTCCTCATTAGGAGTACTTTATTTCTTCCTGAGATCATTTAGATCTTTCGCTACACGATTCACATTTTTTTATATGAATACATACTTTCAAAAAATTAAGCATTATCTGATTCAATTACCATATTAATATGAATATCAGGATTTCTTAATTTGTAAACCAGAAAACGATATTCTTTACTATTGGTGGCATATCCTATTGAAACACAATAATAGTTTTCAGTCCTATATTAACCCTTTTGAATTTAGAAACTTGCACTTAGCTAAACACCTCCACATTTTGAAATGTTTTAAGTTGGATATTCTTCCTTTTCATTTTTCACATGGAATAGATTATGTTTTGTTATGGGGAACTCTATTAAGTATTTTATTAGCTATAAGAATAGCTTTCCCCTACAAGTTCTGGAGTAATAAGAACTTATCAACACGACAGTCATTATCTCCTTTAGCGTTCCATTCTTTCTTTATGCAATTCCATTGGATTGTGGTGACTTAGGGGAAGTAAATTGATGAATATTCCATATTTCAAACATATTTTTTCAAAAGGACATTCATATTCGTCGCCCATATCACTTCTTATGATTTTGATCTTTTAGGTAAGTTATACTTCAACTTCACTTTTTTAATGCTTGAATGCCTCAATTGGTCCGTCTTTACTATTAAGTAAATATACATAGCAATATCGCATGTCATTATCAATAAAAATTATGAAATACTTCTTTTGATTGTGAGATGGTATTGACTTCATGTCACAAATATCTGTATGAATCAAGCCTAAATAATTTGAATTCCTTTCATTTGAATACTTCACTTGTAAGGATGTTTAAGATACTTTGATTCAATACATATTTGACCTTATGTATTATCACATTCAAACTTAGGCAAATGTCACAGTCCAAGCATGGACACGGAACCGCGACACAGGACCTAGAACCACGAATGGCTCCAAGTTAACCCATGGCACATATATAACATATTCTTGAGCATAAACTAAGTGGAAAGGAATCATGAGCATAACATAAGCAGAAGACTGAATATCATAAAGTATACAGTGTAGACAACAAGTCAACATTGCTTAAACATCTATACATAGATGTCTGAAAAGCCTCTAGTCATAGACGAGCTGATGGGACAACACCCCCAACTAGCTCTACCAATATATGAAAACTGAAAGACATAAATGAAAGAAATTGTCATGCCCCGAGCCTACACCCTGGACATAACACGGTACTTGAAGTCACAAGTGACCCCAAGTCAACTCCTTGTCTATCATACACTGGTATTCTGAGTAAACATGCACAGTGAAAATTTGAAATAATAACATAAAGGCATTTTATAAAAATTAAGATAAAACTTAAATCATGAAAACTGAACAATTGTAGTCAGAAAGCCTTCTAACTGATGAGTTACTAGAACAAGTCCCCAAATAACTCTAAGTCTAAAGTAAAACTATAATCTGACTGTAAGAAAATAAAAATAAGGCCCTCGAATGAGGAGGACTCAAACTTCAACAACGGCTGAAGAGGAGATGAAACGTGGCAGCTAAAGCTGCTGAATCTGGGAACCTGCAGTTGTATCATGAAACGATACAACATAAAATATGCGTCGGTACTTTGAATGTACTGAGTAGGTGGGAGAAAGCATAACTGAACACAAATTCTAAACTGAAATGACATGCAATGACCAACAAGTAAATTGATTAAACTATGATGGTCAAGATGACCCTGTCTGATGATCAAAGAAATACCCTAATCTGAAAGTTTTGAGTCTGAGATACTGTATTGAACTGAGTTAAATTGATAGAACTAGAACTGAACTGAAATGGTTATTCTGAACTGGACTGGACTGACTAGTAGGAGAGTCTATAACCGACATATAAACATGTGAGATAGACGTGGAGTCCGATGTATACACCCCACCAGTAGGACCCAATATACCTTGCCAGGGTATAAAGGCATGAACTGGGTGATCACAAAAGTCTGGGGCCAATCAGTCCAAGTAATACAGTAACCTACACTGACAACGTAGTTCTAGGAACCTGGGTGCGCTGGAATCCCGGTCTGCTCGGTGCTAAGTCCTACTCCCACTGGAAACCTATACTCAACTACTATACTGATAGTTCAAAACTGGGGTCTAAGACTAGATAGGGATATATAACTAAAAGTACCTTGAGAGTCTTGTCAGACCGAATTCTGAAACTGGGTTCTAAACTGTTCAGAGTTGCTTATCTAGAAGCGTCGTAACCGTCTAAGAACAAACTAAAATCTGAACTAGGGTCCTGAGGCTAGTCAGAGCTACATAGCTAAAATGTCGGGACTGCCTAAGTGGACCAATAACTGAATTTTGAATCTGATTTTGATAACTGGGAGGCACCACTGACACCTCAAGAAAAGACTGAAGTCAAACTGATCAGTTGACACTTTCTGTATAGTTCTGAAGAGGTTCTATGTTCTAACTAAACTAAACGACTAAGCAGCTAATAGAGAACTCAACTTATTCCAACAAAAAGGGAATTCCATAATATGGCATAATCTTAAGAATTAAAGAAATCTCATCTATCAAGGCTAAAATCATCTTATCAATGGAGTGTTTACTCAACAAATATATATAAAAAGAATTACTAGGAAATTCATCCCAAAACATACTTTATACAATAGACGAAAATTTAATACGCAATAATCATTACTCGAAAGTTTAGAGCTTAAATCACCTTGGCAAGAACAACAACAATTTACTTAGGAACTGATGAAGATCATATGAATAATAAACATGGATATTATCCCAATTGAAATTAACAAAAACCAACATGAAAGTTTATTCATATTCGAAGAACTCAAGGCTAAACCGATAGGGAAATTATAGGAGGATTTCGGGGGACACAAGGGAAGGACAATTCCCTTGTTGAATTTCCACATACCTGACTAAAATTCTTCCAGAGAAGAAGACTTAAACTGCTACAATGGAGGACAATCCTAAGCTTGCTTGAGAGTTTTCTTGAGGAACTCTTCGATAGTTTTTCAGAGAAAGATCGTGGGAATGAGGGTAGGAACCGTTCAAACCCCCTAATAAGTCTAAAACTATGTACAAAATGACGTAGTTTAAAGCTTAGGAGAGTAGGAAATTACTAAATAGCCCTTAGAAATTCGCTAAAAAAAACTGCCAGGTGACCTAACGGTTCGTGGTTACTGACCACGACTCGTGGACCACACTGTCTCACTTCTGAAGATTCAACACTAGACTAGGTAATGGGTCACTTAACGAGTCGTTGCCACTGATAACGACTCGTGGTAACACTCATTGGGTACACTGCCTAAAACTGAATAGGTCTGGCAACGGGGGACATAACGAGACATTACAGGTGACCGCGAATCATTGTCCCCACCCATCAAGTACACTGACCAACTTATACATTCCTCGATCCATACCTGACCACGAGTGACTTAACGTGAAGTCTCTCGTTGGGTGCACTGCTTCTCATTTTCAATACTTACTCCTTCTTCTCACGACTGACCTAACGAGTCGTTGGGTCTCACAACGACTCGTTAGGTTAGTCGTCCTGTAGCATTTCTGTAGCTTTTAAAGATTTTCTGATTTAAGTCCCGAATTTAGATTTTGAGTTTCCGGGGCATTATAATATTTCCACCTTGTAAACATTCATTCTCGAATGTTAGAAAACACACATGAAAGCAGAGAATAACAATCAAAATCTCCAAATACTGCTCATTTAACTCCAAAACTGTCGGAATGACTACCTTTGTTTCAAAATACATAAATGAACTGAATTTACTTTTCATACATACATATGAAGTCACAAATGAAACTTATACACATGAATTGAATTCAACAACTAGATCCAGTCCTAAGGCAAAACTAACATTTCAGGATACAACAGAGTCGGTAGAGAACAAATGCGGGTATTTGGCCCTCATATTTGCGTCGGCCTCCCACGTAGCTCCCTCAACCTGCTGATTTTTACATAGGACCTTGCCTGAAGCTATTTCCTTATTCCTCAACCTATGAACCTGACGGTCAAGGATCTAGACTGGTACCCCCTCATATGAGAGACTATCCTTTATTCCCACGCTGTCTAAAGGCACAACTGAGGTTGGATCTCCGATGCAATTCTTCAAAAGTGACACATGGAAAACTGGGTGTACAGCTTCTAGTTCTGAAGGTAATTCTAGCTCATAGGCTACATTTCCGATATACCTCAAAATTCTATAAGGTCCCACATATCTCGGACTGAGCTTCCCCTTCTTGCCAAACATCATCACCCCTTTCATGGGTGAAACTTTTAGGTAAACTCAATCATCAACTACAAACTTCAACTCTCTTCTCCGCACATCGGCATAAGATTTCTGACGGCTCTGAGCTATTTTCAACCTTTCTCGGATGAGATGAACTTTCTGCATTGCCTCGTGAAATAAGTCTGGCCCTATCAAGGTACCTTCACCAACCTCGAACCATCCTATAGGAGATCTACACCTCCTACCATACAATGCTTCAAATGGGGCCATCTGAATGCTAGAATTATAGTTGTTGTTGTACGCGAACTCGATAAGAGGCAAATGGTCATCCCAATTGCCCTTAAAATCGACCGCGCACACTCTTAGCATATCTTCTAGGGTCTGAATGGTCCGCTCAGCCTGCCCATCTGTTCGGGTGAAAAGCGATGTTGAGTTTGACCTGAGTGACTAGTCCCTTCTGAAAGGACTTTCAGAAGTGTGAGGTGAACTGTGTTCCCCTGTCTTAAAGAATATCCAAGGTCACCCATGGAGTTTGACTAACTCTCGGATGTAAAGTTTGGCATAGTCCTCAGCTGAGTCTGTGGTTTTAACTGGGAGGAAGTGAGTTGACTTAGTCATCCAATTTACTACTACCCAGATTGAGTCATGCTGCCAACGAGTCCGCGATAGACCCGTGATGAAATCCATATTCACTGCTTCCCACTTCCACGTGGGTATACTGATATCTTGAGTCATGCATCCTGGCCTTTGGTGCTCCACCTTGACTTGCTGGCAGTTCAGGCACTTGGCTACAGATTCCGTAATGTCTTATTTCATGATGTTCCACCGGTAAATATCCCGCAAATCGCGGTACATTTGGGTAGCACCGGGATGAATGGAGTATCTCGAGTTGTGTGCCTCAGCCAGTATCTGTTTTCTCAACTCACCAACATTCGGTACACACAACCTTCCTTGGTAACGGAGCACACCATCTCCCCCTTTGGATAAAGCCTCAACCTCCTTTCTTAGAACTGCTTCTTTAAGTTTAAGTAGAACTGGATCTTTATCTTGTCTGGAATTAACTTCAACTATCAAGGATGAATTTGACCCACTATGCACTACCACCCCACCTTCGGCTGAATCCACCAGCTGCACCCCTAACCGGGCTAGTCTGTGAACATCCCTTGCTAACTCCTTTTTGTCTTCCTCAATATGAGTCACACTCCCCATAGACCGTCTGCTTAGGGCGTCAGTCACCATAATGGCTTTGCCCTAGTGATACAGTACACTCCTATCATAGTGTTTTAGCAACTCCAACCACCTTCTCTGGCATAGATTTAGATCCTTCTGACTCATCACGTACTGAAGACTTTTATGATCTGTAAATACATCTACATGAGCTCCATATAAGTAATGCCTCCATATTTTTAGCGCAAACACCACTTCTGCCAACTCCAAGTCATGAATTGGATAATTCTTCTCATGAACTTTGAGCTTTCTGGAGGGGTAAGCTATCACTTTGCCCCGCTGCATCAGAACGCAACCGAGTCCAACCCTGGAAGCGTCACAATAAACAACCAATCCATTTGTTCCTTCTGGCAAGGTCAGAACTGGAGCAGTAGTGAATCGAGTCTTCAACTCCTGGAAATTCTTTTCACACTCATCCGACCACTAAAACTTCACCTTCTTCTATGTTAACTTAGTCATAGGAGATGCTATGGAGGAGAAGCCTTCCACAAACCATCAGTGATAACCCACTAAGCCCAAGAAACTCCTGATTTCGGTAGGAGAGGTAGGTCTGGGCCAATCCTTCACCGCTGCTATCTTATGAGGTTCTACTTTTATTCCTTCATCCGAGATCACATGACCTAAGAAATTCACGTACTTTAACCAAAATTTGCACTTGCTAAACTTGGCGAATAACTAGTGGTCCCTGAGTGTCTGTAATGCTAATCTTAGGTGGTTGGCATGCTCTTCCTTATTTCTGGAGTATACTAGAATATCGTCGATAAATACGATGATGAATATATACAAATACTTCTTGAAGACTTTATTCATTAAGTCCATATAGGTTGTTGGGGCATTTGTTAGCCTAAAGGATACCATAAATTCGTAGTGACCATACCGAGTTTTGAATGTTGTTTTCAATATGTCACACTCTCTGACTCTTAGCTGATGATACCCTGACCTAAGATCGATCTTGGAGAAACAACTGGCTCCTTGAAGTTGGTCGAACAGATCATCAATTCTAGGTAGAGGGTACTTTTTCTTAACTGTGACCTTGTTCAACTGACGGTAATCTATGCACATTCTGAGGGTACCGTCTTTCCTACGCACGAATAGCACTGGAGCACCCCAGGGAGAGATGTTGGGTTTGATAAAACCCTTGTCAAGAAGGTCTTTTAGCTGCTCCTTCAACTCCTTAAGCTCAGTCAGAGCCATTATGTAAGGAGGGATGGAGATAGGCTGGGTATCTGGAAGGAAATCTATTCTGAAGTCTATTTCCCATTCAGGGGGAACTCCGGGAAGATCCTTAGGAAAAACATCTGGGAACTCACTGACTACTGGAACTAACTGGATGGTTGGGGTCTCAGAGTTGGAATCCTTGACTTGAACCAAATGATATATACATCCTTTAGAGATGAGTTTCTAGGCCTTAAGGTAGGAAATAAACCTACTCTTAGGCGCTGAACTGTTGCCTGTCCATTCTAACACTGGCTCATTGGGAAACTGAAACTTGACAACTCTAGTTCTGCAATCACTAAGGCATAGCAGGAGTGTAACCAATCCATGCTGAGAATAAGGTCAAAGTTGACCATGTCTAAATCTACAAGATCAACTGGAATAACTTCACTCAGGACTGAGTCTAGGCAGTTTCTATACACCCGGCTGGCTCTAACTAACTCGCCAACTGGGGTGGAGACTGAGAATGGTTCTGAGAGGACCTCTGGACTGATGTTAAACTAGATTGCTATATAGGGAGTCGAGAATGAAAGAGTTTCCCCTATATGTACGAGGGCATACACGTCTAGGTGAAAGAGACGTAACATACCCATAACTACGTCAGGTGAGATTATTTGATCCTAAAGGGAAGACGGAGCATAGAAACAATTTTGGTGTTGATCGCCATCTTTACCTGAAGTGTTGGCCTACTGAGCTAGTCGGCCTACTGGAACTGATGATGTGGTAGATTGTGATCTCCCTCACCCTGGTGACGGGCACTCCTTAAGTCGGTGTCCAAGTTGTCCACACCCAAAACAGCCCTCTCATCCCTAAAGACATTCTCCCTAGTGGTTCCTACCACACTTGGGGCAAGTTGGATACCTGTTCCTGGTACTGTGAGTCTGAGACTGAGTGCCAGGTGATCCACCCCTCCAATCCTGGCGGGACCGAAAGGTTGAGGCACTGGTTGAACTAGGTGCTAGGGTTCTCTACTGCTGCTGTTGTGGGAGGCTACTACCGCTTTACCTCTGATGGCCGAAATCTGACTGGATAGTCCTTGCTCGTTTGTTCTTCCGTTCCACGTCCCTCAACTTTTCAGCCTCAATCTGTTGGGCATAGATGATCAAGCTGGAGAGGTCCATATCTTTAATCAACATTGCTGTCCTACACTCCTTGAGGAACAGATTCGACACTCCGTTCACAAATTTCAACATGTGAGCCCTTGGCTCGGCTACCATCTATGGAGCATACTTAGATAGCCTAGTAAACTCCAAAGCATTTCCACGATTCTGTTGCACTGTCTCAAATTCATAAACTCTGCCATCTTTGCCTCCCTCAGCTCCCGAGGGAAAAACATATTCAAGAAAGCTATGTGGAACTCCTCCCACTGTACTGGTCCTGCTCCTGGGGGGCCGCCCCTCTTTCCACTATTCATACCAGACCTGAGCTACCCCTTTTAACTGGTAGGTATCCAGGTCAGTACTCTCAGAAGAGCTAACACCCATAATATGGGTATTCTTCTTGACTCATCCACGAACTCTTGGGGGTCCTCCTCTACTTTGGATCCCTGAAAAAATGGAGGTTTCATACGGGTGAAGTCCCGCACCCTCGCACCTACTGCAGACTCGTTGATTTTCATCGGCACCACCTGCTGGTTCACTTAGTTGGTGACTATTTGGGCCAGCAGTTGAATTGCCGCCCTGAATTTGGCGGTAGATACTGAATCATCTTGAGGGGATGCCAGGGCTGGTGGGGCAGGTCTATTGGCGTTACCGACCCTTCTTCCTTTACCGCGTCTGGGAGGCATGGTTGAATGGAATGAAACAAAGCACGGGTTAGAAGGGCATTTTTGGAATTAAACTTTAACACACGATAAAGAGTATGAACAAAAGAGACTTTTCCTAATAACATCTCGCAACCTCCTCGTCAAAAGTGTGGCGTGCTTTACACCAATGAAAAGGACTCTACTCGATGCGGCTTTCAGAAATTCCGAGGATACTCTAAACCTAATGCTCTGATACCAAGTTTTTCACGCCCCGAGCCTACATCCTAGACGTAACAAGGTACTTGAAGACACAAGTAACCCCAAGTCAATCCCTGGTCTATCATATACTGGTATTCTGAGTAGACATGTACCGCGGAAATATGAAATAATAACATAAAGGCATTTTATAAAAATTAAGATAAAACATAAATCATGAAAACTGAACATCTGTAGTTTGAAAGCCTTCTAACTGATGAATTATTGGGACAAGCCCTCAGCTAACTCTAAGTATAAAGTAAAACTATAATCTGAATGTAAGAAAATAAAAATAAGGCCCTCAAATGATGAGGACTCACACTTCAACTGCGGCTAAGGAGAAGCTGAAACGTGGCGGCTAACGTTGCTGAATCTGGGAACCTGCAGTTGTATCATGAAATGATACAGCATAAAGTATGTGTCAATACTTTGAATGTACTGAGTAAGTGGGAGAAAACATAACTGAACACAAAGTCTGAACTGAAATAACATGCAATGACCAACAAGTAAACTGATGTGAACTGTGACGGTCAAGATGACCCTGTCTGATGGTCAAAGACAGGCCCTAAATCTGAAAGTTTTGAGTCTGAGATACAATACTGAACTGAGTTAAACTGATAGAACTGGAACTGAACTGAACTTCTTATTCTGAACTGCACTGGACTGACTGGTGGGAGAGTCTATAACCGACATATAACCACGTGAGCTAGACGTGGAGCCCAACGTATACACCCCACCAGTTGGACCCAATATACCTTTCCAGGGTATAAAGGCATGAACTGGGTGATCACAAAAGTCTAGGGCCAATCAGAGCAAGTAATACTGTAACTTACACTAGCAAAGTAGTTCTGGGAACACAGGTGCGCTGGAACCCCGGTCTGCTCGGTGCTAAGTCGTACTCCCACTGGACACCTATCTGAACTACTAGGCTGATAGCTCAAAATTGGGGTCCAAGACTAGACAAGGACATATAACTGAAAGTACCCTGAGAGTCTTATCGAACCGAATTTTGGAACTAGGTTCTAGACTGGTCAGAGCAACTTATCTAGAAGCATCGTAACCGTCTAAGAACAAACTGAAATCTGAACTAGGGTCCTGAGGCTAGTCAGAGCTACATAGCTAAAATGTCAGGACTACCTAAGTGGACCAATAACTGAATTCTGAATATGATTTTGATAACTGGGAGGCACCACTGACACCTCAGGAAAAATCTGAAATAAAACTGATCAGTTGACACTTCCTGTATAGTTCTGATGAGTTTCTACGTTCTAACTAAACTAATCTACTAAGCAGCTAAAAGAGAACTCAACTTATTCCAACAACACGAGAATTTCATATTATGGCATAATCTTAAGAATTAAAGAAATCTCATCTATCAAGGCTAAAATCATCTTATCAATGGAGTGTTTACTCAACAAATATATTGTCACACCCCACCTTGGGGGGTGTGACGGGCACATGGTGCCTGCTAGACTCTGGCTCTATTTCAAGAAACGAACCGGCTATATAGCGGCTGTAAATACAACCCTCCCCCAGCTGATTAGGCCTATAGCCACCTGTACTGTATCATCAGCTAACCAGAATCATCTCATATAGGGAAACCTATGCGGGCCGACAAGGCCACCATGCTGTATAGTTATCTTTAACACCATATAATAGAATACTAAACGACTACGTGACTGGCAAGGTCACCACTACCATCAGACTATGGCCCCACACGGCCAACATAATCAACAAAGTTAAGCAACTAAACCAAACGCACGGCCTCACACGACCGGCACAACTAACCACAGGAAAATATATACAGACTGCAAGCCTCTAGGAATACTGATAAGATGGTCGGGACAGGGCCCCGACCTACCCGTACTATACAACAAAAGAAAATGAAATACACCTCTGAATATCAAGCTCCAGATGACAGGAGTTGATGACTCTGCGCTGGCTAGGATCACGAGGGATCGACTCCTCGTCTGTGAGTACTTGCAGGCAAGCAATGCAGCGCCCCTACGGGCTTCAGTACCACAGGTACCGAGCATGTAAAGTATACTGAAATATACAACTGAAATGGGTAACAACAATAACATGACATATAAACAGGAAGTAGCTGAATCTATCTAGCTGAGAATAACTGGGGAGAGTTTACCTATTCTGTAACTAAACTAGGCGTACCTGACGACGTATCGTTCTACTGCCTATCAGTATCTAATAGCACATATAGATATACATATAAAAACACACAATACCTGACCGACCCCCATAAGCCGGAAGGTGCCAACCATCAGAACAATCTATTTACCCCTACCCGGGTCTAAACCAACCAAAAATAAGTCACTCCACTCATCTAATAACTGTGAGCTCCTCCTACCGGCCCCCTTAGGTACGTAGCTCAGGCCTTCGCCTCTGACAATAAACTATGTCTGAGTCCGAAGACTCCTGCCTCTGGGCGCAAGTGCGCAATGGGGTAATCTGCTGTTGTATCTGTGACTGAAACTGCCCCTGGGTGCAAGCACGCAACAGGGTAATTTTATAAAAATCTGTATCTAAAACTGCCCTCGGCCACAAGCGCACACAGAGTAATCTGCCCCTGTAAACAGGGTAATCTAGCTCTGCGCAGAGCGAACTGAACTACCCCTGCAAGCAGGGTAATCTGGACTGTATTATCATGGTGGTCAGCCATCATCGTCCTCTAGGAGGACTGCATTGCCCAGCTGGTGGCGGTATCTGAATCTGGTATCGACACAGCTATAACCCAGGGGCGGTGGGGATGCTAAAGGGTGCCCACATGCCACAACAAGTCTCAACATGAAAACACATACACAGCAAGCATGCTCAAATGAAAAATACTAATCATATTCTCTTCTTTTATTTCAAGGCCAGTCCGTACTAAACAACTGATGCTATATTTTGTTTTACACCGTTTCTGATTGCTAGGCTAACTGCTACCTGGACTTTATCTGTTTATCTGATTATTGTTATCCGTGATCTGAAGCTATATCAATTTCTAGAGCCATATATGTTTTTGGAGTTATATTGGTGTTTGGAGCTATTTCTATATCTGATTACTGATATGATTATATCTAGATATAACTCAATAACATAGAACATGCGATCTATAACTGGATATAGATTAATAGTATAAAATGTGCCATCTATTACCGAATACAGTCTCAACAAAATGTGATACATACTATCTGAAATCATCTGACTATCTGTTATTCTGATTATCGCATGATACGTAATGATATACTAGCATGCTTGTTGGAATTTGTACTGAAATCGTTCCTGTACGCTGGGTATCTGTTAATAGCCTTTATTCTATTTATTTTATAGACTGTACTTCTTTGCTTGCCGAAAGAATAACTTTACATACCTGGTTTCTGAGTACCCGACTGACCGATGTGATTTATGTCGGTACTTCTGCTGTTTCTCCCAACTACATTCATATACATGTCAATTAGAACTAAATACATTAATATCTGGGAGAAATTATCACTTTTGATGTATATTTATCCCAAACTTCAACCTTTCGGAAAACGGTCGAAAATTCATTATTTCTCGATTGTCCAGAAGGGATAAATGCTCACTGCAACGCTACGAACACATTGGTACTAATTTAAATCAATTCTATTTACTTTACCTCGGTAGCATAACGTTTCGCCGGCCAAATTTCATGAAACCAACTCCGTAGGATTGCTCTCTGCATCTTTATACCTCTGTATCTAAGCTGGAACGATGTTTAGACCTCGTTTCGTAGCGTAATTGGAAGGACATTATGTATGTTTGTCGTGGGTTTTGCCTTATATTGCTACACCCTCTGTTTTTTGTTGGTTTATATTAAAGAAGATGGGAAAACCGACTTTGCCCTTCTTTTTTTTTTTTGCTAAATCCCTTAACCAACATGCCATTAGGCTATTTATTCATTTAAAATTTATGGGGTGTAACATCCTCCCCCCCTTAAGAATATTCGTCCTCGAATGACATTCTATCTAGAGGACTTCTCAACTTACTCAACTTGTTTCTAGAAAAATTTCGGCAGAGTTTCCCCTGTATTATGGACTATCTCAAAATTCCTGAAAAGCAGAAAAGCCCAATACAGGTACTCCACACGATATAATAACATTCATGTATAACTTTCTATAATCAATTGCCTGTTTTCATATATGAAGTATAAGCATTCATAAGGAAAAACAGTTCTAACATACCTCCCGTTTGCCTATGCCTGGAATAAGTGGGGATATCTGGCTTTCATGTCCTCCTCGGCTTCCCAGGTCATCTCTTCTCGGTTCCTGTTACGCCACATTACCTTGACATACGCAACATCTTTAGTTCTCAGTCTACGGATCTGTCTGTCTAGTATAGCTACTGGAACCTCTTCATATGTTAACTCTTCTGTGACCTGGACATCCTGAACTGGAACAACTGTGGAAGGGTCTCCTACGAACTTCCTTAACATAGATACATGGAATACTGGGTGAACGGACACTAACTCTGGGGGCAAGTTCAATTCGTATGCTACTCGTCCTATTCTTCGCCGAATCTGATATGGCCCAATGAACCTCGGGCTAAGCTTGCCTTTCTTGCCAAATCTCATCACCCCTTTCATCGGAGACACTTTCAAATATACCCAGTCATCCACTGCAAATTCTAAATTTCTGCGCCGCATATCTGCATAAGACTTCTGGCAGCTCTGAGCAGTCAGTAGGCGTTCCCTGATAAGCTTTACCTTCTCCTCTGACTGTTGAACGATGTCTGGCCCAATCAACGTGTATTCTCCCGCTTCAAACCAGCCAACCGGTGATCTACATTTTCTCCCGTATAATGCTTCAAAGGGCGCCATCTGGATGGCTGAATGATAACTGTTATTATAGGCAAATTCAATCAACGACAGATGTTCATCCCAGCTACCCCCAAAATCTAATACACACGCTTGTAGCATATCTTCGAGCGTCTGGATAGTTCGTTCTGCTTGCCCGTCTGTTTGAGGATGAAAGGCTGTACTTAAGTTAATCTGTGTCCCCAGGCCTCTCTGGAACGACTGCCAAAATCTAGCTGTAAACTATGCTCCCCTGTCTGAAATAATAGATACCAGCACTCCATATAATCTAACTATTTCTCTGATATATAATTCGGCATAATCCTCAGCCGAGAAGGTAGCTTTCATTGGAAGGAAATGAGCTGATTCTGTCAGCCTGTCAACTATTACCCAAATAGAATTGTTTCTGCGTCTGGTACGGGGTAACCCTATTACAAAATCCATATTTATCGCTTCCCATTTCCACAAAGGCACAGCTATATCCTGCGTCAGACCGCCCGGTTTCTGGTGTTCTGCTTTCACCTGCTGGCAATTAGGACAACTAGATACAAATTCAGCTATTTCAGCTTTCATGCCTGGCCACCAGTAGATGTCTCTGATGTCGTGGTACATTTTTGTTGCTCCTGGATGGAGAGAATAGCGAGCGTAATGTACCTCATGCATGATCTGCTGGCGAAGCCCTGAAACATTCGGGACACATAGGCGGCCCTTACAACGCAGCACTTAATCCTCAGTCACTTGGAAATCTGGCTCCTTACCTTTCTGAACTCTATCTCTGAGCTGGACTAAGTCAGGGTCCTCGTACTGCCGTTCTCTTACCTCTGTAACTAACGATGACACAGCAGAGTTCTGAATCACCGCTCTGTTATTTTCTGTTTCTACTACTTGAACGGCTAAACCAGCTAGCTGATGAATTTCCTTGGCTAACTCCCGCTTCTCGGGTCGCAAATACGCCAAACTCCCCATTGACTTACGGCTGAGGGCATCGGCTACTATATTAGCTCTCCCTGGGTGGTAGAGAATATTTACGTCATAATCTTTCAGCAATTCTAACCAACGACGATGTCACAAATTTAACTCCCTCTGTGTGAAAATGTACTGCAGGCTTTTGTGATCTGTAAAAATATCTACATGAATGCCATACAGATAATGCCTCCAGATTTTCAAAGCGTGGATCACTGCGGCCAATTCCAGGTCATGAGTCGGATAGTTCTTTTCATGCTTCCTCAGCTGTCTGGAAGCATAAGCAATTACCTTTCCATGCTGCATCAGCACACAACCTAGTCCAAAGCCTGAAGCGTCGCAATACACTGCATACCCATCTGTTCCCTCTAGCAATGCTAGTACTGGGGTGGAGGTCAATCTGTCTTTCAATTCTTGAAAACTCTGCTCACATGCCTCCGTCCACTGAAATTTCACTGCTTTCTGTGTCAGCTTTGTCAGAGGTGCTGCTATAGTGGAGAATCCTTCAACAAATCTCTGGTAATACCCTGCTAAACCCAGGAAACTATGGACCTCGGTCAGAGTAGTAGGTCTGGTCCATGTCTTGACCGCCTCTATTTTCTGTGTATCCACCTGTATCCCAGCATCCGACATGATATGCCCCAAAAAGGCAACTGAGTTCAGCCAGAACTCACTTAGAAAACTTGGCATACAACTGACGGTCTCTAAGGATCTGGAGTACTGTTCGTAAATGGTTCTGGTGATTTGTCTCTGAACGAGAATATACCAGAATATCATCGATAAATACTATCACGAACAGATCCAAATACGGTCTGAATATGCTGTTGATCAGGTCCATAAACACTGCAGGAGCATTCGTCAGCCCAAAAGACATAACTAGAAATTCAAAGTGACCATAACTGGTCCTGAAAGCAGTCTTTGGAATGTCCCTCTCACGAACCCGGACCTGGTGGTATCCGGACCTCAGATCTATCTTAGAGAAACTTCTGGCCCCCTGCAACTGGCCAAACAAATCATCTATTCTAGGGAGCGGGTATTTGTTTTTAACCGTTACCTTATTCAGCTGCCGGTAGTCTATACACATACGGGGTGAGCCATCTTTCTTCCTTACAAACAGTACTGGCGCACCCCATGGGGAAGTACTAGGCCTGATAAAGCCTCTGTCGAGCAAATCTTTTAACTGCTCTTTCAACTCTCTAAGCTCAGCTGGTGCCATGCGATACAGGGGAATGGATATAGGTTGAGTCCCTGGCAACAAGTCAATTGCAAAATCTATCTCCCTTTTGGGAGGGATACCAGGCAACTCATCTGGAAATACGTCAGGGAATTCATTGACCACTGGAACAGACTGAAGAGTCGGAGGTTCCACCCGAACGTCCTGGCCTCTAACTAGGTTGTAAATACATCCCTTTGCTATTAATTTTCTTGCCTGAAGGTAGGAAATAAACCTACCTTTTGGCGTAGCTATGCTCCCTTTCCACTCTCAAAACTGCTTCCCCCAGAAAGTGAAATCGGACCATCTTGGTCCAACATTCTAAGTTGGCATAGCATGGCACTAACTAGTCCATACCCATAATGGCATCGAAGTCGACCATCTCAAGTTCTATTAAGTCTACTGTGGTCTGGCGATCAGCAACCTCTACCGTACACCCTCGGTAAACTCTTTTAGCTGTAATCGAGTAACCGACCGGTGTAAGCACTGAAAAGGGCTGCTGAAGCAATTCTGGTTCGATACCCAACTTCTGGGCCACAAATGGTGTAATATATTGACAAGGTAGACCCTGGATCAATCAATACATAAATAGGGCATGAGCAGATAATCAATATACCTGTGACCACGTCGGGAGATGCCTCTGAATCCTGCCTCCCTGGTAATGCATAGGTACGACTGGGGCCTGCACCTGAGCCAGAGGCTCCTGATCTACCTCGGCCCCTATTTGCTGAACCTGAGGGTCTGCGCCCTGCTGAGGCTCCTGGAGCTCGTGGTCCCGCTGATGCTCTATCCAGACTATCCTGGCTACCTTGTCCTCTGGCCGGAAAATCTCTCATTAAATGCCCTTCCTGTCCGCAGTGATATAACCCTGAGAAGCCTTGCCTGCAGGCTCAAGAATGAGGTCGGTGGCATATAGGACAAGGGGTAGGTGCAAATCTACTCTGTTCTGCCCTCCGCTGCTGAGGTGATGCTACTGTCCGTAAACTGCTACTGGACTCTGACTGACTCCGGCGAACAAATCTGCCTCTCTGCTGCTGTATCGGAGATAGGATCTGGGTGGCCTATCTGAAAACCGCGGTCTTGGCCCCCTAGGGGTTTCCCCCTGAATCTCAGCGGGTCTATTTCTACGGCGCTACTCTGAAGTAGCCTTCCTGTCGCCCCACTGCCGCTGTCTCAGGCCCTCAATTGTCTGTGTGAAGGCTTGTACCCTGGCTATGTCCATGTCCTCTCTCAAAGTAGCTGTCATGCACGCCTCTATGTAATCTGAATTCAGGCCCATAATAAAGCGGTGGACTCTGGATGACATGGTGTCTACAAATGCTGGAGCATAGCGGGCTAAGGATTCGAACTGTAAAGAATACTCACGGACGCTCTTGGCCCCGTGCTCTAAGTGTAAGAACTGGTTCATCCGGGCCTGTCTGACCTCCCAAGGTAAGTAGTGGTCTAGGAAGGCCTCTGAGAAGCTGGAACAAGTAGGAGGGGCTGCATCTCTTCCCCGAGATCTCTCCCAACTTTCGTACCACAAAACAGCAATGTCCCTCAACCGGAACACTGCTAATACCATTGATTCTGCTGGGGTTACGTGCATGACTCTAAGGATTCTCTGCATCTGGTCCAGAAAGTCCTGAGGATCCTCCGCTGAATCCGACCCTGTAAACTTAGGGGGTCCCAATGCCAAGAATTCTCTAACCCTGGAACTACCTAGCCCACCTAGAGATTCTGCTGCTGCAGGTGGTACTGGCTGACATTGAGTAGCTAGCATCTGGGTCAACATAACCACCGCACTACGTAGCTCCTGATCAGATGAAGTGGGTGCAGGAGCTGTGGGAGGCGGTGCTGCCTCAAATGGTGTCTGGCGAGGCAGAGACTGTTGGGAGGGTCGGATTACACCTCCGTATTGCTCTCGGGCCGGGCTGAATCTGACTGTAAGTGAGGCATCCTGCAGGTACCTTCGCCTGCCGCTGTATCCAATCTCCTGCCTGTAGTTGGGTGCCACTGATCTGCCATAGTATCTGTAAACAAAGAGGATGGTAAGTTTCAAAAGAACCAACCCTATACTGTACTATACTATGGCACGACTGAGTATGAAAGAAGGGTAACCATCCTATTATGCCTCGCAGCCTCCTGCCTATACTATGTGGTGCACAACACATCCATAGACAAGACTCTACTTAGCACGGCTTGCAGACTCCCTGGGACACGAACTGCTCTGATACCAAGTTTGTCACACCCCACCTTGGGGGGTATGACTGGTGCCTGCTAGACTCTGGCTCTACTTCAAGAAATGAACCGGCTATATAACGGCAGTAAATACGGCCCCCCCGGCTGATTAGGCCTATAGCCACCTGTACTGTATCATCAGCTAACCAGAATCATCTCATATAGGGAAACCTATGCGGGCCGACAAGGCCACCATGCTGTCTAGTTATCTTTAAACACCATATAATAGAATACTAAACGACTACGTGACCGGCAAGGTCACCACTACTGATCTTGGGCAGATTTATATGCCCAAGTGATACTCAAACGTATCATTTTCACCTTGTTTATTGTGCAATGTGTATACATTTTCATGTAATTGGTAATAAAATGTGAATTTATACTAACCAACATGATTAGCATTGTTTTGTAGGTAAAACATGATTTTTAGGAGCTAAAATGCATGTTGGGACAATATCGAAGTTGGACTTGGATGCGAGCACGGTAGAGACATTGGAATGCGAAATGTAAAGGGGCTCCGCGATGGAGCCGTGCCACGCTACCATCGCGGAGGCACACTGCCTGGAGGGTGATTTAATTGGCAATTTCCAGTGAAGCCTCGCGACAGCTCTGTGGCACGGAGATAAGCCTCCGCGTTGGCCTCCGTGCCACGTTGAGGCTATATTCCCGGACCCTGGATTTCCAGTGAGGGTCCGCGTCCACGCCGTGTCACGGAAGCAGTGCTCCGCGTTGGCCTCCGTGACACGTTGCTTGTTATTCCTAGAAAAATTGCCAATAGTATAAATAGAACACTTAGGCTTATTTTTAATAAATTCAGACTTGGTGGAGCAAGGACGTGGGTTAGAGGCAGTTGAGGGACGAAAAAGCTAAGGGTTTTTCTCTCTTTCTTTCTTCTTTCAATCAATTGTTGGTATGATTAACACTTGTTTTAGGATGATTAATCCACAAATGAGTGGCTAATTCTCTTCCTTGCTGAGGTTGTGAACAATGGTGATGAATTTTGATTATTGAATTGTATGGTTTTTCATCTTCTTCTTCTATGTTGTTCTATTAATTCTTGTTTCTACTGCATTAGTGTGTGACCGACATTAATGTACATCTAAAAATTCCAATTTCACTCGAGAGAGCAAGAAATTGGAAAGTTGTGAATTAATAGGGTATTGTTCTTAACTTGATTTGGGAAAATTGGGTTTTGATGTGCTTTCCTGATAGAAATATACTTGAAAGCCGTATTAGTCAATTAGGAACCGGAATTGTAGTGCTAGGTCATAAATTGCATTTGATCACAGAAATGTAGACGGATGGCTTATGATTCTAAAGTGAGATTAAATACGAGAGTTTTAATCTCTAGGCTAATGTTCTTGGCTAGCAACAGGAAGAAAAGATTAACCAAATTATCATTGTAATCAAATTCATTACTTGTTCTTAACCTTGGCATGCTCATATCCATAGTTTCAATTCAAAGTAAATATTTGTTAATAGTTTTAGTATATAATCTATAAAAACAAAATCATTTAACATTTGGTTACGTTGTTGTCATCATAATTAGAAGTAAGCTAGAATATAGCATACTTAAGCAATTTTACTTATCCAGAGTCTCCTTGGTTCGATAGTTGGCTTACTTAGCCACTTTATTACTTGTTTGACCACGTGCACTTGCATGTCGGTTTTTAACCTATACCAAACCACCGAACAAGTTTTTGGTGCCGTTGCCGGGGAGACTAGGCAATTGGTGAAATTGTGTTAAGTGTAAATTTACTGTATTTTTATTTTTATTTTCTTAAGTGTTGACAACTCGGTCTTAGCCTGTATTTTGCAGATTTTGTTTCTGTGAACACTGGCAAGGGACAAGGAGATGGTGGAATCTTATACAGAGCCTGAACGTGAATTTCATAGTAAACGCAGAGAAGCTCTACAAAAGAAGCTGCAGTTGCTCAGACAGTATATTATGGAGCAACAAAATCCACCGGTTGTGAGGGCAGTGTTAGTGCCCGATGAAGCAGCAACAAGGCCGATTCGTGAGGTGGAAATCCCACATGCCAACAATGTACATTCTAGTATCCGCAAACCAGAGCCTGGAGGGAGGTTTGAATTGAAGAAGAATATGGTGCAACTTTTGCACACAAGCGGGCAATTTACCGGTCTCCCTCATGAAGACCCACAACAACATCTCCAGAATTTTTTGGAGATAAGTGACACTTATATACCCGCTGGAGTGTCACCTGATTATGTTCGGCTCACCCTATTTCCGTTTTCCTTACTTGGTGAAGCCAAGAGGTGGTTGAAAGCTGAACTACCAAATTCTATATCAACGTGGGATGATCTTGCACGGAAGTTTTTGATAAGATTTTTTCCCTCTGGTAAAACAGCCAGACTTAGAAGTCAAATTCTAAGTTTCAAACAGAGGGAGGGACAAAATTTGTATCAAGCCTGGGAAAGATTTAAATCCATGTTGCGGGACTGTCCTCATCATCATCAGTCCAATGAGGTGTTGGTACACACATTTATTGAGGGTTTGGAACCCCATACTAAAATTTTGCTAGATTCAGCAGCTGGAGGGCAAGCGCTGGAAAAGACTTATGAGGAGTTGTACACTTTGCTCAACCGAATTTCACAGGGCAATCCAGAATGGAATGCAGATTCATCTCGAGGTGGATCAAGGAAAGCAGCAGGAGTGCTTGAAGTGGATGGATTTACAGCTATCGCTGCACAGATAGCTTCCTTGCAGAATCAGTTGAACAACCACTTCAGCAACATGAACTTGAACCAGCCGTCAGCTTCAGTCAATGCGGTCCAGCAAATGTGGTGTGAAGTTTGTGGTAGCAGTGAGCACTCAGCTGAGTGCTTTGGAGCTAACCCAGATTCTGTTAACTTTGTGGGCAATGCACAAAGAAATCAGCAGTAGTTTGGTAGTGGCTACAACTCAAATTGGAGGAACCATCCAAATTTTTCGTGGGGTAGCAACAACCAACAAGGCCAAAGTTTGGGTCAGGGTATGCACAGGAATCAAGGAGGGCAACCGAACTACCAATCTCAATTCAGAAATCACAATGCCCCTCCTCCACCACCATCACCGACCATTGAGGAAATGTTCAAGACCATGATCGCTAATCAGGCGCAATTGCAGGCTGACTATGTTAAATTGGCAGCCGAAGTAAAGAATAATCAATTAGCGACCAAGGCTCTTGAGTATCAATTTGGGAAATTTGCTAGTGCCCAAAACACAAGACCCAGAGGAGGACTGCCTAGCGACACGGATCCTAATCCGAAGCAGGTAAATGCGGTGACCACGAGGAGTGGTTTGCAGTTGAAGGAGGTGGAACCAGAAAGACCGCCTCAAAAGTCAGGAGCAGCAGATGTTGAGGAGGAACAAAGTTCTGATAGGGGGAAGACCAAAGAAGCAGAATCAGAAAGACCTCCACCCCCGTTCCCTCAACGACTCAAGAAACACAAAGAGGAGGCGTGTTTCAAGAAATTTATGGAGGTGCTTAAACAGGTACATGTTAATTTACCTCTTGTTGATGTCTTGCAGGGAGTGCCAAAATATGCTAAATATATTAAAGACATCGTGGCCAACAAAAGTCGTCTGACTGAGTATGCCACGGTAGCCTTGCTGGAGGAATGCACTTCCCGAATCCAAAATAGACTGCCCATGAAGCTGAAAGACCCTGGAAGTTTTACTATCCAGCTTACTATTGGGCAGAGTATCCGAGCTCGTGGATTGTGTGACTTGGGGGCGAGCATAAATCTGATGCCATCTTCGGTATTCAGAAAGTTAGGTCTAGGGAGTCCTAGACCTACAACCGTAATCTTGCAACTAGCAGACAGATCCTTAGCTAGGCCGAATGGCATTGTTGAGGATGTGCTTGTGCAAGTGGGATCCCTCATTTTTCCGGTCGATTTTATTGTTCTGGATTTTGAACCAGACGCTGAAGTCCCATTTATTTTGGGACGACCCTTCTTGGCAACCGGAAAAGCATTAATTGACGTGGCTGCGGGTCAACTTACAATGCGAGCACATGACAAGGTAGAAGTGTTCGATGTGTACAAATCACCCAAGCTCCCGATTGTAAATGAAGAACTCTCGGTGATCAATGTAATTGATCATGGGAATGCTAAGCACATGAGTGATTCCCGAGAGTTGATAGGAAGACCACCAGACAAAGGTGAGCACTACTGGGGAGAGGACAATGATCGTGAAAAATCGTCCATCACCCTAGTGGATAATTGAGCATAAAGGACGTCGAGCCGCGATAGTAAACCAGGCGCTGCACGGGAGGCAACCCGTGAAAAATAATTTTTCTTTTGTTTAGTAAAGTGTAAATAGTTTTTATTTTAATTTTCTTTTTCTTGATTTAGTCCAAATTTTTCGTTTTAGTTAGTATTTTTCATTTTAGTTAGGGAAATGTATTAATCTAACCAATTTTGTTTAGTGAGGTGATTTTCAGGTCAACTGGAGAAAAATATGCATGGAATCGGGAAGGAAAAGGCAAGGTATGAAAAAATGAATAAAATGAAGAGACAGTGCACTGGGGCGTTGGCTCCGTGTCACGGGGGAGGGGCTCCGCGTTACCCTCCGTGACACGTTGAGGTTAAATCTAAATTTTTTAAAAAAATCCAGTGAGCCATCGCGTTAGCTCCGTGTCATGGAGGAGGGGCTCCGCGTTACCCTCCGTGACACGTTGCCCTATATTTAGTGCCGGGTCACACCGGGTTGCCGGGTGACCCGCATGTTTTCCTTCTTTTTAACCCCGATTTTTGCCTTTTTTCCCCCATTTTCTTTTACACAGTGTAGTTAGTTTTTATCTTTATTTTTGTTTTTATTTGTTTATTTCCAATTTTTATTTTTCTTTTTCTTTTCTTGATTAGGTTTAGATTTTCATTTTAGTTAGTATTTTTTTATTTTAGTTAGGGAAATCTATTAATTTAACCAATTTTTGTTTAGTAAGGTGATTTTCAGGTATAACGGAGGAAATATACATGGAATCGAGAAAATGAGGCAAGGTATGAAAAATCAAATTAATTGAAGAAACAGTGCACTGGCGCGTTGGCGCCGTGTCACGGAGGTAAGGCACCGCGTTACCCTCCGTGACACGTTGAAGGCAAAATCCGGATTTTTCAAAAATCCAGTAAGCCAACGCGTTGGGTCCGTGTCACGGAGGAGGGGCTCCGCGTTACCCTCCGTGACACGTTGCCCCTTATTCAGTGTCGGGTCACACCGGGTTGCCGGGTGACCCGCGTGTTTTCTTTAAATAAACCCCCGATTTCGCCCATTTTTCCCCATTTCCCTCTTCCCTCCGCAACCAAACACCCATTTCCCCCTCCCCAAGCACCGTTCCACGTTCCAAGGCAAGGAAAAACATCAATTTTCTTCGGTTCTTCAATTCAAAGGTATGTTTTCATCGTCTATCTCAATTTTTTGGCGATTTTTGTCAAATTTGGGCATGTGAGGTGAGATATATCACCCTAGGTAGAAATTAAACACGAATGTTGGATTATTTGTGCGTGATACATGTTTGGATTGTTGTATTTAGCATTTGAACTTATCGACTGCGTAAATAATTCGAATTTGATTATAGAATTGTATTCTAGGGCATGGGTTGTTGAATTTGCCTTGGGAAATTGATAATTTGATGAAATCGATGCCGGGGTGTGTTTGTTAATTGAGATAAGTCGTGGTAAATATTGTGTAAATGTCAAAGACGACGAATGCTCGAATTTTTGCGGGAAAATGCATAAAGTGTGTAAATTGGTTAGATTGTTTAGATTAGATTGTATATAGAATGTTTTGATTGTTGTTTTTATTTTGTTGTTGTTTTGTTGCGAAGTGTGATGTGTGAATTGTTAGCGATAGTAGGATTGGGATTAGCTGTATGAAGTCTGAGTAGTACGCTAACCGTTATGCTGTCGAAATTTTGTTGTGAACGCACTAAGCATGGCGTGTAGAGTGTTGTCTGTAGTGTAATTAGAGTTATCTTTGTCGTAATTTTGTAGAAGTAGCTAAGGCCTAAGTGTGGGGTAAATATTGTGTAACCCGACCTTAGCCGAAGTTAACAAGTTTTTAGCTTAACATTGTGCTTGTTTGGGTAAATTGACAGGTACAATGGCTAGCAGACAAGATAAAGGCAAGGGTGCTTCTACCTCAGGCACAGGTAGGAAAAGAATGAGACTGGGCACCGCAATCCCAGCTGCACCCGTTGTTCCGCGCGGCCAACGCCGCCAATACGGAACAAGATGGGTCACCGATGAAGGGAAGAAGTGGTACACGAAACATAAAGAAAACAAGTACTTCCCCGAGGAACATATTGCACGGGAACCACTTGCACAGGAGTTCCCTCGCATTGTACAGAGAATTGAAGCAGCTGGGCTCAGCTTTATTTTTCAGGAGCCCAAGGAGTGCAACCTTCACTTGGTCCGGGAATTTTATGCAAACTGGAACCCGGCCATCAGAAGCCACACTATAAAAATCAGAGGGCAGATTGTCACTCTGGAACCCCAGCAGCTGAATGCCATCGTTGGAGCGCGGGACACAGACGCCCACGTTCTCCGCCAGCTAAACATCACCCCACCGTACGCCGACATCAGACGTACGTTGTGTGGGGCTCGATCCACAGCCCGATGGAGTAGACACAAGGAGAGGGGTTACCACCAGACTCTGCCTTATTCGCAGATGAACAGGGAGGCCAGAATCTGGCTGAAAATTGTATGTTCATGTTTGATCCCGGGAGTTCATATGACGGACGTGACCCGGGACCGTGTCTGCTTGGTGTATGCCCTTATGAAAGGGCTTGAGATTAATGTGGGGGCTGTAATAATATCCGCCATGAAGAGAGCCAGACTGCACCAGGGCCACAGATACGGGTTTGGCGGACTCATCACCACCTTCCTCCGAGGCCTCGACATTGAGGAAGAAGCCTTGGATTATCTTCCGCAGTTGGAGCGGAGGGCCCTCGACGTGACAAAGACTAAGGCCCCCGACACTACACACGGACCGGTGCTGACTTTGGGCGAGCGACATGCTCGTGACGATCAGTACATGGCCCGTATGTTTGGCATGCAGATGCTGCAGCTGCGGATTGGTGGGAGACCAGCCACCGAGGAAGAATTATGGCAGCTGGAGCTGGACTACCCCTTTGGCGAGAACGCCAAAGCCTTATGTCGGGTAGGCCCAGCCTTCGTGGGGCTGACAGATGATGATGTCCCTACTGATGAGGAGACACATCGTGAGGACTCCGATGTGGAGTCCGATGACGACGATGGAGCTGATTCAGATATGGGCGACGAGGCCGCAGCACCGGATGAAGAAGTCGAATATTTCGACTGAGCAGGGAGTTCCACCACTCAAAATTTTGTGCTTTGTATTTTTGTGAACACTGGGGACAGTGTTCGAGTCAAGTGTGGGGTGGGGAGTAGCTAGGTGCTGGGGACATAGGCTCTAAATTGCTGTATGTTTTTTCCTTGGTTTGTATGTATGTTTGTGCTTTCCCTGTGGCGAACTGATTTGCGATGTATGTGTATATATTTGTGTGTGGTTGATGATGTGTGTTTTTGAAAAGTATGGTTGCCATTGTAAATATTTTGTCAATATTTTTTTTTCTCTATCGACATGATCGATATTTTTCAAAATTTTTGCGAAGATATTTTGCAATTATCAAAATCTTTTGTAAATATCTTTCTATCGAAATGATCGATGTGTTGCAAAATTTTTTCGATTTTTATTTTTTTGGGTTTCTCGGAGTTTGTTTTCAGTTCTTTCACCGAGAATAGTCCCATTGAACCGATGTCATAGTTAGTGACCGTTCCCTATGATGGATGGATGACGACCGTCTTAAGGGAAATGTAGTCGGTAGGAGTAGGATTTTTATTTGTTTTTGAATTTTTTTCTTTGGTGGATTGCATCAATGAACTGTAGTTGCTTATGGTTGCTAAAATTTCGTTGCGTGTTGTAATTGATGTTCAAAATGTGAAAGTGATTCATTTGAAAGCATGCAATTCTGTAAATACGTTGAGTTACCTAGGCTATAGAATTTGATTCAGTATGATTGAGGCTTAATCTTGAATTCATGTAATTGACTAATTAAAGAGTCTGTGAATGCATCTTGATTCGAGCATGTGCATGAAGTGTGAAGTGAGGTTTTGCTATTCCATGTCATTGTGAATTGTCTAGAACTTGTCTGGTGTGTATACAAAACGAAATGAAGGAGGTGTAGTGTTGGAAAGGATGTAGGCATTTCTTTGTTTTAACCGATAGTTTCCATTTTTTTCTTGTCAAATTCTACCTTTTTATATGTTGTATACCCTAGTCAGCCCGTTGAGCCTTTAGCCGATTTCTTTCTTTTGTCCAAAATTGTATGAACTAAGCTTTATTCCTTCTTTTCATTAGCCTTCAAGTCCATAAGAATCTCTTAAGCGCTTACAAAGAAAACAAAATGTTTCCCAAAGTGTTAAAGAGTGAAAAGAGAAAGAAAAGCAAAGTGAGGAAAGAAAAGATGATGTTGAAGAGGCACTTGTTGTAATTAATTGATAGTGAGGGTACTTGAAAACCATTTGTTTTGTGTCAAGTGTGTTTGATGAAATGGGCTGTATGAAAGTAAACCAGCATGAATGGGAGAAAAAGAGAAAAGAGAGGAACAATGACCATGAGTCGATGGGAATGAGTTGAAAAGGCACTTAAGGATGCTAGCGACTATTATTGGCTAATCCAATATATATATACTAGATCCATAGCCCCGTTACAACCCATTAAAGTCCTACGTGATCCTATATTGCATTTCTTTATATTAGTGGAGTAATACACTAAGGGCAAGCCTATGGGTCATGACATGATGCATGTGAATTCTTTTGGGAGAGAGAGTGAAATTAATTTTTATATGCCCCTACTGGCATGTTTGTGTGCTGCATGAACATAAAGGGGAAGTTTCTCTCGAGTTGTGAGGGCACATGCTTGATGAAAGATTGATTTTCGTGTCGGATTTCTTGATTAGCTGAATTGCATGAGTTTGCCGATATCAAGAATCAATTCTTAAAAGTCTAGGAAGCCTTGATGTATTAAAGGTCATTGTATTGTACGACCAAGCATGTTTTCTTGATGATTTGCGAAAATTGAATAATCGGTATGACCGTAGCGTAAATTGTTGCACCATAGTGACGAAGGTTGGGATGCAATTTGCATGATTTGTGTATGTGTTGTTCGAGGACGAACAAGGATTTAAGTGTGGGGTAAGTGATCTTGGGCAGATTTATATGCCCAAGTGATATTCAAACGTATCATTTTTACCTTGTTTGTTGTGCAATGTGTATATAATATCATGTAATTAGTAATAAAATGCGAATTTATACTAACCAACATGATTAGCATTTGTTTTGCAGGTAAATGTGATTTTTAGGAGCTAAAATGCATGTTGGAACTATGTCGGAGTTGGACTGGGATGCGAGCGTGGAAAAGACCTTGGAATGCACATTTTATAGGGGCTCCGCGATGGAGCCGTGCCACGCTACCATCGCGGTAGCACACTGCCTGAACAGGAATTAAAATGGCAAATTCCAGTGTGCCTTCGCGTCAGCTCCGTGGCACGGAGAGAGGCCTCCGCGATGGCCTCCTTGCCACGTTGAGGTTAATTTACCGGACCCTGGAAGTTCCAGTGAAGGTCTGCGTCCACGCCGTGTCAAGGAGGCAGTGCTCCACGTTGGCCTCCATGACACGTTGCTTGTTATTTCGGGAAAATTTCCCACTAGTATAAATAGCACACTTAGGTTTATTTTAATTAGTTTTTTTAGTTTTTAGACTGAGTTCAGAAGTGGAGAGCAAGGACGTGGGTTAGTAGCAGCTGAAGAACGAAAAAGCTAAGGGATTTCTTCTCTTCTTTTCATCTTTCTATCAATTGTACGTATGATTTACACTCATTTTAGGACGATCAATCCACAAATGAGTGGCTAATTCTCTTCTTTGCTGAGGTTTTGAACACGTGTAATGAATTTTGATTGTAAATGATATGGTTTTCTTCTTATTCTTCCATGTTGTTCTATTAATTCTTGGTCTTACTGCATTAGTGATTGGTCAATATTAATGTATATCTAAAAAGTCCAATTTCACTCGAAAGAGCAAGAAATTGGAAAGTTGTGAATTAATAGGGTATTGTTCTTAACTTGATTTGGGAAAATTGGGTTTTGATGTGCTCTCCTGATAGAAATATACTTGAAAGCCGTATTAGTCAATTTAGGAACCGGAATTGTAGTGCTAGGTCATAAATTGCATTTGATCACAGAAATGTAGATGGATGGTTTATGATTCTAAAGTGAAATTAAATACGAGAGTTTTAATTTCTAGGTTAATGTTCTTGGCTAGCAACATGAAGAAGAGATTAACCAAATTATCATGATTATCAAGTTCATTACTTGTTCTTAACCTTGGCATGTTCATATACATTGTCTAAATTCACAAGTAAATAGTTGTTATTAATTGTAGTATATATAGTTTAGAAACAAAAAGTCAAGTAACTCTTGGTTACATTGTTGTTAGCATAATTAGAAGTGAAATAGGAATATAGTAAACTAGGCAATTTTACGTATCTTGAGCCTCCTTGGATCGATACTTGGCTACTTAGCCACTTTATTACTTGTTTGACCATGTGCACTTGCGTGTCGGTTTATAATATATAATACCAACCTGAGCAGAACACCGAACATAGGCAGGATAAGGGTAAAGGTGCTTCTACTTCAGGCACCGGGAGAAAATGAATGAGATTGGGCACTGCAGTCCCAGTTGCACCAGCAGTTCCGCGCGGCCAGCGCCGCCAATACGGAACGAGGTGGGTGACCGATGAAGGGAAGAAGTGGTACGCTAAACATAAGGAGAATAAGTACTTCCCTGAGGAGCATATTGCACGGGAACCACTAGCACAGGAGTTCCCCCGTATTGTGCAAAGGATCGAGGCAGCTGGGCTCAGCTTCATATTTCAGGAGCACAAGGAGTGCAACCTACATTTGGTCCGGGAGTTCTATGCAAATTGGAACCCGGCCATCAGAAGCCACACAATAAAAATCAGAGGGCAGATTGTCACCCTGGAACCCCAGCAATTTAATGCCATCGTTGGAGCGCGGGACACAGACGCCCACGTTCTCCGCCAGCTGAACATCACCCCACTATACACCAACATCAGACGCACCTTGTGTGGGGCTCGATCCACAGCCCGATGGAGCAGACATAAGGAGAGGGGTTACCACCAGACTCTGCCTTATTCGCAGATGAACAGGGAGGCCAGAATATGGCTGAAAATAGTGTGTTCGTGCTTAATCCCGGGGGTTCACATGACGGATGTGACCCGGGACCGTGTCTGCCTGGTGTATGCCCTTATGAAAGGGCTGGAGATTAATGTTGGGGCGGTCATCATATCCGCCATTAAGAGATCCCGACTACACAAGGGCCACAGGTATGGGTTCGGCGGACTCATCACCACCTTTCTCCGGGGCCTCGACGTTGAGGAAGAGGCTTTGGACTACATCCCGCAGTTGGAGCGAAGGGCCCTTGATGTGACAAAAACTAAGGCCCCCGACACCACACATGAGCCAGTGCTGACACTGGGCGAGCAACATGCTCGTGACGATCAGTACATGGCACGAATATTGGTATGCAGATGCTTCAGCTCAGGATTGGTGGGAGACCAACCACAGAGGAAGAGTTATGGCAGTTGGAGTTGGATTACCCATTTGGCGAGAACGCCAGAGCTTTGTGCCAAGTGGGACCAGACTTCGTTGAGCCCACTGACGATGATGTCCCCACGGACGAGGAAACACGTCGGGAGGACTCCGATGTGGAGTCCGATGACGACGATGGAGGAGACTCGGACATGGGCGATGAGGCAGCAGCACCGGATGAAGAAGTCGAATATTTCGACTGATCAGGGAGTTCCACCACCCAAAATTTTTGTGATTTTTAATTTTTGTGAACACTGGGGACAGTGTTCGATTTAAGTGTGGGGTGGGGAGTAGCTAGGTGCTGGGACATGGGCTAATCTGCTGTATGTTCTTCCTTTGTTTTGCATGTATGTTTTTATGTTTCCCTGTGGTTGTGAACTGATTTGTGTTGTATCTGTATATATTTTTGTGGTAAATAATGTGTGTTGTGAAAGGTTGTGGTTGCCAGTGCAAATTTTGTAAATTTTTTTTTCTTTATCGAAATGAACGATAATGTTCAAAATTTTGCGAAAATATTTTGTACATATTAAAATATTTTGTAAATACTTTTCCATCGAAATGATCGATGTGTTGCAAAATTTTTCGATTTTTATTTGTTGGGTTTCTCGGAGTTTGTTTTCGATTCTTTTACCGAGAATAGTCCCATTGAACCGACGTCATAGTTAGTGACCGTTCCCTATGATGGATGGATGACGACCGTCTTAAGGGAAATGTAGTCGGTAGGAGTAGTGATTTTAATTTATTTTAAGTTTTTTTCTTTGGTGGATTGCATCACTGAACCTGTAGTTACTATCTGGTTGTGAAATTTTGATTGCGTGTTGTAACTGATGTTCAAAATGTAAAAGTGATTCGTATGAAAGCATGCAATTTTGTAAATATGTTGAGATACCTAGGCTGTAGAATTTGATTCGGTGTGATTGAGGCTTAATTTTGAATTCATGTAATTGGCTAATTAAAGAGTCTGTGAATGCATCTTGAATCGAGCATGTGCATGAAGTGTGAAGTGAGGTATTGTTATTCCATGCTATTGTAGAGTGTCTAGAACATGCCTGGTGTGTGTACAAAATGAAATGAAGGGGGTGTAGTGTTAGAAAGGATGTAGGCATTTCTTTATTTTAATCTAGAGTTTTTTTTTCTTGTCATAATCTCCTTTTTATGTGTTTGTATACCCTAGTCAGCCCATTGAGCCTTTAGCCGATTCTTTCTTTCTATTGTCCAAAAATGTATAAACTAAGCTTTATTCTTTCTTTTCATGAGCCGTAAAGTCTATACAAAACTCTTAAGCGCTTCAGAAGAACAGAAAATTTTTCCCAAAGTGTCAAAGAGTGAGAAGGGTGAAAAGAAAAAGAAAAGCAGAGTGAGGAAAGAAAAGAAAAAGGTGGAGGGTGCACTCATCATAATTAAATGATATTGAGGGTACATGAAAACCCTTTGTTGTTGTGTCAAATGTGTTTGATGAAATGGGCAGTACGAAAGTAAACCAGCATGAAGGGGATGATGAAAAAAGAAAAGAGAGAAACAATGTCCATGAGTCGATAGGAATGTGTTGAAAAGGCGCTTAAGGATGCTAGTGACTATTATTGGCTAATCCAATATATACTAGTTCCATAGCTTCCATTACAACCCATTAAAGTCCTACTTGATCTTACATCGCATTTCCTTATATTAGTGGAGTAATACACTAAGGGCAAGCCTATGGGTCATGACATGATGCATGTGAATTCTTTTGGGAGAGAGAGTGAAATTCATTTCTACATGCCCCTACTTTAATATTTGTGTGTTGCATGAACATAAAGGGGAAGATTCTCTTGAGTTGTGAGGGCACATGCTTGATGAAAGATTGATTTTCGTGTCGGATATCTTGATTAGCTGATTTGCATGAGTTTGCCGATATCGAGAGTCGATTCTTGAAGTCTAGGAAGTATTGATGTATTAAAGGTCATTGCATTGTTAAGACCATGCATGTTTTCTTGATGATTTGCAAAGATTGAATAATCGGTATGACCGTAGCATAAATTATCGCACCATAGTGGCGAAGGTTGGGATGTAATTTGCATGAGTTGTGTATGTGTTGTTCGAGGACGAACAAGGATTAAAGTGTGGGGTAAGTGATCTTGGGCAGATTTATATGCCCAAGTGATACTCAAACGTATCATTTTTGCCTTGTTTATTGTGCAATGTGTATACATTTTCATGTAATTGGTAATAAAATGTGAATTTATACTAACCAACATGATTAGCATTGTTTTGTAGGTAAAACATGATTTTTAGGAGCTAAAATGCATGTTGGGACAATATCGGAGTTGGACTTGGATGCGAGCACGGTAGAGACATTGGAATACGCAATGTAAAGGGGCTCCGCGATGGAGCCGTGCCACGCTACCATCGCGGAGGCACACTGCCTGGAGGGTGATTTAATTGGCAATTTCCAGTGAAGCCTCGCGATAGCTCCGTGGCACGGAGATAAGCCTCCGCGTTGGCCTCCGTGCCATGTTGAGGCTATATTCCTGGACCCTGGATTTCCAGTGAGGGTCCGCGTCCACGCCGTGTCACGGAGGCAGTGCTCCGCGTTGGCCTCCGTGACACGTTGCTTGTTATTCCTGGAAAAATTCCCAATAGTATAAATAGAACACTTAGGCATATTTTTAATAAATTCAGACTTGGTGGAGCAAGGACGTGGGTTAGAGGCAGTTGAGGGACGAAAAAGCTAAGGGTTTTTCTCTCTTTCTTTCTTCTTTCAATCAATTGTTGGTATGATTAACACTTGTTTTAGGATGATTAATCCACAAATGAGTGGCTAGTTCTCTTCCTTGCTGAGGTTGTGAACAATGGTGATGAATTTTGATTATTGAATTGTATGGTTTTTCATCTTCTTCTTCTATATTGTTCTATTAATTCTTGTTTCAACTGCATTAGTGTGTGGCCGACATTAATGTACATCTAAAAAGTCCAATTTCACTCGGTGATGGTGGTGGAGGAGTAGCTAGGTGCTGGGACATGGGCTAATCTGCTGTATGTTCTTCCTTTGTTTTGCATGTATGTTTTTATGTTTCCTTGTGGTTGTGAACTAATTTGTGTTGTATCTGTATTTATTTTTGTGGTAAATGATGTGTGTTGTGAAAGGTTGTGGTTGCCAGTGCAAATTTTGTAAATTTTATAAATATTTTGTTTTCTTTCTTTATCGAAATGATCGATAATTTTCAAAATTTTGCTAAAATATTTTGTACATATTAAAATATTTTGTAAATACTTTTCCATCGAAATGATCGATCTGTTGCAAAAATTTTTGATTTTTATTTTTGGGTTTCTCGGAGTTTGTTTTTGGTTCTTTTACCGAGAATAGTCCCATTGAACCGACGTCATAGTTAGTGATCGTTCCCTATGATGGATGGATGACGACCGTCTTAAGGGAAATGTAGTCGGTAGGAGTAGTGATTTTAATTTATTTTAAGTTTTTTTCTTTGGTGGATTGCATCACTGAACCTGTAGTTACTATCTGGTTGTGAAATTTTGGTTGCGTGTTGTAACTGATGTTCAAAATGTAAAAGTGATTCGTATGAAAGCATGCAATTTTGTAAATATGTTGAGATACCTAGGCTGTAGAATTCGATTCGGTGTGATTGAGGCTTAATTTTTGAATTCATGTAATTGGCTAATTAAAGAGTCTGTGAATGCATCTTGGATCGAGCATGTGCATGAAGTGTGAAGTGAGGTATTGTTATTCCATGCTATTGTGGAGTGTCTAGAACTTGCCTGGTGTATGTACAAAACGAAATGAAGGGGGTGTAGTGTTGGAAAGGATGTAGGCATTTCTTTGTTTTAACCAAGAGTTTCTATATTTTTTTTTCTTGTCATACTCTCATTTTTATGTGACTGTATACCCTAGTCAGCCCGTTGAGCCTTTAGCCGATTCTTTCTTTCTTTTGTCCAAAAATGTATAAACTAAGCTTTATTCCTTCTTTTCATTAGCCGTAAAGTCTATACAAAACTCTTAAGCGCTTAAGAAAAGAAAAATTTTCCCGAAGTGTCAAAGAGTGAGAAGAGTGGAAAGAAAAAGAAAAGCAGAGTGAAGAAAGAAAAGAAGAGGTTGAAGAGGCACTTGGTATAATGAAATGATAATGAAGGTGCATGAAAACCCTTTGTTGTTGTGTCAAGTGTGCTTGACGAAATGGGCCATACGAAAGTAAACAAGCATGAATGGTATGAGAGGAAAAAGAAAAGAGAGAAACAATGTCCATGAGTCGATGGGAATGTGTTGAAAAGGCGCTTAAGGATGCTAGTGACTATTATTGGCTAATCCAATATATACTAGTTCCATAGCTTCCATTACAACCCATTAAAGTCCTACTTGATCTTACATCACATTTCCTTATATTAGTGGAGTAATACACTAAGGGCAAGCCTATGGGTCATGACATGATGCATGTGAATTCTTTTGGGAGAGAGAGTGAAATTAATTTCTACATGCCCCTACTTGAATGTTTGTGTGTTGCATGAACATAAAGGGGAAGATTCTCTTGAGTTGTGAGGGCACATGCTTAATGAAAGATTGATTTTCATGTCGGATATCTTGATTAGCTAATTTGCATGAGTTTGCCGATATCGAGAGTCGATTCTTGAAGTCTAGGAAGTCTTGATGTATTAAAGGTCATTGCATTGTTAAGACCATGCATGTTTTCTTGATGATTTGCAAAAAAATTGAATAATCGGTATGACCGTAGCATAAATTGTCGCACCATAGTGGCGAAGGTTGGGATGTAATTTGCATGAGTTGTGTATGTGTTGTTCGAGGACGAACAAGGAGTTAAGTGTGGGGTAAGTGATCTTGGGCAGATTTATATGCCCAAGTGATACTCAAACGTATCATTTTCGCCTTGTTTATTGTGCAATGTGTATACATTTTCATGTAATTGGTAATAAAATGTGAGTTTATACTAACCAACATGATTAGCATTGTTTTGTACGTAAAACATGATTTTTAGGAGCTAAAATGCATGTTGGGACAATATCGGAGTTGGACTTGGATGCGAGCACGGTAGAGACATTGGAATGCGCAATGTAAAGGGGCTCCGCGATGGAGTCGTGCCACGCTACCATCGCGGAGGCACACTGCCTGGAGGGTGATTTAATTGGCAATTTCCAGTGAAGCCTCGCGACAGCTCCGTGGCACGGAGATAAGCCTCCGCGTTGGCCTCCGTGCCACGTTGAGGCAATATTCCCGGACCCTGGATTTCCAGTGAGGGTCCGCGTCCACGCCGTGTCACGGAGGCAGTGCTCCGCGTTGGCCTCCGTGACACGTTGCTTGTTATTCCTGGAAAAATTCCCAATAGTATAAATAGAACACTTAGGCTTATTTTTAATTAATTCAGACTTGGTGGAGCAAGGACGTGGGTTAGAGGCAGTTGAGGGACGAAAAAGCTAAGGGTTTTTCTCTCTTTCTTACTTCTTTCAATCAATTGTTTGTATGATTAACACTTGTTTTAGGATGATTAATCCACAAATGAGTGGCTAATTCTCTTCCTTGCTGAGGTTGTGAACAATGGTGATGAATTTTGATTGTTGAATTGTATGGTTTTTCATCTTCTTCTTCTATGTTGTTCTATTAATTCTTGTTTCTACTGCATTAGTGTGTGGCCGACATTAATGTACATCTTAAAAGTCCAATTTCACTCGAGAGAGCAAGAAATTGGAAAGTTGTGAATTAATAGGGTATTGTTCTTAACTTGATTTGGGAAAATTGGGTTTTGATGTGCTTTCGTGATAGAAATATACTTGAAAGCCGTATTAGTCAATTAGGAACCGGAATTGTAGTGCTAGGTCATAAATTGCATTTGATCACAGAAATGTAGATGAATGGTTTATGATTCTAAAGTGAGATTAAATACGAGAGTTTTAATCTCTTGGATAATGTTCTTGGTTAGCAACATGAAGAGAAGAATAACCAAATTATGATTATAATCAAATTCATTACTTGTTCTTAACCTTGGCATGCTCATATCCATAGTTTCAATTCAAAGTAAATAGTGTTAATAGTTTTACTATATAATCTATAAACAAAAATTATTTAGCTTTTGGTTACGTTGTTGTCAGCATAATTAGAAGTAAGCTAGAATATAGTATGCTGAAGCAATTTTACTTATCCAGAGTCTCCTTGGTTCGATACTTGGCTTACTTAGCCACTTTATTACTTGTTTGACCACGTGCACTTGCGTGTCGGTTTTTAACACCTATAACAAAAGCACCGAACAAGTTTTGTGTTAAGTGTAAATTTACTGTATTTTTGGTTTATTTTCTTAAGTGTTGACAACTTGGTCTTAGCCTGTATTTTGCAGACTTGATTTCTGTGAACACTGGCAAAGGACAGGGAGTTGGTGGAATCTTATACAGAGCCGGAACGTGAATTTCATAGTAAACGCAGAGAAGCTCTACAAACGAAGCTGCAGTTGCTCAGACAGTCTATTATGGAGCAACAAAATCCACCGGTTGTGAGGGCAGTGTTAGTGCCCGATGAAGCAGCAGCAAGGCCGGTTCGCGAGGTGGCAATCCCACATGCCAACAATGTACATTCTAGTATCCGCAAACCAGAGCCTGGAGGGAGGTTTGAATTGAAGCAGAATATGGTGCAACTTTTTCACACAAGCGGGCAATTTACCGGTCTCCCTCATGAAGACCCACAACAACATCTCCAGAATTTTTTGGAGATAAGTGACACTTATATACCCGCTGGAGTGTCACCTGATTATGTTCGGCTCACCCTATTTCCATTTTCCTTACTTGGTGAAGCCAAGAGGTGGTTAAAAGCTGAACCACCAAATTCTATATCAACGTGGGATGATCTTGCACGGAAGTTTTTGATAAGATTTTTTCCCTCTGGTAAAACAGCCAGACTTAGAAGTCAAATTCTAAGTTTCAAACAGAGGGAGGGAGAAAATTTGTATCAAGCCTGGGAAAGATTTAAATCCATGTTGCGGGACTGTCCTCATCATCATCAGTCCAATGAGGTGTTGGTACACACATTTATTGAGGGTTTGGAACCCCATACTAAAATTTTGCTAGATTCAGCAGCTGGAGGGCAAGCGCTGGAAAAGACTTATGAGGAGCTGTACACTTTGCTCAACCGAATTTCACAGGGAAATCCAGAATGGAATGCAGATTCAGACTTGGTGGAGCAAGGACGTGGGTTAGAGGCAGTTGAGGGACGAAAAAGCTAAGGGTTTTTCTCTCTTTCTTTCTTCTTTCAATCAATTGTTGGTATGATTAACACTTGTTTTAGGATGATTAATCCACAAATGAGTGGCTAATTCTCTTCCTTGCTGAGGTTGTGAACAATGGTGATGAATTTTGATTATTGAATTGTGTGGTTTTTCATCTTCTTCTTCTATGTTGTTCTATTAATTCTTGTTTCTACTGCATTAGTGTGTGGCCGACATTAATGTACATCTAAAACGTCCGATTTCACTCGAGAGAGCAAAAAATTGGAAAGTTGTGAATTAATAGGGTATTGTTCTTAACTTGATTTGGGAAAATTGGGTTTTGATGTGCTTTCCTGATAGAAATATACTTGAAAGCCGTATTAGTCAATTAGAAACTGGAATTGTAGTGCTAGGTCATAAATTGCATTTGATCAAAGAAATGTAGACGAATGGTTTATGATTCTAAAGTGAGATTAAATACTACCATCAGACTATAGCCCCACACGGCCAACATAATCAACAAAGTTAAGCAACTAAACCAAACGCACGGCCTCACACGACCGGCACAACTAACCACAGGAAAATATATACAGACTGCAAGCCTCTAGGAATACTGATAAGATGATCGGGACAGGGCCCCGACCTACCCGTACTATACAACAAAAGAAAATGAAATACACCTCTGAATATCAAGCTCCATATGACAGGAGTTGATGACTCTGCGCTGGCTAGGATGACGAGGGATCGGCTCCTCGTCTGTGAGTACCTGCAGGAAAGCAATGCAGCACCCCTACGGGCGTCAGTACTACAGGTACCGAGCATGTAAAGTAAACTGAAATATACAACTGAAATGGGTAACAACAATAATATGACATATAAACAGGAAGTAGCTGAATCTATCTAGCTGAGGATAACTGGGGAGAGTTTACCTATTCTGTAACTAAACTAGGTGTACCTCACGACGTGTCATTCTACTGCCTATCAGTATCTAATAGCACATATAGATATACATATAAATACACAGAATACCTGACCGACCCCCATAAGCCGGAAGGTGCCAACCATCAGAACAATCTATTTACCCCTACCCGGGTCTAAACCAACCAAAAATAAGTCACTCCACTCATCTGATAATTGTGAGCTCCTCCTACCGGCCCCCTTGGGTACGTAGCTCAGGCCTTGGCCTCTGACAATAAACTGTGTCTGAGTCCGAAGACTCCTGCCTCTGGGCGCAAGTGCGCAACGGGGTAATCTGCAGTTGTATCTGTGACTGAAACTGCCCCTGGGTGCAAGCACGCAACAGGGTAATTTTATAAAAATTTATATCTGAAACTGCCCCCGGCCACAAGTGCACACAGAGTAATCTGCCCCTGTAAACAGGGTAATCTGGCTCTGTGCAGAGCGAACTGAACTACCCCTGCAAGCAGGGTAATTTGGACCGTATTATCATGGTGGTCAGCCATCATCGTCCTCTAGGCGGACGGCATCGCCCAGCTGGTGGCGGTATCTGAATCTGGTATCGACACAGCTATAACCCAGGGGCGGTGGGGATGCTAAAGGGTGCCCACATGCCACAACAAGTCTCAACATGCAAACACATACACAGCAAGCAAGCTCAAATGAAAAATACTGATCATATTTTCTTCTTTTATTTCAAGGCCAGTCCGTACTAAACAACTGATGCTATATTCTGTTTTACACTGTTTCTGATTGCTGGGCTAACTGCTACCTGGCCTTTATCTGTTTATCTGATTATTGTTATCCGTGATCTGAAGCTATATCAATTTCTAGAGCCATATCTGTTTCTGGAGTTATATCGGTGTCTGGAGCTATTTCTATATCTGATTACTGATCTGATTATATCTGGATATAACTCAATAACATAGAACATGTCATCTATAACTGGATATAGCTCAATAGTATAAAATGTGTCATCTATTACCGGATACAGTCTCAACAAAATGTGATACATACTATCTGAAATCATCTGACTATCCGTTATTCTGATTATCGCATGATACGTAATGATATACTAGCATGCTTGTTGGAAATTGTACTGAAATCGTTCCTGTACGCTGGGTATCTGTTAATAGCCTTTATTCTATTTATTTTCTAGACTGTACTTCCTGGCTTGCCAAAAGAATAACTTTACATACCTGGTTTCTGAGTACCCGACTGACCGATGTGATTTCCGTCGGTACTTCTGTTGTTTCTCCCAATTACATTCATATACAGGTCAATTAGAACTAAATATATTAATATTCGGGAGAAATTATCACTTTTGATAAATATTTGTCCCAAACTTCAACCTTTCGGAAAACGGTCGAAAATTCGTTATTTCTCGATAGTCCAAAAGGGATAAATGCTCACTGCAACGCTAGGAACACATTGGTACTAATTAAAGCAATTCTATTTGCTTTACCTCGGTAGCACGACATTTCGTCGGCCAAATTTCACGAAACCAACTCCGTAGGATTTCTCTCTGCATCTTTATACCTCTGTATCTAAGCCGGAACGGAGTTTAGACCGCGTTTCGTAGCGTAATTGGAAGGAAATTATGTATGTTTGTCGTGGGTTTTGCCTTATATGGCTACACCCTCTGTTTTTTGTTGGTTTATATTGAAGAAGATGGAAAAACCGACTTTGCCCCTTTTTTTTTTCTAAATCCCTTAACCAACATGCCATTAGGTTATTTATTCATTTAAAATTTATGGGGTGTAACATATATATATAATAAGAATTACTAGAAAATTCAGCCCAAAACATACTTTATACAATAGACGGAAATTTAATACGCAATAATCATTACACAAAAATTTAGGGCTTAAATCACCTTGGCAAGAACAACAATAATTTACTTCAGAACTGATGAAGGTCATATGGATAATAAACATGGATATTATCGCAATTGAAATTAATGAAAACCAACATGAAAATTTATTCATATTCGAAGAACTTAGGGCTAAACCGATAGGGAAATTATGGGAGGATTTTGGGGGACACAAGGGAAGGATAATTCCCTTGTTGAATTCCCACATACCTGACTAAAATCTCCCGAAGAATAAGACTTAAACTGCTGCAATGGAGGACAACCCTAAGCTTGCTTGAGAGTTTTCTTGAGGAACTCTTCGATAGTTTTTCAGAGAAAGATCGTGGGAATGAGGGGAGGAACCATTCAAACCCCCTAATAAGTCTAAAACTTTGTCCAAAATGACGTAGTTTAAAGCTTAGGAAAGTAGAAAATTACTAAATAGCCCTGAGAAATTTGCTGGGAAAAACTGCAAGGTGACCTAACGGTTCGTGGTCACTACCATGAGTCGTGGTCACCAGTCGTGGACCACACTGTCTCACTTCTGAAGATTCAACACTATACTAGGTAACGAGTCACCTAACGAGTCGTTGCCACTGATGACGACTCATGATAATACTCGTTAGGTACACTGCCTAAAAACTGACTAGGGCTGGCAACGGGGGACATAACGAGTCGTTACAAGTGAACTCGACTCGTTGTCCCCATCTGTCAAGTACACTGACCAACTTATAAATTCCTGGACCTAGGCCTGACCACGAGTGACTTAACGGGTCGTGGTCAGTGACCACGACTCTTGAAGTCTCTTGTTGGGTGCACTGCTTCTCATTTTCAATACTTACTCCTTCTCACGAATGACCTAAAGAGTCATTGGGTCTCATAACGACTCGTTAGGTGAGTCATCTTGTAGCATTTCTGCAGCTTTTTCAGACTTTCTTATTTAAGTACCAGATTTAGATTTTGAGTTTCTGGGGCATTACAGAAACAGATGACAAAATTGATCTCCTCGAATCATGAGGATTCACCAAAACTAAAACTGAACTAATCTGAAGCGGGAGCGAAGCTAACTTCTGGGCTGAGACTGGTCACCCGAACCTATATCATAAGATAATATAACATAGAAGTATGTGGTCAATACTTCAAATATATTGAGTATGTAGGTTAAGTAAAAACATGATTGTAAAGTGATAGTCTAAAATCATGAGGATAAATCAAGCTACGACATGAGACTAAGGACAACGACTAAACAAACGGGTCATTGGTCCAAACAACGAATCGTGGGTTCCATTCATGGTTCCCATTCTTCACCGAATCCTCCTCTAAACTTGCTCCAACGACTAGAAACAATGACTTGTATAGTCAAACAACTGGTCATACAATCCATTTGCTGGTTCTGGGCAGTTTTGATATTTTTCAGAAGTTTGATACCACAGGGCACATCCAATGGTTCGTTGGTTCATAGGACGAACCGTCCTGATACTCATGGTATAGGTTGGTGCTATTTTCCTGCTAGTTTTTTGCTGATAGTCTCGGATTTGATCATAGAAACTTTTTGAGGCATTACATTATCTCCCCCTTGGGAATATTCATCCTCGAATATAGACTAACTAAGCTAAAAGTATAAGAAAGGAACTACAATCCCAAACTGAAAGCTATAGACTGAAAACTAACAGAGCGACTGACTCCAGACTAAGATACAGGACTAAGTTGAATTCATGAAACATACATGCATGTTATGACATGAAAGAAACTAGGAGACAAAAATTAGGCATGAAACTGAATAGAGTACTAAGGAGGAAACCGGTACCTCATGATGGGACTGAGTTGGAAGAGAAAAGATATGGGTATCTAACCATCATATCTAATTTGGCTTCCCATGTAACTCCCTCAACTAGTTGATTTCTCCACAAAACCTTAATTGAAGCTACCTCTATTTCCTCAACTTGCGAACCTGACGATCAACGATCTCAACTGAAACTTCCTCATAGGTAAGGCTATCTCTCACACTGATGCTCTCTACTGGAACAACTAGAGCTAGATCACCAATGCAGTTCTTCAGCAAGGACATATGAAGAACTGAATGCACCGAAGCTAGATCCTTTGGTATCTCCAACTCATAAACCACTTTATCAACTTTCCTTAGAATCCTATAAGGACCCACATATCGGGGAATAAGCTTCGCTTTCTGACCGAACCTCATAACTTCCTTCATAGGAGACACCTTCAGAAACACCCAATAATCAATCTCAAACTCAAGATCTCTCCTCCTAACATCCGCATATGATTTTTGATGACTCTAAGCTATTTTCAGCCTTCCCCTAATAAGTTGAACTTTCTCCATAGCCTCATAAACTAAATTTGGCCCTATCAATGTAGCCTCGCCTACCTCAAACCATCCAATAGGCGATCTACATCTCTGCCCATAAAGAGCCTTAAATAGAGCCATCTGAATGTTGGAGTGGTAGTTGTTCTTATGGGAAAACTCGATGAGAGGCAAGTGATCATCTCAGTTACCCTTGAAATCAATCACGCACGCTCTCAACATGTCCTCAAGAGTCTTAATGGCCTGTTCAGCCTGACCATCTATTTGAGGGTGAAAGGTTGTGCTAAGCTTCACCTGAGTACCAAGACCCTTCTGAAACGATCTCCAAAACTAAGAGGTGAATTGAGTACCCCTATCTGGGATGATATACAATGGAACTTCATGTAACCGAACTAACTCCTGAATGTAAAGTCTAGCATAGTCCTCGGCTGAATTTGTAGTCTTAACTGGTAGAGATATACTAGCTTGGTCATCCGGTCTATAATCACCCATATGGAGTCATGTTGTCGGCGTGTAGGAGGCAACCTTATAATGAAGTCCATATTTTTCTTTTCCCACTTTCAAGTAGGACTACTAATATCCTGAAGCATAGCTCCCGGTCTCTAATGCTCAATCTTTACTTGTTGGCAATTGGGCCACTTAGCCACAAATGCTGCAATATCCTTCTTCATGCCATTCCACCAATAGACTTCCCATAGGCCACGGTACATCTTGGTGGCACCTATATGGATAGAATATCGAGAGCTATGAGCCTCTCTCAACATCCGCTCTCTCAAGTCATCCACGTCTGGAACACAAATGGCCCTAATATCGGAGTACACCATCTCGCTCTTGGGATAAAACATTCACTTTCTGATTTTGGACTGCTTTCTTCAAATTCACTAAAATAGGATCCTCATCTTGCCTTTCCTTGACCCCTATTACCAGTGAAGATTCCGACCCATTTTGAACAATAACACCTCCATTTATCGAATCTGTAAGGCAAACCCCTAAATGAGCAAGCCTTGGACATCCTTCCTAATTCCTTCCTACCATTCTACACATGGGGAACACTCACCATGGACAACCTACTAAGAGCATCTGCCACTACATTAGCCTTGCCCAGGTGACAGAGGACACTCGTATCATAGTCCTTCAGGAGCTCAAGCCATCTCTTTTGCCATAAATTTAAGTCCTTCTGAGTAAACATGTACTGAAGGCTCTTGTGATCCATGAACACATCCATGTGCACCCCATACAAATAGCGCCTCCAAATCTTCAAGAAAACACCACTGCTACTAGCTCAAGTTCATGCGCCAGATAATTATTCTCATAAGTCTTAAGTTGTCTAGAAGCATAGGCAAATGACCTTTCCATGCTGCATCAACACACACCCAAGTCTAATCCTCGAAGCATCACAATATACAACAAAACCATCTGTACCCTCTAGTAGGGTCAAAAGTAGAGCTGAAGTGAGTTGAGTCTTTAACTCTTGAAAACTCTTCTCACAAGTATTGGACCATTGAAATTTGACCTTCTTCTAGGTCAACTTAGTCAAAGGTGTTGTAATGGATGAAAATCCCTCTACGAACCTCCTGTAGTAGCTAGTTAAAGCTAAGAAGCTTCTAATATCAGTAGGGCTAATAAGTTTAGGCCAGTTCTTCATTGCAGCAATCTTCTGAGAGTCTATCCACACACCCTAATTAGACATCACATGGCTTGAAAATGCAACTGAGTTCAGCCAAAACTCATACTTGCTAAACTTAGCAAATGATCACGGGCAAAAATATATGCCCGAGATACGCTTTACGACTTAAATTAGTCTTGTTTATCTAAGATTATCGTATACATTGTCATGTAATTTTAGATAAAGTAAAGATGTGTGCTAACCAACATTATTAGACTTTGTTTTGTAGGTTTTGATGACTTTTGAGCAACTAATCCATGAGTGGGTGAAGTAGAGGCTTGGAAACGGAATTAACATGCGAACGTCGGCGAAGAGGAGGCACAAAACAGCCCACCTGCGCATTGGCAACGTGCCACGGCAGGCAGGCCGCTCACAACAGCCCATCTGCACGTTAGCAACGTGCCACGGCAGGTGGCCTCCGCGACCAAGGGCTGCCAACGCGCTGCCCAAGCAGCGTGACACGCTGCCAACGCGGCAGGGTGCTGCCCGGGCCAATTTCGGGTGATTTCCAGAGGGCTTCCGCGTCCGTAGCGTGTCACAGAGGCCGTGCTCTGCGATGCACTCCGTGACACGTTGCTTGTTATTCCGGGAAAGAGTCCTACTACTATAAATAGCACACTTAGGTTTATTTTTAATAATTCAGACTTGGTGGAACAAGGACGTGGGTTACAGGCAGTTGAGGGACGAAAAGTTCAGGGTTTTTTCTCTCCTTCTTCCTTCTTTCACTCAATTGTTTGTATGATTAACACTTGTTTTAGGATGATTAATCCACAAATGAGTGGCTAATTCCCTTCCTTGCTGAGGTTATGAACATTTGTGATGAATTTTGATTATTAAATTATATGGTTTTTCATCTTCTTCTTCCATGTTGTTTTATTAATTCTTGTTTCTACTGCATTGGTGTGTGGCCGACATTAATGTATATCTAAAAAGTCCGATTTCACTCGAGAGAGCACGAAATTGGAAAGTTGTGAATTAGTAGGGTATTGTTCTTAACTTGATTTGGGAAAATTCAGTTTTAATGTGCTTTCCTGATAGAAATATACTTGAAAGCCGTATTAGTCAATTTAGGAACCGGAATTGTATTGCTAGGTCATGAATTGCATTTGATCACAGAAATGTGGACGGATGGTTTATGATTCTTAAGTGAGATTAAATACGAGAGTTTTAATCTCTAGGCTAATGTTCTTGGCTAGCAACTGGAAGAAAGGATTAACCAATTTATGATTATAATCAAGTTCATTACATGTTCTTAACCTTGGCATGCTCATATCCATAGTTTAAATTCAAAGTAGATAATTGTTAGTAGTTTTAGTACATAATTTATAAAACAAACTTTTCAATTGTTGGTTACGTTGTTGTCAGCATATATAGAAGTGAGATAGAATATAGTATACTTAAGCAATTTTTACTTATCCAGAGTCTCCTTGGATCGATACTTGGCTTACTTAAGCCACTTACTACTTGTTTGACCACGTGCACTTGCGTGTCGGTTTTTAACCCCAACCAAAGCACCGAGCAAGTTTTTGGCGTCGTTGCCGAGGAGACTTGGCAATTGGTGAAATTGTTTTAAGTGTTAATTTACTGTATTTTTGTTTTCTAAGTGCTGACAACTTGGTCTTAGTGTTTGTTTTAATTCTTCTTTATTTTATTTTATTTTTCTGCTTGTTCGTATACCCTTATTGACATGACATCATGGAATACAAATGGTTTCAATGGTGGATACTCATATTTTAGTGAATCTTGTCTGAATTGCGGAGGACACCACTTGTGGCAACAATGTAACACGTGTAATATATGTGGTGGTCAAGATGGCCATTGGGATGGCTGTCCGAATACATATTCCCCTCCCCCAAGCCCCTACTATGATACTTTTGTTGATTTTTCTGAGTATAGGCATGTTGAAAATGAGGACTTGGGACGCCAAGCTCGAATAGAAGACATGCTGAAACAACTCTTGGAGCAATCAGAAGCAATGAAGGAGGCGGTGGCAGTATTGAGAATTCAGCAAGAAGAGAATGCAGAGGCTCTAGAAAGGATGAGCATCAAATTCATGGAGATGATTGCTGAGGCTGAAGCTTGTAATAAATTGCAGGTGACAGTTTTAGCTGATATTCAAGAGGAACTACAAGAGGAAGACAAGGGTGAATTTTTGGATGAAGCCCAACAATTAGAATCTCTTGAGTGTCCCCGTGATGGGCTAACACTTATGGAAAATCCATTCATGGAAGAAGAGATAGAGTACCCCCCATTTGACATTAATGTAGAGATACATGTCGATGCTGAGAAGGAGTATACAAGTAAGGAGGTCAAGCAAAATGTAGTTTCAGAGTTGAGGTGTATTGGACCACACTCTACGCATTTTTCAACGTTAAATTTGGTTGACAACATAGAAAAAGAGTCTTCTAAGCTTATAGAGAAATGTCTAGAGGAGGACCAAGCACCATATATTTTGAAATTTGCCAACGCGGAGAGACAAAATGACTTCGCTTACTTGAGGGCCAATAAGTTAAAAAGGCAACACCTACTGTTTGGTCCTTACAATTTTTCATCACCACCCCTGGAGCATAAGAGGAAATTAGAAAAGAAATTAGGGGTGAGATTCATATCCTCAAGGTGGAGGAAAAAGTGGTGAAACTTGGTACGTCGTGCCGCGACGTAAAATTAGGCGCTGCTTGGGAGGCAACCCTAGGGTACCACAGGTACCATTTTAATTTCTTGCAATTGAGTTAATTTTTGTTTATTTTCATCTTGTGTTGTTTTGGTGGAAATTTAAGCGCAGATGGAGGGGAAGTCTGAGTACCCGTGGAGGAGGAAGTTAACAAGCATGGAAGAGAAAAAGTGTGGGGTTGAACACCCATTTGTGCAAAGTCGAAGAAACGCATGCTGTTAGCTAAGCCTAAAGGCCTCAGGGAGTATTTCTCACCCTTTGTAAATTTTAATTTGATGCTATGAGGACATAGCATGATTTAAGTGTGGGGTGAGGGAAATTTCAAAATTTTCTGTGCTTAACGATTTTGGTGAATGTAATGCTTGTGCAAAAGTTGGTGAGAAATTTGAAAATTTTGAAAAATCTTTGTGAATTAAGCATGACTTCATCACCCGTTGGTTTTTCTTTTCGGTTCTTTTCCGACGGGGGGTCTTTGAACCGAAGAATAAAAAAAATTTTCTTTGTCTGTATATAATGTTTTTAGTCATAGTTAGAAATTGTTTTCAACGATGGATGGATGACGACCGTCTTGAGGAAAATTAGTCGATAGGTTTTGGGTTTTTAAAACCATAACTAATTGGTGCTTGATGTTCTTGTTATGTGTTATACATGGTTGTAAGAGGCAAGTATGTTCAGTGTGAAGCATGCAAGTGTATAACTTTGTTTGAGACACTTAGGCTCTTGAATTTGACTCAATATGATGGAAGCTTAATTCTGAATTCTTGTGATTAGCTGAGTAAGAGTCTACGGATTGTGTCTTGATTTGAGCATGTGCCATGAGTGTAAGGTTTTTGAGTATTCTGTGCTATTGTGGATGTCTAGAACTTGCCTGGTGTGTATATAAAACGAAATGAAGGATGTGAATTGTAGGAGATGATTTAGGCATTTCTTTGAATGAACCAAACTTTTATCCCTCATTATACCTACCTTGAAAAATTAATCCTAGTTAACCCCATTGAGCCTTGAGCCTATTCTTTGACAGCTGCAACATAAGCTGAATCCTTTTTCTTTCATTAGCCTTGAAATTGAACCAAGACTCCGAAGCGCTTAAAGGAAAAATCCGAAAGAGCAAAGGAGTGAGAAGAATGAAAAAGAAGGAAAAGTAGCAATTGTAAAAGTTGAGAAAGGGTGAGGGTGCACTTGTTTGAATACGGGTGACTATTAGTAGGGAGTAAGAAAATAAATAAATGAAAAGTTACTTATAGAACTCCTTACTAATAAGCTAAAAGTGCCTGAAGAAAGGGGGAAACAAAAGAGGAAAAGAAAGATGAAAAGAGAAAAAGGTGAAGTGAGGGAAGGGAAGTTTGTAATGTTATAAGCGCTTAGGAAAGATAGTCACTATTACTGATCATAATAGTACCTACCCGCACCTGAGTTACATTACAACCTAAAAAGTCCTACTTGATCTTACATTCACACATCCTTAAATTAGTGGAATAAAACACTAAGGGCAAGCATATGGGTCATTACATGATCATGTGAATTCTTTGTGAGAGTGAGTGTAATTCTATGCATGTACCCACACATGTTGTGATATAAAAAATTGTTTTTGCGTGTGATTGGGTAACTCTCTTTCCGTGAGCGGCACATGTTGAATGAAGGATATAATTCATGTGGGATTTCTTAATCAGCTGATTTGCATGAGTTTGCTAAGATTGAGAGTCGATTCTTGAGGTTAAGAAGTCTTAACATCGTTGTATTTCATTTATGTGATTAAATTGTGCATGCTCTATTTTTAGCTTGTATCTTACGTAATCATTATAGCTGTAACTTGAATTATCTTGATAAATTAGTTATGTGGGAGTCTCCATATGCATGATATGTAAAAGGTTGTTCGAGGACGAACAAGGCTTTAAGTGTGGGGTTGTGATCACGGGCAAAAATATATGCCCGAGATACGCTTTACGACTTAAATTAGTCTTGTTTATCTAAGATTATTGTATACATTTTCATGTAATTTTAGATAAAGTAAAGATGTGTGCTAACCAGCATGATTAGCCTTTGTTTTGTAGTTTTTGATGACTTTTGAGCAACTAATCCATGAGTGGGTGAAGTAGAGGCTTGGAAACGGAATTAACATGCGAACGTCGGCGAAGAGGAGGCACAAAACAGCCCACCTGCGCATTGGCAACGTGCCACGGCAGGCAGGCCGCTCACAACAGCCCACCTGCGCGTTGGCAACATGCCACGGCAGGTGGCCTCCGCGACCAAGGGCTGCCAACGCGCTGCCCAAGCAGTGTGACACGCTGCCAATGCGGCAGGGTGCTGCCCCAGCCAATTTCGGGTGATTTCCAGAGGGCTTCCTCGTCCGTAGCGTGTCACGGAGGTCGTGCTCCTCGATGCACTCCGTGACACGTTGCTTGTTATTCCGGGAAAGAGTCCCACTACTATAAATAGCACACTTAGGTTTATTTTTCATAATTCAGACTTGGTGGAGCAAGGACGTGGGTTACAGGCAGTTGAGGGACGAAACGTTCAGGGTTTTTTCTCTCCTTCTTCCTTCTTTCACTCAATTGTTTGTATGATTAACACTTGTTTTAGGATGATTAATCCACAAATGAGTGGCTAATTCCCTTCCTTGTTGAGGTTATGAACATTTGTGATGAATTTTGATTATTAAATTATATGGTTTTCATCTTTTTCTTCCATGTTGTTCTATTAATTCTTGTTTCTACTGCATTGGTGTGTGGCCGACATTAATGTATATCTAAAAAGTCTGATTTCACTCGAGAGAGCACGAAATTGGAAAGTTGTGAATTAGTAGGGTATTGTTCTTAACTTGATTTGGGAAAATTGAGTTTTGATGTGCTTTCCTGATAGAAATATACTTGAAAGCCGTATTAGTCAATTTAGGAACCGGAATTGTATTGCTAGGTCATGAATTGCATTTGATCACAGAAATGTAGATGGATGGTTTATGATTCTTAAGTGAGATTAAATACGAGAATTTTAATCTCTAGGCTAATGTTCTTAGCTAGCAACTGGAAGAAAGGATTAACCAATTTATGATTATAATCAAGTTCATTACATGTTCTTAACCTTGGCATGCTCATATCCATAGTTTAAATTCAAAGTAGATAATTGTTAGTAGTTTTAGTACATAATTTATAAAACAAACTTTTCAATTGTTGGTTACGTTGTTGTCAGCATATATAGAAGTGAGATAGAATATAGTATACTTAAGCAATTTTTACTTATCCAGAGTCTCCTTGGATCGATACTTGGCTTACTTAAGCCACTTACTACTTGTTTGACCATGTGCACTTGCGTGTCGGTTTTTAACCCCAACCAAAGCACCGAGCAGCAAACAACTAATGATCCTTAAGAGTCTGCAACAAAATCCTCAAGTGGGTAGCATGATCCTCCTTGCTCTAAGAGTATATGAGAATATCATCTATAAAAACAAGGACGAACATATCTAAATACTACTTAAACACCATGTTCATCAAATTCATAAAAGTTGCAAGAGATTCATTAGTCCAAAAGACATAACTACAAACTCATAGTGACTATACCGAGTCTTGAAGGTTGTCTTTAGAATGTTACTCTCCCTAACTTTGAGCTGGTGATAGCCAGATCTAAGGTCTATCTTTAAGAAGCACTTAGCATCCTGAAGCCGGTCGAACAAGTCATCAATCCTGAGGAGGGGATACTTATTCTTGATTATGACCTTGTTCAACTGACGATAGTCAATGCACATTCTAAGAGAATCATCTTCTTCTGAATAAAGAGAAATGGAGCACCCCGCTGGGACTTACTAGGCCTGATGAAACCCTTATCTAGGATATCTTTCAAATATTTTTTTAACTCTTTTAGCTCGGCAGGAGTCATTCTATAGAGAGGAATAGATACGGTTTGTATATTAGGGATAAGGTCAATACCAAAGTCAATCTTTCTCTTGGGAGGGACTCCTGGTAGATCATCTGAAACGCCTCTCGATACTCACATACAATAGGAACTGACTAGAGAGTCAGGGTTTCAGATGTAGAATCCTTAACCCAAACTAGATGGTATACACAACCCTTAAAGATCATCTTTCTAGCCTTAAGGTAGGAGACAAAGCGACCTATAGGCACAGCTGAACTATCTTTCCACTCTAGGACTGGCTCACCTGGGAATCAAAGCTCTATTGACCAAGTTCTACAATTAACTAAAGAATTGCAAGAATACAACCAATCTGTATCAAAGAAAACATCAAAATTGGTCATATTTAACTCCACTAAATTAGTTGAGGTGACTTTCTAAAGAATTGTGACAAGGCAATTTCTATATACCCATCGAGCTATAGTTGACTCACCGATAGAGTAGAGACTGAGAAAGGTTTTGAAAGAATTTCAAGGCTGACACCAAAACTAATAGCAACATAGGGAGTCATGAAAGATAATATGGCTCTTGGATCTAGCAATGCATAAATATCAAGATGGAAGATTTGTAACATATCCATGACCACATTGGTGAGCTTTCCTACTTTTGGCGGGATTATAGTGTAGAGAATCTGTTCTAGCGCTGCCCGCCACCTGCACTAGAAGATGCGCCCTGCTGAGATAAGTGAGATGCTGGAGCTCCTGAAGTGGTGGCTGAGGCACGACCTTTACCGTCGCCCTCTCTAGTTGAAGGACAATCCCTGTGCATGTGCCTGGGCTTCCCACACTCGAAGTAAACATCTGAGCCAACCAAGAACTCTCCTGGGTGATTCTTACCATATTTCCTGTAAGATGGAAAAGAACGCTTCCTTGATATGCTCCCATGACCCCTAGAGCCTGATGCTCTACCTCTCTGATCATCCTTGGGCCTGGATGGAACACTAGCTGACGATGAAGCTAGGGTTGATGACCTCTAATGGGACTGAGGGCAGTCTCCACTACTAGATCTTTGCTGAGAATACCGAAGCTCCCTGTCCTAGCCCTCTTGGCCTCTCTCTCTCTCTCCCCTTCATTTGCTCCTCCTCTATCTGTTGAGCATATATCATCAATCGAGAGATGTCCATGTCACTGATAAGCATTGGGATCCTGCACTCTTTGACCAGCAAATCTGCAACCCCTGATACAAACTTGCTCATACGAGCCCTCGGCTCGGCAACCATCTCCGGAGTGTACTTGGACAACTGAGTGAACTGCAACGCATACTCTTGATTGTTCATGTCATTCTCCTTCAAATTGATGAATTCCTTTGCCTTTGCTTCCTTCAACTCTTGAGGAAAGAACCTGTCCAAGAACGTCATAACGAACTCATACCAACAAATAGGAGCTACACCTACTCCACAACCCTCCTTCTATTGTCGGAACCAGATATGAGCTAAGCCCTTTAGCTGATAAAAGGTCAAATCTGCACTCTCCTCTCCTGAAACACCCATAATCTGGGTAATCTTCTGGATCGCTTCTATAAACTCCTATGGATCCTCGTCCACCTTAGAATCGTGAAACTCTGGCAGGTTCATCTTGGTGAAGTGTCACACCCTAGCCGCTGCCACATTCCCATTAATGTCCATATGAGCCATAGCCTGCTGGTTAAATTGGGTTATCATAGCCTGCGGCAACATCTGAAAGGCTACCCTAAACTCAGCATGAGTCACCTGCTCATGCAAAGGATCAACTGGAGCCGGTGGAGCTAGCTGATGCCCATCTCCATTGCCATTACCATGGTCATTGTCGTTTTCATTTCTTCTTCCCTGACTCGGCGAGGAGACATGTTTCTGCAAATGCATATAACATGAGTTAGATGAATAGAGAGAGTTGAACTTCATCATACGACATAGATCATGAAAGAAGGAAAATTTTCTAAAATGTCTAGTAGCCTCTTCCTCATAAGTGTGGCGCGCTTCACACCCATGAACAAGACTCTACCTAACACAGCTTTCAGATATCGTAGACATACCTAAACCTGAGGCTCCGATACCAAGTTTTTCATGACACGAGCATGCACCCCGGACTGTGATATAGGACCTAGAACCACGAATGACTCCAAGCTAACCCATGGCACATACATAGCATATTCTTGAGCATAAACTACGCGGAAAGGAATCACGAGTATAACATAAATAGAAGCTGAATATCATAAAGCATAAGCATAGTCAACAAGTCAACAACGTTGAACCATCTGTACATAGTTGTCTGAAAAGCATCTAGTCATAGACGAGTTGATGGGACGACACCCCCAACTAGACCAATATCTGAAAACTGAAAGTCATAAATGAAAGAAACATATGACAAAACTAATCTCCTTGGATCATGAGGACTCACCAAAACTAAATTGGACTAATTCGAAATGGGAGCAAAGCTAACGTCTGGGATGAGACTGGTCACCAGAACCTATATCATGAGACGATATAACATAGAAGTATACAGTCAGTACTTTGCATGTACTGAGTATGTAGGTTTAGTAAAAATATGATTGTAAAGAGATAGTTTGAAATCATAAGTATAAAGTAAGCTAAGACATGAGAGTAATGACAACATGGTAAAATCATGATCATGAGATAGTCATAAACATGAGTTATACATCATAAGCTGAAGCACAATGACCCAATATTTTGAAAGTAAAAGCATATGGTTTAACATGTTTGAAAACATAAGTAAAAGCTCATAATCTAATCAATGGGTCAATCATACTATAAAACATGATATCATAAATCCTGTACATGAATAACTTAAAATATGAGGAACGGTTAGAGGCTTTATCATAAATGACTTCATCATGAATGAGCACATGATTCCCCAACTATCTCTCTCAAGTGGGTAGAGCCAACCTATGCCTTGCCAAGGCAAAGAATGCTAAAGGAGTGATATCACTCGTGAGCCCTATAAGACTGGGGGGGAAACACTCTATGGCAGGCCCCAAACATTAATATACATACCTATGGTGGCACGTAGTTCTGAGACTTGGGTGTATTGAATCTTGGCCTACTCGGTGCTAGATACTACTTCCAAAATATGCATATTGCTTATAGTCATAGTCATGAAATATAATTTATTTTGCATGGATTAGTTAGAACATGAAAATCATAATCATACTTGATATACGTAAACTAACCATGAAAACAATGCCGCTGAGTCGGCTATGATACATAAGCTTGATATTCATGAAATTCATGCTACTTGAATAAATCGTCATAACTTGAAATTGTAGGTTCATAAGATCATATATAATTGAATAAAACTATCATAAACCTGAAAACATGGATTGATGAGAGATCTTAGTAGAAGACATGTAATCATAATCATAAATGATGAATTGAATCATAAGAGACTTGAATTCATAAGAGACATAAGAGGTTTCATGAGAATTGGGTGTAACCCTAGAATTTCATAAGATCATGCTTTGATACTTGAATTCATGAGATTGGGCATGAGATTGGAAGAAATCTCCCATTCATTGTCCCGATCCGAGCTGGGACCCCTAATCGAGACACATAACCTAGAACCACGAATGGATCCTAGCTAACCCATGGTACATACATAGCACTTAAAAGCATAATCAAGAAGAAAACAACATGAATATGAATAAGCGGAAGACTAAATATCATAAAGTGTATATCAAATGATAACGTTAAAACACTGAATCTCAAAGCTGAACATACTAGTCTTTGTTTGAAAACCCTCTACTATCTAATGAGATACTGGGACAAGCACCCAGCTAACTTCAAGTCTAAAACTAAACTAACATATAAAATTTAAACTGATAAATGTCCTCGGATGATGAGGACTCACCCAAACCCGGGGCTAAAATGGTCTGATAATGGAGCAAGCTATTGGCGAGACTGAGCTGGATCACCCGAACCTATATTATGAGATGATATAGCATAGAGTATGCGGTCAGTACTTGAAATGTACTGAGTATGTAAGGTAAGTAAAACACGCTTAGTAAAATGTTAGTTGATATTATGCATATAAAATCAAGCGAATCATGAATGTAAGGACTGCATGCTAAAAGTCATACATCTGAGATATACATAATCATAAGCTATTATCATAACTAATCATAGTGACCCAAGCTTTTAAAATATAAATCATATGAATTGTCATATCTAAAATCATAAGTAAAAAGTCATAAATTGATCATTAGGTCATATCTATTGTAAACATAAAATATCATGAGTCATAAACATAAGTAACTAAAATCATGAGGAACAATTGGAGACTATTCATAACCGATAACCATTATGTATGAGCGAATAATGATCCCACGTCTTGCCCACGTGGAGGAGCCATCCTAAGCCTTGCCAGGGCAAAGGATGAATAAGGTGTGATATTACAATGTGCCTCGGGAGGGAAAAACACTCTCTTGGGAGGTCCCAAATATATATATATATATATATTCGTAGTTTATGAGACCTGAGAATCTCAAAACCCTAAGCCTACTCAGTGCTAGACACTACTCCCAAAACATGCATAGTGTTCATATAATCATATTCTCAAAACATAGCTTGAATCTAAACATTGGAGAATATGAACATCGGGAGTCTTGACTCCATATTATATCATAAGTTTCATTGGGAGTCTTGACTCCAACTCATATCATAAATTGATCTTATTAGCCTAGGCTAAATCATAATAAACATAGTTAACTTGTATGGGCTTTCCCAAATCATAAAATCATGCATACTTGAAATAGACTTCATAAGTCAAAATCATGGAATCATAAGTTGAGAGTTCATAAACATTCATGCATACAAGATATTTCATCATGCTTGGAATCATGGATCATAAGCTTGAATTTTAATAAAACTTGCATAATAGGGCATAATTTCTAATAACCTGAAATCATGAATTTATAATAAAATTAAGTGTAAAATATGCCCATTAGACTTAAAATTTACATTAGAATATGAGGGGATTAGACCCATAAATATAGCATATATAGTTTCATAGAATTGGGTTGAAACCCTAAGGACCAATACACTTGATTAGAAACTTGAATTCATGAATTAGAGAAGAAGTTTGGGCATGAGGGTGGAAGAAATCTCTCATTCATATCCCTACATACCTAGGTAAACTGATTTCTAAACTAGTCTTGAAAGCCCAATAGAATTGAGGAAGAAATTGAGGAGAATTTTAGTTTGATCTTGGAAGAGAAATTCAATACAATGCATGCATGGGAGCCTAATGACTTAGACTAGGATAAATCTTCTTAAAAACACTCCTTTAAGGGCTTAAAATGACGTCATTAAAGAATTAGGAGCTTGAAAAATTACAAAACTATCCCCAGAAAATCTCATGAGAAACCTAACTACCAGCTATATCGACCCATCCAAAGAGTCATTGTAGGACATGACGGCTTATTAGACCATACTTTATTTCCTAGGTATCTCGGGTACTCTTCTGGTTCTCCATACAACGATCAAACACGACTAGTCATTATATGAAATGATGACTCGTCACTCCTTTTGTTGTCACCACTGCATCTCACCTGCCTTTCTTTCAAACTCCAGACAAAGGATTCTTACAATGGGTCGTTACTAGCGCCAATGGGTCATTTCTCCCTTCCGTTGCCACTGGAATAGATTCGAACCCTTTCTGAACTCCATTCAACAACCACTTAGGATGACTCATTGGATTACCTAATGAATCATTGCTAGAATCATTGTTTCTGGGGGGGATCTTGATTGGATTCTTACAACGAATCACACAACAAGTCGTTGTTTCCCACAACGACTCGTTCCTTGAGTCGTTCTATGACTCTGGTGTAATTTTTCTTATTTTCTATAATTCACTCAAGTCTTATGTTAGAGACTTTTGGGGTGTTACACTCATGACCCTTTACCTGGGTTAGATGATTCCTTAACTTGTCTTGAAGACCCAAGAGAAATTGGACAGATGGAGATGATGAACCGTACTCTTGCCTTGAGAGAGAAATCTTAACTTACGGTGTTTTTAAGAGAGTGAGGGTTTAGTCTTAGTTTAACCCTTTAATCAAACCTTTAGAAACCTAAAATGATATCACTTAGGAGTTAAACGCATAGGATTTTACCAAAATATCCTCGAACTGTCGAAATTAAACTTGAAACTAGCAGAACCAACGACCAAACAGACAGGTTGTTGGTCCAAAAAATAGACATTGGGTTCCATTCGTTGGTTCCCACTATACTCCGAGTCCTCCTCTGAACCTGTTCCAACAATTAAAAATAACGATCGGTAAAATCAAACAATGACTCATACAATTCACTCATCAGTTCTAGGCAGTTTTTGATATTTTTCAGAAGTTTAGTGCCATAGGGCACAACCAATAGTTTATTGGTTCATAGGAAGAACCGTCTTGATACTCGTGGTATGGCCTGGTGACATTTTCCTGCTGGTTTTTCGATGATAGTCTCGAACCTGATCTTAGAAACATTTTGGGGCATTAAAGCAATACCTCTAAAGTAATCATTTTACGCAAGATTTTTTAATTGATTCCCAAACATGAATGCAATAAATTATTTGACTAAAGAAAATAATAAGAAGTTGAATTTTTGAATTTTTTTGCATATCAATAGCAATTACATTGAATTTGAGAAGATCCTCAGTTATCTAACTTTATTCTACATACATTTTGTTCTTGCTAACTAATCTTGTCAAAAAAGAACACATTTAAAATTATTCTTAACAAGAAGTGACATCGAGACTAAATTCTTCTACATTTCAGGAATACGAAAAACATATTTTAAAGTTGTAAACTTTTTCAGATGTCATATTTAAAGTATTCTTATCAATTCCATCAATTTTTTGTTACAGTAACATAAGAAACATCTTTGTTCACATTAACATAACGGGTGACACCAAAATCTATCCACCATTCCCTTGAATTTTCAACCAACTTGCAGTCAGAAAATATGACATAAAAGTTGTCCATTTCTTCATTCATTTCTATCATATTCGCTTGACCCGTCTTCTTATCTTTTCCTGGAAATTGAATTTGTTTTTACTTGGAAATTTTTTTGGTCCAAAAAAATTCTTTCTTTTCTTTGAATTTGTTGAGTAGTTTCAACAATATTTGCTCTCATAATTGTTGACTTTTTATTAGCCTTCTTTTTAGAAGATATGTTTTTCTGTTCAATCTTTAGATGAACGATAAGGTCTTCCAGCATCATCTCTTTGCGTTTGTATTTCAAGTAATTGTTGAAGTCCCTCCATAAAGGAGGTGACTATTCAATAAATACTTCTACTTGAAATGCCTCATTAATAACCATTCATTTAATAAACTGGTAATATAATTAATACTTTAGTAAAGATATTGATTCGGATTATACCTTCAGCAAGGAGATCATGAATGATGACTTGCAATTCTTGGACTGGGACAAGACATTTTTGCTGCTAATCATTTTAAACTCCAAAAAATTGGTTGCTATAAATACCTTTTGCCCGACATCTTCAATATTATGTTTCTTTTCAAGAGCGTTCCACAACTCTTTATAAGATTTACAAATATTATAGATGTTATACAAGTCATGTTCTAAACTATTAAGAATGTAATTCTTACACAGAAAATCAGAATGTTTTCCAACCTCCGTCACTATAAAAGACTCATTGTCAGGAGTTTTCTATGAAAAGACCTGGACATACTCAGTAATAAATTTTGCAGTCTAAGAGTAGTCAAATAAAAGAACATCTTCTGCTGTAGGCATTTAAAGTCTATGCTAGAAAATTATTTGGGCTTTTCTTCCCATGCTGTTGCCGGTGCAGGCGTTGCATGACTTGACAAGCCTACAGGTGTTGCAATAGAACCAGTACTATTCATAGTTGATTCTCTCATTTTTGTTAATTAAAAAATTTACAAAAAGAATTAATAAATCGATGAAGTTCTTATATCTTCAAATTGAATACGAATAAGCAGGTGTACTCGGTGAAAATTGTATATCTTCAAACCGAATATAAATAACCAGACATATTCAATGAAATTTTATATCTCAAAGTGAGTACAATAACGGAGTAAAAATTTGAAAATTTTAATCTCCACGCGAAGAGAATACAGAAAAATAATAATATATTTTTAAATTTCTTAAGCTTGTTACTTCCCTATATTCGAAAATGGAAAATAGATGAGGAAGAAAAACTTTTTTCGATCCCATAATTTGCTTGTGAGTCCTAAAGAATTTGTAGTCACCCCACCATTACTCAAGGTTTACAGATAATTTCTCCCGGGATAAAAATAAATTCCATTCTGTAAAAGATATTTAAATTTACAGAACTTTGCGAACTGAAATGGTGGAGCAAGTCACACACTGTACAGTTATATTTTGCTTTTAAGAAATGCAAAATTCAGCTTGGGGGGGGGGAGAAGGGAAAGAGTTTTTCAAGTATTTTTTTCATGTACAAAAATTAAGACAAAGCATTAAATTTATAGTTAGTGGTTTGGGTCTCAGCAGGTGCAGACATGTCTATTTATAAAGGCAGTGTTTGTTCGACAATTAAATCATTTGATCAAATTCAAATTCAAATCCAAATTCAAAGTTGAAGCCAAGTGATGACGACATCGCGAGGGGAGACTCTCTTCTTATCTCTTTATGAGCTCGAAGATATGATTCTATATATAAGCACAAGAGTTCTTCTCTTCCTATCCAATGAGGGAAAAATTCACTTTGTTCAAATTTTATATCCCTGAATTTTCCAATTCATACCTTTTAACTAAACAATCCAACATCTATCTCATTCAAATATCAACAGGAAGTGTTCCAAATATCTAGCAACTAACATAAATAAAATCACCCATATTGATTTTACACTTTACCTTTTGTGATAATGCATGCTCCAATACCCAGGGATATAAAGAGATAATGGAGCCACAAAGATGGTGATATTTCAAATGGGATATATCACAAATAGATTACACCATCGGTAATAAAATGCCATTGATTAAATAGTGTAGGACTTAATACCAATGAGTTAGGGTTTTGTCACGCCCCGCCTTGGGAGGCATGACTGGCACCTAGTGCCCTACTAGGACCTGGACTGCTGGACTAGCTGAGCCTAAGCACTTCTGATGCCAGGATGGTTCTAATTATGGATTCAAGAAAACGACGGGCTATATAACGGCTGTAAATACAACCTCCGGCCGACTAAGCCTATAGCCACCTGTAATAAAACAACAGCTACCCAAAACAATTGAACCAATAGGGAACCTATGCGGGCCTACAAGGCCACCATGCTGTCTAGTTATTTCTGAATCAAGAAAACAAGTGCTAAACTGTTACATGACCGACAAGGTCACCACTACCAACTGAATAAGGTCCCACACAGCCATCATGAACAACCAAAACATACACACGGCCTCACACGACCGTCACAGCTAACCATACAGAATATACAATCTGCAAGTCACTAAGAATACTGATAAGATGGTCGGGACAGGGCCCCGGCCTACCCATACTGTACAACAAAAGAAAAGGAATAAACCTCTAGCTGTCTAGCTCCGGATGACAGGAGCTGATGACTCTGTGTGCTGGCTGGAATTACGAGGGATTGGCTCCTCGTCTATGAGTACCTGCAGGCAAGTAATGCAGCGCCCCAAAACGAGCGTCAGTACCACTGGTACTGAGTATGCAAAACAAACTAAATGTAACTGAAGATAAAAAGTAAACTGGTAGTTACTGAAATGACAGAGGATAGCTAAAACTGTCTGGAATAGTGGAATCTGTACCGAGCTTAACTGTATTGGAAAGAAGATAAGAATCATACCTGTCGATGTGGCGTCCTGCTATTTATCAACTTAATAAGTAACATATATATATATATAGCATACAAGAACCTATACCAACCCCCATAAGGCGGAAGGTGCCAATCAACACGCAATCTATATACCCCTACCCGGGCCAAACCATCCAAAAATAAATTCACTCCACTCACCTAATAACTACGAGCATCCCGTCGGCCCCCTGGCAGCTTGGGCTCTCTGTGCCCCTGACTATAACTGTATCTGAGTTCGAAGGACTCCTATAACTGTAATCTGAGATCTGTACCTGTAATCTGTAATCTATGCCATGGGCGCAAGCGCTCGACAGGGTATGCTATAATGCTGATCAGCTTGCTATGGGGAATGCTCATCCCATCTTCGTCCTACTGCGGACGGCATGTCACTCCTTGGAGTGACGTATCCTCACCCTCTAGTGGGCGAGTCGACACAACTATTAACCCTGGGGCGGCAAGGAAGCTCTAAGGGTGCCCACATATCACAAACAAATCCCAACAAGCAACAGTAATCACATATAACATGTATATTAAATCTGAAAATGCTATCCATGTTCTGATATTCTATTTTAAATCTCTTGTTGCATTAAACTGAATCTAATACTGAGTTAAACTGAGTCTGAGATTGATATCTTCTTGCTTGGTACAAATTTACTGACTTTTATTCTAAATATGGCGCAATAATACAAACATACTTAATACTCGGCTTCTGGAACTTCCTTCTGGAATTTATTCTATTTTACTATACTAGAATTACTAACTTGCCGAAGAAACTAGCTTTACATACCTCAATTGTCAGCTTTCCGGCTAACTGGCGTAACTCGGCCAATATTCAGTTGTTTCTTCCAACTATATTCACATTCATAGCAATTAGAACTAAATTCATCAATATTCCAAAAGAAAATGCTACTTTGAATATATATATATAGCCCAAACTTTAACTTATCAAAAAACAGCCGAAAACTCGCCATTTCTCGGAAGTCCAGAAGGGAGAAATACTCACTTTAGGGCTAGGAGCATATTGACATTAATTTGGAGCAATTCCACTTACCTCAGCTCGGTAGGACGACGGTTCACCGGCCGAATTTCACGAAACTAACTCCGCAGGAATGCTCCCGGAAGCTTAATACTTCACTACCCAAGATTAATTCGAGTTTGGACCGCGTTTAATACCGTAAACGGAAGGAAAGTTCAATAGAACCCTCGTGCCCTCTATTTCTGATTACTCTCTGGAAATTACAAGGTAAAATGATATAAAACCAAAGTGGAGGGGTTTATATACTTGAGCCTGGACAGCCCCTCCGTGGCACGTTGTCCATCGCGGAGGGACAGCCTCCGTGGCACATTGCTATCGCGGAGGGGGTCTGCCTGGCCTCCTCTTGCGACGGTTCGATGCGGCGCTTGTCCGGTCTTCCCCCAGGCCTTTTTCTAGCATGTATGGCATTCTAAAACTCTTAACCAACATGCGAGTAGGCCAATTAAAAGTCAAGAAATTACGGGGTGTAACATCCTCCCCCCGTTAAGAACATTCGTCCTCGAATGTAAACTTCTATTTGCAAGAATTTCAACTTACTTGACTTATTTTAGAAAACTTTCGACAGAGTTTCCCCTGTAATATGGACAATCTCAAAAATCCTGAAACACAGAAAAGTCCAATACAGGTACTCCACACAACACTAGTATTCATCACAAAAGCCAACTATTTCATTTATTCACATAATATACGGCAATTCATAAAACAACAATACTAACGTACCTCTAGCTGATTAAGTATGGAACAGTTGAGGATATCTGACTTTCATATCTTCCTCTGCTTCCCAAGTCATCTCCTCTCGGTTCCTGTTACGCCATAATACTTTGACAGAAGAAATATCTTTAGTTCTCAACCTGCGAATCTGCCTATATAGTATGGCTATTGGAACCTCTTCATAAGCCAGCTCTTCCGTAACCTGGACATCCTGAATTGGGACAACCCTAGAGGGGTCTCCTATATACTTCCTCAGCATGGACACGTGGAAAACTGGATGGACGGACTCTAATTCTGGAGGCAAGTTCAACTCGTATGCCACTTGGCCTATTCTTCGACGAATCTGATAAGGCCCAACAAATCTCGGGCTGAGCTTACCTTTCTTGCCGAATCTCATCACCCCTTTCATTGGAGAAACTTTCAAAAACACCCAGTCATTCACATTAAATTCCAAGTTTCTACACCGGACATCAGCATACAATTTCTGGCGGCTCTGAGCAGTCAATAGGCGTTCTCTGATAAGCTTTACCTTTTCCTCTGACTGATGAACAATATCCAGTCCAATCACCGCTGACTCTCCTACTTCAAACCAGCCAACTGGCGATCTGCATTTTCGCCCATACAAAGCCTCGTAGGACGCCATTTGGATAGCTGAGTGATAACTATTGTTATAAGAAAACTCAATAAGTGGTAGGTGCTCATCCCAGCTACCTCCAAAGTCCAACAGACACGCTAGTAACATATCCTCGAGCGTATGAATAGTGCGTTCTGCCTGCCCATCTGTTTGAGGGTGGAACACTGTGCTCAGATTAATCTGTGTTCCCAGGCCTCTCTGAAATGATTGCTAAAATTTAGCTGTAAATTGCGCCCCTCTGTCAGAGATAATGGACACTAGAACACCGTGCAGTCTGACTATTTCTCTGATTTACAACTCAGCATAATCTTCGGTGGAGAAAGTAGCACTTACTGGCAGAAAATGAGCTGATTTTGTCAGTCCGTCAACAATTACCCAAATCGAGTCATTTCTATGTTTGGTACGGGGTAATCCTGCTACAAAATCCATATTTACTGCTTCAAACTTCCAAAGAGGCATAGCTATGTCTTGAGTCAATCCATCTGGTTTCTGGTGTTCCGCTTTTACTTGCTGGCAGTTAGGACACTGGGCTATGAATTCTGCTATTTCCCTCTTCATACCTGGCCACCAGTAGATTTCTTTAATTTCGTGGTACATTTTCGTCGCGCCTGGGTGAAGAAAATAGCGGGCGTAATGTACCTCACTCATAATCTACTGGCGAAGCCCTGAAATATCTGGAACATAAAGGCGACCTTTACATCGCAACACTTCATCCTCAGTTACCTGAAAATCCAGTGTTTTTCCTTGCTGAACTATGTCTTTAAGCTGAACTAGGTCAGAATCTTCATACTGCCATTCCTTTACTTCCACCACTAACGACGACACTGTGGTATTCTGAATTACCGCTCTGTTGTCCTCTGTTTCTGCTACACGAACGGCTAAACTGGCTAACTGGTGTATTTCTCTAGCCAACGCCCGCTGCTCGGGCTGCAAGTACGCCAAACTCCCCATAGATTTGCGGCTGAGGGCATTTGCTACTATGTTGGCTCTTCCTGGGTGATACAAAATATTTACATCATAATCTTTCAGCAATTCCAACCAGCGATGCTGCTGCAAATTCAATTCTCTCTGAGTGAAGATATACTGTAGGCTCTTATGATCAGTGAAAATATCCACATGAACTCCATACAAGTAATGTCTCCATATCTTTAGAGCGTGGATCACTGCGGCTAGTTTCAGGTCATGGGTAGGGTAATTCCTTTCGTGTTTCCTTATCTGTCTGGAACCATAAGCAATTACTTTACCATGCTGCATCAACACACATCCTAACCCAATACTCGAAGCTTCACAATAAACTGCATAACCCTCTGTACCTTCTGACGATGCTAACACTGGGGCGGAGGTCAATCTATCTTTTAATTCCTGGAAACTCTTCTCACATGCCTCTGTCCACTGAAATTTTACTGCTTTTTGCGTCAGCTTAGTCAGAGGTGCCGCTATGGTGGAGAATCCCTCAACAAATCTTCTGTAGTACCCTGCTAATCCCAGAAAACTACATACTTCAGTCGGAGTGGTAGGTCTGGGCCACATTTTTACTGCTTTTATTTTCTGTGTGTCTATCTGTATACCAGCATCCGACACGATATTCCCCAAGAAAGTTACTGAGTTCAGCCAAAATTCACACTTAGAGAACTTGGAATACAGTTGATGGTCCCTAAGAATCTGGAGCACTGTCTGCAAATGGTCCTGGTGGTCTGCCTCTGAGCGAGAATACACCAAAATATCGTCAATAAACACTATCACGAATAGGTCCAGGTATGGTCAGAAGATGCTGTTCATCAGGTCCATGAATACTGCAGGAGCATTCGTCAGCCCAAAGGACATGACTAGGAATTCAAAATGGCCGTATCTGGTCGTGAAGGCAGTCTTTGGAATGTCCCTTTCAAGAACTCGAACCTGATGGTATCCGGACCATAAGTCAATCTTGGAGAAATATCTGGCCCCCTGTAACTGGTCAAACAAATCATCTATTCTGGGAAGCGGATACTTATTCTTGACCATAACCTTGTTCAGCTGCCGGTAATCTATACACATGCGGAGTGAGCTGTCCTTCTTTCTCATAAATAGAACTAGCACACCCTAAGGTGAAGTACTCGACCTGATAAAACCCTTGTCTAACAGATCTTTCAGCTGCTCCTTTAATTCTCTGAGTTCAGCAGGAGCCATATGATACGGAGGAATTGATATGGGTTGAGTGCCTGGTAGCAAATCAATTGCAAAATCTACTTCTATTTCTAGGGGAATACTAGGTAGCTCATCTAGAAATACGTCAAGGAATTCATTAACCACTGGAACAGACTGGAGAGTCGGAGGCTCTACCCGAACATCTTGGACTCTGACTATGTGGTAAATGCATCCCTTAGTTATCAACTTCCTCGCCTGAAGGTAGGAAATAAACCTACCTTTTTGCATAGTTGTACTGCCCTTCCACTCTCGTACTGCCTCCCCTGGAAAGTGGAATCGGACCGTCTTGTTCCAACATTCTACATTGGCATAGCACGGCACTAACCAATCCATACCCATAATGGCATCGAAATCAATCATTTCTAATTCTACCAGATCTACTGTAGTTTGACGATCAGCAACCTCTACTGTACACCCTCGATAAACCCTTCTGGCCATAATGGAGTCCCCGACAGGTGTAGATACTAAAAAGGGTTGCTGAAGCAACTCTGGTACAACACTGAACTTTCGAGCCATTAATGGGGTAACGTAGGACAACGTCGATCCTGGATCAATCAATACATAAGCAGGGTGTTTATGCAAATAGTAATCATACCTGTTACCACATCTGGAGACGCCTCTGAGTCCTGCCTCCTTGGTAATGCATAGGTACGGCTTGGGCCCGTACCTGAACTAGAGGCCCCTGATCTACCTAGGCCTCTACCTGCTGGACCTGAGGGCCTACGCCCTGCCGAGGCTGCTAGAGCTCGCGGCCCTGCTGATGCCCTATCCTGACTATCTCAGCTACCCTAACCCCTGGCTGGACAATCTCTCATCACATGACCCTCCTGCCCGCATATATAACACCTTGTGGAGCCATATCTGCAAGCTCCAGTGTGGGATCGACTGCAAATAGGGCAAGGTGGGGGTGTGTACCTGCTCTGCTCTGCCCTCCTCTGCTGAGGTGAATCTACCATTCGAAAACTGCCGCCGGACTCTGGCGGTCCTCTACGACTGAATCTACTCCTCTGCTGATGTGATGGAGGTGGGGGTCTAGGTGGCCTATCTGACAGCCGTGGCCTAGGTCCTCTCTGAATCTACCTCTGTATTTCATTTGATCTATCCTTGCGATGCTGCTCCTTATTTATTCGTCTGCTATCCTGTTGCCGCTATCTAAGGCCCTCAATAGTCTGGGCAAAGGCCTGCACCCGAGAAATGTCCATATCTTCCCGCAGTGTAGCTTTCATGCACGCCTCTATGTACTCTGGGTTCAGACCCATAATAAACTGGTGGACTCTAGATGGCATGGAGTCCACAAAAGCTGGAGCATAGCGGGCCAAGGAAAATCGAACTGTAGGGCGTATTCCCGTACACTCCTTGCCCTGCTCCAAATGTAAAAACTGATCCATCCAGGCCTGTCGGATTTCCTGTGGTAGATAACGGTCCAGGAAGGCCTCTAAAAAGCTGGACCAGGTCGGAGGGGCAACATCTCTCCCTCGGGACCTTTCCCAACTTTCATACCACAACACAGCAATATCCCGCAGTCAGAATACCACTAACTCAACTAATTCTGTAGATGTCACATGCATGACCCGAAAGATTCTATGCATCTGATCCAGAAAGTCTTGGGGGGGCTCTTCCTGATCTGACCCTGTGAACTGCGGGGGACCTAGTGCCAAGAATTCTTGGACCCTCGAACTGCCAGGCCCACCTGATGACTCACTATTATGGGTGGCACTGACTGGCGCTGAGTAGTCATCATTTGTGCCAACATAACTACTGCACTTCGAATTTCCTGGTCGGATGGTGTAGGTACAGGAACTGTCGGAGGCGGTGTCGTTCCGAGTGGCACCTGGTGAGGTGGGGACTGCTGAGAAGGTCGAGATGACACCTCTGTATCGTCCTCAGATCGGGCTGATTCTAAACGAGGCTGAGGCATCCTGTTGGTGCCTTCTCCTGCTGCGGTATCCAGTCTTCTACCTGTGGCAAGGTGTCGCTGGTCTGCCATTTTATCTGTAAACAAAGAGTATGATAAGTTTTAGGGACTCAACCCTATACTGTACTGCTCTATGGCACGACTGAATATGAAGAAAGAGTAACCATCCTATTATGCCTTACAACCTCCTGCCTATGGTATGTGGTGCACAACACATCCATAGACAAGACTCTACTTAGCACGGCTTGCAGACTCCCTGGGACATGACCTCCTTTGATACCAAGTTTGTCACGCTCCACCTTGGGAGGCATGACCAGAACCTAGTGCCCTAATAGGACCTGGATTGCTGGACTAGTTGAGCCTAAGAACTTCTGGTGCCAGGCTGGTTCTAATTCTAGATTCAAGAAAACGACGGGCTATATAACGGCTGTAAATACAGCCTCTGGCAGAGTAGGCCTATAGCCACCTGTAAGAAAACAACAGCTACCCAAAACAACTGAATCAATAGGGAACCTATGCGGGCCGACAAGGCCACCATGCTATCTAGTTATTTCTGAATCAAGAAAACAAGTGCTAAACTGCTACGTGACCGACAAGGTCACCACTACCAACTGAATAAGGCCCCACACGGTCATCATGAACAACAAAAACATACACACGGCCTCACACGACCATCACAGCTAACCATAGGGAATATACAATCTGCAAACCTCTAAAAATACTGATAAGATAGTCGGGATAGGGCCCCAGCCTACCCATACTATACAACAAAAGAAAAGGAATAAACCTCTAACTGTCTAGCTCTGGATGACAGGAGCTGATGACTCTGTGTGCTGGCCGGAATTATGAGGGATCGGCTCCTCGTCTATGAGTACCTGCAGGCAAGTAATGCAGCGCCCCAAAACGGGCGTCAGTACCACTGGTACCGAGTATGCAAAGCAAACTTAACATAACTGAAGATAAACAGTAAACAGGTAGTTACTGAAATGATAGAGGATAGCTAAAACTGTCTGGAATAGCAGAATATGTACCGAGCTTAATTGTACTAGAAAGAAGATAAGAATCATACATGTCGATGCGGCGTCCTGCTATTTATCAACTTAATAAGTACTATATATATATATATAGCATACAAGAACATATACCAACCCCCATAAGTCGGAAGGTGCCAATCAACACGCAATCTATATACCCCTACCCGGGCCAAATCATCTAAAAATAAATTCACTCCACTCACCTAATAACTACGAGCATCCCGCCGGCCCCCTGGGTATGCATCTTGGGCTCTATGGGCTCCTGACTATAACTATATCTGAGTCCGGAGGACTCCTGTAACTGTAATCTAAGATCTGTATATGTAATCTGTAATCTGTGCCCTGGGCGCAAGTGCTCGATAGGATATGCTATAATGCTGATTGATCTTGGGCAAATTTATATGCCCAAGTGATACTCAAATGTGGAATTTTAGCCTTATTTATCTATCAATGTGTATACATTCTCATGTAATTGATAATAAAATGTGAATTTATACTAACCAACATGATTAGCATTGTTTTGCAGGTAAAATGTAATTTTGGGAAGCTTAAATGCATGTTGGAAGATATCGGGGTTGGACTCAGACGTGAGCAAGGGACAAGGCAGTGGAAAGCATAACAAAAAAGGGGCTCCGCGATGGAGCCGTGTCACGCTGCCATCGCGGAGGCCTTCTACCTGGATAGGGAATTTTCACCCAATTTCCAGAGAGGGTCCGCGATGGGTTCGTGGCACGGTGGCATGGCTCCGCGTTGCACGCCGTGCCACGTTGGGCCTTATTTCCTGGACCCCCAGTTCCAGTGAAGGTCCGCGTCGGTAGCGTGTCACGGAGTCAGTGCTCCGCGATGCACTCCGTGACACGTTGCTTGTTATTCCGGGAAAAATTCTCACTAGTATAAATAGAACACTTAGGTTCATTTTTCAATATTCTGACTTGGTGGAGCAAGAACGTGGGTTACAGGCAGTTGAGGGGACGAAATTATCAGGGTTTTTCTCTTTTTCCTCCTTGTATTCAATTGCTTATATGTTTAACACTCATTTAATGATGTTTAATCGACAAATGAGTGGCTAATTCATCTTCTTGCTGAGGTTATGAACACTTGTAATGAAATGTGATCATTGATTCTTTGGTTTTTCATCTTTTCTTCCATGGTTGTTCTATTAATTCTTGTTCTTACTGCATTAATGTGTGGCCTACGTTAATGTACATCTAAAAAGTCCGGTTTCACTCGAGAGAGCAAGAAATTGGAAAGTTGTGAATTAATAGGATATGATCTTTTCTTAGTTTGGGAAAATTGAGAATTGATTTACTTTTAGGATAGAAATATACTTGAAAGTCGTATTAGTCAATTTAGGAACCGGGTTTGTACAGCTAGAACATGAATTGCATTTAATCACAGAAATGTAGGTGGATGGTTCATGATTCTTAAGTGGGGATAAATACGAGAGTTTTAATCTCTTGGCAGTAGTTCTTGGCTAGCAACCGGAGGAAAAGACCAACCAAATTATGTCGATAATTAATTTCATTACATGTTCGTTTAACCTCAGCGTGCTCTCATTCATAGTTCAGACTCACATTAGATAATTGTTTTAGACTTAGCATAATTATTAGAAATCAAAATATCAACTTTTGGTTACGCTATTGTCTACATTTTTAGAATTAAAATATAGTACACTTGAGCAGATTGCACTTCATCCCAGTCCCTGTGGGATCGATACTTGGCTTACTTAAGCCACTTTACTACTTGTTCGACCATGTGCACTTGCGTGTAGTTATATACCCATATAACGCAGACCGAACAAGTTTTTGGCGCCCTTGCCGGGGACTGACAATTGGTGAATTTTTCTTAAGTGTAAATTTACTATATTTTTTTCTTAGTGATGACAACTTGGTCTTAGTGTTTGTTTTAATTCTTTTTCATTTTATTTTTTTCTTTTGCAGATACCCTTATTGACATGACATCGTGGAATACAAATGGTATAAATGGTGGATACTCATATTTTAGCGAATCTTGTCTGAATTGCAGAGGACACCACTCGTGGCAACACTGTAACACGTGCAATATATGTAGTGGTCAAGATGGCCATTGGGATGGCTTTCCGAATGCATATTCCCCTCCCCCAAGCGCTTACTATGATCCTTCTATTGTTTTTGCTGAATATAGGCATGCTGAAAATGAGGACTTGGGACGCCAAGCTCAAATAGAAGACATGCTGAAACAACTCCTGGAGCAATCAGAAGCAATGAAGGAGGCGATGGCAGTATTGAGAATTCAGCAAGAAGAGAATGCAGAGGCTCTAGAAAGGATGAGCGTCAAACTAACGGAGATGATTGCTGAGGCTGAAGCTTGTGATAAATTGCAGGTGACAGTTTTAGCCGATATTCAAGAGGAACTACAAGAGGAAGACAAGGGTAAATTTTTGGATGAAGCCCAACAATTAGAATCTCTTGAGTGTCCCTGTGATGGGCTCACACTTATGGAAAATCCATTCACGGAAGAAGAGATAGAGTATCCCCCAGTTGACATTAATGGAGAGATAGATGTCGATGCTGAGAAGGTATATACAAGTAAGGAGTTCAAGCACAATGCATTTTCAGAGTTGAGGTTTATTGGACCACACTCGAAGCATTTTTCGACATTAAGTTTGGTTGAAAACATAGAAATAGAGTCTTCCAAGCTTATAGAGAAATGTCTAGAGGAGGACCAAGCCCCGTATATTTTGAAATTTGCTAACTCGGGGAGACAAAATGACTTCGCTTACTTAAGGGCCAATAAGTTCAAAAGGCAACATCTACTGCGTGGTCCTTACAATTTTTCACCACCACCCCTGGAGCATAAGAGGAAATTAGAGAAGAAATTAGGGGTGAGATTCATATCCTCAAGGTGGAGGAAAAAGCGGTGAAACTGGATACGTCGTGTCGCGACGGTAAACCAGGCGCTGCGCAGGAGGCAATCCGTGAAAAAAATTATTTTCTCTTTGTAAAGTGTGAATAGATTTTTCTTTTTCTTTTTCTTGATTAACTACAAAATTTTTAGTTTTTGTTTTTGTTTTTATTTTTATTTAGAGTGAAACCTATAATTCTAACCAATTTCGTGTAGTGAGATGAATTTCAGGTCAAACGGAGGAAAATATGCACGGAATCGCAAAGGAAAATTCGAGGTATGAAAATTAATAAAAAGTGGCAAAACAGTGAGCTAGGGCGATAGCTCAGTGTCACGGAGGAGGACCTCCGCGTTACCCTCCGTGACACGTTGAGGTATAAATCCGAAATTTGAAAAAATTCCAGAGTACCCTCACGACAGCTCCGTGTCACGGAGGTAGTGCACCGCGATGCACTCCGTGACACATTGCCGTGTATATCACGACGGGTCACACCGGGTCGCCGGGTGACCTGCGCGATTTTCCCACTTTTAAACCCCGAAACCCCCTCACTTTTCCTTATTTTTCAATCACTCCGCGACCAAACTCCCTAAAACCCATCCCTCTTCAACGTGACACGGATTAGGCCAAGAAAATCACTGAATTTTCTTCAATTCTTCAACTTCAAGGTATGTTCTTCGATTTCATCTCATTTCTTGTCGATTTTCTTCGATATTGAGCATGCGAGGTGAGCTAAGTTTGCCCTAAGTAGAAATTAATCATGAATTCAATTGAATTGTTGTTGATGAATGTTCGGAATATCCTTATGATTGCTTGAACTCGTTAATTGCATAATTTAATTGAATTTTCTTGATATCATCATTTCTAGGGCTTGTTTTTGAATTTGAAGTGGAAAATGTAGTGAACTTGTGAAATTCATGCCGGGATGTACATGTTGAATGAGATGAGTCGATGTGCTAATTGTTATGATGTTAATAGAACGATGGATTCTCGGGTTAGGGGAACATTCAAATTTGCAAGAATTGGGTTGGCTGTATAGGTTCGTGTAGATAAATTTTTGTTATTTTTCGTTTCTTTGTTTTTTTTTCCTTGCTAAGTGCGATGGATTAAAAGGTTATCGATGGTAATGATTGTTGTTAGCTATACGAAGTCTGAGTAGTACATAGAATATATACCGTCGAATTCTTCGTATGCACTAAACATGTTTGTATAGTTGGTTGTTTATTTGTGTAAATAAAGATGATCTTGCCGGTATGTTGTAACTGTAGCTAAGGACTAAGTGTGGGGTAGCCTAGCTTAACCCGACCTTAGTCGAAGTTAATATTCATTGGCTTAACATTGATCTTGTCTACTTGGGTTGACAGGTAAAATGGCAAGCAGGCAAGAAAAAGGGAAAGCCCCATCAACATCTGGCGCCGGAAGAAAGCGAATCAGACTGGGCACAGCAGTCCCAGCAGCACCAGCGGTTCCATGCGGCCAACGCCGCCAATACGGAACTAGATGGGTGACAGATGAGGGGAAGAAGTGGTACGCAAAGCACAAAGAAAACAAGTACTTCCCCGAGGAACATATCGCACGGGAACCATTGGCACAGGAGTTCCCTAGGGTGTCCACCGGATCGAGGCAGCTGGGCTCAACTTCATCTTTGAAGAGCCCAAGGAATGCAACTTGCACCTGATTCGAGAATTCTATGCCAATTGGAACCCGACCCTAAGAAGTCACACCATAAAAATTAGAGGGCAAATAGTCACATTTGAACCCCACCACCTCAATGCTATAATAGGGGTGCGGGACACAGACGCCCACGTGCTTCGACAGCTGAACATCACTCCACCGTATGCGGACATCAGACGCACATTAAGTGGGACCCGATCGACAGCTAGGTGGAGCAGACACAAAGAGGGGCTACCATCAGACTTTGCCCTATTCACAGATGAACAGGGAAGCCAGAATATGGCTAACGATCGTCTGTTCCTGCCTAATCCCGGGGGTACATATGACAGATGTAACCCGGGATCGTGTATGCCTGGTGTACGCCCTGATGAAAGGGCTGGAGATCAACGTGGGGGCGGTGATTATCTCCGCCATGAAGAGAGCCCGGTTGCATCAGGGGCACAGGTACGGCTTTGGTGGACTACTCACCACCTTCCTCAGGGGCCTAGATGTCGAGGAAGAGGCCCTTGATTATATCCCGCAGATGGAGCGGCAGGCCTTAGATGTTACTAAAACTAAGGCACCCGACACCACCCACGGGCCAGTGCTTACACTTGGCGAGCGACATGATCGTGATGATCAGTATATGGCTCGCATGTATGGGATGCAGATGCTCCAGCTGAGGATAGGCGGGAGGCCGGCGACAGAGGAGGAGCTATGGCAGCTCGAGCTAGACTACCCCTTCGGCGAGAACGCCAGGGCTCTATGCTGAGTGGGACCAGCATTTGTAGAGCCCACGGATGATGATGTCCCCACAGATGAGGAGACACGTCGGGAGGACTCCGATGTGGAATCCGATGAAGACGACGGGGGTGATTCAGACATGGGAGATGAAGCAGCAGCACCTGACGAAGAAGTGGAGTACTTTGATTGATCAGGGAGTTCCACCACCCGATTTTTGTGCTATTTTAATTTTTTTGAACACTGGGGACAGTGTTCGAGCTAAGTGTGGGGTGGGAGTAGTTAGGTGTTGGTTGTGCTGTTATGTATGTATGCTCTAATCTGTTGTCATTCCTGTGAAATTTTGTTGTTCCCTGTGATTTGTGAATTGTTAAGTTGTTGTTCTGTATTGTAAATTTATGTGAAATTGTTGTGTGTTGCTGAATGTTTCTAGCTGATTTTGTACATATTTTTGTTATCGAAATGATTGATATTTTTAAAATATTTTTTTCAATTCTTGGGTTTCTCGGCGTTAGTTTTCGGTTCTTTTACCGAGAATGGTCCCATTGAACCGAAGTCATAGTTAGTGACCGTTCTCTATGATGGATGGATGACGACCGTCTTAAGGGAAATGTCGTCGTTAGGAGTAGGTTTTTTTTTCAATCATTTTTCAGTTGTTTTTTTTCGTGGGTTGCATCCCAAAACCTGGAGTTACTTTATGGTTGCGGAATTCTGGTTGCGTGTTGTACATGATATTTAAAATGCAAAGGTGATTCGTATGAAAGCATGCAACTTTGTAAATATGTTGAGATACCTAGGCCATAGAGTTCGATTCAGTGTGATTGAGGCTTAATGTTTGAATTCCTGTAATTAGCTGATTGAAGAGTCTGTGAATACATCTTGAATTGAGCATGTGCAATAAGTGTGAAGTGAGGTTTTGTTATTCCGTGCTATTGTGAAGTGTCTAGAACTTGTCTGGTGTGTGTACAAAACGAAATGAAGGAGGTGTATTGTAGGAGAGGATGTAGGCATTTCTTTGTTTTAACCGAAAGTTTCTATTTTTCATTGTCGTACCCACCTTGATTGTATACCCTAGTCAGCCTGTTGAGCCTTTAGCCTATTATTTGTTTTCTTTTGTCGAAAAGTGTAAATCGAGCTTAATCCTTTCTTTTCATTAGCCATAAAGTCTATACAAAACTCTTAAGCGCTTAAGAAGAGAAAATCATTTTCCCAAAGTGTCAAAGAGTGAGAATGGTGAAAAGAAAAGAAAAGCCGAGTGCTGGAAGAAAAGAAAAGGTTGAAGGTGCACTTGTTATAAATAAACTATAATGAAGGTGCATGAATAATCTTTGTTGTTGTGTCAAGTGTGCTTAATAAGATGAGCTAAACTAAAGAAAAACGTCAAGAATGGGAGGATGAAAAAGAAAAAAAGAAACAATGTTCATGAGTTGATGGGATGTGTTGAAAAGGCGCTTAAGGATGCTAGTGGCTATTATTGGCTAACCCAATATTTACTAGTTCCGTAGCTTCCATTACAACCAGTTAAAGTCCTACTTGATCTTACATCGCACTTCTTTATATTAGTGGAGTAATACACTAAGGGCAAGCTTATGGGTCATGACATGATGCATGTGAATTCTTTTGGGAGAGAGAGCGAAATTGTGTTTACATGCCCCTGCCTGAAATTTTGTGAGTTCATATGAGCAAAAAGGGGAAGACTCTCTTGTGTTGTGAGGGCACATGCTTGATGAGAGATTCAATTTCGTGTTGGATATCTTGATCAGCTGATTTGCATGAGTTTGCCAATATCGAGAGTCGATTCATAAGTCTAGGAGGTCTTGATGTATTGAAGGTCATTGCATTGATAGGACCATGCATGTTTTCTTGATGATTTGCTGTATTGAATAATCGGTATGACCGTAGCCTAAATTGTCGAACCAAAGTAGCGAGGTTGGGATGTAAATTGCATGAGGTGTAGGATTGTTGTTCGAGGATGAACAAGGATTTAAGTGTGGGGTAAGTGATCTTGGGCAAATTTATATGCCCAAGTGATACTCAAATGTGGAATTTTAGCCTTGTTTATCTATCAATGTGTATACATTCTCATGTAATTGGTAATAAAATGTGAATTTATACTAACCAACATGATTAGCATTGTTTTGCAGGTAAAATGTAATTTTGGGAATCTTAAATACATGTTGGAAGATATCGGGGTTGGACTCGGACGTGAGCAAGGGACAAGGCAGTGGAAAGCATCAAAAAAAAGGGGCTCCGCGATGGAGCCGTGTCACGCTGCTATCGCGGAGGCCTTCTGCCTGGATAGGGAATTTTCGCGCAATTTCCAGAGAGGGTCCGCGATGGGTCCGTGGCACGGTGGCATGGCTCCGCGTTGCACGCCGTGCCACGTTGGGCCTTATTTCCTGGACCCCCAGTTCCAGTGAAGGTCCGCGTCGGTAGCGTGTCACGGAGGCAGTGCTCCGCGATGCACTCCGTGACACGTTGCTTGTTATTTCGGGAAAAATTCTCACTAGTATAAATAGAACACTTAGGTTCCTTTTTCAATATTCTGACTTGGTGGAGTAAGAATGTGGATTACATGCAGTTGAGGGGACGAAATTATCAGGGTTTTTCTCTTTTTCCTCCTTCTTGTATTCAATTGCTTGTATGTTTAACACTCATTTAATGATGTTTAATCCACAAATGAGTGGCTAATTCATCTTCTTGCTGAGGTTATGAACACTTGTAATGAAATGTGATCATTGATTCTTTGGTTTTTCATCTTTTCTTCCATGGTTGTTCTATTAATTCTTGTTCTTACTGCATTAATGTGTGGCCTACGTTAATGTACATCTAAAAAGTCCGATTTCACTCGAGAGAGCAAGAAATTGGAAAGTTGTGAATTAATAGGATATGATCTTTTCTTAGTTTGGAAAAATTGAGAATTGATTTACTTTCAGGATAGAAATATACCTGAAAGTCGTATTAGTCAATTTAGGAACTGGGTTTGTACGGCTAGAATATGAATTGCATTTAATCACAGAAATGTAGGTGGATGGTTCATGATTCTTAAGTGGGGATAAATACGAGAGTTTTAATCTCTTGGCAGTAGTTCTTGGCTAGCAACCGGAGGAAAAGACTAACCAAATTATGTCGATAATTAATTTCATTACATGTTTGTTTACCCTCAGCATGCTCTCATTCATAGTTCAGACTCACATTAGAAAATTGTTTTAGACTTAGTATAATTATTAGAAATCAAAATATCAACTTTTGGTTACGCTGTTGTCTGCATTTTTAGAATTAAAATATAGTACACTTGAGCAGATTGCACTTCATCCCAGTCCCTGTGGGATCGATACTTGGCTTACTTAAGCCACTTTACTACTTGTTCGACCACGTGCACTTGCGTGTAGTTATATACCCATATAACGCAGACCGAACACTAATAAGCCTGCTATGGGGAATGCTGCATCGCATCTTCGTCCTACTGCAGACGGCATGCCACTCCTTAGAGTGACGTATCCTCACCCTCTGGCGGGCGAGTCGACACCTCTATTAACCCTGGGGCGGCAAGGAAGCTCTAAGGTGTGACCACATATCACAAACAAGTCTCAACAAGCAACAGTAATCACATATAACATGTATATTAAATCTGAAAATACTATCCATGTTCTGATATTCTATTCTGAATCTCTTGCTGCATTAAACTGAATCTAATACTGAGTTAAACTGAGTTTGGGATTGATATCTTGTTGTTTGGTACAAATTTACTGACTTTTATTCTGAATATGGCGCAATAATACAAACATACTTAATACTCGGCTTCTGGAACTTCCTTCTGGAATTTATTCTATTTTACTATACTAGAATTACTAACTTGCCGAAGAAACTAGCTTTACATACCTCAGTTATCGGCTTTCCGCCTAACTAGCGTAACTCGGCCAATATTCAGCTGTTTCTTCCAACTGTATTCACATTCATAGTAATTAGAACTAAATTCATCAATATTCCGGAAGAAAATGCTACTTTGAATATATATATAGCTCAAACTTTGACTTATCAAAAAATAGCCGAAAACTCACCATTTCTCGGAAGTCTAGAAGGGAAAAATACTCACTTTAGGGCTAGGAGCATATTGACACTAATTTGGAGCAATTCCACTTACCTTAGCTCTGTAGGACGACGGTTCGCCGGCCGAATTTCATGAAACTAACTTCGCAGGAATGCTCCCGGCAGCTTAATACTTCACTACCCAAGATTAATTCGAGTTTGGACCGCGTTTAATAGCGTAAACGGAAGAAAAGTTCAATAGAACCCTCGTGCCCTCTGTTTTTTTATTACTCTCTGGAAATTACAAGTTAAAATGATATAAAACCGAAGTGGAGGGGTTTATATAATTGAGTCTGGACATCCCCTCCATGGCACATTGGCTATCGCGGAGGGACGGCCTCCGTGGCACGTTGCCATCGCGGAGGGGCTCTGGCCGGCCTCCTGTTGCGACGGTTCGATGCGGCGCTTGTCCGGTCTTCCCCCAGGCCTTTTTCTAGCATGTATGGCATTCTAAAACTCTTAACCAACATGCGAGTAGGCCAATTAAAAGTCAAGAATTTACGGGGTGTAACACTTTCAATTGAAATATGAATTTTTGTCCAAATTATATTTGTCCATTTTAACGAGGTCAAATTATACACTCCTGTTTTTTTAATTTATTTATCTTATTTTTCTTTTTAGTTCGTGTAGATAATAAAATTCGCACCGAGAGAATAATAATTAGGACGAAAAAATATCGCAACAATCGCAGTATTTAATTTTAAATATGAGTGTTGCAATCTCTATTTATCTTCTAATTATTCCTTCCAAATATAAACTCAAGGGTTTTTGAGCTTTATCTTGAACTTTATTTGTTACCTGGATTCAAGGACTTAAAGCTTGTTCTAGAATCTTCATCTTGATCTCTAAAACTTGTAGAGAAATTTGCGGCGTTTGATCCACGATCTCTCTCTGACTTCTTGTTGAAATTCAGGTTCCTTTTGTGAATTATGAGACCCCTATTTATAGTTGTAGGATGGAAGAGTTGTGATAAAGATGAATTTTTTTCAACCAATCAGATTTAAGTTGACATGACAATATTTGATTAGCCAGAACATGTCACTTATAGACGTGGCACATTTTAATTGTTCTTTGATTTGGCTACGCATGATGTGTCATTTTGATATGTGACATGATCCTCCTGACTCTGACACATGGCACCAACTTGGGAATTTGGAAAAAATGACATCTTAGTCTAAGTAAAGTGGACTCATCATTTGTAGCCCAATTTAATGGATTAACCCAATGAAATTGAACCATTAATTAAAGGGTCGTTCACATAAATACCTTTATTTTGGAGTGGTCTTTATTTTTTGCCACTCAAATTAGTAGTCTTTAATTTTTTTTGTTCGCCACTTTAAGTGATAAAAAATAGTCAAAGATATCCTTAACAGCAAAAGAAAAAAATTCGCAAGACATGAATTAAATTTGCAAGACATAAAATTTTGTCCAATTTATGCCTTAAGGCATAGATGCACACAGGCTATGCCTCCAAGCATAGGTTAAGTAACATGAAATTATGCCTAGTAGGCATAAATTCATGTTATTGAACTTGTGCCTGGAGGCAAAAGTAACATGAATCTATGCTTGATAGGTATAAATTCATGTTGTTAAACTTGTGCCTAAGGGGTAAAAATTTATGCAATTGAAATTGTGCCTGAGAGCAGAAGTTCAATTACATGAACTTCTGTCCATAGGCACAAGTTGAATAACATGAATTTATACCTTGGGGTACAAGTTTAATAAGGAACTTATGTCTATGGGCAGAAGTTCATGCAATTGAACTTCTGCCTACTGAACTTGTGTCTGGGGGAAAAAATTGCTCATAGGCACAAGTTTAATAATATGAAAATATGTTTTGGGGCACAAGTTCATGCAATTGAATTCCTACTTATTGAACTTGTGCCTTGGGGTAGACGTTCAGTACCATGAACTTCTGCCTTCTAGGACTAACCTATGCGTTGCGAATTTTTTTACTTGCTAATTTTATTTGTTTTGTGATTCTTTTTAAAGAAATATTAGGGGTATTGTTGCTCCATTTTTATTACTTAAAATATTGAAGGAAAAAAACTAATGACCATTAATTTAAGGGGAAAAAATTAAAGACCACCATAAAATAGAAGTAGCTTGTTGTTGAACTTAAATAATTAACCCAACAATAATAATTTACAATATTTATTTAAATTAATATATCTTAAATTTTAATATAATTTAATTTTTTTACGGAGTTAAATTTAATAAAATTTAGTCATTTATAAATATTCCCCTTCAAGACTTGTCAGGATGCGGATAATCGAAACCGAAGATGGGACTTGAAGTAATACGGAGACGTCGAATCTGAATACTGTATCAATTTTTAAACTCCCAAATATATAGCTCATGCCGTTCATTTATAATGCACACAGCTACTTGAAATACTAATCAATCATATGTATATAATTACAAATACGAATTATTTATGTTATACTTTTGACATTTGAATTTTACTTCTGTCAAAATTTTCTCACTTTTGCAGAAAAAAAAAAATCTTCTCCACCTGAATGATTGCACATAACCATTTCTACCTGCAAAGCTGTTAATGTGCAGTTTCTTTATCTTTAATTCTAGTATAGCCACCAATTGACTTGTATCATATTTACTCGCTCCGTTTTAAAATAAATAATTTTTTTATAATTTTTAAATTTTTTTTTAGAAATAGAATACTTGGGATATGATATGGTTCCGAAGGATGAACCGGATATTGACAGTTCCAATAAGATTTCATTCTTGTCTTTTCATTTTGTTTCAAAATAAGTGGTATTTCACATTATGAAGACGTTAATGGTGTTCTTCCAATTTTAACCTTATTTAAATGAAGAGAGATTTATAAACTACTAAAGAACTATATCTTTTTCAAGGTATTTATTAAGGATAAATTAGTAAAAATGTATTTTACTTTCTAGAAATGAATAGTTTCTTAAGGGGTGTACCTAAACTGAAAACATCACTTATTTTGAAATGGTGGGAGAAATTGATAAGGAAATTATGCCACCGCCATTACTTGTCAAGCCCATTGGTATTAATTACCTTTGAAAGATTTAATGAGAAAATTACATAAAATATTAATATTAGGCTTTTAATTACAAGTTCTACCAATATTTTACCTTATTTACCTAAATACCAAATAAATTATAAAGATATCAATATTAATATATATGATAGTTATCACTTTTATCCAACTAATATTTAATTATCCCTTATTTGTAGCAAAGATAATTAAGAAAAAAAGAAGATTTCCGTTACAACTATTATCCATTGGATTCTTAGTTATTCCTTATTTTTAGCACATATAATTATGAAAATTATTTATTGGTTATTTTTTTTCCTTTTTCTTAGTATAAATTTCTATAAATTATGAGTAATAATTTTTCATATTCGTTTTTTTAAATTTAACAGTGTGATTTTTCTCTCCTAAATAATTTCTATTATTAAACAAATAAGGGATAATTAATAATTAAATGGATAATAGTGATAACTACCATATACCACATATCTATAAATTTCAAACCCCGGTTCGAACAGGAGGAGTACGTCATGTTAATGTGCCTTGGATGATCCACATCTCAGGGTCAAGCGCCAATGAGCACATTGAACTATCCATGTGGCTGGAGTAATAATTTTTCATATAATTATTTTAATTTAACCGTGTGATTCTTCTCTCATCCAAACTAATTTGTTTCATCCACAATACTCATCTTAATATAACCGAAACTCTTGATATAGATTATGGTTAAAATTTTACTTTTTAAGTTAACTGCTATTTTGGTTTAAAATCATTTGTTTTATTGTGTACTTATCAGTTCGTATTTCCTTATTGGTTTAATGGTTGATAATTTATTCACATATTGGTATATCTTATTTGTTAAAAAATTATTTTTGAGTTGTTTATTGTCATATGTGATAACTTATTATAATTTGAATTTATAATTTATTTAGAAGTTGGTATTATATATTTTTAGAAACTGGTCTTTTTTATTTAACCACTAACATCTTTCAAATATTTGCAAAATGGTTAGAAATTGGTAACATATATATTTTTTTTTTGAAAATAATTTCTATTTCAATGAAGCTCTATTTTGTTTGTTGATTTATTAGTTGACAAGTTGTTTACATATTAGTAATATAGATTATAGTTAATTTTTTTATTTTTAAGTTGTTAACTGTCATTTTTATTTATTTGATTTACAGTTGAATTTATATATGTTTAGAAATAGGTTTTAAGTGGTTTTATATATGTTCTTTTAATTTTTTTGTCTTATATTGATATGTTGGTATATTTTTTGGGTTTATATAATGTCGATTTATGTTGATAAGTTGTTTATTTTTTAATTTGTTGATTTATTGATAGCTAAGTTGTATACATATTGGTTATAAATAAATATTTATAAAAGAGGATAAAAAAATTAATTAGCTCATTTTAAATGAACTGCGCGATCGCGTAGAATAAATTAAAAACGCGCAATTATGGTAGTAAGTATCAACAGTAAAGAAGCCTTTATGCAACCGCGCAGAAAAAAATTGAAATATCGCATTATAAAAAATATTTTTTTTATTTTTTTGTTGAGAAGGAAAAAAGTTGTCAAATTTGATTAGGAATCAATTATGGTGTAGATTAGATATACATGTGTTTTAAAAAATGATAACTAGATATAATAGTTATGTTTTTTCTTTTTCTTAGCATAGATATCTACTTGGGAGTAATAATTTTTCATAACCATACTTTATTTTCTTAAAAATCAAATATGATAATCTAAATAAATATTTTTTTATTATATTTGAAAACATGAAACTATTGATATTTCTCGTAATTATTTCTCTATAATCTTATATTTATTTTTTTTTTCCCTTAATGAATACCTAATCCATGTTGGTATCAAATGCCGCCTTAAAAACTTGTCCACACATCAAGAAATACACTTTCAATCCTATCCTATCACAATTTATATAAACCCTTCGTCATGCTAATTACGTCAACTGGCAACGTCTTCAAGTTAGTTCGACTTCTAACCTCACGAGCAAAAACATGAAGGTAATCTTCTCCTTTTTTTGTTTTGTGATTTTCGTTACTTTCTTCACAGCCTGATACATCTGTGATAAAAAAATTCATATCTTATTGTAAAAATATCAAAATTATAATTCGTTTGATTTTTCAAAAATTAGACTTCAAGATCTACAGTATACTCAAATTTCATAATTAAACTCTTTAAATATCATTCTATATAATTTTTTGAAATGAGCTATGATTCTATCATACTGATTCGCGTCACTTTTTCACAGCTTAGCATGTCTGTGGTAGAAAATTCGTATCTTATTATAGAAATATCAAATTATGATCCGTATAATATTCCACAAATTAGATTTTAAGATCTACAATATAACTAAATTTTTAAAATTAAACTCCTTCAATATCATTCTATATAATTTTTTAAAGTGGGTTTAAAATTCTGTTAGTGCTGAAAGTTTTAGACTTGCGAGGTTCTATTATAATTTTATGTATTGATGTAGGATCGTCAGAATTACAATCCATTTGATTCTATAGAAATCAGATACGAGTGACTATAACATATCCAAAATTTAGAATTTAGTACTTAAAAATTATTCCAGGTAATTTTTTAAAGTTAGTTCTACATCCTAACACACAAATGGTTCCAAATTTATGCAGCATCACCAAGTAATTTATATCTTGATATTGAAACATTGGAAACGAAAAGAGTTTTGACTGATAAAAATCAAACTTCAAGGGATTCATTCTCACCAAAGATCTCATCTCAAGTTTAGCCGAGTTGGTCTAAACTAAGTTTTGAACTTGGCTTCCGAATTTGAAACATCTTGATAGGTAATAATCTTTCTTCTACTAGGGGTTTTATTGTATTGTCTTTTTCTCTCTCTCCTTTTCAGGGCAAAGGACACTACTCTTGAGGATAAGTTGATCTAAAAGTGCTGCCGAAAATTATTTCATGCAATATTTTACCCATTCTGGCAAGACATTATTGTGAGGCGAATATATTGCTTTATTTAAAGTGAAGGCTTTACACTGCTTGAATCAAATCGTCACATCGTTCGAGCCAGAGACTTTACACCTTTAAGACAGAGCCTTAACATGATCTGATGTAAAGACTTTACATCATTTGAGCCAAAGGCATCATATTATCTGAGCTAACGACTTTACACCATTTAAGGTAAAGACTTTATATGATCCACGGCAAACACTTTACACTTTCTGAGCCAAAAACTTTACATTGTTCGAGGCGAAGACCTTGCACCATCTAAGCCAAAGATGTCATATTGTCTGAGCCAAAGATGTTATACCATCTAAGGAAAACACTTTACATGATCCACGGAAAAGACTTTACATCGTCTGGGCCAAAGACTTTACATTGCTCGGGTGAAGACCTTACACCGTCCAAGCCAAAGGTGTGATATTGGCCAAAGACTTTACGCCATCTAAAGCAAAGACTTTACATGATTTGAGGCAAAGACTTTACACCATCTGAGCCAAAGATGTCACACTGCTCTAAGTGAAGACTTTTACTGTCTGAGCCAAAGGCGTCATATTGTCCGAGCCAAAAATTTTACACTATCGTGCCAGAAACTTTACACCGTCTAAGGAAAAGGGACATAAGGGCCAACTTAAGGTGCAAAGGGACATAAATTGTCCACCTTAAGTCTGAAATCTAGAGATCGTGTTAAGGATAAATTCGTGTAAAGGGACAAATTTTATCCACCTTAAGATTGAAAATTTAGAGATCCTTTTAAAGATAAATCTGTGCATAGGCCAGCTTAAGGTGCAAAGGGACAATTTTTTTTCACCTTAAGACTGAAAATTTAGAAATCCTTTTAAGGATGAATTCATAAAAAGGTTAGCTTAAGGTGTAATGGGAGAAAATTTTGTCTATCCTAAGACTAATATTTAGAGATCTTTTTAAGGATAAATCCGTGAAAATGTCAGCTTAAGGTGAAAATGATAAATTTCGTCCAACTTAAAACTGGAAATTGCAAAGGGATAAATTTTATCTGCCTTAAGACTAGAAATTTAGAAGGTTTTGACTTGAAGACTTGGTAAATTTGAAGACTTCAACTTGCAGATGTGAGGACATCAACTTGACGATGTAACTGATTTGAAGACTTTAACTCACAAATGTTGTGGATTTGGAAACTACAAATTGAAAACTTCGTGAATTTGAGAACTTCAACTTGAAGGCTTGGAGGATTTAAACGATTTAACTTGAAGACGTGGTTGATTTGAATACTTCATAACTTGCTAAGAGATTGTAGCCATTCTATCAGAGAAACCTATTTTTCATGGAGATTTGCACTCATTGAACCACTAGTGTTTGGTGAAGGTCCAGATTTCGATGAAGGATTCGGCCAGGTGCCTTCTATTCCATCATACTTTACTTGAAAAAAGTGATGTGTGTATTTTTTGAACTCATGAGACTAGACGTAGAATGAAACTCTAAGCTACCTTCGCACCTAAGAGGATCAAGTTATTCCAAATTGCATAAAGAGTGAGTTCTTTTTTTTCCCTAACTTTTGCCTAGGCTTCCTTTTGCTAGGTTTCCAATCCAGTGAACTTTTTTTGCTATAACTTTTGCCTAGGCCACTTTTTGCGAGTTTTAAACCCAGCAGACACAATTTTTTTAGGGTCATGCACAGTTTAGAGCTAGGAGTAACATGCAGTTTATGCTCGTGCGTTAAGGAGCATTATTTTTCTTCAAGCATAGTACCTTTCGAAGAATATTTCATTAATTGGGCCGATCCTTATGCCATCTGCATCAAAAAGCTTGTAAGCATCACTTGAATATGCTTCTTGTATGATATATGGTCCATCCCACTTTGGGGTGAATTTTCCTCCAGACTTACGAAAAGTGATGATAGGCCTCCTTGCTGCAAGGACTTGATCTCCAATTTGGAAACACAAATCACTTGATAGCATTCAAGATTTTGTTGAGCTTTCAGCCTCTTCTCATCAAGTGCTTCTAACTCTGCAAGCCGCAGTCGAGCATTTTCTTCTTCGGTGAGTGCTTCTTAAACAGCAAGCCTTAAAGAAGGTATTTAGTGCTCAAGTGGTAGGACAACTTCAACTCCATAAGCAAACAAATATGGCGTCGCTTGTGTTGATGTGTGGTAAGTCATTTTATATGCTTATAAAGCTTCTTCCTTCCAATCATGCCAATTTCATTTGGACTTGGAGACAACCTTCTTCAACAAGATGCACAAAATCTTATTGAATGCTTCGGCTAGACGATTTGGCAGTAGCATGATACATAGAAGATTTATGTTGTTTTGAAACCAAAGAGATCACAAATCTTGTTCATCAACTTGTTATCAAATGGCTTACCATTATCCATTATTATGTAACAAGAAATGCCAAAATGATAGATTATATTGACTCAGATGAAGTTTGCAATATTTCTCTTTCTTTACTTCTTTAAGAGTGATAGCCTCAACCTAGTTTAAGAAGTAATCTGTTGCAGTCAGGATGTATAAGTATCCACCAGAAGATTTCGGAAACGAACTAACGACATCAAATGGACAAGATACAGTAGTCGGTGTAATGCTTCGGGTGTCTAATGTATAAAATTTTCATGAAACTGATAAATCTTGCATCTTCAGGCGTAGTCGAAGCAATCTTACACCATTGTTGGTCAATAATATCCCATTCTTTTTAATATGGAAGTGGAGCTTTGGTCCAAATTGATGTGATCCACATACTCCTAAATATGTTTCTTGTAATGCTTGGACTGTTTGTTCCTCCTCCAAACATCGCAAAAGTTCTCCCTCAAATTATCTTCTGTATAATGCATTTTTGTAGTAAAGAAAGCGGGATGCACTAAGATAGATTTCAGTCCTTCTTCTTGGATTTTCTAGCAAAATCCTATAACACAAGTAGTCAATAACAAATTATCGCCAGTCCTTCACAACTTCAAAAATAGTAACAAGGTGCTCAAACTTATTTTCTGCATATTCATCCTTATTCGGCACCAGTACTACCCATTTTTGGTAGATAGTAACTTGTGCTTGATTTGGCAGAGTTAGTGTTGAAGGTAGAGTAGTCAATCCATCGACTTTCTTATTTTTCCTCCTCGATATGTGTTGGAGGGTCACATTTCCAAGCCATCTTATCAATTTTTGGGCATAACCATGATAATAACATAGTTCAAGGTTTTTGACCTCTTAGCTGCCCAAGAGTTGATTGATCACCAACTGAGAGTGACTAAAGACTTGCAGTTGCAATTATTTTATGTGGACAGCCATTTTGAGCCCAAGTATTAACGCTTGATATTTAGCAACATTATTAGAGAAACATTGTGTTAAAGTAAAGAAGTATGGTAGAACCTCTCCTTGCAGAGTGAGAAACACCACTCTAGCACTAGCTCCACCATGAAGTGCAGTGCCATCAAAGTACATCTCCATGAAGGTTGAGTTTCAATAACCATTGTGTCTTCATCAAGAAGTTTATTGGTTAGCTCCTAATCATCAGTTAGCAAGTGATCTGCCAAGAAGTCTGCTAATGCTTGCCCTTTTATAACTTTTTGAGGGATGTACACAATCTCAAACTATTAAAATTGGAGATACCACCTTGCTAGTCGATCATTAAGGACTAATTTTGACATTACCAAACTTGATGAGATTTTCTCTATAAATGAGGTGAACAATTTGATCTTGAATGTAATGCTTCAAATATTAAATCAAGAAGACTAGTGCCAAACACAAATTTTCAATTGCCGAATAATTTAGCTCGTTTGGTGTTATCATTCTACTCAAGTAATAAAGAGAATTTTCTTTCCTTTCACTATTCTCTTGGGCCAATAGGGGTCCAACGGATCTTTCTTGTGCTGAAATAATATCAATGATTTTCCAAGTATTGGGGCCGCCACAACTGGAAGCTTCATTAAATAGTATTTGATCCTCCCAAAGGTGTTAGAGCAAGCTTGATCTTACTTGAAAAGAGCATCCTTCTACATGAGATGACTGAATGGTTGGCATCTTCCAGCTAGATTCAAGATGAATCTCCTGAGATACACTAGCTTTCCTTGAATGCTGTTAAATTCATGAATATCTGAGGCTCAGACATTTTCAAAATTGCGTCGACTTTGGATTGATCAATTGCAATTCCTCGATGTCGCACAATGAAACCAAAAAAATTTTCATAAGTAACTCTAAAGGCACATTTCAACCGGTTCATTCTAAGTTGATATCTTCGAAGAAACTCGAACACCACTCTCAAATCTTGCAAGTGGTTGCTTTACTTTCTTAATTTCACCACCAAGTCATCAACATAACATTCAATATTTTTATATAGTATGTCATCAAAGAAATTCTGCATAGCCATTTGATATATGGCACCATCATTCTTAAAACCAAAAGGCATTACCTTGTAACAATAAATACCCTTGGGTGTATCAAATGTAGTGAGTTTTTCATCATTTGGTGCCATTAGGGGTAGACGTTCGATTCTTCCTTTCGGTTCTTTGGTTTTCGATTTTAAAAAAATATGCACTGTATACCGAACCAAACTAATTCGGTTCAGTTTGGTTTTTTCAACTTCAGTTTGGTGTTTTTAAAATGGTTTTTGGAGTAAGTGAGAAATAAAATTATAAAAATATTTGAAATGGAACAAATGTGTTCAACAATGCTATTTCATATAACTTCTACAACAATCAATAACTTAGCATATTGATTTAAAATATTACAAACAAAATATAATTGAAACTTAGAAATTAACTACTGTTTAACACCTAACAATTAATATTTCTTGATTTATGAAACCGGTAGTATCGTATTAGACTATAAGTTAAGTGATAAGTCAAACTTTTAGGTTAAACTTAAATGTTGGGCTGAGTTAGGACTTGGGTTGGGTTAGGTTAAATGTATATATGAAATGAAGGCCCAAACCCCAAATGGGTTGGGTCTTAAAACTTAAATATAAATATTATTTTAAAATATAATTAATAAAACTTCGGTTCTTCGATGCACTCATATAAAATACCGAACTGAATAACCGAACTTTTAAAAAAAATCAAACACCAAATAGAAGAACCGAATTAATTTGGTTCGGTTCAGTTTTTCAATTTTTCAATTCTTCGGTATTTATGCCCACTCTTAGGTACCATACAGATTTGATTATAGCCGGATGAACCATCCATGAAAGACAGTACCTCGTAATCGGTGTTAGCATCAATTATCAACTCTGGAATAGGGATTGAGAACTCATCCTCAGGTTTTGTTGATATCTCTAAAGTCAATACGAACTCAAATTTGGCTATTCTTCTTCCTCACGAGAATGATACTTGAAATCCATGTGGGATATTTAACTTCATGAATAAGGCCAGCTTTAATGAGTTTGTTAACATTATTTTCAATCAATGGAACCAAGTATGATTTGAAGTGTCTTTGGGCCTGCTTAATAGGACGAGCACTATTCTTGACTACAAGTTGATGGACCACCACTGTTGGATCTAATCCAGGAATATGTCTATAACTCCAAGCGAAGACATCCCTATCTCTGAGTATATTCATATAAGCAATTTTTTCATCAACTAAAAGCACTTAGATAAGTTGGCCTGGATTTTCATCAATGCCAAGATTAACTTCCTTCAAGGAGTCTAATGTGGTCTTCACTCCTTCTTCAAGTTCTGGCGGAGCGTCTCTAGCATCTTCATCCACTTGAGGATCAGTATCATTGACAGATATGTAATAGAACCAGAAAATGTCCTCTAGCTTCTCGTCAACCTCCATTTGAGATGAGGTATCATGCTCACTTTGTGTAGTGATATAATATGAAGAGCCTACACTTTCTTCATCTTCATTACGTCCTTTATTATGAACTACAGTGTGAGTCTTTTCTTTTAATACCTCTCCAGATGAAACCACAAATTTTTTTGTCGCCTCATTCTTTAAGGAATCGAACTTTGGAAATCCCTATAGGTTAAAGCTAGAGTTCTCACACTTTAATAGTTTCTCTGGTACTTGTTATTATTCTTATTTAGTGGACCTAACCTTTCAAACATGGAAGTTCTTGTGGTTGGTTTTCCAAGTCAGTCAAAGATAGAAGGTTTTTTTATTGGGAGTAGTAGACTCATCTTCCACAGTGATGTAGTTGGTAGTTGCCCTTCTTATGGCGATGCAAATTGGCAATGGTCTCTTGTATCCCAAATCTTCACGTGATTATGGTAGCTTTTAATGGGAGTTTTCCTAACTTTGATGGTTTGTTGGGGTTGTATCGAACTTTTGCAAATAGCTTGTAGGCATTTGGATCAAAACTTTTCTTTGTGAACTTTGTAGGGAGTGCCACATTTTGCAGTGAATTTTGAGCCATAAACTTTCTAAATATCTTTGAGGATAAGTTAATCGCGTCAATCTATCTGATAGGAAAAGTTAGCCTATTTACTATATTTCCTTAGGTGTTAGATGATTGACATTCTTCTTTCTTCACCTTTGGAAGATAGCGGAGCACTGGAGTTACCTTCCCAATAACGTGTTGTTCCCTTTATTTGGAATGGGTTGTAGCTCTTCAATAACAAATTTAGATTTTCCAACAACCACCTCAACTCTTTTAGTTGCAGGGTTATCACTTTTTTCCATTGTGACATTGTTAAACTTTATTTTCTTCACAGTATAGGTTTTCAAGTAGAACTTTGCAGCGAAGTGTGTCTCAACTTCAGTAAATGGCTTATCATCAACAACAATCATTTTTTTACTCTGCCTTCGAGATAATTTAAACATTGATAGTAGGAGGATGGGACAATTTTGTTCTTGTGTATCCAAGGCTTGCTAAGAAACATATTGTAAGAAGTCTTTGCATCGATCACATGCATCCATGTGTTTGGTCGCAAATCTTCAATGTTGATTTCTAGCTTGATAGCACATATGGCCCTTTCCCCTCCTTGACTGAATCCTTGGATCGTCAAGCATCTTTCAGCTAGTTTTTCAAATGAGATGCCCATCTCCTTCATCATGTGAATAGGAAGAATGTTAACTTCAGATCCATCACTATCAAGATTTTATCTATCCTCTTCTCGAGCGCATGACCTACCATATACAAAGGATGATTGTGTAGTATCTCACCAGTTAGAAGAACACCATTTGTGAATGTGATTTTTGTATCACATGTGTGTACCTCTTGGAAAGAAGATCAACAAGCTTCTTCGATGATGATGAATAATGTTGTTGTGCTTTCATTCTTCCTTTCGTCTTCATCAACATTAATACATGACACCTCAATGTTGCCTCGAGCAATCTTTGCTCAAAACTATCTTGGCAAGAACTCCTCCAAAGTCACGGGACGTCGTGGTTTCTAGTGGTGATGCATCTCCACTTTTGCCTTCTTTGGATGCTCAGGTGATTTTTCCTTTCTTGTCTTCTTACCATACTCTTCCTAGTTGGTTCTTTAGATGATTCCTTTTGTGTACTTTCTTTGCACTATCTCCACCTAGTCACCACAATCCAACCTTCATCATCGACTTCATCAACTTGGATTTTACCTTTCTCCAATGATTCTTCTTCTCCATGCTTTTCAAAGTTGCATATCTGGATCAGATCGAAAGAGCAAAAGGTGATATATATTTGATTAGAACTTATCATCCTCAAGCACAATCTCCTTCTCATTAACTAGTTGCATAACTCTGTCCTTAAATACAAACCACTTCTCAAGAGGGTGACCCACATGATGATGATACTTGCAATAGTTTGGTTCGTTTGTCCTGTCGCGCCCCATTTTCTCGCGGAAAGCGGGATACAACATGTGACAACTCTTAAGGGTTATTGCAATAGAAGAGTCGCCACCTAACGATTTGAGGTGCGTTAGGGCACCGTATTAACCTAAGGGTCTGTTATACTAGCCTAGGTCACAAGAGTCGGGTAAGGGTTCAAGTTACCTCGAAAGGAAGGTGTTAGGCACCTTTCGAGGTCCAAAAATGTGGGTCCCTTCCGGATTCATTATTATGTGAGAATTTACTAAGTGATCAAATAAAATTAAATTTTTATCTTAAGTAGTAGAAACAACTTAAATAAACTAAGTGATAAAAAGGAAGAAGATCGTGACAATAAATTTAGCAATTTATGCATATAAGGATTGACAAATAAGGCAAACAATAATAAATAAAATGATAAATTAAGAAGAAACAATAACAAAACCAATAAATAAAAATTTAAAGGATTGGACCGAACCTCAAAGAGACGCCTACGTATCCCTGGAGGGAATCAGGTCGAACGTAGTTCTTACTTTTAAAGGAGGGGTTATTTTAACCTAACGGGATCACCCCCGTGCGACTAAAATAATATTTCGCAATCTATTTAGGTTGCTCATATTATTCATCGTGCACAGACTATCATTTCCCACTACTCGCCTAATTAATTGAATTATTATTAAGCCTAAGCGATCTAAGTGAAGAAGACTAACGACCTAACAAGTGCCTACCCGTCCCAAGCCCAATGTCCAAGAGGCGTTGAACAGCTAATTTAGAGTTGGGATCCATAATTCTTAGGGCTTTATAAAGGTGGTTAAAACGTCAAACAAAGTCAAGGACATAAAGAAGAAGGCAGCAAATAAGGTTTCACATAAGCCTCTAATATTAAAATACAAATGACCCTAAAGCATGACTTCTATGATTTAAGCGTTAAAAAAAATATTTTTAGATATGATTCGTATATGACAGACAATGCTTCTTATAAAAAGATTAGGTCATAATGGAATTGTCATAATGATATGATAAGCATGTTTTAGATGCAGATGGAACGCAAATGGAGTATAGACAGTTCTGAATAAACCCACAAACTAATTCTAGTAAAATGTGATTTCAGCAATTAAAGGCAAGACATGGGACATGTCCTATTAATCAAACTTATATCTTAAGCTCATGGTAAATCCAATATTAATCCAACAAGCGAAAATTATTAGTTTAGCCAGTTAGGTTTTAGAGATGGATAAGCATAAAATTATCATAACATGCTTCTTATTCACAGATCTGGGTTGGCACATAGATATGTATACATATTCCTAATATTGAATGATCACAATAGCATCTACGATGTATATTAAAAATGATTTCAAAATTAAAAATCCTATATGCATGATTTCTAAATTAAAAATCCTATAGGCATAATTTCTATCAAAATAATTGCACTTGTATTGTTCTTGCGGGCAAGGTCACTAAAATTTAAACATAAAACATACTTTAAATTAAATTATTTAAGACCTATAGGCATGATTTCTATGTGTGTGTTAATCCTATAGGCATGTTTTCTAGATGAAGTTGACAGTTAAGAAAACAGTAAATAAATATAAGATTCTCCCTCCCATAAACCCCTTTTCACTATATTTAGAGTTTATTACAAACCTTGCAACTAATAAGAATGAAATGAATAAATAAATAAATTTAAAATATAAAAAATACAATTCTAAAATAGTTAAATTCCCAAGAGGAATTTCTTGTCCTAATGACTCTCCAATGAAACTCCACAGTGCAATAACTAAGACCTGTTAAAGGTTAGTACAACCGTAGATGCAACAATAATCTCAAACTTGAAAAGTCATGTTAAATAACACGTTAACTCATAGTCATGATGATAGATGCGATTAGGAAGAATAAATAACAAGATGTAACAAATAAATGAATCATTAGATTGCCTAAACTAATCGGTAAATGACAAAAGCAAAAGAAAATCATATGTCACAGATACCATGATTGTTACCCACACTCAACACGTCAAAATCACGAGAATCTCGAGGATTCCGAGCAGTACTCGTATTGAGGTGGGAAGAAGGATAAAGAATTTTGAAGGAGCTGAGCAATATTTGTGAAAAATAAATTATTCCGTTTTCTGACCGTGTTCCCCCTTTGAAGAGAGGAGAAGACTTCTTTTATAGTTAAAAGGTGATGAGATTTTCAAAGGATAAGAAAATATTAAAAAAATTAGAGATAATCTTTTCCTTAATTAACACACACTAATCAATTAGGGAGAAAGTTTCCTTAATTAATTAATAAAGCATAAACTATACAAAAATATTTACCACCAAATAATTCATCCTAATTAACCAAATCGAATCAATGACAAAGATCTTCCTAATTAACAAAAATCAAGTCGGATCCTACCATAATTATTCATGTACCAAAATAAAAAAAAAATCAATCAAGTAGGTTTTTTTTTTAATCGGAAAGGAAAATCAATATAATTGTAAGCTAATTAGAATCACATATATACTAAATCACTTTAAGAAAAGGATTATAAAATCAGCTACACAAGTTACCTTTTAACCAAAATCAAACCTTTTCTAATAATTGATAAATACACATGGGAAACAATAAAGAGATTTTCCTTTTTCAGTCAGCCCATTTACCTGATTGAAGGCAGTCACAATTACTAAGTAACAATATAATGTTACCATAATTAATGTATAAAGTTTAAACAATTAATTTGCCCCATAATTAGTCAAAAAGATGCTTTTGAAGGAAACACTTTCTTTAAATAGAATAAGTAGAATCAATTTTGGGCAAATCAGATCACACTTATCAAAATATTCAACTACTAAATCATCTCTAATTAAAAACACTGAAATTAATCAAGAATTGCACAAGATTGAGTCAGTTATACACCTAATCAATCAAAGTCTACTAGAAACAGAGTAATTTTAAAAAAAAGGTTGTTCTATACTCATTTCATCGATCATCAGAATCATTGTAAAAGGCTATTACAAAGTTGTCATATTAATGAACCAAACACCAGTGAGTAAACCTTCAATAAAGACAATGAATAGCTTTTTATATTACAAAGCAAATAGTAATCGGTGCGAACTCAAAGATGTCCAAATTATAGTTCATCATATAAGATCGTAGGGCATGGATACAGGTCAACAATCACGACATACCATCAGGGTTAAAAATTACAATCATTAGCAATTAGGGCTCCTTTTCTATGACTATATATATAAATATAAAAACAGAAACTGCTATCCTTATGAAAAACATAGAACTAACAATGCACAAATTTATCTGGAAGGAAATCATGAATGAGGGCAGGGAGGGTCATGACTTCGCATACATGTTGTAAATTTAGAGGTAAAGGAAATTCGAGCATGAATTAACAGACATATATAGACACGGTAACTAACAAATAAAAATTATTGATATAGGAAAATGAATTTTTAAAATGTGATTAGGTTTCTGTTTTCTCCGCACTTGTTAGACCATGTGAAGATTTGTGGTTGACCCCTTGAATCTTGCCTTGTATGTGTAATATATCGTCGGAGAAGTCGGAGCGACGGGGTTCTAGGTTGGAGAAGAAAGGAGGGAAATCTGGAGAAGATGAAGGGTGTACGGATGAGAAGAGGTAAACGGGGGGAAGAGGAGAGGGAGGTGCGATTGGTGGTGGCCGAGGGAGTGAGGCTGAGGTCCGGCGGCAGTGAGTTGGTTCTATTTTTGGTTGAAGAGAAGGAGAAGGGGATGGCGATGGAGAAGAAGAAAGTGCTGTAGAGGAGGTACAACTACTGCCGTGGAGCAGTGATGAGCGGTTGTCCGGCGGTTTTTAGTTTGCTGGAGAAGATTAAGAGGAGAAAGGATGGAACAGATCTGTTAGAGAGGGAGTTACGGCTGCTGCTTTGTGGTGGTGGTGGCGACGCGGTGAAAGAAAGAGAGGGAGAAGGGAGTGAAGATGGCCACGACGCTGGAGAAGGAAGACGAGGAAGAGAGGAGAGGGTAGGGGCAGCGGCTGCTGTTGTTAAAGGTGAGAGGAGGAAAAAAATGAGGAAGTGTAGCAGGGTTTGGGGGTAAGTGTGGTAAATAAGGAAGTAAGGTTAGGGTTTAATACGAGCCGTTAGATTAGGTGAGATGGACGGCTAGGATTAGATTCTAGGATAGATGGGTTGGGTGTGGGTTAATTGGGTCGTCCGGATGGGTTATTGGGTTAGGAATTAATTTAGACTTAAATTGAATTTAAGTAGTAGCCAAAATTGATCAAAAGTGGCTAAAATTGACATAAATTGGTTAAAATTGGTATTAAATTGAATAGAAAGTGGCTAAATTTTAAATAAATTGAATGAAATTGGATTTAGCTGCTATTAAATTAATAAATATACTACACTTGTAGATAATTTAATAAATAGATAATAAAATAGTTTAAATTATAGAAAAATCATATAAATATTATTATAAATAAAAATCATAAATCTTAGTAGACTTATGTAAATTATATAATTAAATTATTATATTTATAAATAATTTTATGTTATACCCCATAAATTTTAAGTGAATAAATATCCTAAGGGCTTGTTGGTCAAGGGATTTAGAAGGCAAAAAAAAAAAATTGATAAATAAAAGTCGGCTTCTTCAGCCAAAATCAATATATTTCCAGCAAAAAACAGGGGATCTTCATATGAGAAGAAAACCCACGACAAACATATATAATTTCCTTCCAATTACGCAACGAAACGCGGTCTAAACTCCGTTCCGGCTTAGGTACAGGTGTATAAAGCTGCAGAGAGCAATCCTACGGAGTTGGTTTCGTGAAATTTGGCCGGCGAAACGTCGTGCTACCGAGGTAAAGTAAATATAATTACTTTAAATTAGTACCAATGTGTTCCTAGCGTTGCAGTGAGCATTTATCCCTTCTGGACTATCGAGAAATAATGAGTTTTTGACCGTTTTCCGAAATGTTGAAGTTGGGATAAATATATATATCAAAAGTGATAATTTCTCCCGAATATTAATGTATTTAGTTCCAATTGACGTGTATATGAATGTAGTTGGGAGAAACAGCAGAAGTACCGACGGAAATCACATCGGTCAGTCGGGTACTCAGAAACCAGGTATGTAAAGTTATTCTTTCGGCAAGCCAGGAAGTACAGGGTAGAAAATAAATAGAATAAGCGCTATTAATAGATACCCAGCGTACAGGAACGATTTTAGTACAAATTCCAGCAAGCATGCTAGTATGTTATTACGTATCATGCGATAATCAGAATAATAGATATTCAGGCAATACGTATTTCATCTGTTGAGATTATATCCAGTAGTAGATGATACATTCTATATCATTTAGCTATATCCAGTTATAGATGGCATGTACTATGTTATTGAGTTATATTCAGATATAATTAGATAGACAGATAAAGGCCAGGTAGCAGTAAGTCCAGCAGCCAGAAACAGTGTAAGACAGCATATAGCATCAGTTAATTAATACAGATTAGTGGTGACCTTGCCGGTCACGTAGTTTTACAGCAGTCTTGTGTTGAGTTACAGATAACTAGACAGCATGGCGGCCTTGTCGGCCCACATAGGTTCCTTGTTACAAGTCTGTTTCTGGTTAGCTGTTGTTACAGGTACAGATGGCTACAGGCCAGTTGGCCGGAGGCTGTATTTACAGTCGTTATATAGCCGATTTGTTTCTTGAAATAGAGCCAAAGCCAGCCAAAGCACCAGATGTGCTCAGGCTGGACCATTTAGCAGTCCAGAGTCTAGCAGGCACCAGGTGCCGTCATACCCCCCAAGGTGGGGTGTGACAAACTTGGTATCAGAGCAGTTCGTGTCCCAGGGAGTCTGCAAGCCGTGCTAAGTAGAGTCTTGTCTATGGATGTGTTGTGCACCACATACTATAGGCAGGAGGCTGCGAGGCATGTTAGGATTGTCACTCTTCTTTCTTATTCAATTGTGCTATAGAGCGGTACAGTATAGAGTTGACTTTTGAAACTCACCACCCTCTTTGCTTACAGATATTATGGCAGACCAGTGGCACCCAGCTACAGGTAGGAGATTGGATACAACAGCGGGCGAAGGCACCAGTAGGATGCCTCAGTTACAGCCAGATTCCACCCAGTCTGAGAGCAATACGGAGGCGTCATCTCGGCCCTCCCAGCAGTCTCCGCCTCGCCAGACACCATTTGAGGCAGCACCGCCTCCCACAGCTCCTGCACCCACTTCATCTGATCAGGAGCTACGTAGTGCGGTGGTTATGTTGACTCAGATGCTAGCTGCTCAGCGTCAGCCAGCACCACCTACAACAGCAGAATCCCTAGGTGGGCCAGGTAGTTCCAGGGTTAGAGAATTCTTGGCGTTGGGACCCCCTCAGTTTACTGGATCGGATTCAGCGGAGGACCCTCAGGACTTTTTGGACCAGATGCAGAGGATCTTTAGAGTCATGCACGTAACCCCAGCAGAATCAGTTGTGTTAGCAGTGTTCCGGTTACGGGATATTGCTGTTTTGTGGTACGAAAGTTGGGAGAGGTCTCGGGGAAGAGATGCAGCCCCTCCTACTTGGTCTAGCTTTTCAGAGGCCTTCCTGGACCACTACTTACCCCGGGAGGTCATACAGGCCCGGATGGACCAGTTCTTACATTTAGAGCAGGGGGCTAGGAGCGTCCGTGAATATTCCTTACAATTCGACTCCTTAGCCCGCTATGCTCCAGCATTTGTGGACACCATGTCGTCCAGAGTCCACCGCTTTATTATAGGCCTGAATCCAGAGTACATAGAGACGTGCATGACGGCTACTTTGAGAGAGGACATGGACATAGCCAGCGTACAAGCCTTCGCACAGACAATTGAGGGCCTGAGGCAGTGGCAGCGGGGTGACAGACAGGCGACTTCAGAGCAGCGCCGTAGAAGCAGACCCGCCGAGATTCAGAGGAAAATTCCTAGGGGGCCGAGACCACGGTTTTCAGATAGGCCACCCAGATATTTACCGCCGGTACAACAGCAGAGGGGCAGATTTATTTGCCGGAGTCAGTCAGAGTCCGGTAGCAGTTCACGGACAATAGCCTCACCTCAGCAGCGGAGGGTAGAACAGAGTAGATTTGCATCTACCCCTTGTCCTATATGCCACCGACTACATTCTGGAGCCTGCAGGCAGGGCTTCCCAGGGTGTTATTACTGTGGACAGGAAGGTCATTTAATGAGAGATTGTCCATCCAGGGGACAGGGTAGTCAGGATGATCTGGATAGAGCGTCAGCAGGGCCACGAATTCCAGCAGCCTCAGCAGGGCGCAGACCCTCAGGTTCAGCAAATAGGGGCCGAGGTAGATCAGGAGCCTCTGGCTCAGGTGCAGGCCCCAGCTGTACCTATGCATTACCAGGGAGGTAGGATTCAGAGGCATTTCCCGACGTGGTCACAGGTATATTGATTATCTGCTCATACGCTGTTTATATATTGATTGATCCAGGGTCTACCTTGTCATATATTACACCATTTGTGGCACGAAAGTTGGGCATCAAACCAGAATTGCTTCAGCAGCCCTTTTCAGTGCTTACACCGGTTGGCGACTCGATTACAGCCAAAAGAGTTTACCGAGGGTGTATAGTAGAGGTTGCTGATCGCCAGACCAGAGTAGACTTAATAGAACTTGAGATGGTCGACTTCGATGCCATTATGGGTATGGACTGGTTAGTTCCATGCTATGCCAACTTAGAATGCTGGACCAAGACGGTCCGATTTCACTTTCCGGGGGAAGCAGTGCGAGAGTGGAAAGGGAGTACACCTACGCTGAAAGGTAGGTTTATTTCCTACCATCAGGCAAGAAAATTAATAGCAAAAGGATGTATTTACCACCTGGTTAGAGTCCAGGACGTTCGGGTGGAACCTCCGACTCTTCAGTCTGTTCCAGTAGTCAATGAATTCCCTGACGTGTTTCCGGATGAGTTGCCTGGTATCCCTCCTGAAAGGGAGATAGATTTTGCGATTGACTTGTTACCAGGGACTCAACCTATATCCATTCCCCCGTATCGCATGGCACCAGCAGAGCTTAGAGAATTGAAAGAGCAGTTAAAAGATTTGCTCGACAAAGGTTTTATCAGGCCCAGTACTTCCCCGTGGGGTGCGCCAGTTCTGTTTGTAAGAAAGAAAGATGGCTCACTCCGTATGTGTGTGGACTACCGGCAGCTGAATAAGGTAACGGTTAAAAACAAATACCCGCTCCCGAGAATAGATGATTTGTTTGACCAGTTGCAGGGGGCCAAATGTTTTTCTAAGATAGATCTAAGGTCCGGATACCACCAGGTCCAGGTTCGGGAGAGGGACATTCCAAAGACTGCTTTCAGGACCAGGTATGGTCACTTTGAATTTCTAGTTATGTCTTTTGGACTGACGAATGCTCCCGCAGTGTTTATGGACCTGATGAACAGCATATTCAGACCGTACTTGGATCTGTTCGTGATAGTATTTATTGATGATATTCTGGTATATTCTCGTTCAGAGACGGATCACCAGAACCATTTACGAACAGTACTCCAGATCCTTAGAGAACGTCAGTTGTACGCCAAGTTTTCTAAGTGTGAGTTCTGGCTGAACTCAGTTTCTTTTTTGGGGCACATCATGTCGGATGCTGGTATACAGGTAGACACACAGAAAATAGAGGCGGTCAAGACATGGCCCAGACCTACCACTCCGACCGAGGTCCGCAGTTTCTTGGGTTTAGCAGGATATTATCGGAGATTTGTCGAAGGATTTTCCACTATAGCAACACCTCTGACAAAGCTAACACAGAAAGCAGCGAAATTTCAGTGGACGGAGGCCTGCGAGCAGAGTTTTCAAGAATTGAAAGACAGATTGACCTCCGCCCTAGTACTAGCATTGCCAGAGGGAACAGATAGGTATGCGGTGTATTGCGACGCTTCAGGTTTGGGACTGGGTTGTGTGTTAATGCAACATGGTAAGGTGATTGCTTATGCTTCCAGACAGGTGAGGAAACACGAAAAGAACTATCCGACCCATGACCTGGAACTGGCTGCAGTGATCCACGCTCTGAAAATTTGGAGGCATTATCTGTATGGCGTCCATGTAGACATTTTTACAGATCATAAAAGTCTGCAATACATTTTCACACAGAGGGAGTTAAATCTGCGGCAACGTCGCTGGTTAGAATTGTTGAAAGACTATGATGTAAATATTCTCTATCACCCAGGAAAAGCTAATGTAGTAGCAGATGCCCTGAGCCGTAAGTCGTTGGGGAGTTTAGCGTATTTGCGGCCCGAGAAGCAGGAATTAGCCAAGGAAATTCATCAACTAGCTGGTTTAGCCGTTCGAGTAGTGGAGACAGGAAATAACAGAGCGGTAATTCAAAATTCTGCCGAGTCATCACTAGTTACAGAGGTAAAAGAACGGCAGTACGAGGACCCTGACTTAGTCCAGCTCAGAGATAGAATTCAGAAGGGTAAGGAGTCAGATTTCCAAGTGACTGAAAATAAAGTGCTACATTGTAAGGGCCGTCTGTGTGTCCCGAACGTACCAGGGCTTCGCCAGCAGATCATGCATGAGGTACATTACGCTCGTTATTCCCTCCATCCAGGAGAAACGAAAATGTACCACGATATCAGAGACATCTACTGGTGGCCAGGTATGAAATCTGAAATAGCTGAATTTGTATCTAGATGTCCTAACTGCCAGCAGGTGAAAGCGGAGCACCAGAAACCGGGTGGTCTGACGCAGGATATAGCTGTGCCTATGTGGAAATGGGAAGCGATAAATATGGATTTTGTAACAGTATTACCCCGTACCAGACGCAGAAATGATTCTATTTGGGTAATAGTTGACAGGCTGACAAAATCAGCTCATTTCCTGCCAGTGAAGGCTACCTTCTCAGCCGAGGATTATGCTGAGTTATACATCAGAGAAATAGTTAGACTACATGGAGTGCCGGTATCTATTATTTCAGACAGGGGAGCATAATTCACAGCTAGATTTTGGCAGTCATTCCAGAGGGGTCTGGGAACGCAGATTAATTTGAGCACAGCATTCCACCCTCAGACAGATGGACAGGCTGAGCGAACTATCCAAACGCTCGAAGATATGCTACGAGCGTGCGTACTAGATTTTGGGGGTAGCTGGGATGAACATCTGTCGCTGATTGAATTTGCCTATAATAACAGTTATCATTCAGCTATCCAGATGGCGCCCTTTGAAGCATTATATGGGCGAAAATGTAGATCGCCGGTGGGCTGGTTTGAAGTGGGGGAATCAACGTTGATTGGGCCAGACATCATTCAACAGTCAGAGGAGAAGGTAAATCTTATCAGAGAACGCCTGCTGACTGCTCAGAGCCGCCAGAAGGCGTATGCAGATATGCGGCGTAGAAATCTAGAATTTGCGGTAAATGACTGGGTATACTTGAAGGTGTCTCCGATGAAAGGGGTGATGAGATTTGGCAAGAAAGGCAAGCTTAGCCCGAGATTTATTGGGCCATATCAAATTCGGCGGAGAATAGGCCGAGTTGCATACGAATTGAACTTGCCTCCGGAATTAGCATCTGTTCACCCAGTATTCCATGTATCTATGTTGAGGAAATTTGTAGGAGACCCTTCCACAGTTGTTCCAGTTCAGGAGGTCCAGGTCACCGAAGAGTTAGCATATGAGGAGGTTCCAGTAGCTATCTTAGACAGACAAATCCGTAGATTGAGAACTAAAGATATTGCATCTATCAAAGTATTGTGGCGTAACAGGAATCGAGAAGAAATGACCTGGGAAGCCGAGGAAGACATGAAAGCCAGATATCCCCACTTATTCCAAGCATAGGCAAACGGGAGGTATGTTAGAACTGTTTTTCCTTATTAATGCTTATACTTCATATATGAAAGCAGGCGATTGATTATAGACAGTTTTATACATGAATGTTATTATATCGTGTGGAGTACCTGTATTGGGCTTTTCTACTTTTCAGGAATTATGAGATAGTCCATAATACAAGGGAAACTCTGGCAAAAACTTTTCTAGAAACAAGTTGAGTAAGTTGAGGAAGTCCTCGAGACAAAAGGTCATTCGAGGACGAATGTTCTTAGGGGGGAGGATGCTATACCCCGTAAATTTTAAGTGAATAAATATCCTAAGGGCTTGTTGGTCAAGGGATTTAGAAGGCAAAAAAAAAATTGATAAATAAAAGTCGGCTTCTTCAGCCAAAATCAATATATTTCCAGAGAAAAACAGGGGATCTTCATATGAGAAGAAAACCCACGACAAACATATATAATTTCCTTCCAATTACGCGACGAAACGCGGTCTAAACTCCGTTCCGGCTTAGGTACAGGTGTATAAAGCTGCAGAGAGCAATCCTATGGAGTTGGTTTCGTGAAATTTGACCGGCGAAACATCGTGCTACCGAGGTAAAGTAAATAGAATTACTTTAAATTAGTACCAATGTGTTCCTAGCATTGCAGTGAGCATTTATCCCTTCTGGACTATCGAGAAATAACGAGTTTTTGACCGTTTTCCGAAATGTTAAAGTTGGGATAAATATATATATCAAAAGTGATAATTTCTCCTGAATATTAATGTATTTAGTTCTAATTGACGTGTATATGAATGTAGTTGGGAGAAACAGCAGAAGTACCGACGGAAATCACATCGGTCAGTCGGGAACTCATAAACCAGGTATGTAAAGTTATTCTTTCGGCAAGCCAGGAAGTACAGGGTAGAAAATAAATAGAATAAGCGCTATTAATAGATACCCAACATACAGGAACGATTTTAGTACAAATTCCAGAAAGCATGCTAGTATGTTATTACGTATCATGCGATAATCAGAATAATAGATATTCAGGCAATACATATTTCATCTGTTGAGATTGTATCCAGTAGTAGATGATACATTCTATATCATTTAGCTATATCCAGTTATAGATGGCATGTACTATGTTATTGAGTTATATTCAAATATAATTAGATAGACAGATAAAGGCCAGGTAGCAGTAAGTCCAGCAGCCAGAAACAGTGTAAGACAGCATATAACATCAGTTAATTAATACAGATTAGCCTCGAAATAAAAGAAGAGAATATGATTAGTATTTTTTATTTGATCATGCTTGTTGTGTATGTGTTTGTATGTTGAGACTTGCTGTGGCATGTGGGAACCCTTTAGCATCCCCACCGCCCCTGGGTTATAGCTGTGTCGATACCAGATTCAGATACCGCCACCAGCTGGGCGATGCCGTCCGACTAAAGGATGATGATGGCCGACCACCATGATAATACGGTCCAGACCACCCTGCTTGCAGGCGTAGTTCAGTTTACTCTGCGCAGAACTAGCACACCCTGTTTACAGAGGCAGACCACTCTGTGTGCGCACCTGTGCCCAGAGGCAGGAGTCTTCGGACTCAGACACAGCTTATTGTCAGAGGCCAAGGCCTGAGCTACGTACCCAAGGGGACTGGTAGGAGGAGCTCACAGTGTCAGATGAGTGGAGTGACTTATTTTTGGTTGGTTTAGACCCGGGTAGGGGTATATAGATTGCTTGCTTGGTTGGCACCTTCCGGCTTATGGGGGTCGGTCAGGTATGGTGTACTATTATGTATATTGATATGTGCTATTAGATACTGACAGACAGTAGGACGACACGTCATCAAGTACGCTCAGTTAGTTACAGAATGAACAAACTCTCCCCAGTTATCCTCAGCTAGAAAGACTCAGCTATTTCTTGCTTATATGTCATGTTATTGTTGCCATTCATTTCAGTGCATATTCCAGTTTGCTTTACATGCTCAGTACCTGTGGTACTGATGCCCAGCGGGGCGCTGCATTGCTTGCCTGCAGGTACTCACGGACGAGGAGCCGATCCCTCGTGATTCCAGCCAGTCAGTGAGTCATCAGCTCTTGTCATCCGAAGTCTGATCCCTAGAGGTGTAGCTCCTTTTCTTTTGTTGTGCAGCATGGGTAGGTCGGGGCCCTGTCCCGATCATTTCTATTAATTTCTTACAGTATTCGTAGAGGCTTGCAGTCTGTATATATTCCCTGTGGTTACTTGAGCCGGTCGTGTGGGGCCGTGCAGTCTGTTGTAGCTGTTTAGTATTTCAGTTTATGTTGGCCGTGTAGGGCCTTAGTTTGACAGTAGTGGTGACCTTGCCGGTCACGTAGTTTTACAGCAGTCTTGTGTTGAGTTACAGATAACTAGACAGCATGGCGGCCTTGTCGGCCCACATAGGTTCCTTGTTACAAGTCTGCTTCTGGTTAGCTGTTGTTACAGGTACAGATGGCTACAGGCCAGTTGGGCGGAGGCTGTATTTACAGCCGTTATATAGCCGATTTGTTTCTTGAAATAGAGCCAAAGCCAGCCAAAGCACCAGATGTGCTCAGGCTGGACCATTTAGCAGTCCAGAGTCTAGCAGGCACCAGGTGCCGTCATACCCCCCAAGGTGGGGTGTGACATTTTATTACTTAATAAAAATTAAGTTATCGAATATTATTAAAAAATTATATTATTAACATAAATAATTTATAAATTCGAGTAATATTATTATGCAAATAAATTTGTAGAATTTAGTAAAATTATGTAAATAGTTCATAAAGATAAAATAAAATATATATCTCAAAAAATAAGGTCGTATATCAATACGAAATATGTTATACGCGAAATAATTATTTAATATTAAAAATTAAAATTAATAAAAATTAAATGTATATATATATGTAATTTGAAATAATTTTCGCAACATTACAGTAATAAATTATTTAATCAATATAAATACAAGCCGAAATTTTGCGTAAAATTGAGTGTCAACAACTGCCCCTTCTTTGCTCGGAAATTTAGAATGAATTGTTGAGCAAAGAACGTTGACCTAGTGGCCAATTTTGTCCGACCGAAGAAAAAATTTCGGCAGGGCCAGATGAAAGGAAAAAAGAGTTATGAAGACTTAGCGGCCGAGAATTCAGTTTCAGTCGCCTACATATCTTGGGTTTCATGAGAATCAGGCCGTGTGTAGTTCTAGATTTAGGGACGTACAAGATCCCTAAAGAAAAATTGATAATGCAAGATATGAATAAGGAACGAAAGAGTAGGAAATTATGAGAATAGAGAAACGAGAGAGATAGACAAAATTAGCACTTTTATATTAAAATACAGTAATATCAGAATGACAGCGACATTGAAACGTGAAAGGTTGCAACTAAAGGAAAACAAAAAGTGCTTATAAGCGTGGTGAAAATGTAGAGCTTGAAAATAGCTAGATAGATAAACAAATGGTGGATGAGAAGAGACTATTGAGAATAAATTTTGTGAAAATAAACGCGTAGCTTGGAGAACTTTTGAGAGGGTAATGCTTAACCCGAATAACGTCAAAATAGTAGGACCACGCTTAGCCCTTAAAATTTTGGAGGGTGGCGCTTAACCCATCCAGAAATCAAAAGAACGTAGCACAATAATAGTAGCTCAGAAGTAAAACAGTGACTTTAAAAATGTGACAGGAGCTTGAACGCTTGAAAGTAGCATAGTAGTATCTTGATTTAATGTTGTAAGAATAATGCAATAGTAGCCTGCAAACTTTTAAAATATTGAATAAAAGATTGGTCGATAAGCATAAGATGTCATTTTGTAAAAGTAACGAATAGCTCGAATAAATTTAAAAGGGTAGTGCTTAACTCGCTCAAAATTAGAATGCGATGTTTCATTTTAAACATTGAGGATAGTGCTTAACCCATAGGACGACGCTTAGCCCTTAAAATATCGGAGGGCAATGCTTAACCCATTTAGAAATCCAAGAACGAAAATAGCATGATAATAGTAGCTCAAAAGTAGTAAACAGTAGTTTGAAGGAAAATAACTCTAAAGTTTGAGACTAACATAAGAGTATGATAGTAGCTTGATTCGATATCACGGGAGTAACTTGAGTAGCCTGCAACTCTAAAATACTAGATAAAAGTGATTAGCCAATAAACATGAGATAATATTTCACAAAATTAATGATTAGCTCGGATGAAAGCGTCTAATCCGATCGAAATTTAGAAGGCAATACTTAGCCTTTATAATTAGAGGGTAGTGCTTAATCCATAGGACAATGCTTAGCCCTTAAAGAAATATTTAGGGTAGTGCTTAACCTATAGGACAATGCTTATCCCTTAAAAAAATATTTAGGGTAGTGCTTAACCCATAGGACAATGCTTAGTCCTTAAAAGAAATATTTAGGGTAGTGCTTAACCCGTAGGACAATGCTTAGCCCTTAAAAGAAATATTTAGGGTAGTGCTTAACCCGTAGGACAATTCTTATCCCTTAAAAGAAATATTTAGGATAGTGCTTAACCCGTTAAGGAATCAAAGTATTAATACATAGCTTCAAATAAACAGCGCTCAGCTTTGAGTAACTTACTAAGAGGGTAGTGCTTAACCCCGTGGATGGACAAACTTCAAGTAGTTTATCTTTGTAGTTGATAATGAATACCTTTGAACATCCATATAGAATGATTGCAAATTTGGTACTTGTTGTTCCTGTGCTCACAAAAACAAATCATAAGATTAAAAGGGGAAGGCTGATTTGTGCCTTTATTTGTCCGTTGCTATCCCGATCTCATGAGCTTGATGATCAGACTGGAAGTTATGTCTTTCCATAGACGTCCTTTTTGGGAATCAATTCCTTGGTTTGACTGAGCTTTGATGAAATTTTAAGATACTTCTCAAAATTTCTGCCCCAGTGTAGAACATGACGTAGATTTCTGTTGCAAATGACGCAAAGTTGTGAATTTTTGAAGTCCTCTCAAAAATTCTGCCCCAATTACGTGGAAATGCTCGATTTATTGAATTTTTGAGGTCCTCTCAAAAATTCTGCCCTAGTTGGTAAAGGAAAAGAGAAAGAAAATTTTATTAAGATATAGACCAAACCCTATAAGGGAGCCTACGTATCCCTCTTAAACGGAAATCAGGTCCAACGTAGTTCAAATTACAAGAAATGAAAGGTTTTCGAATAAAGGAATAAATCAAACTGAGGGTAGGTTCCGACTTCAACAAGCTTCATTTTGGGTGGATCACTTTGGCATCAATCAGTGCTTGAATCTTGTCTTTCAAAGCTCAACCTCTTCTGCGGTGTGTCCTCTCATCCCTGAATGATAGTCGCAAATCTTAGTATGATCGAGCCATTTCGCATGTGTATCCATCACTATTGCGGGAATTGGAGTGATATAGCCAGCAACCTTTAATCTCACATACAATTGGGTTATAGACTCACCCAAATGAGTATACTTCTCAGATGAACTTGCTTGGGATCTCACGGGCTTGCGAGATTGTTGAATCAATGGATTTTGAAAAACTGGTGGCCTTTGGAGTGCAGGTGGAGGAGGCTGAAAATGTGCAGGTTGTGTATGACATGTAGCAGGATTATAGAATGGCATCGAGTGATGGTATGGAGGCAATTGGTATTGGAGTGGAGGTGTTTAGTATCCCCACGGAGTTTTCGGTCCTTCTATAGGTGATACGACATTTACCTCTTTCACGTTCTTGTTATCAGTGGTCCTACTAGATTGCAAAGTTTTGCTGGCTGTTTGTAATGTTCCCCAATCGATAACGGTACCGTTCTCAATCTTTTCACCTAACTTGATGAGCTCGGCGAAATTCTTCTCACTAACTAGCATCAATCTATCATGCACTTGCGGGTCCAGACTCCGCATAAAGATATCCTTCATTTGAACTTCTTCCATTGGAGGTCGCACTCTGGCGGCCTCGGACCTCCAACGGGTTGCATATTCCCTGAATGTCTCTGTAGGCTTTCTTTTTAAGTTCTAAATGTAGTGCAAATCCGGTGCATTCTCTGTATTGAAACCGAACCGCTCTACGAAAGCTGTAGCCATATCAGTCCAATTAACCTATTTTCTCGAATTTTGCTCGACGTACCAGTTTAGGGCATCCCCAGACAAACTTCTCATGAACAACTTCATTCGGATTTTTTCATCTCTCCCTACTCCAATCAACTTGTCGCAATACATCCTCAAGTGGGCTTTCGAATCACCAGTGTCGTTGAACATTTCAAACTTCGGGGGTTTGTATCCCGCCGGTAGCTCGACGTCAGGATGTATGCGTAGGTCTTCATAACTTAGGCCTTCTATACCTATGGCCCCTTCAATATTTTGTAATCGGTTGTTCATCTTCTTGAGTTCCTCAGCCATAGATTGTATCAAATTGTCCTTCTCAGAGAGTTCGGATTCTCCTAAGTGATGAGCGACCGGAGCAGTCTTCATATAAATGGGGTTTCGGGTATGATCTCTCAGAGCATGGGCGTAAGACGTGTTGGATGTAACCGTAGGAGGTAAGTAATGAAACATAGCGGGCGATCTTTGTGAGATAGCTTGGTTTTGATATACATTTGATGAAGTTGGGTATGCGTTATGTGGACATTGTATATGATTTTGAGGAAGTGAGAAGGCATGACTAAGATTGTTTCGAGGATATGAGGCTTGATGGGATGCCGGAGGAAAACTTGTGAAAGTGACGTGAGGCTTGGTAGAAACATGAATCTCAGCATGTTGTTCTAACGAAGTTTCTAGGGGGACCGATAGATTGGTTGCATTACGAGCTCGAGATAATTCTCCTTGGAGTTCCAAAATCCTTTGCTCCATCCCTATAATCAGGTCATTACATTCGGGTGGATACCTCCTTTCTGAACTCTCTGCGGAATCTTTTGGAGTGGCCGTGTCAATTCTGACTGCTGAACTATTACTATCGTTCATTTCCTTTTTGCTTCGGTGAATCGACAGCGAGAAAGGTATGGCGGACGGTTATGCACAAATCAACCTTAGGAAGGGGAATAATCAAGATAAACAATAAACAGAAAAAATAAAATTAGTAAAGAAATTCAAGCATGACATGGTTGTAGATAAAAGATGAAAGAAACACATTAACACGCTTCACATTGAAAATAAAAGATTAAACACATTAATACGTCTTCCTAATTTGGGGGCCTCTTTTGTGTTAGAGGTAGGCCTAGCGCATTTTGAAAGTCAAATGTCATAACGTGTCATTCCATTTGCTCCATTAAAATCCCGAGTACATAAAATAAATAAATAAATTATTGCTTCATTTACATAATAAGATATTATATGAAAATAAAGATTACAAAAAGTAAAGCTATAGCCTAAATGGAAATGCTCTTCTATCTTCGGCCTCTTCTTTGCTTATATGACGCGGATTGGTACTTATCAACCTGCATAATGAAAAGTTAGTTTTACCCATCCCACCTAAGAGCAAATAGTCTATATTTTTAGACATATTGACCTCTCAAATAAAAATACAAATAGATATGATAATGTCCCTTTCGAGATTGTAAGTCTCTTTGGACTTTGGGCAAAGTTAAACTAATGGTCTCAATACACCAAGGGTATCAAGACTTCCTAGGGGATAATGGAATGCATGAGTTATCAATTTATAAGAGTTGGGTAGGTAGGCTGGAAGATTCTTATGTGAAAAGGCGCGTGGTCACATGCCAATTCTCTAAATGGGCTTTGAAAGGATTTTTTAAAAAAATGCAAAGTACGATTCGTGTGTACAGGGTGATGGCGAAAAGCTCTTAAGTGGGAAAGTACGAGAGTTACAAAAATAATAACAATTAGCACATAAATCATAATAAGTAGTTAAGAGAAGCAATAAGTAAAAAACGACAAAAAAAGTAAAGAGGATAAGGAATAAATAAATATATCCTAAGTCAGGTCTTATAATGAGAATTGAAAATGATTAAACATGAAATACTAGCTTTAAATGAGAAAATTAGGGAGAGGATTAAACATATAGTAAATAATTTAAATAAGGAAACCAATAAGAGAATAAGGGAAAAATATTAAACAAGGAAAAAATATAATTTAAACAAGGAAGGAGATAAAGGAAAGAAAGATTTAAATACACAGATAATGCAGACATCCTTTTCGGGATAGAAAATCCCTTAAGACTCAAGACGAGGCTTCACTAAATTTTTGACGTGCCTTGGACGTCGCATTTTTTCTAAGTTTAATATGATGTGTATACCTTACTAAAGGTGTATACGGTCAAGATCTAGGAATAAGAGTGGGTATGACACGGTTCCCTCGAGCGGACAACTCGAGAGTGAAGAAGCTTGTGACCGTCGACGCACCGCTGAACGACCAAATCACAAGACAATACTCGAGGTGCTTTAATGGTGAACGACCGTGAAACCACGCAACCGTTGTCGTGTGTGATAGTGAGAAATTCCCAAGTGGGGGAAAAATATGAGCGGTATGCTAGTTGAAAAAAACACAATAATTTTTTTTTTTGGTTTTTTTTTCAAATAATTATCGAATATTGCAAATGACAAATGAATAATAAATAATAACGGAGAAACAAAAAAGAAAAAACCTTTAGTAACTTCATGGAGAAATCATATAAATATTGATAGAAATAATTAAGGTAAAAGATTTTAAACCCGACAGTTAGCAAATTTAAAAATTAAAACCCCACTTAATGAACACGTAATAGTTAGAAACCTAAAATCCCCAGCAGAGTCGTCATGCTGTAGCGCCCCATTTTCCTCGCGGAAAGCGGGATATAACATGTGACAACTCTTAAGGGTTATTGAAATAGAAGAATCGCCACCTAACGATTTGAGGTGCGTTAGGGAACCGTATTAACCTAAGGGTCTGTTATACTAGCCTAGGTCACCAAAGTCGGGTAAGGGTTCAAGTTACCTCGAAAGGAAGGTGTTAGGCACCTTTCGAGGTCCACAAATGTGGGTCCCTTCTGGATTCATTATTATGTGGGAATTTACTAAGTGATCAAATAAAATTAAATTTTTATCTTAAGTAGTAGAAACAACTTAAATAAACTAAGTGATAAAAAGGAAGAAGATCGTGACAATAAATTTAGCAATTTATGCTTATAAGGATTGACAAATAAGGCAAACAATAATAAATAAAATGATAAATTAAGAAGAAACAATAACAAAACCAATAAATAAAAATTTAAAGGATTGGACCGAACCTCAAAGAGACGCCTACGTATCCCTGGAGGGAATCAGGTCGAACGTAGTTCTTACTTTTAAAGGAGGGGTTATTTTAACCTAACGGGATCACCCCCGTGCGACTAAAATAATATTTCGCAATCTATTTAGGTTGCTCATATTATTCATTCAGCACAGACTATCATTTCCCACTACTCGCCTAATTAATTGAATTATTATTAAGCCTAAGCGATCTAAGTGAAGAAGACTAACGACCTAACAAGTGCCTACCCGTCCCAAGCCCAATGTCCAAGAGGCGTTGAACAGCTAATTTAGAGTTGGGGTCTATAATTCTTAGGGCTTTATAAAGGTGGTTAAAACTTCAAACAAAGTCAAGGACATAAAGAAGAAGGCAGCAAATAAGGTTTCACATAAGCCTCTAATATTAAAATACAAATGACCCTAAAGCATGACTTCTATGATTTAAGCGTTAAAAAAAATATTTTTAGATATGATTCGTATATGACAGACAATGCTTCTTATAAAAAGATCAGGTCATAATGGCATTTTCATAATGATATGATAAGCATATTTCAGATGCAGATGGAATGCAAATGGAGTATAGACAGTTCATAATAAACCCACAAACTAATTCTAGTAAAATGTGATTTCAGCAATTAAAGGCAAGACATGGGACATGTCCTATTAATCAAACTTAGATCTTAAGCACATGGTAAATCCAATATTAATCCAACAAGCAAAAATTATTAGTTTAGCCAGTTAGGTTTTAGAGATAGATAAGCATAAAATTATCATAACATGCTTCTTATTCACAGATCTGGGTTAGCACATAGATACGTATACATATTCCTAATATTGAATGATCACAATAGCATCTACTATGTATATTAAAAATAATTTCAAAATTAAAAATCCTATATGCATGATTTCTAAATTAAAAATCCTATAGGCATAATTTCTAAATTAAAAATCCTATAGGCATAATTTCTAGCAAAATAATTGCACTTGTATTGTTCTTGCGGGCAAGGTCACTAAAATTTAAACATAAAACATACTTTAAATTAAATCATTTAAGACCTATAGGCATGATTTCTATGTGTGTGTTAATCCTATAGGCATGTTTTCTAGATGAAGTTGACAGTTAAGAAAACAGTAAATAAATATAAGATCCTCCCTCCCATAAACCCCTTTCCACTATATTTAGAGTTTATTACAAACCTTGCAACTAATAAGAATGAATAAATAAATTTAAAATATAAAAAATACAATTCTAAAATAGTTAAATTCCCAAGAGGAATTTCTTGTCCTAATGACTCTCCAATGAAACTCCACAGTGCAATAACTAAGACCTGTTAAAGGTTAGTACAACCGTAGATGCAACAATAATCTCAAACTTGAAAAGTCATGTTAAATAACACGTTAACTCATACTCATGATGATAGATGCGATTAGGAATAATAAATAACAAGATGTAACAAATAAATGAATCATTAGATTAAATAAACTAACCGGTAAATGACAAAAGCAAAAGAAAATCAAATGTCACGGATACCACGATTGTTACCCACACTCAACACGTCAAGACCACGAGAATCTCGAGGATTTCGAGCAGTGCTCGTATTGAGGTGGGAAGAAGGATAAAGAATTTTGAAGGAGCTGAGCAATATTTGTGAAAAATAAATTATTCCGTTTTCTGACCGTGTTCCCCCTTTGAAGAGAGGAGAAGACTTCTTTTATAGTTAAAAGGTGATGAGATTTTCAAAGGATAAGAAAATATTAAAAAAAATTAGAGATAATCTTTTCCTTAATTAACACACACTAATCAATTAGGGAGAAAGTTTCCTTAATTAATTAATAAAGCATAAACTATACAAAAATATTTACCACCAAATAATTCATCCTAATTAACCAAATCGAATCAATGACAAAGATCTTCCTAATTAACAAAAATCAAGTCGGATCCTACCATAATTATTCATGTACCAAAATAAAAAAAAAATCAATCAAGTAGGTTTTTTTTTTAATCGGAAAGGAAAATCAATATAATTGTAAGCTAATTAGAATCACATATATACTAAATCACATTAAGAAAAGGATTATAAAATCAGCTACACAAGTTACCTTTTAACCAAAATCAAACCTTTTCTAATAATTGATAAATACACATGGGAAACAATAAAGAGATTTTCCTTTTCAGTCAGCCCATTTACTTGGTTGAAGGCAGTCACAATTACTAAGTAACAATATAAGGTTACCATAATTAATGTATAAAGTTTAAACAATTAATCTGCCCCATAATTAGTCAAAAAGATGCTTTTGAAGGAAACACTTTCTTTAAATAGAATAAGTAGAATCAATTTTGGGCAAATCAGATCACACTTATCAAAATATTCAACTACTAAATCATCTCTAATTAAAAACAGTGAAATTAATCAAGAATTGCACAAGATTGAGTCAGTTATACACCTAATCAATCAAAGTCTACTAGAAACAGAGTAATTTTAAAAAAAAAGGTCGTTCTATACTCATTTCATCGATCATCAGAATCATTGTAAAAGGCTATTACAAAGTTTTCATATTAATGAACCAAACACCAGTGAGTAAACCTTCAATAAAGACAATGAATAGCTTTTTATATTACAAAACAAATAGTAATCGGTGCGAACTCAAAGATGTCCAAATTATAGTTCATCATATAAGATCGTAGGGCATGGATACAAGTCAACAATCACAACATACCATCAGGGTTAAAAATTACAATCATTAGCAATTAGGGCTCTTTTTCTATGACTATATATATAAATATAAAAACAGAAACAGCTATCCTTATGAAAAACATAGAACTAACAATGCACAAATTTATCTGGAAGGAAATCATGAGTGAGGGCAGGGAGGGTCATGACTTCACATACATGTTGTAAATTTAGAGGTAAAGGAAATTCGAGCATGAATTAACAGACATATATAGACACGGTAACTAACAAATAAAAATTATTGATATAGGAAAATGAATTTTTAAAACGTGATTAGGTTTCTGTTTTCTCCGCACTTGTTAGACCATGTGAAGATTTGTGGTTGACCCCTTGAATCTTGCCTTGTATGTGTAATATATCGTCGGAGAAGTCGGAGCGACGGGGTTCTAGGTTGGAGAAGAAAGGAGGGAAATCTGGAGAAGATGAAGGGTGTACGGATGAGAAGAGGTAAACGGGGGGAAGAGGAGAGGGAGGTGCGATTGGTGGTGGCCGAGGGAGTGAGGCTGAGGTCCGGCAGCAGTGAGTTGGTTCTATTTCTGGTCGAAGAGAAGGAGAAGGGGATGGCGATGGAGAAGAAGAAAGTGTTGTAGAGGAGGTACAACTGCTGCCGTGGAGCAGTGATGAGCGGTAGTCCGGCGGTTTTTAGTTTGCTGGAGAAGATTAAGAGGAGAAAGGATGGCGGCAGATCTGTTAAAGAGGGAGTTACGGCTGCTGCTTTGTGGTGGTGGTGGCGACACGGTGAAAGAAAGAGAGGGAGAAGGGAGTGAAGATGGCCACGACGCTGGAGAAGGAAGACGAGGAAGAGAGGAGAGGGTAGGGGCAGCGGCTGTTGTTGTTAAAGGTGAGAGGAGGAAAAAAATGAGGAAGTGTAGTAGGGTTTGGGGGTAAGTGTGGTAAATAAGGAAGTAAGGTTAGGGTTTAATACGAGCCGTTAGATTAGGTGAGATGGACGGCTAGGATTAGATTCTAGGATAGATGGGTTGGGTGTGGGTTAATTGGGTCGTCCGGATGGGTTATTGGGTTAGGAATTAATTTAGGCGTAAATTGAATTTAAGTAGTAGCCAAAATTGATCAAAAGTGGCTAAAATTGACATAAATTGGTTAAAATTGGTATTAAATTGAATAGAAAGTGGCTAAATTTTAAATAAATTGAATGAAATTGGATTTAGCTGCTATTAAATTAATAAATATACTACACTTGTAGATAATTTAATAAATAGATAATAAAATAGTTTAAATTATAGAAAATCGTATAAATATTATTATAAATAAAAATCATAAATCTTAGTAGACTTATGTAAATTATATAATTAAATTATTATATTTATAAATAATTTTATTACTTAAAAAAAATTAAGTTATCGAATATTATTAAAAAAATTATATTATTAACATAAATAATTTATAAATTCGAGTAATATTATTATGCAAATAAATTTGTAGAATTTAGTAAAATTATGTAAATAGTTCATAAAGATAAAATAAAATATATATCTCAAAAAATAAGGGCGTATATTAATACGAAATATGTTATACGCGAAATAATTATTTAATATTAAAAATTAAAATTAATAAAAATTAAATGCATATATATATGTAATTTGAAATAATTTTCGCAACATTACGGTAATAAATTATTTAATCAATATAAATGCAAGCCAAAATTTTGCATAAAGGTAAATAATATATATATATATATATAAGCAACATATACAGGTGTAGGGAGGTCAAAATTGGGTGTCAACATGTCCTTCCCCCTTTATCGGGCGATTTCATCTTTGAAAATTCAATGATATTTAACTCAAGTAGTTCATTAAAAATTTTGGGGACATCAGAATCCGATTTTAGTTGCCTTGAAAGGAATTTTTTCTCACACTCTAGTTCTTTCTCATCTTTGTAGTAAACTTCACAGGCGACACATCAATGTTCATGGATTCTTTGTTGTCACTCTTGAGTACAAACTTGCTCTATCTCTTAGGTTCTTGCTTGTCCTTTCATTTGCGTGGATCATAAATATACATCACTCCATTTCCAGCAAAAGGCATGTTTAACTCCATGTTATGGGCATGAGTAGCTAACTCTTTAAAATATTTTGATTTAATTCCTTGTAAGATATAGTGAAGCCCCCAATGCATCCCTTGAATACACATCTCTATTTCAGAAACTTCAGCGAGTCTATCTTTGTAGTTTAGACATGCATTTCTCAATCGATTGATGAAATCAATAATCGGTTCATCCTTCCTCTGACAAGTATTTTGGGAGTTCCACCATGCTCACAGTATGTCTTGTGCTATAGAAATGATTCAGGAACTCGTGCTCCAATTTCCCTCAACTATCGCTAGAATTAGCCTTAAAATCTGTGTATCAATGAAAGGCATTACCTTTGAGGGAGAAAACAAAATGCCTAACAAGATAATCTCCACCCTGCATTGTTACATGTTTCGACAAAATATGCAACATGTTATTTTGGGTTTCCCCTACCCAAAAATTACTGAAATTTGAAAGGCTGATAACCTGCGGGCATCTTAAGGCTACCGATTCTTATGGTGTACAACTTTGTATATGTGAGATAGGACTTGGAAGCAACTTCATACTTGTTCTTAATAGTCCCTTTGGTGAAATCATTTAGTTGGTCAAGTGGAATCATTCCTTCAGAAGAAACTGAAATTTCGTTGGTGGGTGATACTCGTTTTGCGGGAGCTTCCGTCTCTTGAGGTTCTGGAGACTTCCATGTGCATGAATAGATTCTTCTTCCATTAAGATATCTACCTTGTTCATCAACATTTCAATCCGAGCATCCTCATTCTACATATACTTGGTCAGGCCTTCAATTACCTTGGTCAAGTTTGCAAGTTGCTCCTCCATAGATGAAGTATCAGTCACCATTGCTTGCATGATTGTTGGGGATGTTGGAGCATAGCACAGATTATCATGCAGATTGGTCTTTGACTGGATCATCTTATGTATTTGAGTGAGAACATCCATCGTTAGAAGTATCATCATCTCCCTTTGCGGTAGAGTTCTTAGATCCAGAGAGGCCAAGCAGAGCTAGAGTCTTCTTAATTTTTTCAGCAACATTGCTTCCTCCTTCTGATACATTGTTAGAAGATCTTCATCCTAATAAAGTCCAAAGACTAAATATGATGTAGACGGTACTTGGAGTGCTTGTTTTCCTAGAATGCTTGCTTTGCTTCTCGTGACGGGTCCAAAACTTCCAAAGGTAACACCGAGGATGCTTTCCACACCAGAGAACATGGAGTCAGCAGCCTTTGAGGAAGTTGATTTGGAGTTGAACTTTTTTGAAGCCATTTCGATATTCTTAATTCTTGAAGGTTGAAACAATGAGGTGAGAGGTAGAAATTGTTTGACTAGGCGTGCTAGAATTTGTAGACAATAAATTCGCTCCGAGAGAATAATAATCAGGACAAGAAATATCGCAATAATAATAGTATTTTATTTCAAATATGAGTGTTACAATCTCTATTAATCTTGTGATTCTTCCTTTCAAATATAAATCAAGGACTTTTGGGCTTGATCTTGAACTTATTGAAATTGATCTCGATTTGTTACTTGGATATAAGGTCTTGAAGCTTGTTCTCAAATCTTCGTCTTGATCTTTAAAACTTGTAGAGAAATACTTGAGTTTTTAAATCATGTAACTTGTAGAGAAATTTGTGGCGTTTGATCCACGAGCTCTCTCTGGCTTCTTATTGGAATTCAGGTCCCTTTTCTGAATTATGAGACCTTTATTTATAGTTGTAAGATGGAAGAGTTGTGATAAGGATGAACTTCTTTCAACCAATCAGATTTAAGTTGGCTTGGTGATATTTAATTTGGCCGGAACATGTCATTTTTACATGTGGTGCATTTCAATTGGTCTTTGATTTGACTAGGCATGTTGTATCATTTTGTCATGTGACATAATCCTATTTGCTCTTTTATTTGACTAGGTGTGACACGTCATTTGACACGTGGCACCAATTTAGGCCTATAGGATAAACTGACATCTTAGGCTCAGTAAAATGGGCTCATTATATGTAGCCCAATTTGATGGACTAGCCCAATAAAATCGAACCATTAATTAGATTCATATTTATTGAACTTAAATAATTAACTCAATTATATTAATCCACAATATTTATTTAGATTAATATATCTGGAATTTTAATATAATTCAAATTTCTTACGGATTTATATTTAATAAAATTTAGCCGTCCACAGTTTTTTTCAACAAGAGTCTCTTTTCTTTTTTGGCAACTTTGTAATTCTATCTTTCCACACGGTATGTTTAAAACCCAAAATTAAAAGTCAGTTTGGTATATTCTACATATCTTTAAGATCACAAGATTTAAAAATTTTCTTTATTTTTTTAAACTCGTATCAAATTAAAACTAAACAAAAAAATTGAAACGGGGGGTAATTTGAGAAAGGAGAAGAAGAAGAAGAAAATAATGGAAAGTCTAGTTGAAGTAGTGAAAACGGAACAAGGGCGGAGTTTTAAAAAGAAAATTGCTTAAGTTGATGTGCTGAGGTGTTGAGCGAAGATTTTAGTCAATTTTATCGATATTTATATTTTACCCTTGATCAAAAACCTTCATTAAATTTCTAATTGATCTTTAGACCAAGCATGCCTATATTAGTGAAGTTAGAGATTGGTGGCACAACTACAGTATTTGAACTATACTTGTAAACTTTTTTTCTTTTTTTTAACCACTAAGAAAGTCTTAGTGGGATATTTGTTAGTAATAAAGTAATAACAAAAGTAAATACAAAGTAAATCAGAAATTATTTGAAACCTGGTAAACTACTCATTGAGAGAGAACAGCGAAATTACTATATTGATTGAGAAGTCCTTGTTTACATTGATTTTCTCTTGATGATTGGCCATTGTTGTATAGAGTGAGGAAAGCAAATGAAAGGTAGATAAAGAAGATTTAGATTTATCATGGTGAGCATGAGTGCACAAGTGCTCTCAATTGTCACCCTTGGATTACATTTTAGGAAATGGATGTATGTGCAGGAAAATCTTAATAATAATATATGTATTTTGTGATAAATTATTAGTACCAATTGAGGTTATAAGTTTTCATGAGCTTAATTGATAAATCGACTTGGCTATGATTGATATTAATTGAGGACAGTGGGGGAGCCAAGAATTGAAATAAGGGGATCTTTTTTTTCAAAAAAAAAAACTTATGTTAAAGAGATTCAATAACTTATATATATATACATTTTTTTTCTTATTACCTAATTTAATAAGGAGGTTCAATTGACCTCCTTGCACCTCTCTAATTCCGCCGCGCCCCTGGTTGAGGATTGTTAGTTAGTTTACATGAACACAAACAAAGACTTTAGTGCGAGAGGAGTTGATAAGTTGAGATTTACCAATTGATATGCCAAATACCGATAAAAAGTGCATGATTTCAGGATTAAAGCATGAAGGTTGATTGGAAACTGAAAAGTTGTTGATAGATATCAAGTAAGAAGATGACAACTAAAACTGAAGGAAAAATAGCACAATGCCGGCTGCCCTTGAAAAGTGTTAGATCGCAACAAACAAGTGTTCATCCGTGAGTCCAAAACCAAAACGGTTAAAAATTCCTTTAAAAATTTCAAAATGGTAACTCATTTGGGTAATATACGAGAAGATATAAAGCGTGATAATTGTGACGACCTGCTTTTGGGTAATGTGTGAAAAGAAATAAAGCGTGACAACTATGATGACCTGCTTTGTGATTTGTTTAATCTAGACGGATGCTAAAATTTTCTTTCTTAGTCGTAGTAATCACTACGACCCACCATATAATTTTTTCTTTTTTTTTTTCCTTCTTGGTCGTGGTCATTTCCGGGTACTACCCACCATGATTTCTTTTTCATTTTTCCCATGTTAGTCGTGAATACCTCCCGGACTCACAATTTGGTTTTGCAAATTTACAGCTATTACATTAGATATTCTAATTGTACTTTTTTTTCCCTTTTTTCTTTAAACTTCATTGAAAAAATTTTAAAATAGGAAATAACAAATTGCTTCTCTAATAATAGTCTTTCTATAAGTTTGGCAAAATATTAGTTAAGTGGCATTTGTGTTTGTTTATGCATTTTGTTATGCAAATATTTTTGGTATATTTTTGCAGCATACATTAAATAATTATAAAATAATTCTAGTATTACTCTATCTATGCTCCATTGTATATATTTTGATCATTTGTATACATAATTAAAGATGTCTTTCACAATACGTATATTCAAAAGTTTATCTAGTTTGTCGATATATGTATATCTGAATGTGTATCTTTTTATTAAATAACATGTATAGCTGAATATATGTTTGTTAACTCACCAAGATGTGTATTTAAATATATATCTATTAATTCACAAAATATATATTAGAATATATACACAGTGTTGACACCCAATTTTAATTCTCTACATTTTTATTAATTATTTATTCCACTCATTTGTGCAGATCTAAATTCGTGCACTAGTGAAGCTCGCAACTGGTAGTTCTACTTGACTGTTTGTAATACTGGACTCCTTTCATATTTATTATTCTATCTTTCCTTATTTCGGATAGTATATTGAAAATTTTTAGGTTTGTATTTTCACTCTTAGTCGCTCTTGTACCATCGTATCACTAAATTTTGGATTGTATCTATATATTTTCCGCACATATGACTATTGAAACGCCGTTATGACTTATAATTGCTTCGTATGCTTTACTCTATGCATGTAATTAATGAAAATTTGTTAAAGCTGGAATTTGATTTGTCTACGGGGTTGAGATATAAGTTTCATCATGACTGAGGAGATTTTGAATCATGACATCAATAATATAAGCTTGTTTATGATTGAATTTAATTTGATTTAGTTAATTTCATGCTTATACTTCAAATTAGGGGCGTTTGGTAACTGATTAGGAGGTAAGCCAATGGCGAAATTATGGGTTAAAAATGAAGCACATGAACTCGTGATTTCTATGTAAAACTAGGTATTTTACATATATATTTTCTAAAATTGATATAATAATATCTAATGGTACCCATTCTATAAAAGCTAAATGGCGCACTTGTTTAAATGTTGAGATATTTACCTAGAGGACTAGAGATTAACTCGCACTTTATATATATATATATATATATATATATATATATATATATATATATATATATATATATATATATATATGGTGCACCCAATATTTTAGAAATCCTAGATTCGCCTCTGTACAAGTTATTCATGTATTAAATTATGCATAAATAATACCATGTTTGATGGCATTTTTTTTACTATGTATAAAATTAATATGGTGTTTGGTAATTTACAATTTAGAAATCCGCATAACTAAAATATGTATAAATTATGAGGAAATCTATGTATTATTTTATGCAATATAGAAGATAGAATAACTAATACATGAATAACTAAACCCTACATAAAATAATATATAAATTCCCTCATAACTAATTTATGTGTTATTAATACCTATATAACTCTAACCATATATCAAACGACCTCTTAATGTTTGCTTAAATTGATTTATGTGCTAATATCTTAATTCTCACTTGAGGAATGAGAATTGCCATTAAATAAATTAACTAACAATAAATAGGATAATTGAGAAGTTAATTAGTCCTAATTAAAAGAATTGAACTAGAGATACGATCATACGAATATCATGACTTGAAAATTATATATCCAAAGCAGAGAATAACAGAAGAAAAGTAGAATCGAGGAGATCTTTTGCTAGCCCAAGATTGTTAACTATGATCGAAAGATTCAACTAAAGAAGAGGAAGCTATAAAAGGAGAAGAAGAATTTTGAGTAGAGAACTTTGTTATAGAAGGAGACTTATTGAATTGGATTAATTTTTGGTTGGTTACAAATGTAAATGGCCACCCCTATTTATACTTGTCTATGGATGATTCTAGATATTCTTCTAGATATATCTACAAGAAAAATCTAGTGACTTTATCTTCTACTCTAAAATATCTAGATATTTCTTTAAGATAACTATTCTAGATACTACACTAGGCTATTCTAGAAACTTAATAGGAAAAATCTATAATATTCCAAAAAAATCAACTTTAATTTTTTCACACTCTCTCTTAAAGTGATTTTTTGGAAAGTACCCCAAGTTTGTTATGGAAGAAACTAAGTGAAGCTTTAGGAAGTGACTTGGTGAAGATATCAGCAATATTCTCCTGACTTCGTACTTCCAAAGTATGTATAGTTCCATCAAGAAATTTTTCCCTGATGAAATGATGTTCCACCTCAATATGCTTAGTTCTTGCGTGGAATATTGGATTGTTTGCGAGCTTGATGACACTTTGATTGTCTCCAAAAATCGCAATTGGCTTTGATATAGATAGATGCAAATCTTCAGCAAGTCTTTGGATCCATACACATTCTTGAGCAGTAAGAGTTGCTGCTTTATATTCCGCCTCCGTAGTTGACAAATAAACTGAGTCTTGGTTCTTGCTGCACTAAGAAACACTTGTTCCATCACAAAGAAAAATATAGCCTGATGTAGATCTTCGATCATCCATATCACCACCAAAATCAGCATCTGTATAACCAGTTAATACCAAATCATTCTTCTTTTGGAAGAATAAGCCGATATCTGATGTTGAGTTGATATATTTCAGAATCCTCTTTGCAGCTTCCAAGTGTGGCTTTCTTGGTGATTGCATAAATCTGCTTACGTATCCAACAGAAAAGGAAATGTCTGGCCTTATAATAGTCAAATACAGGAGACTTCCAATAAGAGCTCGATAAAGCTTGGGATCTGCAAGAAGTGACCCTTCTTCACGCCTTAACCTGGTGCCAGTCTCAAGAGGAGTAGAGAACTTTTTGCTTTGTTTTATCCCAATCTTGTCAACGAGCTTCTTGGCATACCCTTCTTGGGTAACAAAGATCCCTTTACTCGTGTTTGTCACCTCTAAGACAAGAAAATGATGTAGCTCTCCCAACTTCTTAATATCAAATCTTATGGCAAGCTCTTCTTGAAGCCTTTCAACTTCACATCATTGTTTTCTGTTATTATCATGTCATCCACATACAAGAGAACAACCATATGCAAGTCTCCTTGTTTCTTAACAAATAAGCTAGGATCTGAATATGATGCAGTATAGCCACATAAATGTAGATATTGAGCAATTTTTCCATGCCATGCTTGTGGAGCCTGTTTAAGTCCATAACGTGCTTTCTCAAGCTTGCAGACATAATCATGATGTAAGTTAGAGACATACCCGGGTGGTGGCTCCATAGATATCTTTGTCAAGTTCTCCATACAAGAAAGCATTCTTCACATCAAGCTGCCATAATTTCTATCCATACGAGGCTGCCATGGCTAGTACAACTCGAACTGAGATCATCTTAGCCACCGGACCGAAGGTTTCTTCGTAATCTTCACCATACTTTTGAGAAAATCCTCGAGCAACCAATCTTTCTTTATATCTATCTATGCTGCCATCTGCTCTTCTTTTGATTTTGTAAACCCATTTGCAAGAAATGAGTTGTACATCTCTTTGCTTCGGCACAAGGCTCCAAGTTTGATTTTTCATTAGAGCCTCCATTTCATCATTCATAGCAAGCTCCCACTCTTTAACTCCTTTAGCTTCCTCAAAAGATGAAGGCTCTTCATCGTCAATTTGCCCTGAAAAAAAAACAAGAATATGTACTAACAAAGTTTTCATCCCTAAAGCAGCTGGCGTAACAATAGTTCTATTTGGTCTTTGTGAACCAATTGAATCATCTTCTTGTTGAGTTTCACATTGTTGACTTCCTGGGCTCCCCATTTCTCTTATCTCCTCAATAACTGTGTTATCTGGAGAAATACTTGTGATGGGCAAGTTTGAACCTTCAGAGTTCAATATTTTAGAACCTTTTTCTTCCAATGAAACTCCACAATATAAGGAAGTTATATCAAATACGACATCCCAAGAAACAACCATGCGATGATTTTTCGGGTCCATGCACTTCCAGCCCTTTTTTCTTTCGTCATATCCAACAAAGATGCATTTTCTTGACTTGGCATCTAGCTTGCTCTATTGAGAATCCAGAATATGAATATAGTAGATAGAGCCAAAAACTCTTAGGTTTTTGATACTAGGTTTTTCTCCAAACATTAATTCATAAGGTGACTTCATGTTGTTTGGAGAAAGTGGCATCCTATTGATCTTGCTGCACATTTCATACCTTCAGCCCATAGGGCTCTAGGTAAATTTTTTGCATGAAGCTAGCTCTTACATGTCTCTGTTAAATGTTGAATCTTCCTTTCAGCCACTCCATTTTGTTGTGGCGTATCAGTACAACTGAGTTCTCTTTTAATGCCATATTGACAACAAAAAGAGATAAACTCTTCAGAAGTGAACTCACCGTCGTTATCAGTTCGTAATCGCCTTATCCTTGAACCAAGCTCGCATTCAATTGTTTCCTTGAATTCCATAAACTTGTTGAAGACTTCTAACTTGTGCTTCACAAAGTAAACCCATGTGAATCGAGTAAAATCATCAATGAAAATTAGCATGTAAGAGTAGCCAGAGAATGAAGGAGTTCTTGTTGGCCCCATCAAATCATTGTGAATTGGTTCTAGAGGAGCATTGCATCTTGATAAGGATCTATCAAATGGAAGACGATGTGCCTTTCCGTATTGACATCCTTCACAGATCTCTCCTCCACCAAAGTTGCTTAAGTTAGGCAATATTTTTACTAGATTCAATTTTACCATTTCCTTTAATTTTTCCATGTAAAGATGCCCAAGTCTAGCATGCCATAGATATGCAGAATCATTACTACTCATCTTCTCAATATACAAATTAGAGGCAGATAAGACATATGAATCATTAACTTTCTTACCGGTATGGATGATATCTGCCTTGAGTTCTTTGGCATTCCAAAGGAACTTCATGTCATGTGGGCCAAATAGGCGATAACTTCCAGCATCTACGGCATTTGCAACTGAAAATATGTTCTTTCTCATCCCTGGAACATGAAACACACTATTGAGAGTGATTGAGTCTTCCTGTTTCTTGTTGATGACAACAATGCCTTCCTTCTCACGTGATGAACTGTATTATCTGCTATTACAATGACATCATGACCGTTATATTCCCGAAAGTTGGAAAATTTAGATTTATCTCCAGTGAGATGATGCCCACATCCTGAATCCACGATCCAATCTCTTTCAAGATTAATGGAAGCCATGGCATCTACTGCTCGAGTCTCAGCTACGAAGCACCTTCCCCAGTCTTTTCTTCTACAACTTCATCAGTTTGAGCCATATTGCTCTTTTTAGCTCGACTATATCTCTTTATATGTCCTATTTTTCCGCACTGGTAGCATTTTAGAGGCTTCTTACCATGATTGTTATAAGACTCTTCCTTCTTTTTTGGAGAGCTTGAACTACCTGAGAATCGAGAGTGCGACCTTTCTCTTGCCGCTTTATGCTTAAAGCTCCTCTTGTCAGCTACAAGAGCATTTCCTTCCCCTTCTTTGATTGATACACCAGCCATCTGTTTGGCTAGTAGCTCTTGCGATGGCAATAAATTCTCAAACTCCTCCAAGGATGGTTGTTGAGCCTATCCTTGAATAGATGTAACAAATGGAATATATACTGGCTTCAATCCACGAATGATAATTCTTTTCATTCGTGCTTCAGAATAGCCTCGTACAGATTTAATAAAGAGATCTGAGAACATAAGTTCTTAATCTTCAAAAAATACTCGACAATAGAAAGATTACCTTGAGTTATGTTAGCCAATTCATTCTCCAATATTTGTAGTCGAGATTCATTCTTTTTGTTGAAAACTGGTCCAGGGTCCTCCATATTTCATGAGCTGATTTACACCTTATAATATGGTCAAACAAATTGGAGGAGATGGACCTCTTCAGGATGAACTCTGACTTCGCATTAACCTGCTTCCACTTCTTGCATGTGCTACTATTTTCCAGTCCGTTAGCAAGAGGACTTGTGTTACTCCCATTAACAACATCCCACAAATCCTCACCCACAAAGTATAATTCATAAATGTCTTCCATACCTTGTAATTGGACTGCTTCAACAACTCCATCCCCAGCCCATTAGCACGACCGTTGAAGTCCATACAGAGAAAACAGTTGAGTCTACCACTGACCCGATCTTAAAATAAAATCCACAAGCCAATGTATGGATATGACTCTGATACCATGTAGAGAATAAGATGAAAAGTCGAATCGAGGAGATCTTCTGCTAGCCCAAGATCGTTAACTATAATTGAAAGATTCAACTAAAGAAGAGGAAGCTATAAAAGGAGAAGAAGAATTTTGAGTAGAGAACTTTGTTATAGAAGGAGACTTCTTGAATTGGCTTGATTTTTGGTTGGTTACAAATGTACATGACCACCCCAATTTATACTTGTCTATGGATGGTTCTAGATATTCTTCTAGATACATCTACAAGAAAAATCTAGCGACTTTATCTTCTACTCTAAAATATCTAGATATTTCTTCAAGATAATTATTCTAGATACTACACTAGGCTATTCTAGAAACTTAATAGGAAAAATTTATAATATTTCAAAAAATCAACTTTCATATTTTCACATCCAATTATTTTAAAACAATCCTATTAACTCGAGAGAAATTTTGTTTCCATTATTATTTATATGTATAATGCAACATAACTCTAATTTTTTTTTTTCTGAACAAAAGAAACAAATAAAAAGGGAGAATATTCAAAGTCACCACTTTATGTAATCAGATATTATGTTGCCAATTAGCCAGGGATTGAATAACAACGAAAAAACTTATGAAGAGGAGAGGGGTGGAATGTCACCCGATTGTTTGGGTAAAATTTCGTGAATATATTTATATTTGACATAAAAAGGATATAAAAGTAAGAGAAAACTTTAGAAATAATTATAGTTTAAATTATAATTATCAAAGTTGTCGGAATTTGTGGATATTTTAATGTTATAAAATGTTACATTATAGTATTTTAGTAATATTTTATTCATCAATAATAAATGTGGTTGTTACTTTTTTTTTGATTAATCGTTAGCTTTATTAATCAAAACTTTGCAACACAGACCCAGGCAGAGCTGACCTACTTCCTCTCAATATAATTTGACCATACTTACAACTCCTATACTACTGCATTTCAAATTTAACTTAACAGAATAAATGTACAATCAAGGAAAACAATCTAAGCTATGCAGGGTAATGCTCCACTTTGCTAGCTTCCTGCCTTTGATATGGATGTACAAGGCAATCTCTCTGCAAATACTATTTGCTGTTGTTGATCTCCCATGGAATCGAGCTTCATTTTTGGCCTTCCAGATGCAGTAGACCAACATTGAGAATGTGTACCATATGATAACAACACTTCCATTCTTCCTTCGTGCCAGTTTGCATATTCAATCAATCTTCTGTTGCCATCCTCCTATCCTTCTGCTCTATCTCAGCCACTTCAATAGTCTTCTCCATAACTGATCTGAGTATGAACAACTGAAAAATAGATGTTCAAAAGTTTCAACTGCACCTGCACAAAAAACACAATCGTTAGGGACCTGGATGCCAATCCTCTGCAATCTATCCGTTGTTGCACTGCTAGCCAGATATTAAACTTAAATCTTGGGGCTCATGTAGAGACGTGGTAATGCTCTTCCAAAGGACAAGAGAGCTCAGATGTAGCATTTTAGCATAAGCCATGTCGATTTGAAATCTTCCTCTATTCTCCAAATGTATCAGCTTCTGGGAGATGGTACCTTGGCCAAATTGCACTTGCTCCAATACCTTCCTACTATCTATAATCTTCCTCACCAACCAAGCAACATTCTTGGGGATGATCATATTCTCTAGGTTTCTATGTTTCATATAAGAGAAATTGATCCACTTAATCATTGTTATATCCCAAAGGTGCTTTAAGATTGCTTCCTTATTCCACAGTCCCACATCAATAACATTGAGCGCCTCCCCCCCCAGTGTATAAGGTTGACAAATTTTATCCCAAGCTACCAAAGACTTCTTAGATATATTTCTAAAACCAGTCCACAGGTAAGCTCGACACACACTCTCTATCATTTTTACAATCTTCTTAGGCAGGATAATGATCTGACTCTAGTATGTTCACACACCAAAGAGAACTAATTTTATAAGTTGTAACCTGCCTGCATAGAAAAAGCAGTTTAGAGGACCAACAAGTAATCCTTGCTGTGATTTTCTCCACCAAGGGAAAGCACTGATGAATAGTTAACTTCTTTGTGGAAAGAGGAACACCTAGATATTTAAATGGAAGGATGCCTTGCTCAATTCCAAGCAACTGGAAAATATCTGGCTGAGCTTCTTGTTCCAGACCAGCTAGATAGATGGAGCTTTTTTCTAGGTGCCTGTAACCCAGAAACATTAGATAATCTTGTGAAGGTGATCTGCATTAGTGTTACAAATGTGTTGTTAGCCCTGCAAAACATGAGAGATCATCAGCAAAACACATATGCATCACCCCCAACCTTTTTGCACCTTGGGGTGGAAATGGAACTCCTTATTAGATGCTAGTTGATCCATCTCTCTTTGTAAGTACTCCATGGCAATAACAAAGAGGTATGTGGACATAGGAGCACCTAACTCAACCCTCTCTTAGCTTGGAATGGCTTAGTTAGGCCGCCCCATTCAATAATAAAGAGTATGTCACTGTAGATACACATTCCATTACCCAAGTAATGAACCTCTGAGGAAAGCCTAGTTCAAACAGTATAGCCTTCAGGAACTGGCATTCCAAGGAGTCATAAGCTTTCCTAAGGTTAACTTCAATAACAAATCCAGGTGACATCCCTTTTCTAGTAGACCCCTTGAATAATTTATGGAAAGTAAGATGTTATCAGTAATATTTCTTCCTCCAATAAAGGCTGACTGGGAACTAGCACTGATACTATTGATCACCTCCTTAAGTCTTCTAGTAATCGCTTTTGCTATGATATTATATAGTGTGGAACAACATGCTATTGGTCTAAAGTCCTTCACCTTAGTGGGTGAGGGGACCTTTGGCACTAGAGTCATAGTTGTACAATTCTAGGCCTTCATCAACTTTCCAATGGAAAAGAAGTATTTTACAATAGCATAGACATCCTCTTTCACCAGCTCCCATTGCCTGGTAAAGAACTAAATTGGAAAGGCATCCCCTCTTGGTGCTTTGTCCACTGGAATATCTTTAATGGCCAATTCAATTTCCTTAATTGTCATTGCCCGAATTAGTTGCAGTTGCTGGTCTCTACTCAAACAAGGTCTTCTTCTGATTACCTCCCTATTAGGATAAGGCAACTCTAATGTGTAGTCACCCATAAGCCTTGTGTAAAAATCTATAAACTCTTCTTCCACTTCTGTAGGGTCAGTAAGCTTAATTCCTCCTTTAGTATATATAGAAGTGATTGTATTCTGATTGACTCTCAATTTTAACCATCATGAAAATATTTGGAGTTAGAATCTCCATAGTCTATCCAGCAAGTTCTAGACTTCTGCTTTAGTTTTTTTTCCTCCACAACACTCCATTTTTCCATCTCCATGAGAGCCTCCCTTTCCTGATCAAGAAGATACTGACAACTGGGCATAATTACTATCTTAGCTTGAATACATTCCAATATTTATCTAGCCTGGGTCAGTTTTTCAGCATAGAAGTCCATAGAAGAATTCAGTTGCTACAGGACCACCTTTTGGTTCTTTAACTTGTTCCATATATATCTCATAGCATCCCCGCTCCTTGAAATTTACCATACTGTTATCACTAGTTTTTAGAACTTGGGATTGTCCAATACAGTGCTATAAAGTCTAAATAGTTTGAGATGCAGAGTTGTGCTTTCTAGGCATTGAATTAAAGTTGGGGAGTAGTCAAAGACCCCATGGGTTAGGAAATCCACCTCTACTTGGCCATACTGCATCATCCAGTTCAAGTTCCCAAATACCCAATCAATCTTACTATAAACTCTCCTTCCATCCTCCTACTTATTGCACCATGTATAGAACACCCTTTCGATCTGATAGGGGTAAGTTGAAGGTCATCTAAAACCCTTTGAAACCCAATCATCTCCTTTTGTGTAACTGATTGACCAATTCTACCATGAGATGATAATACATTATTAAAGTCCCCACTCAGTAGCCATGTTGATTGAATATTAGCCCCAAGTGTCTACAGGTCCCTCCATAATCTCTTTTTTGAACTTGTTCATTACTGGCATACACCACTATAACCAAATTGCTGAAATTCCCAGCTTGGTTCTCCACAGCACAATGGACAAATTGTTCATGAACTTGGATTATTTGGACATTGAGATGAGGTCTCCACAGCAACCATATTCTACCATTTTCTCCATGTGTATAGTTAAAGCTATAGCCCCATCCTCTGGCCACTTTATTTACTATATGGACAACTTTCCTTTCCTTAACTCTAGTTTCAATACAACCCAGTATATCTATTTTATTCTTCTTCTAAAAGAGTGTCAACTTTTTTTTGTTTTGAAGGCCCTATTAAGCCCTTAGATGTTCCATGTGAATATAATCATGGGACCAGGATCCATACACTTCAGATCAACCTCATTTAACACAGTAAGCAGTGCAAAACTATTAGAAGTATGTAGGCACAAACCTTGAAGTATACTTCCTGCCAGAACCTGGCCTGGCTCAGCTTCTGCATCATCATTAATCTTCTCCTCCCTAGATTGTTTATCCATAGCATCCTGTTGCAGGGTTTCCTGAGCTTTGATTCTCCATGCTTGTTTCTTTCTAGTTCTCCTTTTCCTCCTAGGTACCTCTTTAAACTCCTCCTCTTTTGTAGGTTCATTGCCCTTATCATTCCAGCATTCCTCAGTTTTGTGTCCAAATCCCACACAATTGGAGCAAAATTTAGGAACCCATTCATATACAATATGCTGCACAAATGCTCCATTAGGTGTGTCAATACTCACATGTTCCACAAGAAGCCCCGATATGTCGACCTCCACTATGATGTAGGCGTAAGATATCTTATTCATCTCAGTCGTATATCTGTCTGTATACAGTGGTTTCCCAAATACGCTAATCACCTTACTCAGTGTCTCCATAGTCCAATAGCCTACTGGAAGACCATGAAAATTCTCCCACAAAGGGACAGTAGTGATAACTTCAGGGTCAAATCTAAAATCCACCACCCAATTCTGGAGTAGGAATGGCTTATTATGAAACATATATGGACCTGCTTGAAGCATCAGATCTCTTTTCTCAATCGATTAGAATCGAAAAACATAATAGCCCTCCATATGATAGAGAATCTGGGGGTTTGCAATAAAATTCCACATCGAAGCCACATAATTTGCCATTGCAGCTTCATAGCGGTTATCACCCAGGACATAGACAATTAGTGCAGTACTCCAGTTCTCTTCAACAGACTTATAGTCTATTTCTTCCAATTTCACTACTGGTTTCCCTTCCTTTTACACTAGGGGAATATAATTCAAGAACATACCTCTCTGTGAGCTACGATTCTGTTTCAACCTAACCTCCTGCTCTTTGGATTCACCTGCATCACCTTTACTACTCAGACTGCACGACAGCTTTGTGGAACTATCGATATCCGAGAAAACTGAAGCTTCTATGGGAGCTCTGAGCGTGTTGGTACTGATTGATTATAACTATTAGGTTCTTCACCATATGCCTCCTCAAGTTCATCTTCCTCCTGAATCGATTGAAAAGAAGCTGGAAAGAAGCTTCCAAATGTAAATGGAGTCAGTTTTCATCATCTATCATCCGTTGGTGTCACCAATGTAGCCTTAGGATTTGTTTGCCTCCACCGTGGCATCTATGTTACACGGTATCTAGTCTAGCTAAGCATGCGCCAGAAATCTAGAGAGAGAAAATCCTATTCAATCCCCTCTCTACGCAATCTGAAAAGAAGAGTTTATTACTTTTTTCATAACTACTATGTCTTTATTCTCCCATATTATATCTCATTATGTCTTGTAACTCATGTAACCTCTAAGTCATAATCCTCTCATAATTTACCTATATTATTACCCTCACTTTCTTTCAATTCATTGCAAGGAAGAATTATTCACCTATAAATAGTGGTGGTCTTATTTTGTATTGTATGAGAAGAAAAATAGACGGGAAGTGGTTGAGAAGTATTTATATATTGAGGTTAGTTTAGTAAAAGAGAGAGTTGAGACAAAGAAAATATTTCAAGTCTTCAACTAATTCACCATACAAAAAGAGAGAAATTTTATGTTGAAGAAGGTGTTCTTTTGGTAGAGTTTTGAACTCTTCAACTAATCCAGAGTTATTTTAGTTATACATCATTGTTGGGCTATTGTATCTTGAAGGGAACAAGTGAAGGATATTACTGCTGGATCGGTGAAGATTATACCGCAATAAACTTGAATCTCCTTAAAGAGAGCGAGACATCTGCGCCTTAGCCTAAATATTTATTTATTCATTTTTGTTCATTAAATTTTCAACCATAATTTACTGTATATTCATCAATATTACTAGCTATAATTTACCTAAATTACGATTTATAACTATTGTTTTGGAGTTGTATCTATTCTAGCTACTGTTTTGGAGTTGTATATATATTTTCTCAATCTAATTCTATCAACACATACAATTTCACTGGCTACACTATAGATGTTTTCTCAATCTTACTGTTGTGAAATCAAAGTACCCAGGTATGTATGGTTATGAATGGAAGTATTCCTTCACTCTCATGCCCAAATCCTCTTCTTATTTCATTAAATTCAAGGTTGACGATTCCATGGGGTTTTAACCCAATTTGTGAAAATTCTCTAAGTATCTATCATGGGTAAATTCTATTCAAGTTTCTAATGATGTTTTATGATTCATGGGCATGTTTTATAATGTCTTCAATTACAAATTATGATTTCAAAGTTTCAAAATATGATGCCCAAATATGTAAGTTTATGAAGAGTGGAGATTATGATCTATGTTTTCTAGTATGATGAAATGTATATGGTGTGAATATGATTTCGAATTACCCATGTCTATATCCATGATTTTGTATATCAAGTCTATTTCAAAGCATATTTAAGTTTGGGCAAGTTCATATGATCAAGTATATTTCATGATTTACTTCAATTTCATGATATTAACTTACCACATGATTTTGGAGTCTAGACTCCCATTTTTCAGCTTGGTATGCTTTGAGCCAAGGCTCCTCATATTATGTTTTTAGATAATACATGTACTATTATGATTCAGCTTCGTTGAAATATGATGGTTCAGCTTCGACGAAAGATGATGGAGAGCATATACATATTTTAGGGAGCAGTGTCTAGCATCGAGTAGGCTATAGGTTCAGTTAACTCTGTGCCTCAGAACTACGTGTCAATGTAGGTATATTCAGATTCTTTGGGACCTCCCTGGTGAGCTTTCCCTGCCCCCCAGGGGCCTTCAACTTGATATCGACATAATTGTAGGGCCCTTAGCCCTGACAAGACTTTGGACGGCTAGTCCCACTTGAGTGTAATAGTTGAGACCATGTAAGCTCTATCATGGTAATGCCGGTTATATGACGAGTCTCCCATTGTTCCTCATGATTTCAGTTATGCATGTGCATTTGTCATTATATTATATTTTCAGAAGGTTTGGCCCAATGTTTAGTTTTACTTATGATTATCAGTTTTAGCTTTAGGTCATTCAATTCAATTATGATATTCACTTGTGTTTAAATCATGTTTTCCGGTAATAGCATGCAAACCTTACTCTTAGAATGTTATGATGAAATGTTTTATGATATGCATGATTTAAATTTTACTTATTTAGTAGTTTTACTTACCTTGTATACTCGGTACATTCCAAGTACTACCCGCATACTCTATGTTGTATCATTTCCTGATACAGGCTCGGACGTTCAGGCTCAATTCCGCCGCTAGTCAGCTTTTAGAGTTAGCACATCCAACTTGTTGGTGAATCCTCATCCTTTGAGGACCTTTCAGTTAATTTTGTTATCAGTATCTTTCAGTTTCAGCCTATTTGTGAGTTGGTTGGGGTCTTGTCCCATCAATTCGTTAGTATGTAGAGGCTTATCACACATAGTGTGTATTCAGCTTCGGATCATTGTTATGTATTCTGTTGTATTAGGTGTTTTAAATATTCAGTATTATGCTATATCTGATGTTAGTTTCCGCTTTATTACTTGAGCTTTATATTTGTGTTCATGCCATGGGCCAACTTGGAGCCATTTATTTATTCTAGATTTCGTGTATCAATCTGGGCCTATATTCGGGTCATGACAAACTTGGTATCAGAGAATTAGGTTTTGAAGTATCCTGGGTGTCTGAAAGCTGCGTTAAGTAGAGTCTTTTTCATGGGTGTAAAGCGCGCCACACTTATGACGAAGAGGATATGAAACATTTTAGGAAATTTCCTTTCTGTCATGATCTATGTTGTGCGATGAAATATCTCTCTATCCTTCTCGTGCTATACAAATTTGTAGAATCATGCCTCCTTGCCAAATTAACGGAAGAAGGAACGGAAATGGAAATGGCCATGAGAATGGTAATAGAGACGGACACTAGTAGGCCCCACCAGCCCTCGAGGATCATGTGCCAGAGCAGGTTGCGCGCGTTGAGTTTAGGGCAGCCATCCAGATATTGGCACAGGCATTGACTGCCCAGGCCAACCAGCAGACGGTGGCTCACGTTCCCCAGAATGAGAACGCAACAGCGGTAAGAGTCAGGGACTTCCTCAAGATGAATCCCCCTGAGTTCCTTGGATCGAAGGTGGATTAGGATCCACACGAGTTTATTGATGAGATCCAGAAGATCACCCAGATTATAGGGGTGACAGGGGAGGAATGTTCGGATTTAGCCTTTTATCAGCCGAAAAGGGTTGCTCACATTTGGTTCAGGCAGTGGAAGGATAGTCGGGGAGTCGGCGCGGGTCCTATTGATTGGGATGAGTTTCTTACCACATTCTTGGATCGGTTCTTTCCCCGAGAGATGAGGGAAATCAAGGAAGTTGAGTTTGTGAACCTGAGGCAGAACAACATGATAGTCTAGGAGTATGCTTTAGATTTCACCCACTTATCCAAATACGCACCGGAGATGGTGGCTGATCAGAGAGCTGGGGTGAGCAGGTTTGTACATGGGTTAGCGGACTACCTGGTCAAGAATTGCAGGACCACTATGCTTCTTCAGGACATCGACTTCTCATGGTTGATCCTGTATGCTCAGCAGATAGAGGCGGTGCAGGTGAGTGAGTGAGAGAGAGAGGCTAAGCGAGCCAGGACCGACAGTTTTGGGTTCTCCCAGTAGAGTCCTAGTGGTGGGCATCATCAACACTCCAACCATAGATCATCAGCGAGTGTACCATTCTGGTCCAGGCGCGATTAGAGGGGACGAGCGTCAGGCTCTCGAGGTCAGGGGAGCAGACCCATAGATCCTAGCACTCCAGGATGTGACAGGTGTAGTAGGAGGCACACTAGTCAGTGCTTAGTAGGTACAAGTGCTTCTTTCCAGTGTGGAAAGCCCAGACATATGCTCAAAGATTGTTCAGTAGCTAGACAGAGCCATGGTAGAGGCCGAGACCCAGCCACTAGTTCATCAGCCCCATCAGCACGCTCAGCTCAGCAGAGTGCATCCACTAGTACAGGTGGTGGTCAATGTCAGAACAGGTTTTATGCCCTCGCATCTCATTAGGAGCAGGAGGTCTCTCCAGATGTAGTTATTGGTATGTTACGAGTATTTCACCTTGATGTTTATGCATTGTTAGATCCAGGGGATACTTTATCTTTTGTGACACCCTATGTTGCTAGTAGTTTCGGAGTCAGTCTCGAAATTCTATTAGAACCCTTCTCAGTCTCTACTTCAGTTTCAGTTATAACTCGACGGGTATATAGAAATTGCCCTATCACAGTCCTTCGGAAAGTCACCTCAGCCAATTTAGTAGAGTTAGCCATGACAGATTTTTATGTTATCTTTAGCATGGATTGGCTACATGCATGTTATGCTTCAGTAAATTGTAAAACCGGTGCAGTAGAGTTTCGTTTTTTGGGTGAGCCAGTCCTAGAGTGGAAGTCCAGTTCAGCTATGCCTGTAGGTCATTTCATTGCTTACCTTAAGGCCAGAAGGATGATCTCTAAAGGTTGCGTGTACCATCTAGTTTGGGTTAAGGATGCTACATTTGATACCCCGACTATCTAGTCAGTCCCTATAGTGTGTGAGTATCCATAGGTGTTTCCAAATGATCTACCAGGAATCCCTCCCGAGAGGGAGATCGACTTTGGTATTGACCTTCTTCCTAATACACAACCTATATCTATTCTTCCTTATAGAATAGCTCCAGCTGATCTAAAGGAGTTGAAGGAGAAGTTGAAGGACCTCTTAGACAAGGGTTTCATCAGACCTAGCATCCCCATAGGGTGCACCAATTCTCTTTGTCCAAAAGAAGGGTAGTTCTCTCCAGATGTGCATCGATTATCGGTAGTTGAACAAAGTCACAATCAAGAACAGGTATTTCCTCCCCATAATTGATGAGTTGCTTGACCAACCTTATGGTTCTAAGTGTTTTTCAAAGATAAACCTCAGATCCGGATATCATTAGCTCAGGGTTAGAGAGAGTGACATCTTGAAGACAACTTTTAGGACTCAGTATGGTCACTATAAGTTTGTAGTTATGTCTTTTGGACTAACGAATGCTCCTGCGGCTTTTATGGATTTGATGAACAGGGTGTTCAAGCCATATTTGGATATGTTTGTGATCGTGTTCATAAATGATATTTTCATATACTCTCGGAGTGAGGAGGAGCATGATGCTCATTTGAGGGTGGTACTACAGACTCTGAAGGATCGCTAGTTGGTATGCTAAATTCAGCAAGTGAGAGTTTTGGCTGAACTCAGTAGCATTTTTGGATCATGTGGTGTCAAGTGAGGGTGTACAGGTGGATTCTCAAAAGATAGAGTTGTGAAGAATTTGCCCAGACCAGTTAGTCCTTCAGATATTAGGAGTTTCTTGGGTTTGGATGGTTACTATAGGAGATTTGTCAAAGGGTTTTCATCCATTGCAGCACCATTGACTAAGTTGACCCAGAAGAAAGTGAAGTTTCAATAGTCGGAGGCCTGTGAGAAGAGCTTACAAGAGTTGAAGACTCGACTCACCTCAGCACCGGTGTTAATCCTACCAGAGGATACTGATGGATTTGTGGTATATTGTGACGCCTCGAGGATTGACCTTGGTTGTGTATTAATGCAACACGAAAATGTTATAGCCTATGCTTCTAGGCAGCTTAAAGTCCATGAGAAGAATTATTCTATCCATGACCTTGAGTTGGCGGCTGTAGTATTTACCTTGAAGATTTGGAGACACTATCTGCACGGGGTCCATGTGGATGTGTTTACGTACCATAAGAGTCTACAGTACATGTTTACCCAGAAGGATCTAAACTTACGACAAAGAAGGTGGTTGGAGCTTCTAACAGATTATGATATGAGTATCCTTTATCATCCGGTCAAGGCTAATGTGGTGGTAGACACTCTTAGCAGACTTTCTATGGATAGTGTATCTCATGTAGATGAGAGGAGAAATAAGTTGGTGAAGGATGTGCATCGACTTGCACGACTAGGGGTTCATCTTGTTGATTCGCAGATGGTGGTGTCATTGTTCAGAACGGTTCAAAATCCTCTTTGGTGACTGAAGTCAAGGTAATGCAAGATGAGGATCCAATCCTGGTAAAGTTGTAGGAAGCGATTCAGAATCATAAAGTTGAGGTCTTCTCCCAAGGGGGAGATGGTGTACTTCGATATCAGGATCGTTTGTGTGTTCCAGGTGTTTATGATTTGAGAGATCAGATGTTGCATGAAGCTCATGGTTCCCGATATTCTATACATCCAGGTGCTAGCAAGATGTACCATGACCTACGGAAAGTCTATTGGTGGAATGGTATGAAGAAGGACATACCAGAGTTTGTGGCTAAGTGTTCGAATTATCAACAAGTGAAAGTTGAGCATCAAAGACCTGGAGGTGTGCTATAAGACATTAGTATCCCTACTTAGAAGTGGGAGGAAATCAATATGGACTTTATTACAGGGTTGCCTTATACTCGTCGACAGTATGACTCTATTTGGGTTGTTATAGACAGGTTGACTTAAGTAGCTCACCTTCTGTAACACCCCGGATAATTTGAGCGATAAAATCATGCTTTTGAAGTAGGACTAAGAGTACATAATAGGATAAGAAGGAATTATTATGATTTATTTGAATCACTCTATGTCATATTTAATATTAGACGCCGATCAAGTTGTAGAACAAAATTCGAAAAACGTTATCGCAAAAATTTCCTTTTTGAGATTCCTTGAAATTTAGGTCAAATTTCTCGAGGCTTTTATCCCAATATAAGGAGTTAGGGGTGTGCTACCTATAAAATGAAAGGTATATGAGTCTAGTTTCCAACGCACCAAACCGTTCGTCAATCCAACTTCGAAGGAGAGAGATATTCGCATTTTCGCGAGACCGCGCAAGCAGGCACCTCACAAGGTCTTAAGGTGGTTGAGGGCTATATAAAGCCCCTTGGTCGGTTCTAACACCCATAATTCTTTTTTCAGAGTTAGGAGGCGGTGGAAATCTCTCCCTAGAAGCTCCCCATAGGTTCTAAACAATTTTGATGTTGATTGGAAGATGCAAATCAATTTCCGAGCATAGATTGTGAATACATCATGTGTGCTTGTATTGTAGTGGTGTTTTCGTGACTTGTGGTGGCTGTATCGTCCTATAAAGCTTGGTAAGCTTCTATTCTTCTTGATTCTTAGTTATATAGTGTAGTAGTGAATCCATGGATCTTGGTAGATCACTGTTACGGAGTTTCTATTGTAGAATCCGTAGAAATCGTATCGATTAAGTTCCGATTGCATTGTTTTCTTGTTGAATTGTTGTGGCTGCGTTTTGGAAGTAGTAAGGGCTTCCATAGGGAATTATATTAATGGTGATGGTATCTTGAAATTTTTTTATCTTGGGGCTCGCCGGAGTTGAGGTATGCTAAGGATTTTGACCCTCCTTTTTTGGCATGATTTTTCATTGAATCGAACTCCCGTTGTCGTCATGTGAATTGACTGTTTGTGGTTCGAAATTTGTGTTGTAAATCATATTGTTTGGGGGAAAGCTATATTGTGATCTTTCCATCATTAATTGAGGCCGTGTAATTGGGCATTAAAATTTGTCGTTCGTGGTGATTCGGAGAGGCGATAGAATGCGCCGAGTTTGACTAGGTTGTGAGGAGATTCATGAACCTTTTGAGCTGAGTTTCTGGCTATTTTGGATTTAGTTTTGGGGGCTGTTTTGATGTAGTTACATGCTATATGTATGGATGATTGGGTCATTGGTGAAGAGACGAGTTAGTAGGCCCATAGTGACTTTGATAACACTCGGGTAGTCATGTTGACTATTGTGAAATTGAGGATAGGGATGGTTAGGGTCGATGGAGGATTGTGTCATATATGATAGTTCTTTGATTTTTCATATGTCATTGGAATATATTTGGTAATTATGTGATCCTTAGTGTGGTTTGTGGCACGTCGGTGGATGGCTAGATACGTAAGGTTAGTACTACATGGTGGTAGTCGGTTGATGGGGCTTGAGAGCCTGCTGTGGGCTATTTCGAACATGTGTTTATATGTATTGTTTTTATTCATTAAGAATGCTTTTGATCATGATTGTGTGTGCTATTTGAGGCCTTGGAGCTCGTGGATACCCGACGAACGAGAGTGTTTCCGGCTGAGGGGTTGAGCCCAATGGGTGGATGACCTACGGGGTTGAGGATGATGTCCTCCGTAGTGTCGAGTTGAGACATGATTCGAGAGTGGTACGACATGTCTGAGCCTTCCTGGGATCGCGATTGGTTCTCCCTGATGGATTGAGCTCCACTAACTGTGCGCAACCGAGAGAGTGTCCGATAGTGCCTGATTGATGATGTTGATTAACTGGTGTTTACTTGTGATTTGTTTGGCATTATGTTGTGGTTCTGCATGTGTTATTTGTTACCTGATAGCAGTGGATGCTAAATGTTGGCTGGTGTCAGCTGAGGCCATTGAGAGGTCTAGAGGCGATGACAGGTAAGCTGGGTCAGCTAGGTGCCGTTGTATTATTATTTACTTTTTGGACTTGCCGGGCTTATGGGGGCCAGGTAGTTCTGTTTGTATGTTTTCTTGTACTTGCCAGGCTTATGGGGGCCAAGTAGATTTTATGTGTTTACATAATTTCAGTTCTCCTTCTGCGATATTTGGTATATCTGTTGATCTCTAATCTTAGTCTTTCAGTTGTTTCTGCCTTTCATGCTCGGTACGCTATTGTACTGACCCCCTGGTTGGGGTGCTGCATTCATGCCTACAGGTGATGGTGGGCTGTCAGATCGAGTTCTTGGGTGCTGAGTGGAGTTCCAGCTGAGTTGGTGCGCTCCAGGTCGTTCGGAGTCGCCAGATGTTTGAGTTAAGGGTAGTTCGGGGCCCTGTCCCGATCATTTGATTACTAATGTATTCATAGAGGCTTATAGACATTAGTGTGGTTTTAGTATATTGTTACAGGCCAGGTGAGCCATGTTGTGTAGTTGTTCTTCCATTTTGTGGCCTCGACGACATATTGTATTTATTTTTCTTGGTTGGTCAGGTGAGCCAACTTCCGCTATAGTCTATCGTCTTATTCTGATTTTATAGTTGTTGTGTTGTTGAACCTCATAGGTTCTGGCATTTGTTTTATATTTTGGGCATCGAGTATGCTCATATCAGGGGTGTCACCAGGTGCCAGTCATGCCTCCCTAGGTTTGGGGTGTGACAGACTGGTATCAAAGCAATTCATCCTAGGGAGTCTATGAGCTGTGTCTAGTAGAGTTTTATTTATGTGTGCATTGCGCAGTGTACTTATAAACAGGAGGCTGCTAGACATTTAGGATTTTTACCCTTCTTTCTGGATTGAAATCGTGCGAGAAGTCAGATGTCATAGGAGCCAGGTCTAGACTCATATTTTCTGACTTCTCAGGGATGCTTGTAACTTGATGAATTATAGCTGGTCAGTGGCTAGATATGGCGACAGATAAAGATTCTTATTTTGATTATGGTTATAGTGGTGTCGCGCCTCGACATGGTGCAAAGTTTTGTTGTTTGGAGTTGTTAGTGGTAGACTTTTCATGTGAGGCTATGTCGTGTGGTGTCGTGCTGTGTCGGTCCATGAGTTGGGGTCGTGTGTGTCATCCAACATTCGAGGACGAATGTTTCTAAGGGAGGAAGGATGTAACACCCCGGATAATTTGAGCGATAAAATCATGCTTTCAAGGTAGGACTAAGAGTACATAGTTGTATAAGAAGGAAGTATTATGAGTTATTTTAATCACTCTATGGTCATATTTAAGATTGGATGTCGATCAAGTTGTAGAACAAAATCTGGAAAAAGTTATCGCAAAAATTTCTTTTTTGAGATTCCTTGAAATTTAGGTCAAATGTATCAAGACTTTTCTCCCAATATATAAGGATTCAGGGGGTGTGCTACATATCAAATGAAAGGTCTATGAGTCTAGTTTCCAACACATCAAACCGTTTGTCAATCCAATTTCGAAGTAGAGAGATATTCGCGTTTTCGCGAGAATGCGCAAGCAGGAACCTCACAAGGTCTTAAGGCGGTGGAGGGCTATATAAAGCCCCTTGGTCGGTTCTAACACCCATAATTCTTTTTCCAGAGTTGGGAGGCGGTGGAAACCTCTCCCTAGCAGCTCCCCATCGGTTCTAAGCAATTTTGATGTTGATTGGAAGATGCAAATCAATTACCGAGCATAGATTGTGAATACGTCATGTGTGCTTGTAGTGTAGTGGTGTTTTCATGCCTTTTGGTGGCTGTATCATCCTAGAAATCTTGGTAAACTTCTATTCTTATTGATTCTTAGTTATATAGTGTAGTAGTGAATCCATGGATCTTGGTAGATCGCTGTTACAGAGTTTCTATCATAGAATCCGTAGACATCGTATCCATTAAGTTCTGATTGCATTGTTTTCTTGTTGAACTGTTGTGGCTGTGTTTTGACAGTAGTAGGGACTTCCCTAAGGAAGTATATTAATGGTGATGGTAACTTGAAATTGTTTTATCTTGGGGCTCTCAGGAGTTGAGGTATGTTAAGGATTTTGACCCTCCTTATTTTGGCATGATTTTTCGTTGAATCGAACTTCCGTTGTGATCGTGTGAATTGACTGTTTATGGTCGAAAATTTTGTGTTGTAAATCATATTGTTTGGGGGAAAGCTATATTGTGATCTTTCCATCATTAATTGAGGCCGTGTAATTGGGCATTAAAATTTGTCGTTCGTGGTGATTCGGAGAGGCGATAGAATGCGCCGAGTTTGACTAGGTTGTGAGGAGATTCATGAACCTTTTGAGCTGAGTTTCTGGCTATTTTGGATTTAGTTTTGGGGGCTGTTTTGATGTAGTTACATGCTATATGTATGGATGATTGGGTCATTGGTGAAGAGACGAGTTAGTAGGCCCATAGTGACTTTGATAACACTCGGGTAGTCATGTTGACTATTGTGAAATTGAGGATAGGGATGGTTAGGGTCGATGGAGGATTGTGTCATATATGATAGTTCTTTGATTTTTCATATGTCATTGGAATATATTTGGTAATTATGTGATCCTTAGTGTGGTTTGTGGCACGTCGGTGGATGGCTAGATACGTAAGGTTAGTACTACATGGTGGTAGTCGGTTGATGGGGCTTGAGAGCCTGCTGTGGGCTATTTCGAACATGTGTTTATATGTATTGTTTTTATTCATTAAGAATGCTTTTGATCATGATTGTGTGTGCTATTTGAGGCCTTGGAGCTCGTGGATACCCGACGAACGAGAGTGTTTCCGGCTGAGGGGTTGAGCCCAATGGGTGGATGACCTACGGGGTTGAGGATGATGTCCTCCGTAGTGTCGAGTTGAGACATGATTCGAGAGTGGTACGACATGTCTGAGCCTTCCTGGGATCGCGATTGGTTCTCCCTGATGGATTGAGCTCCACTAACTGTGCGCAACCGAGAGAGTGTCCGATAGTGCCTGATTGATGATGTTGATTAACTGGTGTTTACTTGTGATTTGTTTGGCATTATGTTGTGGTTCTGCATGTGTTATTTGTTACCTGATAGCAGTGGATGCTAAATGTTGGCTGGTGTCAGCTGAGGCCATTGAGAGGTCTAGAGGCGATGACAGGTAAGCTGGGTCAGCTAGGTGCCGTTGTATTATTATTTACTTTTTGGACTTGCCGGGCTTATGGGGGCCAGGTAGTTCTGTTTGTATGTTTTCTTGTACTTGCCAGGCTTATGGGGGCCAAGTAGATTTTATGTGTTTACATAATTTCAGTTCTCCTTCTGCGATATTTGGTATATCTGTTGATCTCTAATCTTAGTCTTTCAGTTGTTTCTGCCTTTCATGCTCGGTACGCTATTGTACTGACCCCCTGGTTGGGGTGCTGCATTCATGCCTACAGGTGATGGTGGGCTGTCAGATCGAGTTCTTGGGTGCTGAGTGGAGTTCCAGCTGAGTTGGTGCGCTCCAGGTCGTTCGGAGTCGCCAGATGTTTGAGTTAAGGGTAGTTCGGGGCCCTGTCCCGATCATTTGATTACTAATGTATTCATAGAGGCTTATAGACATTAGTGTGGTTTTAGTATATTGTTACAGGCCAGGTGAGCCATGTTGTGTAGTTGTTCTTCCATTTTGTGGCCTCGACGACATATTGTATTTATTTTTCTTGGTTGGTCAGGTGAGCCAACTTCCGCTATAGTCTATCGTCTTATTCTGATTTTATAGTTGTTGTGTTGTTGAACCTCATAGGTTCTGGCATTTGTTTTATATTTTGGGCATCGAGTATGCTCATATCAGGGGTGTCACCAGGTGCCAGTCATGCCTCCCTAGGTTTGGGGTGTGACAGACTGGTATCAAAGCAATTCATCCTAGGGAGTCTATGAGCTGTGTCTAGTAGAGTTTTATTTATGTGTGCATTGCGCAGTGTACTTATAAACAGGAGGCTGCTAGACATTTAGGATTTTTACCCTTCTTTCTGGATTGAAATCGTGCGAGAAGTCAGATGTCATAGGAGCCAGGTCTAGACTCATATTTTCTGACTTCTCAGGGATGCTTGTAACTTGATGAATTATAGCTGGTCAGTGGCTAGATATGGCGACAGATAAAGATTCTTATTTTGATTATGGTTATAGTGGTGTCGCGCCTCGACATGGTGCAAAGTTTTGTTGTTTGGAGTTGTTAGTGGTAGACTTTTCATGTGAGGCTATGTCGTGTGGTGTCGTGCTGTGTCGGTCCATGAGTTGGGGTCGTGTGTGTCATCCAACATTCGAGGACGAATGTTTCTAAGGGAGGAAGGATGTAACACCCCGGATAATTTGAGCGATAAAATCATGCTTTCAAGGTAGGACTAAGAGTACATAGTTGTATAAGAAGGAAGTATTATGAGTTATTTTAATCACTCTATGGTCATATTTAAGATTGGATGTCGATCAAGTTGTAGAACAAAATCTGGAAAAAGTTATCGCAAAAATTTCTTTTTTGAGATTCCTTGAAATTTAGGTCAAATGTATCAAGGCTTTTCTCCCAATATATAAGGATTCAGGGGGTTTGCTACATATCAAATGAAAGGTCTATGAGTCTAGTTTCCAACACATCAAACCGTTTGTCAATCCAATTTCGAAGTAGAGAGATATTCGCGTTTTCGCGAGAATGCGCAAGCAGGAACCTCACAAGGTCTTAAGGCGGTGGAGGGCTATATAAAGCCCCTTGGTCGGTTCTAACACCCATAATTCTTTTTCCAGAGTTGGGAGGCGGTGGAAACCTCTCCCTAGCAGCTCCCCATCGGTTCTAAGCAATTTTGATGTTGATTGGAAGATGCAAATCAATTACCGAGCATAGATTGTGAATACGTCATGTGTGCTTGTAGTGTAGTGGTGTTTTCATGCCTTTTGGTGGCTGTATCATCCTAGAAATCTTGGTAAACTTCTATTCTTATTGATTCTTAGTTATATAGTGTAGTAGTGAATCCATGGATCTTGGTAGATCGCTGTTACAGAGTTTCTATCATAGAATCCGTAGACATCGTATCCATTAAGTTCTGATTGCATTGTTTTCTTGTTGAACTGTTGTGGCTGTGTTTTGACAGTAGTAGGGACTTCCCTAAGGAAGTATATTAATGGTGATGGTAACTTGAAATTGTTTTATCTTGGGGCTCTCAGGAGTTGAGGTATGTTAAGGATTTTGACCCTCCTTATTTTGGCATGATTTTTCGTTGAATCGAACTTCCGTTGTGATCGTGTGAATTGACTGTTTATGGTCGAAAATTTTGTGTTGTAAATCATATTGTTTGGGGGAAAGCTATATTGTGATCTTTCCATCATTAATTGAGGCCGTGTAATTGGGCATTAAAATTTGTCGTTCGTGGTGATTCGGAGAGGCGATAGAATGCGCCGAGTTTGACTAGGTTGTGAGGAGATTCATGAACCTTTTGAGCTGAGTTTCTGGCTATTTTGGATTTAGTTTTGGGGGCTGTTTTGATGTAGTTACATGCTATATATGTGGATGATCAGGTGATTGGTGAAGAGGAAATTTAGTAGGCCCGTAGTGACTTTGATAACACTCGGGTAGTCATGACTATTGTGAAATTGAGGATAGGACTGGTTAGGGTTGATGGAGGATTGTGTCATATATGATAGTTCTTTGATTGTTTATATGTCATTGGAATATATTTGGTAATTATGTGATCCTTAGTTTTGTTTGTGGCACGTCGGTGGATGGCTAGATACGTAAGGTTAGTACTACGTGGTGGTAGTCGGTTGATGGGGTTTGAGAGCCTGTTGTGGGCTATTTTGAACATGTGTTTATATGTATTATTTTTATTCATTATGAATTCTTTTGATCATGATTGTGTGTGCTATTTGAGGCCTTGGGGCTCGTGGATACCCGACACACGAGAGTGTTTCCGGCTGAGGGATTGAGCCCAATGGGTGAATGACCTATGGGGTTGAGGATGATGTCCTCCGTAGTTTTGAGTTGAGACATAATTCGAGAGTGGTCCGACATGTCTGAGCCTTCCTAGGATCGCGATTGATTCTCCCAAATGGATTGAGCTTCGCTAACTGTGCGCAACCGAGAGAGTGTCCGACAGTGCCTGATTGATGATGTTGATTAACTGGTGTTTACTTGTGATTTGTTTGGCATTATGTTGTGGTTTCTACTTGTGTTATTTTTTATCTGATAGCAGTGGATGCTAGATGTTGGCTGGTGTTAGCTGAGGCCATTGAGAGGTCTAGAGGCGGTGACAGGTGAGCTAGGTTAGCTAGGTGTCGTTGTGTTATTATTTACTTTTTGGACTTGCAGGGCTTATGGGAGCTAGGTAGGTTCTGTTTGTATGTTTGCTTGTACTTGCCAGGCTTATGGGGACCAGGTAGGTTTTATGTGTTTACTTAAGTTCATTTCTCCTTCTGCGATATTTGGTATATCTGTTGATCTCTAATCTTGGTCTTTCAGTTGTTTCTACCTTTCATGCTCGGTACACTATTGTACTGACGCCCTAGTTGGGGCACTGCATTCATGCCAGCAGGTGATGGTGGGCTGTTAGATCTAGTTCTTGGGTGCTGAGTGGAGTTCCAGCTAAGTTGATGCGCTCCAGGTCTTTCTGAGTCGCCAGATGTTTGAGTTAAGGGTAGTTCGGGGCCCTGTCCCGATCATTTGATTACTTATGTATTTATAGAGGCTCATAGACATTACTATGGTTTTACTATATTATTATAGGCCAGGTGGGCCATGTTGTGTAGTTGTTCTTCCATTTTGTGGCCTCGACGGCATATTGTTTTTATATTTCTTGGTTGGTCAAGTGAGCCAGCTTCTGCTATGGTCTATCGTCTTATTCTGATTTTATAGTTGTTGTGTTGTTGAACCTCATAGGTTCTGGCCTTTGTTTTATATTTTGGGCATTGGGTATGCTCATATCAGGGGTGGTACCAGGTGCTAGTCATGCCTCCCCAGGTTTGGAGTATGACAATTTCTACTGATCAAAACTGCCGATTTAGTGGAGAAAATATGCTAATTGTATATTCGGGAGTTAGTTCGGTTTCATGGAGTGCCCTTGTCCATCATATCAGATAGAGGTACTCAGTTTACTCCCAATATCGGAGGTCATTTTAGAAAGGACTCGGTACTTAGGTCAAGTTTAGCACAGCTTTTTACCTGCAAACAGATGATCAGGCGGAGCAGACCATTTAGACTCTTGAGTATATGTTGAAAGCATGAGTGATTGACTTAAAGGGTAGTTGGGATGATCATTTACCTCTCATCAAGTTCACATATAACAAAAGCTACCATTCTAGCATTCAGATGGTTCCATTTGAGGCTCTTTATGGGCAGAGGTGTAGATCACCTATTGGTTGGTTTGAAGTCGATGAAGCAACATTGATAGGACCAGATTCAGTTCATGAGGCTATGGAGAAAGTCCAGCTTATAAGGGAAAGGTTGAAAATAGCTCAGAGTCATCAAAAGTCCTATGCTGTTGTGAGAAGGAGAGAACTTGAGTTTGAAATTGATGATTGGGTATTTATGAAAGTGTCTCCCATGAAGGCAGTAATTAGATTCGGAAAGAAGGAGAAACTTAGTCCCCGCTATGTTGGCCCATATAGGATTGTGAGACGTGTTGGCAATGTGGCCTATGAGTTAGAGTTGCCCTCAGAATTAGCTTCAGTATATCCAGTTTTCCATGTATCGCTCTTCAAGAAGTGCATTGGTGATCCGGCTGTGGTTGTTCTAGTAAAGAGCGTTATGTGAAGGATAGCCTTAGTTATGAGGAGATTCCAGTTGAGACATTTAATCATCAGGTTCAGAAGCTGAGGATCAAAGAGGTAGCTTCAATAAAGGTTTTGTGGAGAAATCAGCATGTCGAGGGAGCTACCTGGGAAGCCGAAGCAGATATGATGACTAAATACCTGCATCTTTTCTCTTCTAGCCTAGTTCCAGCTTAAAGTCTCAGTTTCCTCCTTAGTAGTCTATTCAGTTTTATGTTCAAATCATGTGTTCCAGTTCCTTTCATGCCAGTGCATGCATGTATGATTCATGAATTCAGTTTAGTCATGTATTTCAGTTCAGATTCACTTACTCCATTAATTTCCATCTTTAGATGTTTAGTATTTGGGATAACAGTTCTTTTCCTCAGGTTTTCAGTATATTTATTCACATTCGAGGATGAATGTTACTAAGGGGAGATATTGTAATACCCCAAAAGTCCCTAAGATTAGACCCGAGGATTCAAGCAGAGAAAATAGAAAAATATTTCCTGGGCCACAAGACAATCGTCCAGTGACCCGTGGGAGGACTTTACGAGTCATTAAGTGACTCGTGAAGTAAAGGGAGGTTGGCAATAATTCTTGGTCTGGGGGTGACCTTGAGAGGCTGATACGAGTCGTGATGTGACTCTCCGACTCGTGGAGTAGGTCATGGTCAGGAGAAAAGTTGGATTTTGGAAGTTGGGAAGTAGACTTCACGGGTTGAACCTAACGAGTCATAATGTTCACCACGAGTCGTGGTGTCACTCATGGTGACTGGCAGTGAGTAATTTTCTTGCATTTCAGTAAGGGGGTTTTCATAATTGCTAAGCCCCTAAGTCCTAAACTACGTCGTTTTAAGCTCAGCTAGGAGGGTTTTAAGAGTGCTTAGCCTATTCTAAGCCTTCCCATTCCATGCATGCAATATTAAGGAGTTCATTGGAGATCAAGCTTGAGGATTCCTTAGGTTCTTCCTCAATTCACTTGGGTTTTCAAGAGAGACTGTGAAATCAAAGTACCCGGGTATGTAGGGTTATAAATGGGAGTATTCCTTCACTCTCATGCTCAAATCCTATTCTCAATTCATGAAATTCAAGGTTGATGATTCCATGAGGTTTTAACCCAATTTGTGAAAATTCTCTAAGTATCTATCATGGGTAAATTCTATTCATATTTCTAATGATGTTTTATGATTCATGGGCATGTTTTGTGATATCTTCAATTATAAGTTATGATTTCAAAGTTTCAAAATATGATGCCCAAATATGTAAGTTCATGAAGAGTGGAGATTATAATCTATGTTTTCTGGTATGATGAAATGTCCATGGTGAGAATATGATTTTGAATTACCCATGTATATATATCCATAATTTTGTCTATCAAGTCTATTTCAAAGCATGTTTAAGTTTGGGCAAGTCCACATGATCCATTATATTTCATGATTTACTTCAATTTCATGATATTAGCTTATCATATGGTTTTGGAGTCTAGACTCCCATTTTTCATCTTGTGGTATGTTTTGAGCCAAGGATCCTCATGTTATGTTTTCAGATAATGCATGTACTGTTATGATTCATCTTCGCCGAAAGACGATGGTTCAGCTTCGTTGAAAAATGATGGAGAGTATATGCATGTTTTTGAGAGTAGTGTCTAGCACCAAGTAGGCTATGAGTTCAGTTAACCCTGTGCCTCAGAACTACGTGCCAACGTAGGTATGTTCAGATTCTTTAGGACCTCTCTTGTGAGCTTTCCCTACCTCCAAGGGTCCTTTAGCTTGATATCAATATCATGGTAGTGCCTTACCCCTGAAAAGGCTTTGGACGGCTCTGCCCACTTGAGTGTAACAGTCCAGACCACGTAAGCTCTATTGTGGTAATATCGGTTATATGATGAGTCTCTCATTGTTCCTCATGTTTTAGTTATGCATGTTCATCAGTCATGATATTATGTTTTCAGCAGGTTTGACCCAATGTTCAGTTTTACTTATGATTATTAGTTTCAGCTTTAGGTCATTCGATTTAATTATGATATTCAGTTATGTTTAAATCATATTTTCAGATAATAGCATGCAAGCTTGCTCTCAGAATCTTATGATGAAATATTTTATTATATGCATGATTTAAATTTTACTTACTAAGAGGTTTTACTTACCTTGAATACTCGGTACATTCCAAGTACTGATCACATATTCTATATTGTATCATTTCATGATATAGGCTCAGACGTTCAGGCTCAGTCCCGCCGCTAGTTAGCTCTTAGAGTTAGCACATCCAGCTTGTTGGTGAGTCCTCATCCTTCGAGGGCCTTTTAGTCAGTTTGTTATCAGTATCTTTCAGTTTCAGTCTATTAGTGAGTTAGTTGGAGTTTTGTCCCGTCAACTCGTCTGTATATAGAGGCTTATCAGACATAGTATGTATTCAGCTTCGGATCAGTGTTTGTATTCCATTGTATCAGGTGTTTTAAATATTCAGACTTCCATTATATCATATGTTATTTTCAATTTTATTATTTGAGCTTTAGATTTATGTTCATTCCATGGGTCGACTTGGAGCCATTTATGGTTCTAGATTCCGCGTCTCGATTCGGGCCTATGTTCGGGTCGTGACAATATCAGAATGTATTTGGTCGTATAAGTCAGAAATTTTTCTCTTTATATTTGGCTGTATTTGATTGTATAAACATAATCGTTGATACAAGGGTATGTATCATAAGACCATTTCTCACAGGAATGCTGAAATCCGTCATTAATGTACAAAATCAAATTTTTTTCCAAACACTTTAACAATTCTGAAAAATTTTCACCTAAAATTTCAATATATCAATGCATGTAGTCGCATTAGATACACAAATTATAGAATAATTATACACACACACAACATACAATGGTCCATCATTGAAAAAGTTGAAGAAGAAGAAGAAGAAGAGGAGGAGGAGGAGGAGGGGGAGAAGAAGAATGCATATAACATACAGTGATCCACTATTGAAGATACACACAAGATACAGAAGAAGACGACATCCCATATCTATGCTTCTCTCTCTCTCTCTCTCTCATACAATGAAATATAATGAACGATTATAAAATTTAGGCAACTTCAATTGTTTATCTTTAATCTTAATTTTCTCTTTAAAAAATTCACCAAATTCATCTCAAACTGCATTAATATCCCTCACATTCATGATATGAACTCCTCATAATATACCTAATCTTTTAAAATAACACCCATTTAAAATCAGTAACAATTTTTAAAAAGTCATAATTTGAACTTAAGCTTTTAAACTTTCTCCCATGACTGTTAATGAAGTTTATTCTTCAAGTTTAGGACTACCAAATGGAGTTTCTATTACTTTATTCACAGGGAGAGATAGTGAACAATCCTTTTCATGGATTTTTTTTCTTCAAAATTTTAGATCTTGAACTTTGAGACAATAATGAAATTTATGCTACTTTCTTCACTTGTGTGAGAGAAACAAAGGAGCAACATACTTTTTAATTCAGTTGGAGAAGAAAAAATTAATTCACTGGAGTCTTTTAGGTTGAAAGAATATTTGATTTGATTTTGATTTAAGGAGGATATTTGCTTTAAAAAACTCAAAATGTAGCTACATTTGATACTTTTTTGAAATTATAACTATCTTTGGTAAATACAATATTACTATTAGGTAGGCGTGCAATTTTTCCTACAAGTAATTGATGACACCCTAAGTAATAAAGTGACTGTAGGTGTCAGGGTTAAAGCCTCATATTTCAGGAGCATGAGCCATAATGGAGAGTCATTCATTTTGTGGCCCAACTTCATCATTTTTTTTACCTTTTTCTTTCTTCTTATTTTTTTGTTTTTATATTATCTTTGTATTTCATCTCCCTTTGATATAATTCATTTTATTATTATTTAAATTATACATTTACTTTTGATTTTTTCTACTAGGTAAGCTATCTAGTGATTTTTTTATTGATAATTTGCAAACAAAAGAAACAAGTCTTTACATCATGTAAAAAAACTGAACAAGACATAATTATAAAACCTATAATTAAATTTTTCATATAAAACCTTAATAATTTTAAAAAAATACTGAAATAGCCTTCTTCATATATTTATTTTCTTTATCTAATTTCTTTCTTTCTCGCTTTTTCTTGTCAATGAAAGAAATTGTGCCTCTAATGAAGAGACAAAAAGAAATATTGAGATTTTTGGTGATGGAGAAAAGGGGAGGAATGAATGTAAGAAAATAGAGAGAGACACTATGAGATCTGTTATACTAAAATAAAAAATAAAAAAAGAAGTGGGAATTGAGAATAATCACGTGTATGAGAGAGAAAGAGGAGTTGAGACCAGAAATTTTAAAAAATTAAGCTACAGTAAAAAGAATGGACTATGCGGGTAATAAAAGATTGGGTAAAATTTGATAGACTAGAAAGCCAGCGAGCATTGAGCTGTAATTACAAATTTTTGCATTCACTGCCTCTATTTTGGGTGGTCTATAATTTGTGCCTCTCAAATTTATTTTCTTTAATTTTTGTCCCTACTGATTGTTATTCATTTAATAAAAATGTATGGGCCAAAATACCCTTAATTATGATCTAATTTAGCAAAGTAAAATTTTTGGAGAATGTCTCTACAATGACATTTGTTCTGTAGTATCAGAGTTGCAGGGCAAGATTTTAAGAGAATTTTATCTCGGACGTAACTTATGCCACTGAACTAAGGCCACGGGGCACAAGTTCATAATACTACTGAACTTATGCTCCAGGGCACAATTTATGCCTAAGGATAAGTTCAAGCATGAACTTCTTAAGGGATAATGTTCTAAAACTAAAATTAAGTCCCAAGGCACAAGTTATGCCTTACAAGGAATAAAGTCAGTTTTAGAACTTTATGCATTAATAAGTTCATACCACTGAACTTATGATTCCAAGGAACAAGTTATTATTAAGGCAAAAAGAAAAAACGTAAGACACAAGTTATGCCCTATAAGGCATAAATCAGTGTATGAACTTCTTAAGGTATAATGTTCTAAAACTGAACGTATGTCTTACGGGGCATAACCTGTGCCTAGCAATTTTTTTTTGCCTAGTGAATTTTTTTAAAAAACAAATACTAGGGTGAGTTTTGTCTACATATTTATTACTTAAGTGCTAAAGGAAAAAAATTAAAGACCATAATAAAATAGGGGCATTCCTACAACTGGCCCCTGTAATTATCTCAAGTCCTAATGGCCACTAGGTCCAACCTGAATCAAGTTTTTTCATGGGCTGCCCTAATTTCAAGATGGTCTTTAATTTTTACCCCTCAAATTTGTGACCTTTAATTTTTTCCCTTACTTCTTAGTTAAGAAAATTTGTGGCCTAAAATACCCTTAATTATGATCTATTTTGCAGAGAAAAACTATTTAGAGAATGTTTGCCCCAGACATAAGTTCTATAGCATCTAATTTCACAAGGCAAGACTTTTAGAGAACTTTGCTTTGGGGCATAACTTGTGCCATTGAACTTATGCCCTGTAATATAACTCGTGCCACAATACTTATGTCACAGGGCATAAATTCATACAAATGAACTTATACTCCAATGCACAAGTTCATGTTATTGAATTCATTCCTTAAGGCACAACTCATGCCCTAAGGCTCAAGTTATCCTTAAGGCATAAGTTCAGTATATGAACTTCTTAAAGTATGATGTTCTAAAACTGAACTTATATCTCAAGACACAAGTTATGAATTCAGTTTAAGAACTTTATGCCTTAAGAATTTCATACTACAGAACTTATGCTCCAAGTAAATTATTCACAGATATGACTTTAAAATAGAGAGATATTCACATTTTCTCTAGACTGCACAAGCAAGCACATGGAGGCGAGCCCCTATATTGATGAAAATAAATAAATAATCTCAGGTCGTCTTCCTCCCCTTTCCTAGGGTTCCAAGCTCCTATACAAGAGAATTCACCATCCCAACTCTCCCAAAATCTAGGCATATGTTGGGGGTATCATGTATAGAGACTAGCACATGTTTATGTCATCAATTTCGGCTCCCACTGCAAGTTTCCAAAAGAGGCAGAGTAAGGATAAGCTTGCTCATGTTTTGTTATCCCTTTTATATTGTAAGGTACGAATTCCTATCCCTCCTTCTATCGTTAATTCAAAGGTTATACGCTTCTATTTTTTATAGCTACCAACGTTGGAAACTCTTGTTCATTTTGTTGAATTATGGACTGTTTTAGGTAGATTTGAAGTTGCATAAAGTTAGGTCTATCTATAAGGATTGAGTACTGAAGAAGTTGATCGAGAATAGCCGAGATTTCGAATTGCTTACGAGGTATGTTTTGGCAAAACCTCTTTCGGCAAGAATTCTTTATCGTATAGTTTATACAACTTGTTATCTGTGATTGTAATACTCGTAGGCATTATATTTATTGATAGATGGATGCTGGAGTAACATACTCATATATGTAGATGCTTCCCTTATCAAGAATAACTTTTGACTTAGTCGTTGCCTCGATGTCAAGGTAACGTAAAAATTATCCTATTTATCATTGTTGCTTAATTTGCTAGTGTCACACCCCAAGCTCGCGGAGGCATGACTGACACCTGGTGCCAAACTCTGAATGAGCATATGTGGCGCCCAAATATAAAACAAAGGCCAAAATCGATGAGGTTCGACAACACAACAACTATACAATCAGAATAAGATGATAAATTGTAGCGTAAGCTAGCTCACCTGGCCAACCAAAAGGATATACATAAGCCGTCAAGGCCACGGAATGGAAGACAATCTATACAATAAGGCCCACTCGGCCTACAATAATGACACTACACCCACAAAAAATGTCTACGAGCCTATAAAAATATAGTAAAAATCAATTGTCTGGGACAGGACCCCGTACTACCCATAACTCAATCTCTGGCAACTCTGAAAGACTTGGAGCACACCGACTCAACTGGAACTCCACTCTGAAATCAAGAACTCGATCTACCAACTCACCATCACCTGTAGGCATGAATGCAACGCCCCGACTAGGGCGTCAGTACTATACTGTATCGAGCATGAAAGGCAGAAATAACTAGATGACTTAGATTAGAGATCAACAGATATACCAGATATCGCAGAAGGAGAACTCAACTTAAGTAAACACAAAAAACCTACCTGGCCCCCATAAGCTTGGAAAGTACAAGAAAACATACAAACAGAACCTATTTAGCCCCCATAAGCTCGGCAAGTCCAAAAGTAAACAATAACACAGTGGCACCTAGCCGACACAGCTCATCTATCATCGCCTGTAGACCTCTCAATGGCCTCAGCTAACACCAACCAACATCTAGCATCCACTGCTATCAGATAATATATAACACAAACAACAACCACAATACAATGCCAAGCAAATCAAAAGTAAACACCAGTTAATCAACATAATCAATCAAGCATTGTCGGACCCTCTCTCAGCTGCACATAGTTAGCGGAGCTCAATCCATCTGGGAGAACCAATCGCGATCCCAGGAAGGCTCAGACATGTCAGACCACTCTCGAATCATGTCTCAACTCGACACTACAGAGTATATCATTCTCAACCCGTAGGTCATTTCACTCCTTGGGCTCAACCTCTCAGCCAGACACACTCTCGTGCGTCGGGTATCCACAAGACACAAGGCACCTCGGGCTCGATCTCTAGCCTGAACAACTCTTGCGCATCGGGTATCCACAAGCCACAAGGCCTCAAACACAACACACACACAATCAACAACAATAATAATACATGATCAAACAGTCCACATGCCACTCTACTCACCACGAACATCAAGGGACACGGCCAAACCAGCCCAAGTGTCACCACGATATTCACGTGCCATCGACACGGTCGACACGACCGCCGAATCAAATATAACAACAGATCATCACAACCATCGACCTTAAACACTATAAACTCTCATTCACTTGTTAATATAATCACCTAATCTTGTTCACTCAAACAGCCCACAACTCACTATAAGAACCACATGCCTCACACACGGCCTCTCGACATGAGCCTAATAATCTACCATGATTACGATTCTCCGCAATCAAGCTTGAGACACCAACCAAACCAGAATCTTATACACACCTTTATCACCATATAAACAGCAGCACAAGAGTCAAATAAAAATATAACATAAATCATAACAAAACAATCAACACACACGTCAATACCGACAACAACGGCTATAAAATTCATTCCGACAAAGGGAAGGACAAGCCTAAAATAACTTAGCTTTAAGACTAGAAGAACTTGAGACTTCAACATCACGAACCTACTGCCTAAAGGCAGTCCAATATTCTGCCAAAATGCAGCCAACACAACTCAACAACAAAACAAGACAAACAAAGCTTACCCGACAAGATTCATAGGAATTCGATAGTAGAAACTCTAAGACAACAACCTACCAAGGTGAACACACTTAAACACTAAGGATAAAAAAAGGAAGAAGTCTTACCAACATCTCCTCCACGAAACATCCACCAAAATCTCGAAAAAGACACCAAAATGAAAGCTACATGCGATTCTCGACTTCCCGACACCAAAATCATGTTGAGCCATGGCTTCTAGCACGAATTTGAGAGAGGTTTCTTACGAAGTATATTGCTGTAAAATGAATTTGGATGACCAAAAACCAACCAAAGGGGCTTAAATAGCCTTCCACTGCCTAAGACCCTTGTGACGTGCCTGCTTGCGCGGTCTCGCAAAAATGCGAATATTTCTCTATTTCGAAGTCGGATTGACAAACGGTTTGATGATCTGGAAACTAGACTCATAGATATTTAATTTTGTAGATCGCACACTCCTAACTATTTATATATTTGGAGAAAAGTTTCGAGATATGTGACTTAAATTTCAAAGTATCTCAAAAAGGAAAGTTTGCCATAACTTTTTCCGAATTTTGTTCTACAACTTGATCGACATCCAATCTTAAATATGATAATAGAATGACTGAAATAGCTCATGGTGCTTCATTTTTAGTCTATTAAGTACTCTTAGTCCTACCTCGAAAGCATGATTTTATCGCTCAAATTATCCAGGGTGTTACAGCTAGCATTAGAATATTGTCTTATTGATGCCTTAAGGGCCTATGTTAGCTTCTTATTAGTGTCTATTGATAATTGGAATCTTGTTAGCTAGTTTGCATGTAAATCAAGTGGTTGTGATGCCTATAACGTTATATACAGCTCGCCTTCGAGCCTTTGGCATATCAGAATGCCTTTGGAGTTGTAATGCTAGCTATAGTGCTGCTCTTATGCTTTTAGTTGTTGTGACTACCTATAATGCTATTGTAGCTTATTAGAATCTTATCTTGTCATTAGCAGCTCTAAAATTAGAATAGGCATAGAAACCTTACAGATTGGTTGCCTATAATTATATTGCTCACTTGAAGGCTACTATAGTTGTTATGCCTTCGGAGCGACCTCACTACTATTATGTTATTTACTTTCGAGGTACTAGTTGTTGTGGCTAGACATTGGGCTATATAGGTTAGCTGGAGAGTGTTATACCTCTTTTATTAACGATTTTATAGTTTGTTATGACATACGGATTGTCGTACAAATTGCTTAGAGCCACACTTCTTGTTTCTAAACTAGTTGTTTCTATAATTGTCTTCATGACTGTCTGGTTGGTTGTGGAAATATGAGATACGCCTGGCATATTCTATGCAGGTTGCCTAAAGGGCAAGTACCAGTTATGCAGAACTCCTATGGGGCTATACTTCGCCTTACAGAGCAACATGATGCCTACAAGAGACTATGTTGAGGAATGTAGAGTATTATTGAAGTCTAATCTTATATGGAGTTCTAGATTGCCTAAGGTGGCATTGTTGACCCCAAGGGAGACTCGGTTGGCTACCACATAATCATTTGGGCTCTAAGTGCTTGGGGTATAGCTATAGGAGAAAAGAGAGCTCTAGATATAACTACAGGAGCTAAGTGGGTTCAAGATTCACATACTGGAGCCTTGTGTGCTCACATGAAAATGCTAGAGAGGCTATATACAGAGGTTTTGATTGCCTAAGTAGGCTATGTACACACATATGTTGCTTTCTTAAGAAGGGCTAGCTACGGTTGAGACACAGATGGCCTACAGGGCTATAACGTTATCAATAGAGGTATATAGATTGATATGTACATGTCAGGGCTTATATGTAGGTTGTTGTTTGTTGTTTTTACCTACTAGGCTTATGGGGGTCATGACAGGTTATTGTTTGTATAGTATATATGTAGTATAAATTAATTAGACCATTCAGGTTACTTTCTGACTCTTATAGATAATTATTTTCAGTTTCTTCTATGATCTTTCATTTCAGTTTTATTGTCTTATATAGTCGGTACTAACGCCAAAGCCTAGGGGCATTGCACTCTTGTATGCAAGTTCTGACAGACAAACAAGAGGACCTCTTCAGTAGACCAGTTCAGCTTCAGTTTATTAGCCAGCTCCCTTCTTTCGAAGTTACCATATTTAGAGTTTTGCTTGTATTTTTTCTGTACAATTTTTGGGTAAGTCGAGGCACTATCTCGGCCGAATATCTTACTCTTAGAGGCTTGTAGAATATAGGTTGTATAGATGAACGTGTTTAGCTAGGTTGGCCCTATCCTTTTATATTGTCAGCTTGTCAGCCTTGATGGCTTGTATATATATGGTTACTTCCAGCTTGTATAAACTTAGACATCATGTTGCTCTTTTCGGTCCATATAGAAAACATATTTATATCATTGGCCCACAAAGGATTATATTGCCATTGTGAATTACTGAGTCAGTTGATTATTTGCACAGGTGTTTGTATAGAGGCCTTGCCCGGCAAGGGCTTCTTTAAGTCAAGGTATACCTTTTCACTTTTTAGTTTTTGTATTATTGGTATGCACTAGATATGTATATGTTTGCTAGGTCAACTCATGATCTAGTATGGTATCAGGTGCCAGTTACACCTCTCAAGGAGGGGCATGACAAACTTGATATAAGAGCAACATCATATTTTAGGGAATCTGCAAGCCATGTTTATTAGAGTTTTGTTTATAAATGTATTGTGCGCCACATTTTATATGTAGAAATCTATGAGGCATAATAGTATGGTTACCCTTCTTCTTCTCAAATTGTGTTTTAAAGCTAAATCCTATAGGTCGAGTCCCTGAGAGAGATGCCTAATACATGAAAGACTACAACTGGCCTAGGGGTAGACACAATAGTAGGGGATGGTACAAGCAGAGTGCCACGAGTGGAGATGGCCCAACTTGAGGATGAAGGGGAGACATTTTCTCAATCCCCTCAACATTCTCCACTACGTCAGAAGCCTCCGAGGACTACAGAACTGCCAGCACCACCTCCATCTCCTCCTATTCCTTCAGATCAGGATGTTAGGGAGTAGTTTACTTGTTGGCTCATATTATGGTTGCTCAGTGACAACCAGAGGCTATCGGGGCTCCTAAAGGACTCGAAAGCTTGAGGGTTTGTGAATTCATGGCTTTAAGCCCCTCACAATTTATAGGGATAAATTGCAAAGAGGAACTTCAACATTTTCTTAACCAGCTTCACAGTATTTTCAAAATTATGAATACTTCAGCTACTGAATTAGTTGAGTTAATTAAGTTTCGACTATGAGATTTAGTTGTACTGTAGTATGAAAGCTGGGAGAGATCCAGAGGGAGACATGCATCTCCACCTAACTGGTCTAGTTTCTCTGAGGCTTTTATGAATCATTGTTTGCCACGAGAGATTCGAGAGGCCCGGATAGATCAATTTCTACATCTTCAGCGGCACATGATGAGCGTTCGAGAGTATGCACTGGAATTTAAATCTTTGTCTAGATATTCACTAGCTTTTGTTGATACCATGTAGGCCAAAGTACATCAATTTATAGCAAGGCTTGCTCTAGAGTATGTTGAATCCTATAATACAACTGCACTGCTTGAGGATATGGATATCTTATGGATTCAGGACTTTTCTTAGAACAAAGAAGAGTCCAAACAGTGTCAACACATGACTGAGAGGGTAGACAGAGAAAAATACATGAGAGCTAGACCGGTGATCCACTTGCAGAGTCACATGGTAGAACCAGACCCCCATTTTCAGGTAGGCCATCTAGTCCTTCACCTTAGCAGCATCAAGGTAGCAAGTCTGATCATCGGGGACAACCAAGTCCAGGCAAGAGCTCTCGATCATTAGGCTCCCCATAGTAGAGGAGCTCATATAAGACTAGGCTAGTCCCACCGCGTTGGTCTATCTGCAGTAAGTGACATTTGGGAGATGTAGACATGAATTCACAGCTTTTTATTCTTGTAAACATGAAGGTCATATGATGAGAGACTTCCCATCTAGAGAGCAAGGTGGCATAGGTCAACATATATCGGGTCGTTAGTAGGGTCACACTCACCAACACTTTCTGTGGGGCATGGACCATAGACTTTAGCAGGCAGAGGTAAGGGCAGAACCAAAACATCTAGTTCTTGCAGTTTCAGAACCGTACTTATGCATTAACAGGTCGATAGGACTCTCAATCATTGCCAGATATTGTGTCAAATACATTGAATATTTGTCCCCACTTGGTTTATGCTTTGATAGATCCAGAATCTACTTTGTCCTGTGTTACCTTATTTGTAGTGGGGAAATTTTGTATTGAACCATACTATTATAGCAATCATTTGTTGTGTCTACACCTGTTGGTCAATCTATTATTTCCAAGAAAGTTTATCAAGGTTGTGCAATAGTTATTGCTAGTCGTCGACCTCTGTAGACCTGGTAGAATTAGAGATGATCGATTTGATGTTATTATGGGCATGAATTATCTAGCACCATGTTATGCTAATGTCAAATGTTGGACGAAGATTATCATAATCCACTTCTCAAGAGAGGTAGTTTGAGAATGGAAAGGTAATACAGTTACACCAAAAGATAGGTTCATGTCATATTTATGGGTAGAAAGTGATTACTAAGGGTTGTATTTATCATATCATCAGAGTTTGGGATGTACAAGCAGAATCACCAGTTCTTTATTATATTCCGGTGGTCAGTGAATTCTTGGATGTATTTCTTGATAAGCTTTCTGGTTTCCTCTAGAAAAGGAAATTGACTTTGCTATTGATATGGTACCAGTTACACAACCCATATCTATTCCTCCTTATAGAATAACTCTTGGTGAGCTAAAGAAGTTGAAGGATCCACTGAAGGATCTACATGATAAAGGCTTCAGTAGGCCTAGTGCTTCCTCATAGGTGTTCTAGTCTTGTTTGTGTGAAAGAAAGATATCTCACTGTGAATATGTATAGATTATCATTATCACCAGCTAAATAAAGTTACTATGAAAAATAGGTATCCCCTTCCAAGGATAGAGGACTCATTCAGTCAGTTACAGGGTGTCAGGTATTTCTCAAAGATTGATTTGAAGTTACTATAAAAAATAGATATCCCCTTTTAAGGATAAATGACTTGTTTGATCAGTTGTAGGGTGTTTGGTATTTCTCAAAGATCGATTTGAGATCAGGTTATCACCAGGTACGAGTTTAGGAGAAAGATATTTTGAAGACAGGTTTCTAAACCATACATGACCATTTTGAGTTCTTAGTTATGTGTTTCGGGTTGATGAACGCCCCAATAGTATTTATCGACCTGATGAGCAAGATATTAAAGCTATTCTTAGATATGTTTGTGATAGTACTTATTGATGATATTCTTGTATATTCAAATTTAGAGGCTGAGAACATAGATCATTTACGAGTAGTATAACAAGTACTTAGAGTTCATGAGCTATACGGGAATTCTCTAAATGTGAGTTTTAGTTGAATTTGTTGACTTTATTGGGTCATATTGTATTAGATGCAGGCATTCAAGTTGACTCAAAGAAAATAGAGGCCGTTAGACTTGTCCTAGACCCATAACTCTAATTGAAGTTCACAGTTTCATAGGTTTAGCATGGTATTATAGAATATTTGTAGAAGGATTCTCTGGATTATTGGCACCATTGATGAAGCTGACTTAGAAAGCAGCTAAGTTTCAGTGGACTGAGGCTTGAGAATAGAGTTTTTAGGAGTTGAAATACAGACTGACATCTTACCAGTACTAGCCTTATTAGAGGGCTTATAGGGATATACAGTGTATTGTGATGCTTTGGGTATTGGGTTGGGATGTGTTCTAATGCAGTATGACAAGGTAATTTTCTTATACTTTGAGACAATTAAAAAATATGAGAAGAATTACTTGACCATGATTTAGATTTGGCTGCAGTAGTGCGTACGTTAAAGATCTGAAGACATTGTTTATGTGTTCATGTCGGCATCTTTACATATCACAAGAGTATCTAATATATCTTTAAACGGAAAGATTTGAACTTGTCATTGGATTGAGTAGATAAAAGTCTATGACATAGATATCCTATATCATCTAGGGAAGGCTAATATTGTAGTTGATGCCGTTAGTCATAGATCCATAGGCAGTTTGTCATATCTGAGGCTGGAAAAGAGATTTGGCTCAAGAGATACACTAGTTGGCTAGTTTGGGAGTCCGGTTGATAGACTTAGATGATATTGATGTTGTGATTCAGAATACTATAGTGTCATCTCTAGTTGTGGAGGTGAAAGAGCGATAGTATGAGGATCCCAACCTAGTATAGCTCAGAGGCAAGACTGAGCAGAAATGGTCATTAGCCGTTGAGATAATAGGAGACAGAGTCTTGAGATTCAAAGGTCAACTTTGTGTTTCAGATGTTGCAGGGCTTTGCTAGCAGATCATGGAAGAAGTACATTATTCCTGCTATTCTCTTCATCCGATACGGTAAAGATGTATCATGATATAAATTAAATTTATTAGTGGCATGAGAATGAAGAAAGATATTGTCAAGTTTGTGGCACAGTGTCCCAACTGTCGGCAGGTAAAAGTTGCACATCAGAAGCCTGGCAGGCTAACACAGGAGATAACCGTGTTTCTATATGGAAATGAGAGGCAAACAACATGGACTTTGTTATAGGTTTACCCCCTAACAGACATAAGTCTGACTCTATCTGGGTCATGGTTAACAGGATGACAAAATCATTTCTTGCCAATCAAGACTACGTTTACAGTCGAGGATTATATTGAGTTATATATCAGAGAGATAGTCATACTGCATGATATCCAGTGTTTATTATTTCTGAAAAAGCTTACAATTTACAACTAATTTTTGAAAGTCATTCCAGAAGGGTTTGAGGACACAGGTTACTCTTGGTATAACTTTTCATCGCCAGATAGATGGCCAAGCCGAGCTTACGATTTAGACGCTCAACGATATTTTATGGGTGTGTGTACTAGACTTTAGAAAAAGTTAGGATGATTACCTGCCTGTTATTGAGTTTACATTTAAAAACAGTTACCATTCTAGAATTAAAATAACACCTTACGAGGATTTGTATGGGCGAAAATCTAGGTCCCTCATTGGATGGTTCGAGATAGGTGAGTCAAGGTTGATCGGACTTAATTGATACATCAAGCTGAAGAGAAGATCAATCTCATTAGAGAGAGACTATTTTTAGCCCATAGTCATCAAAAGTCCTTCTCCAATGTATGACGTAGAGATTTGGAGTTTGGTGTTGGCGATTGGGTGTTCATGAAAGTCTCTCCTATGAAGGGCGTTATGAAATTTGGCAAGAAGGACAATCTTAGCCTGAGATTCATTGGCCCATACCAGATCCTTCGTAAGATAGGCCTGAGTGGCTTATGAGCTGGTGTAGCATGTGGGGCTAGAATCTATTCATATCGTCTTTCATGTATCGATACCACAAAAATGTATAAGAGATCCTTCTCGAGTTATCCCAGTTGAGATGTTCAGATTACAGAGGAGTTGTCATACGAGGAAACTCCAGTCATTATATTGGATTGATAGGTCTGTTGATTGAGGACCAAAGATGTGGCTTCTGTAAAAGTCCTGTGGAAGAATAGGAAAGTGGAAGAAGTAACTTGAGAAACTGAGGATGAAATGAGATTCAGATACCTTGGCTTGTCTTAAACCCCAAGGTAACAGTATATCAGTTCAGATTACTACAGTTAAGATGAGACACCTATTCGAGCTAAACATCCTCTCTTATTATTGTTGTTGTGTTAACTCGAGTGTTTGCTTGTTGAGCTCTGATGTTTTAGTTGTTTATATCATCTTGTGAGATGTCTAGATTGGACTTTTATGCATTTCAAGTTTTCAGATAATCCATATTATAGAAGAAACTCTGCCAAAATTTCTTTGACAACTCCTAAAGTCTTGACTTTGTGAGATTAGATTACATCCGAGGAGAATGTTCCAAAGGCGAGGGAGGGAGAATGCAAAACCACGTATAATTTAAGTAATAAATCCATATTTTTGAGATAGGAATAAGAGTTCTTAATACCATCAAAGGATGTGTTATGGAGTATTTGAATCACTCAATGATCTTACATTAAGATTGAAGTCAAGCAAGTTGTAAAAAAAATTAGCAAAAGTTATCGCAAATTATATATATAAATTCTCTAAAATTTGGTCAAATATCTCAAAACTATTATCCCAACCTATAAAGAGTTAGGAGGCATACTACCTATAAAATTGAAGCTCTATCTAGTTTCTAGCATAGTAAGACAATCGTTGATACAACTTTAGAAAAGAGAGATTTAAATTTTCACGAGATTGCACAAGAAGACATATAGAGGTGGTCCCCATATCAGTGAAAATATACTTATAAGACTTAGGTTATAGTTTCTTATCTTTAAATATTTCTCGAATAATCCCAGGTCATCTTCCTCCCCTTTCCTAAGGTTCCAAGCTCCTATGCAAGAGAATTCACCATCCAAACTCTCCCTAAATCAAGGCATAGGATGGGGGTGTCATGGAGAGCAACTAGCACACATTTGTTTCATCGATTCCAACTCTGATTGCAAGTTTTCCAAAGAGTAAGAGTAAGGATAATCTTTCTCATGTGTTTCTCCCTTGTATATTATATGGCAAGGATTCTTATCCCTCCTTCTATCGTTAATTCAAAGTTTCTATGCTTCTATCATTTATGGTTATTGATGTCGGGAACTCTTTTCTGTTTATTGAATTGTGGACTATTTAGATAGATTTGAAGCTATGTCACATTGGGTCTATGTATAGGGATTGAGTACTAAAGAATTTCATTGAGAATAGTCAATATTTCAGATTATTTATGAGGTATGTTAAGGCTAACCTCTTCCGACAAAAATTCTTCATTGTATAGTTGATACGACTTATTATTTGTAATTGTAATATTTGTAACTGTTATATGTGTTAATACTTAGCTGCTAGAGTAACATACTTGTATACGTGTGTGCTTCCTTTGTGGGGAATAACTTTGATTTAGTTGTTGCCTCATTGTGAAGGCAACGCATAAATTATCCTAATTATCATCATTGCTTAATCGGCTAGTGTTAGATTGTGTTCTTGCCGATGTCTTAAGGGCATGTGCTAGTTGTTTATGGTGTATATTAATATTAAGTAGCTTTCTATCTAGTTTGTAATGTAAACCAAGTGGTTGTAACTCTTATAATGTTAGAGACAGCTCGCCTTCGAGCCTTTGGCATATCAAGATGCCTTTAGAGCTGTAATGCTAACTATAGTGCTACTCTTATGTTGTTAGTTGTTGTGACTACTATAAGGCTATTGAGGTTAGCTTCTTATAATCTCCTATGTTGGCATTAGCAACTCTGTGACCAGAATAGGCGTAGAAACCTAATAGATTATGCCTACAGTTATATCGCTCACTTATAGGCTACTATAGTTGTTATGGCTTAAGAGCAACCTTGCTATTTTTATGTTGTTTATATCCAAGGTACTAGCTATTGTGGCTGCCCATTGGGCTATGTAGTTTAGCTAAAAGGTGTTATACCCCCTTCATTAGCGATCTTATAGTTAGCTATGACATATAGATTATCGTATAGGTCACTTAGAGCCTCATATTTTGTTTCTAGGCCAACTATTTCTATAAATGTCTTCATGACTATTTGGTTAGTTGTGGAAACTTGAGATACACCTGTCATATGCTATATAGGTTGCCCAAGGGGAAAGTGTTAGTTATAAGAATGCTTAGGGGGATATACTTCACTTGCAGAGCAACATAATGCCTATAGGGGACTATGTTGAGGCCTGTAGATTCATATTAAAGTCTAATATTCTAAGGAATTCCAGATTGCCTATGACCCCAAGGGATCCTCAATTGGCTTCCATATTTTTTTTAGATCTGAGTGTTTGGGTACAATGATAACGTCCAAACTATACTCTTCATTTCAAAAGATCATAAACGGTCGTTGTATCAAAATAAATATCCCGACAGATGTCGGGTTCGAATCCCACAGAGACTAGAGAATGATATGTACAAGTGTTGTTTGGAAAATTGAATTTAGTTCGCAGCACTTGAAAATAACAAGGAAATAAATATTTTGGGGAAGATTGAGGTTAACAAAAGGTATAAATTCTAATTTGGCTGATTAAGATAGAAAAATAACCAAGGTTGTCGACAAAAGCGAGAGAGACTAGAGGTGTAGTGTAGATGATGTGCTAACTAAGTAGGGTCATGCTAAATCATCTCATAAGTTCTGATTGTGTAAATCACCTCAGGCAGATGCGCATTTGATGTTTTTCAACCTTATAAATGCCTCTTGCTAGAGTTCTTTCGAATCACTAGACACAAATAAATCAACCCAATCAGAATTGGATTAATAGCTGCACTAATTTCTAGCTATTAGCTATTAATTAGGAGTGAAAATATAATTTTGACTATTTCTAGCCCAATTCCACAATCTCACATCCATGTCCACCATTAAATTCTCTCCCAAAACTCAATTCTTCTCTTTCAAGCAAAAATCAAGTAAGAACAATTAGACCCACATCTGCAACCATGGATCTTCAATTATTGATTGGAGAGAATTTAACTGATTTACACTAGTTAAACAATCTTGAGATGACTCTAGCAATACCCAATCTAATTAAGCATTCATCATCACACACCTCTAGTTAATGATTTAGCTACTCATAATTAAGAGATTCAAAAGCACATTTAACAATAAACTCATTATATTCAACAATAGTAGTAGCAAAATCAACTTCAATAATAAGTCTTGAACAATAGTAGTATCTTGCTAGAGAGGAAGAAGAAGAAAAATAAAAATAATCCTTTATAATATTTCACCAATAGAATTCTTCCTTTCTTCTTCTACAAAGAGAATGTTCTCCAAAAAGCCAAAAGTTAAGATCTGATGGGTACATAGTACTTCTCTCTAGAATATATCCAAAAGTAGGGTACTCCAACTCGCTTTTTCAGTGTTGGACACATTTGCCCCTATTCAGGCGTTTTGATACTTGCGAGAGTACCGGCGGTTCGCCGGTTGCATTCCGCGAATCGTCGGCTATCATTGGATGCTCCTACAGTGACTTCAGTGTCCTTTTGTAATTCGCCAATCTCCAACTGTGCTCTGCCAATTTTTTATCTGTGATCCAACACTCTCAGGCATGGTAGACAATTCAACTGGCGAGTCGTCGATTGGTGTTCGCGATTTCCAAATGCTTTAATTCCCCAAGGCATTGGTCTTCGGTGTTTTGCCGGTCTTCTCCGGTGAAGCGTCGGTTTTCACCAGATTCCCTTTTTTTTTCTTCCTTTCTTGCTCTTTTCTACAAATCAAATATCTGTACACAAAAAGGCAAAAGGATATAAAATCCATCTAAATGACTTGAAAACTAGACTAAAGCTTAGGCTTAAGAGCCTAATGAGTTGGTAAATTACCAACTCATCAAATCCCCAAACATGAATCATTGCTTGTCCTCAAGTAATGACGCGGCGTAGTCCAGAACAAGCCTTTGCGGATCCATGGGCTTTTTGTTTTGGTAACAAGAAGTGCTTCTTTGCTTGCTTGTAGTTATTATCAAATGAAAAACATGCCACTCCACACAAGTTTATGCATCAATAATACTTGACTTAGGACAACCAAAAAATGCTCACCAACTCACCGAAAAAGAGAAACCAATTCCCCTAAAACAAGAAAGATGGAAATATTTCAAGAGGCCACCACCATTCAAAAGCATGATTCAAAAGAGCTTTCATTTTTCAAAACGAGGGCATAACTTATCCACGAAGTACACAGAGCATCTCAATTCATGATCATTGCACATTCAAAGCTTTCCTTAGAGCTTGCATTTCTCATGTCCTATGCACAAATTTACCCTTAAGTGAAATTGTGTCCTCAAAAGGGATGATGCCACTCACAGAAGAGAAAATCTCTATGTTTTTATCACGAAATCACTGCATTCACACAAGGGATCACTACAGAGAATATTGCGCTCACTCTCCCAAAAGAAATCTTCATGCATACAACTCGACCCGTAGGCTTTCCCTTCGTGTAATTCGCCACTAATGTAGAGCAACTTCACTTAAAATCACTTAGGACTTGTGGGTCATAATGTAGGCTTAGGTTAAGGGTAGGATAAATGTTTAGCTTTAGTGACTAATGCCTCCCTAATGCCTTGACAAACTTGCAACATCCGATCACCTTGCTCAGATCACTCCCCTACATTTTTCTTTTCCCATCATCTTCATCTTTTTGTTGTAACACAAGCCACCCTTATAACCTCTAGGAATTTCACACTTAGCCTTCCTTATGCAAGAGATAGCACCTATCAACAATTTTTCCTCTTTTTGATAGTTCAATATTTCTCAACTCATTAGTTCACTCATCTTATCATAATTTTTGGTGCTACCTCAATTTTTAGGCTACTCATTCTTTTCCCCCACTCTTTCAAACCCCCAACTTAGGCTTTTGCCTCATTTCACATTCATTTCCTTATCTTCCCCTATTTCTTGGGCTTGAAGCCCCCATTTTTCATTGTTTAATTACTAGCAATTAGGGAGGATGGGTGCCAAAGAGAAGGATTAAATAAAATGGTCATTAGGCTTGTAATGTAGGGTCCAAGAAAGGGTCCAAGGCTCAAACATTAGCTATCAAAGATTAGTGGTCAAGGAGGTCATTTTGGTTGAAGTGACTTAAAAAATATAGCCTAAGATCATGTTTTAATTGCAGTTATATCTAGGATTTCGCCTTGAGTTACACTTGGGGCAAGTTCTAAAAAAGAAGTTGTGCATGAGATTCACAAAAATCCTTACCACACAAGGCATCACACCTAAAGAGTCCACAAAAGTCATTAATCCACACAAGATCTTGATTTAAGACATTAGAACATGCAAATTCATAAGTCAAACAAGGAATCTATAAAATATGACAAAGAGTGTTATGTTCTTGTTTCAAACACCTGTTCATTATTTCGCATTTTCATTCCCCATTTCAAAATTCTATTTAAAAAATTGTTTGGTGGTACCTCTCAAAAAATCTCCATAAAAGACTAAAAAACGACATGGCATTTTCCCTTAAGAAAGTCGCCACTCAATCTATCATCAAGAAGTGTCAACTCGGTTCAACAACAAAAAGAAAGAAAAAAGGTAAATGCTCCTCGAGAAAGAACCATGGTATGAAGAAAACTCTTGGAGTTTGATTACTATTCTACTATTTACATGGGCGAACAAACAAAGGACTTGGGTTATGAAGGAATAAACAATTCAAGAAAAGGACCCATTCTCATCATTATCACACTAACATACATCCAAGAACTTCAACCAAGTCATTTATTTTTTTATTTTCAACATCACAAGCCCAGCAACGGCAATCATCAACAGAAATAAAAACTGAGTCCGACAAAGGCTCACAAGGCATCATCAAATAATATTAAAAAAAACAAAAGCCCAACAAGGGATACTTCAACTTATCTCAAAATAAAAATATCAGTGACCCCCAACAAATATTCATCCCCCCCAGCAAAGAGAATACATTATCCCTAACGTACGCATGCAAAATAAAAGCGGTAAGAGACTTCCTGAGCAGGTCACTCCTCATCCTCATCAACAGCAGCATGCCCTGCTCCTGTGGCACCATCAAAACCAGCCTCCCCCAGATCCTTGGTATCATCTCCCAAGACCTCAAACAGATCATCAATTGGGCCTCGAATTGTGGAGGGAGCAACCATTGCAGCGTCAAAAGCGCTCATGTTAGGCACATCCATAGGTGTCCGACTTTTCCACTCCCGCACCTCAGTTCAGAGAGAGGTGACAGCCCCTTCCACTGCATCCACTCATTTTTATAATGTTGTAAGGCTCTCAGACATTGATTTCAGCTCCCATTTGACTGTATGAGAAATGAGTGTAGGGAGACTCCTAGCCAACTTTTAGAGTTGGCTCTCATAAGAGTTGGTCATTTCCACGAGTTTGTGGAGACCACTCGGCTGGGATGTTGGAGGCGGGATGCTCCCCTAAGAGGTGTGTCACTGGAGGTTTGGCCCATAGCTTCTTGGTGGGACACATTCAAATCTGTGGCATGTGGTGATTGCTCCGACCCATAGGATGGTGATCCCTCTACCAACCCAAAAGCTTGCAATCTTTTCCTTTTCACTGCGGGTGCCTCAGCAACTCTTTTCCTGGCTAAGTCGATCACTCCTAAGGCAGGTACAGGGGTCTCATCAAGGAACAATGGCACCCCCTCTTGTAAATACAGTTGGGAAATGAGGACAGCATATGGCATGGGGGTGCTGGCCTGTCTTGCCTTCCGCTTCATTTGCTGGGCCACAATCTCTCTAAAATTAATGGGGATGCCAGAAATGATGCAGGCTATGAGAAGCGCTATATCCAAGCTGACCCGCTGCTCATTTTTGGAAGGAATGACACGACCATAGATAAAATCCAACTATAACTTGGCCTCGAACTTCAGATCATGGTGAGAGATTTTGCCACCCATGGAGGCCCATAGCGGAATGTCAACTGTGATGATGGGGGCTATCCAGTTGAACTGATTTTTCATGTCCGTAATCCTTGCCATGTACTCTGTGCTCGGGTCAACTTCGTCTTCCCATAACAGATAATCGATCGCTGCTGGAGTTATGTCTACCTCCACCCCACGTACCATGACTGATGGGAGGCAGGGGACTTCAACGATTATGCCTTTATGTTTTATAATGTCCTTTCTAGCTTGGTAGGAAGCATAGAACTCTGGCACTAAGCTGGGGTAGTAGTCTGGGAGAGGATTTGCACAGGTATGCCATTGCCTGTATGTGAACTGAGCGGTGATGTTGGGTAAGTCACTGCACAGTCCTGCCAAATCAAACCTCTTTTCCACTGTTATCGACCGACCCTTGCATATGGTGTAGTGCCCTTTTATATCGGGAGCACAGAAGATGATGGCCTCCCTAGAATCGGCGGGTGTTGTGGAGGATTTTGCCTTGCCTTTGCCTTTGGTGGTTGAGGAGGTTGGTGCCTTGCCTTTGCCGGGGTTCCTAGATGAAGACATTTTTTGCAAGCATGATGTTAGTGGAAGCCATAATGTATTGAAATAAAATAACTAAAGATTATACTAAAATTGAGATGAGAAGCAAAGATGCAAAGTTATCTTTCAAAGGATTAGCAGCACCGACGGAGCACTGGCGAGTTGCAGGATGGGATCCGTGGACCGCCACTGACCCGTTAATGAGTAAAAGTAAACTGGGGCAACAAGCCAGCCACCAGTGACAAAGCGGCTAGTCATCATTTCTGATCCGTAGACCACCGATGTAACGCAGGATTAAATCAGTGTCTTGAAGCCACCATTAGATAAAACCGGCATTCCATCGGTGTTTCACTGGACCCAACTGGCGAATAACCGATAGTCATCATTCCTAAAACATTTCCTTGAGTTTCAATGGTACCATTTCACACACACTTACTCACATCATACTAAACATCAATTCTACACATGAAAAGGGACTAAAATGACGATTTACCCTTAAGAATGACATCACCCAATCTATATCATTGGGCAAAGTATGACATTTAAGTCCATTTGGGTTACTCAGACTTTACCCTCTTTTTAAGTCTACACGACAATCACAAATCCCCACACCAATTTCAGCAATAAACCATTATTATCCCACAAACTTCATATAACATCACATATAGCATCAATTCATGGATCAAATTGGGAAAGGAATGGCACTAAAAAAAATGTATGTTACCACTACATAAATATGCCGCCAAAATACCATTGAAGAAAGAATAAAAGAGTCTAAGAAACATTACCACTTGTGGAAAAAAATTAGCAAAGACTCACTTTGGAAGCTTGGAAATGCTCACAATGGAAAGTCTTCAACTTGTGTAATAGAGAAGAAGAATGTGAGTTTAGTGAGAAGTGTGGAGAGAGTGAGGGGTTTTATAGGTGAGTAGGTAGGAATGAGGTTGGTTTAGGAGAAGGTGGAAGATTAATGGTGAGTTAATTGTGTGGAAAGTGAAAAAGAGGGAGTTGTGGGAATATAGAAGGTGGGATGTTGGAAACGTGAAAAGTTTTGTGGAAAAGTGGTGAAAGAGGAAAAAAGGAAACCTAAGGGAATATTTTGTTCAGAATAGGACGGCTCAAAAAGATATTAGGGCCATGTGTGTTCATTTTTTATTGAGATTCTGAAGTGGAACCCGCATCCTTACCAGCGTTACACCGACGACTGCCAGTTTGATCTGGCGATATGGCGCCTTACCTTTTAGTGCTTGAATTCATGCTCATTTCACTATTTTGCAACCAGCAACCCACCAGCGGTTTGCGACTCGTTCGGTGTTACGCCAGTGGGTCACTGATTTGGCATCCATAGCTCATGTCTTCTGGGCTACATCAGCAATTAAATGGTGGTACGCACTTTTAAACCGACGGTCCGCCGGTTCATCCGTTGGTCTAACATTTATGCTCCTAGGTTTCTGCTTACCTGTGTCAAAGTGCCGCGATTCGCTGGTCCAGTATGTCGCCTGCCTTATTTTTTTGCTTTCTCTCCTTGCTTCTCACCTCGTTACTCCTACAAAAATCAAAAACAACAAAGACATAAAAACAAACAAACTAAAACACTTGGGTTACCTCCCAAGAAGCACCTTAGTTAAAGTCGTGGCACGACGTATTTCCCATTTAGCAATCTTTCTTCGAAGGATCATCCTCCCATTTAGCCTCTTTCATCTCCACTCCGCTGTCCTCATTCTCCTCGTGCAGCACTCCAATCATTCTGCATTCATCTGGAGTGTCAACTGATGGGCATATTTTAAAGGTGACCTCTTCACTTCCAACTCGGAAGTTGAGCTCACCTAGCTCTATATCTACCAACGCTCGACCCATGGCGAGCAATGGTCTCCCCAGAATGATTGGCACTTCTAAGTCCATTTCACAATCAAGCACCACAAAATTAACTGGTAGAATGAATTTATCCACCCTTACAATATATCCTCTAGCACACCCATGGGCTTCTTTATGGAGCAGTCAGCCATCAATAGCCTCATTAAAGTGGGTTTGGTGTTCCCGAGCCCCAATTTATTGAAAATGATAAGAGGCATTAGGTTTATGCTTGCGCTAAGATCACAAAGGACTTTCTTAAACACACATAACCCAATAATGCAAGGAATCATAAAGGCTTCTGGATCTTCTTGCTTTGGGGAGAGATTGCTCATCATCATCACACTACAGTGATGTGTTGTCTCCTCGGTGCCAACATCTACCACCTTCTTCTTTTTCAACAGCTCCTTCATAAATTTGGCATATTCGGGCATTTGAAGTAGGGCATCACCAATGTAATTAATGGATAATTTGTTGAACATGTCGATGAATTTGCTGAACTGATCATCCTTCTTTTTCTTAGTCAACCTTTGTGGATAAGGGGGTGGAGCTCTTGGTTGAAGTTCTTCATCATTCGAGGACTTTATGCCTACCTCTTCTTCACCAACATGTGAGGGAACTTCATCATCCTTCCCCTCACTTTCATCTTCACTCTTTTTACCACTACTTGGTGTTTTGGCACCTCATCAAAGTCATTTTCCTCATTTTATTTAGGAGAAACAACCTCCTTAGGCTTCACTCTCGTATCTCCAACCAATTTACCACTCCTAGTAACAATAGCCATGCATTGGTTATATTTCTTCGAGTTTGGCATTGTATCACTTGGGAGTGTTTCCTTCATTCGGGGATTTATTTGAGTAGACAAGTGGTTCATTTGAGCTTCCAAATGCTTAATGGAGGTTGAATGAGAGCTCACCTCTAGGCAAGGTTAGACACCTCCCCATTCAATTCCTTGACCCTGTTGTCGGTTGATTCCACTTTCTTGAGGACTCTTGCTAACATCTCCTCAATTTTTGAGCTACCTGCGTTGCTCACACCTGGCTGACTTCGGTCATTCTCAGCTTTGGGAGGGGGAACGTATGGGTTTGAACTTCGGTGGTAACGGTCTCCCTCTCAATTTTACTCCTTATTGCCCCATCTTTCATTTCTTTTGAGCCATCCTTGTGCATTGTGGTCCAACCTTGATTCTCTTCCCTTGGGCTCCAAGGACCTTGATTAGTCCCTTGAAACCCAGTCGAGAACCCCCTATCTGATTTCCCATGTATTGGCATTCCTCATCATACCTCGGTGGCAATGATTCTCCTTCAAAGTGCAATGGACCTTGCATACCTACAACATTCACAACCTGCCCCCATCACATGTTTGGTCATTAGTTCTAGTTGTTCCATCATTTTAGCAAGATTTTTATTTCGCTCTTTATCTCTTTTCTGCAACTCAGCTGCCAACGCACTAGAGCCAATGTCATGCGTCGATACGTTGGTCTCTCTCGAGTGCCATGCCCGATTTGTCTTTGTCATTCTGTCCAAGAGGGCCTTACCTAATCCGTATGTTTGATCCATGATTGATCCTCCAGCTAAATTATTGGCAACGAACTTTTTAATAAAGTGTAGGGCCTGATAGACTTTGAAGGAGCACTCCATCTGGAAGACCATGGTTGGGGCAAAGGAAAACCTTCTTCTTGAACTTAACCATGCTTCATGCAACAGTTCTCCTGGCTCTTGTCTAAAGTTCGTGATATCATCCCTCAGCTGTAACATTTTAGATGGAGGGAAGAAATGATCCAAGACTGCCTCAGTCAATTCTTTCCATGATGTAATGCAGCCTGGAGGGAGTTCTTCCAACCACATGGTTGCCTCTCCCGTTAGGGAAAATGGAAAGAACCTCAACCTTATAGACTCTTGACTTATATTGGTTATGTTGAAAGGTTGGCAAATTTCTAAGAAATTCCTCAAATGGCAATTTGCGTCCTCACATGGTTTGCCCCAAAATAGTCCTTTCATCTGTAGAAAATGTAGCATTGTACTTGTGACATGGAACACGACATTCCCTACCGTAGGCAGTAGGCGAATGGCTCCTGCAACTTCGAGCATCATCGAATTATCTTCTTCATGCTTCATATTACCCTCTACTGAGCTATCCCCTGCTTGTAAATAATGACTCATATGACTTTATCCTAACAAGAACAACAAATTTATTGTCAACACCTATGATGCAAGACTAATTCAAATTAACAATCAACACAAGAGTATCAAGCGCTAGTCACCGGCAGTGACACCATTTTTGATAACGTCCAAACTATACTCTTCATTTCAAAAGAGCATAAATGGTCGTTGTATCAAAATAAATATCCTGACAGATGTCAGGGTCGAATCCCACAAAGACTAGTAAATGATATGCATGAGTGTTGTTTGGGAAATTGAATTTAGTTCGCACCACTTGAAAATAACAAGGAAATAAACATTTTGGGGGAGATTGAGGTTAACAACAAGGTATGAATTCTAATTTGACTGATTAAGATAGAAAAATAACCAAGTTGTTGACAAAAGTGAGAGAGACTAGAGGTGTAGTGTTGATGATGTGTTAACTAAATAGGGTCATGCTAGATCATCTCATAAGTTCAAATTGTGTAAATAACCTCGGGAAGGTGGGCATTTGATGTTTTTCAACCTCATAAATGCCTCTTTCTAGAGTTCTTTCAAACCACTAGACACAATTAAATCAACCCGATCAGATTTGGATTAACAGCTGCATTAATTTCTAGCTATTAGCTATTAATTAGGAATGAGAATGTAATTTTGACTATTTCTAGCCCAATTCCACAACCTCACATCCATGTCCACCATTAAATTCTCTCCCAACACTCAATTCTTCTCTTTCAAGCAAAAATCATGTAAGAACAATTAGACCCACATTTGCAACCATGGATCTTCAATTATAGATTGGAGAGAATTTAACAGATTTACACTAATTAAACAGTATTGAAATGACCTTAGCAATACCCAATCTAATTAAGCATTCATCATCACACACCTCTAGTTAATGATTTAGCTACTCATAGTTAAGTAATTCAAAAGCACATTTAACAATAAACTCATTGAATTCAATAATAGGAGTAGCAAAATCAACTTCAACAATAAGTCTTCAAAAATGGTAGTATCTTGCTAGAGAGGAAGAAGAAGAAAAAGAAACAATCCTTTACAATTTTCACCAATAGAATTCTTCCTTTTTTCTTCTACAAAGAGAATGTTCTCCAAAAAGCCAAAAGTTAAGATTTGATGGGTACAGAGTACTTCTCTCTAGAATATATCAAAAATTAGGGGTACTCCAACTCTCTTTTTTAGTGTTGGACACATTTGCCCCTGTTTAGGCGTTCTGATACTTGCGAGAGTATCGGCGGTTCGCCGATTGCATTCCGCGACCGCCGGCTATCATTGGATGCTCCTGCAGTGGCTTCAGTGTCCTTCGGTGATTCACCTATCTCTAACCATGGTCCGCTGATTTTTTCTCTGTGATCCAACACTCTCAAGTGTTGGTAGGCGATTCAATCGGTGAGTCATCGGTCGGTGTCCGTGATCGCCGGTTGCTTTAACTCCCCAGGGTAGTGGTCTTCGACGTTTGTCCGGCGTTTCACTGGTCTTCTCTGGTGTAGCGCCAGTTTTCACCTGATTCCCTTCTTTTTTCTCCCTTTCTTTCTCTTTTCTACAAATCAGATATCTGTACACAAAAAGGCAAAAAAGGCATAAAATCCATCTAAATGAATTGAAAACTAAACTAAAGTTCATGCTTAAGAGCCTAATGAGTTGGTAAATTACCAACTCATCATACAACTATAGGAGCCAAAAGAGCTCGAGATACAACTATAAAAATGAAGTGAGCTCAAGATACATATATTGGAGCTTTGTATGCTCACATGTAGATGCCAGAGAGGCTATAGACAAAGGTACAAGTTGTCTAAGCAGGCTATGTATAGATACATGCTACTTGCCTAAGAATATCTAGTTGCAGTTGAGACATAGACTGTTGATGAAGGGCGTACTCATGCACTTCATAGACATATTTTGCCCATGCTTTACTATGTTTTGAGAACAAGTTATGTGTGTTTGCATGTGTTTATGTTATGTATTTGTGAAAATTAGCTAACACATGTGATTAGATGTTTTCAGAGCTAAAAAGGATGGATTTAAATGTATTTGAGGATTATGGAATGAAGATGAAAAGAAGCTGAAGTCGTGGGCAAAGGTTGAGTTTAGAAGATGCAGAAACAATGTACCTGATGGGTTGAAGGAGCGACTCGTTACATCTGGTAATGAGTCGTGAAGTCAGTCGTGGAGACTGAGAAGAGAAATTTTGAGAAAAATCCAGTGAAGGTAATGAAATACATCACGAATCATCAGGTGTTGGCATGACTCATTGTGAGAGCACTGGTAGGAATCATCAGGTGCACTTGAATTTTGCAGAGTTAGACCATGAGGGGCCTAACGACTCGTGCCCATGCACAACAAGTCATTAGGTGACCCTTTGCCACAACTGGCGATGCGACAAGGCTTCCAAAACGGAAAAAAAGTGGATTTCCTACTTCAACTAGGAAAAGAAAAATTAAATCCCAAGCCAAATTCATCAAGGAATGAGGAAAGCATCTAAATACTATAAATATCCTTTATTTTCATGTAATAGCTATCAAGCTTTAGATCAAGTTTCAAGTTCAAAAGTCTTCAAGTAAGATTAGAGTTTTAAGTAAGTTTTTAGATACAAGTTTGGTGTCTTACGTTTGGAACTTCGAGACGATTGTTAAATTGTTCTTCTTTATTGTTTCAATAATCAAGTGAGTTTCTTCCTATCATCGTTGTAAGTATTAATTTTTGATTTTATTTATTAACTCTATTAATTTACTTATAAACATGATAGGATAAAACCACCACAACTTGGATTGTGGGAACCATGACAAATTAACTCACATAGGTAAAATACTTAGTGATTCTTGAACGAAGTTTACGCATGTATTGTTTCATCCTTCATTTTAATTGATTTTTAACAGTTGCAAACGTTAGAACTTTCCTTATTTTACTTACCGGACCAAGGAGGTAGTGAATGGGAAAAGGGATTAACAACGGAGATTTGAGGCTATCAACCCTCATCTAATAGCTTGACCTTGTCCAGGAATAGCTAATCCGATATTAAGGGTAAGGGTTAATCAAGAATACACCCGTAGACGGACCAAGTTGCATGGTGAAAATCATGTAGACAGGGGACCAACCATTTAGGTGAACCTAACTTACCGATATTGAATGCTAAGTACCAGAATAGATCACTAGTATAAAGCACCTTGTGGTTATGAAATCATGGGAAACACTTACCCTAGTTAGTTGCATTAATTTGGAAACAACAAACAAGTTCTCAATATTGTTATTTATTACTTTTACAAATTCCCCCCTCTTAGGAAATAATTAACTAAAAAGCTCAAGCACTAGCGTTATTCTACATCCTTCCGTATTCTCTATGCGAACGAACCCAACCTCTAGTTGGGTTCTTTATTGACAACATCCACTTCATACTTTATTAAGAAGTGTGAGTTTAAGCGTTATCAAAAAGTGGTGCTGTTGCCGGGGAATACGGTTTAGGATTGGATTAATTGCTAGTGTTTAACTTTTAGTCTTTATTTGCTTTTTTTTGTTTTTGTTTTATTTTATGATGTGTCACAGAGCAGCGTGGTGAAACAAGCGGCCAAGATGTGACCACGGTCTCAACAGGTATCTTGATGAAGTCTGAGTAATCAAGATACCTGTGTTGTGTCGCGACGTTAAATCAGGCGCTACTTCGGAGGCAACCCAAGATAAATTTTTCGCTTTTATGTGTTTGTTCAAGTTTGTAGGTGATAGCTTATAATTTTCAACAAAACAATTTGAGCATGAAATACATCGACGGGGGAAGCTGAACTTTCCCCCACAGACGACGAGAGGTAGAGGCACAAGAAGTCTTTTTTCCACTCTATTACTTTATTCTTATTTGTTTTACCATTGGGGACAGTGTAACTAATTAAGTGTGGGTTAGGAGAAGTGAACTTCATATTACCATGCATTCCTTAATTGCTAAATTTACACATGGTAGGCCTAATTCCTTTTGTGGGATTTATGATCAATCTTGCATGCTTGTTTGTGTGTAGTATTTTATTTTATTTTGGGTTCCTACGATTTTTGTTTTAAGTACTTTTTCAGTGGATAGTCCCTTAGAACCGACTATAGAGTCTAGATTTTTTATTTATTTATTTATTTATTTAGTCATTGAGTCATGACTTTGCCCGATGATGGATGGATGACGACCATCTTAAGGGTAAATTAGTCATTAGGAAGAACAAGACTTGAGCCTTACGAATGCTAGGTGCTTCACTTTAAGTATCATTGAGACTTTATTAAATTCACTCAAAAATGCATGAAAAAGGTAGAAACACTTAGTCTTTGGAAATTAACTCTTGTACTTGAAAAAATGGGCTTAATTATGTTATGCATGCAATATGGATATATGTGTTTATGTGATCTTGATTTCCATTGTTAAACCATCTTGTACCAATGTGTGAGGAATTATCTTTGATATATTCCATGCTTGTAAATTGATGTCTAGAACTAGCCCGGTGTGTGTGCAAAGCGAAATAAGAATGATGGATTTAGGAAGTGATATAGGCATTTCTTTGGTAACCATATTTTTATCCTATTTTACCTACCTTGATTGTAATTATCCTAGTTAGCCATGTTGAGCCTTAGCCTATTCTTTTGATAGCCATATTTTAAGCTTGAATTCCTTTTTGTTGTATTGACTTGTATTTGATCCAAATGACTCCTAGAGCACTTTAATGAAAATTTTTTATAGGAAAGGAGCATAATTGGAGAAATGAAGGGAAACGCTAAAAAGTGTGGTGAATTGGAAGAAAAGAAAAAGGTGAAATTTTGCTAAACAAGGAGGGTGATTTTTAGTGGGAAAACAAAAAGAAGAAAGAGCTTTGAAAAATTGAAGATGAAAAAAACTATGATTTACCGATTAACCGTACCCATTTGTTTACAATGAACCTGTTTTAGCCCTGGTCCTTCTTTGGATATTGTGAAACTCAACATAAGAAAAAATTCTTAAGTTGAGGGTGGCTAGAGTAGGAGTGCGTAAAGGGTGGGAACGGAAGAAAGGAAAAGAAAAAGAGAAAAAATGTCAGTGAATAAGCTCAATGATGGAAAGAAAAATCTCCACGAGTCACCTAAGTTGAAAAATTTTAAAAATAAAAGGAGGTATGAGGAGAAAATTTGGAAATTGAAGAATGTGCTTAAAAATCAAAGTATTGTGAAGTATTAAAGTGCTTGGGGAGATTAGTCACTATCTTGCCCAAATAGTTCCTACCCATCCCTTAGCCTACATTACAACCAAATTAAAGTCCTAATTGATCCTTGATTCATAATTCCATATTAGTGGAGTATTACACTAAGGGCAAGCCTATGGGTCGTCTTTTGCATGTATGTTGAGTTCTTTTGTGAGAGTGAGCGGAAATTATTTTATTTATGCCCAAGTTAATGTTATTCTATATTTTGTGTGAAAACAGGCATCTCTCCAAATTGTGAGGGGCACAATGGTAACACTTTGGTTTAATATTGATTGCTAAACTATATATAATTCATGTTGGCCCAAAATATGTGTTGATGAGTTAGTTTTCAAAAGCTAAGTGATTTTGAACTTTGACATCTTAATGTTGAACTTATATGCATGCGAGTGAGTTGTTTGAGCTTCATTGATTTGTCTCATGCTCCTAAGTGTAAGTAGACCTATTCGTAGAATGAATATTGTGCTTAATTGTTAGAAGGGAAGTAGTAGATTGTTCGAGGATGAACAATAGCTACAGTGTGGGATGTACTACGGGGTGATGTAATACAAGTTTCTTTGAGACCTTTTACAAGGAGCCAAGCAAGGGAGCTCCAACTTCTACAATGCCTCTTCATGAAAAAGAAGGTGCTTGATTGCATTTGGGAGACTTCCAAGGGGTTCCATGTGCGGATCATAGTTTAGGAGGAAGAAGAAAAAGAAGAAGATGGCCAAAAGAAGGAAGAAAGTGACTAGTTGTGAAATTTGGCCAATCTTTATTTCAAGAAAAAGGAAGACCACCCAAATAAGACCCTTATTCATTAAGGGAATATTTATAATACTCATTTCTTTTTCCTTTACTTGGTATAAATAGTTGTTTATTTGATTTGGATAGTATATTTTCATGACTTTTAAACTAAAGAATACTTTGAGCGTAGTGAGCTTGCCTAGCTTTGAATTATTTCTTATGTGAGAGAAGGGTTAAAGGGGTAGATCATCTCTGTTGTGGTCTTTCTAGCACGAGGTGCTAGTTGATTTGTGAATTGGAGGTCCTTGTTCCTTCACAAAGGTTGCTAATTTCAATCATTTTTATGTCTAATTGCTATCCTTTTTATTTCTCTTGTATCATTTGGTATCTAGAGCTAGTATTAGTGTTGTTCTTACAACATAATGTTGATAATTTAGGTATTAAATAAAAAATCAAAAAAGAAAATCGAAATTCCTTTAAAAATTCAAAAAAAATCCTGAAATATTTCTTGCTTGATTTTTTGTCTTTGACACTAAATTCTTGTTCCCTAGTGTTTCTTGTGGCTAGATCCAAGGTTTTCTTTGAATTTTGAGTGTTGGATGTGATTCTACCATTGAATACTTGAAGCTTTGAAGACTTGAAGATATTTGCAACTGAATATTATTGATGGAGCTTGATTTTGTATACCCGGGAAGTGCCTAAGATTAGCCCTGAGATTTAAAATGGATGTTGGCAGAATCTGGAAAAAAATTTCACAAAACGGGCCACCTAACAGGTCGTTGGTCCAACCAACGACCCATGGAAAGTATCCATGGTAAGGTCTGGTCGGGTGGCAGTTGGAGGTAACGGATCAAGTAATGACCCGTTGTTTGATGCAACGAGTCATCGTTTGAAGTTGTAGGGAGACTGGTCCTTGGCCTAAGGAAACGTAACGAGTCATGGAACAAACCGTTGCAGGTTACAATGGGTCGTGGTAATCATCCATGGGAAGAAGTATTAAAAACCTCAAGTCGAGGTAACAGAAGGAAACCACAACTCGTTGAAAGGAGGAACGAGTCATGGTGTGGCTCGTAGGAAGTCTTGGTACAAGTTATGAAGGGGGAAATAATGGATGACATAACGGATCATCGTTTGAAGCAACGACTCACCCTGTCAAGTCATGGGAGTGAACCTGAGGATGTGAGGTTAGGCGGTGGATCCAACGGATGAATACCACGAGTCGTGGTATCAAGGCACGACTTGTTGGACCTTCCATGGTTTCAGACAGTGCAGAATTTCAGGAATTTCATTAAGGGTATTTTCATTATTCTTAAGTCCTAGGGTCCTAAACTACGTCTTTTAAGGCTCGAAATGCAGTGTTTTACGAGGGTAAAACCTATCCTAGGCTCATTCATATCCATGCATGCAAGAGTGGTAGTCTAGAGAGGTGATCAAGGAAATCCTTCAAGGTTCTTTTCAATTTATTCTTCGGCATTCAAGGAAGTGTAAGAATCAGCTATAATCAGGTATGTAGGGTTATGAGTGGGTGTTTTTATTCACACTCATGCCCAATATCTCCTAATTCATGAAGTTTTGTTTAAAAATCTTATGGGGTTTTATCTTAAATCTTGTGAAATTCTAATGATCTATAAATGGGTTATTACTTCTCATGTTTTACATAATATTTTACAAATTATGATTAGATTTTATCACTAATTCAATTATAAATTTTTTTATTTCCATTTCTATTAAATTATGCCTAATTATGCATGTTCTATGATGAATCGAGTTATGATCTTTATGTAACACCCAGGAAACTCAAAATCCAATTCTAAGGCTTAAAACAAGAAATCTGGAAATCTGTAGAAAATGCCTCAGAACGACCGACTTAACAAGTCATTATGAGACCTAACGACTCGTTAAGTCAGTTGTGAGGAGGGGCAAAAGTGGGGGGAAGGAAGGATTGAGGAAGTGTACTTGACGATGGACCCTTCGATTCGTGGTTCATCCTAACGAGTCGTGAGGTGAGTCATTGCTAGAGGGATGAGAATTTTCTAAAGTTGAGACAGTGAACTTGATGGATGGTGACCACTAGTCGTGACCACCACTAACGAATCATTGGGTTGCCCTTGATGAATCCAGGTGACCAGACGACCAGTGTACTTAACGGATCGTGTGACGAGTCATGGTCACAAGGGATGACTCGTTAAGTGACCCATTAGGACCCCGTCGACCAATTTTTAGAATTTTTGTTAGGGTTATTTTAGTAATCCCCTATCTACTTAGTCCCTAAACTACGTCGTTTTAGACATAAAATCTGACATTTTAGTGGGGTTAGACGGTTCAAATACTCATTCCTCACTCAAGCACTCAGAAAATAGACCGTAAGTTCTCTCAGGAGTTCTCAGAGAACTAGGGCAACCTTCTTCTCCTCAATTTCTCAAGATTTTCATGGGTTCTTCATCAGGTATGTGGGGTTTTAGCAAGGGGATTGCTCTTGCCTTGTGTCCCCAAGATCCTCCTCAATTTCCTCTATCAGTTTTAAGCCTTGAGTTTTTGAGTATGAAAAGGATTCATGTTTATTTTCGTTGATTTCACTTAGAATAATGTTTATGTATATTGTTGATATGATCCCCATAAATTCCTTATCAAATTGTCAGTGTTTATACAAAAGTGAATCTAAGCCCTAACTTTCGATTTATGATGTTGCTTATTAAATTTCCTCTAGTGAATGAGGAAATGCTTTGGGTTGAAATTTCTAGAATTTCCTATATATACGTTGAGTAAATATTCCATTAATGAGAATGACTTTAGCTCTGTTGAATGAAATTCCTAAATTTCTCGAAATTGCTCTACATTATGAAATTCTTGTGTTGTTGGAGTAAGTTGAGTTCTCTATTAGCTTCTAGTAGTCCAGACCAGTTAGAACTTAGAATATCTTCAGAATCATATCAGTCTAGTCTCAGTCAGAGTGTTAGAATCCTTAGTGATATTTAGAAAATTGTCAACTGATCAGTTTGACTTTAGTTTCTTCCCGAGGTGTCAGTGATACCTCCCAATTATTAGAATCAGACTCAAAACGTAATTTATTTGGTCTATTCAGCGATCATGACCAGCCTCGGGACCCCAGTTCAGTTATCAGTTGCTCTTTAGACGGTTACTATGCTTCCTGTAAGCAGCTCTGACCAGTCTTAGAACTCAGTTTCCAGATCCGATCCGATAAGACACTTAGGGAACTCTCAGTCAGTATCCCTGGGTCAGTTATAGTCTTGGGCCCCAGTATCGAGCTATCCTCTTGTCAGTAGCAATCGTGATAGGATTATTTAATGGGAGTAGGACTTATCACCGAAAGGGCCAGGGTTCCAGCGCACCCAGGTTCCAGAACTACGTTGCCGCCGTAGGTTATATTTTTGGCCTCATGGCCCCTTTGACAGTGATTCTCACAATCTATCCCTTTATACCCTAGCAAGGTATATTGGGTCCTACCGATGGAATGTATACATCGGACTCCACGTCAAGCTCACGTGGTTATATGTCGGTTATAAACTCTCCCACTAGTCAATCAGTTAACTCTCATATTTATCAGTTCAGAGTAGTTCAGTATAGTATCAATACTCAGTCATTAAGATTTAGGGCATGTTTATGACTATCTGCTAGGGTCATTAATGACCATATCAGTATATCCTATTGTATCAGTTTTCAGTATTTCAGTTGGTCATTTCGTGTCTCTTCAGTTCAGTTACTATATCGTTCATGTTATCTTCGTCTCTCACATACTCGGTACATTCAAAGTACTGACGCATACTTTTATGTTGTATTCTTTCATGATACAGCTGCAAGTTCTCATACCCAAAGCTGTTAGCCGACGTTTTCAGATACCTCTCAGCTGCAGAAACATGAGTCCTCATTCTCCGAGGGCATCAATTCATTATTTAGTTTTTCTACATTATTTTCAGTTATATTTCTGTGTTAGCTGGGGGCTTGTCCCAGCAACACCTCAGTTAGATGGCTTCAGACATAGACATGGTTTTCTTTAAGATTTACAATATTTATCATGATGTTTAAACTTTATGATTTAATCTTGTTGTTATGAACATTTTATGTTATCGTTTTGAAAGCCTCCGCTATGCATGTTTTACTCAGTATACCAGTGTATGATAGACCAAGGGTTGACTTGGGATTACTTGTGACTTTAAGTACCGTGTTTCGTCCAGGGTGTAGACTCAGGGCGTGACAAACTTGGTATCAGAGCACTAGGTTTAGAGTCCTCGGAATGTCTGAAGCCGCATCGAGTAGAGTTCTTTTCATGGGAGTGAAGCGCACCACACTTATGACGAGGAGGCTACAAGATGTTATTAGGAAAAACCTCACTTTATTTCATACTCACTATCGTGCATTAAAGTTCAATTCCAGAATCATCCTTCTAACCCGTGCTCTATTTCGTTTCAATTAAACCATGCCTCCCAGATGCAGTAACAGAAGAAGGGTCGGTAATGCTAACAGACCTTCCCCACCAGCTCCAGTACCCCCTCAAGACGACACTGTGTCCACTGCTGAATTCAGGGAGACTATCCAGCTGCTTGCTCAAACAGTAACTAACCAAGTGGCCCAACAGGTTGTCCCGGTCAACACGAATGGGTCTGCAACAGCTGCTAGGGTACGGGACTTCACCCGCATGAACCCTCCATCATTTCAAGGATCCAAGGTAGGGGAGGACCCTCAAGATTTTGTGGACGAAATTAAAAAGATTACCCGTATCATGGGTGTCAGCTCCTCAGAGAATGCCGACCTAGCTGCCTACCAGCTCAGAGGTGTAGCTCAGGTCTAGCATGACCAGTGGAAAGAAGGGCGGCCAGCAAGAGTGGGACCAGTGGAGTGGGAAGAATTCCACACAACTTTCTTGGATAGGTTTTTCCCTTGAGAGCTAAGGGAGGCTAAGATGGCAGAGTTTATGAACTTGAGACAGGGCAACAGAATTGTGGAGGAATATGCTCTGAATTTTACTAGGCTGTCTAAGTATGTTGTAGAGATGGTAGCCGATCCAAGAGCTCGCATGCTCAAGTTCGTAAATGGAGTGTCAAATCTGGTCCTCAAGGAGTGCAGGACCGCGATGTTGATTAAGGACATAGACCTTTCCAGCCTGATTGTTTATGCTCAGCAGATGGAGGGTGAAAAGCTGAAGGATATAGAACAAAAGAGCAAATGGGTGAGGATCGGTCAGTCAGACTATATCCATCAGAAGTCTGGCAGTAGTAGCCACCCACAACAACAACAACAACAACAACAGCAATAGAGAGCCCCAACACACGGCTCAACTGTTATACCCCGAGAATTCAAGAATCGGACCGGGAAGTGAATCGGAGAAAAACAGGAAAATATTACAGCAGTTGCAGAACGAGTCACTGAACGACTTTGAGAAGACCCCACGAGTCATCAACTGACCCGTGGGAAGGCCTGGGATAATCAAGGGATCGAAGTCCCCATGAGTAAATCAATGACTCGTGGTCATCCACCATGAGTTGTCATGTCAATTGTGGGTTGGAGTTGGAATGTAAAAGGGTCATTTATCTAGTGTACTTAACGGATGGGACCCCACTAGTCGTGATCAGTCCCAACAACTCATGAGGAGAGTCGTGAGCAAGCATGTGGATTATTATTAGGAATTAAGGCAGTGTAATTGACGGAAGGTGACCATGAGTCGTGGTCTCTAGGCACGAGTCGTTATCTTAACCATTACGAGCCCCAGCAAATCAGTTGACCAGTGTACTTGACGGGCGATCGACGAGTCGTTTCCCTTCCTGACGAATCGTTAGGTTACCCATTAGGGTCACCTGGCAGTGTTTTCCTGTGAATTTAGTAAGGGTCTTTTCATAATTCCTAAGTTCCTAAGACCTATACTACGTCATTTTAAGCTCGTTTTAGTGGGTTTTTAGCAGGGGAAAACCTATTCTAATCCATTACTCTCATGCATGCAAGTTTGAAGGTGTGAAGGGAAGGTTCAAGGTGAAATCTCAAGGTTTCCAGTTGGAATCTCAGCTGGGAAATTAGGAAGGGTTAGAATTCTTCAATCCCAAGTATGTAAGGCTATGAGTGGGTGCTTCCTTCCATACCCATGCCCATTCCCTGTCAATTTGTGATTAGTTTAATGATTAAGTTTGGGGTTTCATTCAATTGCATGCTTCTTACATCTCTATTCATGGGTATGACTAAATTTAGTTGATATTGATGATTTTACCAAGCTTGGGAGGATTCTAACTTAATTTCTTTTACAAAATTATTTTTCTAAAAATTGAATCTAAAATTCCCATGTGTGGATAGTTCATAATAGAATGTGATGATGATGGAGTAGATGATGAAAGGCATGTCTCCAACCTTACCCATGATTTTGATGATGTTTTCAAAGAAGATTAAATAAACCCAAGTATGGTAGAGCTTTGGGTGATGCCCATATGATGTTTTCAAATTATGATTTTTCCCCGACATAATCTTACCACATGGTTGAGATGAAATTTCCCTTTAACCCTTATTATGAATTCTAGCTTGTGGTATGTTTCAAAGTAAATCCTTCTCTATGCGTAAATCCTTAATTGATAAGCATATTATTGTCAAGCTTTGTCAAGCACAATGCTAAGCTTCATTTCACATGACGTTGAGTCTAAATATGATTTCATTTTAAAGCTTTATCGAAATGATATTGTTGAGCTTCATATTTATATGATGTATAGTGGATGCATGATTTCATAATGAGCTTTGTTAATAGACAATGTTGAGTTTCGTTTCCTACGATGTTGAATTTATGCATGGTTTCATGTTGAGCTTCGTCACTAGATGATGTTGAGCTTCATATTTATATGATGTAGAGCATTGCATGTTTTGGGAGAAGAGCCTCGCACCAAATGGGCTAAGGGTCGACTACCCTATGCCCTAGAACTACGCGTCAATGTAGGTTGATACTATTATGTTATTGGGATCTCCCTTGTGAGCTATCCCCGACCCTATTGGCCCTTCATCTTGATATTGATATCATGGTAGCATCCTTACCCTGGCAAGGTCTTAGACGGCTCTGCCCACTTGAGTGTAATAGTCAGGACCACGTAAGCTCTAACGTTGTATGTTAGTTAAGTGACGAGTCTCCCACTATCTATATCATTCGAATTTGCATATCCATTACTCATGATAATTATCTTATGCATGCATATTTAAAAAGCAAGGTTTGACTCATTGTTCAGCTTTTGATATAAATGTTCTGTTTTAGCTTTGAGCCACTCGAGTCAGTTATGAGGTTCTAAGCCATGCATGAACACGTTATGATAAGAGTACGATTTCAGAATGAATGCATGTAGTCTTCTACTTACTCTTAAAATCTTATTATATGTATGAATGGTTTTGAAATGTTATCAAAGAGGTTTTACTTACCTTGCATACTCGGTATATTACACGTACTGACCTCATACTTTCTATGTTGCATCGTTTCATGATGCAGGATCCGTATCACAGGTTCAGCCCTATTCGTATCCGCTATCAGAGTTAGCACCTGCTAGATTGGTGAGTCCTCATCTTTTGAGGACTAGACTTTCAGTTACCTTGGATGTATTTTCAGTTTCAGTATTTCTGAGCTAGTTGCGGATGTTTTCCCACCAACTCGTCTAGATTTGAGGCTTATAAGACTTAGACTTATATTCAGCTTCAGACGTTCATTCTATTGTTATGTCAAGTTAGACTTCCGCTGAGTTTATGATTATGTTTCCTCATGTTTATTGATTGAGTTAGTTAAATGCTTATGCCGTGGGTTGACTTGGGGTCTCTTGGGGTCCCTTGTCCCGTGTCTACGATTCGGATCTCCTCTCGGGTCATGACAAACTTGGTATCAGAGCCATAGGTTTGAAGTTTCCTAGGGAGTCTAAAAGCCACGTTAAGTAGAGTCTTTTTCATGAGTGTGAAGCGCGCCACACTTGTGACGAAGAGGCTACGAAACATTTTAGAAAATATTCTCATCTTTCATGATCCATGTCGTGCGATGAATAGCCTTTCTATCCCTTTAATTCATGTTATTCGAATTGCAGAACCATGGTCCTTGAAGGATATATGGAAGGAGGAATGGAAACAATGAAGGCCACGAGGATGGCATGGGTCGTGGGCATCAGCAGGTCCCACCGGTTCAGGAGCCTCAGGCACCGGAGCCAGCCGCCCCCGCTGAGTTTCGGGCCGCTATCCAGATTCTTGCACAGCCTTGACCGCTCAGGTCAATCAGCAGGTCGTTGTGCATGTTCTGCCGAATAGTAGTGCAGCAGCAGCTCGAGTCAGGGACTTCTTGAGGATGAACCCACCGGAGTTTCTTGGGTCCGAGGTAGATGACGACCCGCACGAGTTTGTGGATGAGGTTATCAAGATCACCCAGGTTATGGGGGTGAGCAGTATAGAGTGCGCAAAGTTGGCCTCCTACCAATTGAAGGGGGTTGCACATATTTGGTTCCACCAATGGAAAGATAGCAGGGTTGCTGGAGCAGGTCAGGTCACTTGGGAAGAGTTCCATGTTGCATTCCTAGATCGGTTCTTCCCTCGATAGATGAGGGAGCTAAAGGTAGCTGAGTTTGTAAACCTAAAGCAAGGGAGGATGACAGTACTAGAGTATTCCCTTGAGTTCACCCGCCTATCAAAGTATGCTCCTGAGTTAGTGGCTGACCAAAGGGCGCGAGTGAGCAGGATTATGCATGGGATAGCAGGTTACTTGGATAAGGAATGCAGGATTGCTATGCTCCATCAAGATATGGACTTCCCTCGGATGATTTTGTACGCCCAGCAGATAGAGGCGGCACATTCGAGAGAGAGAGAGAGAGAGGCCAAGAGGGCCAGGACTGAGGTCCACAGATTCTCCCAACAGAGGTCTGGCGGTGGGCATCGACAGCAGACCCATCAGAGATCATCCGCCCCTGCATCATCAGCTTTGAGTGTGCCATCTCGGCCTAGGCACGATTAGAGAGGGTGAGCATTAGGCTTGAGGGGCCAGAGCAGCAGGCCCACAGATTCAGGTGTCCCAGCTTGTCGCAGATGTGGCCGAGGGCATGTAGGCCAGTGCTTGGAAAGTTCGGGTGCGTGTTTTGGGTGCGGGCAACCTGGGCACATGCTTAGAGATTGTCCAGCAGCGAGACAGGATCAGGTTGGGGGTCGTGGCCCAGCTTCTAGCTCAGCAGCCCCACCCCCTCGCTCAGCACATCAGGGGGCGTCTACCAGTTCAGCTGGCGGTCAGCACCAAAACAGATTCTATGCCCTAGCATCCCGTCAGGAGTAGGAGGTCTCCCCAAACGTGGTTACTAGTATGTTATCAGTCTTCCATGTTGATATTTATGCTCTGTTAGATCCAGGGGCCACCTTGTCCTTTGTGACACCTTATGTGGCCAGTAGCTTCGGAGTCAGTCCCGATGTCTTGTCAGAATCCTTCTTAGTTTCTACTCTAGTAGGTAACTCAGTTATAGCTAGATGGGTGTATAGATATTGCCCGGTCTTGGTCCTCCATAAGGTCACCTCTACAGATTTGATAGAGTTAGCCATGACCGATTTCGATGTTATTCTCAGCATGGATTGGTTGTATGCTTATTATGATTCCATTAATTGCAGGACCCGATCAGTAGAGTTCAGATTCCAAGGTGAGCCAGTCTTAGGAAAGAAGGGTAGTTCAGCTGTTCCTGTAGGTCGCTTCATTTCCTACCTCAAGGCCAGGAAGATGATTTCCAAGGGTTTAATGTATCATTTGGTTAGGGTCAAGGATGTTGAGTCCGAGACCCCGACTATCCAGTCAGTTCCAGTAGTACATGAGTATCTAGAGGTCTTTCTGGATGATTTTCCAGGTATTCCTCCCGAGCGGGAGATTGACTTCAGTGTTGACCTCCTTCCCGATATGCAGCCTATATCTATTCCTCCCTACAGGATGGCTTTAGTCGAGCTAAGAGAGTTGAAGAATTAGTTAAAGTATTTACTAGATAAGGGCTTCATTAGACCGAGCCAGTCTTCATGGGGCGCACCAGTATTATTTGTTCGAAAGAAAGATGGTTCCTTCGTATGTGAATTGATTATCGACAGTTGAACAAAGTCACTGTCAAGAATAGGTATCCCTTACCCAGGATCGAAGATTTGTTCGATCAGCTTCAGGGTGATAAGTGTTTCTCGAAGATAGATCTCAGATCCGGGTATCATTAGCTCAGAGTCCAGGAGAGTGATATCCCAAAGACGACGTTCAGAACACTGTATGGTCATTACGAGTTTGTAGTTATGTCTTTTGTACTAATGAATGCTCCTGCAGCTTTTATGGACCTAATGAATAGAGTGTTCAAGACATATTTGGACATGTTCGTGATCGTGTTCATTGATGACATCTTGATATACTCTCGGAGCGAGGAGGAGCATGCCACTCACTTGAGAGTAGTACTCCAGACCCTCAAGGACCGCCAATTTTATGCAAAGTTCAGCAAGTGTGGGTTTTGGTTAGACTCCGTGGCATTCTTGGGCTATGTGGTGTCTAACGAAGGCATAAAACTAGACTCGCAGAAAATTGAGGCGGTGAAGAATTGGCCCAGACCGGTGAACCCTTCCGATATTCAGAGTTTCTTGGGCTTAGCTGGCTACAATCGGAGGCTTTTTTAGGGTTTCTCATCCATTGCAGCGCCTTTGACTAAGTTGACTCAGAAGAAGGTAAAGTTTCAGTGGTCAAAGGCTTGTGAGAAAAGCTTCCAAGAGTTGAAGGCTCGACTTACTTCGGCACCAGTGCTGACCCTACCCGAGGGTAACGATGGTTTCATGGTGTATTGTGATGCTTCCAGCTTTGGACTTGGGCGTGTGTTGATGCAGCGTGGGAGGGTGATAGCTTATGCCTCTCAACAGCTGAAGGTGCATGAAAAGAATTACCCAACCCATAATCTTGAATTGGCTGCGATAGTGTTCATATTGAAGATATGGCGGCATTACTTGTATGGAGTCCACGTGGATGTATTTACGGACCACAAGAGCTTTCAATATGTGTTCACACAGAAGGATCTAAATCTTCAATAAAAGAGGTGGTTGGAGTTACTTAAGGATTATGACATGAGTGTCCTTTACCACCCGGGCAAGGCTAATGTGGTTGCAGATGCACTCAGTAGGCTCTCGATGGAGAGTGTGTCCCGTGTGTATGAGGGGAAGAAGGAATTGGTGAAAGATGTTCACCGGCTTGCAAGGCTGGGAGTTAGATTGATCGATTCGATCGATGGCGGTGTTGTTGTGCATAACGGGTCGGAATCGTCCTTGGTAGTTGATGTTAAATCCAGGCAAGATGAGGATCCAATATTGAGGAAGCTGAAGGAGGCGGTTCAGAGTCAGAAAGTGGAGGTTTTTCCCAAGGGGGAGATGGTGGGCTACGATACCAGGGTCGACTCTGTGTTTCGGATGTTGATAATTTGAGAGTTCGGATATTGCATGAGGCACATGGTACCAGATATTCTATTCATCCAGGATCCACAAAAATGTATTGGGATTTGCGAGAAATCTATCGGTGGGATGGTATGAAGAAGGATATTGCAAAGTTCGTAGCGAAATGTCCAAACTGTCAACAAGTGAAAGTCGAGCATCAAAGACCGAGAAGCATACTTCAGGATATTACCATTCCCACTTGGAAGTGGGAAGAAATCAATATGGACTTCAATACAGGTCTACCTCATACACGCTGGCAATACGACTCCATTTGGGTAGTGGTGGATAGGTTGACCAAGGCTGTACACTTCCTACTGGTCAATACCACGGATTCAGCAGACGATTATTCTAAGTTGTATATTCGGGAGTTGGTTCGGCTTCATGGAGTGCCCTTGTCTATTATTTCGGACCGAGGTACTCAGTTTACTTCTCAATTCTGGTGTTCGTTTCAAAAAGGGCTTGGGACTCAAGTTAAGCTAAGCACAACTTTTCATCCTTAGACGGACGGCCAAGCAGAATGAACCATTCAGACTCTCGAGGATATGTTGAGGGCATGTGTTATGGACTTTAAAGGTAGTTGGGATAATCATTTGCCCTTGATCAAGTTTGCTCATAATAATAGTTACCACTCTAGTATCCAGATGGCACCGTTCGAGGCTCTTTATGGCGGAGGTGAAGATCTCCTATCGGATGGTTCGAGATTGGTGAGGCAGCTATGGTAGGACTAGATTCGGTTCATGAGGTGATGGTGCAGGTTCAGTTGATAAGGGATCGGTTGAAAACCACTTAGAGTCGTCATAAATCATATGCTGATGTGAGGAGAAGAGAATTGGAGTTTGATGTGGACGACCAGGTGTTTCTAAAGGTATCTCCCATGAAGGGAGTCATGCGGTTCAAAAAGAAAGGTAAACTCAATCCCCGCTATGTTGGCCCATACCAGGTTGTGAGAAGAGTTGGTAAGGTGGCGTATGAGTTGGACTTGCCATCAAAATTGGCTTCAGCTCATCCCGTGTTCCATGTATCGCTTTTGAAGAAGTGCTTGGGTGATCCAGCCTTGGTGGTTCCGATAGACAGCGTTGGTGTGAAAGACAGCCTCAGTTATGAAGAAATTTCGGTTGAAATTTTGGATCGACAAGTTCGAAGGCTGAGGAACAAAGAGGTAATTTCAGTTAAGGTTTTATGGAGGAATCATCATGTTGAGGGAGCTACGTGGGAGGCCAAAGTGGACATGATGGCAAGATATCCACATTTGTTCTATACCAGCTCAATTCTGACTTGAGGTATCAGTTTTTTCCCTAATTCTCTAATCAGTTTCCATTTTCAGTTCATGTGTGCAAGTTTGAATTATGTTATGATAAATGTATGTGATGCCTGAATTTTTCAGCTATGTGGTTCTTTCCAGAGATAGTCATTTCGTGAAATTTCAATTAAAATAATAGGTATTGGAGTATGATAATTGCTTGTTTATGTTTCCTTCTTGTTTCTAACATTCGAGGAAGAATGTTCCCAAGGGGGAGATATTGTTATACCCCGAGAATTTAAGAATCGGACCCGGAAGTAAATCGAAGAAAAACTGGAAAATATTGCAGCAGTTGCAGAACGAGTCACTGAACGACTCGTGAGAAGACCCCACGAGTCATCAAGTGACCCGTGGGAAGGCCTGGGGTGATCAAGGGATCGAAGTCCCCATGAGTGAATCAACGACTCGTGGTCAGCCACCATGAGTCATCATGTCAATCATGGGGTGGAGTTGGAATGTAAAAGGGGGATATATCCAGTGTACTTAACGGATGGGACCCCACGAGCCGTGGTCAGTCCCAATGACTCGTGAGGAGAGTCATGAGCAAGCACGTGGATCATTATTGGGAATTAAGGCAGTGTACTTGACGGAAGGTGACCATGAGTCGTGGTCTTGAGGCACGAGTCATTATCTTCCCCGTTACAAGCCCCAGCAGATCAGTTGACCAGTGTACTTGACGGGCGACTCGACGAGTCGTTGCCCTTCCTGATGAATCATTAGGTCACCCGTTAAGGTCACCTAGCAGTATTTTCCTGTGAATTTAGTAAGGGTCTTTTCATAATTCCTAAGTTCCTAAGACCTATACTACGTCGTTTTAGTGGGTTATTAGTAGGGGAAAACCTATTCTAAGCCATTACTCTCATGCATGCAAGTTTGAAGGTGTGAAGGGAAGGTTCAAGGTGAAATCTCAAGGTTTCCAATTGGAATCTCAACTGGGCAATTAGGAACGGTTAGAATTCTTCAATCCCAGGTATGTAAGGATATGAGTGGGTGCTTCCTTCCACACCCATGCCCATTCCCTATCAATTTGTGATTGCTTTAATGATTAAGTTTGGGGTTTCATTCAATTGCATGCTTCTTACATCTCTATTCATGGGTATGATTAAATTGAGTTGATATTGATGATTTTACCAAGCTTGGGCGGATTCTAACTTAATTTCTTTTACAAAATTATTTTTCTAAAACTTGAATCTTAAACGCCCATGTGTGGATAGTTCATAATAGAATGTGATGATGATGGAGTAGATGATGAAATGCATGTTTCCAACCTTACCCATGATTTTGATGATGTTTTCAAAGAAGATTAAATAGACCCAAGTATGGTAGAGCTTTGGGTGATGCCCATATGATGTTTTCAAATTATGATTTTTCCCCGACATGAGCTTACCACATGGTTGAGATGAAATTTCCCGTTAACCCTTATTATGAATTCTAGCTTGTGGTATGTTTCAAAGTAAATCCTTCTCTATGCGTAAATCCTTAATTGATATGCATATTATTGTCGCGTTTTATCAAGGACAATGTTAAGCTTCATTTCACATGATGTGGAGTCTAAATATGATTTCATTTTAAAGCTTTGTCGAAATGACATTGTTGAGCTTCATATTTATATGATGTCTAGTGTATGCATGATTTCATAATGAGCTTTGTTAATAGACAATGTTGAGCTTTGTTTCCAACGATGTTGAGTTTATGCATGATTTCATGTTGAGCTTCGTCACTAGACGATGTTGAGCTTCGTATTTATACGATATAGAGCATTGCATATTTTGGGAGAAGAGTCTAGCACCGAACGGGCTAAGGGTCGACTACCCTATGCCCTAGAACTACGCGCCAACGTAGGTTGATACTATTATATTATTGGGACCTCCCTTGTGAGATATCCCCGGTCCAATTGGCCCTTCAGCTTCATATCGATATCATGGTAGCGTTCTTAGCCCTGGAAAGTTTTTGGAAGGCTCTTCCCACTTGAGTGTAATACTCAGGATTACGTAAGCTCTATCGTGGTATGTCGATTAAGTGACGAGTCTCCCACTGTCTATATCATTCGAATTTGCATATCCATTACTCATGATAATTATCTTATGCATGCATGTTCAAAAAGCAAGGTTTGACTCATTGTTCATCTTTTGATAAATGTTCTATTTTAGCTTTGAGCCATTCGAGTTAGTTATGAGGTTCTAAGCCATGCATGAACACGTTATGATAAGAATACGATTTCAGAAAGAATGCATGTAGTGTTCTACTTACTCTTAAAAGCTTATTATATGTATGAATGGTTTTGAATGATTTATGTTATCAATGCGGTTTTACTTAACTTGCATACTCAGTACATTCCACATACTAACCGCATACCTTCTATGCTGCATCATTTAATGATGTAGGATCCGTATCACAGGTTCTCCCCTGTTCGTAGCTGCTATCAGAGTTAGCACCTGCTATATTGGTGAGTCCTCATCTTTCAAGGACTAGACTTTCAATTAACTTGGATGTATTTTCAGTTTCAGTATTTCTGAGCTAGTTGGGGGTGTTGTCTCATTAGCTCGTGCAGATTAGAGGCTTATCAGACTTAGACTTGTATTCAGCTTTAGACGTTCATTCTGTTGTTATGTCAAGTTAGACTTCCGCTGAGTTTATGATTATGTTTCCTCATGTTTATTGATTGAGTTAGTTAAATGCTTATGTCGTGGGTTGACTTGGGGTCTCTCGGGGTCCCTTGTCCCGTGTCTCTAATCCGGGTCTCCTCTCGGTCGTGACATCAGCCAGCGCCCCAACCTTTCGGTCCCGCTAGGATCGGAGGGGCGGAACATCTGGCTCTCAGTCATAGAGTTTCAGTGTCAGCAACAAGTATCCGACTTGCCCTAAGTGTGGGAAGAACCACCCAAGAGAATGTCTCCAGGGTCGGGAGGGCTGTTTTAGGTGTGGATAGCTTGGTCACCATCTCAAAGATTTCCCATCAGCAGGACGGGGGAGAGCACCATCCACCACATCATCAGCCCTAGTAGGCCAACCAGCTTAATAGGCCAACACATCAGGTGCAGGTGGCGATCAACGCCAGAATCATTTTTATGCATTGTCATCCCGTTAGGATCAGGAGAGCTCACCTGACGTGGTCACGAGTATGTTATGCCTCTTTAATCTAGACGTATATGCCCTATTAGATCCTGGAGCCACTCTCTCATTCGTGACTCCCTATGTAGCAGTCCAGTTCAATATCAGTCTAGAGTTCCTCTCAGGACCATTCTTAGTTTCCACCCCAGTTGGCTAGTCAATTAGAGCCAGCCGGGTGTATAGAAACTGCCCAATTTCAGTCCTGAACAAAGTCATTCCAACGGACCTAGTAGAGTTATGCATGGTCAATTTTGACCTCATCCTCGGCATGGACTGGTTACACTCAGGTTATGCCTCAGTTGACTGCAGAACTAGAGTTGTCAGGTTTCAATTTTCAAATGAGCCAGTGTTAGAATGGTCAGTAGCAGCTCAACGCCTAAGGGTAGGTTTATTTCCTACCTTAAGGCCAAGAAACTCATTTCTGAGGGATGTATCTATCATTTAATTCGGGTCAAAGATTACAACTCTGAGACCCCAACTATCCATTCGGTTCCATTAGTCAGTGAGTTCCCAGATGTATTTCCTGAGGATCTTCCTGGAGTCCCCCCAAAACGGGAAATAGACTTCAGAATAGACCTTCTTCCAGATACTCAGTCCATCCCCATCCATCCTTACAAAATGGCTCCAACTAAGCTCAAGGAGCTGAAGGAGCAGTTAAAGGACCTTCTGGATAAGTGTTTTATTAGATCCAGCATCTCTCCCTGGGGTGCTCCAGTGTTATTCGTGCGTAAGAAAGACGGTACCCTCAGAATGTGCATAGATTACTGTCAGCTGAACAAGGTCACAGTTAAGAACAGGAACCCTCTGCCTAGAATTGACGATCTATTTGACCAACTTCAGGGAGCCAGTTGTTTCTCCAAGATCAATCTCAGGTCAGGATACCATCAGTTAAGGGTTAGAGAGTGTGACATATCGAAAATAGCATTCAGAACTCGGTATGGTCACTATGAGTTTGTGGTGATGTCCTTTGGACTCACAAACGCCCCAGAAACCTTCATGGACTTGATGAACAGAGTATTCAACTAGTATCTGGAAATGTTCGTCATTGTTTTCATCGATGACATCCTAGTATACTCCAGAAATGAGGATGAACATGCTAGCCATCTGAGATTAGTGTTACAGACACTCAGAGACCGCCAGTTGTTTGCTAAGTTCAGTAAATGCAAATTTTAGTTGAAGTCCGTGACCTTCTTGGGTCATGTGGTCTCGAGTGAGGGAATACAGGTAGATCCTCATAAGATAGCAGTAGTGAAGAATTGGCCCAGACCTATCTCTCCAACTAAAATCAGGAGTTTTCTAGGTCTAGCCGGTTACTACCAACAGTTTGTAGAAGGTTTCTCCTCTATAGCATCCCCTCTGACTAATTTAACTCAAAAGAAAGTGAAGTTCCAGTGGTCAGAGACGTGTGAGAAGAGCTTTTAGGAGTTGAAGACTTGACTCACTACCACCCCAGTTTTGACCTTGCAGAAGGAACAGAGAGATTGGTTGTTTATTGCGACGCTTCCAAAGTTGGGCTCAATTGTGTTCTGATGCAGCGAGGCGAAGTGATAGCCTACGCCTCCAGGCAACTCAAAGTTCATAAGAAGAATTATCCAACTCATGACTTGGAGTTGGCAGCGGTGGTGTTTGCGCTAAAGATATGGAGACACAACCTATATGGGGCTCACGTGGATGTGTTCATGGACCACAAGAGCCTCCAGTATGTGCTCAGTCAGAAGGACCTAAATCTTTGTCAGAGAAGGTGGTTGGAGCTACTGAAGGACTACGATATGAGCGTGTTGTATCACCCGGGCAAGGCCAATATGGTGGTTGATGCCCTAAGCAGATGGTCTATAGAAAGTGTAGCTCATGTTGAAGAGGGCAAGAGGGAAATGGCAAAGGATATTCATAGACTAGCTCGGTTGGGAGTACAATTAGTGGATTCAGCTGAAGGTGGAGTTATTATGCAGAGCGGGTCAAATTCTTCTTTAGTTGCAAAAGTTAAGCCTAGGCAAGATGAAGATCCCATTTTGCTTAAGCTTAAAGAGGTAGTGCTCAAAAAAGAGGTAGAAGCTTTCTCAAAAGGGGGAGATGGTGTGCTCCGTTACTAGGGTAGGTTGTGTGTACCGAATGTCGGTGAGTTGAGACAGCAGATACTGGCTGAGGCACATAGCTCGAGATACTCCATTCACCCTGGTGCTACAAAAATGTACGGTGATCTGCGGGATAATTATTGGTGGAATGGCATGAAAGGAGACATTGTTGAATTTGTAGCTAAGTGCCCAAACTACCAGCAAGTCAAAGTAGAACACCATACACCAGGTGGGGTGACTCAAGATATCAGCTACCCACATAGAAGTGGGAAGATATAAATATGGATTTCATTACAGGTTTACATCGGACTCGTCGACAACATGATTCAATCTGGGTGGTAGTAGATCGATGACTAAGTCAGCTCACTTCCTCCCAGTCAAAACCTCAGATACAGCTGAGGACTATGCTAGACTTTATATTCGAGAGCTAGTTAGACTTCACCGGGTGCCCATATCCATCATTTTAGATAGAGGTACCTAGTTCACCTCTCACTTCTGGAAGTCTTTTCAAAAGGGAATTGGTACTCAGGTCAAGCTCAGCACAGCTTTTCACCTGCAGATAGATGGGAAAGCTGACCGGACCATTCAAACCCTAGAAGATATGCTAAGAGCGTGTGCGATCGATTTTAAGGGCAGTTGGGATGACCATTTGCCTCTTATATAGTTTTCATACAACAACAGTTATCACTCTAGTATTTAGATGGCCCCGTTCGAAGAGTTGTATGGTAGAAGGTGTAGATCTCCTATAGGGTGGTTTGAGGTTGGTGAAGCTACCCTAATAGGGCCAGACTCAGTTGATGAGGCAATGCAGAAAGCTCAGCTAATCCGAGAAAGATTGAAAATAGTTCAGAGTCATCAGAAATCTTATGCATATGTGCGGAGAAGAGAGTTGGAATTTGCAGTTGATGATTGGGTTTTTTAGAAAATATCACCCATGAAAGGGATGATGAGATTTAGGAAGAAAGGCAAGATAAGTCCCAAGTATGTGGGACCTTATAGAATTCTGAGGCATATTGGCAATGTGGCATACGAGCTAGAACTACCTTCAGAGTTAGCAGTCGTGCACCCAGTCTTCCATGTGTCACTTTTGAAGAAGTGCATCGGAGACCCAACCTCAGTTATGCCATTGGACAATGTAGAAATAAAAGATAGCCTCTCATATGAGGAAGTACCAGTCCAAATCCTTGACCATCAGGTGCGTAAGTTGAGGAAAAAGGAAATAGCTTCAGTCAAAGTCTTATGGAAGAATCAGCAGGTTGAGGGAGCTACGTGGGAGGTCGAAGCAGATATGACAGCCAAATACCAGCACTTGTTCCCTACTGGCTCCAGCATAGCTTGAGATATTAGTTTTGACTCTAGCACTCAATTTAGATTTCATAAGTCAGTTCACCTGTTCAAGTTTTTGTTGTGAATGTATGCATGAAAAGGAAATTCAGTTCAGATATGTATTTTGAAATGGAGATAGTCATTCCGGCAGTTTTGGAGTTAAATGAGCAGTATTTGAAGATTTTGATTGTTATTTTCTTCTTCCTATGTGTTTTCTAACATTCGAGGATGAATGTCTACAAGGGGGAGATATTGTAACACCCCGGAAACTCAAAATCCAATTCTGGGGCTTAAAACAAGAAATCTGGAGATCTGTAGAAAATGCCTCAGAACGACCGACTTAACGAGTCGTTATGAGACCTAACGACTCGTTAAGTTAGTCGTGAGTAGGGGCAAAAGTAGGGGGAAGGAAGGATTGAGGCAGTGTACTTGATGATTGAGCCCATGATTCGTGGTCCGTCCTAACAAGTCTTGAGGTGAGTTGTTGCTAGTGGGATGAGAATTTTCTAAAGTTGAGGTAGTGAACTTGATGGATGGTGACCATGAGTCGTGATCACCACTAACAAATCGTTGGGTTGCCCATGATGAACCGGGGTGACCAGACGACTAGTGTACTTAATGGATCGTGTGACGAGTCGTGGTCACGAGGGATGACTCGTTAAGTGACCCGTTAGGACCCCGTCGACCAGTTTTCAGAATTTTTGTCAGGGTTATTTTAGTAATACCCTATCTACTTAGTCCCTAACTACGTCATTTTTATACATAAAATCTGACCTTTTAGTGGGGTTAGACGGTTCCAATACTCATTCCTCACTCAAGCACTCAGAAAATAGACCGTAAGTTCTCTTAGGAGTTCTCAGAGCAAGAACTAGGGCAGCCTTCTGCTCCTCAATTTTTCAAGATTTTCATGGGTTCTTCATCAAGTATGTGGGGTTTTAGCAAGGGGATTGCTCTTCCCTTGTGTCCCCAAAATCCTCCTCAATTTCCTCTATCAGTTTTAAGCCCTGAGTTTTCGAGTATGAAAAGGATTCATGTTAATTTTCGTTGATTTCACTTAGAACGATGTTCATGTATATTGTTGATATGATCCCCATAAATTCCTTATCAAATTGTCAGTGTTTATACAAAAGTGAATCTAAACCCGAACTTTTGAGTTATGATGTTGCTTATTAAATTTCCTCTATTGAATGAAGAATGCTTTGGGCTGAACTTTCTAGAATTTCCTATATATAGATGTTGAGTAAATATTCCATTAATTAGAATGAATTTAGCTCTGTTAAATGAAATTCCTAAAATTCTCGAAATTGCTCTACATTATGAAATTCCAATATTGTTTGAGTAAGTTGAGTTCTCTATTAGCTGCTAGTAGTCCAGACCAGTTAGAACTTAGAATCTCTTCAGAATCATATCAGTCTAGTCTCAGTCAGAGTGTTAGAATCCTCAGTGATATTCAGAAAATTGTCAACTGATTAGTTTGACTTTAGTTTCTTCCCGATGTGTTAGTGATACCTCCCAGTTATTAGAATCAGACTCAGAACGTAATTTATTTGGTGCATTCGGCGATCGTGACCTTCTAGTTTATAGTCCTGACCAGCCTCGGGACCCCAGTTCAGTTATCTGTTTCTCTTTAGGCGGTTACGATGCTTCCTGTAGCTTTGACCAGTCTTAGAACTCAGTTTCCAGATCCGATCCAATAAGACGTTCAGGGAACTCTCAGTCAGTATCCCTGGGTCAGTTATAGTCTTGGGCCCCAGTATCGAGCTATCCGCTTGTCAGTAGCAATCGTGATAGGATTATTTAGTGGGAGTAGGACTTAGCACCAAAAGGGCTAGGGTTCCAGCGCACCCAGGTTCCATAACTACGTTGCCGCCGTAGGTTACATTTTTGGCCTCATGGCCCCTTTGACAGTGATTCTCACAATCCATCCCTTTATACCTTGGCAAGGTATATGGGTCCTACCGATGGGGCGTATACATCGGACTCCACGTAAAGCTCACGTGGTTATATGTCGATTATAAACTCTCCCACTAGTCAATCAGTTAACTCTCAGATTTATCAGTTCAGAGTAGTTCAGTATAGTATCACAGACTCATTCATTAAGATTTAGGGCATGTTTATGACCATATGCCAGGGTCATTAATGACCTTATCAGTATATCCTATTGTATCAATTTTCAGTATTTTAGTTTGTCATTTCATGTCTCTTCAGTTCAATTACTAGATTGTTCATGTTATCTTCATCTCTCACATACTCGGTACATTCAAAGTACTGACGCATACTTTTATATTGTATTGTTTCATGATACAGCTGCAAGTTCTCAGACCCAGCGCTGTTAGCCGACGTTTTCAAATACCTCTCAGCTGCAGAAATGTGAGTCCTCATTCTCCAAGGGCATCAGTTCATTATTCATTTTTTGTACATTGTTTTCAGTTATATTTCCGTGTTAGTTTGGGGCTTGTCCCAGCAACACCTCAGTTAGATGGCTTCAGACATAGACATGGTTTTATTTCAGATTTACAATATTTATCATGTTGTTTAAACTTTATGATTCAGTCTTGTTGTTATGAACATTTTATGTTATCATTTTAAAAGCTTCCGCTATGCATATTTTACTTAGTATACCAGTGTATGATAGACAAAGGGTTGACTTGGGGTTACTTGTGACCTCAAGTATCGTGTTTCATCTAGGGTGTAAACTCGGGGCGTGACATTTTACCTCTATTGTTGATGGTCATAAACTCATCGTGATTTATGAGTCATGGTATGGATTTATTCAGATGCCCATTATGAATTTATGATTTAAAAAGCATATACATGAGTTACAAGTATGCATGAATCTCATGATGTACGATTTACAATTTTGGCTGACTCACGAGTCTTACTCTCATGGCTAGTTCATGTATTTACAAGCATGCTTATAATTATCATGATTTAACTAGCCCATGTATTTCATGCATATTATACTATGAGCACCATATATGTTTTGGGAGTAGTATTTAAAATCGAGTAGGTTCGGGGCCCAGGTTTTGCCCCGAATCTCAGAACTACGTGCCACCGTAGGAAATGATGGGACCTCCCTTGAGACTGTTCCCTTTGCCCAAATGGGCATTTCATGTGTTATCACGCCCTTCATGGTTATACCCTTGGCAAAGTACGAACACTCTCCCGACTAGTGATTTACAGGTCGGGCTCCATGTGTGCTCATATGGGGTATGTCGGTTATAAGAATCTCCCATTGTTCCGCATGTTTTATGCATTATTATGTTCATGTTATTTTGGCTCAAGTGATTATTTATAAAGTTTCTCTTATGTATATGGTAATGAATGGATTACGAATGATTTAAAAATCTTAAGCCTTATGTTATCTTATGATATTTATGTTATGAGCATATTATCCCACTCTTATGATCCCTTATGAGATTTTATGTATTTTACATGTCTATTTTACTTGCCTTGCATACTCAGTACATTTCACGTACTGACCACATACTCTATTATCGTTTCATGATACAGGCTCCGATCTTCAGACCCAGCACTGTCAGTAGTTCATCTTAGAGTTTAGCATCCAGCTCTTTGGTAAGTCCTCATTCTCTGAGGAAAAATTTGATAGTAGTTATCTTTCCATGTTCAGTTTTCTAGACTTGCCAGGTTAGTTGGGGATGTTGTCCCATCAACTCATCGGATATGTTAGAGGCTTTCAGATTATATGTAGTATTCAGCTGTTATGTATGTAGTATGTTCTGCATGCCATGTTATATCATGTTTATGCTTTTGCTATGTCGTTATGCTAAGTATTCCGCTTTATTGATATTGAATTAGATGAATATTTATGCCATGGGTTGACTTGGAGTCTCTCGGGGCTCCTTGTCCCGTGTCTCGATTCAGGCCTCCATTCGGGTCATGACAGATTTGTAGCTTAATTTTCATTAGGGTTTGTTCTCCATATCAAGGGGAACATAATCCTAAATTTTGAGGTGATTTGGAGAAGTTTTGGGCAAGGGTTTATTCTTCATGTTCTTGAAGATCTTCATGTCTTCAAGGTGAAGAAGAAGACCCTAAGGTATTATTTTAATCCATCTTCGCTTTAAAAATTTTTGGCATATTTGTTAATGGGTCCACTTGTGGAAATTATTACTTTAAAAAATTGGATTTGCAAAAAGTTCACATGAATGCCACGTTAGCATCTGTGCAGAATCAGCACTGGGTCAGCACCACGCAAGCACCAAAGCAGCACTATGTTAGCGCCACGCGGGCGACAGCAAGCTGTCAGCTGTGCGCCAGCTTTAGCAAACCTCCCCCAATCGCACGTGAGTCGTGTGAATTTCAACTTCATAGACTAAAACCTACAGGTTTTGGCTTTTTAAGACAAATTTTTTCTAAGTGTTAGGACTTTTTTGGACCCCAAAATTTTTCTTAGTGTCCAAACTTCATAGCTCTTATTCCAACCTCACTTTTTCTTCGATTTCTACACTGATTAATATTTAATTAATACTTTAACTACTTGTTAATTGGTTCTTCTTCTTTTTTTCATCTAATTAGTTCTCAAAACTATTTACATTAAGTAATTCATCCTACTTTTGTTACTTAGTTTTTTTTTTAGTCTGATTTTTTATGCTTCTTCTTTTATCATTTTACTTCTTTATTCTTGTTGAAATTTCTTGATTCCATTCCGTTCTCTTGAGCCTTCTTCATTAAGTCAACAAGAATCTATTCTAGACCTCAAGTTGAGATTAGACACTTGAAACTCAATGGATTACACATGGCAATTGTGAGGCATTTAAGGTGAGCATTTCTTCAATGAATGTGAATTCTTTTCACTAACTTAACGAGTTTTCTTTCTTTGTTTTGTGTCTTCAGTAGGTACGATGGCCAATCAAGAAGAGAAGAATTGGGTACCCACCGGGGAACCCACCTTACTTGATGTGATGAACACGATCTCCCGAATGGATGGGAGGTTGGATGACATAGAAAATCGTTTGGTGGACCTTGAAACACATAATAGAAACTTTATTCTACTACTTTCTATCACTACCATGAACAAACAAGTGGAGTTCGTCATGACTCCTCTTCAGTGATATCACCACGGACTTTTCATAGAATATTTATCCCTCCTCCACCACTCCCCTACCATCTTCTATCACTCAATTCCCTACTACTACCCTCCCATATGTTTCTCCACCACAGCCATATATTCCTCCACCATCACTACATATACTTTTTCTCCACCAAATACCCACCTTACAATTCAAAATGTTTGTCCAATCCGCAATGTCCAACCTTTGGGTAGTGAATTTTATAAGGAGTTTAAAAATAAGTTTGATGATATTCTCAATGATTACCACAACCAGATGAGAGGGTCATACATGAACTTTCAAGGTCCTCACCATGGAAGAGGAGGTCGACATGGTCCTATCCATCACATGGGTAGAAATAGGGGTGATTATCGAAGAGATAGCTAACATGGTCAAAAATACCATAATGAGTTCTATGTTGATGATCCTTATGGTGTTAACGAGTTCAATGGAAACAATGGAGGTTGGGACATGAGTCTCAACTCCATCAAAGTGACTCTTCCTTCCTTTAAGGGTGAAAGTAACCTAAATGTCTTTCTTGATTGGGTGATGCAATGCAATAGAATCTTCTTGACTAATGAGATATCCGATGTCTGGAAGGCGTCTTATGAAATTGCTCAATTTGAGGACTTTGCTTTCAGATGGAGGGAAACCCAAGTCAAGGCATGATGGTTGCATGGCTTTTCTCCCACCCCTCCTTGGGAAGAGTTGAAAGCAATTTTGAGACGGGAGTATGTTACCGAGAGGTACTTCTAAGAGCAACTAAAGAAGATCTATACTTTACAATGAGGCACCAAAAGTGTAAAGCACTACTACGATGAGTTCCTACTCTTAAAAATGCAGATTGATTGTGATGAAGATCCTTTGAATGCTATGACTTGGTTTATATCCAGGTTGAGTAAGGAGATTGCTTCTTACATGAGATTCCACCACTATCATGATATCGATGAAACTCTTGAGGCGGCTATTAAGATAGAGGTGGGGCCCCAAGAGGATAAATTTGAAAAATCAAGGGGTTTCAAAGGTACTTGTAACTACAACAAAGTTGGAGGAACTTCTTCTTTCGATTGGCAAAAGGACAAGGGTACCATGCAAGATGGAAAGAAGCCCTTTTGTCAAAAGCAATCAAGTAGAGTGGCCCACTCCCAAACTTCCTCCGAAGGAAGGAGGTAAGACTTCTCGCCCTCCTAAATATTACCAAGGTTTTGGTCATAAGATGAGTGAGTGCTCAACCGGAGGGAATTCATTATGTTAGCAGATGGTTTTTATTGCTATGATAATATTAATGTTGTTGAGAGGGTTGAAAAGGATGATCCCAAGTGGAGGATGATATTGTAGATGATGAGGAGTGTAAGGATGGTGATGATATTGTTGTTCCTTGTGGATTAGCCAATTTGTCCTTGGTAGTCAAGGATATGACTCAAGAAGAGGAGCTCACTGTTTCAAATTATGTTGTGAGGCGTTCCATGATAAGTAAGGCTATGGATGACCCTAGTCAAAAGGAAAATATATTCCATTCTAAATGCCTCATTAAAGGGAATGTGTTCTCCTTGGTTATTGATGGTGGTAGTTTTGCCAATATGGAAAATTCTTCTTTGGTAGACTTATTTTACCTTCCCACCACCAAAAACTCTTCTCCTTACAAACTTCAATGGTTGAGTGAGCGTGAGGAGTTGAGAATGCATCACCAAGTTATGATCAAGTTCAAGATTGGTACTTATCAAGATAAGATTCTTTGTGATGTGGTGCCTATGCAAGCTTGCCATATTCTACTTGGCGAATCTGGCAATATGATAGAGCTATAAATCATGATGATAGAAATAATCGGTATTCATTTGTCCATGAGGGGCATAAAGATGTTCTCTACCCCTTGTCTCCATTTCAAGTGAGTGACATGTATAACAAATGAAGTAGTTGAAGGAAAAATGCATAGGAGTTATTGGTAGTAATGGAGTTGGTGCGGGGAAGGAGAGAGATAGGGTGGGGTGAACCGTAAGGTGAAAGAAAAGGTGGCTCTCTTGGAAAGTTTCAAGGAGGTTGGGGAGGAGCTATAGGAAAGGCACCTGGTGGTCCTTCTAATGCATAGGGACTATTCTTTGCTTACTAATGAACTAACACTTTCTTTGCCTAGTCCTATTTCTTCTCTTTTGCAGGATTATGATGATGTGTTTTTGTAACAACCCACAAAAGATCCTAAGATTTGATACTAGATTTAAAATAAAAGTCAACAGAAAACTGTCAAGGACCCATAGAATGAGATGAGTAATGAACCTTTACTTCAAGTGACGAGCCATTTTGTCAATCCGTGGTGAGGGAAATATCAGAAAGTAGACAAATTGGTTCACTGACGACGAGCCAAGTAACGCCTGTAGTAGTAAGTAATAAGTCATCCTAATTGTCTGTCGATTGAAGATAAAAAAGAAAAAAATTATCCAGATGTAATAAGAGACCATAACGATCCGTTATGAGGACTAACGAGTTGTTATGTCGACCATTGTCACTGAAGGGAAAAGTTTTCTTACATGATTCTAGGGGTATTTTAGTAAAATTCTATGTTTTTACCTTCTAAACCAAAATGTTTTGGGATTCCTAAACGGATTATTTAAGGGTCTATTAAGCCTAAATTCCTATTCTTTCCATTACAACATAGACTTGAAGACTAATAGCTCTCAAGTTCATCAAGGAAGTTAGAGAATTCATCTTCTTCAATTAAGGTTCTTCAAACTTGAGTCTAAGGCTTTAATTTCCAGGTACATAAGGCTAATCTAAGTGAGAAAGTCTGATCTTCCTTATACCCTAAATTCATTGTGAGATTGTTGAGTTTACAGCTAGAGTTTATTGCTTAATTTACGATCTCCTAACCTATCTATATGTGTTCAATTTCCTTTATTGAATTCTTCATATTGAGTTGATTATTGATTATAATCCTTTACTATTGAATTGCTATTGTTGATCATCCTCTTGTATTATTAATGGTTGATTGATGAGTTGGTTCATGTTTCTTATCTCATGAACCCCAGTTGCATGAAAGCATGATTTTAAGAAGCATGATTTTGAAAACATGCACTTTGAAGTAAATACAATATTTTCATAAAGATTGAGCATCTTTTTAAGAGAATATGCATGATGAGATTTTTAGATTAAAGCCACGACTTTTAGCATAATTTTCAAGAGCTTAAGAAAAGTCTTATTTTGAAAATCAAGAGTTTTGAAGTATAGAAACTTTCAAATTTTCAAAAAGATTTTTTTGAGCCAAGGCTCCATAGAGATTTTAAACAGCTATTATATCTATAGCTGAAGTGCTTTATAAAAGATGTTTTCCAATTGCCTTAGATAGGCATATTTATATGAGCATACGTTTTGGGGAGAATTATCTAGCACCGAGTTTGGTGAACGCGTTTAGACAACCCCTAAGCCCTAGAACTACATATTTGACATAGGACATGATCATATCGTTGGATTCATTTCATCCGGGAAAAGCCATCTTTTTCTCAATAATGTCTTTGTCATTTGATCCAATAGCGTTCCGTTAGATAGGAACAAATTTGATAAATACTGATGAGGAGTCAGATAAGTCCCTGGTAAGGACTTCAGTTATGGATCCATAGTTTAGTTTTTCCTCACCTTAGCAAGGCTTTGGATAGCCCTTCTCCACGCAGGCCAGATGTGGGATCATCATGAGCTCATTCATGATGGTTGTCGGTTATGAGAAACTCCAAATTTAAAGATATACATTACTTGCATATGTATGTATAGAGATTATTATGATGCATGAGTTTTATTGCATAAACTGTCTTACACATTGATCATATTATCATATTGGGTCTTATGCATCATTCAGAGTTTCAGAGTATAGTTTTAATTTATTGTTTTTAGTTATGTCCTTCAGTTGAGACATTCTTGCTAACTTTATATCATTCACCTATTTCACATACCGTACATTTCATATACTGACGCCTTCATGGTGTTGCATCATATTATGATGCAGACTTAGGTAGACATGATCAGCAGCAGACACTTCGCTAGGACTTCATCTATATTCAACATTTGGTAAGGACTCCAACATTTGTAGAATCCTAGTTATTTGAGTCTATTTAGTTATAGAGCTTGAGGCAGCCGGGGGACCTTTATCCAGGAACCTATTTTCAATATTAGAGGCTTTATAGATAGAGTTAGATATTGGGTCAATAATGTTACTTTGTAACATTTATTTCAGTTATAGAATAAATTCTCTTTTATTATGTTGAGCTCACTATGTTTCAGTTTCCGCATTACCTTATTGAGATCTAAACTAATAGTAAGCTAGCCCAAGGGTTTGCTTGGATCACGAAACTGGTCTAAGTGCTGGTCTACACCATGGATCTAGATTTGAGGCGTGACAGTTTCCATCAGAACTCCCCAAGGCATTGCCTCCTTAAGTGGTATTGAGCATCAAATTAACTTCATTCTAAGGTCACAATTGCCAAATAAATTAGGTTACCAGTCTAATTTGATGGACACCAAAACCTCAAAAGAAAGTGGAAACACTCCTTGAAAAAGGGGTGGTGAAGGAAAGCATGAGTTCGTGTGCGGTTCCAGTGATCCTGGTGCTAAAGAAAGATGGCACATGGAGAATGTGTATCGATTTTCACACCGTCAACAAAATCACGATAAAGTGTCACTATCCCATTCCTCAACTTGATGACGTGTTATATGAATTGAATGGTTCTTGCATATTCTCCAAGATTGATCTTAGGAGCGGTTACCATCAAATTTGGATGAAATTCGGGGATGAATGAAAAATGAAATTCAAGACCAAAATAGTTGGTGATGCCTTTTTGTTCTCACTAACACTCCTAGTACTTTCATGCGCCTAATGAATTATGTGATGAAGCCTTTCATTGGTAGACTTATATTTTGATAATATATTGGTGTATAGCAAGACCATGAATGAATATGTTGATCATTTGAAACATGTCTTTGATGTGCTTAAACCTGAAAAACTTTATGCTAATGTTGGTAAATGCTCTTTTGGTGTTGAAGTTGTTTTCTTAGGTTTTGTTATGAGTTCAAGGGGCATTGAGGTTGATAAACCCAAAATAGTCGTTATTAGAAATTGGCCAACTCCTACATCCGTTGGTGATGTTCGTAGTTTTCATGGATTGGCTAATTTTTATAGGTGGTTTATTAAGGGTTTTAGCACCATAGCCACTCCCCTGACCAAGGCGATCCAAAAGGATGTGCTTTTATTTTGGGTGAGGAGCTAGCAAGGTCTTTGGAAACCTTGAAACAAATGCTTAGCTCCACACCATTGTTGCAATTTTCCGACTTTGATAAGACTTTTGAAATTGAATATGATGCTAGTAAAGTGGGCCTTAGTGTTGCTTTGATGCAAGATTTGAAACCCATCGCTTATTTTAGTGAGAAGCTAAAAGTGCGATCTTGAATTATTCCACCTATGTTCTTGAGTTTTATGCTTTGGTTCGAGCTTTGGGTAATTGGCAACATTACTTGTGGCCTAAAGAGTTTGTCATTTGTATTGACCATAAGTGTTATATTCCAAAAGTTTCTAAGACTAGATTCGGGATTTGGAAACGAGATCAGCAAAGAAATTCTAAAAAATGTCTCAGGATGACTCATTGTACGAGTCGTTGAAAGGACTAATGGGTTATAGGATCAAGTTGTTGTTTAATGTTGAGCTGCCCAGGTTAGATTGTACGGGTCGTGACACGACTCATTGTGGGAAACCACGGGTCGTGATAGACGATCGTCAGAAGGTTGGAGGAGTTGCACTGGTAAACTACGGGAGCAAACCATGAGATGTAAGTTGGTGGTATGACTCGTGCTCAAAAGTCGTAGAAAGTTACTAATGTACCAGGTTTGGAAGGAATGAGTCATGTTACGACTCATTTTGGGAAACAATGAGTCGTGGTAAGTGGTTGGGGTGAAAAAGAATCAAAGAATATAGAAGTTGGGCAAACGAGTGGGTTTAACCACTCATCGTCACTAGGCATGATCCGTTCTGTATAGTCATGGTTTGATGATCTAAGAATTGGGGAAATAATGGATGGAAGCAACAAGCAATACCACGAGTCGTGGTATAGAAGAATGACTCGTGGTACGAGTCGTTACAACTGGCAATGACCCTTTTTCCTACGAATTCATTAAAGGCTTTTTTTCGTAATTACAAAGCTTTTAAGTCCTAAACTATGTCATTTTAAGCTTGGTAAAGGGTGTTTGGAGTATAATCAACCTTATCCTAGTCATTCTCTTCCTAACACTCTAATTAGAATATCTAAGGCTTTCAAATTCTCCCAAGTTTTCTAGGGTTATTGCTCAAGCTTCTCCTAAATTCGATTGCGGGTTTCAAGACTAGTTGTTGATTGACAATTTCAGGTATGTGGGCTCATGAATGATAGGTTCTTCCACCCTCATGCCCTTTCTTCAAGAAATTTCATGATCAACCGAATCCCCCAAACCCCAAATTTCGAATTTCAAGGTTTTAGAATGGGTTATGAATTCCTCCATGATCTCTTATGGGTATAGTTGAATTGTTAAGAAACTATGATTTCCATGATAGGGTTCTATATCCGCTTCAAGTTTTCATGAAGTTATGATCCCTCATACTACTAGCATAAATACGAACTTTTAGGGATAAAATCCTTTTTATGAAATTCTATGATTCTATTATGATTTCAACTCTCCCAACCCCTAACTTATGATTTATGCTTTATGACATGATTTACTACAAGCACTCTTCATGAATTTATGAATTTCAAGTATGAGGATTTTTCTCAAGTATGTATGACTTTCATGATTATCAAATTTATGATTGTGGCCGATTCACGGGCCCTTATATCACGGCTAGTTCACTAATTTTAAGCATGTTCATGATTATTATGATTTAAACTAGACCATGAACTTCATGTATGATTTCACAATATTTATACAAGTCATCATGTGCATGTTTTTAGGAGTAGTGTCTAGCACAGAGTAGGCCCGGCGTTCAGGTAAACTCCGAGGTCTCAAAACTATGTGCCAACATAGGTATATACTCAGGCTTAACTCAACAGGGTCCTTACTAGTGATATCACACTACTATTATTCCTTGCCTTGGAAAGCTTTAGACGGCTCTACCCACTTGAGCGAGATAGTTGGGGCATCATGTAAGCTCTATCATGATAGTGTTGGTTATGATGAGTCCTTCCATTGTTTCTTATGATTTATGCATTGTTATGTTTATGATACTTTGTCTCAAGTTATGATTCTACAAGGTTTCTTTTTTGATTATGATTATGACTAGTTTATGAAAAATTTTGAAAACCTTGAGTCCTTGTGTTTACGTTATGATTATCACTTCATGTTTTGAACTGTCCTACTCTTATGAACTCTCATTTATTTTATTAGTCCATTTTTACTTACCTCGCATACTCAATATATTTTAAGTACGGACCGCATACTCTATGTTGTATCATTTCATGATATAGGTCCGATTGATCAGTCTCAACCCTGCTGTTAGTCCTGTTTTTACCTCAGCCCAGTCCAGCCCCATTGTTGGTGAGTCCTTATATCCCAAGGACATTTAGTTTAGTGTATGGATTTCTCTATTTCAGTTTCCTTTAGCGAGCTAGTTGGGGTGTTGTCCCAACAGCTCATCAGATCGTTTAGAGGCTATCAGACATTATGTAGACTTTTCAGCTTCGTCAGTTATGACTTCTTCTCTGATAGTTTATATATGTCAGGTTTCCACTTAAAGATGTTTTTCTTAAAAGTTTCACTTGTTTTTATTATTAAGTGCTATGTATGTGTCATATGTTAGCTTGGAGCCATTCGTGGTTCTAGGTCCTATGTCTCGGTCCGGGGTCCATGCTCAGTTCGTGACAAAGTTGGTATCATAGAATTACATTTTGAAATGTCCTAGGATGTCTGAAAGTCACGTTAAGTAGATTCTCTTGCATGGGTGTGAAGTGCGCCACACTTATGATGAAGAGGCTACAAAACGTTTTAGGAAACTTCCCTTATTTCATGATTCTACTTCGTGCTATGAGCCCAACCCTATTTATTACTCTAACTTTAGCTTTACGCATTTGCAAAATAATACCTTCACACTGAGTAAATGGTAGAAGGAATGAAAATGGAAATGGTCATAACGATGGCAATAGGGATGGGCATCAGCAAGCCACACCAGCACCAGCAGGTCACTCATGTCGAGTTTAGGGTGGCATTTCAGATGTTGGCACAGGCTATGACCGCTCAAGTCAATCAGCAAGGGGTGGTTCATGTTCCCCTGAATGGGAACGCAACGACGGCTAGAGTTTGGGACTTTCTCAAGATGAATCCACCTGAGTTCCTTGGGTCAAGAGTGAATAAGGACCCGTATGAGATCCTTGAGGACATACAGAACATCACCCAGATTACAGGGGTCACAGGAGAGGAGAACATAGATTTATCCTCCTATCAGCTGAAGGAGGTTGCTTATATTTGGTACTGCCAATTGAAGGATGATAGAGCAGTGGAAGCAGTTCTTGTGAGTTGGAATGAGTTTATGACTGCCTTCTTAAATAGATTTTCCCCTAGGGAGTTGAGGGAAGCAAAGGAGGTAGAGTTCTGCAACTTGAGACAAAATAATATGACTGTCCAAGAGTATGCCTTGGAGTTTACTCGGTTGTCCAAGTATGCGCCGGAGATGGTTGCGGACCAGAGGGATCGTATGAGTAGGTTTGCGAACAGAGTATTAGACTTGCTAGTCCAGAGAGTGTAGGACCGCTATACTTAGGCTTAACCTTATGGGGTCCTTACTATTGATATCACGCCACCTATCATTCCTTGCCTTGGCAAGCTTAGGACGGCTCTGCCCACTTGAGTGAGATAGTTGGGGCATCATGTAAGCTCTATCATGATGATTTTGATTATGGTGAATCTTACCATTGTTCCTTATGATTTATTCATTGTCATGTTTATGATACTTTGTCTCAAGTTATGATTTACAAGGTTTCTCTTATGATTATGATTAGTTTATGAAAAATTTTGAAACCTTGAGCTCTTATGTTTATGTTATGATTATCAAATCATGTTTTGAATTTTCCTACTCTTATGAAATCTTATGTATTTTATTAATCCATTTTTATTTCCCTCGCATACTCAGTACATTCCAAGTACTGACCGCATACTCTATATTGTATCGTTTCATGATACAGGTTCGATAGATCAATCCCAACCCCGCTGTTAGTCCTGCTTTTACCTCAGCCTAGTCCAACCCCGTTGTTGGTGAGTCCTCATCTCCCGAGGACATTCAATTTAGTTTATGTATTTTTCTATTTCAGTTTTCTTTTAGCAAGCGAGTTGGGGGTGTTGTCCCATCAGCTCATCAGATAGTTTAGAGGCTATCAGACATTATGTAGACTTTTCAGCTTTGTCAGTTGTGACTTCGTCTCTGATAGTTGATATATGTTAGGTTTCTTCTTAAAGATGTTTTGCTTAAAATTTCTACTTATTTTTATTATTAAAGCATGCTATGTATGTGTCATGGGTTTGCTTGGACCCATTCGTGGTTCTAGTCCCCATATCTCAATTTGGGGTCCATGCTCAGGTCGTGACAATAAGTCCTTGAAACATCTTAAGGCCCAAGGAAAGTTGAACAAGAGTCATGTCAAATGGATTGAATTCCTTAAAAATTTTCCTTATGTAATTCAATACAAAAAGGGGAAGGATAATGTGGTGGCAGATGTCTTGTCTAGGAAGCATGTTTTGGTTACTACTTTCACTTTCAAATTGATGGGTTTTGAAAGATTAAATTCTTTATATTCCGAGGACCCCAAATTTCTCAAATCTTCAAAGATTGTGAAGCATGGGAAAGGGACCATAGAATTAAGGATAAAACCAACCCCTTTTGATAGATTTTGTAGGTAAT